>CM050329.1:1867500-4267500 GCA_027405865.1 Salix purpurea | reverse complement strand
AGGAAAATAGTTTGAGAAGAGATGGCGCTGACCATTTTAATACTAGGAAGGGCTGAAGATTATATTATAGCGAGAACGGAAAATTGTGTCTTTTACCACAGGTTGTGTTCTTTAAAGAGTTATGTTTTTTTTTTTTTTAAAGGATATGTCGTTTAATTTAAAAAACTAATGTTAAATTAATTGCTATAATATTTTTTTGCCTCTTTGGCATTCTCGCTTTCCTGCTACGTACTTATCAACAACATTACGCTCAAGGTTCCATCAAAATTCAACTAAGCAGGATCGAGGGTTCCACTCATTGCAAGATTTAACCCAGCATCTTATGGCATGAGCTGACGAGAGCCATGTACCACCTGTGTCTGCATGTGTTCTCAAAGGCACCCTTCTCTTTCAGGAGGCTTCACGATATGAACGTCAAGCCCTGGTAATTAATTAGTTTCTTCACCTTGCAACGAATTAAACCACAACCCTAGCTTTCGTGGTTCAGTTTCAGTGTCGGCCTAGCAGAGTGCATGCTTTCATCGTTGGTGTTCTTTCAGATCTTCAGAAATTCCCTTTGCCCCTACCATACTCCAGCTTGGCTGGTTCCACCTCCTGTCCAGGTGCCCTGGGATTTGACAACGTACGAACTTAAAACTCTACATTCACATACACTTTATGTCCAATCATTCCGGATAACTCTTGCATCGATCCTCTGTATTACTAAGGCTATATATGTTCGATAGTTGGTTTGGGAGCGATGATCAGCCATATATACCAGGACTAACACACGACCTATATTGCTGCAATGAGGGATTTTTTGCAATGGGCGGAGACCTGAAAAAGCAATGTAGCGTGGAGGTAGACGGCCTGCAAGTTTTAAACTTCTTTTCCAGGAGAAGAAGCAAGGACGATATCTCTAACTTCTTTTAGCAATAAAGACAATTTAACCAGCATTAAGGAGAGAATACTGGAGCTTAAAACATTATGAGGCCCACCAAAAGTTAAACTACATAAAGAAAGGCTTTCTCCACTAAATTCTCACCCACTTATTCCAGGATTTGATATGAGACAAGACCATAATAAACATTCGTCTACCACAATACCATATTTACTATTCACGGTTAGCCGTGTTGTCCCTTTTCTTCTTCCCCATTAAACTTCTCAACTTCTAGTCATATTATAGGTTGGAAAAAAATCTACCTGGGTGTTTTTTTAATTTATTAAATATATAGTTGAGTCATTAACAATATTTAATATTTCTCTTAATTTGACTTCTCCTTTTTCTTCAAGAAAAAAATCTTTCTATAGAAGCCACATTTAGCGAATGGTTGATGAAATACAATCAATGCGTGCTGAAGGAATACATATGTTAAGGCTCGAACAAACAACAGCATGCATGGAAAATTGAAATAAAACATGGGAAGAAAATGCTATAACAGTAAAACATGGTAGTTAGGAAATAGGGATACGATGACAGTTTAGCTTAATCGATGTTGGGCATAGTTTTGCTGTCTGTGGACAATATCAGGGAAACGAAATAGGATCTTAAACTGAGTTTTGAAGAGGCCAGGTATAGAGTCTTGAGGGTTAATAATCAAATGCCGTGTAAGGACAGCATAAAGAGAAGTATGGGTAAGCCGTCGCCTGCCATTTCCCGTACTTCCCATGCAGATGGCAAGTCAAATACTAACGTTGAAAGATTTTGTGTACTAATCATTGTATAATTGTTTCTTAAATGATTGAGATATTATACCCCACGAAATCAAACACTTGATGAGAGCTAGCCCATCTAAATGTACTTCAAAATTAATATGCATGCTGATCAAGTAAGCTGAACAACACGATTTGGCGGGTATAATATCAATATCTAGTTGGAATTGGTCGATGAGCCAATTTATCAGGTTCGTACATCCTTTAAATTTTCTAATTAAACTGTTTTCTTCTTCTTTTCAGACTTATAACAGAAATTGGTCGATGAAAGCACGCTGATTACTTTTACTTGCTCAAACACGACCTGGTAGTAGCTAGGTTTGATTTTTCTTTACGTTTACAAGGCTTGAAGTGGCATCATTTGACAATTTTGTTTTCTTTTCTTTTTTTCTGGCTGGTACCCGAAATTTGATTGTGTATATATGAGCTTAATAAATAAGATATAAATTAATTAAATGTTTAAATTACTAATTACTTTTGAAAGATATACATATAGATGGAAGTACATTGATTCTCAAAACTTGACTTCGGATTCGCAAGCTAATTAAAATAGCTTCCCAAAGATCAAATATAAAAGATGTAATAAAATTATGACCTTGTAGCTAAATCATTTTCCTAATTAATTCCATGCTTGATCAAGTAATCAGCATCTAAATCTTAAAGTTTTTTAAGATAATAAATTAAAGAAGTATTTATATATATGCCAAAATATATATAAATCAAGTCCAAGCCAACTTAGAGTAAGGAGGAACTTCATTGATCTGATTTTTTTATATATTTTTTAAAAATAAACATATAGAAAGATTGTCCAGTTTGCACGCCCTTGGTCTTCAAATCATTCTCCAAATTATTGAGATGAACTGTCTAAATTAAGGGAGGGGTGGAAGATAATAACTTCATCAAGTAAACGTGCAATGTGAAAGTGCCCTAGTGGAGCTGATATCCCAAATTTGAAAAAGACCCATAAAGCACCATGAAGTCGATATATAATCCTAGATAGACCACCACAAATATATGTTAAACGACTGCTAAAATGCCCTCGATCGGAAAGACACAGGGGATCGATGGTTTCTTAGCACCCAGTCCAGATTGGACAGCACGTACGAGGTATGGTGTACTACAGTTTTGTGGAGTCAACTGGGAAAATGATCATTTATAGAAGCCACTGCAATATATACTGAAGTAGCTCCTCTGGCCAATGCCATGCAAAATGGATATATTCGTTGGCCTGATTCCTTCAATTAATATCATATGCTATATTTAGGCCAAGTCACGCTAGTATCTGCCAAATATATCAAGAATTAATGTTGATTTGTAAACGTGAAACTAATTAAAATAGTCACCGGAAACTAGTGATAGACACGGTTTAATTAAAAGTTTTTTTTTGCTCTCTAACTGTTGGGCCTCGAGAGCATATACGTTTATAGGGGAGAGGGAGCTAGGGAGAAACCAGCACAACTTTTGTACATCTTGTACCTAATTTTTATCGGATAGAACGAAGATAGTAAGGTTTGAACTCGAAATTGCTAGATCAACAAGTCTTTTATATCATATTAAGAAATAATCTTACATGCAAAATTAAATTGTTAAATAAGACTTAGTATATGATTTATATTATTACTTAACACAATTATCTATATATATACATGGAATGTCTGTCACAAGAAGCATAAATATATAGAAGGGTTTGAGATAGCTGTCAAACAGGAAATGCAAGGCACTGATCAAGTTACTTGCACAGCTAAACGTCAGATTTTCTTCAAATGTCCTTGTATGGAAACCATGATATATCGTTTCCTCTCACCTTCCCAAGAAAACTATACAAGCAACCCCACCTTCCCCAACCACACTCCATTTTAACATCGCAAGGTCGACCCTTGAAAATCCTCAACAAACCAGCTACCTTTTTCATGTATGAACTCTAGCTTTCCAATGGTTATTTACCCATTTTGTAATACTCTCACCGAAAGCTTTTTGCTACGTACGTACATGGTAGCTGATAATGATGCCAACTTCGTTTATTATAGTGAAGGAGTACGAGTGTCGAAATCATTAGGTGCTTCTTTCGGAGAGCGATCCTTCTTTTTTGAAGTCTATAAGAATAGAAGTTGGACTATATCATAAACCTTGGGTCATTTTCTAGTTTAACCCTGCAAATGACTCACGCATGCTATATTTGATGTTTAGTTTCTAACGAGGACCGTCGATGGAATTTGTAATGATGACAGCAATCGTGTGGTTATGGTAAAAGATTGAGGATGGATCCTCCCTGATCATTTTGCTGGATGGAATGATTTCAATCTGAAATATAAATTATATATATAGACGTATTGTAAGGTAAAATCTAAAATGTGCTTCCAGAGCACACCCTACCAGGCATTTCAATTTCATGCGCAAATGGCAAATTAAATGTTTCAGAGAAAAGAAAATAGTTATTTTATATGCAAGTGCGCATGACTGTGTGCCTTTTCTGCTGAATGCTATTTCTCTTTCTGATGTAATATCCAGGAATTTTAGGTCAATAAAGTTATTTTTTATACGAAGTAACTCTCAAAGAAAAAGAAAAGAAATCGAAGTAAAATGAAAACGCAAACCATATCAGACTTTATTACAAAGACTGTTTTTATTGTTTATCTCAGTAATCTTAATATCATCAGCAGCCTTAACAGTTACCCAAGCAGAAAAACCTTTTTCATTGTCTCTTCAGGTTCTTTGAACATTAAATGACGTGTTATCGAACACGATGGACGAGGTGAAGTGAAGTAACCTGCAAGTCTTTGTTTGTTGAACTTTTCTTGCATTCCATGATTAAATTTTTACAGCAAACTGCATTTTATCTTGACCAAAAAATATATATAGGCCTACGCAGAAAGACTGTCTTCGTTAAATATTGTAAACAACAGTTAGCCGGCTGATTCCCCTTGTTCATATATATATATATATATATATATATATATATATATATATATATATATATATATATATATAGAGAGAGAGAGAGAGAGAGAGAGAGAGAGAGAGAGCGAGAGAGAGAGAGAGAGAGAGAGCACATACCATCTCTCTCGTTTAGCAAACAACGACATCTCCATTGTCTAGTACTGATCCATTACGAATTTACGGCATCTTAATTATTTGATAATGGTGCACGATTATGACATTTTAGCTACCCAAGCTCCGTGGCTCCCTTTTAAACTGAAGGGTCATTCTCAGCTGTTTTTTTTTATATAAATAACTGTGTGCGTTATGATAACTAGCCTAATTTGGTGTTTATACAGTGATTATTTCTGGAAAAGTTAAGGACTCCGTAATTAGCTAGCTGCTAAAGCTGCAACTTGGCTAACCACGTACGCGTTCATACGCTGGTTTTTATCTTGACAATATGGGAGTAACCCAAATCAAGAGAAGAAAAAATCAAATCAAATATCTTGAAAGCACACATATATATAAGGACACAAAAGAGTACTCTTTCTATTCTATAAAACTTCTTACCTTCATTTCAGAAAAATCTAAAACTGTGATTCTCGATTCAGAAATTAAATTAAAAACTCAGCCCCGTTTACTAGCTGGCTATAGAGTGGCTGCTTCATGCCGCTAATCTCCACTTCATGTTTATACAGTGATCAGATATCACCTTAAGATTTACCAAAAAAAAAAAAAAAAGATATCACCTTAAGCATTAAAAAAATCATGGTAGGTGGACATATATTGTTCTATTAGCCGCTTAAATTTCAGTGAGCAATATTCAACAACGTTAATAAAATATGTCTTCCTGGTCTTAATTGCTTGCTCGAACTAGCAATATGTGTCTTGTTCATCAACAACGTTACTTTGAATTTTATATACTGGACGTTGAGACAGTTACCATATATATACTTCAAGAATGACATTCTACCTAACCCCCACCCAACAGATATATTTCTTTTCTGAACATGATATGATTAATATATTAAGATAGATTAGATTAATAATTAGAAGCTCCAGCTAATTAGATTTAATTAATATATATTAAGAGGAGGAGGAGGACAAATCTTCTCCACCACATTACCTGCCTCTAAGGTTTTGACGGATGTGTAGCCTTACCCGGATATCTGGGCCTCATTTCCTGCTCCTACTTTTACTCCTCCGTTGGGCTACGTACGGGCCCATGAATATTCTTTTCTATTTTTTATATATGGGCCCTTTGGTCAGCGCTTACTCGAATCAGATTTTAAGTTCGGATTTCCTTCGGTTAAAACGCAGGGAGATAGTAGTTAAATGTCTTTGAGGCTTCCCTTGTGTTATCCTCTTTTCTTCTTCTTTTTTATCGATCCCAATCAATTCACTGGAATAGATTTTGCTGCCCTCATCTTTACTGGGATAGATTCTGCTTACATTAATCAAGATTTCCAAGAACCTAGAGGTTGCCTTAATTGCTTGTTGTCATGTGTATATTCAGATTGTGTATGATTATTACTGAATAGCTCCTTGTATTGTATACTCATTTTCATATCTACCAAGCATTAGAGCCTGAGGGTGTATCATATATTCGAAATTGTGAAATAAATAATTTTCTTGGCAGGAGCAGTTTCAACAGTGCATTAGCTAAAATTACAAGTCTCTTCAAGAAAAATTCTATTGCGCTTTGAATTATGGAGGAAACCATGCCATAAAATGAAAGTGTTGAATATGTCGTGAGCTGAAAAAAATAAAAAAAATCTTTTGCATCTACTCTTTCTTTTCCTCTTTTGTTAGGCGAAACCCAGTTGTTGGGATCCAAAGTTGACATGGTAAATACCACGACTTCGAACTCTGTGGTCGCCTCGGTTTTTTGCGAAGAAAGACAGAGAGGAAGGTCTGCCTGCCCAGCTGTGGCCCTGATTGATAACTTGTTCATTTGGGGGTGTTTGTGAATGTATTTTTTTAAAAAAAAAATATTTTTAGTTTTAATTTTAAATTAAAATTTAGTATTTTAAGATCATTTTCATCTACTATTATTAAAAATATTTTTTACAAAATAAAAAAAATATAATTTTAATACATTTATAAATAAATAAAATTTAAAAAATAACCACAACAAAACTTTCAATAAATCACTAACCATTAATGTACCTCATTGACCATTTCCAATATAATACTCCTTGCGGCTGGCTTCATCCATGCCTCTATATACGCGTGTAGGTTTACTCAAGCATGACACATTATATATATATATATATATATATATATATATATATATATATATATATATATATATATATATATATATATATATATATATATATATATATATTATGAACATATAAATACAAAAATAATTTACAATATTTATTAACAAAAAAATAAACTTGAAGTAGATTGAGACAGAGATCAATCACCTGACCTTAAAATAATTAATTATCAATTCCATAGCGCTATATTGTTTATTGAGTTTACACAATATTTTATTCTTAAATAGCAGCACAACCAAGAATTAAACAGAAAACTGTCAAGTAATTTCACTAAATCAGTTTCTCCTTACCAATGTCACTCTTGTCGTCATCCTACCATTAAAAAAGTAGAAGACCAATCATTCCATTCCACCGGCTAGAGTCACGAGTTCAGCTCATTGCAGCCCACATTACCACCCGAGCAGCCTTAATTTCTCCTTTACTCATTCTATTTTGATCGAAAGCATGGCTGACAGCTAATTATAAACCATAGACTTAATTTCCTCCTATCTCGTTTAATTGTTTATGCATTTACAAGGATTAATCCCCAGCACCTGTGCTTGGATAAGATAAGGAGGGGTGACGACGACTTGATACCAAAAAAATAATCGAACAGGGTTGCTCAAAATGACTCCATGGATCATGCAGCTATTTTCAATGCCTAATTCTACAGATTCTTATCTTATATGATTCATGACATGTTGGACTCGTTTGATCACTTTTTTAATGTTCGGGGGTAGATTGACATTTCATTCAATTAAATAGTGAGGAACACTATATATTAATATTAAAAAATCAAATATTAAGATGTTTTCATTCTAGCTCAAAATTATATTTTTCTATCATGTTTTAGTCCATTAAAAATGAGAATTCAGATAAAAAAAAATTGAAAAAAAAAACCCGAGAAAATACTCGAACAGCCATTGAAAAAACTAAATTCGATGCTGATAAATTTATCTTAGATAAAAAAAAAATCCAATAAATATAGATTTTCTCCTTAAACATGTCGGGAAAGGCATGTCAGAACCCACGAATTCTATTTTGATTTTACATTTTGAGTTGGCCAAGGAATGTTTTAGAGTTGAAAATGTTTTTATAATATTTTTAATGTGAAAACGAGTTAAAATGTCAGGACATGCTCGATGTGAGAATGATAGTTTACTCAGTCAAAAACGTGTATTCAACGAGCACTAAATATAGAAGTGTTATAAAAATAGCACTAAAATGTATAACTACGATAGAAAACTGAAAATACATTTTCGCATCCTTGTAACACATATTTTTATGCATGTAATTAATTGTTCTCTCGTATGCAAATAAAAATAAATAATAAATAAACTAAAATATAATTATATGATCAAGTTCTTCACAACATCAACGTACCCAAAACATCTATTTATTATTATTGTTATTTAAATATAATTAAAAAGTCGCATGTTGGTTTTGCGCATGCATGCCACTACACAAGGTCGACATGGCTACAGAGGCGCGTTTGTCTTCTTCTCTTTTTACGCGTATTCAAGATTAGGTTACGGCAAAAGTGAATTGTCAATAAAGAAGACGAAGCTTGATGGTGCAGAAATGTTTTGGCTCCCAAAAACAAAAGTGCTATGAGATATTTTCCATTAAAAAATAAAAATAAAAATACTTTATCCTTTCCATCTTTATATTCCAGGGCCTGCAATTGATTCTCCCCGCGTTTACTCGCCCACTGATCACCACTTTTTATAAGAAAATTCAGTCAAATACTCCATGGACGGCTTCAAACAATTTCATGTTTTATGCCTACATTCATTCCAGAATTATTGCATGATTGAATAAAAGTTAAAAGCACGTCAAATTGATGGTATACAAATTAAACGGTGGGGATTGAACGATGAGATTGGAGTCACATGTTGCTTGTGTATATGGACCACACCATATCATATTTAAGAATGACTGAACGACAACTTAGTCACTCAAGTAGGTATAGTAGGTATTGAGTAGTACGTGCCTGGGAGGGGGGTAAGTTTTGATTTTTTTAATTTATTTTTAATATCATCATACTAAAATAACTAAAGAAGAATATTTAAATAATCAATTTAAAATTAAATAAAAATTCATAATTAGACGTTAACGTTCGACGAGTGGAAAAAAAAAACCTCCGTCCGCGGAAGACAAAGTTGAGGAAACGCCGTGAAATAAAAGTCAATTTTCTGGTGAAGAAAGCTTTGGAGAAGCTTCTCTCCATGAAAATATCTTCTCCTTCCGTTAGTTTCTCACTACTTTTCTCATTACTTTAATTTTGTCTCTCTAGAGTCTAGACAGGATAGTGCCGGGCCTTCGGAATTTTCTTCTGTTCATATTCTTGAATTTTGAGTCGATAGATGGTTTAAAATTAGGACAGTGATTGTTTTTTAAATTATTGTTTTTTTCAATATTTTAAAATGATATTCTTATAATTTTTTTTTAATCTCAATGTATTAAAATAATTAACAATATATTTTTTAAGAAAAATTGTAACTTTAACTCCAAACACTCTTAAATCTTATCAACCAAGTAGTAGGTTTCCTTGATTGCTTATTTTAATCAGTTGGCTTATATTTTCTTCAAGTTTGTTTCTTTTCTTTGTCTACTTTCAATGTTTTTTGGTTTTTTAAATGGCTTGTTGCATTCCAACCTACCTAACTTCACAATCAAAATGGTGGGTTTTTCTATTCGTAAAAGATTCCATAAAGAGGCGTATTTACCTTTTTGCCTTCAACGTATTGCTGTTCACAGTCGAAGCCTGTATTTCTTTCTTCCCTTCAAAGCCAATCTTTAAGTTTCAACTTGTCTGGTTATTGCAGGATTGACTGCTTTGAGCTTTGCTGCTTTCTCTCTGAGTTCATTCTCCTACTTCAGGTACATGCCTTGTTTGTAAAAACATGAGAGTTCGGGATTAACTACTTGCATGACCCTCTACTGCTGATTGCTTTCCCTCCTTTGATTTATGTTTTTTTTTATCATCTTTATCATTGGGTTTTCAATGGATCTCGTTTTTTTTTCTTTGAAGAAGACTTTCTGTTGCTCCCTCAAAATTGGGATTCTTGCCTTCTCTGCCGTGCTGTTTATTTCTGAATCCTTCTTGTCTATCAGTATCATAGCAAGAAATCCAAGTTCATTCTATGCTTGATTCCGTTTCTAAATGAACAAACTGGACCTGTCCTTGAAACAAAGAGCTTTTTTTCAATTAAATTTGTCTCTTTAATATCAAGGAAACTGAGCTGATCAGTAAAAGCAATCTAAGAATTAAGTCTATTGGCAGAGAATTAAGAGCTCTCTCCAGTTTAGCCTCACTTTTTTCTAATATTATTTTCTTCCTACCCCCCCCCCCCCCCCCCCCCCCCCCTCCAATGCTGGGATGGCTCTTTGTACGGATTAATTCTCCTCTCTGTCTCTCTGTTTATAATTTAGATATTCGGTTCACTTTCTGTCTCGTGAGTTTGAACTCAAGCAGTCAAGCTATGTAGATAGGCTTATAATATTTTGGTTTTCCACCAAATGTTTCCTTGACATTGCTTGTCGCTGAATGCAGACACCCTCTAAATTTCATCTGGAATTCTACTGCAAGGGCCTACTTCAGGTGATTATTTTTCATTTCTTTCAAAGAGATTGTTGTTGTTGCTTGCTTGTTCCCATGTTTTACAAACATTAACAAGCTTTTTTCTTGCCAATTTGATGACCGTGACTCTGGCCTTAGGATATATGATACAGCCATCTCTATTCAAAACTGAGTTAATTTGGAGAAAATCATGTCTTTGGTTGGACCTGCAGAACTTTCTGCAACACCATACGGAAATCATAAGCTGTACTCACTGAAGGGGAGCAAGGACAACTCTGGCTTGTCTGCCCAAATATTCAGCCCTGATAAACGTCAGAACATGTATATGACTGATTCTTACTCCAGTGAGAGTTATGAAAAGTACTTCCTTGATTCCCCAACAGAAGAGCTAATACAACCATCAAGTTCTGGCATTTCAGGGAATTCAGCTCCACCTCAAGGCACATCTTCCTACCAGCCAAGAAAGAATTCAGGCTCATCCATGTCCCCTCAAGATCCCTACGACACTTGCTTCACATTGACGACACCCTGCGATGGCTATCAATTCAATTCCGAGTCAGATTACATGAACATCGAGAGCCCAGATCCACTAGACTATGATGAATATAAGATGAAATTAAAGCTTCAGGAACTTGAGAGAGCGCTTCTAAATGATAATGATGAGGATGGCATGTTTGGAAATAGTCAAGGCTTGGAAATGGATGGAGAGTGGTCTGATCCAATCCAGAATGGGATGCTCCACGATTCTCCCAAGGAGTCATCATCTTCAGATTCTAGCCTAAGTAGCATCAGCAACAATAAAGAAGTATCACAGTTATCTCCTCAAACTCCCAGGCAATTGCTTTTTGAATCTGCTAATGCAATCTCAGAGGGGAACATTGAGAAAGCATCGACTTTAATAAATGAGCTCCGTCAATTGGTGTCAATTCAAGGAGACCCTTCACAGAGGATTGCAGCCTACATGGTGGAAGGCCTTGCAGCTCGTATGGCTGGATCTGGAAAATATCTCTATAAAGCTCTGAAATGCAAGGAACCTCCTTCTTCTGATAGGCTTGCAGCTATGCAGATCCTTTTTGAGATTTGCCCTTGTTTTAAATTTGGATTTATGGCAGCAAATGGTGCAATGATCGAGGCATTTAAAGGTGAAAGGAGAGTTCATATAATAGATTTTGACATAAACCAAGGGAGTCAATACATAACTCTGATACAAACACTTGCTAACGTGCAAGGTAAGCTACCACACTTGAGGTTAACAGGGGTCGATGACCCTGATTCAGTTCAGCGACATGTTGGTGGCCTGAGAATCATTGGGCAAAGGCTTGAAAAGCTAGCGGAAGCACTTAAGGTGTCGTTCGAGTTCCATGCAGTGGCCTCCAAGACTTCACTTGTCAATCCATCAATGCTGAACCGCAAGCCTGGGGAAGCACTTATAGTTAATTTTGCTTTCCAACTCCACCACATGCCTGATGAGAGTGTTTCAACGGTGAACGAGAGAGACCAGCTTCTTCGGATGGCTAAGAGTTTGAATCCAAAGCTAGTGACTGTTGTTGAGCAAGATGTGAATACTAACACTGCCCCGTTTTTCCCAAGATTTACCGAAGCTTACAACTATTATTCTGCTGTGTTCGACTCTCTTGATGTAACTCTCCCACGGGAGAGCCAGGATAGACTGAATGTTGAGAAACAGTGCCTGGCAAGGGACATAGTGAACATAGTCGCATGCGAGGGAGAGGAAAGGATTGAACGGTATGAAGTTGCAGGGAAATGGAGAGCAAGGATGATGATGGCCGGCTTCATTCCATGTTCAATCACTCCTAATGTGGTTGATATGATTCGGAAACTCATCAAGGAGTATTGCGATAGATACATGTTGAAGCAGGAAGCAGGTGCGCTTCATTTTGGGTGGGAGGACAAAAGTTTGATTGTTGCTTCAGCATGGAAGTAACAGCTACTATTTGGTTACTTGAACGTTTGTAGAAAGTTGGTTAGGTTTGTAAAATTAGGAGAGGAGATTGCTGCTAATAAGGTTTGCCTGTGCTAATATTTTTTTTTGATGAAACTGCGTACTGATATGTGATCTTACTACCCACAATGACTTTCTAGTGGCGTGCAAAGTTCTTTGCCAGAGGTGATGTATCAGGGCAGCTAATTATCTAACATTATCCACTTCATTTTAATGTTTGCCATATCAGTTTGCAAGTCTCCCAGGTATCCTGCCTGCGTTTACATATACAATAGTTTTCCATCCAATCAGAATTGATCTGACCGTATTTTTCAACTACCAACTAACTAGACAGCTAACTACCTCCTAGTTGTCACGACCATGTTCTTCATGTTCCCCACGTTCTGCGCTCGTTGCAACTCGTTTCGTGAAAAGTGACAGTTATGTTTTGGAGGCTTGCGATTCCTTACTTCGAAGCTGGTAACACAACCAATTCTTGAAAGAAAAAATGAATGAAATAAGCAAGCAAGCATGCACAAGAACATGTAAATTAAACATGAAAAAAATAGTTGAGCTTGGGTTTTGACCGGATTGAGCCTGGATCAACCAAGTCATCGAGTCAATTGGATTTTTGACCAGATTACCTAGTTTTTTCTTTCTTGATTTTTATTTAATTCAGATTACTTTAGATATTAAAACAACTTGATCCTAGATTAATCTATTGAGCCAATTCCGAGTTTGATTTTTGTTCTTTCACTGGAAAGATTTCATTCTTTCCCTCACCGCATTTTTACTAAATAAAAAACACTTTTTTTTTAAAAATAACATATATAATTTTAATTAATTACAAAATACATGTGAAAGCTCTTATACAATCAGTTGCTCTCTCACGGTAACACAACAAAGCTAAGAAGGCAAAACGCGGTGGGCCTAAGACCCGGTGAAAAACCATCAAACCAACGAAAGCACAGAAGCAAATTAGCCCATATCAGCCTCAGGCAAACTGAAAATGGGCCGGGCCGGGAATATCTGGACGAGACTTGCATGATGAGAAGCGGTCCCCTTGGAAAAAGTGATTAGACCTAAATCACAGCTCTTGCTATTGGCAGAAAGTTTATTTTTAGATTAACTTGTTCAAAAAGTATTTTTTATTTAATAAAACATTATAAATATAGTTTTTTTAAGCAACTAATGAGATTCTCTTAAAGGATGGGAAAATATTTATCATAATTGGATTTTTCTTTTAGATTTTTCTTTGCGAGCTCACTTCATATAATGTCGTCCACGAAAAAACCAAACCTTTAATAACCTCACGATCCTGAGAGCATATCCCCGCTGAAAAGTTAGAGATCAGCAATTTAAAAGATTAAAAAGAAAAAAGAAGAGGAAATTAAATTGTGAAAATCTGAAAATAAAAAAATAAAGATCTAGTAAGACTCTTGTCCGAGAGACCAAAGCCACAACTTCTTTTTAACGATTCTTTCCAAACTCCGTTACCTATGAAAAGAAATATCATCAATCCAGAGAGAGAGGGCGAAGAGAGAAGGAATTATGGCCATGAAGAATAGTTTCCAGGTTAGTTCGGTGAGCACCACCAGAGCTGGTGCTTGCCATCCATTTGCTCCTGTGGAAAAGCTTCATTTGCCAACATCTAAATGTCTGAACACATCCAATTTGTTATTATCCGCACCATCTTCATCCTTTCCTCCCTCATTGAGAAGCAGATGCCAAAAATCCCGCATTGTCTGCAAAGCTCGTGAAGCTGTAAATACAGGTTCGCCAAATTCTACCTTGCCAGCTTTTTATGCGTCTTGTTTACTAGAACACTGTGCAAGGAATTGAAGTAAATGGGTACTAGTCCCTTTATAGTCAGTGGGCTTAGGCTACGTACTTCTTGAAGGAAATAAACGAAAATTGAGTTAAAATTGGATTGCCCCTGATGTTTTTTGCTACATGTATCTCCTTCTTTAATTGCAGGTGACTGCTAAATGGAAGGATAAAATCTTCAATAGATTCATCAGTTCTCTTTCCTTTTTTAACTTGAGGATGAATATTCCTGAAATCTCATGCATTTGAAATCTCATGCAGTTCAGGTAGCGACAGATGCGAGCTGGGATACTGTCATTGGAGGCGAGACCCCTGTTCTGGTGGAGTTCTGGGCACCATGGTGCGGGCCTTGTAAAATGATAGCGCCAGTAATCGAGGAATTGGCACAAGAATATGCAGGAAAGATAGCTTGTTACAAAGTAAACACGGATGACTGCCCTAACATTGCCACCAAGTATGGAATAAGAAGCATACCAACCGTGCTGTTTTTCAAGAAAGGAGAGAAGAAAGAAAGTGTTATCGGGGCAGTGCCAAAGACCACCTTGTCTAGTTCCATAGAGAAGTATGTAGATGTTTGAAAACAACAAATTATGTGGAGCTCATAGCTATCAAAACTTTCTTGCATGATGTAAATGTGACTGCGAACTCAGTTCTTGCTCGAATTGATGACACAATGTGCAGCACCCTTTCTTCAGCTTAAATGGATTGCCTTTCATTCATTTGTAAACGCACATAAATCCATCCAAGTCTATCATGCAGCTCCTTGAAGGGTTCTTTTTAAATTTGGAAATCACATGCATCTCCTTTCATCTAAAGATTAAACCATGTTCTTATCTGATTTGAAACAGCTCCCAATCGTGCTAACAAGTTTAAGTGAGACGTCACCATTATAATAATTTGATTAATCAATGCTAAGCTCAATAATAGAACAATTAGTTGCCAGTTGGCAAGATCTAAGATTTAACACCCTACCTCGCTATTTCAATTTCAGCCTAGTGTTCCAGATCAGGGAATCACTCATCGAGCTTCACCATTCTCGAGTTTAACCAGCAGGTTAACAAAATTCAATGACCCCGAATCCATAGGTAAGAGGAAACTGAAAAGAAAACAACGCAATAAAATACATGTGGGCTCTGAGATCACCCTTAAAACGGAACTGATGAGCATATCCATCAGCACTTGATATTTTTCATGAATGATGACTTGAAAATGAGCAGGAACTACACGTTGAAGGGCTCTCAACCAGACAGCTATTCCTCCCTGAATTCCCATTCCAAGACTGTTAGTTAGAAAAGAGGCTGCATTGAATCATAATTAGGAAATTAATTAGAAGTAAATGAGGCAACTCAAAGAGAATTTAACATTTCATTGATAAAACACTATGCTATATGTTTACTTTTCCTCGAAAATTAGTACAAAGTGGGAAGCACGCCCTCGAGCTATTCCTTGGTGTAATACCACCTTCATAAGGCCCTTGTGAAATTCTCCCCACACTTGTACCGCACAAGCAGCTGCTGAGGCATCATTATAATTAACAGAACCTTCAGGGGGATGGTTTCCAATCAAACTGAAGATTACTAAACCCGTTAACTACTCCAAGACCACTAAGCAGTTGGTTCCCCAGATCCTGTTGATGATTCATGCCCTGGTCTCGTACCATCGATGGCATGCCCATCCTACCATTCATCATTGAGTTATTACCCATTGCAGCTCTGATCCCATTGACCATTGCAGACTGCGCAAGTCCACCCATAGTCCCATATCCACCACCCCCTATTCCAGAACTATTGACTGCCCCATTTCCCACCAGGCCATTCCCACCATTAAGAACCATATTATTACCTGTTGGCAAAATTCCGTTGACATTTTTCACATCATTCCCCAATGAACCAACCCCAACCATGCCACCAGCGCCATTAAGTTGGTTGGCTAACATCATTTCATGTATGATTTTCTGGACAGAGCTTTGAGAATCGACATGGTCAGCCTCACCAGAAAGAGTTGGCTGTTGCAATGGAATATTTGCTGGTGAATTTGTGGAGCTAATGTGATTCACAGCTGTCGAGGCACTATGAGATACTTGTGGAGGATTATTAGATGAGGACAGTGTTGGTGACTGGAAAGGAGAAGGATTAGATTGTGCCTGTGGAATCGTACTGGAGGAACCAGGAGATGGAATCTGAACAGAGTTTCCTCCATAGGGACTGCTTGCATTATTGATAGAATTTTGTTGTCTTGAATTCATAGAATTTTGGTGGAGAAGACCAACAATAGCGCTGGCATAGGTAGTTGTGGATGCTGTGTTGAGTGAGTTATTTACACTAGCCATACCATTGCTAGCAGCAATTTGCATTGTCGCTTGGGCAGAACTTTGATTGCTATTTGAGTTTGCAGGTATTGTTTGCTGTTGTTGTTGCTGTTCCTCAGGCTGTTGAGCTTGACTATGGAACCCAATTGAAGCACCTGTCCTCCGGGGGAACTTAGCCAAACTCTCTGAAAACAAAAACAAAAAACAAATAGATAATTCAGCCTGGCTTGAAAACAAAGGACAATAAGGTATGTTTCGTGATAGGCATGATCATCACTGCCACGTTACGATCAGCATGAACTTTTTCAAGAACCATTTCATTAAGACCACATCAGATAATTACCATAAAAAAAGTTAAATAATAGCCCGGGCAAGAACCCGTCAAACTTACCCATTGGTCCAGTTCCTGTTTCTCGGCTATAATCAATCAAGTCTTTCATACTATTTACCACTTCTGATATCTGCAATGATATTGAACAAAAAAAATCAATCAGACTGCAATAACTTCAGCAAAATATCGTATCGTGAAACACCATTGAAAATCACCATTAGAAAATGCACGCTATCAATGACTTTTAAACCTTAGCAGCCAACATGGACATTCATGAATCACAATGACTCTAAAAGGAGTTGGAACGTCACCTGAAGGCACCGCACATATCTCTTTGTGTAACCTAGATCATTTACTAATGGCACTTCCAAGGCTTTTGCCAATTGCCGAGCTGATGCAACAAACCTAAAGAAAGATAACCTATCAGTAATAGATAAAAGGCATGGACAGCATTATACATATATTATGAAAATGACAAATTGCTCATTGCGCTCATGTAGAACAGTTCATATAATACAAGGATAAAGAGCTTGTAACAACACAAGTTTCGGCAGTTGATGAGACAATAAGTCAAACAAACTACACTATAAAACACAGGGCCAGCCATAAAGGATGCAGTGGAGGGTGTGTGACTTTTCTAACTTTGTGACAACGTAAATTGCATTCTGTCCTAAATCCAGGTAAAAACAACTTGCTCCAGTCTCAACAAAAAAATATTCCCCATACAATCACCTCTTAAATTATCCGATGAATAGAAAAAACTGTGTTGAAATGGAGTAACTGACAGTGTAATTTCATCTCCCTCATGGACATGATAAGCAAAGATGATACATTATAACCAAGTATTAGTTACATTTACATCCAGAAGCATGTTCCAAAACATTCATCTTGAGCGAGCGAGCATTGGTACTCAAATAATTGCAACAACTTTGTTGTAATTAATACTGCAAACAGATCCTAGTAACCACAAAATGTATAAACATAAAGTGCATGCTCAACCAAAGGCTCATGGTTGGTCAAAACAAACATAATGAAGCGAGACAACTTACAAGTTACAATTATTTTGCAACTCTGGGACAGATAAATTGGACGATGCATTTTGAGTAGCAACCTGGTACTTTTGAGCTGCAGCGCCAAGCTGACTTACCTACAAAATATAAAGAAAAAAACTGAAAACTTGAGTTGCAGTTGTAAGCAGGAATTATGTTCTAGCTCCTAGACACTATATCAAGTAGTAAAAACCTTAACCACTATCATTAATCTCTTAACATAGAGGTTTCTTCAGTGATGAACTGAACATCAGTATGGGTGGTAAACTGGAAGTTAAGGGTATTACTTAGGTTATTTCACAAAAATCAAAAGGGCCGTAAACCACATAGAAAATAGCAGAACAATCAAAATGTTTCCACTAGGCATTAACTAACATCAATGTTTGCTTGTGATCAACTGGATATTTAAGGTTCTTTAGCCCTTCTAGAGATATGAACAGGGTCATGAACCAGATTTTGCTAACAGATCCCGATCCACTGATCATCTCAATGGAAGCACAAATCTTCCAACAGCTGTGGGTTAAACAAAAACCAGTAACCAAAGTTTGGCATAACATGTAAGGGGGGAATAAACAACTAAAAATGATGGCACTTTGAACTAAACAAATTCAGTTAATTTCATTTCCAATGAGCAACATACATGGAATACTCTAATCAATGTTATTTCTCATGCATCAAGCATGTTGTTTGAAAAAGATTTATTACAATAGAGAGAGAGGAGTTGAGACAAGTGAGCAGAAAATAGTACAATTACACAAGTTTAGACATGGTTTAGCTCTTAAGATCACAATCTCATAAATTATAAACAGACAGTGATGTAATATATGAAAGTCAAAGAAAGAGCAACAAGCTCCTGTAATACAAAAATAGTAACGTGCATGGATTTCAAGATGATAATTCTGAACCCCCTTAACACATCATCACAATTAATAGCCTGTACACAAAAAAGTACATGTATTACCTAGTATTGAACATATCATAGTGTCAATCAGCCAACATACTTAGTATGGGTTAATAATAGTTTCCAAAAGGAAATAAAACTAACAGAACTTCTCGCCTAATTAAGTGAAGCGAAGCTAACCTGTGGTATCAACAATCTTCGAGGTATTAGCTCTTCATGGCGCCGAGCACAAAACTCCCAGGAGTATATCTGGCAAAATAATGGATGAACAGGGCACAAAAAATCAGTTAACACTCCTTGAAAAATTTAGAAGCTTAAAAAAGCGAAAGGGAATCTCTCTTAATGTGCAACCTTCAAGTCTGGAGAGAAGACTATCCGCAGCTGACCATCACGAACAACACGAAGTTGCTCAAAAACACTCTCTTGTATTGCTTTTGCATAATCCAGGACAATTTGACCAGAAGAATTTTGATATTCACGTGGCATATCAACATAAAGTAGTTCTTCCAAAGTGCCACTTTCATATTTGATTTTGAAAAGCCTAGGAAGAACCTCAACAGTTGCCTCTGAAAGTAGAGAATACCAAAATCAGATATAATATGATCAAGGCAGCAGCAAAGCAGAGAGACAAACCATTTCAAACTAGCACTAAGGACAGAATCATTCGTGGCCAAAAACAGCATGCAAAGAACAATAAAGATTTGAAGATCTAACAACATACCAAATCCACGGCCTGGCTTGCGATTGCAAATCTCACAATGCCATACATCCTGCAAAATTTGCACTAATTGTTACAATTTGCATTCGTAATTGGCTCTACAAGAAATTAGAAAAGCAGCTTTACCGAACCCTTATAATTAACTTATCTAGCAAGTGTATCATGTGTATCATTTAAAAGTTCTCTGGATTTGAAACAAAGCATCCAAGGAGAACATTTAGAAGAAACTGTGAATATATCTTTGAAATGATATACCTAACTTGCCGACTTTCACCCAAGACCAGTATAAAAGTGCTTGATTGAATTTACAGCACAATAATATTTTTTTAAAATCACCAAGTTTTCTATAGCAGCAGACCTGAGGGAAAACACCAGTTGTTTGCCGGCCACTTCCATACATAGAAACACACCACTTCTTTTTTGCATGGGGAGCAAAGAACTCGGCAACAAATTTCCTCCAGAAATCAATGTTATTGTCCTAAAAGGAAGGTAGGAGCTATTACAAATCAAAGCAGCCAAAAGCAAACAGTTAAAACAAAATCTTCACAAGGAAATCTTACTTCAGGTCTGCGCTGCTGTTGATGCATGTAATTTGTGAGACGACGGGCACACATCCCAGGTTCATACACTGGTTTTACAGGAGACCTCAAAGGCATATTCTGTTGTTGAAATTGTTGTGGTAATTGAGGCCGTTGCTGTGGCATTGCCTTCAAAAGTTGCTGCTGCTGCTGCTGCTGCTGCTGTTGTTGATGTAATTGCAACAGCCTTTGCTGATTCAAAAGATTTAGTTGTACAACAGCCTGCTGAGAAGACTGCCTTGACATCTGAAGGAACTGCTGCTGCTGATGTTGCTGCTGCTGATGCTGCTGTTGCTGTTGATGTAAGAACAAAGATTGATCTGAATGTTGAGGTTCCAACTTCACAGTTGGCAAACTTCGCATCGCCTGAATTTGCTGTTGCTCCAACTTGACTGGACCCAGATTTCTCAGAGACTGTGGTTGTTGCTGCTGCCGTACTCCATGTTGATCATTAGTTACATGTGGCTCCATCTTAACAGGTCCAACACCAGCCAACCCTCCTCGTATTGATTGAAATTGGTGCTGCTGCTGCACCTGCTGAGTGTTATGAGCACCAGAGAACTGTTGCATTGATTGCTGACCATGCTGGAAATTTTGTACTTCGAGTTGTTGGGACTGTTGTTGATCTGGCAACAGCTGGTTGCCAGAAGGGTTTGAAAATTGATGTCCCTGAACTTGACAAGAAGGACCAGGGTTAACCATATTCGATGGTACGAATGACGAGGAAGGAGCATTGAAACCCATTCCATTACCAACATTTGAAAGTGGATCGGACTCAGCCCCAGTATCAATATTTCCACGTTGACTGCTCCCAGGGCCAGGAAGTCCAGGATTTGGACCTCCATTATTAAAAGACTGGTTCAGCAGGGAGGACACGTTGGGCACATTTCCAAGCATGCTCATGTTATTAAACTGCGCGCGGGGGGGCACTAGAGAAGAGAATGCTGTTTGGGAACCCAAAGAACCACCTTGAGCACCCAACATCCCCGAATTTGATCTCAAAAGTGAAGGAGAGACAGACTGGGCACCACCAATTGGAGTAGGCGGCCCCGAGGGTACCATCTTATCAAGAATCGCAATAAAAAAAAAAGCTCTTTGAAGTATAAAACTATCTAAAACAACATAAATTGAATACCCTAAAATTACATAACAGGGCAAGATAAAGCACTTAGACAACTGGACTCGGTCACCACTTTAAGTACACACCCAAATCCTGCAAACCTCAGAATCCTTACGGTGCACCAAATAGGTTTTGTGCCTGAGCAAATGGTGCTGCGTTCTATGAAACACGAGGCACACACCAAAAAAAAACAGAAGCAAAGATGAATCTTCAATTCTGAACATTCTACAGCGACGTTATCTTGACACGAGCAGCAATCTTTAAATGGTTCTCGCACGAATCTCTGTATGACATGAGGAGTTTCAGATCTATTTGAATCAGGGTAGTAAGTACAAGGCTAAAAATTTCAAAAACCAAAAATACCGATTTTCTCTACTAAAGACAGCTTTTAAATAAACTTTAAATACCAAAATCCATATCAAAATCACAACTTAGCCAAGAGAACCATGTCCCCAAACTCAAACACCCACAAAAGAATATCTATAAAAAAAAACAACCTTTTTCACAGCATCAAAGGCTCAAATTAAAATCTCATAATCCAAAAAGAATTCAGGATTGTAACTATGACTTTAGAGAAAAACAATATATACTAAAAACAGTAACTAACAAGGTTGGTAACATAGCTAAAACAACCTTGATCGAGCTTCAATAAACTAAAGGGATGTAAAGGGAAAATGGGTTTTTTAAGGAAATGATAAAAGTTGAAAAGGTTCGTGAGCTAGAAAAAACTTACCACAATACAATTCTCAAACAGTAGATTCTCAAACAGTAGTGAGGCTGAACAAGATTTCTCTTTCAATGAAACTACAAGCTGATAGAGAGAGAGAGAGAGAGAGAGAGAGAGAGAGAGAGAGCACAACTGGGGTGTCTTAGAAACACACAAGACTTTAGGGTTTTGTTTTGTTTCGCTCAACCTCTTCAAAAATCTAATATTTCCTTATTTTAGGTTGTTTTTTCTGTTGCTTGTTGTTTTTCTCTCTCTCTCTCTCCCTCCAAGTGCTGTGTGTCTTGTTTCTCCGCTGCTGAATCTAGAGAGAGAAAGGGAGATTATTTTAGAGAGAGACCGTGTCCTTGCGGACGTCAAATTTGTATTCGATCGGATTCAATTTTTTCTTTCTTTCATTCTTTTTCTCTCTCTAGAAAATGAAGTCAAATGCCATTCTTTCTCTCTTCCTTCGCTTGTGTTTTTGTTATGTCATGTGTGCATGGCTCATCATGGTTTTATGGATCGTTACATTACATGCCATCATGCTGCATGTTTTGAAAATGACATCGGATCGGTTGATATTTACAGAGACGTCCAATTAGGGTTGGTGCTGTGTGACTGCTTTGGACCATATTTTGTTGCTCTGTCTGCTGATCGTTTTGCCATGTGTGCTGTTTTTGGTGTTTGTTTTATGGTTTCTTGTGACGTGATCACCAGATTTCAAGGTGTTATTTTGTATTCCATTAATATTATTGTTATTTATTTCAAAACGTATTTAAATAATATTTTTAAATTTATTTTAATATCAATATATAAAAAATCTAAAAATATTGAAATTTTAATTTAGAGCAAAAAATATTGCTATTAAACCGTAAAAATAAACGGGAACGAAAGAAGTGTGGATTTTTGTGCTGGAGAGTGTCTGTAATCAAGTGATTAGTTTAGTGAAGATTGATAATCTTCAGAAAGTGATATTTAATTTATTAAGTGCCTGTTTAGGAGGGCGGTTGTGATTGTTTTCGAAAGTGTTTTTCGTTTAGAAATACATTAAAATAATATTTTTTTTATTTTTTAAAAATAATTTTTGACATCAGCACATCAAAATAATCAAAAAAACACCAAACAATTTTTATTTAAAATAAAAAAAATAATAATTTTAGCCAAACACTGATTTGCTCGCAATGCAAAACAGGCACTGATAAAGTCGTGTCATTTTCGGACCTCGGATTTTTTAGAGTTGAGACTAAAAACAATTATGTTTTTATATTAAAAATAAAAATAGGTTGTGATAGCTCCTGTAATTTTTTAAGTTAAAAATACCAATTATTCATGATTAGTTGTGAACACGTGGCATGTACTTACAATGACATGCGTGAAACAAATTACTATATAAATAAAATATAGTCAATTATATAATTAATGAAATTGATACGATGCTAACATGTTACATATTCGAAATAAATTATGATTAGCCGACTTCTTAGATCAATGATATAGCCACTCATATAAATGCTATACAGGTACATTAGCTATTTAACCAGCGTGTTGTTGTGGTTAGATATTTGTATTTTCAATAAAACAATTAAACACGTTTTTGTTTTTAATATTTTTTACATAAAAATAGAGAGTATAAATTAAAAACTCTATGCACATATTTAATATTTTAATCAAGTCGACAACAGTTTGTTTAATAAATATAGTAAATTATTACCGATAACTAAATCTATATTTAAAAAAAAAAACAAGAGGCAAATTTATATATATACATATATCAAGATATTTGATTTAACAACACGGTTTATTTATCTAATTGTATTTAATATTTTTTTTAAAAAGGATAATTTTGTGTTTGATCAAAGATAACATAAATAGACAAAGTTATAAAATCTATTGATTAATTGAAAGCATAAAAACATCTCATAATGTTCCACTTATTAGAAATACCATAATAACAAATTAAAAATATATTTATTTTTTAAAAATAAAGTTCAATCATACAAAGCATTAAAATAATTATAGATGGGTTAAACTAATCTCTTAAAAAACTAAATCACAGTAAAGTAATCAAATTAATTATAGATGAGTTTAACACGTTAATTCACTTTTTTTTTTTTACTAATATGCAAATAAAAAGTAAACGCACGTACATTTATATCTTTGAATATTGAAATATTGTACACCCATCCATGAATTTAAACTTAAGTGGAGAAAGCTAGACCTTGGATTTGCTTTGGACGTGTTATTCAATTATCCAAACACAATACTTATTCATTAACATTTTTTATGTTTTAAAATAATTTTGATATCTAAAAATAATATTAGACCTTTATTTTTTTTCTAGAATGATAATAATAATAATAATAATAATAATAATAATAATAAACAAAAACAAAGAATCAAACTTGAGCTAAGGCACTGTTTGGAGGATTCGCCCCTGTTTGCATAAGGTGTATTTGTAATCCCCGTCGATGTTGCATGAAATCTTTTTCTGTTTTCTCTACGCAAAAGAAAAGGAAAAAGAAAAAGAAAAGGAAGGGGATATGGTAAAGCGAGAACATCCATGATCACATGCACAAAAACTAGCAGACAATTTGCACGCAAAAGTACTTTAATCTGCTTGGGATCTGTATGTACATACTACATACACTCCCTTTTTGTTCGTTTGAGTGTCTCAATCATGGGTCGCAGGCCCATTCAACTTATTTTCGAGTCTTGACTGGAGGAACATCTCTAGCAATAAAAGCTATTTAGCAAAACATAATTAATAATATAATTTTAATTAAATAGTATAAATATAATATATTTTTATATATGTACTGTAATAAAAAATATTTATAAAAATCAATTTTATTTTAATATATATATATATAATATTGATATAATTGTTTATTAATACAAGTACAATCGAAATTATTATCTTACATAGAAATATATTAAATAAATTTTTAGTTTTTTGAGAAATAAATAAAAATAGCTTTTCAAATTAAAAATATTATTTTAACTTTTTAATATAATTTTATACTCGAAACTTGGAAGAAAAAAAACTAAAAAATCTTTTTTTTTTCTTTTTCTTTTAGTTTTTTTGTAGCTATTGTCTTGGAGTTCTCTAACAAGTGGTTTCTGCATGGTGGAATTGCGTGTGCGGTCACGTCATTCATAGGAAGCTGTGGAATTTTTGTTTTTGGAAAAGTCATGGATATCTTGACAAACAAGAGCAAAAGAGAAACAATAATAAAATGTTGTGTAATTTTTTCAAGTAAATAGTAATACTAGATAATTTAATTAAAGTTCATACAAGTTTGGTGTTTATATATATATATATACTTAAAATAAGATTAGTTAGTTTTAAAAGTAATTAACTATGTGATTATATACTTGCCAATTACTATGGATAAAAACAAAATGACTGAGCTTGGACAATTTTAAAATATTTAAGGTTATTTTTGTATTTTATATAAAATAAACTTCTTTATTTGATCTACCTTTCCCTTAAGCCTGAATAATTCTTCTCGACCTTTCCCTATCATGTCCCACGTTATCAATCAACTTGCAAAGCCATAAACTGCATGGTAAGAAAAACATTATAAACTGGCAGAGTCTTTTGCTTTGTTGCCTCGATCATAAAGAATCCCATTTACATGTATTTGTTAGGTTTTAAAAGTTCTTTTTCATGAATTTATATTTATGTAAAACAAGAAAGAAGAAAAATACGGACTGGTGATTTTTCTAGGTCTGAAATAATTGAACAACAACATAGTAGAACCTTAGTTTTCACGGAATGGTCATATAATTACACGTGTATTTGTGAGGTTTTAGAAGTTTTAATTTCACAGGTTTTTCATGTGGAATAAGAAAATTTTATATTATCAAAATCGTTTTGCTAGGTTGAAGGTAGGCATGAACTAGCGGGAGGAATTAATCTTAAACGAGGAAATTAAATAGCTAATTAAAAATAATTGTTATAGTATGTGAAAATAAATTTAAAAATAGATGCTGCAATAATATTGAGGTTTAAGGCTGGTTTGATTTTGTCATAAAACTAAATATAGCCGTTGTCTACTTATTGGCAAATTATGCCAATCATACCTTGAATATGATATTAATGTTGTTAGATCTACTTTGTTTAACAAGTCAATTCACTTATATGTGTTTCAAATCAAATAGATGAAAGCTAATTTAGTTAAACCTGATTATTTTGATGAATTAATTTTCTCAGTCGAATCGATTTTTTTTATAAAATAGAATTTTAAAAAATTATTAAACAACATTATTTTAAATTTACCTAAATCAAACCCCGACTCTAATTAAAATATCTAGCCAAGCACGGGATAGACCGAGTTTAATATCCTTGAATGGCATCATCTACAATAAACAAAGCACCCCGTGAATTTGGATTTTATAAATCCAAGTTTCAAAACAACGAAGGTTGTGCCTGCGGGGAGTGGCAATAGCACCCCGTGAATTTACCAGGATCCTGCTACCTTCGACAAACTCCTTGTCACGACACTCCACGCGTCACCAGCATTCTTGCAGGGGCATGTTCTGTAAATAGACTAAACCTCGTACCCAAACTCTACACTCATCCATGCGCAAACCTGCGATACCTGCCACGCCCGATTTACATGTAAGCTTTTGAAAAAGAAAAATGAATGGATGTGCTCGAACCGATTAAATATCCAATCAAACTAAAATATAATCACATATATAGAGGTACAGAAAAATTGAGTTAAGAAATGCATTAAGAATATTTTTTTTATATTAAAAAATTGAGGTGACATTAAAAAAAGCGCTGCAAATCATCTATTATTCACTAAGAAAAAAGAACAAAGTCCGAGCAGCACAGACACAATAGCCAGGTAAATGTCTTATCCGATTTAGAAAGAGCACCGAGAAGAAATACAAGAAACGCACAATCTAGACGTACAGTGCTCCGGATAAGAAAAACAAGAGGAGACACTTGGATTTAAGACTTGTTCAAACGCAACTGAAATCCATTTCGATTACATTGGCTTGGAACGAGTCCTTGTTTGATGGTTTTAAATACAAAAATAATAATTTTGATTATTCCATTTCGAGTTTGCATAATTAAATAGTCTGATAAGCTAATTAGAATTGTTCTTGATTTAAACTTGTGTTCTCTTTAGAATAGGTTGCCGCCAACTTCGTTTGCATTCATTTTTCTAGGGATTTTGCTATATCTCAAGACGTCTCTCGGCCATTTTATCTTTTGCCCTTGCTTTGGGGATAATATAGTTTTTTTATCATGATATAAATATCTTATGAGAATTGTGTGAGGTTATTTTAGTAATTGTAATTTTTAACGATCAGTAAAATTATTCACAAAACCATTGAAAAAACAAATCCAATGTCTCATGCACTTGAGAATTTTTATATTTTTCATATTTGATAGAATAATAAAATACGTCATTACCTTTACCATTTACTTTTTTTAGCCTTGATTTGGGGGCTTGGTTGTAATATCACCGTGGTTAATTTGTTATTATTGTTAACTTCTAAGAGGGTGTTTGAGAGTATAGTTGTGGTTGCTTTTGAAAGTATTTTTCGTTTAGAAATACATCAAAATGATATTTTTTTTTATTTTTTAAAAATCATTTTTGACATCAGCACATCAAAATGATCTAAAAACACAAAAAAAAATCATTTATAATGAGAAAAAAATTCAAAATTTGGTCAAACAGCAATTCAACCGCTTAGCCAAACAAACACTAAGAGTGTTTTTGGTTTTGTATAAATAATAAACACATAAAAAAATTGTTGACGCATCGGTTGCTCTATTATTTTGAGGCAGCGTGTGCAACTGACTCTGGTGATTGTAATTACGATAATTTTATGAATTTTTTTTATGAAAACACACACATTATGGAGCATAATGTAAAATAGGGGTGCCATCTTGACATTGAAAAACAAAAACATTCCAAGTGCCAAAACTGTGAGGTGAACCATCACCGTTGCAAGGAGGAAAGTTTCTTAAAAAAGTCCTCAACTTGTCCCCCACCGTTGGAATTCCCAAAATCATAAGGGTCCAAGGAATTCTAGGTCGTCGGATTTATAGACTCTCCTTTTTCGGCATTCCCCTCGTAGAAGACCCTGCCATTTCCAAGCAATTACCAACATTTGATCGCTCTCTTAACCATATATATATATATTGGACACGTGTAAGTCCTGCATGTACCAGATCCAAGCTCTTTCTTTCTACATATGAATTATTTTAACCTTTGCTTTACACCAGTTATATCACCACCAATAACTCTCTGGCACGTCGGAAAATCTTTACAGAGTCCACTAAAACACCCCTTTATTCCCTATTAACTGCCTGGAATTGTCACTTCGATTGGTTGGTCAACTGTCAACGATATTTCTTCTTTAAAAGTGCTTTTATCACCCTGGTTAAGTGTATATTTGATAGTGTATTTGTAGTTGTTTTTTAAATTGTTTTTTATTAGAAATATATTAAAATGATATTTTTTTAAAATATTTTAAATATCAGCACATTAAAATGATCTAAAAATACTAAAAATTTAATATAAAATAAAAAATATTTTTTTTTAAATATTTTCCAATCACACTCCAGAACACCCTTTAAAAAAACTCGAGCAAGTTAAAGATTCTGTAACGAGTTGGATGAGTAAATTTAAATAAAATTATATTATTTTTTTTAAATAATACTAAATATCACCTGAATTTTAATATGGAAAGAGATTGACCCATCGAATCAACGGGTCAATACCTACATGTTTTGACATGAAACCAGGTTCAAACCAAGTTCCAAAAGTCTACCAAGTCTACTTGCCAGGACGGTGTAATAAACCTAGTTAACACGTGTTTGCCCTGCATGCTGGCTAAGAAATGGAAAGGGTAGTATGGTAATCATCGTGGTGGACAGAATTGTAATTTGGAAATAAATTCTTAAATTGCAGGTCTACAAGAAACCCCACGTGGTATGCGTAAATTCGACATGTATGGATGCTATGATTATGATGTGCTGTATGTGTCATGGCAGAGCATGTTATGGGGGTCAGTGTGACGTGAAATTTGATGGAAAGAGCACCGCTAGTCCGTTATAGAAAGAAAAGGGCATAACGGCCGTTTAAAGCTGTGTTGGAACCTGCCCCTTGAGTGTTTTAAAAGAAGATTCTCTCTCTTCTCTCTAATATTATAGTTATATAATAATAATAAAGTATTAAATAACCTTTTTTTTGAGCTAGAATTCAGTACATCCCCATCTACCATCTTAAATTGCACAGGCAGGATGAGATCTGCCAAAGCAGTTGAGCTCAAAGTCGTTTTTTTAAATTATGGTTAAATAAAAGAGAAGCTGATCTTGTTCAGTGGTTGCATGGCCAAATTTAAGGTTGATTTTTATTTTTATTTTTATTTTTATTTTCTGTAATCATACTGTGATGGGATTGGGATTACGTCCGACAAATCACATCCAACGTTGGTACTAAATTGAAATCAATGTCTTTAATTTTAAATCTTCACCGTGACTTTTTTTTTTATCATGCCTTGTCAATGCACCATAAATGGAGTGGGTGATCGCTAATCAATATAATTATTGTTGCGCCACATGCTTGATAATCCTAATCCAGTGTATTTTCTGTTTCCAAAGTAATAATTATTTTCATATCAATCAATACCAAGTATTTTTAAAATGATTTTAAGAGTACATCCCATATCAACTTGATATATATATTTAAATAATTTATTCATAGTTGCTTTTAATATTAAAATATAAAAAATAATAAATCAAGTGTATATTTTTTTAACTATCGTGCCATTTTTCTTAGAATTAATCTCAGCATGTTCCGATCGAACCACAAAAAAAAAAAAGTGATGTGATCTTAAAACGATAAGTGTTCATATACTTAAAATGATACGTGGCTTTATGCTTTCGTTACTTTAGAAATGAGGTTGACCAAAACTGTCATATATTCCATTATTTATATATTTCTATAAATTATGTTTCTCATTACTCTATCATATCCACTCTAGCACTTCTTGTATTAAATTGAATCCAAGATGAACTAGCAAGTAACCCACTCGTCTGCGTATTTTACCATGCAGAGAGGACTTATCTTATTAAATGATGTTCATGGAATCCAACCTGGGCGTAATAAATTCTGACTTTTTTATTTATCTATCGGTTCTCTTACCAAGTTATTTCATGCTAACAGTGCTCCATTCCCTGAGTGTGATGTTGAAAAGACTTCTTCTATCTGCTTAGATAAAATAAAATTCTTCTGTCAGTCAAGATTGAAAATCTAGGGAATTTTGAGGTGGTACTAACGGTGTTTCTGAGATGGAGATTCCACTTCCAGGATGGGAATCACGATCTGCACTCATGTTCTCTTCTCTAAATTTATTTTTAACAATATTCTATTGTCCATCCTCTTCCCCCCCCCTCTCAGCTGTCTCCGGCAAGAAGACTTTGAACTGATCTGACCTGTGAAACTATTTTACCACTCGAGAGTTGACTTCAGGTACAGATTTACCAAGCAGATAGACATAAGATCTTGTCGCGTCAAGCAAGATGCAATTCCCAAGAGTATTTTCAACATTTTAGTTAAATGGACAAAAACAGTCCTGGTAGGCTATTTAAAATATATTTGGTATAGTGTTTTTGGTTGTTTTTTAAGTGTATTTTATTTGAAGATTTATTAAAATAATTTTATTCAATAAGCATGTCAAAACAAGAAAAAGGCTAAAAAAGCAACTCATATTTTTATAGAAAAACATATTTTAAAAAAAACATACAAAATCAAACTCACTTCTAAACACCCCTTTACTTTATCCTGAAAAATAATTAATCCCATCTGTGTTGTAAAGATTTAATATTATTGCGAAAGAGCAACTCCTCAACTTCAATCCGTCCTTTTTTTATTTATTTAGTTCACGTGTTTATTGAAAATTATATATATATATATATATATATGTGATGATATATTATAGATGGAACATTTTATTTGATTCAAAAGCAAGAAAGAGGGCCCATGTACCATCTTTTGTGTTGAGGTTTTGCTAATGAAGGCCTTGACCAAGGTGTCCGAACATTACACAACCTCGTGTCTAGGCCCAGACCTATGTAGTATGTACTTGCAAATATGTTATGTGGTGCCATGAGAACTTGTTATTTATTAAGAAGAAAACAATTCTTTTTTTAAGAAAAACATCTAAGGAATAAATTTAAATATTTTAAAGAACAAAACTAAATTTAAAATTATTAGAAAAAAAATTCTAATGAAATTTACCATTCTTTCCTTCGTTATTTTGAGAAATTATACAGACGATCGTAACAAAATTTTCTAGCCATTCAAATCAAAGCTAATATAGATGATCATAGCTAGAAGGCCAGACGATATTTAGGGAACTAGAAGAGGCTTGATGATGTGAGGGCACGTGCCAGGACAAGTATGCCCTATATTTTCATGTTTAGAATACTAAACTTTTTTATTTATCTTTTCCTTTTATCTCAATATTAATTTAGGGTCACAACAAATATTTTTTTTTGGCGAGGATATGGACTGCAAAAAAAAATAAAGACAAAACATGAAAATGCAGCAAACTAAATAAATTGAAGAGCAAATACGTTATTTGAGGAAAAGTGGAATGCATGATTATTATGAAAAACGTTAAAATTGAAGGACCAAGTTACAAGATTTTAGAACTTTAGGGATGCTATGGCTCCAAAGCATCTCTTTGTTTCCGCCCGTGAGCATGCTTATGCAGTTTAGAATGTCAGCTAGAAGCAACTCATTTTCATCACAATTTGCTTAGATGAAATAATAAAATAACTCCCTGTTTTGCTCAGATGTTTTTTTTTTAAGAAAGAATAATTATAAGATCTATAATTTATTGTTTTTTTAAATATATTGTAATCACAAAAACTAATTACAATATTAGTTAAACACCCATTTGGTAACTATCCCTCGTCATTCTAAAATAATTTTAGTAGCACCACGAATAAATATGTCAAGAATGATATTCTACAACCACATAGTTTTGTCCGACCGACAGATTTGATCACCGTTGATCATCTCCCACAAAAAAAAATATATTTAGAAAAGTCAAATTAATAATATAATTTTTTAAATAGTATGAATATGATATTTTTTATATTTACACTTTAATAAAAAAAAGTTATTTAGAGAAGTCAATTCTATTTTAATATATATAATATTAACACAGCCATTTATCAATAATAAATAATTAATACAATTACAATCAAAACTATTTTTTTTGTATAAAATTATATTTTTTTTGGTTTTTTTGATTAAATATGTATGAATAACTCTTCAACTTAGAAATACTATCTGAGATCTTTAATATAGCTCTTCTCTTAGAGGTATAAAAACAAAAAATAAATTTAAAAGTACAAAGATAATAGTAATTTGAAACTAAAAACAAAAAAATAGCGGGTAGACCGCAATGCCAAACAACGTCCTTATTTGGAACGAACAAAAATACAAGAGAATTTCGGAGAGAACTTGGACACAAAGACTCGTAACAAGTGATCAAGCTTGCAGCAGACAAGGTTACATTGCGCTTGTCAGGTAAACTAGGAGGAAGTCCCAGCGTTTTATGAAGCATACACATCGAAATCATTTACACCTTATCGACAGGGGACACCTTATCGACCGGGGACACCTTATTGACCGAGGACACCTTATCGGCATCCAATTGCTTTTTCTGCTGATGGAGTTTTGCGATTCCCATCTGCATTGAATGAACAGGGATGGATTTCTTGGCTTCTCCTCCCTTGTTGTTCCGGTAGATGAAGTACAGGATCAGCTGTAATGCCCCCAGACCGCAGCCAACTCCATTCGGGACCTGCGGCATTTTTCCACCAAAATAAAACCATGAGATTTCCGGCACTGAACCCCATCGGGGCACTCATGTGCATGCTAATATGGTTAGGGATGACGAAAGTTGACTTACAGCAACAAAAAGGTCAGCGCCAAGTAGACCAAAGACAAACCAGGAAGTGCCACATAAGAAGACAAAAAGAGACAAGAAGAATGGCATGAACTCCACGCTCTTAGTTTTAATCACCGTCCTCTGCAGGTAAGAAAAAAACCCACATAAAATAATTTTCTAAAAGAAAAGGGCACTAAACTTCATAAGAAAGCGCCTATTATAAAGGGTTGATATTACATGCTTAATTTAATATAGAATATCAGAAGTCAATTGCTAAATTATATAAGAATTAGAGTAATTTGACTTACCATGATAGATAGAGGGGAGCCATACATGATGATGGAGAAAATAGCAGCAGCAAAGCCACTGAATATCTCCCTGGATTTGCCATGAAGAAGGGCAAGGGACACGAAGGCCACGCCACCAAAAGTGGTGAGCACAAGCGTGAGGAGGCCAATGAATTTAGCCCTGTCCTTCTTTGTTGCGTAGATGATGAAGGTCAAGACATAAACCATTTCAATTACTGCACCAGTTCCATTGATTGTTGACACCAAAAGGTTGTTCTTGGACACGAAAGGCATTCCATACCTGCAACAAAATATGATATCAGAAATTAACACGCAAAAAGCTCGAGTTGATTTAGCAAACTTAATGAATCCTAATTAGCAGGAGATCAGCTATTCATCATTTGGGCGGGGGGGGGGGGGGGGGGACAGCACTGTGCTTTGTTCGTTGTGTCTAATATATTAATTACAGAATATATGGTAAATTAAGCTGCAAAACAGTAACAGACTATAATACAGCATAGCAGGAAGAGAAACTTCAGCAATGGATTACTTCAAATATCATGTGGTTTGAGGATGTACCAAAGATGGCTAGATTTTTTTCACTTTAGGGTTTATTTTTGATAAACAGAAGCAGCTCATATTAGCAATTAGTTGACAAGATTACCCTTATAGAGATTACCCAAAATACTGTTCTAGAAAGCAAAATTTGGAAGGATAAAGAGGTAAAAAGAAAACAAGTAGTTGATGAAACGAGAAGCACACACCAGGCAGAAAGGAGGCAGTTGAGCATGGTCATTACATATGGAATGCCAGAAAACAGCTCTGTAGACTTGCTTCGTATGATCCTCCTGAACGTAATCCTGTCGACAAATTATCCATAATACACATTAGCTCTCGCTTAACCTAATAGAATTTGGAAGTTTTCATTTGGTGATCGTTGAATCTTGATCACCCTGTTTACAGAAATACATGAAGAAAGTTGTAAAACTACTCGTTTAATAGCATCCCAAAACTACTGAAAATTTAACACAAGATGGAGTAGAATGGGTTTAGAAGACAGTCTTTTTCAAGAAAGCTGCCAGAAGAAGAAGAGATTATTATTTTTTTTTAACCAGGGTATCCGGACCAGCTTACGCGCACCACAACTAATTCCCCGACTCACTGAACATCCTGCAAACCTAGTGAGCATGTAAGGCACCGCGGGGGTGACAGACATGCATGGCTTGAACCCTGGTGCAGAGGAAGGAAACAAGTTCCTTCAACCACTAAGCCAAGACCCCACTTGCAAGAAGAAGAGATTTTATTATGACTTGAAAGGGGTTTGTATAACGAGAGAGAAGATAGTCCTTTTTCTCCTCTCCATGAACCAAAAACAATCATTAGAAGCTACAAGGAAAACTTGTCAAAACCCAGAGAAACCATAAATGTCAATCAGGTGTAGTAGTACTGTATGTGTGTGACAGTGTTAAAGACAGAGAGCTAGATGAACAAGTCTGGTGCATACGTTGGAGCCAAGAAGAGAAACAGTGCAGTGACATTTCCTGTTACAGGGGAGAAAGAAACCGTAATTAGTCCCTCTGAAAAAAAAAAGAGAAGGCCAAGAGCAAAAGAAAGTTGATTGATGAATTAATTAAAGAGAACACACCAAAAACTCCAAATAAGAAATGCGCGATCTCCATTGTCTTCAATCTTCGAAACCTTATCGATAGCCAACAATTCTTACACAGAATTAGAGGACTTGTTAGGAAATGGAGGATGAGATGTAGAAGTAGGCTAGAAACCGGTTTATATAGAATAGAAACCAGAAAATAACAGGCTAGATAGGCAGACTTGGTCTCTTACTGGCCGGGAAATACCGGGTGCTGACATGAATGGGCATTGTTATGGACGATGAAAATGACATGTAGTAGCTGATACAATCATACAATAGTAAACTATTGAGACTAATATGGTATCTTTATGTTTATTAATATGATGAATACTTTAGAAATTTGTAGAATTAATCAAAAAATAATACGTAAACGAGATGGGTTAAAAAATTTACGCAATAAAATTTCCTCCCACTATTATCCCGATCGATTGCCATAATCACGCAGCTTCAACTTCTTACACACCCAGCCGGCCTCCTAATTAATTTGCTGAGAGGACGTAAATTAAACCATATATAAAATGCAGCTTTAGTTTCCTCGATAGTTGTAAAAGTCACTTTGCATAATTAACTTATCCACAATTATTTTTAATAAAAACGTCTATTCCGCAGCTTGAGCGTTGTTCTTGGACGCAATAGAGATTTTATCAAATGATATTTCCTCTCATTTCTTCATGAACACGGTGCCGTGATATAATAATATAAATTACATTTTAAAATTTTATTTGAAGATTTAAGATTTTGTGTTGAAAAGATTCTTTCAATAGGGTATTATTCCATGGATTCAAATCTTATCATTTATATTTTATTTGATAAAATTAATCACACAAAGGAGAAAAAGTTAATTTCTTTTCAGAATTAACTCGCTAAATCTGCATCCGGCATCATCTCAGCATCATCTCAGATTATGAGACCGATATAAATAAATTTAATATTGAAATATAAAACAACAAGATCTTACATATAAACATGAACAGTGGAATCCCTCCTGTACAAGATTATGTTTGATGCATGCATGCATGACAGCAACCTTACGTGTCAAAATCATGTGTGAGCGTTCATAAATTAAGATGCGGAAAAAAGATTGAAGACAAGAAGGAGATGCCAGAGAAATATTTATGACCAGTTCATATTGATTGTTCAATTTCTCTTTTTTACTACAATATTTCCCCCCCTTCTCGATGGGTTACTTAGACAATAATCTAAAATCTCCACTTAATAAAAAAATAATAAGAAAATTGAAAGTATCTGTCGATTTTATTTTATAAAATAAAGACTATCCTCGTTTAACAAAAAACTCAAAGTATGAAATGAAAATCCTCTAAAACCTTATATTTACGTAAATATATATATATATATATATATTTTTTAAACATAACTGCCAATAACAGCAGCAATTGTTTACAAACGATGTTTTTCTATTTAAAAACTCTAGAATCAACCGGAAATAACATGATAGATAAGTAACTTCAATATTTTAATCCATAAAACTCTATCACAGGTTATGAGATTGAAACAAATTATAAGAAAAGAAATTGAAAAAAAAATAAATTTAATTTTTTAATAAAAATATCTAATATTGAATGATAAACAAAAAAAATCAGCTCACGTTAATTTTTTAAATCCACAGCTCAGGTCAATGGACCAATAACACTATACATGAAAAAAAATGCAAAGCTCAATCCCATAAATCAAATGTTAAAATATGAGAAAAAAAATCAATTACATAAAATAATTATAAATAAATTAGAGGGAAATATTTTTTTTTATTAGAGGATTAAATTGAAAAATATATTAACAAAAGGACAAACAAAAAATAAGCCCTTTGTTTTCTCTACTACAAGATTAAGTAGCCATGATATTTGAATAAATTTATGTTTTGATGCAATACTTTTTTTTTACTAAAACAAAGATCAACACGTAACTTATCAAAGTATACCTTATGACATTTTCTCATACTTCAAGCTTTTACTTCTCTATAATCGATGAGTTCAAGTTTAATTTTTAATAATTTTGATATTTAGATACATGGTTGTCTATGTAATAAACTTGATTTTTATAGTTTTGAATTTTTTTATCTACTTAATTATGAATTTCAAGATTTTTATATCTAAGCAAGGTTATCTTGGGCAGACAATGGCAAGATTTCTTTATAATTTATCAATAAGTGGTGCAATACTTTGAGAAAATCTTTCCTCGAGATCTTACCACATATCTCTTGTTGCTTCAGCATAACCTACACTTTAAAGAAGGTCAGTGGCTAAGGAATTGATAATTCCGGCTCCATCAAAATTCGAATGAGATTTGGTCAATATACTTTTTTATCCAAAACAAAATGATATTATTATTTTTATTTAAATAGATGATTCAGAACAAGTTTATTTGATTAAAAAAGAATTAACAAACTAAAGAAGTTAATCTATCCAATCCACCATGTATTAAAACTATATGAAAAAACCATCAAGTCGTATTTTTCTCCAGCTTGAAAATCAGGAGCAGCATTGTCTAGCTTTGACAGAGCCATCAACAAAACCAATTTATTTTTGACTCCAAGAGAATTGGACATTGCCCTTCTCCGCATGTAATGATTATTTCCATTTAGTGGACACGAAACTAATGTTTTTTCATGGATTATCATAAGGGTGCAGAAAATATGGTAATGTGGATAAGTACGCTAAAGAATAATATAAATTATATTTTGATATTTCAACTAATAATTTATGTTTTTAGGTGAGATGATTCTTGACATGATATCAAAGTTTTATTAACCCAATGATCACGAGTTTAAATCTTACCATTCTCATTGTATTTTATAAAAAATAATTATAAGGTAGTGTGGACTTGTATGTAAATTTCAAACCCAATTTTTTTTTTCACTTTAGCATGTATGTTAGAGAATAATATAAATTATATCCTAGTGATTAACTAAGTATACCAACATTCTTGGCACATGGATTGACAGTAGATGAGTTGTTTGAGGACATGGTTTACTATGTTGGGATTAATTGCAATAAGATTATCTAGTTCGATTTTCATATGAGCATAAAAAATCAGGTCCAGGTCGAATGGCAGATTGATAATATTCATGAACAACGCAGAAGAAAACTTGGAATAAACTTGAGAGAGTTTTAGAAAATAATTTTTAAAATTTACATACTCCATCTATCCTTCTTTTTTCCAGCTGATACATTGTCAGGGAAAATTAGAAAAAGATCTCGCTTTTTTCTGCAAGGGAATGCAAGTGCTGCTCAATTAATTACACTAGAGAATTTTCACCAGATATTTATAAAACAGAACGTTAGTTAAGTTTCTTACTTTTCCCCTTCCTGGGATTCCTTTTCGTTTGTAAAATGGAGATCTCAAATCAATCTCAGTGATAGCTAGATCTGAGAATATTTTCATCTAAATGCTAGCAAAGATTTTTTTTTTTTTTTTTTTTTTTGTGAAAGCTCACCTCTTAGGGTTTGTGCATTCAAATTCAAATATAAAACGATCCCAGTGCAAAACACCGTGGTTGAAACTGGGGTCCAATCACATTCTAAAGAATAGAATAATGTTTGGTTACGTGTTCGAAATTTCATGCAGTGGTATCCTGCTTCATGGGGCACTAAAGATAGGCCAAATAAACGAATCGAAGGAGAAGAAAACATAATAAATGCTTGTGAACTTGCGTCCACAACTTAATTTCATTGTTTTCTCACTGAGCGCACACCTAAAACAATTGGAACAGTATAGGACATTGAATCTTGTTCCTGCACTGTATAGGATTATAAATGCTTTGGTCTCATTTGTGGCCAAGCCTTGTCTGAGATTATCCACTGCATACTTCGCTTCAGAAAACCTGTAAGCATTACGCATACTGAAGTAGGATCCCTCCCTTCGAGGGCAACTAGCATTCAAGGCTTCCAGTTTCATGTATTCCTTATGCTGCGGTGACTAGGTCTGATGGGTCATCGTCCAAAGATTGATGGTAAATTGACCCGATGGGGACTGCCAACGAGGGCTTTCTCCTTCCCCTTTTTCCTGTCTATGCTTTGAACACAGCACTTTTTGTAGTTTTTCTTGTCATTTACTTTTGTTTTTGGCGATGTGATGAACACGTACAGGTTGATATTAGGCTACTGGGATGGTCTTGTAGGTTTACATGTATTTCCTGACTCTTACATATTTGATCATTTGCAGAAACTTGAACCCAGATATACTCAAATGTTGAATTAGGGATTCAGGCATGGCGATCTCTGATGAAGTTAAGGACAATCTTATCATAAATTGCAAATATGAAATATCTGGCTTATGAATTCAGTAGCTTATAAAATCTACTAAACAATTTTGATTTTTGGTTCATTAATGAACTAAATTGATACACAGGATCGATGGTCGTATTATATGCAGGAACGAGAACATTTCCGCTATCATGAAGGTGGTCTCTTGGGTTGCGTTTAGTTGGTGTTAGAGATAGAAACGTGTGTAGAAAAAAAAAATACAAGATAATTTAAAATAAAATGTATAGAGAAACGTGTTATTTCTATGGTAACCAAATATCAGCTTGAGTTCTTACCAGGACGACAGATCATGTGTGCCACTAACAAAATTCATTTTTCCAAGGACAAAATGTTTACTAGCACTCTAGCCACTGTAAATCTGGAGGAAGAGATCAATCAGATCATTTGATGGAGACATCAATGGAAATGGGTTACACGCAGCTCCCATGATGGCAATGTCTTGTTTCACAATGAGACCTGTTTTTTCTGCACTAATTAAGCTCATACTTAATTTCTACGAGCGATAATTACTGCGTTCTCAACGGTCAACAATGGCTGGTCATTAGTTAAGTGTACTGCCTGCGATTTTCACATATTTTCTTGGCGTATTTGTGAATAAATTGGCACAGTTCATTATGATACGAAGCTGGGTTCCAGCACTAGCTAGGTCGGTTTCATTTTACCCGAGAACATCCGAGGTTCAATTGCCAACTCGATTTTATTAATGAGATTCCATGCTAGGTTATTCAAGGACTTTGAAATATAAATTTTATAAGAAGTTGAATCTAGAATTTCAAGCTTGATTCGTTAGACCGAGATTAATAGCAATATCAAAGAGTTTCCCATGCTAGGTTATTCTTTTTTATGCTAAAAATAATTTACTCGAATCCACAACAATAAGAAGTAAACTAATTAAAAAAGCTTAAAAAAATGAATGACATTAATGGTTCATTTACATTTAATTTCTTATTTTTTCTCACTTATTTTTTCTCTACAAACTCTTTATTTACATTTAATCTCATAGCATAACACGTGACAAGCACCCAGAAAACTAGTTGGGTCTACAAACTATGGTCCAAGCAACGTACATCTTAATTTCATGAAATCAACAACTACACTTCAGATAAAAAGAAGAAGAAGTGAGGATTGAAGAGCATGTAATTGTAAATGTCATTTTTTTTTTTGTATCTTCATTGTTTCCATTTTATTTTTTATTTTTTTTGTAAACAGCAAGCATTATGATTTTGCAAGCTAATACAGTAATAACTTCATGGAAGTTCTTGGTTTCTGGTTCACTATAAGATTTATAATTAGACCTTTGACATTCTCCGTACGAAAATAATATAGAGACTCCCGGCCGATCAAATTAAGAACTTCGTTTCTTATTTTTCAGCACAAAGCACGCATATAAAAAAAAACGTTAATAAAAGTTATTTTTCATTATCACTACCACAACCACAACCACAACCACAACCGTTATTTTGTTATCATCCCACGTAACCCTTCACCATCGTAATAACCAGTCAACCACAAGTATCTCATCTTCATCACCATAATGATCAAACCTGGCTCGGCCTCGTGAATCGGTGAGGTGACTCGTTTTTTAGTCATGCTTGAGTCAGGTTTGCTTTTGAATAGTATTAAAAAGTTGATAGGATCAAATCTAAGGCCTTGTTTGTTTCAAGGAAAGTGAATTCCAGGAATTCACTTTCCTCACTTTCCAGTGTTTGGCAACACTTTGGAAAGTTAAGTCAAAGGAAACACTTTTCCCCACCTTTCCGGTCAACACAAAAAATAAACTTGATCTGAGGAAAGTGTTTTCCCGAACTTATGTTCGGGAAAACACTTTCCCTTCCCTTTCCCTTCAAAACACTTTCCCGAAGCCCTTTCCCTTCTCCTTCTTCCCCGTCATTTCTCTTCACAGAACCGTCTCTCGTTTCTTTCCCTCTCTGTCGCCTAACCTCTCGCCTGAAACCCACGTCGTCCCTCACCTCCTCTTTCCGTCGCCTCCTCTGTCCCTCTGTGTCGTCTCTCGCCTCTCTCGGTCCCTGAAACCCATCTCATCTCTCACCTTTGAGATTCAATCTATCTAGGGCCTCTCGATCTCCCATTCACTCCTCAACAAAAATGGACGCCATAGATTCCGTCGTCGATCCCCTCAGAGAATTCGCAAAAGACAGCGTCTGACTCGTTAAACGCTGTCACAAACCCGATCAAAAAGGTTTTTATTTTTCTTTCAATTTTTGATTGGATTATTATAGAGAAAAAAATATGGATTTTTAAAAGCTTGATTTTTATTTTGTAGAATTCACAAAGGTGGCATCTCGTACTGCAATTGGATTCGTGGTTATGGGATTTGTTGGATTCTTCGTGAAGTTGATTTTTATCCCAATTAATAATATCATTGTTGGGGCTTCTTAGGTAATGCTGTTGATTTCAGTACCAAGTTTTTGTTTTTTATTGATGGTGTTTTTTATTGCTTATCTGGTTAAGATATTTGTTAATGGTGATGCATGGTGAGTCGATTGTTTTTATTTTCTTGATTATGAAATGCAATTGGGATAAATATGAAGTTGATACATGGATTAATCGTATTATAGTTGGATTGATAATTAAGAATTGATAAGTTGTGGCTTGTTTGATAATTAAGAATTGAATTATACTTATTTGTAGTTGACGAAGATTTAATACCTGTTTGTGTTATATACATTGGTTTCTGTGTGAAAGCCATTGACAATATCGGTTTGAAAATTACTTTTAAGTTATTTATGCATCGTTTGTGCAGTCAGAATGGATTTACTATGAATTGGAGGCACTAGTGCAGTTCCTTTATTATTCTCATGATTTGATAACGGTTTGGATTATTTTTGTTTGCAATATACTTGTTACTTTGTCATTTTATCAATGTAGTTACCAGTCCATCTAATCTTCTTGTTTTAGGTTTCTATCTCCATCATGTTCTATTAGGGTACCCAGACAACATAATTAGAGTCATACAATTTCCGCAATCATATTGCATTTATGATTAATTAATTTATTATAGAACACCAAAAATAATGCAAGCTGTTTTGGCCCTTTTGTCTCTGCAGAATTTATGACATTTGTCATGTCTTGATGTGTATAAACTTAACATTCACTTGATTTTGCGTACTTATTTTTCCTTCTGGTTATTGAAAATGGTCATGTGGTCCTATTAAGCTTTTGTTTAAATTGTTTCTGAATTGTTTTTGGTATGAAATTGATCTGAGGCTGATTATATTTTTCCTCTACAATTGCAGGTCGTGTGGATCATCAACAATTAGAATATGAAGGCAGTCTGGCTGAAATTTTGTTTTTAATGAGAAGCTTAGCTTTTAACTTGCTTAATTTCCATTTTGATATGTTTGCTTACAGTGTGGGACTAGCAAATGCTAAATCAATTATATCATCCAGAAACTCCAGACTTGCAGATCTTATGTCTGGATTGAACATTGAGAATTCAATACCAGCCTTGTGTTTTTATTACGCCTTATGTGTTTAATCATGTTTCAGATTGGAAACTTGTTGGAAAATTATGCCAGAATCAATAATTTCCATACACTCTTTCGCTGAAGCCACATGAATATAGGTTACAACTTAGAATGCTGAAAAAACTATCATGTTATCAGAAGATGAAAAACGCCACATAGAAAATATTTGGAATGGTGAATTCCCCATTTTTGTCTTGGGAAGAAAGTCGATGATATACGAGCATCCACTTTGCTTCCACAGTATATTATTCATCTATCTCATTCATTTAAAAAGGATTAAAAAGGGGAAATAAAGTATAGTATATGACATATATTGTAATATTTTATAAAATAAGCTATGTATGAATATAGGATATAATAAAAAAATTCATCATTATACTTATTTGATTTCATTTTTTTATTTAAAGTGATTAAATATTTTATATTAAATATTTAATATACATAGGATAAACTTGAAAAAAAAATTATTAATAAATTATTTTCCAGTTTATTTTCCATAACACAAACAAACACGGGAAAGTATTTTCCAGTTCATTTTCCATAACACTGCCAAACATCGGAATTCACTTTCCAAAAGGAAACCACTTTCCAGCAAACAAACGGGCCTAAATAATTGGATTGATTGCGGAGAAGGGCAATGTCCAATCTAAAGTGACACCGTGTGTGGCGAGTGTCAATTTTCCACGGGAAAAAAACTCCTTTTGAAGCAATCAACCCCCTCAGTGTCTTTCACAGAATTGGCTGGTGGATTTGAAGTTTGCATCTTTCGTGATGATCGATCGGTGTTTATTATTCACTTCAATTTTGATCCAGTGATTTGAATGGTACTGTGATCAGGAATCACACAGCTCTATCATATTATCATACAGCTTTCAATTTTGATAATATCTTCCACTATCTTTTGATAATATCTCTGGACTCATATTTGCGAGGACAAAAACCTTATATTGGACTTAAGGAAAGGATTAGGTTTCTCTCAAAGGACTTATCTTTATTGTTTAGTCAATGGATTTTCATGTTTATTCAACAAGTAATTGAAGAGACAAATAAAAATAACACCGACTAAATTGAGAGGCACAGGTCCGGCGAGAGGTTCATCCTTAGATTTCATTGAAAAGAAGAATACGAATGCTAAGTGGGCACAGATCCTTTTCTGACAGGAATTTGCAGGATTTTATGCAAATGTTATGGACAATACTTGTTGAATTATTAACCACAAACGGCAAATTCTTAAATTTTCTGCAAATATTAAATTCTTCCACTTTAGCTTGTTCCAAGAGACAGCGGTATAAATATATTCATTTTCTTCATTAAGTTGAGCTAAATTAATGCAATACTATTATTATAATTATAATAATAATAATTATTATTTGTTTGTCTTTTGGGCTCCTGTTTGGCAGGAGAAATCATAAAATGTCTATTAAATACATTTTATTTGAGAAACTACTTAAACTCGTGTGTGCTCAGTGATTTAATTATATATTATATTACAAAACATATAATAGGCGTGGGGTTTTGCCCTGTATACCCCCTCACAATCCACTATTCATTGCACCAGTGCACGCCCGAAATTGGCCTTCGGGCGCGCGGCGACGAGGGGCTGTCAACCGGGGCTAATTCCGGTTTTTCCTTTTGATTTTTTTTTTAAATATTCAGTTGTGAACAGTTCATTGACGATTTCGTCCCCGGTAATAAGACAAAATAAGGGTTCCGGCTGAGGGGCACCGGTGTAATTGCGCGCGGCCGGACCGGCCCGGCCCGGTCCGCCGCAACTTTTTGATTTTTTAATTATTTTCGGCAATGGCCAAAGACGGTTTTAACCCCTAATAAGACAAAAACACTGAATTGGATGCAGGGGTGGAACGGTAATTGGCCCTATTTTTTCGAATTTTATAATCGGCGTCTGTCAGGGCGTGAGGCGCACGCGCCAGACGGTTTTCCGCCTCACGCCTTGTTGAGGCGGCGCGTGCGGTCTCCTCTGGTGGCCGGAAATTGTCTACCGGGCGGCAGAACGATGCGCCGCCGAGTGGTCTTCCTCCCGCGGTGGTGCGTGTCACCACCAGACGTCCGTGTACGCGGCGGAGGCCGGTTAAAGCCGCCGGCCACGTTTCTCTCTCTCCGGAATGTCAAAGTTGCACTTCGTTCCTTCTACTTTTAATTTCCGGGTTGGCTGTATATAACTCAATCAATTCGGTATAAAAGTTCTGATTTGTTCAATTTTGTCCTCTGATTTCAATTGACAATTAATGTAAGTTGCATTTCAGCCCTTTGACTTTGAATTTGTTAATTTAAGCCCTTGATATTTGATTTTCATTTCAGTCCTTACACTTTTTTCTTTTTAATCCCTACTTTTGTCCATGTATATATAAGTGTATTTAACACAATAATAATAATAATAATAATAATAATAATAATAATCATGTATTTAACACAATAATAATAATAATAATAATAATAATAATAATAATAATAATAATCATGATTTAATTATTTTTCATTCTTACTCTTTTGTTATGTTAAGACTCCAATTTTGCTATTGTTAGAATATTTTAAATGAATATTGCTTCCTTTTCCCTGTTATTTTTTTTTATTTGCTCTTTCTATTAATTGATTTTAATAATTTTATTATCTGCACAATAATGATTTCAGTAAGTTTTTTTTTCTTATTTAAATATTTTGCTTTTTTTTTTCTAATGTTGGTGCGCGCTCTTTTGTGATCGTTTATAACGCAATACCTATATTCTAAAAGATGTAATCTATGCTTACGTGACAAACCCAACTCAAAATTTGAAACATTTTATCTTTTAATCTATAATTTTTATTTACTTATATCATATAAATTGATCGTTGTAGATTTAATTGTGTTAAATTATATACAAAAAAATACCCGCGGCAACGCGCGGGCAATTAGCTAGTTACATCTATTGCGTGTTTATTCACACCTTCTAACTTTCATCCATTTCTTTTATAAAAAAAATCAGAAAAGAAAAACAAAAATCACGTTCATATTGTATTTTTTGATGTTTTTAGATTATTTTAATATCAAAAATAATTTTATAAAAATAAAATAAATAATATTTTAATATTTTTCTAAATAAAAAATAATATTTTACATGCACTGGTTATTTGATTAGCAACTCACTTTTTGATACCGTCTACATCGTGGGATTTTTTTATATATGCACTCCTGGATTCATGTGTGTTTGCTCTGTGAATTTCTTGTTTTTATGGGTTTGAATATAGATCTAGTCCAGGTGTTTTGCTTGAGAATTATCATGTTACGGCTTACAATTCAGTCATCCATTGAAGAACAATTTTAGTTTTGGAATTATGATTTCATTTTTCTAATTGTTAGCATTTATTCCTTTAATGCAGGAAGGAGTGAAGAATTTTGAAACTACAACAAACATAAATCTTTAGTGAAGAATATTTTTAGTGAATTAGGTCATGGGTGTTTTTTGTTTTCCCGTTGTATGAATTAATGGAAGGAAAAAAAAAAAAAACCAGTACTTGAATTATAGAGTAAGAGTGTATGATAATACAGGGAAGGTTGTTTTTTTTTTTTTTTAAATATTTTTAATATTAAACTATTAAAATTATAAAAAAATATTAAATTAATATATTAGTACAAAATATATTTTTGAAATACACTCAAAATTATTACAAACATAAATTATTTGTTAACAAAATAGTCTCAAGCCCATAAGAAAAATATCCAAATAAACAGCTTAAATCCATTGTAAAATAAAACCCAAAACAATCCGTAGAAAATCACAATTTCTCCGGCGTCAATAAAAAATACACTGAGCAGTCTTCGCATCACCAACTTTCTCACCACCATCTTCCCGAAAACCGACTGTGCCAACTCCATTTTCCCGGCCTTGGACAGCCCCGTGACTCCATTTGATGATATCTCTCTTTGTCTTCGGCATGGAATCAAACAACACCATTCACCATACTCGCCCAGGTCGTTGAGTTCCACAAAACCACATCTCTCACAGGCATTTCCTCAAACACCCTAAATACAAAGCCCAAATTCCCGGCATTTTTATTGCTGTTTGGGAGTGCGGTTGTTTTTTAAAATGTTTTTCGTTCAAAAATACATCAAAATAATATTTTTTTTAAAAAAAAATTGACACAGTATATCAAAATAATATAAAAACACCCAAAATAATTAATTTAACATAGAAATTAAAATAAAATAATTTTTTTTCAAAAGTATTTTCCATAAGCATTCACAAACATCCCCTTAGCATAAACATCCTATAGGGCAGTTTGAAATCACACACTTGAACCAAAACCCATCTTTAAACCTCACCATGAATCATTTAAATCTTCAAATGAAACAGAATCCTTCAAGAGAAAAGCCACGGTAAAACTATGAGGCTTAATATTTAACCCTTACATTTGACGATAAGCAGATAATGCCCCTTTATGATGTTGTTTTTCAGTAAGGCATTTTATCATGTTGCCGTCGCCGACTACATTGGGACTTTATGCATTTCGAAATATTTTAATAGAGTAATCAAGTGAATTAAGGTCCGATGAGAGAGTAATGAGTTAGGGTAGTATAAAGTTGCTATCTTGGAGACCATTGACTACGAGCTGGAGATGGCATTTGCTTCGATCGTTTTATAGTTTTGCAGTTCTGTAAGATTTTGAGGATGCTTTGTCCCATCAGATTCAGGAGCAGGAAGACGATGGGACATTTGGTCTGTTCGAGGTGAGACTATGGAGGGTGCGCGCGCGGGTGTTATGTATGTGTGTGTGTTACGGACTTAATTTTTTTTATTTGTTTAATTTATATTTAAAATTTGATTTTTTAGGAGTTAGATTTTGTTTTTCTTTCTATCAAGTTTTCATTTAAATCTTTCTTTGAAATCATAAAAATCTTTTAAAATCTTTTAAATCATAGAAAAGGCAGGGGTGCTCTAATCTCTATCTCACTTCTTGTTTGTAGCAACTCCAAATTACACTAGCCCTATGTGTATAAGCCGTGAAGAAAACAACTTCATCCCACAAGAAATCATACACTATCCTCAAAAACCAAACCAATACTGCAGGTATCAAAAACCCCAACCTTGCCCTGCAACTACAAACCCCAGCTGGTCTTCCCTTATAAGAAAATACGTCTATCATGGATCATACAGAGAAGCTATTGTTTTATACAATCAAATCCGCAGCAAAGAAGTGTACCTTTTGGGATTAGTCCCTTTAGTCCTTAAAGCTTGTGCATATGTTTCCGTGCTGAATTGTGGGAAATCTTTGCACAGTGAAGTAATAAAGCATGGCGTGGATGCTAATGTACATATTGGGACATCATTGATTTCTATGTATGCAAAATGTGGTGATATACCCGATTCGCGTAGGCTGTTTGAGTATATGCCTGAGAGAAATGTTGTGACATGGAATGCCATGATTAGTGGGTACGTTAAGAATGGGGACATGAAATCAGCATCAGTTTTGTTTGACAAAATGCCGACCAGAAATGTGGTTTCTTGGATTGAAATGATAGACGGGTTTGCCAGGAATGGAGATTTGGTTACCGCTAGGCGAACGTTCAATGAGGTACCATTTGAATTGAAAAATGTGGTGACTTGGACTGTGATGATTGATGGGTATGCTAGAAAAGGAGAGATGGAAGGTGCAAGATTGCTTTTTGAAGACATGCCACAGAGGAATTTCTTTGTTTGGTCGTCCATGATTTCAGGGTATTGTAAGATAGGTAATGTTAAGGAGGCGAGGGCTATTTTTGATCGTGTTCCAGTTAGGAACTTGGTGAACTGGAATTCTTTGATTTGTGGTTACACGAAGAATGGGTTTTGTGAGGAAGCTTTGGATGCCTTTGGGAAGATGCAAAATGAGGGTTATGAACCTGATGAAGTTACAGTTGTGGGTGTTTTATCTGCTTGTGCCCAGTTGAGTCTACTGGATGCTGGTAAAGATGTTCATAAGATGATATGTGAGAAAGGGTTGAAGCTTAATGAGTTTGTTGTGAATGCGTTAGTGGATATGTATGCAAAATGTGGGGATTTAACTGGTGCACTATTGATCTTTGAACGGATGACCAATAAAAATAATGCCTGTTGGAATTCTATGATATCAGGCTTTGCCGTTCACGGGCAAACCAAAGAGGCTCTAGAGTTCTTCGGGAGAATGGAAGAGTCAAATGAGAAGCCTGACAAAATAACCTTTCTGTCTGTGCTCTCGGCTTGTGTGCATGGGGGATTTGTAGAAGTTGGTTTGGAAATTTTTTCTAAGATGGAGAAATACGGGTTGGCACCAGGTATCAATCACTATGGCTGTCTGGTGGATCTTTTGGGGCGAGCAGGAAGACTACAGGATGCTTATCATTTGATCAAGAATATGCCAATGAAACCAAATGATACGGTTTGGGGTGCTTTACTTGGAGCTTGTCGAATTCATATGGATACTGATATGGCGGAGCAGGTGATAAAAGATGTATGCACATCTTGTTCTAGCGTTGATTCTGGAAATGATCCTCATCATGCTTTGCTGTTGAACATATATGCTGCTTCTGGTAGCTGGGAGAAGGCTGGAAGGGTGAGTATGGTAGTGGCGGATAGAGGGCTTCAAAAGACTTCTGGACGCAGCTCACTTATGCTTGAAAATACAGAACAGTTTCATATTTGATTAAGGTCACTGTCAACATTAAAGATTGAATCCATGGTTAACAGGAACAGTAAAATATCTGGTTAGGCATCTGAGTGAAGTCGCCAGTAACATTGTTGCACTACCCTCTGACACTATAAATAGGGACAAAAGGAAGTTCACTTGAAGAAAAATCTGGGCAATATATGGCGATTCTTCTGCTCTGATTTTTTATGATAGACTTGCGAAGGCAGGTGTTTGGCAAATGGTTGTCAGTAGAAGATGCAACATAGCAGCTCTAGTGCTCTATGCGGAAGAATTCTGCTTGTGTATGCATCAAGCAACTTCCAGATAACATTAGGAGAGCTTTTCTTGAAGGTTAGATCAAATAGATCATTAGTTCATTTTGTGTATATAATTCAGTTGTGCCTTAAATGCTCTCTTTTCGGTTGTAACCTATACAGAGCTTTTCCCAAAGTTCATTTTCGTAAGATAATATGGAACACTATTGTTCTGCAAAATACACTATCGCAACTGTTTTTCTTGTTGAAAATCACATTGTTGGTGAAAAATGCTTACTGGTCCTTGTCTATCATAATCTAGAAAAGACCTAGCCTAGACAACTCGAAAGGAGCCTGCAATCCTCTTCAGATCCTGGTAGTGTCTCTTCCACTGAAGACCTGCAAAAATTATGTAGAGTATAATTTAGCTCATAATTTTTTAGCTTTATAACAAGATATCCATGAATGCAGTATTATCTCCTCACCATTTCCGGTGACATTGAACAAGTAGAGGCGATTTCCCGCTGCAGTTGCAGTGATCAGTGCATGAGGTGGCTCTAGCTCAAACTGGTAATATCTTCTTCCAGAATGTTCTTCTACATTCGTGCTTAGAACCTTCCCCTCTACATTTTCTCCGATTACTTCTGGACCAAAAGCGTTTATTACTTTCTCTGGAGGTCCAATTTGTTCAATTGTAGCATTTTCACCGAGATCTGTATAAATCATTGGTTAACCGGAATAATTGAAATCATGGAGACTGCATACCAAACCTAGTTGAGAGAGAAGGGGGTAAAGTGGGGGGATGTTGAGTTTGGAAGCACCCAGTGGAATGAATGCAAAAGGGGTTGGAACTCACTATCTGCGAATCTGAGAACAGGAGCTACAATGACAAAAAGGCGTCCTTCCTTAGAGCTGCCAAATCTTAAATCGATTTCTGTACCACCAAGATCTGCTATTGATACTGGAACCTGTTAGTAAACAAGCTGATTCAGTGAAAGCATACAAACTAAAACTTTAATTTTTTCCCGATAATATGGAGCAATATTTCGCTAGAAGCAAGTGACCCTCGGATTTTAACCAGTTGAAAGACTTAATTTTTAGTAAGAAATCTGGCGTCCAGTTCTTCAGAGTAGAAAGTTACCTCTTCCCAACCTTGAGGCACAGAAAAAAGATAAGGGATGATTGGACTCCATCCAACGCCATGCCCCCCAGACTTGTCATCTGGCCTGCGGTATGTCCTCCAACCTGTCTGAGCATGTTTTGCATAACGAAGTTTACCATTCACACACAATCAAGAAAGGGATGAAGAAATGCAGCTCATAGGAGTTTTGTTAATTTAGCTATGTTTGTATGGCTTCATGCTAAGTGTGGTATTTGTACGAGATGCTGAATTTGAATTTGAGACTACAGCTACAGATTGTATTATATATGTTCAATCCAATTAACCGACTGTTGCCTATTGTTATTTACATGGAGAGAGAGATCTAGAACTCAAATGTCCATGCGGAAGCAGAACTGAGAAAACAGACCTTGGTCATCAGGTTCAGATAAGCCAGGTATTCTTCCTGCTAAAAGGCCTTGTTTCACAACGGCCAGCCCTTCTCCCGCAGATCCCAAAACTGAGGTTGAAACCAGAGAAACCCCAGAAACCAAAACTGACCTTCTGTTCAAAAACCCGGCGGATTTCTCATTTTCTCCATCAAGAAAGCCACTCTTTCTGGATTCTGCTGTTATTTTAGCTCTTGGTGGGAAGCTTTCATGTGAGTGACCAAGCAAATGGCTGCCAGGAATTATTTGTTGGTGATGATATCTCCATTGAAGACCACAGCTGGTGAGCAAGCTGGTTCCCATCTCTATACCTTAAGAACTGGTAGAGAAATGAGGGTATCGATTTGTATTCTCTCTGGAAGATTAAAGAGCAGGATTCACTGTTTATAGGTTGTGTGCGAATGATTTATTCTGCGCCTGGATGCTGATGGAATGGAGCAGAAATTAAATTAAATTAAAGTGTGTTTGTGGACGTGGCTCAATAGCTGTCCAAATTTCGGATTCTTTCTGATAAAAAATCAGCACTTCTAGCCTCACACGTGGCATATCGATATGTTCACTATTGGGCTGTAGCCCAAAAAGATATTTACAGCCCAAAAAACACCCGATTTTTACAAAGAAAACCCATTCCTTGTAGAAGTTACGGTACTAAGAAATCACCGTGAAGCTGAACACACCAAAATCCCCGAAAGGACCTGCAGCTTGGGAATTTAAGACGGTGACCGGAGCCGTTTGTTTACAAAAACCGTACGAAACCATGGGATTTATATCAGTTTAGTCGCGCGTGCACCTACAATGTGATAGCCAAATTTTATGAACATGATGTGAAAAGTAAATGGGTGCTTAAACTTCGTAAGAAAAATCCACTCATGCTGCAGGTCAGCACTAACACAATCGTCTATGCTATCGATAACATTTTCTCTTCAAGTCTATACATAAATCTCATATGTAATATAAAAAATGAAAAGAAAAAGGGGAGTATCAGGGGGAAAATGTTCTACAGGGCGTGAATTAGTTGCACTTGGCAAAAGCGAAAGAAAATGGTCAAAATCAAAGAATCAGGGGTGTAAAGGAAATACAAGCATTTCAACGATCATCAGGGCAAAGGCATGGGAGGATCCCAGCTTGAGAACTCAATCAAGTGTCTATCAACAATAGTTCGATTGTGCAGCCAGAATGTCTCAGCTGATTGGTGGAATTGCCTTACTTTTCGCTGAAGCTCCCACATTATTCCTTGCATTGCAGAACAGGCCTCAAATTCTGGAGCATATACCCACAAGCATCTTACTTGTCTACCTGCAGCTAGCATCTTCTCTATGTTTTCATCTGAATCAACAAACTCAAAGTTAGATTGTAGGACCACGAAAAACATCCAGGAGATCAATGAAGCAAGCACATTGAATTTGACCTGGAATTGATTCTAAATACTCCAAAAGTTCGAGCCCTATTCGAGTAGATGGCCATTTGATTGATATCTGGGTGTAGTCAATCACATTTTGGAAAGGAAATTCTGCTTGATCTGATAATATAACCGGAACACACTCCTGTTTCACAAAAACATAAAATCACTTCAACTGGGCTCCATGTGTGTTTGTGCACGGGAGAGGGGGAGAGAGAGAGAGAGAGAGCGAGAGAGAGACCACAAAAAAAGACTCATAAAACCTAAGTGTCCAAGAAGACTCTCCACGTGGAGCAAGGCAGAACTTGGCATCGCGCAGGTGTTGAAAGTACTCTATCCTCCCATATTTGTCAGGGCCGCTGAACTTCAACTCTGGAGATTCCAACTGTTTATGATGTCATTATGTACATGCTATATCACTTATAAAAAAACATGAGCACTAACAGCAACCATCATCTCATGAAACGAAGTTACAGGGTTGAGTATGCGAAACAGATTGCAATGACAACCCACAAGCACTCATAGACTCTGTTCCTCTTACTAGGGAAATGCATAAGTACAATATGCAAGTGCCTCCAATTCAATCATAAACCTAAAGTTACTGTCAAAAGAGATATAAAGGCTGGATTCAGCTTGCAAGTGCAAAATTATGCAATGAAATGAGCACAAGAAAAGGCTAATTTTATGTCTATGTCTGGAATATGTGTTCCTAATTTTATGTCTATGTCTGGAATATGTGTTCCTCCTTGTAGATATCCAAACCAAAAGCATTACTGTTCCTACCATGACCATTCTAGCAGATACATAAAACATGTTCTGCATATGACCAATCAGCTCAGCATGGTCAGTTTCAAAAGCAAAAAAGATTGATACTGAACCATATGAATATTTCAGAATTTGTTCTCCGAGTCCATACAGAAACCAAAACTAAATCATCAACGAAAAATCCTAGACATCCTTCTACACATGGAGACAATCCCATTTGGGTAATCAAGAATTCACAGAAGACAACATACCTAATCTAGCAATAAAAAGGAAAAAAACATACCTTATCTGGAAACTGCTTTGCAAGCTCTATTAACTTCAGGCGACCAACTTTCCCTTGTGCACGACCTAAATAATTCGCTAAATACTTCCTTTTTGATAAAGGTAGGGGTTGAACCATAGCTACCCCTCTTTTAGTCATCCCATCTTCAACATTCCCAGGAATGATAATATCTTTCCATGTATTAAAAGCACTCGTATCTTTCTTATCAGTCCTGTCTGCCTACAGTAACTCACAGCCCAACATTCTACCACCATAAGCTTCATAGTTTGGATCGATATAAGAATATCACCAACTAAATCAAGTAAATGCAGCATGTCAAGAAGTACAAGTGGTACCTCAGGAGTAAGAATTATGGAACGATTAATATACGTCGCCCAAGATCTAAACAAATGAGCTCCGGCACCACTGCAATCGTGTAAAAAGTGTACACATGAATCAGAGAACATACGTGATAAGCATTTTAACGAATCTTGAAACGAATTCAAGTTGAAACCAAAGAATTATTATACCTAGGAAAGACAAAAATGTGATCACGGCCTCCTGATCGTCTAAAATACGGCATTTGACTTAATACCTGAGAAATTAACATTGACAAACACATTCAAATTACTTTTTTTTTAAAAGCCGCTGCATCAGTCTGGATCAAAGAAATGAAAAGATGAAAAAAAAAATTAAAAATACCTTGACATAAGTGTGGTTAATTTCCTTATCATTTAGACCACCCATCATCCGTACACATTTAACATAGGCAGGCACGAAAAATAAATCAGCTTCCTCCTTCTTTCTCGTTCTAAGTCTCGATTCTAATAACAGCCTGTGTATCTTAACCTGTCTAGAAAATCAGAAACGGCAAGAGAAATAATAAGAGACAGCCCCTGGGTTTTGGGTGAAAATACCTGAGTGCCCCACTGGCCTTTGAGACAAGCATCAGCTGAGATTTTCCCGTCTCTGCCTCGCAAGAGTTCTTTCAACCCGTCAATTTCGTCTTCCTCGTAGACGTAGATCTTGAGGGAGAGGTGGGACCCGTAGCCTCGCTGAGGCCAGGAGAGTGATCCACCGTCAGATACGTGAACGACATTTGGTGATGAATGGTCGTGATTTAAGGAGGAGGGAGGACAAGTAGAGAAGGATTGATCAAAGAGGCGAGTGAGGAAGAACGTGGTGGCGATTAAGAGGAGAGCGCCGATCTGGTGGGCGCGGGTGCATGGCAATGAAGTGTGGTGGTGAAGAGAGAAGATTCTGGCGGGTTTGTTGTTTGGGCTTCCCATTTTTTTGTTTTCTGTGTTTAGTGAAGTGGAGTTGGGGTCTTCGGTGTAGCGAGTGACGAGGAGGAGGAGGAAAGAATATTAAAGAAGGAGAGAAACGAAGTCGTTTTGGTTCGTTGCATTATAGCTAATTTCAAGTTTTAAATTAGTTTTTTTAATACTTTTAATGTGATAATATTAAAAATTAAAAATATATTAGTTTATTTTCCAATAAAAAAATAATTTAAAAAACAACCTTTATTATACTTCACTTATAAAATCATCGTTCATAATTTATGTCTTATTATGAAATAAATAATATGATTTTCTTCTCTAAGCTAAAAGCTTTCTTTTTTAAAATTGTGACTATAGATTATCATTTATAATTAATATAATTACATACTAATAAATTTCTATGGAGGTGGAAGATCACAAGAAAAAAATTACAACGAAAGTGAATAAACATGATTTGAAGTGCTTGTGACCAATTAAGTATTATAGCGCTTTTCTTTTATGATGAGAAAGAACCTTAAAATCTTGCACAGTTCAAGCAGTTCCATCCCATCGTCTTCTCATTGATTCCATAACCACTCTTATTCGTTGCTAAGTTTGAAACGTGGTCGTATAATGGCGATGTGATTCTGTGAAATTATTTGAACTGCAAATCTTCACAAGCTACTATAACGGACATCTTCATCTGTTGGACGGTGAAAAGGAAGGGTTTGGCTGCAGATCAGTTAGACATTATGGTTTTATAAAAATAATTTATTCTAATTTTATATTATATTATAAGATTGAATCCAATTATTCTCTCTAGAATACACGTGGAGATGAAGTGAGATATCAATATTGATTATTTTGTTCTCAATTCAAGAATCATTATTTTATTATTATTATTATGGAGATTATGTTTTATTTTATATGATTATAAATCTATGATGATAGACATTGAATCTACCCCTGGAATCAAATAACACGTGCCGTCAGCTATCGCCTGGATTGTGAACCTGCTACTAGGCTCCTCAATTTTTAAATTGTACAGCTTGAGGAGGTATTTTCGGGGTCCATTTGGGGCTTCACGTCTAATTAATTGTGGGCCTAGAGGGCCTCCTATCCTCACTCGAGATAAGTCATCGATCCTTGTCTTTATTGTCAATTTTCCTGACAAAAAAAATAATAAAAATAGTCGGAGTTGAACAGATTTACTGCAAGAATTTCAAGATTTTTGTCGTTAAGGGTAATTTAAAAAAAAAAATTTTTTGATATTGATTTCAAGAGGAATTATTGTAGCAAATTCAGATATTTTCTTGGTGATCTATTTTTTTAACAGTTAAATTCTATTTTAAATTCAAATTAATAGCTTCAAAAAGATTCCGAACTAGAAAATTGATCTAGCCCGGGTTAAGGATTTGGGTTTCAAGTTATAAGTGAACAACAAGGCTTCCTTCGATTGAATGAAGACTTCCTGAATAATGGCTTACCCAAGACTTCTATGAGCTGAAAGTTTTGGGTTTTATTTTAAACATATACAAGCAGTCCATCTTAATTTCGAGCTCTTGGGCTATTTTTTTATACAAAAAGAGAGAGAGAGAGATATCAGGAAGTTTGCGGGGCTCACAGAACGCCACGCGTCGTTTCACTATCATGTCGAAAACCGAACAAAGAGGAACAGAAGGAGGGGCTTTAATCAGTGGTGGCAGCCCTTCACTTCTCAGTTTCCCATCCCCGCTGTCCCATCAGATTCCCATATTGAGTCTGCACGCTCCAGCTCGTATGAATCACTGTTAATATCCAGTGGCGATTGTTGCTCCAGTGAAAGAACATCACTGACATGCTCGAGGATTGAAGATGGCAATCATGCTTCTGCTTTCTGATTAAATGAAGAAAATCCTGGTGAATAAACCAGCAGTGATGCTAAAATCATGTTTCCTGACTTCAGCCTGAAGCATCCAGCCACGCCAGTGAGCTATAATAATATAGAAAACCCTAAAGAACTTTAATATGCAATAATATAAGCGACAATGACGTGCTTAAGTCCACGATAGCCATCATCACTTTTGTGGTAGCAGTTACATCAATAGTTGATAACAATCATATCCATCGTTAAGTGCTGTGAACAGCGGATCCTAGGCGGCCAGAGTTTCAGCTTCTTCTTTTTTTTTTTAATGAAAGCTTGGTGTGTAATCGTTTTGTCGGTAAACTAAGAAAACGTCGCCGTAAATGATAAACCAGGTTTTCTGCACATTTTTTTATTTTTCTCTTTATGATTCTGGTCTATCTTTACTCAGGAAAACAGCTCAGGGTTAGATTTGAGGTTAAACCATGTCATAACTTGATCTAGTAAAATACTGTTAATTTTATAAAATATGGTTGGATCAGAGATTGATTTAGATAAACAAAATATATAAAAAACCTAGGATAAGATTTAAATCTTGACAGTTTTTATTTATCAGATATATTTATAAACTCACCAGCATCGACATATGTCAAAATATCTATTTTTAATATTATATATATAATTCACCCAGATCTGCAACTATATCTTAAGTTCGATTGTTCTTTCACGTGTAAAAACGACACTGAAAGCAATATTGGGTGGGGTGAGTTTTATTTTTTAAATTGTGTTTTATCCATAAATATATTAAAATAATATTTTTATATATTATTATTTTTTTTTAAAATAATTTTTAATATTAATACATTAAAAAAAATATAAAACAATGATTTTAAGAAGAAAGAACTTTCAGATTTTTTCGAAATGTTATTTGAAATACAATCCCAACGATAAGTTAGGCACTCTTTGAGAATGCGATCCAAACATGATTTCATATAAATTTCAATTTTCTTGCTTAAAATTTATTTTATTTATGTTTTTAAATTGTTTAGACGTGATAATATCAAAAATATATATATATTTTTAAATATATTATTTTGATGTAAATCAAACAAAAAAAATATATTTGAAAAAACATGTCTTCAAGCATTATTTTATAACGGATGCAATATGTGTATAGCAATTAGGTATGCAACATTATGCTCGCAGGAATATCTTTTTGAAAGTATATTTTATTTAGAAATATATTAAAATAATATTTTTTTATTTTTTAAAAATTATTTTTAACATTCATACATTAAAATAATTTAAAAATATAAAAAAAATCATTTAAAATAAAATTTATTTTTAAATTTTAAATAAACAGCAGTACAACCACAGACAAATATCATGTCAAGATATTTTGTTCGGGTGTTCTCGCGCGAGTATTATTGCTGCTTCTTTGGTAAAAATCAGTTAGTAATTAAACTTGACATGTCATGAATTGACTAATAATTTGAAAAGGAAAGGAGCTTTATGGGGGAACATCGATACTCTTTATGAGAATTGAAAGATGACCCAACAGACGAGTTTTTCACCACCCCACACAGTGAGAGACGAATTGCTGGGGCCTATTTGGGAGTGCAGTTACGGTAGCTTTTTAAAATGTTTTTCGTGCTGAAATACATTAAAATAATATTTTTTTTATTTTTTAAAAATTATTTTTGACATCAGCACATCAAAATGATTAAAACACACTAAAAAAATTTCATTTAAAATAAAAATAAAAAAATTGAAATTTGGCAAAACGCCGGTTGCACCGCCCATCTAAACAAGGCTAAACCCATTACAGCGCACCTCTGGACGATCGTTGGAAATAGATTTTGAAGATTTCCTTGTAGATTCTGCTCTGCTTGGTGCAAGAAAAGGACAGTTCTTGGCTAATAGGAGGCTCGAGGAGATTAAGGGCACTATTTTTTAACAATCACTTCGATGGTTTTGCAAGGCTTCTTTGTATGATCATCTTCAAATCAAGGAACATGTTGTTTTTTTTTTGTTATTAATTTATGCCCAAACTAAAGAAGGTGTGAGAATTACCAGGGATAATCTCCAAATCAGATCTAATGTGTTTCTCCAGTTAGAAACAATGGCGCACAATTTCATTCATTCCAGGTAGAACAAAATTGTGCATCTAGCAATTCCTCGAAGCAAAATAGACACAAGGGTTTCCCAATTTCTCAGTGACAGAATGATCACTTTTCATCAGACTGTTTCTCTGCTATAATGCATGCGTGATGATTCATCATGACACAAACCGCCCAATCGTGTGATCCAGATTGATGTATCACCCTCTATTCTGTCTTGTTGGTTGATAATTTCTGACAATACAGTGCCATAAAGAGGATTATTACTCGTAAAGCTGTACCTCTTTTTTTTTTTTCAACCTTATTTGACTTTTTCCTTTTCTTTATCAAACCAAACCGGGTTTTTCCTATCAAATTCCTATTTGACTGAGAGAGGGTCCGAAGGCTCTGTTGCGATATTCTGACGAAGGTGGGAAATTGATGTGAGGTCGCAGGTTTTTAAATCAATTCAATTTAATATCTTATTCCGAACTAAGATAAAAAAAAGGTTAGTATATTATTTTAAATCTCTTATAACAAAGTAATGTATTGGTGGAATTTATTTTAAATCAATAAAATAAATTGACACGTTCGCAATCTTTTCTCATAGCAAGAGAAATACCTGGAGAGAGCGCGCACTTCGGCTTTTCTCATCAAAAGGGTCTTCATATATGCCGCATGCAAAGACAGAAACACCACTTAGCAAAGTCAATCATTGAGCTTACCAGCCATTAACCCCAGCTAGTTACAGTCCCGTACCACGTTAATTAGGGAGTCTTTTATGGGCAGTTTTGTCCATGAATTTCCTATTTAAACTCCCAGGCTTGGTCAATTTAGTAAACCCCACGAAACTCAAGCAGCTGAGAGATCAGTGCCTGGTGCGAAGCAAAAGATGATAACTGGAGATGATTTCTACAAGGTCATGTGTGCGATGGTGCCTCTATATTTTGCAATGCTGGTTGCGTATGGATCAGCTAAATGGTGCAAGATATTCACACCGGAGCAGTGCTCAGGGATCAACAGATTTGTTGCTGTTTTTGCAGTCCCGGTGCTTTCTTTCCACTTCATAGCTCAAAATAATCCATACCAGATGGACACCAAGTTCATACTGGCTGATACCCTTTCGAAAGTCTTAGTCCTTGTTCTGCTGTCAGTATGGGCTGTTTTCATTAACGGAGGACTGGATTGGTTCATCACTCTCTTCTCCATTGCTACTCTGCCGAACACACTTGTCATGGGCATTCCTCTGCTCAAGGCCATGTATGGAGATTTCACTCAGAGCCTCATGGTGCAAGTGGTTGTTCTCCAATGTATAATATGGTACTGTGAAACACATTCTAGCTCTACTTCTCCTCTCCTTTTCTTTTCTTTTCTTTTTTAAAAAACCAGTCTTTTCCCCTCGTGACTTTTGAGCCTCTTTTTGTTGTTTCATCGAGTACGCTTTGCTTTTCTTTTTAAAAGAACAATCTTCCCCCCTAATTAGCCTTTTGTTGATGTTTTATTGTGTCGAGGTAGGGCATGTTTATTTTTATGTTTTAAACTTTTGTTTTGAACAATAATTTCACCAAACCCGTAGTCTTTCTTGCTGTTATTATGTTTTTCTTGTCTGCTCATTTACATCTTTTTGGAGGAAAATGTAGTTGAAAAGTTTGAAAATACAAAAAATAAAGCACCGGTGTCTCCTCACAGAAAGTTGATTCCATTAATTACCTCAAAAAGCATTCATAGTATCGAGCAACATTTCACATCTCTCAAATGTTTTGAAAAAGAGAGTTGAAAATTATGTCCAAATAGAGTACTGTCACATTAACCTTTCCCTGTGAAGTCTATAATTATTTGCCCACCAGTAAAGGTGAAGAGTCAGTCGGAAATGGAATATCAAGAATCCATCCTTGAATTAATCGCGAAATTATATGTGCTTGTGCACGTATATGATCATAGTCATCGAAAAATTTACAGCATTAATACAAACATTTGGAAATGATAATTAATTTTCAAGAAAAAATGGGGTTTGCGCAGGTACACGCTTTTGCTCTTCCTCTTTGAATACAGGGCCGCTACCCTCCTAATCAAAACACAATTCCCTGGCCCCAAAGCAGCCTCCATTTCCAAAATCGAGCTCGACAATGATGTCATCTCCCTTGACGGCAGGGATCCACTTCGGACAGAATCTGAAACAGATGGCAACGGACGCATTCGTGTCCGCATCAGGAGGTCCACGTCGTCGGCTCCCGACTCCGCTCTATCTTCTTCCATAGGCCTTACTCCTAGACCCTCAAACCTCTCCAATGCCGAAGTTTTTTCGGTAAGTACTCCTGCCCCATTGCAAGAATACCGTGGTTATAATGGCAATTTCAGTCATGGACAAAGCAATGAGATAATGCTTTGTAATGGTGACCTGGGATCTGGATATCATCGGTCTGGAACGAGTCCGAGGTTGTCGGGATACACGTCGTCAGATGTTTACTCGCTTCAACCTACGCCGCGGACTTCCAATTTTAATGAGTGGGACTTGACAAATGCAACCAGCACGCCTTTCTGGGTCCGATCTCCGGTCGCCGGTAAACTATCCCGGCAACCATCTCCGGCGGTTCCTGAGCTCAGGCTAGTGTGGAGTGAGTCACCGGTAATATGTCCAAACGGCGGCGGCAAGGAGATTGCAGGTTTGGCTAATAAACTCCCTGCCCCACCTTTCGTGAACGATTTCATTTGAGTTGTGTGTGGATTTTGACTCGAAATTAATTAAATTACACGAAATTTGCTGGCTAATTCAATAAAAATAAAAAGAAACCAGTTCAGTTTTTGTTTTAGATTTTTAAAATAAAAAACCATACTGAATCAAATCAAATAAAAAAAATATAATTAAATTAAAATTTGTAAGAAAAAAAAACTCAATTAAAATTTGTGATAACCTTAGAGCTTCCCCATTGCTGCTCTTTAATCAAGCTCTCTAGCTATAGTAATAGCAGCAAATACATGTTTTTATATATATTTATATATTATAATAGCTTGTTAATTACTATGGTAGTAATTAATCTTGATATAAAATATTATTTTTGATAAAATAATATAAAAACATAAAAAAAAATTCAAAGCGAAGAAGAAATAAAAAAAAGAACAGTATTTAAAAAAAAACACTTTGAAAATATAAAACAAACATTCTTTAAAAAAGCTACGGAGCTGCAAAAGAAGAAATGATTCGCGCTCCCAATAACAACATGGAATATTTGACCCAACAACCATAAAGATTTGCAAATGAAGAAGTGGTTAATAAATGCGTCAGGACAATAAGTGAAGGTGAAGTCTATAATTGTATAAAGGAGACAAGGTGTCTGGTTGTGTACTATTCATTGTCAAAATTGATTAATAGGACACCCTCACCTGATCAGTATGGAGTTGAGTTTTTTTTTTTTTTTTTTTTTTTTGTAGCACTTACAAAAACTGATAAAATAACACCGTACAATTTTTGCAATTCTCTTAAATTTAGGGGTTTTAGGCTAATATAATTTTCAATAAATAATAAATAGAGATGAGAAAAAAGGAACAAAAAATAAAAATCTTTCAGATATATTGTAACTCTTGATAATAATATTATTGATGTTGTTGAAAATTCTGTGAGCCAATTTCTAAAATGTGAGAGTCGCACGATACTCTTAGACTTGCAAGTCGCAAATATCATCTATAACCATCTAAACTTTACTATTTATTAATATATTTTCGAAACCTTGTTATTTCATCCCATTTCTTAAAAATAGTCCTTAAAATTGATCGTACTGTGTCTGGTAAAAAACACAAACTATTTTCCTTGTCAGCCTCTGTTTTTTGTGGAGCGCTAATTATGGACTTTTCAATTGCGCATTTGACTTTTCTTTGAGAAACAATTCGATGGATTCTTAATTAAGAGGCCATCCAGTGTCTTATTAAATCCAATTTTACATTTCAGTTGATTTTGTTTAATTATTCTTTTATTAGTAAAGGCTGGTCTTCGGGGTCCCGTTGATTTGTGTTCTTATAGCATATTTGTTTTCGTGATTTAAATTGTTTTTTAATATATTACTTAGAGTTGAGAAATTATTAAATATACCGAGAGTTTATATAGCATATTTGTTTTTGTGATTTAAATTCCTGCTCGATCCTAATTTTATCCATGTCCAATTGCACGGTAGAGTTTAAGCCAGTTGATCCTCTAGGATGAGAAATGGGACCGTTAATATTGGATTATCATCTATCCTTTAACCTCGCAGAAAAAGAGATCAGCTTCAGAGACAATTGCAAAATGCCAGCACCGGAAGAAACAATTTCGAAGGAAGCGGTGGCCAGCCAAGAAATGCCGCGCGCCATTGTCATGCTAAGACTTATACTCGTTGTTGTAGGGAGGAAGCTCTCTCGCAACCCTAACACATATTCAAGTGTTTTGGGACTTCTTTGGTCTTTAGTCTCTTTCAAGTGAGTTCCTCGTATCAGTACTCTCTCTGCCAGTTTTCTTACTCTATAAACTTCGTTACATTAGTTTTTACTGATAAAGATTTTCATGTGAACGACAGATGGAACGTGGGAATGCCCAGCTTGGTGAAATATTCAATAAAAATAATTTCAGATGCAGGTCTTGGGATGGCCATGTTCAGTTTAGGTATATCGAACCCTTCTACAAACCACCGCCATGCTTATCCTTGCATGGGTGAATTCATTTCAATTTGATTTCTGATGCTGCATGTGATAGAGATGTAGATCATAGAAATAATGAATGAATTGTTAAACATAAGAAAAACTGATACATCAAATGCATGAAAATCTTGTATAGAATATTTATTCGTTCGTATAGGATTATTCCTCTCGAAATTAATGGTGTGAGTTTTTACCAATCAAAGGAGCTTCTCCTCGCAAGTACGTTTAATTTATAAACATATTTATGGAGTCAAGCTGAACAGTTCATGCATTTTTTTGCATCATAAACAGAGCATCGTTAATACAGCCCTGTTACTGGAACATGAATGCTAGGCCCGAAATTGCACGCACGTTCAGGTCATTAGTTTGAGCCGATAGTAGCATTAATTTTGATTTTCAGGGTTGTTCATGGCTCTTCAGCCTCGGATTATTGTCTGTGGCAAGAAGAAGGCGGCCATGGCAATGACAATCCGATTCATTTGTGGACCCATCGTAATGTCGACCGCTTCGGTTGCTGTTGGAATGAGGGGGGTACGGCTCCGAGCAGCCATAGTGCAGGTAAGGTGCAACGCCTGGTTAATAAAGAGCTGATGCATTCATTCATCATTCGTGATTATTTCATATCTTCGATCGTATATGATGGATGGATAAAAATGGCGAAAACTAAATACATTTGTTTTGCATAAAATCCTCAGCCAGAGTCTGAAATATTGTTACTGTGTAATGCCAGGCAGCTCTCTCACAAGGGATCGTGCCATTTGTCTTTGCAAGAGAATATGGGCTGCATCCTGATATAATGAGCACAGGGTAAGGCCGAAACTAGACCTTTACTCTGATGAAATCCAAATGAGGTTCATATGTTATCTAAGAGATCCTGGATTCATTCTTCCTGCGAGAAAATAAAGTTGGGAGTTTAAATTGTGTTTCTACTCACTTTTAACAATCAATTTAATCTGTGCGGCGTATTAATTGTGCTTCTACTTTTGCAGGGTGATTTTTGGCATGCTAGTTTCCTTACCGGTAACCCTCCTCTACTATATATTTATAGGGCTGGGAGGATAAAGAAATGTTCGATCATCATTAATATCGAAGCACATACATGGAGAATCCCAGGCATTATTTCTGAAGAAACAATTTCTCCATTTTCATATCATACCGTCCACATCTGTGGTCGATTAATAATACTGGCACCGGCCTTTGTATAGCCTGCAATTGGCAAAGTTAGTGGTCCGATCCAGGGGATATAGAATCGCAAAGGGTGGATATTCAAAAGCCAGAAACACGAGGTCAAATAGACTGTGTCATAATTAAATATATGTTTATCACGGGCTATCCTAGTACATAGACTAGTGGAAAAAAGGAAAGAAAAAAAAGGATTTGTGGTTGAAGAGTCAGCTTTCATGTTTGGAGTGCAAGTTGTTGTATCCCGGCATGTTTGCCTCGATGAAAGATGAACCGAGAGTCAAAGTTGCATCATCTCCTTTCCTTTCCCGTTGCCAAATTTCTAAAACCATGCAAATATATATATATATATATATATTCCTGATGCGTTGCTGTGGCTGTGCTCTTGTTAAATTTTCCACAAACAGACCTTTTTTCACGCCCTATCGTGGACTTCTTGTTAAATCTAACGGACAAATCCGCCGGAAAAATCGACCAGCCAGCAGTGCTTGTTTAACGAGGACTCCTTAACGTCCAGCTGAACGGTGAACAAACAGCGTCTCTGTACCGTCAGGCAACCCGTCATCGTTTTTGTCGGTACAGCTGGCGACCACCCCATATGGGATCGTCGAATAGAATCGTAAGAATTTTGTTTTGGGGATGGTATAACTACAAAATACAAATACGTCTCTGTTTATACTGAGAATTTCACTTAAGTTCCTACCAAAACAATTAGGACACATTACGTTCGTGTTTTAGTCAATCGAATCCCCGTTAATCTCAATACGCGACACCGTTTTATATTCTCTTATTTCTTGCACATGACAATAGTAGGATTATATTGCTTAGCTTTGAAACCTATAAACTTAATGAGAAGTATTATTATAATTGGAGGACTTAGTTTTCTATTAAGTATTTAGCTCAGCTTTTAGTGCCTTTAAAGGAGGAAAAAGGAAAGAGTGCGGGGAGACAACGAGTAATCACATTCACTAATGGGGCCCGCGCTACATTCAGGAGCGATCAATTTCTGACGTCACTTCTGTCGGGTTTTGGATGTGCTGTGGTTCAAAATCTCTACTGATGACAAGTGTGCAGCTAAAGTGCTTTCACTGTTTTTCCAAAAGCAAATTGACCGTCGACTCGAAGGCCACGTATGACCATCAATCAATAAGATAAGATTAGAGACAGATGAAAAACTCCCATGTATGGATAAACATTAGGCGCCGCCGGTAATTAAAACCACCGAACAAATTCCATCAAACCACAGTACTGTGTGCAGAGTTGGCCAAATTGCAATCATACTTAAATCCACTATCTCTATAAATCAAACCCAAAGACTGACTAGTAGCAGCGATCAAAACACACAATCCACCATCTCAAACACAGAAGAAGTAGCCATGTCTAACACAGCTGGTCAGGTTATTCGCTGCAAAGGTACCGTATACAGTGCTCTCAATCAGCACCGCTGTCCCTTTATTTTCCAGGACGGCCAATAATACATTGTCCCACTTTTCTGCTTAGATATATAACTTTTGTCCATTGTTATTCCTCTAAATATATAACTCGATCGTATATATATTATATTTATTTAGTTTGTGGGCGTGGTAAAAATCTTGCGTGTTTGTTTTCATCTTTAACTGATCTTCTCTCTCTGTACTGCTTTAAGATTGGCGTAATGATCCCTCTGTGTTTGACATCTGCTTAAACCAACCTTTGATCAAAAGTGATCTCGATCCCCTTCACCCTGACTTATTACTGATTAAATGGCTTTCTTGAGTTCATATATAACTGGAATGAGCTTCTCAAATTGCTTTTGATAGGAAGCATATAGATTGGCATGTTTTAATTTAAAATATAGGGTCTGATCACACAAAATATATAAAGTGGAGGGACCCTGTTTTTATTTGATTTTAAAAATATGGGTTCTTTTTCTGCATGGTATGTCTTTTTTAAGTTTCATATATTTGGTGTTTTTTTTTTTGTTTCCTTAAAACATTCCTCATGAATGCAAGTGCTTTTATGCAGTGTTAAGTCAACCCAACCTGTCCGGTCGGATTTTAAATTATACTTTGCGAAAGCTATTTTGGTAAAAATTTGAATCTGCGCCCCCCCCCCCCCCCCCCCCCCCCCCCCCAATAAATCTTGGTATAGCGTGTTGGATTCATCGGATCAACCTGGGTTAATCTGTAACTTGGGTTTTGGCCAGTTCAATAGCTTTACTTTTACGCCTTCATCTTTGTTGGGATTTGATTTTGTTTCTTTTCTTTTAATTATGTTCATAAATGTTGGGTAATTGTTATTTACGATCCTTGCTTTACCAGTTGCATTGAATTTTTTTTCTAGAAACTTTCCTTAGTGAATCTGTGTTCTTGACTCTTCCCTCTTCATATTCTTGAATATTTATTCACAAATGATGTTACTTAAATGTCTAATCGACTATGTGTGGTACTGTACGTAGCCGCGGTGGCATGGGAAGCAGGGAAGCCACTGTCGATTGAAGAAGTTGAAGTGGCCCCTCCACAGGCTCATGAAGTTCGCTTGAAGATCCTCTTTACCTCTTTATGCCACACCGATGTTTACTTTTGGGAGGCTAAGGTGACCCAAATTTATATTTATTCGAGCCAAAATTATACAGAGATGGTTCGTGTTTAAGATGCCTTAAAATTGAAATTGGAAATGGTTCTGATTCTTTACATTGTAGGGACAAACACCGTTGTTTCCCCGCATATTTGGTCATGAAGCCGGAGGGTAAGTGCATCTATATATGCTCCTTTTGTCATCAGAAATACTAACAGCAGTATGCTCGCATACCTGCAATATGCTTATAAACATTTTGTTTCTGTTTGCTAGAATTGTCGAGAGCGTCGGTCCTGGTGTGACTGATTTCCAGCCAGGTGATCAGGTTCTGCCAGTATTCACTGGGGAGTGTGGGGATTGCAGCCACTGTAAATCAGAAGAAAGCAACATGTGTGATCTCCTCAGGATCAATACTGACAGGGGTGTTATGCTCACTGATGGAAAATCAAGGTTCTCTATCAAAGGAAAGCCAGTTTACCACTTCGTTGGCACTTCCACATTTAGTGAATACACCGTCTGCCATGTCGGGTCTGTTGCCAAGATCAACCCTGCTGCCCCTCTAGACAAAGTTTGTATTCTAAGCTGTGGAGTATCAACAGGTTTGTTAATTGCAATCTCTGGCTGCTGCTATTGTATCATCTATTGACACTGTCGAATAAATAACGAATATTAGTAGTGAAATAAACCCTTTTATTTTCTTGATATATATGGTCTCTGTGGTTGCAGGCCTTGGCGCAGCTTTGAATGTTGCAAAACCAAAAAAGGGCCACTCTGTTGCAGTTTTTGGATTGGGAGCCGTCGGTCTTGCTGTAAGTTGTCCTCGTTGATTGTGCTTTCACTTCTGCCAATCTTATCAGGTTTGTGATGAACTCTCATGCTTCATCTCTTTTCTTTTGAACTATTTTTAGGCTGCTGAGGGAGCAAGGTTATCAGGGGCTTCGAGGATTATTGGTGTTGATTTGAACCCTATCAGATTCAATGAAGGTAGAGTGAGTTTATTTGCCTGGAATACGTACTTCCATGTTTTAAAATATTGTGGCGCTTCGCTAATCGCTGATGGTTGTAACTTATCCTGTTCGTCTGACAGCAAAGAGGTTTGGTGTTACTGAGTTTGTAAATCCAAAAGATCATAAAAAGCCTGTTCAAGAGGTGGGTTATGAAACATTCTTGTCATATTTTATATAGTAGATTTGCTTCTAATTTGGCTTTCTAGCGTGCTATGGCACATTACTTTCGATGCACCAAATAATTTTCTCAGCTGAGTTCTTGATCACTGCAAGATTAATTAGACATACTTTCTGTCTTGGCCAGAACTATAGGCTGAATGCTATCCATTACTATGACCATTGTTTGCAGAATTATTAATATACACCTCTACATATTTTCTAAATTCCAAAGGTTCACATTTCTTCATTTTAAACCTTCATTGAGCAATCGAAATCTTGATTCTACTAAATGCTATATTGTTGTATACAAGTACGTATGAAGTTTGCCGAATTTTAAATCTCTTCAAGGCTTGATGCCTGAAAAGTGTCACTTGTATGATTGATATTGCTTTTGGTCAGGTGATTGCCGAGATGACTGGTGGAGGAGTTGATCGGAGTATTGAATGCACAGGAAATGTCCAAGCCATGATCTCAGCATTTGAATGTGTTCATGATGTAATCACCTCCCGCAGCTTATATGCTGTTTGTTTTAATAACACTAATCGTAAATGCTCCTGCATGTAATCGTAAAATATCTTATTATATCATCTTGTTGGCCTCTCAGGGTTGGGGTGTTGCAGTGCTTGTTGGTGTCCCCAACAAAGACGATGTTTTCAAGACCCACCCAATGAATCTGTTGAATGAGAGGACCCTTAAAGGGACCTTCTTCGGCAACTACAAGCCTCGCACTGATCTTCCTGGCGTCGTGGAAAAATATATGAATAAGGTAAAAGCTAATATGTTCAGTTTGTAAGGAGTTTGCTTCTTGAATTGTCACTTGCATTTGAGCTTTGATGTTTTTATTTTTCAGGAGCTGGAAGTGGAGAAATTTATCACCCACTCTGTTCCCTTCACGGAGATTAACAAAGCATTTGATTACATGCTGAGAGGAGAGGGTCTGAGGTGCATTATTCGCATGGGGGATTAGCGAAAGAAGTGTAAGATCCACCTGTTAGATGGAGGGAGGCCTTGGCTTTCGATGATATAACAGAGAAATAATGCAATGGCTTCTGGTTCTGGTGTTTTATTTATCTATCTTGTGAGGAGAAGATACAACAGCTTGTTTGCGGTGGTTGTATTATCAGTGGCATTGCCTTGCGTCATATATAATAAACAAATTTTTATCTATATTTGAATACATAATTATGCTATCCTCTTTTCTCCCTTTTGCCTTCTATGTCATATCGTTGCTTGGTTCAGCAAGGCTGCTCTTGAATGAGGTGGTCTACGTTGTTGACTTTGATTTAATTTGTTCATGGTATCCTTTTCCAAGCTCAGTCCCCTTGCATGGAACTATAAATTTTTACTTGGCAACACATAAAACTAAAAATACATGATAATTTTAACAAAAAACTCATAGAATTGTGAGTTTTTGCTTCTTTTATTTCTTCTTGACATTTTTAATGGTATGTTTTCATCCCCAGGAGTTTCACCATATAGAAAAAAAGCACAGGACGGGAAACTCATAATTTATGATTCAAGAGTGCTCTGCAACCATTTAGTACCCAACTAAAAAGAAAAGTCCTCATTTACATTCCCATTTCAGAGCCCTAACATTTTAATCCTAATAACCTCAAAATCCATTAAAAATACCCCTTTTTTGAAAATTACATACACGTATGTGGCCCGGCCCATACATAATTCCATTGCTGTCAAACCTAATTATATGGTGCTTGGATCAGCTAGTATATTAATCCTGTCAAATCCAGGATTGATTTCAAAAAAGAATCTTAGAGGAGGATTTAAACTTTACCACCATAAATAATTTTATTTAATTTTAATATTAAATATGCAGTATAAAAATGATTTATTACTATAATTAATTAACCGAGTCAACGAGTCAGGAACTGTTCGTAATTTTATATTTGTGGTCTAAGCCTTCTATTATTATTGGATTTACAATTTTAATGGGCAGCCCATTCGGTTTATAATTCTAGTTATTTAATGGGCTTCACAAATCCTTAAGAGGACCTTGTATTATCTTTTCATTGGGCCGGGCCTTAATAAAACACACGGGTCTTAAAAATGTTTTGGTTTTCGGGGTGCCAGCACCCCCTAGCTCCGCCCCTGGAGCCCATGACTCTTGCTCTGAGAGGCTTCACGAACCCATATGGTTTATCCAAACGAATCAACGACGGCAAAGGTATATTAACTTTAACATGAAGAGGATATTTAGAATTACATAAAAAAGTATTTTCAGAATTGACATTAAATTGATTCAGAATTGAGCTTTTTTATTAAGCTTAGGTCCAATATTTCACAAGCTCTAACTCTTAGATATCATTCCAGATTTAGGAGGTTCTCTTTGATTTTTTTTTTCTTTTATGAAGCTCTTTTTTTTTTTTATCCTTCAATATTTATTCTCCATTTTTTTTTTCTTCCTATATGATTTTTTATTAATTTTAATTTTATTCTTCAATATTAGATTAATTAAAAATTAATTTTCTTTTTTAGTTCCATCCTTTTAAGGCTGAAGTTGTATTAATAATAGACTTCATGCCTCTCTTCAAAATTCTTTCTTTTATTTATCATGACTTCATCACTTAGACCACAAATTAGCTTAGATTAATTAAGCTTATATATTTGTGTTGTCCTTCATCATGGAGTTGTTTTAGGATTGAGTTTTATAATCTGTTGTAGTGTCTTCTATTGAGTTATATCATTCATATGATCCAGGTCGTAGAGTTTGGTTGGTTTGCTGGCCCTTTTTTCCATTTTTTACCAATCATTTTTTTTTTCAATTTAATTTTGGATTTGCTTTAATTTCTTTTTATATTGATTTATCCCGATTTTATAACATGACTTGCATGTTTGACATCCTGACTTTGATTGGATATGACTGTCTTCTCTTTATTGTAGTTTCTTTTCATTTGATTGACTAGATTATTCGCTTTGTCCTCTTTTTCGTCGTGGTGACCATTTTTATTTTGCAAGTTCTCATGACTGTTTTGCTTTAAGTCGGCTCATTTACCGTCGTTATCTTTTTTTAATAGCTAATTAAATTATAGTAGTTTTTATAGTTGGGTATATATGCCTTGAGTCATGTTTTTTTTCTTTAAAACATGTTTATGTTGCTCAAATATTTTTTTTAATATATATATATTTTGGTCCGAAGTGTAGCACATGCCACAAATCTAGTGATCTATTTCTAACCATGAATTTGAACATAGTAACCTATAAACTCTAGTGCACATATGAAATGTTATCATAATATATATAATTAAAATTCATTTTTTATCATAACAAAACATTAACGGTGCAAAAGAATTCTTTTAATGAAAAAATTGGTTGAGAAACTCAAACTTTGTATATAATCCGACTATTCTAGAATTACGATATGGATTGACATTCAAAGAATCTTATCATAAGGTCAAAACTTGCCCCAGGGCAGCTGGATTTACCTAGGACAATTGCCAATCTAATAAAATAATAAACTCGAACTAAGTGGGGTTTTGAATAGAACCGTCAGGCTGATCCGATCCGATAACTATACTCAACATGTCTAATATGTATATAAGAAAAGAAGAAGAAGAAGAAGAAGTATTTTCAGAAGAAAAGAAACAACCGTTACACACACTGATTTTATAACGCATAAAATGATAAGAGATTTGGAGTTTTCGCAAACTTATACAGTTACACCACTGGAGCTGATCAATCATACTGAAAGCAGGATGTTTATTCATAAATTAATTGAAAAACTATTATTAGCATCAAATAAAAACAAATTGAAATGCAAAAGAAAATGTTTTTTAAACATATTTGTTTCGAACATGTCAAGTACAAGGACAAATTAAGGCGACACAAACATGAGATAACTTCCTGCACTAGACACTTAGTCAAGTTTCAGGGTTTTATTATTGTGAATAAATAGATTAAGTAAATTAAACAAAGTTAATAGAAAGTTTTCACTGAGGGAGTTTATGGAATTACGGCCATCGAATCCTTTTTCACCCTGAACAGCCACGGAGTGACTCTGCAATCATTAGGCCTTGTGTTCAAGTCGGGAATGATTATTAGAACCAGAAGAGGATGGAGCTGCCAGCTGATCAACGGCACCGGCATCCCCCTCCATAGCCTTAGCATGCAGACCTTCGCCAACCTTCTCCTCCTCCTTAATTTCTTCACTGACATGCACGTCATCAACAATCTCTAGCACCACGGCTCTTGGCCCGTGAGGTCCTTCTACTATGGCCTCTTTCACCTTCAAATGTTCATCGACATGTACAGTCTCAGTTTCCTTAACAGTCTTCTTCGTTTTCTTCTTGATAAAGCAACAAAGAGCAGCAGCAAGGAATGCAAGGAAAATAAGGCCACCACATGAGATAAAGACAATCACTATTACTGTGGTGTGGTTACTTGGTGATGGTGCAGGCGGCAGAGGTGGTGGGGGTGGACGTGCATGAGGTGGCGGGGGTGGACGTGCATGAGGTGGTGGGGGTGGACGTGCATGAGGTGGCGGCGGTGGACGTGCATGAGGTGGTGGGGGTGGACGTGCATGAGGAGGTGGAGGTGGCGGAGGGAAATGCGAGAAGTCAAAATTACTGGGGGCGGCCATGTCAAGCACTGCTAGTGGATGTTTGAAAATGGATGATATGAGTTTGCTGTGGAGATTGCTGTGGGGAAAGTAGTAGGGCTGGATGCCTATTTGTACGAAGAGGTTAGCCTAATTTTTTATGTCTAAAATTCAAAACAAGTTTTTAGTGACTTGACTCTCATTCTAAGATTTGTGGGATCGGGTTGTTTGCATTGGAAAACACTTCTCAGTTTCCCTGCACTCAAAATCCCATGTTTTTAATCTGAAGCTTATTTCCATATGCCTACTACGACCCATAAAATAGGCATGCTTGCACAGTTTTTAGCGACGGTAAAAGTTGCTGCGGGAAAGCACCTGTTATGATACGCATTGATTAGATAGTAAAATCAGTTACACTGAAGCCTAATGACCATTTGAATCACTTCACGTAGGATTATAATTGGCACCGGTGTTAAAATAAAGGGTATTTATACTTAGAGATTTTCAATAAATTATGAAAATGTTCACTGGAGTTTTACCGGTTAATTAGAAATTTTAAACCATTATGATTTTGATTTCATTTTTTTCCCATGAAGAAGTGGTAGGTGAAAGAATAATAGATCTTCAAGTGAACTGTATCCTTTTATCTACCCCTCGTGTCATATTAGAGAGAGAGAGAGAGAGAGAGATGCGTGGGAAATGTCATCAGAAGATCTGTAATGTGTTCTCATACAAATTCTTTAAAATATTGATCATTTTCAGGGAGGAGGAGGTGTTTTTTTCACTGCTCTGCTGCCAATACAAATGTTAAAAAGCTTAACAAACCTTTAATGTAAAGCATTGACAGCGCCTCGGGCATCCTGCCACGCCAAATGCAACTTGAACATTTTTAGCAATAACACTTTTATTGTACAACAGCTCGGTGGCATCCGAAGAGCTTCCAGATTTCAGCTAACGCTGGAAAGAAAACTTTACATGTGAACTCAAGTACTAGAATAGACAAATCAAGTAATTTTGGGATCCCTGAACTACACAACTTCAATATTTGTGACATGCACACAACTTCTCAGCAGAGAAAATCTTCGTTTGTATTGAAATTAGTTGAGTGGAAGGTTTGGAAATTGAATGGGGTCAATTGAAGTGGGAAGAATATGGAACACACTACACAGTAGTATTTTCTAACTTATGGAAAGAATGGCCTAATGATTCTTGGACAACAGATTTGACAAGAGAATTTCGTTCCACATATCAGGTACTCCAGGTAAGCACCAGTGGCTGCAATCAGGCACAGATGGATTGTCACTCCAAGTGCCAACATGCGCATCACTCCGGAATGCACCCATCGGTGTCACATGCAAAACTGTTACGGGAACAGCCATTGCCTTCACAACCTTGATTATGATGTCAGATATTGGGCTACGATCCCTCCCTCCAGTTCTTGATGAAGGCTGATGAGTCACTTTGCAAGAAAGGTGGTTCCGGCCACTTGTTAATTACAAATGCAAGCAATACAGTCAGTCGAGTTAACTAGTCAAGCATGAGCATATCTGTAAATAGCAATGAGCAAGTATGATCTTTCAGCAGATTGTCACATGATGGTTACAAACAAAATTAACATTCATTGACAGAACAGAGGAGCCAACAATGAAGGATCTAATGGTGTGTAAGAGAACTAGACATCCTATAAGTCGCTCACTAAATTCAAAACATGATTCTGCTCAGAATAAACATCATCTTATACAGACATCAGCTATAATCAGTCAAGTATCAAAATCCTTGGATTCTTTCAGATTAGAATTGTAGGATTGAATAGAGCATAAGACATAGGAAGAGGTGGGTTTCATTAATATTGGTTTGGGTTGAGGACTATCTGGATGCAAAAAATGAAATCTTCTTCCATATGGCTCTGCTTTAGGAAAGCTATTCATGTCTGAATGATTCTTACCGGGGGCAGTTCAATACCAATCATAGGGTCAAACCAAAATATTTCAACCTCTCCTTCAGCATATAAGGCAATAACCACACCAGTCTATGCTCTATGCGGCCCATGACTACAGGATCAATTTGCAAAATGCATAGTTCATCTACAGGGAATTGTATGCATCATTTTTTCATGTCTGATAGACACCTTTTGACAATGTTTATAATTCACTAAAGCAAATAAGATGATAGATAACACACCTCCAATGGGAAGATTCAAAAGTGCGGAAGAACACGCTTGTTCTATTTGCATTTATGGTAGTATTAAGCCATGATGCCCATGTAAGCAGTGCCCTTTCGAAGGCAGTAGTGATAGGCATGCCTAGCTTCAGCGATCCGCCTACCAGAAAATAACAGCCCCTGTATGAGAAAATATGTCAGGGGGATTTTGTGAATCCATTGACCAAAAGAACTACGTTCATAGATTCCAACGGATTCTACATGCAGATAATTGTCGGCATGGAAGAGCACAGAATATCATGTATTTGACCATTGATGTGTATACGGAATTTTTGAACCTAACCAGAGTTGCATAACTGCAGGAATGCTATATTCAGGAATTCATTACCTATATCTACATCTTCATAGTAAAAGAAAAACCTGTTTGGAGCTATTAAATCATTCATCTTTTCAGCCAAAAATATTGGATGAGATGATACTATAAAACGAGAATTCAATTCAAGCTTTGTGATACAGGCATTTATCAACACATATTACTGTGTCACATGTAACATTATCAGAAGTTATCAATGACTATATAAATGATGCAGAAAGAGAAAAAAGATGATAGGTCTGCTTCACATATAACATAGAAGTATACGGCAGTCTTATTCGCAACCAAAGACTCCTTAAATCAGCTCAAACCAGAAAGCACATCCCAATTCCAAAATAAAGTTTCAAGTAATATGGCACAAATAGTTTATCAAGATACCTCTCTCAGACACAAGCAAAACAACTTACATTTCAAAAAGTTTACTCGGTGTCCACCAATGCCCTGAATTAAACAGTAGGATATCAGAATCAATCCACTCATTGCGAATATCGTCCAACTTATCAATCTTCAGTGTTGATTTAACCCTCTTTGGCGCACGCCTAGGTGCTGGACCAGGCTGCACCAGAAAAATTGATCTGTAGAAATCAATTCTCAAGTCAAAAGAACTAAACCGTACACCTAAAAACCTAATCTGCTTGGTGATTTTATTCCCATTGATTTCATAAACACTTCTCTTGTCCTCCACACCTGTCATGAGCATACAAATCAAAGACTCCCACTGCGTTCTACTCAATGAATCACCAACAAAAACAATTCGCTTCCCACGCATCTTCTCAAGAATTTCACGCGCATTAAATCTAGGAATTTCACAATTCTTAGGCTTCCACCTCCATTTTGTATAACCTCTGTCTCTTCTCCCATTAGCCAAGCAATTAAACCCTCTCTCAGCGAAAGGACACTGAGATGCATCATATAAAGGGTAACTCTCATCTTGTATCCAGTTCCCGTCAAAATAATTGCACTCACTTACAGAACTATTGAAATGGGGAGTCTCATACCTGTTATTCATAACAGGCTGAAATCTTGGAATCAGAATCACATATGCATATGCCATGGCTAAAAGGAAAGATAACAACGAGCCAACAACAATAACTCCATTGAATGACTGAAAGATCCAGAGTTTACAATGACCCTTTAATACTCCCCTGCCAAAACTCAAAACCTTTTTCACAAAAGGCCTTAAATGGCCAAATGACCAGTGATTGAAACTATCAACCATCTCAAAGGACAACACAATGCACACTCATGAAACAACTCAATTTACCATCACATTATATCATAAGAACAACTAACTCAAAATTACACATACCATAACTTCGATAATGGAATCGGTGCTGATACATACATTATTGAAACAAAAACAGATCAGTACAACAACAACAACCCAAATCAAGACCAAAACTTGAAGAATCACAACAGGTGAAGTTAACACTCAATGAAGAGAAATTTCTTGAAATGGGGAGGTGCGGATAAGGAGGGGCTTATTGAATGAGGGTTGAAAGGTGAGGGTGCTCTTGTCATTTACGGGAGAACAGTTGAGTAAGATCAGACGGGGATCCTGCGGACAAGTAGCTGTTTAGTAATAAGCACGACACCAGAAGCTTGTCGGTGAATTGAATTTCTTTGTTTATTGACTTTATTTTTTTGCACAGTTGGACAGGTGAGCCAGCCCACGAATTAGAATGCACAACAATGAAGCGTAAGTGAAAGAGCCCTCTTTTGATCGGGACATCAATGGCCTGTCTTTGACAGAGACAGACAAACATATCTCAGAGTCAGCAGATACCATTCATGTGTTTTCTTTTTTCTGTTTGATTTTCTAATACCTCTTTTTATTCTCAAAAAAACTGATTTTTGAACTTTTTTTTTAAAACCACTATCATAAGTTTTGGAAAACCACTTTATTTTGTTTCGAGAAATTTTTTATCACCATTTGTCGGTTTTTATGCTTTATATTTTTTAAAAGATACAAATAAAAAACGTAAGATCATTATCTAAGCAATCCCTACACTCTTTATTGTAAAACACACAAAAAAATAAAGGAAACTAACAATCAAACATGTAAGAGTTATTAAAAACATAATAATAATCTATTTTTCATATGAAAATGAAAACTAAAAATTAAAAATAAAAACCAGAACTTTTAATTCAAATTAAATATTTCACGATTCAAAACTGAAAAACTATTTTTAAATTTTTTATTAAATTTGGTAAACACATTTTAGATATTATCCACATTTTTTCTCTACAAATTCTCACTACTAAAAATTAATAATATATTTTTTTCTTTTGCATACAAGTGTAAAATATTACAAAAATAAATTTAGTCCGTGTCATAAATTTAATTTTCATTATAAAAATAATATAAAGATTTTATTAAATAACAATGATTTTTTTTATGATGATTTTTAATTTATATGAAAGAAAATTAATATTCTGTATTTATACTATAAAAATAAAAAATATTGAGGTAGTTTTTCTAAATTATGTTTTTATTTTTTTGTAATTTTTTTTTTCATTTTGATTTATTATTTATTTTTTTCAATGAAAAAACTTGTTTTAATTCTCAATAAATGAGTATATTTTCTATATATATAAAAAATAAAAAATATAAACGGTTTTTGTTCCTGCGAACATATCCTTAGAAGGATGTTTTACACGTGATTGGAGCGTTGTAGAAAGCGACCAATTTTAAAAGCGACACGTTTCAAGATTTTCTTTCTTTTGTCCGCAACCCCTGCAGGCTTTCGCTGTCTCACCCCCGATCATTAATAAGTAATGAAAAAACCATGAAAGTTTGGATTTTTATATTTCTTATTGAATTAGCTGCAGTTTGGATGTCCTTTCGACGCGCCACCAAAAAACGGATTTCTTAAGAGCGCATAGCTGGCATTCCTGTTGTTTGCATCTGTATCTAGGTGGATCCCATCACCGGCTTCAGAGTCTTAAAGAATTCCCGGTGGATGCCATGGAACAGGTTGGGGGGTGTAAGCTACAAAATTGTGTGTTCTTTCTACAAATGCCTAAAATTAGCTCAGCAAGAACACAGAACTTGTTAACGTACCAAAATCGGAAGGATTCTTTAACAAACTGGTTAACTAGACTCTGAGATTGGATGCTTGGAACTAACCAGTTCTTCACTCTATCAAATCAACCAGGGAGCCTTTCATTCCAATTAGGTACAGATGCCAGCAATGAAATGAAGATAAAAGTTTCAAAAACTGAATTCCCATTTCTAAAAAATAGATTGAAATGCCCCATCCCTTGCAATTATTGTTGCTGGAAACCCAAGTACTTCCTTGCTGCCTTCTTAAGTTGAGGAAGTTTTGGAGCTTGGGATAAAACAACTAGAAACTCTATCGGGCTGTAATAAATGGTGAAAAATCTCAATCATACATTGCAACGTGTGTTGTATTTGGCAATCTCCGGCCGCGCACAAACGAACTGAACAGATGCAAAGCTCTTGATGGTTGTGCATAGGGCACCATATGGGCAGCTGCCCTCACTGTGGCAAAAGTCAATAAATTTCCATATTCTGTTGCCCACCCTCCAACCTGTATACAAGTAATACAAGCTCGGATCATTATATACAAGTTATACAACCTCCAACCTATACAAGAAATACAAGTTCGGATCGTTATATATGCAATAGGTAGAAGGATCAATGGAGGAAACTCAATGCAACTACTGTAGTACTTTTAAGTACCTGGCCTTTGTGAAACCAAGTTCCATATGGGACTGTAATCTTGAAATTTAGATCTTGAGCAAGTTCTTTGACGAGTGTCCGGGAGCCCAGAAGCGGCACGACAGAATCTTGATCGCCACTGCATTGGTGAGATTGACTAATTTAGGTTTCCATACATGCTTTATCACACCAGAGTGACATAGCAACATAGCTAAAAACTAAGTTTTGTCCGTTTTCATCTGTACAGTGTAGAGAGCTTACCTGAAAACCCAAACTGGAATATGATTTTGAATGATCTTTTTTAGAATGGGAAGTATGTCAATGTTACCATCAGTATCGCTGTAGTTTAATTCTCTGCACAATAAACCAAGATGCAAAATTTACATTAAAAGAGCAAGAGAGCATCAGAACCCTACTTCTAATGGTAATTTCATACAGGACTTGAGATGACAGATTTTGGATAATCAAGAAACCAAGAGAAATGGTCTTTAAAAAATTTAACATCATGAAAAGACACGCCTTGCAAGATTCTGACACTATTTCCTCAATTGGCTGGAAAGAGAAAGCAACTATCACTTACTCGCTGCACATAGACCAAGGATAAGATAGTTTGGTCCGATTTGCATGAAGAGCCTTCTGAACCTCGGGAAGATTGAAATAGAAACGTCTTTCATAGGTCATACACACATCAACACCAACACTTATCTTGGTAGCCTAGGTAAATTGGAAAAGCAAAGTGGCTGAATTCTATCACAAATATGAACTTACAATGAGGAATGAAGAAGGAAGAGAGTAGAGGGAGCAAACCATTTTCCTCAATCGTAACTCTTGATTCACTATGGATGGATAGCAAACATCGAGAATCACATCATAATTGTTTATGTAATCTCCAATGATGCTATTTGCTTGAGATATCGCATCATTGCAAGAATCGGTTATATTATGCGGACTTGCAAAGGTGTAGTCATCAAAGTCGCATTCATTCGTGATCCTGAGGCCGATCTCATCAGAAATCATCCCATGGGACCAAAAGAATTCGTATGTTGCTGGAACATCCCGATCAAGTCTAAGAAGTGGATTACCAATCTAACCAAATACATTGAACAAATAAATAAATAAAAACTAAATATGAAGGGATAACAAGATATTCAGAAGAAAGGGACAGAAAACATAGTATGTTTATCATAGAAACAGAAGTTTCAGGTTTTCTTACAGCAACTCCTTTGATATTGAACTTGAAATCAGTTGACTGTGCATTATGGTCCAGAAGAGCCCCAGCCAGCTGTGGTATGTAATGCCCTATATGACAATTTTCATACGTGTAAGAAATTTACAAAAACAGACCAACCAAGAAATGATAAATATGCTGAGTCGTATTTAATGGATACAATGTCGTATCTCTTTCACTCAGAAGTAAAATGCCTTCTGTGACTTGGGATTATTAGGTATGACTACTGATTGGAAACCTCTATATATCGAGCTCAGTTGTCACTACAAATTGGGAGACAACATTCAAACAAAAGGGTGGACCTTGAAAACTTTTGCATTGATAAAGTGTACAAAGAAAAAATGAAACTCTTTTCAATGCACATGGTCATACCTGCATAACTTTCTCCAGTGAGAAACAATTCTCTGGATTTGAATTCTGGGAACTTTTCATACCACTTCAATAAGAACATGTGCATATCCTTGGCTGTCAGAACAATAGGTGTTACTTGGGTCAATCTAAAATAATATATGTATAACACATTCTACGTAATCATCTATCTGTTTTCTACTTCATCAATAAGAATATATCAGTGTTAGATAAATTAAGAGAAAACCAGTTTGGTTATTTTACAGTTTTCTGTACCTGTTTTGGCATCTCCAGTAGTATAATCAGAAGTAGTATTTGAGTACGACCATCCTACTCCAGCAGGAGACTCGACAAAGAGGAGATTCGATGCTGCAGAAGATGAAAGATGAAACGAGTTCAAGTTATAATTAGTTAAATAAGGTGCTTGTAACGGAGTTTATTGTTTTGCTAACGATGTGCTACCTCTGTTCCAGGACATTGAATTTCTTCTAAGGCCGCGGCCATCTCCTTTAGGAAAGAATGGACCCAACTCTGTGAAGGCTCCTCCACCAATAGAGGAACAACCAGGGCCTGAACATGGAACATTAGTATTACAAACTTGAACCCGTCTACATTATGGGAAATGCACTGCATCTTTTTTCAATATTAAGACGATACAGGTCGAGCTTGTTCTGGAATTCTAAAACCCTGCTGAAAGATATTAAAGAAAATAGCAGAAATTTTGATTGGGACATCATGAAAGAGTTTGAATTGAATATGTAGAAATCCTGTCAATTTATCACAGCAGCAGATTCTTCATCAATATCCAATTACACGTCAATTCCAAGCCCAAGAGCAGAGCAGAAGAAATGGCTGAATTAAAGACTAAAAAGGGCTATTTTGGAATGCGTTTTTCGTTTTAATATATAAAATTGTCTCTGAATTCTGATTCACCAAAAGGAAAAGAAAATCGTGAACCTTGTAACAGTTGGTGATAGAGGACTGTTGACAAAATCTCAAACGTTTCATCAACCAAAGCATAAAGTTTTCCCTACATTATTAGAAAGGGATTAAAATGAAATTTTTCAAGACTGTTGAGTGACAGAATTATCCAAATTTGTATTTTCCTGAATCAAAACCGAAGTTGCATCAGGAGAATTGTCATAAACATATAAGACAAAGAACTAATACAAAATTGCACAGTTCATATTTTTTGGAAAGAGCAAAAGAGAAAGAAGGAAAGAGAAAATGAATCTTGAACGTAGAAAGCAAATTTGAAGGACAAGACCAGCAAGTACATTTAAGAAACCTAACTAGAGCTAAAAGTAGAGTAAAAAGAAACAAAATTGAACCCCAATAACAAGACATGTTAACAGTTCACAATAATTTTTTATGAAAGAAGGTTTCATTCATCAAAATTTCAGAAAAAAAACATAAACACCCTCAAAATGAACATGTTGTGTGAGAGAGAAACTGATCACCTCCGTTGAGCCAGAGAGCTAGGGGTTTCCGGTCAGGGTCCTTGTCAGCCTCAACGAAGTAGTAGAACAAGCTCCTTCCATTCTTGACATCCACATCAACATAACCAGCATATTGCCTGAAGCCAACCTTTGGTTGACCAGGCAAGTCGAGGACCAGATCCTCAGCTGGATATCCATCCACCACATTACTCACCATCAACCCGAAACCCAACAAAGCAATTAATACCCCTCCAAACCTACAACCACCCATCTCATGAAACCCCATTTCCATGTGATGGTACAGTACAGCAAGCAAAACCACACACTTTTATCCTAAACCCCCCCTCCTCCCTCACACACACATTTAAATCCTCCTCCTAGGAGGTGTGTATCGTATATTGTATTATATTAGAACAAACCACCCAAAAAAAAAAAAAAGAGCTCAAAAAGTATGACAGAAAAGAAACCTGATAATGATAATACTCTATTGCATGTCTAGTATTTTACATGTATATCTTTATCTTTAATGAAACAAATTCTGTTACAGCAGGGCACGTGAATCCTGGACCTTTCTTTAACGAAAAGGCGAGTACATATATCCAGATCTGCCCTGGACAGTACGAAAATCTACACGTATGTATGTATGGTTGTAAATAATGGTACTGCTATTCAACCAGTATAGAAGGAGAGAAAGACGTTGGAAGCTGCAGGCTGGTCATGTCCTGCTTTACTTAAGTAGTGAATTTGGGAGAGAGACGTTGGGAATATAACACCGTTTTAATGTTTTTATTTTGTTTTGGGTTAATAAAGTTAATCCCCCCCCCAAAAAAAATTAAAAAAAATCCACTTCGTATCTTCCAAATTCTGATATGATATGAGATAACAGCTCGACTGGATCGGTCAAATAAGTCAAAAATGAAGAGGCAGACGGGTATCTTTTTGGCTTTCTTTAGACTTTGGCCGCTTGATTGGATGAGGATAATATTAACAGCATCCCATTATATCTGATAAATGCCATGTCCACTTGCAGTTTGCAGAGACTGTAATGCACAGACCAATGAATGATCGGAAAGAATGAAACTCAAAGGAAACTTCATAGATATTTTATACACTTAAACTAAAGCCAAAAGTAGAGACAACAACAGCCGCTCTCATTGGCTGTCGTTTTTTAGCTGTAGAGCCCCACATGCCTACAATTTTTTTTCTACTTTTTACTTCTTTTTTTTTATATGGTTGGAGACTCGGAGATCTCGCACGGTGGGGACTGGCTCAGTGTTGCGGGTGGAGTAATTTGGTCAGAACTCCATAATCACCGGCAAGAAACTCGCACTTTGACTACAGCTGTGTGTTTATGTTGCTTTTTAAGATAGCGAATGCGTTATATATAGCTAGGAGTGAAAAAACCCGATCATGGCCTTGATTAATTAGTTTGTTTAACAAACCTGTTATGAAACGTCTATAATTATGGGGTTGTCTTTCGCTTTCAAGGACTGGTTCTATGTATTGAAGAAAAGATAGAGCAATCTACCATGGAAGGCCAAGGACACAGCATCAGTGACCTTTTCATAACACTTAATTTGTCATTGCCAGTTAAAATCCATAAAAGTAGGGGGGGATTCAAAATTTGCTGATAGAATTTTAGAGTGCCCTGGTAGAAAGGATACGATGGCTAACCACTTTGAATTTCCGGCCGCGCCAATCATGAATTTGTAGTTCTGTGCTGATAGAAAATACCATCACTTTTGACTAAGACTGTGGACTTGATTTTGCTAGCACCACGAGTCAGTAAATGGCCAGGTTTTGATGCTCATGTAAGTCAGAGTGGTAATGACTGTGTCCACAAATTGTGTTTTAGTGCACTAGCTCACACGTGAAAGTTCATTGCTTGGCTGTAACATTCACATCAGCAAGTGCGTGCCCAACTTTGAAGTTTCGCCGAATGACCCGCTAAAGCGCAAAATATTGTAGAATCAATCGAGAAAGCCGCGAAATATTTTATGAGAAACTAAGCAGGCCATGAAAAAGGATCTAAAAAACAAGGCAGTGAAGGCAACTCACCTTAGATTCACAGCAGCAACTGGGGGAGGGCACGCAAAATCAATCTGTATTTAATTACTATCAGAAGATAAACTCAATGAAGCTAGGGAGTGATTGAATTTGCTGAGGTCCACAAGTGAAATTTAAAGTCAAGATCTGTTTTTTATTATCTAATCCCATCTAAACAACTTGGAGAAGCTCAAGTGAGTTTAAATTAAATGGCGTTGCTTCAAAATGATTCAATGTCTGGTTCCCAGATATGCGATATATGCACATGATAATTATGCCCCCTCTGGAACTTGAGCGCTCATAGGTTTTCATCCACCTTGAAACGAATGAATTGTTGTTGTTGAAAATCTTTTTGTTGTATTTATAAAAATATTGTATATTATAATCTCTTTTTAGACTGGAACCTGAATATCAACATCCTTCGACTAATTTAAGGATTAAAAAATAGAATGAATTCCTGGTGCCCGTTAACGGTTTGGGGTTCTGTCCTCCTCCAACAATTATAGAGTAATTTAACTAGTAAGAATATACATATAAAAGACTTTGCAAACGATTTTTTTTTCAAAATCTCTAGGCACTGATCGACATATGTATGAGCTTGGATGATAAAGTCGAAATTGTGACCTCCATATCACGTAAGACCCCAAATTTGGGAAGCTTTTTGGCCCAACGAAAGTTTTAAATCAACACAGGAAGCCATGTGATTGCATAAGCCATATGTAAGGATCATCAAAACACACGGCAACAAAGCACCACACCAATAACAGCACTAACACTAGCACCATCACCACCACCACCAACAACAACAATTAAAGACCGTAAAATTGACTGAAGGAGATCTGGAACGATGCATGACAGGTTATCTTTCAGTTGTAGGGCCATAAGTAACGAGTGGGAGAAATTGCACCAGCAGAATGATGCCGTTTTTGAAATATATCAGTAGGAGAAGGGATAAGAATCCTAGAAAGCCCTAGGTTAGTTGTTAAGGAACTGGGGCCTTCTAGATATATAGTTCTAACCAAACTTTCATATTCAAAGTTTTAAAGTATACCTGTTTTGGAGGGGAAAGAAGAAGATTAATAAGAAATGAAAAGGAAGATAAAGTGAATAGTAAACTGGTTAGGAGCAGAAAGAGCACTTCTTTCAGTCAAACACTATTGGTGAACATCATAACAATCTCAAAAAGCTATGGATGGAATCAGACCTCAAGTGCAGCCAATGATTATGCACGTTCTGGAATCGCATACAAACAATGACCATGCATGCCCCAGTGTTTCATTTTTTTTCTATCCAAAATGATACAAGTTGATAAGAAGCATTCAAATCACTTGTCTTCTCTGACTTTAATGATCATCAGTAAGGAAGTTTATAAAGTGGAGAATAGTGTAGACAAAAGCTGATTTGAAGAGTGTGTGACTACTGTGGGACGTTGTGAAATAGAGATTCTAATTTAAGTGGATGAGCATAGTAGCTGTAGCCTTTTTTCCGTTCACAAAAGCAAAAGGGTAGGGCAAGGAAGGGTACATAAAAGGTAGAATTTCGAATATTACAAGCTGTATAAAGTGCCAAACACTTTCTGGCCCCCCGCCATTCTTCGTTTGGATGCTGGCTTCCCTTTTGTCCTTCTCAGTGAAGAATCAAAAGCAACAACAAAAGAAGGAAAGATTATCGTAGTGTGTGTCAGAGATTGGCAAGAGAACAAGGGTGATTGATTTCCTAATTCACAAGTTAAACTTTGAACTCCTAAGAAAAGCTCATGATTGTTATAATAGGCTTGGTACGAAATAGTTTTTTATTTCTTTTGAAGATTGATAGGAGATCGTGTGGATTAACAAGAAAGAAACAGCAGCAGATGGGCTCATCATGCTCCATGCAGTGATCTATCTGTCTATCAAAGTCTGAAGCTCAAAGAAATTTAAAAACACAATTATTTCAATCATATAATATGCAAGTCCATAGAATATACACTCACCATGAAGGAATGTTTACTTGTGAAATTACAGCTTCATTTTTAAGGAGGCTGTCACTTCACAATCATAAATAGTAATAATAACTAAGCATTCCTGTATTCCACCAGGTTTAGTCCCGTATCCATGAACTCAAGTTGCCAGGAAACAAAAATTGAACGTTCATAAAATTCAACTCTTACGTCTTCTGATAACTAGGCAAGTTTGATCTAGTTGAACAAATTGAGAACTGCTCTTATATGCCACAGCCATCCTCGAGAAACATTCTTTCCAGAATAAAAATCTCGAGGGCAAGCTAAATTTTAAATGATAGATTCAAAACCCTGATTATTGGCTGAAGAATAGGACGCCAAGCTCACCGTGAATGCCGCCAAGGCGAAGGATGCCAAGCTCATGTTGGGGCTAAACAGGTTCTAAATAGCTTTGCTACATAAATGATACTGAAAATGCCATCCGCGTGGTATTCATTTTTTCTTGTACTGCAACTCACTGCATCGGAGAAGACAGAAAAAAATTGTTGAATTCAGTTAAAAGAGGAAGAAAAGAGAGATATTCTACTCTCTTGTACTTGAATTGAAAGATTTTGTGATATGAGAAGCCTTGGCTTATTCTTCTAGCCTAGCAAGTAGGCAAAACAAGTTTCAAGCTCGAGAATCCAGCTCCACACAGTAGCTGGCATGCTCGTGTTAGTCTTCAACATTAGCACATTTTTACCCTATTGAACGTCCTCTGATTAAAACGACAATCGAGTCTTAGAACATAGTCTTGTTCAAGTATGTGCAGTGCAGTAGTATCAGTAGATTCAGTACAGTTCAAAGTTTGGAGTGTCAATTAGTGGGCTAGACGTGGCTCATTCAGAACTACATCCTCGCAACATTTGGACTGCCATCGACGACTACGAGTACTTCTGGAGTTTCCTATAGTGAGTTTCCTATAGATTTGCATCACGAATGAAGAAAGATTAGTGTTCAAATTTCAGAATACAGTCGAACTAGACGCAAGGAATGGAAAGGGATGTCCAAGCGCCACTCTCTTTGCTTTTTGTTAAGAGGTCTTCCCTTCCCTGTTTTTTCTCTGTTTACCCTCACATCTGCTAATCCCCAGGTGCAGTATTTGGTCTCCATATCAAAAGAAAGGAGCCTAAGAACACCATCACGTTCTGAGGACGAATCTTCAGCATCAGCCTCATTTACATATTTCACATACATAGCTCGATCCTTGAACCGGTCCAAATCTTCTGGAATCCGAACAACCCGTTCAACGCCAGGAGAAGATACCTGATGCAAAACACAAATTTATAATTAACAGACAAAACATCTGATGGCTACAAACACAAACATCATTCAAATTTCAGGTTTAAAGCATTATCTATATTTTGGATTGGTAGTAAAAAACATCTACTAAAGTGGTTCCACACGTGCATCAAGACACCAAGCATGTATAACATCTGCATAGCCTCGCCAAAATAAGCATTGCACACTTGCTATTGAAATCTTACTGGTGTATAAAACTTGGAGGCAGCTTTGTGCACATGCACCCCTAAATTTTCATTGAGGGTTGGTCTGACTTGTGAGCCAGCCCCTAAAGAAAAACCAAAAATGAAAAGAAGTAAAAAGGAAATACCACTACCTCCAAAGTAGTATTCTCAGTTATAGTTTTAGCAAGTTCAGCTTCATCCAACCGCGCTCTATAAGTTGTAGAAAAAGCTTCAATATCTTCCATATTGGGGGAACCAGACCTACGATATATCATTGTGTCGTAGAGCCATAATCACTTTATGGTCACAGAAATTCAAATAAAAAATATTCAAAAGAAAATAAAAATCTAAGACGTCTAAACAAGTCGCTACATTTTGTACTCCATTTTTGTCAAATATTAGTCCATCTTCCTCGATAAATTTCATAATATTCAAGACATTGCGTTCTAGACAAATTCGCTGGAGGAGATTTAATCGCACTGAGCATCAATGGTAACAAGTCCATTGACATTTCTCATAAAAGTGTTAAGGATAGCACTCACTTATTTGTAAGCCTCTCAATGCGGACTTGAATGGTGGAATTAGACAAAGTCTTGAAGGCATAAATTCTCAATTCCCCGTCAAAATTTGAGCAAACCTCTTCAGCTATCTTCAATGCTTGTTTATCCCACCATGTCCCAGCAAGTGCAATACCACCTCCACCACCTCCATCACCAACCTTCACAAAGAATCAAAATTTATCACCAAATTATCCAACTTCAGTCTAAATAAATCAAGAAATCAATGAAAACATTTTAACTTTAATTACAAAAACTCACATATTGTTCTGCTTCATCTTCCAAAAACTCTTCATCATCGAAATAATCATCATCACCGTCCATCACTGCCCCTAAAATCAAAGATCAAAACTTTAAATGAAGCTTTCAATATAGAGCAAAAAAGAGAAAATGGGTTATTAGGAGTTGAAGTTACCATCTTCAAAATCATCAAAGAGAAGCTGTTCTTCTTTATCTTCATCGTCTCCTGATACTTGTTCAATTATGGTTGGTTCAAGGACTGGCTCAGGCTTGGAGTTTCTCTTCTTGGCATGGACTAGAAAGGAAGTAGTTGAAATTGTGCGAAATGGGTGTGGCCAAAATGGGAACGAGAAGAAATGGTTTGTCAGTGAGGGCTTGCAGTGAGGGAAGGCGGTGATTGGTGGAATTGAAACCGGAGGGAATCTTACATTCCATGGGGAAATCAAATTCATTTTACGTTAGAGTGGAAATGGAATTGCAAGTAGTTGAATTCTGGGGCTGATGTTCGGGCAACTTGTAATGGTAATAGGTCAAGGAGTTATGAAAGGACAGTGGTAGGATTGCAAACAAAAAACGATGCCGTTTATAGATATATTTTCCTCAATTGAGGATTTTGGTATCATGTCGGGGACCCTATTGAAGATATTTGAAGTTTGGGGACGCAGTTTTGTGACGCTATCATTTACAATCAGGTCAGATAAAAAGTTGTTGTTAACATATGCAAGCTCCCCCTAGCACCCACTGAACTTTTGCGAAAAGGCCCTTCGATATTTAAGGCATATGGTAAATTATGGCCCTTATTATAAACCCAAGTATTGTTGTCTTACATGCTTTATGTGATGCAGACTGGGCAGATAATCCTAATAATAAGTGTTATTCTAGTCGTTAATTATGGCATTTATCTTGGGCAATGACTAGTTTCTTGGTCTTCTTTCTTGATCACCTGCTGAAACAGAGCATCGCAGTTTGGCCTTAACAACTGCTCTAAAGTATGTTTTCGACAGAATTGCACGTTTATCTATCCTACGCTCTGGCAGTGCTATGTCTTTGGCCTCTAATCCTGTTTTCTATGATCGAACCAAGCATATATATCAAACTTTTATTAAAGAGAAGGTGGTTGGTTAACAGAGATGTTATTTGCCATTATAATACTGAAAATCAAGTTGCAGATATCTTTACTAAATACCACACTGATGTACGATTATGCATGTTAACTGATAAATCATTGGTCTGCTCCTTACCTCCAATTCGAGCATGGATAGTGACTCCATGGATTCTTACTCTATTCTCTTCAGGATTCATGCTTGGTAAAGCTTGGATATATAGTGACTCTATGTCCTCCTACTGGGCTCAAGCATTGCTGCTAGCTGGGGAGGTTTGAAACGGCGCTGTTGGCCGTGTGTGGAGGAAGCAACTCCATTCCCAGCCACAAACCCGTCTCTCATGGCTGGAAACGAAACCCCGGCAAAACTGGAAGGAAGGGAACTCACGGAGAATGCCAAAGAAAAGAGCAAAGCGACAGCGTGTGAGCACAGAGGCAAAACCCAACCCACCAAACGACGACGTTGTGAGAAAGAACCATGTACAGAACGACTTCGTATCTAGTAAACCGCGGAAAGGAACCAAGCAGATCCAGAAACAAGTAGTTTTTGTAAACGGTGTGGACTCATCATTTTTAGAGTGAAATACCACTCTCTTTTATATGTTTTTTTATGTGATGAAACTGTAACTCCTTCAAAGCATACTTTGTAAATTCAGTTAAATCAATTAAAACTCTGGTTATTTTAGATTTTTATAAAACATACACATCTCGACTCAAACTCAAGATTTATTGTGCAGATCACAAGTTTTTTGTCATTATATCACGTTTTTTGAAGACATTTTATATGCTTATTGATTTGAGAAAAGGAAAATGTCATTATTATTGAAGGAGAGTTTAGCAAAACAACGTCAATTTTCAATATATATATATATATATATATATATATATATATATATATATATATATATATATATATATATATATGATTATTTATTTTTGTATTTATTCTACACAGACATACATATCAAATGATATATAGAGTTGTTACATAAAAAATGTAAAATATTTTTGATATGATAAAAAAAACAACTACTGAATTCTAACTCAAAACAAGAAATTATGCAGTCATATGCCAGATATCACTGCTCCGTTACTGCATCGGCGTTGAATGAATTGAAATATTCCATTCCTGGCATGAGAGGGGATCGAAAAGTGAATAATTCCATAAGCCCTCAACCCTCTCAAACTCGTGTTAAAGGATGTATCTCTCACCTCACCATTCCCGCACTCTAACGTAAGGGTTTGAAAGTGTCGTGAAAAATATTGTTTTTTAAAATGTTTATTTCACCGCAAATAGTCCCAGAATCTAAACTGACTGCGTCGTCACACGCTACAATTTTTTTACTCAGCCAGATATCTCGCAGTGCTTGGATCATATTTTATATACGATCAGAGAGAGAGGAACCTCATATTTTTCTATATAGGACTTCCAAGTTCTACCACAAGAAAAAAATAGCCTCGGTGTTTCTTCCATGTATGGCCCCCTGTACAGTCTTATAATTAATGACTTTTCAATAAACTTCGGCTCCGTGTGTGAATGTAGTTTTGTTTCGTGGAAAGTTTCAGCATTTCGTGTAAAAAAAAAGCAGGGATTGACTTTTTTATCCATAAAATGATTTGGGAAGCCATCATCCCATTACGAATGTATAGCTGTATTCATGGATGTGATTGTATACACATCGATGCGAGTATATTCATACCCATAAAATTATTTAATATAGTCTTTTGTGTAGTAAATTCATTCATATTTATCGGGTACCATGTTGTAAATTCATCAATGCTGTGCGTCCGGTGATTAACTTTTATTTAAAACTTAATCAAAAACTAAAGAGGGCTTCATGAATGTTTCTTGGAGCCCAAGTGATCTAGCTACCTGGCCTTTTCTCTTAGGTGCTCGCTCTATTTCATTGGATGCTCTCTTTAAACTATACGTTGTGAGATGCCGTAAATAAACTGCGAAAAGGATGTTTTTAAGTAAAAAAAAGATTTATTATTCTCCTACTTCCAAAAGCTGAGTGTGTGCCTACATTACTCTCTGCTGTCATTCTTATCATCATAATCACTCACATATCTTCACCCTTCTCCTTGTTAGTTCTCTCAACAATACTATGATCTGATCCCACTCGGTAATGGTTGGATTTTATGATTTATATATAAAACTGGACGTCCATGTTTCCATGTTTAGTTCGAGTTCAATTCTGTGGGAATTATATATATATATGTGTGTGTGTGTGTGTGTGTGTGTGAAAGGGCAATCTGACAAGTAATTGTTTTTAAGAAAAATATATGGAGTGGTACCCAAGAATTTTGTCTTTACTAGAGAGATAATCACGCCATCAAATATTACTATCCTAATTAAATAAGAAGAAATATGTGATACAGTTTGGTGGAAGTTTTGGAAGAACGGTATAGATTGAAAAGATATTTGAGAAATAACATGATTAGAACATTATTTACCGTGTTTTTTAATATTGATTTTGTAGATAGCCGTTATTCCCGGTAGCAGTTATCTAGTTATGTTTCCAAAAGCATATATTTTTCAAATTAATTTATTTTAACAAAAATCAAACTCAGAATTTTATGAGAAAAGTAATGATCAAAATTTAAGATTCAAGATCCAATAGCGAGTAAAAAAAGTTGATTTTATATGAGAGAGAAATGAAGAAGAAAAATAATGGGAAAAAAGAATTAGTCATTAAGGACACATTGAGAATCCGTTTTTAACACACTCAGAATCACTAGAAAGATCTCATTGAAATAATTTTAATCATGCCTTGAAAGACCATCAAACGAGGTCGTGAGTAACTCTAAATCAACCCTTAACAAAATCTTTACCAATAATGACCTTGTTTGTGTTAAGGAACCATCTCACTTAAAAGCTTAAGCTTGTAACTGAGGCCCCAGAATATGATTTATATTATTCTCTAAGACACATCCTCAAGTGAAAGCCCTTTGGGCTTGAAACTTGCACAGGCTCACATCACCTTGTGCTTGATTTTTATCAAATAGAATGGGGGTGGTGAGATTCAAACTCGTGACCGCTGGGCCAACAAGGCTCTGATATCATGTTAAGGAGCCATCTCACCTAAAAGCTTAAGCTTGTAACTAAGGGCCCAGAATATGATTTATATTATTCTCTAACAGTTTGATGATGTTTCAAGGCATGACTAAAATCATCTTGCCAAGGATTTTTCTGATGTTATCGTATATCAAAAACAAAGTTTTGATGTGTCCCTCATTATATATTTTTTCTTTCATCTTTCTCTCGTGCCACATCAACTTTTCTCTCAAGTCATTGAATCTTAAATCTCATATACTAGTAATTAGGTTCTTATAAAACCTTAAGTTGATATTTGTACATGTTGATTAATTTGAATGTGATTTGAATTTTGAAACAACTGTTATTTTTTCAATGACAATTATGTCCAGTATGTGTTATTTTAATGTGTATCATGTTTCCAAAATCTTTATTAAAATGTGCTAGAATGAAAAAATACCCAAATATTTGAGAGAGCATTTATTTTTCTATGCTAATATAAACACACATACTAAATAGCATGGCTAAACCTGATACGAGGGTCAACTCGGTATAAAACCTAGATCAAAAGATGGACATGTTAGTTCATATTGACTTGAGCCAATAATTTTTTTTATATTATTTAAAAAATTATTTTTTATGAAAAGCTAGTCAAGTTTTAATTGAATCAACCTTGTTAAATTATCAAGTGAAATAGGGTTAACTCTAGACTTATTTTTTTTACACTCAACTTGTCCTAAGTTATAGTTTAACTCAAATTGATTTGAATTAATATTTTTTCAAAGAAAATAATATTTTTTTTAAAAAAATTTAGATATATCAGGTTCATCCATCTTGTCAAAGATGAACAACCTTAAATTTGATCTTCTTTTACACATAGCGGGTGATCGGCTAGGTCTAGATTGATTTGCAAAAATAGATTTGATATCATTGCTAAAGAGTACAGGTAAATCAAAGACACCCCCGCACTTATAAATCGACTTTCATCAATAATTCTCAATAATGACGTGTTTTTAAATGGTTGAAAATGGAGTTTTGATAAAATAAAATAAATTAAAAAAAATAATGATTTGTTGACCAATAAAACAACCTTATGATAATCTCAGTAAATCTTTAATACGAAAATTAATAGTATACCTATTAAATTCAACGCTTGAAGCGATTATTTTTATAATTCTACAATAATATTTTAGGGTTGTTTTTCAACACTTTAATCTGGATTTTTCGGTCAGGATATGACCCATCACATTCTAATTACGTGTAAGTTTGGATTTCAGTTATTATTATTATTATTATTAAATGGCAATCTCCTTCTACAAGTATTATTTCCATCAAAATAAAATAAAAAAAATCTCTTGGTTCTCTGTCAAGTAATCAGCACAGGTTCTCCAAAATGCCATTTTAAAATTGGATCGAAGAAGAAAGCTTGTGATAGATCAGCTAAGGAAGTCAGGTGGTCACAGTGACATGAAGGCTCGATAAAAAAAATTGAAGTTCCATGAAACTCACCCAAATTATATCTATAGCAGAGATGTAGATCAAATGGCTAACAATATTTGCTCCAGTTCATCGAATTAGATTATTAAAGGGGTGTTTCGAATTGCAGTCCACCATGTTTCTAAGAGCAAATTAAAAAATTAAAAATTAACTCAACTTTTTATTTATTTTTAAATTACACTAAAAAAATGTATATTATTCTGATATATTTAAACTCAAGGAAGGGAAGATTATGACAGTAGCATGGTTTACAGATGCGTACAAAATCCAAAACTGAGGTCTGCCTCGAAAAACCAAAATGGAAAAATATTATCAAAAGATTAAAAAAAATAAACTCTTAATTAACATGCGGCGGAGGTTCAAAAAAACTGGCTTGATGAAACCGGTATTGATTTATTAATCTGCTAGAAGTTATTGGTCCTCTGCTAAAAGATGGAGGCAACATGTAACGCTGGTTTTGTTCTTCACTTGCATCCGAACCCGGTTCGGAGATGGGCATGACAGAGACTTTGTTGCAGTTCTTGGAGAACCATTTGGACTTCATGTACTCAGCTTTCCTCCATGGAGGAATATGGAGATCGTTTTCTTTGAGTGATGCTTCGGCAGCTGAGCATAAAAGTGAGATTATCTTGTCGAGCCTCTCTTCGGTGCCAACGAAGACTGAAGGAAGAGCGTTCGTAAGATCTTTGTATGTTCGTGTAGGCCTTGCCAGCTCAAACTGAGACCTTAAATCTAAATCCACGATCAGCCTTGTTGTTTTGCTGCTAAAGTTCTGGTCCGTGATCATCACTTCTATGTAGTCATAGCCTCCTGTAAACTGGAAAACTGAAACCCCAGAAAGGTTTTTTAAGAACAAAAATAATCACTGATCATTCTGTGTTTTTATTTTATTGCAGCAAAGAAACGTACTTTTGTGGCCGGAAGTGGAAACCCAGGAGGTTTTACAAAGAGAAGCTTCATAACCATCCATTTGCAGCCTCGTGACCACCCATTTTTTGAGACTGCTGGGTTCTCCCGCACCTCCGACACACATCAAGACTTTGTCGAGAAGCTGAGTCTCAATATCTGTCGCCTCCGAGAGAATATCCTGAAAAAAATATTCAAGCGTGTATCTAAAATCAGACATCGAGGATTTGAACACCGGCAAGAACACAGGAATGTAATAATTTTGCAGATAAAAACGAGGAAGGTTAATAGAAAGAAAGCCTGCAAAATGGATTGAGATTTTCTGGGGCGAGGTTTTGAAGTTCTCGCTGGAATTGGTGTGGTTGATTGATCTGATTCAATGTAGTCTCTGACCATTTGGTCAAGCTCTTCCTCTCCAAGGATACCCAACATGATCTGTTATAATTGTTCTGCTTCTTCCCGGCCGGTAGGATTTATACTGTTTATCAAAGTCTTGAAGAAGTCAACTGCTGTGTAAAAGTCTGTGACACAAGCCTCCATGGTTCATGTAGACTCCTTGCGTGTTATTCCATTTCAAGCGATTCAAGTGATGTCACAGTGAAAAGAAAGGCACTTGTTATCATCTACATCAAATATGAACGCATATCCCTCATGATCATATATATGTGAGGCGGTACCATGGTACTTGGCCATGGGATCCATGCTTGACTCAATCCCTCTCCTTAGTTAAGGCCATGTAGTTGAAATAGAATTCGTTGCTTCTGCATGGATTGTGCGTTCCCATCGACATGGATGTTGTCATGATGAATGACTCCTGAAGGGTGAAACGAAAGATCATATATGTAGACACACACACACACATATACCTGTATACACACACACATATACCTGTATACACATACACACACACACACACACACACACACACACACACACACACACACACACGCGTAAGAGAATTATTGAATTATTGCACAGAGAAAATTGCAATAACTAATGAATTACTTATTACAGCCATTTAATGGCCACGTTTTATGAAGCATCAAACAAGAAACAAGCTTGCGTGGCAATCAAATTGATACCATTTTAAGTCCATGAGGTCTCAATATATAATCAGTGAAAGTTTGATGTTATTTCCAAACTTCCCTTGTTATTTTATCGATAAAATCAACCTAAAAAAACGAATTTTAATTTGATCAAATTTCCTTTCTGTAGTTTTCCACATGATGCTTCATCAAACATGGAAATTCTTAGCAAATAAAATATTGAATAATGATTTTAAAAAAAAAAGAAATAAACACACAAAAGGATATATAAAAAAAAAACACGAGCACACTCAACTTAACTCGCTAAATAAAAGGGATTGAGAAATTGGAGCAACCTTATAAAAAACAAAGAAAATCATGAATTCTATTTTTTTAAAATAATGTTGAGTATTGATGTCAAAAAAGAAAATAAGTATAAAACAAGCTATTTGATTGGAAGCACAAAATACAAAACCTAAATTTTAATAAATCAAATGTCAAATGATAAAAGTTTTTAAAAAATATATATAAAAATAAGAATTTAAAAGAAAAAATAGCAATTCAAAAATCAAGGATCAAATCTGGAAAAAAATACAGAATGGATACTTTTGGTCCCGAGAGATTAAATTGAAAAGAAAAATCAATTCCATAAAGAACTTAAAAAAACACTAAAAGAATGAGGAAAATTTTTTTTTAAATAAAATATACGAGAAGAATGAAATTGAAAACAATTGAAAGTTAAAAAAAATAAAAGAAGATGAATAATTAAAAGAATGGGGACTGAATTTGAAACAAACTAAAAAAAACTAAATTAAAAACCTAACAAAACCTTACAAAAAAAGTGAAGGATAAAAAGTACAAAGCAAGAGAATAATTACCGATACTCAAATATGCTATACTAATGAACACCCCTCGTATATTAGATGGAGAGAGAAAAGAAAAAAAAGGTTGTTAAACCCAAACTCGACAACCATCCATCAAACATCCTTACACGCGCTGCTTGTAGTGGCTTGAGGGTTGTCCATGTTTTGACACGTGAAACACTTTCCTCATCATTTTTTTTAAATGATTTATGTATATACTAAACAATATAATTTCTCCAGAACCAACCTTATAATTACAAAAATGATGTAATTGCCATTTTAAATTTTGGAATGCCACATGGATGAATGTAAAGCCTAAGTTACCCCTAGTAAAATGATTTTTTTGGCAAGGACAAAAAGGGATTTCACCCTAAAATCTAAAAAATGTCACCATTTTATGTTTTTATAACACACTTCTCTAACAAATTAGTGTAAACTGACCTACAATGTGACTAATGCGCCCACTGTGAGGGGGTCCAGAATGCGTTCTGCACAATGAATTCCCTCCCCTTTTAGAATTACTTACAATTATAATAATATTTCTCATTTTGAATGGGCCAACCGACCCAATTTCCAGACCTGGTACCCCCTCCAATTTCTGACTTGTTCGAAGGATCTCCTCAACAACCAAAACCTACCAGTCCATTGGCTGACGTGGACATTTAATCTAATCACCCTACGACCACGTTCACATGCTTACGTGGACTAGAAAAACACCATACTAGAAACCACAGCCCGTGACAAAATACCAGCATCACAGCCCCATATCAACACCACACCTACCCAGAAGACAAAATCCTACTAGAGATGGACCCACATCTAACCTTAAATGAACGGTGAAGATCAGAACTGTGATATGAAAACCTGACTGCTACGGTAACAGCAGACTCTTTGAATCCTGGATGGAAACAAAATTCCCAACCTCCTAAGCAAAAATCAGTTTACTTCATTGACACAACACCACCACCCCATATTTCTATCCCATTTCCCGAGATTTTCCCGGGAAAATCTCGACAATCTTGTTTGGGACCCTAATTCGTAATCACACGCCAAGTGAGCTCTCTCTGTCTTGTTTATGTGTCTTCCAACGTGTGTTTAGTTGATTAATGTGGTTGTGTGTATGCTAGGGTTTTGGTTATTTTTCCGAATTCATTAATCGTATTGACGCTTCATCGTGTTTTGTGTGATTTAAGAATAAACCATCTAGAAACTAAGTTTTCTGGAAGAAGAGGCCCCCCTCCCTTTTCTTTATATTCGAGTTCCTTTTCTTATTGACAAAGTAATTAGTTTATAACTGATTTTGTAGGCTAATCACGGTTTAAAAGAAGTTAACTTTGATGCATAAGTTAGAGCGCTTAATAAATATCTTGAAAGCCTTTTGAATTTAGATGATGTATGTCTTTGATGCATTTTACTAAAATTTACCGTGACAAGTCTTGGTGATTTCTGGGTTTTTTTCTGATACGATGATGTATGTGGTTTAGGTTGTGATCGACATTCACTACGTATAAAAAAGACAGATGGTTCATGTCCTTCCGGTACTGCAAATATCCGCAGAGCTGTAGGTATATTACAGTTGATGGTTACAGTGTATTTAGCTGCAGATTCTTGGGTGACATAAAGCCTCCAATCAAGTAGCATTTTGCCTTTTAAAGGTTGAGCTTTACATACACGTACGTGTTAAGTAGCATCGGCTCTATTGTCCTGCTCCATGGAATGGAGAGGGGCTTGTTGTTCTTTGTTTCTTCTTTTCAAGTTGGCTGAGTCCAAAAGCGGATCAGGGAAAGTTTGGGCATTAAAATTAGGAGCAGAGAATGTTGTACATGTCAGCTGGCCAATCTTCATTGCAAGCATATTTGTTCTTATTGCTCTTGTCCTCTCAATGTATCTTATCTTTGAGCACTTAGCTGCATATAATCAACCAGAGGTTTGTACTCGTATTTCATTATACCTTTTAGATTTTTTGGTACCTTGTTCTTTCTTCATACACTCGATAGTTGATTATTCCCTTAATAATTTGGTCAGGCAAGTAAAATTGATAGCTATGAGTTTGATTATTAAATTTCAGGAGCAGAAATTTCTCATTGGACTCATCCTGATGGTTCCTGTTTATTCTCTAGAATCGGTATGAAAGAAGCAACTTATCATTGTTTCCTTCTTCAATTTGGTAACTTGCATTTTGGGTGTAATGTATTTTCCCTCACTATTTATTTACTGAAAATCTTATAATTTAGAAGCTTTGCTTATAATCCTTGTAGTACTGGAGATAGACAAAGTTTCAGGAAGAGTTAGCCTGCTTAACCCGCATATGCTAAAAATTATTGAATGAAATAAGTATGCTAAAGTCTGCTTTGCCCGCAATTTATCCTAAACAAAACTCATAGGGTTGATGTGTCTATTTATCCTGGGAAGGATAGGTACCATCACTTTATATATTCCCCCGAAGGGTAATTTTACTGTTGTAGCATAAACAAGCAAATTCATTATTTCATTCTAATCAAACATCAGGACTGCTAAATCTGCTTGTTAACCTCTTTTGAGCAATGCCTATCATTTTTTACTCTTTGAAATGTCAAATCGTACGAGCAGTAGCTGACTAGAACTGGTTTGGTGTAAAAAACTAACACCTTGACTTAGCATCCATTTGGTATCAGTTACTGAAAATTGAAGCATCCATGCTGTGATTATTTGATAATTTCTGTTGATCTGTAATTTTTTTTAATCTTCACTGTTTTCATGGGCAGTTCTTATCTTTGTTGGATTCCAGTGCTGCATTTAACTGTGAAGCAATTCGAGATTGTTATGAAGCTTTTGCCTTGTATTGCTTTGAGAGATATCTGATAGCCTGCTTAGGTACTGCTATCTGGGGTTTTAACTCATTCATCAACATCCTTGATAGTCATGAATCATGATAAAATTTTTGCACTCCCTTATTTTATCTTGATAAGTTTTTGCTGATATAAGGTGGAGAAGAAAATACGATTGAATTCATGGAAAGTCAGACCTTAAGCACTCCCAGCTCACCTCTTTTGGAGGATTCACATGCTGATGGAGTTGTTGAGCATCCTTTTCCTCTAAATTGCTTTCTGAGGGACTGGAATCTTGGTGCTGATTTCTATCATGCTGTGAAGATTGGCATTGTTCAATATGTATGTACCTGTCTGTGTAATTAAGACTTTCCCTTATTATGACATTTGCAACCATGTGGCAGTTGCTGAATATTTGCTGTGCAGATGATACTGAAGTTGATCTGTGCGCTTCTGGCAATGACTCTTCAAGCTTTTGGGGTTTATGGAGAAGGGAAGTTTGAATGGAGATATGGGTAACAGACTTTATTCATTGTACTAGCGATTTCAGCATCTGAATCTTACATGATAATGTTTTGTATTGTATATTATCTAATCACAAATGCCATGCTACCTACTTGGAGTGGTCATAAACAGTTTTTTTTCCAACATTAGTCAAATCTTGATTGTTTTACTCTTCGTAATTTTCTGTCAATTGTGCGTATCTACTAATCTGTAACACAATGTGAGATTTGTTTTACAGGTATCCATATTTGGCAGTTATTCTTAATTTCAGCCAGAGCTGGGCCCTATACTGCCTTGTGCAGTTCTATTCTGTAATTAAGGACAAGTTAGCCCCAATAAAACCACTGGCCAAGTTTCTGACATTCAAGTCAATTGTTTTCCTCACATGGTGGCAAGGTGTTGCTGTTGCGTTTCTTTTCTCCATGGGAGCCTTCAAAGGGGCTTTAGCCCAGGAGTTGAAAACACGTATACAAGACTACATTATTTGCATAGAGGTGTGATTGATAATGCATTTATTACCGATCATTGATAATAGAGAGATAATTCATGTATTTACTGTGGATGTGTTTATTATATATTTACTAGTGAAATTGATAAACATTAACTTGATTGGGAAATGACATTAATGTCGAACCGTGTCAGACTGCATGCAAGGGTTGATAAGTTTGTTACGCAGATGCTGCATTGACACAGCTCCACAACAAAAAGTGACAGGTGTCTTTTAGGGGCAGTCTCACTATATGAGTAATTTCTGTAGGTGGAATTGGAAACCCTAATCCATTGATGAAAGCTATTCTTCAGCTGAAGTATCTCATCAGAGCCTGGTGCTGCCATATAAGAGACTAGACACTGTAATAAACGTTTATGTGGGAGGAGAGAGTAGTGATGCATCAACTCTTCTTAATACAATGCTGTCTTCATGTCTAATACTATTTCTGGTTGAATAATAATGATTATCGTTCCACTTAATTTTTACAAATTCAGGAGAGTGGTGTTTCCTGATATTGAATTTGTGATACAGATGGGTATTGCTGCTATTGTACATCTTTATGTCTTCCCTGCTGTACCTTACAAGCGCGGAGAGAGATGTGTTCGTAATGTGGCCGTTATGACTGATTATGCGTCTCTAGGAGCTCCTCCAGATCCGGAAGAGGTTCAGGATTGTGAGAGGTCGACTAGGGTGCGTCTAGGTCGGCTTGATGAAAGAGAAAAACGGTTGAATTTTCCCCAGAGTGTTCGTGATGTGGTCTTTGGTAGCAGTGGAATTGTGAGATACTTGTTTTTTTTTTCTGTGATGATTTGAATTAATTGCTGAACTTCATTTTCTCTACAGTGCTGTCTCTAATTTTCTGTACTTTTTTAATGATTGCTATTGAATTCCTTGATGTACCCTCATTCTCTCTTTCTGCATTGCTGACTCTACGTTCTTTCTTTTTTTCAGATTGCTGATGACATGAAGTATACAGTTTCTCATGTCGTGGAACCAGTTGAAAGGGGATTTGCAAAAATAAATCGAACCTTCCATGAGATTTCTGAAAATGTGAAGCGCCATGAGGAACGCATGAGGAGCTCCAAGGATGACAATTATCTTGTTCCCTTGAATACATGGACGGGGGAATTCTCTGAAGCACACGATAACCTTCTTGAAGGGAGTGTCAGTGACAGTGGTTTGTCTGATGGAAAGAGACCGCACACCAACCCAAAGCTTCAACATTTAGGCTGATAATTAAAAGCGCCATCACAGAGTAAAATTCTCATTGTTTGCGAGTTCACTGGGATGTTTTGACAGCGTCATTGCTCTTGGTAAGTGTGCCAAACTCCAAATTTATCCGTGGCCTATTTCCCCATAAATAAGGCGATGTTTTGATGATGCTTTATTTCTCGGGCGAATTATCTGGTACACAGATCTTGGGATTTTCTAACTGTGAAATGTATAAAGAACATTCCATAGATACCACTCTACCAATCAAACAAACTCATTTAAGTTTTTGCTGCGAGCTTGGGATTTCAGAAAATTTCACCGTGGAAACCAAACATTTTCATTCAAAACAAAAGTCACTGAATACGATCATTCCTGACTATTCACTGGTACAATTATATGTTTGGATGTTACGTAATAAGATTATTCTGTGACCCTTTACAAAACTTAACAGCAATAACATGTTTATTTGTTGATGCGAGTGATGCATTGATGAAGATTCTGTGTAGTGTTATCAACGATAAGTGATACTTTTTTATGCTCTTTTTTTTGCCTCTGATTGTGCTTTGCTCGCAAATACACGGCGAACAAGATACGAATCTTATTGGGTAAATAGAATGCCCGTATCTTAATGGTAACAAGGGAATATTTGATAGATGAGAGTACGTGGCAGGTGAATATTTAGAATATACAGGGGTGATATGACTATTATCTGCAGTGACGATATGATTCTCGGGTGTTCAGTAGTTCGTTTTGAAATTTGTTTATTTTAAATTAAAAAAATTTAGAGTTTTTAGATTATTTTGATTTATTGATGTTAAAAATATTTTTTTAAAAATAAAAAAATTAATTTACTATGTTAAAAATATTTTTTTAAAAATAAAAAAAAATATTATTTTAATATATTTCTAAATAAAAAATATTTTTAAAAACAAAGGAGCACAACTTTCAAGTGAGCGAATGATCAGGAATCCCCATCCTAAATGAGCTATTTGTTGAGATGTTGAAGACGGGATCAGTAAACGTGAAAGGTGTTTTTTTAATGTTTTGTGTTTGATTTTTTCACTGTTCACTGCTTCACGAAACTCAACACACTATTTAATGTTTTTTTTTAGATTTATTTTTTTAGATTTTGGATTTCATGATTTTTTCTGAGATTATCCAAGTTTTATGATCTAGATTACAGGGTTTAGTGTGTTAATATGATTTAATCAAATATTTTTAATTAATTTTTTTAAAAAAATCTGTTCATAAACATTTAATTGATTGAAATTTATGCTTATTGACTTTTTTTATTTGATTTTTATAAGGTTATTCTAATTTTATGACTTGAGATACAAGTTTGGTGGGTTAATCAAAGTTGATTTTAATTATTTTTTAATTGATTTTTTTTTAATTTTTAATATTGGATTAATTGAAAATTGTTCTTTATAATTTTTTATGAGATTATTTCAACATCATGACCTAAATTGTGGACTTGGTAGGTTAATCTAAGTTGATTTTGGTTTGTTTTTTTATGAGGTGAGGTTACCTTAGTTTCAAAAACCCGTTCCATGAGCTAAGTGGGTTAACTCATGTACTTTTTATTGATATTTTTTAATTTTATCATTCAACATCGAAATGATTAAAAGTTAAATTTTGTATTATGTTTTGATTTATTTTATGTGAATTTATTTCAATCGCATGATCTAAGTCACGACTTTTAACAAGTTAATCTTGGTTGAATCGAGTTTTTTTATATGATTTGTTTTCTTGATTTTCTTATTAAAATTATATTTTATAATTTATTTATGTAATTATTATGATCTCGTGACAAAGTTTATAAATTTGACAAGTTAAACCCGAGTCGATAATATGTCCACTTTTTAATATTTAAAAAAGGTATTTTGTATATTTTTTAGTAAAATTATATTTTTACTTATTGTTTTCAAGGTACTTTTAAACCTCTTAAAATTACATTAAATAAATCTCTTAAGAAACATTCTCTAGAAAAAATGGTACCAACATTTAAACATATATATTTTTAACATTCAGAATTTTTTTTGACTCAAGCTCTAACCAATAATCTAGTCTTATCTGGAACTATCAGGTTCATTTTAATATGGAGGTGGTGATGGCATTTTCTCTGAAAGTTTGTGTGCGCTTTCAGCTTGAGGCAATAGGCGAGCTTTTGAGAAGGAAAAGGCTCAAGCCCAGTGTTGAATAGGCCTACCAGTGCAGCCCAATGGCCCATGGATCTCCTATTTAAAATGGTTAGCTGTCAGCCCGGAACAATTGAAGGCAAAAGAGAAAAAAAATATTCCTCTTCCTTGCTGCTTGATGGGCTCTTAAGTCTTGACTCGTGAGCCCAGGAACAGACGACCCCAAAAAAAAAAAAAATGTATGGAGGGTAAGGATGTCATTAAAAGTTGCGAGGGCTGGATTAGGGTTTCATTCAGTCACTATATATACCCAATCGTTGTTAGCCTATAATTCTCGGTACAAGGCGCAAAAGCTTTTCTTTTCTGCTGGTTCAGTTCAGTGAATGGGCGTCCGCTCCCCTTCACTCGAGACCTCTCTCTACTATTCTGTGTTTTGATTTTTATTTTTAAAGGCGGGATTTCGTTGAGGGGGCAGTGATGAGGATTTTGAGAAAGTCATGCACCACTCTGATGTTTTCTGTGCTGAGAAATTTCTCTTACCCATATATTTCTGAGCCCTCCTCTCCTTGTCTTATGGATCTATTCTGCTAAAAACATTTATTAGTGTTTTAATTACTGTTTTTCGTATATAAAAATGTGTTTTTCGTATAGATGGAACCGTGTGATGTGGGTTTTTCTTAAATCAGACTAACCCAAAGCCATGATGCGGACAGCACAGCAATTTTTGTTGCTTCTGGTGATAAATTTCGGTTTCTGATGGTTCCTTTTTGCTTCTTTTCCTGTCCTTGTAAGAATATTTTTAGAATATTAATGATTTTTATAAAATAAAAATTTCGACTCAATTTTATGGTTTTGTACCATTTGATTTCAGTTTTTGTCCCAAATAAATATTCATTTTTTCAGGTCAAAGAAGCAGCTGCCCATCTTGTAAGCTGCGAAGTTTCCGATGTTCAATATTTCATCATTTCCTTGGCATTGCTCGGGTTCTCGCCTGTCATCCGTGGGATCTTTAGCCCATTCATTCTCATCGAGTGGAAACAGCAACGAGAGTGGATTGCTATTCAACGGCATTGCTAGGCTCTTTTGTAATCTGTGCTGCATTTTTATTGATTTGTGCCATTAATATTGGGTTCACTGTGAATTACTATTTGTATATTTTATATAATAAAATAAATAAATAATTTAACCTCAAGATCAAGTTGCAATTTGGTGGTTTAACAGAGGAATTCGCTGAGCTATCAATCGCCATCTAACTATCCAGAGCAATAGGGTATGAACTTAATGCCTTCAGTAATCCTACCAGTTTATGGAAATAAAAGTTCGAATTCCAGATTTTATACAGCTCGGTGAATGTAAAATTTACCCTGGCGAATGAAATTATATTAAAAGAAAATACTTGGTTTTTTTTATTACATTTATAATACTCAAATCATGACAAAGTTAGGTGAACATGTTATTAATACAATTTAAACTTTACCCATAAGGAACAATTAAACCATCTCAATTTTATAATTTTATTAATCTGTTCATAAAAACGTTAATCCAGGGCCCTAGCCAATTTTCGATACTGCATGAAGGTCTGGCCATAATATTTTTGAAGCCCTAGTAACCAAATGACATACTCGTACTGGATTGAGGTCATTCATGACCATAATATCACTAGTTTCCTACCCAAGGTAAGCAGGGTTTATTCAGGCAGCAAGCTGCTACCATGGTTTTCTTGAACTCATATTCTTTAATTACATGAAAGGAACTGATTATGCGTGGAAATCAATGCTCTGATTCAACGGGGAAACCTAATAGAATGCTTTGTCGAAGTAAGGTATATTTCGAACTTGGTTCAGTAGTTAAACATCCTACACCCATAAAGTACAAAGCGAAAGGCTGCCCATCCAATACATGCAAATTGTCCAAGCTCTAGTTGATTTTGTCACCCAAGAACAACATGAAATGCATGGGAGGATATCTTATTGAGCCATTTGTCCACGACCAATGTGTCAACAAAATTTGAAGGCAGCAAAAAGTCTGTCTAATTGTCTTTCTATAGTTTCTAGCAAATAAAATTAACAAGAATGTATACTGCCAAGTCAAGCATCTGTTTTGTGATTGTTCTGCTGATGTATCATATATTATGGACTAAGACAACATATTACGGTTGAAATGATTAATATTTTCTACGCCCAAGGGAGGTAACCTGGATAAGGAGCTTCTCCACAGTATCTGAATAGATCTTTAATTTCAGGACAGCCATTTGGATAAGGAATCGACCGGTGGAAGGGATCGCGCCCTCGTTTTTTACGCCAGAGTGAACCTTTGCAGCCATAAGGATCTTCTTGAAATTGAGACCTCACCAATGATTCGCCTTTCATAGCAGCCTCATTGGAAGATGGTGAGGCTGGGGTGCCTGAATAAAAGAACCTGGACTCTGGAAAACTAATTGCAGTGCGATGCAAGTTTGCAAATCTCTTCTCTTTGAAATCATAACTAACGACCTGGACCACAAATGTGATAAAAATTAGAATTGATAATCCACTTCATAAGCAAAAGGAATTAAACTTCTATATTCTTATTGCTTTTTTCTTTTTGATGGTACAGAAAGAAGAAGCTGGGAAGATCTGGATGTAGATTTAAAATACTTCATTTACTTTTTATTTTTGACCTAGTTAAAGGATTTGAACTCATTATCCTCCTTTCTCAATCAGGGCCTTCACATAGCACAAAAAGAAGAAACCTTTGGAAACCATGTACTTACAGTTATGTTTTGAGGATATTTTCCAGTAAGTTCTCGGAATCTACACACACTAAAGAGAAGATTCTCAAAGCTATCTCTGGCATGTTCTTCAGTTAATGCCCTCCATCTCACACTTTCCTCGTTACCTGACAATCACACATTGTAATGACAGTAAAATCAAGATCAGATGGTTTGGTGCCTTTAAATAGTTGCACGCTCCCTGTGTGCTATTCACAACATTTATGAGCTGTGGATTCCTAGGACTCTTAGGTTCAGACAATGAGTGCATCGGGCAGTAGCAAGAAAATGTCAAATTCCAAGGATGATATCAACCCAATTAAACACAGATCTCTTTACAAACACGGCCATCCGGATGTAAAATCTATGTCAAAAACCAAATCAGATAAATCATTCACGAAACACAAATTTGTTTTTCATTGTTTGCAATTGAGTTGCCTAGGAGTTCCCATAGGAGGACACATCAGCAGCAACAACAAATTCAAAGATCAACCTAGGCAAAAATTGTTCGCTTTTATGCAAATTGCAGACACAAAGGTAATGGCATATTAAATCCAAGTTTACGAGGCATTATAATCGAATAAAAAATGATAAAAACAGCATATGAACTTAGAGAAGCAGAAGAACTCACTGAACCATCCTTTTAATTCAGCAACAGCCCAATAACTCTGTGCTTCACTACGAGGACCAGCATGTTTACGAGTCTCACCACCACTAAACAAAAGCAAAGCCCCATCATCCTTCGAAACAATTTCAACTCCCTCTTGAATATGAGCCACAAAAGTAGCAGCCTGTCCGGGATGCTTCTGATAAGCCTCCAAAACCCAAGAATCCTCCTTATCAACTTTCCCACAACTACTACTAGTATAGACCGAATGTCCAGCAACCATTACAAGATTACTAAGATTAGCAAATGGATAATCATTCGACCCCAAATCGAGTTTTCCAAAATCATTCATTGTTTGGTGCCGTCTCTCATATAGAGATAAAACAATGAGGATTGTGATCCCAAAAGACAATGAAATGATGAATAAAAGACATGGGTGCAACTTTTTATTGTAATTAAGGCGGTTAGCAAAAGATTTTATCATTTTGAAAGGGTGCAAGGAGGAGTTTTTCGATTTTCGGGACCTTCTAAGGGTTCCCGACTCTAAATCAAAATCACCTCTTGGATATGCATTGAAAGACTTAGTATTATTTGAAAATATGTTCATGATACTTCAAAATCAAGCATACCCAGATGGGGATTTGGACATGTGAAGCTTAAGTAATGGGATCATCAATTTTTTAAGCACAATAAAATAAAAAGAGGGAGAAAAAGATTATAAATTGACCAAAAAAGTTAGGCAAAGCGAAATCTAGCAAACCCAGATGAGAACTTGACGGTATTAAACAATAGAATCACGAATTCTGATTCAATTCAACAAGTCAAGCTCTAAGTCAAGAGGTAGATTTTCCAATTTGGATTGGAAATCAAACATTACCCAGATAGAAGTCTTGACAGCAGAAAAAACCACCGAGAGACTCTGAGAATGTTTTGCCGTGTTTACTGTGGAGGAAATCCAACACAGTTGCTCTGCTTGAAATAACTTTAATTGTGTTGTTAAATGATACTAAACTAAGATTCAGATTTTGAACATTATGTTTTGAAAGATGGTTAGAGGGGAAGAAGATCAAATCACCAACTAGGCCATTGATAGACTGGATTTGATTCCTTCGAAGTTCAAATAGCCCATTTAAAACTCAAAGGCCCAACAGGTCTGGATCAATTTGCTCGTTGATTCTTACCAACGAATTCTTTCTTATCAAATTTTGATAATCAGCAGGAACATCGGATCTACGTTTCAATCTTGGTCTAAATTATGTGATTGAAAAAAAAAATGATAAAAACCAACTAATGAGAATTATAAAATTTTTAATAATAAAAAACTATATTTATTTTTTAAATTCATGACTTGAGTTATTAGACCCAAATTGCCCAATCTAGAAAAACTATAAAATTTAATTCTTAATCAATTATATATTGAAAGATAAAATTGAAAAACAAATCTAGTTATATAAAAGGATTGTAAAAATTAAAATTAAAATTAAAAAATAATTTTTTATTTAATTGAATGGTTAAATTGAAGAAAAAAATCAATTTAGTAAAAGGATTTAATAAAAAAAAATAACAAAATTGATATAAGAAAATAAAAACAATGTTATAATCAAATGGTGAAATTGAAAAGAATAATAATTTTTATAAAAAGACCAAGAAAAATTTAGAAATCAAATAATGAGGATGACATTGGAAAATATAATACTATTAATTTGAATTAAATGGTGAAATTAAAAACCAAAAAACTTTATACAAAACAACCAATGCAAAAAACTAGAAACCCAAAATTGAGAACAAATTGGAGAAAACAATATTTTGTAAATTGGGATTTAAGCATGAAATTGAAAACAAATAATTTTTTTACAATATAGCCAAGACCAAAAATGAGAAATAAAAAATGATAGAGATTAAAGTTGAAATACTGATAATCAAGAGGATCAAATTATAATTTTCAACGGAGAAGAGATAAAAGAAAAGAAAAGATTAACCATTGATAAAATAGATAACCATTGGAAATATGTGATGCACCAACAAAAAAAAAAAAAAACATGACAAAAAAGTATTTTTGGACAAAAGGAGGCGACCCACGAGCACATCCTTTTTTTTATTGCTAAATACTAAAGTGTGCATGAACTATTTTTTAATTACAAAAAAAAACATTGTAAAAAATCACAAGCACCTTTTGACCACAAGCTTTTTTATAATTATTTTAATAGTATTTTTTTTATTATATTGTGCATTTTAATTGTTTATTGTTTTTGATATTTAGTAAAATACCAAATTGCTCCTCAACTTAATTGTAATATTTTTTTATGAAAATACCTAAATACCCTTTAAATCATGATTAAGTTTTTTTTTTCATTATTTCTAAGAGTATTTTTGTTGTTTTATTGTGTGATAAAGACGAGAAAAATATTTATTTATCTCTGTTAAATTTAAAAATAACAAATAACCAGATTTCAATACTCTTAGAAATCGGTGAAAAGTTTTTTGGATGAAGAATAAAAACATCTTTATATTATTCGAATGAACAATACCATAGTTGTGTAGTAATTTTTCAAGTACAATTAAGTTTTGTTAATACTGGAAGCCTAGAATGCATAATCTTTGAAATGTTAGCAGATTTAAGTTTGGACTTCGGGGAGCTACTATACACAGTTGATACTAGAGCATAAATTTGAAAAACCGACAATTTCTTTGATTGCTTTCTGAACTACGACAGGACGACATTAAAGGGAGAGGGTTCCTCTGTCTCTGTATGTTACCACAGCTACCACCAGAGACAGACCATGCATTCAAATGAGCGTTAAACAGGCTTCATTCGGTGTTTCTAGTCTTGCCAACTACATATTTACCACTGCCAGTCAACTCCTCCTTTCAGCTTGTTCTAAAGTGACTGATGAGCTCATGAAAATTTAACTTGTGCAGATGAATTTTACATGGCTAGAAACTTATTAATCGTGTAGTGAATTCACCTAAAATGTATGGAAGGAGGGGGAGTTTATCAAAAGAAAAAGATGGTTTCTGTAATTGGCAGCAAGGTAATCGGGTACTATGTTGTCATAAACCTGTGAGGTTTGCTCATACAATTTCTGAGGCAGGCACGCCTTCAACAAGCCAGTGGAACTGAATTGAAGTTAACTTTCATCTTTGCTCGCATTGAACCAAGCTTTGATGCGTTTCGATGCTCAAAAGTGTAATGTTTTGTTTCTGTTTTGTCAGACCAAGATATTTTATGCCAGTGATTATGTACTACTGTCATTACTTGTATAATTCATTGAAGAATTTCCTTTTGCATCTGGTAATTATCCAAACAACAGGCCGGTCGAATCACGAGGAAGATCAGAGTTGTACAATGGGAATACGAGTAATCCACCTGCAGACCTCGTGGACGGCTTTTATGATTCCGGAAAAAAATGCAGGGCAAATTTTTCTACAGATTACACCATTACCTTCTTGAGCTAGACTGTCACTGAATTTCATGTTAAATATGACAGCATTGGTGAGCTTGATCATTTCAAGGACATTATCAAATGGGGCAGCGACTACTTGCTACAAGTTTTTGATCTTCCAAAATCAAATACAGTTCCCATCACCCTATATTTTCAGGAAAGGTATTCTATAAAACTTTGCAACATAATCCATGTTCCCAGTTTTGAAAGATAATTTTTTTTTTCTTTCCTGATTTTAGGTTGGAAGTAATCATACAAATGGTTATAATTATTCTACCTGCTGGCAAAGACCTGAAGACATGAACTATCTGAGACCTGTTTCAACTTGCGATGAAAGAGCTGCTGATCTAGCAGGAGAAACCGTGGCAGCATAATTGGAAGCATCAATAGTATTCAAAGAAGATACTCAGAAAAACTAATCCAATCAGCAGAGAAGCCATTTGAGGCCGCTACTAAGAAGACACAGGTCTCCAGCAAGGAACTTACACTGCGGTTGAAGCTTATGGAGGAGAGGCAAGATTGCATTATAATTCATCTGGATACATATACGAATTGATTTGGGGAGGAACTTGGTCGTCCACTGGAAATACTTCTTATCTTGGATATGTTTTACTGATAATTTCAGGGCAGCAGAGGCGGAGGAAGCGATGTCAGAGCAAGGGGTTTTCTGTTGGAACAACAAGCTTACTGCTAGTGAGGTAATTTTGACCAGACTTGTGAGCTTGACTTGTGGTTGTTATAATAACTTTCAAGTTATGCTGTCAGGTTTTGCTGACAAGCCTTCGATACTTTCATGAACTTGGCTACCCCTATGACGTTGTTTCAGGATCTTCTTCAAATAAGATTGATCTGCTCATGGTTCTTATCTTTCCAATGAAAGTAAAAAATTACTATTATGCCTTTGATAATACACTCATGTTCTTGTTTCTTCAAACTCATTATCATGGGGACTGATCATGTGGATCAATTGATTGATGACGGAGATCAATTGTCTAATTTTCTCTATGATGGGAGGAGAAAATTAGCAAACAAATTGATGAGAGGGGTCTCTGATCTACTTGTAAATAATAGTTTGTGTACTCCATCTATGACTACCGATAGATATATAGATCAGAAGGTTTCTTTCAGAGAATTTTTCTATTATTTTGAAGTAGTGTTGCTGCTGCATTGAGTATTTTTCGGAGCTTCAACAAAAATAACTGCAAATATTTATAATCTAAATTTTGTTGTTATGTAAATTTAGCATTCATTATATAAAGTCTATAACAATGAAACCTACAACAGGACACCACGTAAAGTCATGATCAAACACAGTTTCCAGCATGCATGTGCTTTTCAGTGGATAGATGTGCAAATGCCTAACAATCTCATTTATCATTATATCCCTGACCTACTTGTTGATATAGGTGGGTCGATCCTCAAGGCCACATCATGGTGAACCATTCCAGCTTGCTGCTACAGCATCTTTCCTCGGCAGATTATACAGCAACGACCTTAAACTTCTGCGCAGATCAGGTGTCAGTCGCAGCAGTGAGTTCTACTCTGGAAATGTTGCGAAGATTGTCCATGTCCCAGGCAAGCATTTATAGCGCCAGAATGTTGAATCTTGCAGGTCGGGCCTTTCAAATTGTCTCATTATTTATTATTTTCTCGGGTATATTACATCCTAGGAGATAATCCAATGAAGATGAGCTACATGGTTGGGAAACAAATATCCAACCCAAGCACACCACAGGGCTGCATCAATCCGTTGGGATGATCAAAACTACTCTTGTCCAGATAGAGATTAGTTATGGAGCCATGGTCGCGGGGCCAGACAAGCTCGACAGTTTTTTAGATGAAAGGAAAGTCATGGTTCACCGAGCAACCATAGGGAGTAATGCAGGTTTAGTTGTAGCGCTGGTGGCGCTTCATGATCTACCACACCGAGTTAGTGTTACAGCATATTTCCCACATAACAGCTATTCACAAAACTCATAGCTACACGATAGAAACTAAGAAAACTAGAAGTTATGTAAAAGACAAACACTGTACATTTTCTTTCCTTTCTTGTGTGTTTTTTTTCCGCCCATCTTTGTGTGTTTTCACCTCAAGTGGACTTCAACCTATCCAACCCGTACAATATCTCCAACATGAAAGAAAAGAAATGATCTAAGTAACCAGAAAAGTAGCAGAGACACCTTATATAAAGGTCAGGAAACATTAATTTGATGGCGTACCAGAACAGAGTGGATTTCTTCTAAAAAAGGCACAAGTAGTGAGGTCAACATTTGCACATCCTCTTTAAGGGTGTCGTAGGTTTCGTCTTTTGGCATGAGCAGATTAGTTAAGGTTTTGCTATCAGGTACTAATTTAAGAGCTACCTGCAAAACATTTTTAATTTGAAAGTTCAAGATTGGTTTCAGGTAGTTTACATGACACATGTATCCCATATGTCACAGCAGCAGCAATGTTTAAGTTCTGTGAAACAAGGAATGAAAGTAACAAGGCTCGTATAAGTACTTTATAAGCAGCTGATGAAATCCAACCATGCCATGGCTTTAAAGTGATTTTGTAAGATTCTTCCACGAGTTGCTCAATCTTCTGATCAGGATCCGCCACTAATCTTTGTAACAAAGCAGCAGTAAAATCGAGGGATCTGGGGAGGAAAATGAGCTTCATTGTTATCTAAATTAATACTGAGGATGCATCTGATAAATATGCCTAGGCTATGATGTTAGACGTCCAACTTCCAGGTTTATAAATGTAAATGAACAAAACCTAGATCAGAACTTTCTACTTTGACCCAAAATTAACACAGCATGGATGGAATCAAGCATGCCAATCCAGATTATGGTGGGGCAGGTGCTAAGCTGTGTCGAGTTTCAGTTTTGGAAGGTCTAAAGTTACCAAACAAGAAATGTAGCAGCATGTGTCTGCATTTTGCAGAAACACAGAAATTAACGTTGTAGTGAACCGGCAATTAAAAAGGTTTCTTGACTTCGATTTGTCGGCCATTAGGCTAGCTAAATACTGAGAATAATGTTCGAGAGTTGCCAAGTTGAACTAATTAAATATACTGCTGATATCAGTATTGCTGACACAATCCACTAGGTTGCAAGCTGTAATAGTTGATTAAACAAGTATTTAACTACTGCGTGCCTCTGATTTAAAAACAAACAAACGTTCCGCTGCAGGTATTAGATTTGCATCACTTTATAACTGATAAGTGTCTATACCTGGCAAGCCAAACAGAGGCTTTACTGCAGCTGGCACCCTTTTTTGCATTGCCTTCATCGGCCTCTTTCTTTAAAATCTCAACCAAATTGGAGTACGTTGAAGGATCAGAATCACATAGCATCTTCAATCTCTACAAATGAAACTAAGGGAAAAAATTAAAAAAAAAAAAAAAACACAAAGAATAGAGCGCCACTGTTCTGTTAGCATTCGGATTGGAAAATGACAGCTGTTGGACATGGACAGGAATAACCTAGTCTGGCTAAACAATAAGGCCTCAGAAAGCACGTTCGTTGAAATGTCAAGATCAGGGGTGTTTGTCACGTTAGTAATTGAAAACAAAACACATAAACTGGGCTGCGATTTTCTTTCTTTACCTGAATATTCTGATCAATATCTTGTCTCAAAACTGCCATTGTTGGGCCTATCTTATCTTCACAGATACAAACACAGAACAACACAGAGAGAGAGTCAAGGTGATTGCACGTCTTGAATGAACAGGTAGATAGAGATAAAATTAAGAGAAACTAATTACCAAGAACCTGAATAACGAGGTTGCAGACATATATAAAAGGCCTTGTGGGTATATGAACAGTAGTCCTATCATGATTGTCACCTGCAGGCTTGAGTTTGATCAGCACCGAAAGTTCTTCAATTGCAGACTTTATCTCTGAGCCCTTCTCTATTTCTCTGGCCCTTTTCATTTTTTTAAGCTGATTCTTGGCTCTTCTTTCACAACTAGGTCTCAGGCAACAAAAGGGTTTCTTCAATGTCGAAGCTTGCACCTGCAACTAGAGAACTGTAACCGAGAAATGGAAGCTTTTAGAGTTTGGTCTCAGTGGCCATGGTTTGTGAGTGAGATTTTTGAAAGACTACCATATTGTGGCTTGGTTTGAAAGGTTCTGACTGGGCGAGTGAGATATATAGGAGTAATTGCTTGTCAGGGTTGAACTCTGGTTTCTTTACGGTGCCTCAGATAAGTTTTACGAACAGATTCAAGAATTCTTTAAGACATCGATGGTGACATTGTATTTGACCTTGGCGTTATCTGTCAGCTTATCCTATTTACTATTTCAAATTAATATATAATCTTGCGTCTGTATATCTCATCCCAATCGTCAGTTCAGTTCTACCCTATCATGATCTGTCGATGTTTATGCTGATGTGGGTCCTTTGCGTCACAGAAAACTATAATTTCCCTGTACCAGATGTGGCATATCAGAATTTTTCTATGGTGCACATGCAGCAAGGAGGAGCTGATTTTCAACTTAAGTTTTGGAATTTTCAATAAAGTCCTAGTAGTGTTTGCGACTTGCAATTTGGGCTGGCTGAATGATTTTTTTGTCCCTTCCCTTTCCGATCCATCTCATGCTTGGAATTCTTCATGATGAGCGAATGTTAAAATCATTTTTCGGAGACATGGCATCTCTTATTATTCTGATTGTTTTCATCTGCTTTCATTATTTTCATGATGCGATTCTTTGTTATGTTTAAACAAATTCATCCACACACACACACACACATATATATAGTATGATAAAATTGTTAAATAGGTTATCATTATGTTGCTAACAAAGTTATTTTTCTATTAATTTATGTCTCGTCTCATAGTATGAAAAAAGAAAAGATAAATAGCATGATGCACCGTATAGTAAACAAAACAAAAATGAGGTTTGCTATACTTACAGCCCTTAAAAATAAATACAATAATAAATATAAAAAAGACTTATTCATTAACGAGGAGATGTTGATACAATCTACTGTAGCAGGGTGCACTTGAGAAGGTTTTTGAAAATCATTTATGAATTAAGAAATGACAATTTAAATTTCTTTCCTGTCAATTTATAATCTTTTCGGCTACATGTTATCTACATACCCAACGCCACGATACCTTTATTTTTATAAAACATTAATGGGAAAATAACACCGTTACTATCCAAGTAACAACGCTCTCCGACGATAATGAAATACTTAACGAATTATTGAAAAAGAAAAAAATAATAGAAGATAAATATGAATGATACAGTCGACTGTAGTAGGGTGGACTTGAGATTTGAGAAGGTTGCAGCATTTCGGTGCTCCTGTGGGACCTCCTATAGAGACTGCTTTCTGGAGTGACCTTTGCTGTCTCTCTCCCGTAAAATGGAATATTTTCACTCTAGAAAATCATGCAGAAAATACTTGTTACTGTCATAATTTATTTATTTTATTTATTTCGTCATTTTACCTCGCTATGTTTTTAACTGGCAAACAAAAAACACTTCATGGATCTTTCTTGAGATTTTTTTTTAATTTTCTTTTTCTTTCCTTATTTTTTCCATCCAAAGTTTTCTTACACCTTGTTTATTCTGGATATCATTCTCCTCGCTTTTCAATGTATGGTAACTTCAAAAAAAGAATTAGTTAAAGAAAAAATATTTTTCAGCTAAATAGAAAAAATAGCCTAAAAAAGCAAAGTATTTTAAACTTATTTTTTTTAGAAAACACATTACAATTTTTTTTTTCTAAAAAAAAGGTGAAATGATCAGTAGATATTTTCTCATATTTTTTAATTGTTATTTGTTTTATTTAAAATAATTTATAAAATTATTATTTTTTTTATTTCATCCTCGTTTATCTTTTTATTGGTTAAATTTGATTTCTATTCTTTTTATTATTATTTATTTATTTTAAAATAATTTGTGAAATTGGTTTTTTTTTCCATTTAAGAAAATCTACTACCTTTATAATTATTTATACTACGAGATTTTAAAATAAATTCTTATAAACATGCATAGTTATTTAGGATGCAGGTCATTGGGATATTTAATAAAAATATGCTTTCAAAACTGGATTTAATTTGACATTGAAAAAGGCTTAAAAAACACCAGACATTATTATAGACCAACTGTTGGATTTCTTCTTATTTTTTTCCATCCATAAACTCTTTTGCTAGACACCATTCTAGTTGCAGGTAGTATTTTATTTTATTTTGGAATGCAAGATGTTCATTGTGACGATGTGCCCGTTTGGCATTGTGATCCCACCGGTTTTTGACCGAAATTTGAATTTTTTTTTCATTTTAAATGAATATATTTTTTGTGTTTTAGATCATTTTGATGTGCTGATTTCAAAAATAATTTTAAAAAAATCATTTTAATATATTTCAGCACGATAAGAACTTTAAAAAACTACCGTGACTACACTCCCAAACAGGCTGGGCGAGAAGCTTGTCTTCACTGCTGCTTCTCGCTCGTTATATCTATCAATGGGAGTTTCCCCTCGTTTGTTTATTTAGATACTTTCCCGAATCAAAAGATTTTGACGGGACATTTTAAATTTGTTTATTTTTCCAACGGTAACCAATACGTGTCTGGCTGTATGGTTATTTTGGTAAGCCAGTGATCTAACATTGGATATATTTCACAATTTAAATATCTATACTCACACCACCACGGCACCACCATCCAGCATGATGGAGGCTTTTTTTCTGCCGGGGGTTGACTGCAAGAGCTGCAAGAAAGAGGTGATTAAATATTTCTCAAAAAAAATTAATAAATAACATGAACCAGATTCTCGAATAAGAAGAGGCCGTTCCATTGAAATCATCGAATCTTTTGACGCTCTGGGCTTAAGCTAATCATGGCCGACCTGACGCTCTCTGCTTAAGCTAATCATGACCGCCAAACAGTAATCTAATCGCTTTTACACTATATTTCAAAAACTCTTTCAATTTTTTTTAATTTTAAATTAATTTTTTTTGATATTTTTAAATGATGATATAAAAAAATTAAAATATATTATTTTAATAAATTTCAAAATAAAAATATCTGTTAAAATCAACGACAAAAAGACAATAAAACTACTGTGACAGTATTCTGTAAAACTAGCTGTCAGCATATTCCCCCCACAATTTCACGCAACACGTATTAAACTGTGTTTTATTTATTTATTTATTTATGAGAATGGCTTTCCGGATACCTCATGGAAGGAATATTTATAAATGAGATCAATCGTACAAAAATAAAGGATTTGGTAAACTGTAACAAGATTGTATGTCTGTTCTTCTTACCATGCAAATCAATTTCAAGAAAGCTATATATAGTTTAACATGCCACATATTAATTTGCAGAAGAATTACTGTGCCGTTTTTATGAGAGAAATAAATTTGTTTTAATATTTATTTATGGGAATTATTAATTAATATGTGATCACCAGCTCGTCACCTCTTCAAAATCACCTTAGCATTCCAAGCAAATATTGACATGCCTCGTATTAATTAAGGCCTGGGTAAATCATGTCACTGGTGGTGGTAAAACCTTAAAAAATTGGGGCCAAAAACTATATTTTTATTACTTCTGCCGCTTCTTCTTCTTTCTATGTAGATCCTTATAGCAAGCAACTGCTCCAATTCACATGCCAAGTACGTTTATGCTGGTAGATAAAGTTATACGTATCATTGTCGGACTTGACACAACTTAACCTTCGGAGATTTGATAAATTAGGGTTTTGACTGGTCATGTTTAAAGTATAACCAAGGAAAAAAACTCACGATAAAGTCAAAAGTAAATTTGACAAAAAAAAAAAAAAGAAACTAAACAGATGAGTATAATTTGATTATAATCATCTATCTACGACGATAATGGAAGGATATATTTAGCAATGTGATCGAGGTTATTTTTTAGAGTATTTTTTTTACTCAAAAATATATTAAAATAATATTTTTAATATTTTTAAAAAATTATTTTTGACATCAGCATATCAAAATAATTTAAAACACTATTTTTTTAATTTAAAACAAAAAATAAAAAAATTGAAATTGTCTTAAAAGTATTTTTGAAATACAGTATCAAATATGCACCGAATCATTTGAATAATATGAAATATTGTAGCACATGACCATGCACACTATAAATTAAAACAGTAAAATTATAATTTTACACCTCGCGGCTAGAATGGAGTATTTTTTATTTTCCATGAACAGTACAAAAATTAAAATGTCAGTATATTTGTTATCCAGAGGTAGTTTTGTTCTCTCATTTTGGTATGAACAGTTAGAATATTTAAATACCTTTAAAAAAACAAAAAAGAAACCTTCAATCGAGGGTTAATTCTGTCTTCTTAAGTTGATTTTTTATTTAGTTTTGGTATTATAATTTCTTAAAGATTTGGCGGATGCCATGAATAAAAGAGATTTATTCATGTTTTATTTTAGAGCACTAAAAGGGCTTGTGGGTTCAATTAGCCAACACTTGGGAGGTGTCACACAATTGTTTAATGATTAAAGATATTTCCTTCATTAACCAATCAACAAAAAAAGGTTTCCCGTCATGAGCCTATTCATTTGTTCTCTCTCTTCAAAATGACAACGAATCCTTAATTCCTGCTGTCCCGGGGCATGCATCTGATTACAACCTCACGCTGGAGACATTCTCTTCATTAACCAACAAAGCTAATTTCCACGTCACAGCTATGCGTACTCTCTCTTCGAACCAAACCGAACAGAGAAACTAGTTCCTGTTAACAGTTCGGAGGAGGCGGCTGCATAGCATTATCAAATTGATAGGGGTGGATCTGTCTTTTCATATCTTTTTATACACAGTAAAATCATTTGAACTTTTTATTATTGATATATTATAGACCATCTCGTCTTACTTGTAGCTATTTTTCCTTTTATTCCTTGATTTTTTTAATTATAATTTGATTATTGAATTTTATTTGTCTTTAATTTCATCCTCGCAAGATATGTTTATATGATCTCATGTGTCTGAAACGATTTGGATTTGCATGCTCCCATGTATTCCATATGTCATAAAATATTTCAAAATTAAATTAAAAATCAGTATTATGAAATAGAATTTTATGTCATGGTTGAAAAAAATTGAAAGGACACTGACATTAGTACCTAAAAAAATGATCCTTTTTTTATTGTTCAAAAGACATGAAAAATTATTATTCGGTCTCTAAAGTTTTAATTTATGCATATTTATCCTCCATTATTTAAGTTTTCTATCCTCGATTATGGACTTCATTCCAGTTCCTAAATTTTGAGAGAAGAGCAAGAAAACATTTTATAAGGGTGAGGAGAGAAATAACAGAACCAAGGGAGTGGACTTGACCTTTCATGCTAAGGCATGCTTTTTTCAATGACTTTTTCAATGACTTTTTTAATTAATATCTTTTCTCTCTTTTTTTATTTTTTTTCTTAGTTGGTGTTTATTGGTATGTAGTAAATATTGTTTCTATACATACTTTCACAATACATCACAGAGACTACTATTATTTATTTTTAATTTTTATTTATTATATTTTAGATAAATAGGTTCTTTCTATATGAATAAGAAGGTGTTGGGAGTGAGGTGTGACTGGTGGTGTAAAACAGATGGATGTTTTGAGTGTTTGGTTAATATAGAGTCTTGAAAAAAGTATGTGGATCCCACTCAAAAATATGTTAAAACTGCTATTCATAGAAAGCAACAAATTGTTGTTTTCTGCGCGTTTCGTCTTGCTCCTTTTCACTTTTCAATGTACAAATATTTTTTCAATGGGTTTTTTTTCTTGTTGTTAAAAGGTGCAGTTAAGTTTGTGTCTGTGACTAGGAGTAATGTATGTTTGTTGGACTTTTTTTTTACTATTTTGAAGAGCTATTGCGTGCTTTATTAAATATTATAATTATTATATATTATTAAAAAAAATTTTATAATTATTATAATTATTAAATATTTTTTTTAAAATAATATATATATATATATATATATATATATATATATATATATATATATATATTAAAGTAATTTCACAGGTTGAAAGCAATATTAAAAGTTTGGTAACTGAACACTTGAAATTGTTTTTCATTAATCTCAAACCCAACTACAGTTTTAACCAAACACTTTAAAAATTATTTTGAATCGCAGCTAAAGTGCTTTTCATGAAACTGTTTTTTTTAAACCTCAACCATAAAAGCAAAACACAATACCAAACACACCCTAAGAATCACATGTAATTGGCAACTAAAATTAACCACTAAGATAAATAAATGAAAGCGTGTAAATATCTTTATATTTTGCCTTTTACAAAGAAGATTAAACTTTTAACTATTTATTAATTTGTACATTTTCAGTTTATTCTATTAAGAATACACATTTTTTTTCCATTCACTAATTTAAAATTTTTATGATACCAGGAAACACATTCATAACATCAATAATTTGTTGTTTTATATTAATAAGTGACGGTGTCACATGAACTCCCAAATACTAAATGGATTAAACAACTTCTTAAGACCATTAGCATATATAATACATGTTTAATAAACAAACGACAGTACGGATTCCTTGTTAAACACAATTAAGAATTAACTAACGAAGGGTTTGGACATTGGACCACTCAAGCTCTTCTTGTAAGAAAAGAACTTCTAGTGAGTAAGATATGGACAACATTTTTGGCATCAAACGTCAAAGAATTAAAGTAATTAGGAATTATAGTATCATGACGCTATACAAGGTGTGAATGCACTGGATTCTCCCAGGAACTTTATTTATTCAAATGAAAAGAGACCTCCAGTTCCATAGAGATAGATAATATCCACTTAAGTTTAAAATAAAAGGTTTATTTAATCCACACTAGCTTTCAAATTGCAATTTGATAGTTACATTAGAATTTCATATTCTCTCTTCTACTATCCATAATAAATAAACTTGGGCTAATTTGTGAAACTTTCAAGAATAATTTTGAATCAATTTAATGTTGAAAAAAAAAAAAATATATAAATACACCTGAGTCAACCAAACAAACTTAGGATGAAAGTTATGTATGTTATTGGATCCAATAAAACTATTTATCCCAAAGATTATTTATCATTTAATTAGACTATAATAAAGCATATAGTATTTTTTGAAAGTAAAAAAATTGTGATAATCACATGAGACCAGGATAATAAAGGTAGATTATTAATAATAAAATGGTAATATTCTATTTTTTTAGGTTCAAGTTAAATAATAAAAATATATTATAGATAAAAATGGTAAACTCGTTGTTTTTTTTTTTTAATTTAGGGAAAAGACATTAAAATAATACAAAACAAATTATTGAGCACAATTAACTATTTAGATAGTAGGTTGAACAAGTTAATGTTGTGGATTAATACGCTGAACCTACTATCTAAATAATAAATTTTATTTTGTTCGATGATTTATTTTATATTTTTTCAAATTAAAAAAAAAATAGTGCCGGCTTATACATTAAAAACTTAGAAAAAAAAAGAAGATAAATAGAGTTTTAAATTGATAAAAAAAACCAAACAACTTTCTATTTGGACCTAGTTAAAGCCCATACTCTATTTGGATCATTATTAGAAACTCTATTTGGATCATTATTAGAAACTCGGCCTTGATTAAAGCCCATACTTTCTATCCAATTATGCAAAGGATAAAAAATAATGACCCTTCGTGGTTGACTTGTAAATTACAATCACACCCTTTTACAAGATAAAATGACTGTTTTACTCTTTTCCAGAGAAAACAGAAACGCCATTATTAACGGTCGAGATAAAAAAGAAGAAGAAAAACCACCACCATCAATCTCAATCATCTGTGACACCCAGCCATGGCTGCGGCTACCACTTGTACTGCTCTCAGTGTGGCGTCCACGGCAGGAGGCGCATGCGCATGCTTATTTTCTCATCTCCCCCGCACGCTGGCAAAAACCAATATGAGCACCACAGGTATTGTTTCCTCAAAATGGATATATTCCTCGAAAACGGGTCTAAATCCTCTGCAACGCGAGTGCGCGATAAAAAAAACTGTACCTACAAGGAAGCTTCAAGTTCGTGCTGCTAGAACCGAGTCACAAGGTGTCTCCTTAGGGTTTAGAGCTCCCAGTTTCGAGGTATAATCCATGTTTATAAATTTGATTTATCGTAGGAATGTCAAATAATTACGGGGCTGTTTGTTGTTAATGACCTGTTCTTTTTATTTATATAAATATATATAGTTGCCAGAGCCTCTAACTGGGAAAACTTGGAAACTTGAAGATTTTGAGCCATATCCTGCTTTACTGGTAAGTAGTTTCTCCAATATCTTGAGCAAACCACAACGTTTTGCTTTGTGATGAATAATGTAGAATAGGTGTGCAATTTGTAATGTGTAAGATTGAGAGAAAGGAAAACAAAGTTTAAGATATGGAATTTTTGTTTTCTTGATGTTGTGGTTTCTATTGGAAAAGATAGCTTAATTGCTTTATCTTAGTAATGGTTTCTGGAGCGAACTATAAAAGTGCAATTTAAAGTTATTCGGTGGTCTTAAGTGGTGAGAATTTGCCAAAATTCTTTCTTCTTTATTTTCTTTTAATATTTTATTCACTCCTGTATTTGAGTTTTGTATTTATTTGTAGATTGATGGTTTGGGCTGTTCTAGACGAAATATTTTAGCTTTTCGATTTTAATGATCAAAAGTGGTGATTGCAGCCATGAAGAATGTGATAAAAGTATGGAAGGCTGCTTGAGAATAAACTAGTTAAGTTTGGTTCGCTGGGCTATAGAATAGAATCTTGATCATTGTGAAGCATAGCTGGGAATTGCACGCTGCTTAGTCTAAAAAAATGCAAGATGTTTGTGTTTGATGTTGGAATTGTATGAGTTTAATACAATGCAGAAGAGAATGAATTTGACCGTAATATATTGGGGCCTTTCTACCGTTAGGGTTTTGGGTGTGAAACACTTGGCCTGTTAACTTTAGTTGATTGTCCCAACTTGGAAAATGAATTTTCAGTAACCTGCCGTTCGTTAGTTAGGATATTTCCCAAAGTGGCTTCCCTTTGAAAGAGAAATTATGATATTGTTTCATCTCACTTAAAATACATGCAGTTATTTTATGCGTGATAAGGATTTGGTGGCACAGGTTATGTTTATCTGCAATCACTGCCCATTCGTTAAACACTTGAAGAAGGATATAGTGAAGCTCACAAATTTTTATATGAAGGTAGTTGAATCCATTTCCTTCTCCTGTGTTTCCTTCATTTCAAATTTAACATGCCATAACTTAACATATGATTATAGAAATACCATATTGAAATCCATATGTGTTCTGCTACAGAAAGGACTTGCAGTTGCAGCTATATCTTCAAACTCAGTAGCTACTCATCCACAGGTCCTAATAAACCCCATTCTTTCAGATCAGAGCTGTGTTGAAGTTGTAGTATGATTTACCTAAAATGGAATTGTTCTTCACAGGATGGACCGGAATTGATGGCAGAGGATGCCAAAATACTTAATTACCCTTTCCCTTATTTATTTGACGAGGTATGCCAATGCTTGTCTCAACCTGATTCACACTATTGAGGTTTTCTATTCCACTTCTGGGCGTGTTTTTTTCCTTTTTGTTTCAAAGGAGTGAGATTAAAATGGATGAAAGGTAAAGCAATTTTTCATGATATTATTTTATGCCTTCGCGTAGCCAGCAGCAACTATGCATGCTATTGTTTCATATTATTTTCATAGGCAGCTCTTGTTTCTACCATGAGAGAAAAAAGAAGAAATGAACGCACAATTACATGAGGTGAATTAGAAATTTGTGTCAGAGCTTTTCTTTTTGTTTAATTATCAAAATTAATTGGATGATGATGATGATGAAAGCCAGTCCATAGGAAATGGTATTTCATAGTATATTTTTTGGTTTTCTTTGATTGAGTTCCAAAGCTTCTATGTTCTGTCAATAGTTGAACAGAGTTAGTCATTACTAAGTGTTGAAACCCCCCCGAGTATTAAACTGCTGGCTCTGTTTTTTTTTAAGAAAAAGAAAAAAAAAGAGATAAAAAAAACAAGTCCATGAATATTACAAATGCAAGAATGTACATTCTTACAAAAGAGAATGCAGCGGATAAAAATTCTAATATTCACACATGCAATAATATTATGTCATAAATTTAACGTTTAACTTATTTTATTGTTTTGGAACAATATATTAATTAACTGGTTGAAATTGCTTGGCTGAAGTTGCAAGAAGTAGCTCAGGACTTTGGAGCAGTTTGCACGCCAGAGTTTTTCCTTTTTAAAAAGGTACTCACAACCTTCAGTAATTGTTTACTTGGGCCTTTCAAGTATGTCACATGATTACTGACCTTGGTTGAAGGAAGCAGTTACATGCTCTTGTTTTTCTCTCCCACTCAACACCCCAAAACATAACTTTCTATCCAGGAATGTCGTATCATTATGAATTGAGCCATAAGCATCCAACATCACAGTGCACATAAGAGTGGTAATAAATGAATTTAATTCCATAGGATGGACGGAGACCATTTGAGCTGGTGTATCATGGACAATATGATGATTCCAGACCCAGTAATAATGTGCCTATCACTGGAAGGTTGGCTTCTTTTGCTACAAATTTCATTTGAACTGATATTATCTAATCTTGCAATTTCAAAGAAGATAAGTTATTTATGTTTTGAATCACTTGTTAATAATTTGGTTTAGGGACTTAAGTCTTGCAATTGACTGTGTTCTTAGTGGCCAACCAGTATCACAAGTTCAGAAACCCAGGTATATGGTATCTTGCTTTTCTTCTTTCTTAGATGTCTTCAAGTGTTATTTCTGTTATAGGATGCCCAAAGTGATTGATTCTTGTTGCCAAACAGTGTTGGATGCAGTATAAAATGGCATCCTGGGGCAAAGTAACCTATCATCGATTATTCTACAGCATCATGAATTTTTTCTGTCACCGCTGCTGTTTCTTTGTTATGGCTCCAGTGTTCTAATTCATCTCTCTGGAGTCTTCGAAGAGCAGAACGCAAGGTTTGGTTTAACATGAGCTATTGTATTGACATATGTATGTAATATGATATCATGACCTATGTAGGTTTACTTTCTTATAACTTTGTTGTTTAAAAATAGAAATGAATAAAAAAGAGAATGGAAATACTTTGAAGAGAAATAGATATAGTGAGCTTTCCTTCATCTTATAAAAAAGTTACTTTCTTATAACTTTCTTCTGTCATCTCGTGTATTATATAAACACTTCGAAGAGAGTGGAAATAGAGAGCTTTCCTTCTGTTTTCTGTCAAACTTCTATCAAGGTGATTGGTTGGTTAAAATGCTCCTACTATCATGGTTTAAAGTATTTAGATACAAATAACATAAAATGGGCGGTATTCTTCATCGGATAAATATGCTTTAACAGTAGTGTAGTAGTTGATATGTGGCGAACTACATCTTTCATTTGATTTATTAATGCTACCAAGTGTGCTGTGTAAGCCGTTTGCCTACTAGAAGCACCAGCCATAATTTATCATTATTTTTTTCTTTTTTAAATTGCTGGTTCGTACTTATAAGAAAACAATTAAAATGAAATTAGTGAAATAGCACTGTTATTATTGAGGTTCGAATTACGTGCATGAAAAGCTCCATGGAACTAATGACTAATATTGCCGGTTACTTGCATTCTTAGCCATTAGAGCTTGATAGGGTTCTTACAACTATCTGTGGGCCTGATTGGTTTGCGATCACATGATTAGAAAGCAATGCATCCTTTCCGGAACATGGAGCACATGAGATCTCTTTTGGATGGTCTTAGGGAGCGGTGGTCCTTCCGCGTACCCATAATTTCAAGCTTCATTTTGAAATATGCCAACCAAGATTGTCGAACATACTGACCGGAATAGAACGGAATTGACAAGCCTGACCCAGATTTCTATAGACATCCCCATAGGATCAAAAGCTAAATTTCCTTTTACGTTGGTCCCAATCTGAAAACTTCATTTGACAACAAGGCCATGCGAATTGAAATATTTGTACTGTAGCACTTTTGATCATTGTTTGCTTTCTGTGACCCTGCTGTCGATGGAAGCAGCTTTCTGGAGCTCAGATGACAGTCCGGGGGGCATTTCGTTTTAAAGTGCATGTCTGAAAAATTTGAACTTGTTGAGAGGTTCTTTCATTTGTAACTACTGGATGGCGGAACTTTAAAACTGGGAAGTAGATCGACTATCTTCTTACGCAGAGCCTCGTCTTCTCTTTAGAGAGATGACGAAAAGAACAGGGAGCGCCCAAACTTGAATTATTTAAAATAAACAGAACCTGAGACCTGGTGGTACTGCATACATCAATCAATACAAATTATTCTGTTGTTTGAAAAATAATCAATGAGCTAAATGCAAGATTCATTAGAACTACGGATTTATGAAGGTGATCTAATTAGAGGTTCAGATGATTTGGAGAAACTAGAAGAGTGAACTGCGGCTCTTGGATTGGAAGTCGCTTCCATGCCGCGATACTTTGGTTTTTCAAAATCCTCGTTTACATGTCTGATCTCCTTCAACATTGCTGTTACATCTTTCATGGTGGGTCGTTCTTCTGGTGAAGGGTTAACACACAAGAGGGCCACCCCAAGCACCTGAAGCATTTCTTGGAGTTGTGTACCTGATCGCAGAAGAAGTTGCGGGTCTAGGATTGTTGTCAATTCTGTTCTTTCTCGGAGCGCCTTGCTAACCCATGTGACGATGTGGACACCTTCAGGAATCCGGTTGTCGGTAGGTTCTTTCCCTGTTAAAACCTCTAGGAGCACCACACCATAGCTGTACACATCACTTTTCTCTGTGATTCTCAAACAGTATCCATATTCTGCATTCACACATGGAAGGATGATGAGTTTCGGAGTGCAAATTCAGAACTTCCTTTTAAATGTAAATGATTTAACATATGAGCCCTGGCAAAGATGAGGTGAGCATCGGATGGATCCAATTATGTTTTTCCAGGGATGATTTGAGTTCAAAAGAAAACCATTTGGGAAACTGATTCTAGAATTCTTATGTAAAAAGAAACCGAAAAATTAATATGAAGGTCGGGGGCGTTACCAACGGGCGTTTGAATTACATTGTCCTGTGTAAAAATGTTGATAAACTAATCTACTGAAAACGAAAGTGCTTGTTATATTCACCTGGGGCAATGTACCCGTAAGAACCTGCTACTACATTAGAAACTCTTGAACATTCTTCAGAATCAACAAGCTTTGCCAGCCCAAAATCTGCAAGAAAAGCTTCAAACTGTGGTCCAACCAAGATGTTATTAGTCTTGATGTCACGATGTACGATTGGAGGAATACAATCATGGTGAAGATAAGCCAAGCCATGAGCTGCCCCCAGTATTATGTTGTATCTTGCATCCCAGTCCAAGAATACCTTCTCATGGAGTAATCCAGCCAAACTCCCCTTGCTGATGTAGTCAAACAAGAGCAACCTAGTTTTTCCATTGTTACAGCATCCTAGAAGCCTCACTATATTCTTATGTCGTATTGATCCAAGAGCTCTAACCTCGGCAGAAAACAAGTCTCTCTCTGGAATCTCGCCATTCTTCAGCGGCCACAACTTTTTCACAGCAATGACCTGTTTCAATGGAGTCTCGACACGATAAACCATGCCTGAAACACCCTTCCCAACAACGTTTGAATCCGAGAGCTTTGTCACAATATCATTTACCGAGAAGTTAAGCTTTTGAAATGGGGTGATATCCCACTCCAAATTGTCTTCTTCATCTTTCCTCCCAGAAGCAGCTCCACGAATTCTTATAAAAAGAAGTCCTCCAAGAAGCACAATCAACAAGGTAACTGTCACGCTGAGAAGAGTGCACACAACAAGGTTTCTGGTGGAGTTGCTGCCATGGCCACTTCCATCCATGTGGCACTTGTTTCTGTTAATGCAGAGCTCTTGATTGCCAGCATATGCGGAGGCAGGGAGATCATGGAAGAGCTTGGTATCAGGAAGCAAACCTGAAAAGTTGTTGTGCGAGACATTGAGAGAAACAAGATTGTCAAGACTGCCCAACACTGTCAGCGTTCCTGTAAGCATGTTGTGGGAGAGATCCAGGTTGGCAAGATTTGATAGATTTGCGAAGCTTTCAGGAATAGAGCCCGTTAGAGAATTCCTACTCAAGTTCAAGAGGATGTCTAGCCCTTGCAATCGACCTATCTCATCTGGGATCAAGCCAGTGAGTCTGTTGCTGCTCATTTCTAACAGCTGCAGATCCCTACACAGGCCAAGTGACTTCGGGATAGAACCAGTGATGTAGTTTTCACTGATTACCAGTTTGTTTAAGGACGTAAGCATGCCTAAATTCTCAGGTACGGAACCTGCTATAGAGTTCTTGGAAAGGTCTAATACGTTTAGACTAACAAGAAACTCGACAGATGTGGGAATAATTCCATGGAGCCTATTGCTGTGCAAATCAACCATTTCTAGCTGAGTGCAGTTACCAATCTCTGGAGGGATTTCTCCAGTAAATTGATTATCTGACAATTCGAGGAAGCTCAATCTGTGTAAGAGACCTATTTCTGGGGGAAGTTGACCAGTAAAGTTGTTTGATCCTAATCGTAAACGGATCAAACCAATGCAATTACCAATATCTGGTGGGATTTCACCTGAAAATCCATTTGATATCAGAAGCAATTGACTTAAGTTCTTGAGATGGAACAGAGAATGTGGAATTGATCCGGTAAGGAAATTGTGTGAAAGATCCAATGCTTGAAGTTTCTCACATTTGGCTAGTTCAGCAGGTATGCTTCCTTGGAGCTGGTTCTGCCATGCAAACAAAATTAAAAGCTCCTTCAGCTGGCCAATGGCAGGTGGAATCTCGCCAGTGAATCTGTTGTTATCCAGTTCAAGCTGCTTCAGGCCAAAAAAGTTGCCAACAAAAGGCGGGATTTCTCCGGTAAGGTAATTGTCTGACAAAAGAACCTCCTTCAATGCAACCAAATTGGCAAGAGACTCGGGAATCTGACCACTTAGAGAATTCATCGAGAGATCAATAACTTCCAAAGCTAAACAATTCCCTAGAGCATCTGGAATGCTCCCTGTTAGATTGTTCTGCCATAACAACAACCTCTTGAGATTTGTCAAGAAAGTCAATTCATCAGGAATCCTGCCTGAAATTTGGTTTCCGTACAGGTAGAGATTCTCCATCGCTGAGCAGTTGCCAATATCTGCTGGAATGCTGCCTGTAAGTTTAGATGTGTAGACCGAAAGAGTCTCAAGATGCTTCAATTCTCCTAAAACACTTGGAATCTGTCCTGAAATCCCAGTATCCGCAAGACCCAAAAAGATTAGTTCTTTGCAGTTGGATATCTGCATTGGGATTTCGCCATAAATTCCCGGGTTACCACCTGCTCGGAAGGTCTCCAAAGCTAACAATTGGCCTATTTCTGCAGGAATCTTTCCAGAGAGCTGGTTATCAAACAGTTCCAGCTGTCTAAGCCCTGAACAGTTCCCTATTTCTTTTGGAATCTCACCGTGTAATGAATTTGTATTCAGAGCCAGCAGCTTCAACTGAGATAGTCTCCCAATTTCAGCCGGGATGCCTCCAGTCAAAGAATTGAAACTGAGGTCTAGGGTGCTCAGTGAGGACAGGTTTCCTATCGACCGTGGAATTTCTCCGGTGAGATTTGCATTTGAAAGGACGAGAGTTGTGAGATGGTTAAAGGAGAGTAGCTGGGTAGGGAAGCTGGTAGGAAGGTTAATGGAAGTGATTGTTATCCCCGAGACAAAACCATTCCTCGAACATATAACATAATCCCATTTGCATGGACTTTTGTGGCTTGAATCCCATGTGGAGAAGAAAGTAGCTGAAAGAGATGAATTAAAGGTTGAAAGCCATGAAAGTAGACAATGACCTTCTTGGTTCAGGGAAGAGATGGCTGGAAAGATGGAGATGTTAAGAAACAAGAGAAAAATTGTGATTGCATTGCTTGACATCATGAAGTTAGCACTCTTTGCTACTGTGCAACCTCATTTAATTATATGCACACCAGTCTCTCAAGTTTTTATTTGTGTTCTATTATGACCGTGGAATCTTAAAATGCCCTTGCTTTTTTCCACATTTACTCCCTAGAAATCCTCCACTGCTCTAATGATAACTCCATCTGTTTGTATTTTTTTATCGGAGCAGATGGGGCAATACAGTCCAGATCATGTTTTGTGCTTTCATGCCTGTCTTTCTCCAAAAAATTATCGTGTTAATTAGACCTCCTAGAAATAATATAAATTTTTTTTTTTTTCAAAGTTAGGATAGATTCTTTATTATCCATCTACCTCATTCTAATTAATAGAATTAAACATAAACGATTTAACTCTAAAAAACAATAGAAATCACACCGTAAAACATCATTTTAAACAGCAATTATGAAATGTGTGGAAAACTTGGTGCAGGATAGGTTTTGAGACTGTTCATATTAGATTTCGTTCCATGTTGCTACGTGACAACAAGATGCTGAATGGAATCTTTATCGAAACATGCTCGGCAGATACATTTCAGGAGCGAAAATGATATTATTGTATTATATACGCACTCGTATTCTTTGAGGTTTTTGTCATAAATTATGGTGAAAATAACTTTAAAAAGGTAAACAAGAAATTTTTGTGATTAAGACTACGCAAGTGGATCATTTTGCTTGCTCGTACCAAAATGTTATTTCATAGGAAGTATTGAAGAAGTAAATAAAAATAAAAAATAAAAAATCTGTTAATATTTCTTTATATGTGCAGTATAAGGGTCTAATATCAAATTAATTTTCATTTTCAGTGGTTCTCGTACAATGATTGTTCATCCTTTTTGAGTTAAGATGCACTTACAATACAGATTGTGAAAAGCACAAGCAGCAAAGAGGAGGTGGACACCACAACCTCTTCTGAAATATAATTATGGTAAGCTCTCCAGATCAGTTTTTATGGGGATTAAAAAAGAAAAGGTGTTTGGGTCCCCCCCTTGCCTCATTCAGAGAGAACCCATGTCTCTGGACCCGATGAATAACACAAAAAAGGTAGCTTAACCCCGGTGCCTTCTCCGTGCACCCTCCCTCCTTTGTTAACTAGCTCTTCATTTTAATTAAATTATGGTCTTAATGACATTATTTTTCTGTTTAAATTTACATTAATCTTGGGTATAAAGGTTGCCTTACGTTTTCTTTATTTCCCATCTCTTGAAGCTTTAGACGTTATGGTTATGGTTATAACACTGCGATTCTTAAGAGGCATGGTGTAATAATAGAAGGTTTGCAATTAGCACAATAGATCTTGAGCTCGAGTCAAGATGTGCATTTTTTATTAGAATTTAGAGCAACTAGGGTTTTACTTGTTCACCTAAGCTCATAAAATATATTTTAAGAAGATGGGTTTACTTGAATTCTATTTTTTTTTATGGTAATACTGCAATGGGTATGAATAAAAATCCCAGTTTAGGCTGGTATTCTTTTTAATTGGAGAGTCAATTCATGCCATCGTCTCACTCATAAAGTTTGCTATGGTGTTCCACTTGAATTTGAACATCTTATAATTATTGGTTGTCTCATCATAATTATGTCATTATAGCGTGGATCTGTGTGGAAACATACCATAATCTGGAGATTATCTCTTTTTTCGGACCACTTAAAGCAAATAAATTGCTTCATGACCTTTTATATATGAGTCAATCCATTGTTTGCCCGACAATGAGAGTGTTCATATGAAAAATAGTAGCAGGTGCTCAACTAGATTGTTATTCAGTGGAGTGTGTGGAGAATTAGTCTTGAATTCTATGATATATTTATTTATTTGTTTTAAAAATATATTTTAGGATTAATTAAAATCAAAATTATGACAAACTCTAAGGGTGTTACGATACCCTAGTTACGCAGTAATTTCTGCCATGTTAGAATAAAGTTTACATCATCTTGAGATTTCTTTTTTATACGTTCAAGTCTCACTCTTTCTTTTAGAACAATATGAACAACTCATCTTTCATATCAATCACCCTTCATGTGTACCGGGTGGGGGATAGATTCAAGTAAATAGTAAATGAAATAATTTTGGAGTTCCGAATAAGTTCATCATGAAATCCCGATGACAACACCTCCTCGTCAAAAGGGAATTCTTCATTTTAAAATTTCAGGATACTAAGGAACAGCAGTCTGGTTAATTAAAGTAATGTGCTTATCATAACCTTTAAAGATGGCGACGAAGACAAGGACTTGTGTCTCTTACAAATTTACAAGAATGTTGCTTTAGCCATTCAATATTTGTTTACATCCAACAGAAGAGAAGTTATTGAATAACTTCTTTGAATTTGTGGATGCTCATATAATTATTATTATCATTTCAAAAAGTTGTCCGATAAAAAAATACAGGGGAATGCTTTATAAAAAGTAGATTTTTTTTTAATTAATGTTGATGTCTAGGTCAGTTTGCACGTATCTTGACTAATCTCACAAACTCTGAAGTTAACGACCATATAAGTCTTCAATAACTATTATATATCATATTAGTAATTACAAGTCTTAAATCTGAGATCATAGGAAAAAATCAGTTTGCACGTATCTCGACTAATCTCACAAACTATGAAGTTAACGATCATGCAAGTCTTCAATAGCTATTATATATCATATTAATAACTACAAGGCTTAAATCTAAGATAATAGAAGAATAAACTTTTTAATCTTAATTTTTTTATTACTAAATCACCTTCTAGATAATTGAAAGATAATTGAAAGTGGGTCTTTCACATGTCGGGATATTGCTATGTGGCCTTTATTTGTAAAATAACCTAAGCAAATCTTGCTGCTATCATCAATTTATGGATAAGTTTGTAAGGGAAACCACAATGAACGCCTTAACTTTCAACTACCAAATCTTTGTTAGATATGTGTCACATAATTTAGCTCCACAATCAAGCGATGGCCCAGCAAGAAGACATGAAGGGAAATAGCTTGGAAATATAAGAGAACAAACAAATAAAAAAAGGAGGAAGAAAATGAACTTTCATTCATGTGGGTCTTGCATAGGTGTCTAGTGACCTGATTTGAAGAAGGAAAGCAAGCTATATCAATTCATTGTGAAGGGATAATTTGGCCCATGGCCGGAATAGGTTTTCTGTTCAAAAAAATGGCCGGAATAATTTGTGGAAGGTGGGGCTAGAGTGATTCCTCCCAACCATCGCTAGTGGTCTAACTATTTTTTCCGTATTTTATTATTTGGATGGATGCTTTGATACGACCCGTCATTCTTTTCCAGCGAAATAGATTGGAATTCAGTTTTATTGTATTGTAAATTAATTATTCCAGATCCTGTATAAAGCAATTATACTATTTTTAAATAGTTTTCTAATTGACATGTAACGACACTTGGAAGTGGGCAGTGACAATTTGTTATTTATTTAAGAAAAAAACAGCAATTTAATTTATAAATGAAAATAAAAAAACAACAACAATAATTGGTGAGTAATCTGAACTCCGGGTCACCTCTAAAGAAGAGCTACGATTGAACCACAATACAACTAGCACTTCTAAATTGCACTTGAAAAAAGTAAGAAATTAGAGGACAATGATTGAGCCCGAAGTGAGAAATATCTGTGAACGAAGATCAAATCATTAGGCAACTCGACAGCACAATGGTTGCTCTTCTTCAAACACATTCATTACGGTGTTGCAGCTAGTTAGTGTGTTTTTGCCAGTGACAAACTTCTGCGATTTTAGTTTAAATAATATTCCTAGGTGCAATTATAATGTATGTATGTATGTATGTATGTATGTATGTATGTATGTATGTATGTATGTATGTATGTATGTATGTATGTATGTATGTATGTATGTATGTATGTATTTGTTTAGTTAAAATTATTACAAGATGGATTTTTACATGTAAAATAATAAATAAATAAATAAAAACAGGTCACCAACAAGAAGTATATTGTTTTTAGATTCTACAGAATCAGAAGGGAGTGCTTGCAGAGTTGGCAGCAGTCAAGGAAATTCTAAAACACAGATTTTAATATATTTTTAAATGAAAATACTCTATTAATTAGTGGAAGAGAGGCCTACTCGGAGTGAAAACAAAGCCCAGAAACTAAATCCTTATGGGCTTGACAGCTCCTATACCTGTTTAAACCGAATTAACCGTGGCTGCTAGCTTCTTTTTCTAGTACGAGATTCAGGCCTTGGGGCCCCGGGCTGTTCTTACAGAAGCCACTCCTCCGGTTTATAAAATCACTTCATCACTGTATTTTAATTTCATTACCCTCACAAAGCTTGTAATAGAAAATGGTGGCAACATCATTTCCCTGTTGTTTGGACGTTGGTGTACGCATGGAATATGATATATAAAAAGCAATTATGATATTTGTGTAAGTTACTATAGTCTAATTGAGGTTATTTTTAAAACGTTTTTCATTAAAAAATGAATCAAAATGATTTTTTTTTATTTTTTAAAAATTATTTCGATATTGATATATAAAAATAATTTTAAAATATTAAAATTTAAAATTTAAAATATAAAATAAAATATAAAATTTCAATTTTTTTCAAAACCATAAAAAACATACTAAGTTTATGCTCCACCTCCGTCAATATGAACTCCCCAAACGCACCCTAGTAGTACAATCATGATACACGCCATTGACTTTCTCTGTTTGCGTGACTATTACACCTATTTTCTCATGTAAAAAAAGGAGAGGAATAGCATCTGCTTTGCCTCCCTAACAATCTTGGAATGCCGCAAGCTACATTCCAAGACCCTGTATCAAGCGATTAAATAAATGACATCTACTACCATTTCCCGCTATATATATCTCTATCCATCCGAGGTTGTCGTCCATCTTCAGCTCTTACACCGCGCCATGGCGTCTATGGCTCATTACAGTTTAGCTGCCGGCATTAGTTTTCGAAAAACCCTGACCAGCAAATTGTCTGCAGTTCAGACAAGTAATATGGCTAATTCAAGGCATTTGAGCAACCTGGTAGTCACCAATAATGTCCATTCTCCTATCCCCAAGTTCACGTTTCCTCAACTGTCATTAGCAACAAAAAGACAACTAAGTGTTGCGGCAAAGAACAAAGAGGATCGATGGAAACTGCGGTGCGGTGGTAATGCACCTGGTTGCACATCGGATACTGACATCCTGATCCGCAGGTTCTTCTGTGCCATCAATACGAGTGACGAACAATTACTGGAGGATGTTCTCTCATACGACTGCGAATTGAAGGACTTCATTTTTCAGATTGCATTCGATGGAGAACAGGTAAGAAAATTTTAGTACAACCCCATCTTTTCTCCAAGTTGTTCGTTTTCTTCGATGTGATAATGCACTAGATCTGAACCTCAAATACCCAGTCAAGATTTATTTATTGGGAAATTTAATGCAATACCGACGGTACAAAAAATTTCCATGTAGAGGATTTTCACTATGTTGTAAATATTCTGCTGTATTTACTCTGCAATATTTCTTTCCTTTTTAGCTCTTGATCATGGGCACTAATTAAGCTTGTATTTTTGTATTTGTAGACCTAAATGAAATGAGTCAAAACAAGTCTTGCAATCGATTTTATTTGGCTTCCAATATATCACAGCATCCCTGAATGTTAACAGTTTACGTTGGCCATGTACAGAGTATCATACAATTTCTTCGGAAGGTAATGAAGGCAATGGGGGATACTATTCGTTTCGAGATTGATAATGTGCAGGGTGAGGATGGATTGGACGCTGCAACTGCTTCTTTGCATCTAGGTGAACGCCACGGCCACATAAGCTCTTTTCAATCACTTGAATTCATTACTTAGATTTTACCATTATTAATCAGATGCAATTTGACCATAAAAAATAAAAGTAGATGCAATATATATATATATATATAGATAGATAGATAGATGTCCGCGCGCATGCGTTGTATGTGGTTATGTAACAAGCTAAGTTAAACTGTTAAAACTATTTTGTTCCTTTTCAGAGTGGCAAAATCAAGAGATACCTTTCACCAGATTTTGCACTCACTTTCAATTCGAGGACTATGGCGAAAAACTCTTGATCAGGTGCAATAATTTGATTGCAATATTATATTTTTTCTACTCCATGTTTTAGTATAATGGTAATTTGCACCAATTGTTTTGCAAGGATCTTGTTGTTTGAATAGAATTTTTCGATGGTCTCAAGCAACAGCAGAGCGGTTTGTAAACTGATCAGAACTAGTTATATATCGCGATGGAGATTTCACTTCATAAGCACGGTTACGCTGTGTAATTTTAAGATGGGTCGGATAGAGAGCCGAGAAATGGAGGAGATCCATTTGTTCTCCAATGGCCAGGATAAAATGGGCCGTACAATCAAACATAAGAGAGCAAATGAAATAATCCCAGCATCTCTATTTGCATTTTTTTTCCCTCTCTAAATTCTAAGGGTTTTTTAAAAAAACTGGGAATTAAGTACTCTTACGCATTAATTTAAGGTTTTCATCTGACCAAGGAAGACTATGAACATGTGTAGGAAAATTACAAGAGTGACAAAACCCAACGACGTCGACTTCATGCTGGTATGAGTAATCGATCTCGTTTTTTTACTTCCTCGTAATTTCTCAATCATCTTTATATATGTATAACCCACATGCATATATGGTTGCGTTTATAATCTTGTTTCTGATGTCAATTTGCAGACACTTTTGAAGGCAGCAAGTACCACATTTGACATGTTCCCAGATCAAGCCAGGAGTAAGCAGAAGTTCTTTGATGATCTCAAACTATTTCAATTTATACACTTCAATATATTTGAATCTTCTTACATTTAATCCAGGTCCCAATGACATGTCACTAGAAATTCTGGTAATATTTCTATAGATTAGAAAAAAATGGAAAAAGACGATGAGTAATTTCTCGTAATTGCTTTTGCAGACTTGCTGTCCCAAATGAACGAATAATGATGGTGATTTGGAGGATATTCAAAGAAATTTAACTCGCATGGATCCATTACCTTGCCGTGATCTATATGCAGCGGCAGATTCAAGATATCTATATTGGATTGCCGGTTAGAGGATAATTTTATGGTTGCTTGTAAAATTTTATTTGATTGTCAAGTGCAAGTGGGATAATTATGTTCTTCAGATTAGTTTAATTATTCCATAAATTTCAATCTTGTTCATGCTATTTTTAAGATGAAAAATAAATACTTGTTCCAGAAAATAGGTTACTATATATACGCTAGATTAAACGACGAACCATTTTTTTATTTACTTTTACAATATTTATGTTACAAATCGCATAGCATATGCTATACAATAATGTATTTTTGTAAACTTTTTGACATGTACCGTCTGAAAATAGGAAGATTTTTAATAGCAAACATCTGAAAAACCAAATATTATAAGAACAACACAAATTGGTGAAAAGAAAACACAGCAGGCTGCGGAAAAAGACAGCAGCACTAGAACAGAAGGGTGAGCATAAATCAAGAGAACAGGGGACTCGAAAACACAAACCCCACCACCAAGATACCATGGAATTAAAGAGAAAACAGAAAACCAGCACACAATATGAACAAACTAGCATCATCTCTCAATACTCCACCAATTCCAGCAGACCTGGTTTACCTAGGAGCAGCCATTACAGTTCCACTTCAACAACTTTACACCCCTGAGGACACCAGGTTTTAGTACGGCAATGTTAAAGAATAATATAAATTATATCTTGAATTTTATCTAATAGCTTAAATTGTTAGGTGGGATACTTACTTAATATGGTATTAGAGCCTTGTTGATCCAATGATCACGAGTTTAAATCTCACCACCCTCATTTTATTTAATAAAAATCAAGCTCAAGGTAGTGTGATTCCGTGTACAAGTTTCAAGCCCAATTTTTTTCACTTGAAGGGATGCGTTAGAGAATATTATAAATCATATTTTGAAGTCTCACATAACAGCTTAAACTCTTAGACGAGATGGTTCCTTGATGGTCAATACATACCTTTTGATTAGTCCATTTAATTATATCATTAGGAGAACCACAAAAGATCTGAAACCCACCATTCACAGAATTGAACCGGATCTTCCAAGTCGAATGGGGAGCACAAGATGATGATCAACGGATTCCTCCAATTTTGCACAAAAAAGGTAACAACAAACTCGAGAAGTAAGAAAGAATGCCTCAATGAAGAAGATATATACACGGCTATATCTTCCCAAAAACCAATGAACTTTTAACTCGTTCATACGGTTCAATTCCTAATAAATACAAGTGATGAGGGCTAGCTCAAAAACACCAGCAAAGACCCATTACATGTTCCAAATGATCCAATGACACGGTCTAAGACAAAGGCATTGAAAGAGGCAATGAATGCATTCGTTTTGAAGATTTCAATCAGGTCAGAATTGTAAGGACCATTGAAGTACCAAAAAGAGATCCTGATACATCTTATTCATGTGCAGGAGAGGTCTAATACTATTTGGATCATGAAGTGAGGACTGCAAAGAAGCCAAGAGAATCCTACTACAACATGGGATTAATGGGCTTAATGGAAGACTATAAAAAAGAGTCTTATGGGTTTTATTTAATTTTGTTAGCTACAGCCCAAGGCTTGTTTGGGCTTAATTAAAATTTTGTTTTTAGCTAGGATCCAAGACTTGTTTGAATTAAGTCATGGACTTTCCAACTTAGGGTTTTAAGTTAGTTTTGAGTGGATCTCATTTAAGTTCACATAAGCGGTCCATTAGGGTTAGTTTTTAAAAGACTATTTAAACTCATGTTAGCTAAATTTCGGGGCCATTGATTAATTTTAATTATGAACTTTTTAGTGAATCTTGCATTCTTTAGTTCTTGAACGAACTGAATTCGACTTATCGAAGATTAACTGGCTTCGTGGCGTCATTCTACTCATTCCAATAGTGCTTATGCCTTGGGGCAGGTGTCCATTGTGTCACACTCCTATCAAACATATTTTGGCTTTTCCAGGATCAGATCTCCTTCTTGGTTATGAGTTGCGTGACCACGTAATCACGAGGTTCGCATCAACAAGGAACTGAAATATAAGGAACCGAACTGGTTTATATTTCAGGTAAGAGATAGACTTGTTTAATATTTGTCAAGGTTGATCTCTCAATTTTACTGTGATAGTCTGATTCAATCCGACTTTTCCTTCCTTCTAATGTTAATAACTAAGCACCAATGTAAAAAACTGAGAATCAAAAAAGAATGTTGATTGACTCGGGGGAAAATGATTGCTGCAAAATAATATACATATCAAGCTTTTCACACGTATGGTATGTACATTAATTTATTCAGAAAAAAAACATGTTTGAAATCAATACTAAATCTATCAATAATATGTAAAAAATAGAAATTCAAGCTATGGAGAGTAGTTTTTGCATGAAAATTTTTATTTTTATTATTCTATTTTATTTATCTATTTAATGTTAAATGATTACTTTTAATTTGGATTTGTCCTGACACAGTAAACATTGTTTAAGAGTTCATTTTCTTATTGAATTTATTTTAGTTGATTGCTAATTTAGATTAATTAGCTTATAACTCAAAAGAAGTCCATTAGAACTTGTTATGATGGCATGGCAAGAACCAAGTTGTCACCAGGTTTTTGCATATTTTTTACTACTCGGTGATATCCCAAGCAATGAGAAGTTTTATTATAATATATTTTACTTCTTCATATCATTAATTTTTTAATTCTTGCGATATATTTATCTTACTTTATTTAAATCACTTATTGATTTTCTTTATTAAATTTTAATATAATTTATTTTTTTGATTGAAATTGTTAATATATAACTAGTGAAAAAGTTTTAGTTGTGATTTTACGATACATGTTTACATTGTATTACATGTGTTATGTCAAAAACAATATTTTTGACAACCTTGTTATCAAGTTAACATGTAAATATCAATTTATATATTTTCTCAAAAAACAATATCTTGGTTTTTCAACCAGGTTTAATCGGATAAAAAAGTCAAGGATCAACTTGTAAAATTATATGAATTTGGTTTGCTAGATGGGTGATGGGACGGGAGGGGAAACACGTGAAAAGTAGTTTTTTGTTGCTTTTCATGAAACAGAGGTTGAGTGATTTTATCAGGTGGGACTCACACAAATTTTTCAACTTTTCTACCTTAATCAAATACTCAAAACAACAACTTTTTTTAACCCCCGATCACACCTCACTCCCAAACACCTTCTTAGAGTTGGTTTATTTTTATGTTTCAAAAGCATTTTGAGATTTTTTACTTTAAATTAAAAAAAATAGTGTGTTTTAAATTATTTTAATATAAATAAGTGTTAAAATATAAAAAGTCATAACTATGCATGTACAGTTTTCTTTTAAGCCACAAATAAATAATTCCTCTGGGTAGGATCCAATGCTGGTTTAATTATTAGAGAATTCTACTACTGCAACTCTCATTTCAACACTACATAATTTCTCTCTCCATCCATTACAGCCAAATCAATAACAAAGTAAAAACACCAGTATCTTTTCATTTCATTCGAAGTCCTTGTGCAATGATGTCTATGCCATAATTTTTCATTTTCATGGGTATTTAACCTTGAAATTTTACTTCTTAAGAAGAGCAAAACAAGTGGCTAAATTATAAAATAAGAAAACGAAAAAAGTTAATATATAGTAAAGTATATATCAAGGTCGTCTTGGAAAAACCTCAAACCCCGAGAGATCAAAAGAACTCCAATTATTGTCGCTGATAAAATTGGCTGAAATCTTGAGTCGGTCATCCACTGAAAATGAATCAAAACCTCGCAATTGTACCATAGGTTGCCAATTCGGAACATCAGGCAAGTTTGCATCGTCAGACCACCAAGCATCCTGCACAATCTCATCGATCAGTAAATTTTGCAACCCAAATGCATTCATGTCTTGACTTTCCATGAGTTCTTGATCAATTCTCTCTTCTTCAAATCGTGGCTTCTCTCCTACAAGCAACTGGGATCTCCCTTCGAGTAAATTGGATTCTGGGGTCAGATCAGACCGCTTCAGGCTTTCCATCATCGGATCATTTTGGTAGCTGTCTGATATTGGGGTTGAAGAGCTCGATATATTAACCAGTTCACTGCCCTCATCACGCAATTCTCCATCAATGGACTCGGGCCCGTGACTCAAGTTTTGATTCAAGAACTTGGAGAAAACAGCAGCTAGATCAATATCAGACCCAATAGTGGCTCCACCTTGTTGAGCCATTGAGTCCTTATCCGAGGAACAAGCTGATGTCTCATCAGCCCTACCACAGCCACGTTCATCCTGCGAGATCTTAGAGGACTTCGCCCTGCGATACTTGCGACAACCACCGCCGACAGGAACATTTCTTAGCGACCCTCCTTTAGTCCAATATCTTCTACAGCCCTTGCAAAAATACCTGGGCTGTGACAAGCTATAGTTGTTGTAGTAGCAGAACTTCGTGTTCGGAGAAGCACAGCGAGGGCAATTTGGAGCAACATCGACGTTGGATTTCCATTTCCTCTGCACCGTCGATGGCCTGGGAGGGCACTGAATCATCATGTGGTCACCAGCAGAGTACATATTCGTGAACAGCGCTATCTATCTCTCTCTTTTTTGGTCGAACAGCGGGCGATATGGAAAGAAAGAGAAAGATTTGGGGTCATATAAGAGGATGTGTATTGGTGTGAGAGTTGGTGCAAGGCCACGTGTGTGGGGACTAGAAATATGGGATATGGGGATTGTAGCTTGATTTTGATTGATATAAACGTGGTCGGTTGCGAGCCGTTTGGGTTAAGAAAGGTAGGGCTCATTGTGTGGCCATGATTACAGTGAGTTGAGTCTCAATGCAGCTCCATTGCTTCACGTGGCGGGTCTCTATTGGCCACATCAAGATGGTGATTGAGATCGACAAGTCAAAGCTTCTTGTTATTTAACTTTTTGTTTTTCTGACTCTGACTCTCACTCTGAGAGCTTAAATGACCCGTATGTCCTTGTGTGTCGTGGAAGATATATTTTTTTGGATTAAAGTGTTTGATAATATGTCTTTGTTTTTTTAATTTTTTTTTATACCAACGCAGTAAAATTATTAAGAAATATTTAAAAAAAATAGAGAAGATGTATTCAATTAAATATAAAAAATAATTTTGAAAAAAATAAAGAAAAAAGAATTAATTTTAAAAAATAAAAGAAAAAATTAAATGTTAATGAGCCTATAAGTCAGGTCAACCAGCCTAACACATTTCATTAGGGCTCGCATGCTTGGGTTCTTGTTTTTTTATTACAGTTGCAATTAGCAACATGTAATCTACCCTGAATTTCCTTACAAAATAAAAACAAGTCATGCATTATTAGATTTCGCCCATGTTTCGGCTATTGTGGTAATTAAAAAAATCATGGCTTAAGGTTTTTAGCCAAAAAAAACTCAATTTTGACCACAAACACCTCATAAACATTCTAAGAATTTTGATAAACTTATTCATTACCTTACAAAAACACAACGAAATTAACTCGAAAAAAAAAAAGTCCTCTCAAGCTCAATTTTGTTTCTTAGACACTTTTAAAATAAAATAAAATTAAAAAAACACATAATATAAACTTTTCTTATCATATTGAACAATTTAACACATGCCAGTGTAATTTTTAATTGTTTTTTATTTATTAAAATACTTAGATGAACACACCACAAGTCATTAATTACAAAACAACAACAAAAGGATACAAATACCATTTTAACTTGAGGGTTAAATCATTTGACATCAAAGACGCTAATGTCTGTTTACTATACAGCAAAATTTTAAATTACAAAAAGATCCCATTGCTAGTTAGTTAGGTTTTTCAATCATAGATGAATTATTTTACTATGCATTTTTTCTATAAAAATAGAGAAGTAATGCTTGGTAGAAGCTAAATTTTTTTATTAATATAAATGTTCAGGCTAGTTTACGTGTATCTCGATTAATTTTATAAGATATGAAGTTAATGATCATATAAGCCTTCAATAACTATCATATTAATCATCATAAGACTCGAACCTGAAATCACTATTACAATTAAAAAAATATTATTTTTAAGAGTGATGGACTCGACAGAGTACCCCTTTCATGGGATTTAACCAAAAAAAACTAATAACACGAGGGAATGAATGAATGAATTAAACTAGATTGAGAGGCAGCGTCAAGGTCACGCTTGTCGGCATGCCACTGCACGTGCATAATCCTGTTACGTGGCATGCCGTCCTCCCCTTCAATTCCTCGGTTAAGGTTTTAATTTTAAATTTTTGTTATCGTAAGCAACCAGATTAATCGATAATCATGGTCCACATCTCGGGTTGCGGATCATGAAAGCCACTCGTCAATTCTCGGTTCTCGTTAATAAATCCCCTAATTTCGAGTTCAATGTATCTCTTGGGTTTAACGCCAAGAACAAGCGATCAAGTGCGCTGCCTCCTCTTTTGTACGGTGAACTGTTACAGAATTCCTAGAGATAATCCATATTCACTTTTGGAATTTTGTGAGGATATTCAACCAGCTTTTATTTTAATTAAATATTTTTAATATAGTTAAATTATTTTTATGTATTAATATCAAAAATGATTTTAAATTGTGATTTTTGAGTGATTGTACTTTCTTTTTCTCTTCAAAACTATCTACTTGCTGTGGGAAAAGTAGTGGGCGGACGTCAGTTTCATGCACGATACGCAGATCTCCAGTATAATTTGGTCATAACTATATATGGAAGGCGATGGTGATGGCATTTTAGTTGTAAGAGTTACTCGATCTTCATTCTTTTAATCCAGCTATTGGAACGAAGAAAACACAACAGCAAGATGTTATGACTTGTATCATAATTCCATATCGAAGGAGATCGAGATTGGGAGGCCTTCACCAGACAGACACGCTAGCAGTTCTCGCACCACAGACTTGTATCAGCACCATTCTTCGATCCAGGCCTCGTGCTGGCTACACAATGTGTGTGGTATTAGCTTCACCGAGATGTCATTTTCCAGAAACACAGCAAGGTCTCGATCGTTTCTCCCTCTATCCACGCAGGGATTCACCACCGCACACCACCCAACAATATTTTCCACTCGCATTGAAACAAATTAATTAGACGAGTATAATTAGTACAAATTGAATTACCACCACCAGCAACAGCCAGAAAACGCCATCCCTAATCGAGAAACAAATTAAAGCAGCATGCATCAATCAGGTACGGGCAGTTATCAATCGGGATATATACTCCCAGACTAGTAGGACCTGATATCGAGTGAGGAATGGGATCATGTGGGGGGGTCTGCATCACTTTCATGATCCATATGAGATTAAATTCGCAGAAATAATTAAGGGTTAACAAATTCATTTGCAGCTAGCTTCCACGACTATTTTTCTTCTGATTTTTGGTGTTCATAGCAACATGTTCAATGTGTGGCTCTATAACCCTAAACACTGAACATTGATGAGCATCATGTTCAATGTGTCCCAGTAACAAGGTCTAGGAAAATCAAAGACACGTGCATGGTGCTCGCCTGATACAATATATGGTTTATACGTATCGGTTTATGAGGGTTTATTGGGGCCCATAAATTCATACATACATACACATAAATTTAGATTTGTCAAAATACTTGTTTCCATAGACCGCCAATCGTTGCTCTTTTCTGGTTTCCGTTTGAGGAAATTAAAGGATATTAATTGGTGGGATTGGCAGTTTCGTCGTTCTATCATGTAATCGCACAATAGTTTTTTTTTTTTTTTTTTTTAAAAAAAGGAAAAAACTAAGAAAGAAAAGAAAACGAAGAAAAATGGTCGATATTTAATCTCAGGAAAGGTGGGGTGGGATTATGTCCTGTGGTCAATGAGCATTCAGATGAACCAAGAAAAAAAATGGATTTTTATCTCATATATTTTTTAAGAGAGAGGTTAATTTGTATTCCATCTCGATCAAGAAAGACTCGAGAGCTTAATTATGGATCGAGTCCGATCATAGAGCCCAATTCCTGGGTCCTCACCGAATTGGTGCTTTTGCCATGATGGGCAGGCTCGGAAAAGGAGAGAGTTGGGTTTGAGTTTCGCTTTTAAGTTGACATCATAGATATCTTGAAGCCATGTGACCATGTCCATTTGCTTATCACAAATGTTCCGTGGTCGGATCGACAGCTTATTGCCAGATTATTTTTGGAAAATATGATTCTTTTGGGCTTTTCACTGTGGCTTTTTTGGGTCTGACGGCTAGAGTTTTTAAATCAAGTGGTTTAACTTTTCAGATTGAAAATTGATTTTAATAAAAACAAATTAAAGATATATTATATCTTAGTTTAAAAAGCCAAGCAACTTAGATTTTCAATCAACAAAATAATAAGGGATGAAAGTGAAAAAAAATAATAAAAAAGGATCCCAATCATAATATCAACTTAGAGGGTGAATTATGGAGAGCATGATATGGGATTACATGGTGTTATACGATTGTTATTATATGCAACCCTACACATATAAACACAAGAGAAGAGCTGCTATATATCTACTGTACAACCTCCTAATATTTTCAGAAACCTTTTCTTCTCTTGTTTCTAACTAGACGTCGAGACACCATGATGCCGAGCTCTCAACATTAGCAAGACAATATACAGTAACCCTAGGAAAATCATATTGTTCGTCTATATATCCTGTGAAGTTAATAGGTTAAAAGGAACATTTTGATCCCCATGCACCCCCGGCGAACACTACTTAACTCCCGGATTTGCTTACATGGAAATGCACATCCGACGTCACTCTGCGGCCTGGTCTCACTTGCCAAAGGACTCCTTCCACTTCTGACATCCCTCTCGGGAAAAACTTGGACATGTTCAAACATTAATAACATCACGAAACCGGCCACTTGAAAATCACTTTAAGAAGTAGCCAATCTTTATTCATCTTCCAATGGTATTTAATTAATATATCCCATTATTTCCTTTGACCAGCTCTCCTTCAAATATTTCAGTGTCCTCCCCCCTGTGTTTCCCTTATAATAATTTACAACACAGCAATAATGCTTTTATCCTCCTCCTCCTCCTCCTCCTTACCATCGTCTCCATCTCCTTTTGTTCCTTCTTGTTCACCATTCAGGATTCAGCATGGATTCATCAGACTTCCCTGTCAGTAGATCACCAAGAAAAGAATTGCAAGGTCCTAGACCACCAGCTTTGAAAATCCGCAAAGACTCACACAAGATCAGAAAACCACCAGTAGCACCGCGACCATTCCAACAGCAACCACAGAATCAACCACCAACACAGCCACGCCCTCCCGTGATAATCTATACAGTGTCACCTAAGGTGATCCATACAAACCCTAACGACTTCATGACCCTAGTTCAACGTCTTACAGGTTCATCATCAACTTCCACGAGTTCATCAACATCAGCCTCCTCCAATCCGTTTAATGATGATTGTGGTGCAATATCGCCTGCGGCAAGGTATGCTACAATTGAGAAGGCCAAGTCACCCAAAGATCTGCAAAAGCAGCAGCAGCTGCAGCTAGACGGAGATTTGGGTTACGTTGAAGGGATCATGGAGATTGATCAAATGATGGAGAGACCAAGTTTGGGTTCTGGAATTCTGTCTCCTGGGCCAGCTTCAATTCCTCCAATACCACCAAACTTCTTCTCTCCTGATCCAAACTCGGTTAGCTTCTTCCATGATCTGAGTCCTGTTCTTCATGGAAACAGGAATTTTATGGAGGGTAGTTACATGACTAGTCCTTCAACCTTTTTTTCGCCACTCATAAATTCTCCAAGCACTCCATCTATAGACCTTTTCAATAATTTCAATGCTTACAATAATTTCTTTGACCTTTGATCGTTTCAAGGTAGGGACAAAGGGAAAAGGTTTTAATTTTTTTTCTAAAGCTTATTTTGCCTTGATGATAGAAAAATGGGGCAATAGTGAAAATCTGATCTTTCTTTTGGTTGGCCAGCCAGTTGGAGACTTCTTGCAGGCTTTATCTATTCGCATTTTTTATTTGATTGGACATTTGATTGGGGGAAACTTAGCTCAGTATCTTGTGATCAGACTCGTCCCTTTTTTGATACCATTTTTTGTCATGTACTCTGTGGCATTTAATTTGAAACAATAATTGAAATTTCAGTTCTCATTTGTTTAATTACACGTTCTTTGGTCTTATTTTATACTCCATCCAATCATAATGTTTGGATATTTCAATGCCACAGTTTGTCGAGTTCAGTTCTGTTTGATGCATTTCGTGGGAAATGTGGCAATATTTTATACATATGCAGCTTGTCCGTATACAAAATATTCATGAATCGAGAGATTATTTTCTTGCAAGGAACCTCGGGTGGCATGAAGTTGTAACTTGTAACCGCCATTAGATAAAATATCATGTAATAAAATCAAGTTGCAACATGCAGCAACCTTTTCTTGTTTTCTGTCTGGTAATTTTCCAGTTGATGCTTGCTGACTATTTAAAAGTGTGATCATTCAAAAGTATGGCTGAACTTATTTTAAAGTATTTGTTTTTAAAAAATATATTAAAATATTTTTTTAAAAAAAAAAATATTTTTGACATCAGCACATCAAAATGACCTAAAAACATAAAAAAAAAAAATTATTCAAATTTTTTTAATTTTTTTCAAAAACACTTTCCACACCCATTCTCATACATCCCTTGAGCTAAAGAGCTGTGCTAGATGGATAAACCATAAAAATGCATCATGCAATGCAGCACCGGTACCCTTGAAATACGAGTTAACATCAGATCCAGACACTGATTAATTATAGATCAAGAGAGTATCATTGAAATGGATCTTCATTGATTGCCATCAAATTACTCTTATGTATGATGTTCAGGGGAAAAAACGGAAAGACAAGATAAAGATTACTCCATAAATATTCGGGGATAACTACTATATATTTATTTTCTTCGAGCAACTGGCAGCAAGCTAGCGTAGGTAAATATTTAAGATGTCTTTTGTTTCTGTTTCTTTTTTCTTTCTTGTGGCTGATAAATAGATAACAAGGAACACCGATGTTTTGTTTTAAATGATGAGGAAGATAAACGGGTCCCAATAGATGTTTCACTGAAGCGCGGCTTGAAATAGGGTTGATTTTCAGTCCTTTATTTCATCGATCAAAGTCAGGTCAAGCTCCTCCATCTGCTAAATTCAACTTCATCCTTTGTGACAATGTCATTCTGAACCTTTATTACATGAATCAAAGTCAAGTCAAGCTCCTCTACTGAATCCTATACCATCCTTTTTGACCAAGTCATTTTGAATCTTTCTCTCCTCTACATGGAAACCCTCATAAATTTTAATCTCCTTAATTGTCTATCTTAAAGTTTGAATTAAGGCGATCCGCAAGCGAGTTTCGAATTCTAACTCGTTGTGTCTATACCTGCTGCTTTTCTCTTTAGTTTATGATTTACCCTTCCAGTAATTTAAGCAAACAGTGGCTATCTTAAAGCTCAAACCCCCCCCCCCCCCCCCCCCCCCCACACAATGCAACCGACTTAGGAAATTGTCCTCAAAGAGTGTGACGTGATGGTAAAAGTTTGGAGATTTAGATAATGAATTTCGAGTTTGAATTAAAACATGTATTTCTTGTAAGAGTCTAAGATAATTAAAATTTTATTCACTCACCTGAATCAACAAAAAACTCTTTTCAAAGATGAGGTTTCTCGAATCCAAAAAAATAAAAAGACTCAAGGAAGCCGTCTGTTTTTTATCTTCACGGGGTGGGCATTGTGTTTTTTTTTTTAAGAAAATAACTTTTGTTACTCATCATACGTCAAAGTTTTGAGCTGAATACTTACAGATCATCAGTCTATTAGACCCATGTGAACAGGTTCTGAATTCTGTCAAATTAGATAAATTGATAATAATTTCCAAGTTGAGCTAGCTTGGCTAAAATATTGATTCAACCAAACTCAACTTGGACAGTACTGGCCTGGCACCCTTCGAAGAGTTGACCTTGACCTTCATATGTGACCTTAAGGTCGTGGCTGGAATGCACTGGAGTTGATAAAAATACAGAATTACTGGTATAGCTGAAGCGGTTTGGAAATAATTTTTTGAATATATAGTAGTAATATGCTATTGTTAAATACCTGGAATCAAGTGCTTCAGCTTGTGGCGGCCTACATGACACCAGCACCGCGCGAGTCAAACTATTAACAGAAGCATGGTATGCCATCCTCTCGATCGATCCCTTGCTTGCCAAACCAAGTGAATGTGCAGGCACTTGACATCCATCAAGTATTTTCTGATGCATAAATCCACTGTCTGTCTCTGTGAAACAAATACAAGGATCAGTGCTCTAAACCTAGAGTTTTTATCTCATACACTACTCGAAAATAAAAATAAAAATTATCACGGAGTATTTCATTGGTATTTAGATAAAATTTCATTGGAAATAACATTGTCAGTGGAAAATATCTCATTGGGGCTTTCTATTCCTCCACAATTCTGTCGGAAATCACAATTTTTGTTTTGTTTTTGCATAGACATGTTCAATATTTCAAGTACAAATGCATGCTTCAACAATGCTATTGACATAGAAAAGATGAAAAGTTTTGACAAGAAGAAGAAGAAGAAGAAGAAGAAGAAGAAGAAAGCATGCTAATACAGAAAGTTGACTTTTAGAACCAGTTGTGTCATCTTTATAAACTGAAAATATTAAGAAACTTATCTAACTCAAAAAGATATTTTGGCTTGGTCAAGTGGGAGAGGCTTAGCTTCCTTGTTAGGTTGGCTGGCCCTGCTAGATTGGCTAAAATAAAAGCGGTGAGTTTTGGATCGCTTAATGTGTTTACCAAACATAAAGTCCATTAGAAATAATATAAAAGCAGCATCACCTTAATTTGTCTAATAATCAAACAAAAAACTGATATTTATCTTCCAAATAATTTTAAAATATTATACATGAAATCCTCACACAGCCCAGGAAATCCAAAGAACCCAAATTTAAATCCAAAGAACCCAAATTTCCAACTTAATCATAAAATTTACAAAAAAAAAAAAAAAAATTGTTCTCATTAAATTACCCATTATTTTTTCAATTCTACCACACATAAATTACAAAGTCACAAATTAAATTCATTTTATCCATATCCTAAAATACAAACCATACATTAATACACGTTGGGTGACACGTTGCATTGGGCGACACGTTGGGTGGCTGGGGGGCTAGGAATTTAAAGAAATTAGGGTTAAGGTTTGAATTGAAGAAGAAGAAGAGAAGAGGGATAGAAGATTGTCGGTCTTTGATTCATTTAAAATTGCCGATGAAACCATTGACAATATTTTATTTTATTTTATTCTATCATTATTTTTAGCAGAAATTACTATCATAATTTTTTCATCAAATTATTTTCTTTGACAATTGCATTGTTTTTTTTATTAATATCTTTTGGGACCACGAAGTCAAGAAAAATCAATATTATGCTCCACCACTTGGTTAGATTTCGAAACTTTTAGGTATATATCTTACATAATTAGCCAAGTTATGCGGGAGTGGTTAAACAAGAACAGTAGTTAAGGATAAAAAACAGCCAATGAAGGTTCATATTACCATCATTATACTAATCAATATGGGAAAGTTGTGATTAGTGAAAGCGAAAGCTGGTTAATTAGCATGACTTTAACAGGCTGCACTAATTTTAAATTCATAAATGTGGAGACCTTTTGTCGGCCCGGCAGAAATGGAAACCTCAAGGTAAAATTAAAACTTGGAGATTGAATTCCAAGCTAAGCACTGTTACAAAGGAGAGTCTGTCAATTCTGATATATGTTTTTCACTTGTTTATACCATCATTTATACGGCTTGTTCGTAGACATAATCAATACGTACGACTAATGGAATCGTCTAGTAGATCAGCCGTCACCAACATCCCAGGCGTTCCCATTGAGTTCTCTGACTCTTCTGCCTCGACCATTTCCAGGTTAACGTTTCCATTCATGATGATTAGCAGTAGCTCGTTTTCAAACTCAATGATGACTCAAGAGGGAAAGGTTTTCTTTGATTTTTCCTTTTGGAGTAGGAGTGTGCGAAAAGTAACCGAGATGGCTGTTTAAATATATAAAATGGCATGATGCACGTCTTCCATTTTAGCAAAAGCCTCGTTAAATGCTTCGTATAAATGTTTTATTAATTGAAACCGATTTTATTTTTAGTAAAATGATAGAAGAGACTGCAAAAATTCACTCCTCTGAATACGTAACAACTTGTCTAGAAATACTTGTCAAAAGAAAAATTATCTACAAACACCCTTATAACATTATGAGAATGTGTTAATAGGTCATTAAATATTTTTAAAAGGGTTATTTTCAATTTATCCTTTTAAAGTCTCAATTATGTCAATATCCCTTCTGAAATTTCAGTCATTCAGCCTTCACGTTATTAAAACTAATAGTTTTTTTTAATCCATAAACTTTTGAAATATGATCAGATACAACTCTTTTAAAGTAATTCGATGAGATCAAATCTTCTGTTTTAATTAAAAAGTTCAAATAATACTAGATACATAGTTTATTTAAAAAAAAAAATGCAGAGTCTTTTAATTCTTTTTTTCAATATGATTTTAATAAAAAATAAAGAAAAACATAAAATAACTTAAAAACAAACAAAAAGTTAAATAAGAAACAAAGCAACAATATATTTAATAAAACCAATTAATGTTGACACTCAAATATGATGCAACGCTTAGCTCCTAAAAACATTGGAGTAATTTATTTATTTTTAATGAGCTCTATAGTTTGATTTTCCATATAATTTTTAAAGTTTTTTTATTGGTTGATTCAATTTTATAAACATTGGAATTGTTCCTCTTACAATTATGAGCAGCTCATGATGTGGCGTGTGAAAATTGACAGCCTACTATGGGAACTCAATTCTTAAATAACATCATTAATTACTCAGTAGCACATGTAAAATCTGAAACATAAAATTAAGGATAATCCTTGAAAAGTCCAAAATGGTGTGAAACTATCATCCTGGTATTTCCATCCTCCTCTTCATCAGCAAAAAACCGGGCACGGTTCTATTATTACAGTAATAAAGCAAAGAAGATGGAAGGCAGTGCTATGTATTTCCTTCATCAAGGGTCAAATTCATGCTCCGTGTGTCAATTTATTTTTCCTACCTCAGCGAGTTTAGAAGTCCTATCAAACCACGCTTCTGAAAAATTTTATTTTTATGGGTTAATATTAAAATTAAATTTTATAAAAAATACTTTAAAAAATAACGTTTATTATATTCAAAATAGACTTGTAATCGAGCTAAATACCTACTTTCTTTCTGTTCATAAGAAAGACGCAAATCAAAGATCGAATCATCACAAAAGCATAATAAACAAGAAAAATAGTAAACAAATAGCATGTATATTAATAATAAAATGATTAAAATGAGAATGATATATACTTGTTAAAGCATTTTAAAATAATAATTTTTTTATTGTTATCAGTGATTGAATCATTTTGTCTTTAAAGTTATGTTGTTCTTCACTTGTACAACTAGGATATATGCAATACTTCTTCCAAGATTTCAATATCACCATCGTAGTTTAGATGCATTTTTAAATAAAATACCATTTAACTCAATTATCTCTTAACAAGATAAACCTAAACTCTAGATTTTAAAGGCAAATCAAAGAAGAAAAACACTAAAAATGAGGTGAAAGATTGTGTAAATTCTAAGATGTTCAAGTTAAAACTCTTCCTTAAACTCCTTTTCATAACGAGCTAAATAACAAAAAAGAAAGAAAATATTGATATTTTTCATCAACTTGGAAAAATATGAACTTGAAACCTAGTCATCACGGAGTACAATTGGATTATCCCTGGAATATTTCTTCATGAGAGGTAGTTCTATGATGAATAATGCTAATGTTGCAATCCATAATTAAAAATAAAGAAGGAGATAAACATGTTATTCACAAGCAAATATTACTGCAACAAACTTGTTCTTTAACAAGCAATGCTTGGTTGGGAAAGGGGAAAAAAAAGGCGAAAATGCACAAAAAAAACACCAGCAATACACGAACAAATTTCGGAGGACAAGCAAACAAATATATATGAGTATATATAAATAGAAGAAACTATGACCTAAACTAAACATAATCTTTCTGTTCAAACCTAAATTTATGACAATTTGCAAAACAAATTAGAAATCATCGAAAGAAGAAGAACTAATCACAATCGCAGCAATTTCACTGGCGTCCCAGGTTTTGAATTTTCATTGTAAGATCACTTCAACAAAGTCACAAAAAACATGCTAGAAAACTTTTACAAAACAATCGAGACACTATTGTACGTAGTTGCTTTTGCATTCAAATTAAAGATTTAATGCAATCTAATGCTATAAAAAAAAAAAGTAGGGTTCCGCTTGGAAAGTTCAAGACTTGTTATATCATTCAAAATCCATATTAACCAATTATATCTTCAATAGTTTCCATCTTCCCATCCATTCTCAACACATTTCAACTCATCCATAAATCCATATCCAGCAAGATTTTTTCATAAATCTGGTCGAGGATAATTTTTTCATCAACTATGTTCATAGACTTTGCTGAACCAAAATCTCCAAGCTTGACGTTGAACTCTGTATCTAGCATTGTATTGCAAACTTTCACATCTCTATGAATTATCTCTCTCACATTCTTCATGTATGAAAGAGCTGAAGCAACTCCAGGGACTATATTTAATCTTTGCTTCCACGAGAGAAAAATTGCAGAACTGGTGCTCTTATATATGGACTTTGTCGCGGGTACTACCACTGGGCAAGTGTTCTTGAACTAGGGATAATACTGTTCCCTCACAACACCATCCTTGAAGCTGAACCAAGTTCTCATGTCTAAAGCAGCCTAGTACCATTGTTGCAAACTCAGTGATGAAAGGAAATAGTTTAAGCACGGTAGCAGAAGCACCTTGACCAATAATTCTGCTTCGGTGAAACCCCATTGTAGCTGACCTGACCTCAGCATTTGACAAACGTCTTCGTGCTTTATTTATTCGGCCTTCTTTAGTTCATCGACCAACACCCCTCTTTTTCTTTATCACAAATAAAATTACAGCAGATAGAATTACGATTATGGAGACAGCACATGCAGCCAATCCTTAAAAAAAACCTGAGAGAAGACTAGAGGTAGGTAGCAGAAGAAGCTTTTCCTGCAGAAATGGAGGTATATCTCTGTGCATCTCCAAACTCTCAAAATCACCACAGCCCATCAATCCAAACTGACTTCACCAACCTCTTCACTTGTCTTCTCTCTTATCTGTTCAAAACCCACAAAAATTCACCAAAAAACACACCATAACCACCCTCCCATTTGCCTCAAACTCCATCTCCTTAAATTCCCCCAAAAGCCCAAAATATCTTCAACCCACCTCAAGAAACAGCCCCAAAGTCCACTATTTAATGAAAAGCCTTTCGGTTTTTGAGAGAGCTCTTACAGGAGCAGGTGGCAGCGGCATAGCTGGTGCATTTACTTATGTGTGTATGAACCCACTTGATACAGTTAAAACTAAGTCGCAAACAAAGGGTGAACCTCAGATTATAAAAATACACTTGACGCTGTGGTCAAGACCTTTCATGAGAGTGGGATTTTGGGGTTTTATAGTGGTGTGTCTTCTGTTATTGAGGGTTCTACTGCATCCTCATCTGTGTATTTTGGCAAATCAATTTTGCAAAATTTTGAGAAGTACCCACCTGTGATAATCCCTCCAACTGTCGGTGCTATGGGCAATATCGTGTCATCAGCAATAACGGTGCCTAAAGAATTGATTGCCCAGCAAATGCAGGCTGGTGCAAAGGGGAGATCTGGGGAGGTTTGGTTGAGAATTTTGGAGAAAGATGGTATCTTGGGTCTTCATCAGGGTATTCTGCTACTTTTGTTAAGGAATTTGCCTGCTGGTGTGTTGGGTTATTCCTCATTCGAGTATGGCAGCTATTTTGAGTAGGACTAGAAAGAGTCATTTGCTGCCAATTGAGAATGTTTGTTGTGGGGCATTGGCTGGGGCTATCTCAGCGTCTTTAACCACACCACTTGACGTGGTTAAGACTAGGTTGATGACCCAAATGAATGGGGAGGCTGTAGATTAGGCTGCAGCTGTAATTGAGAATGTTTGTATAGTGGTGTTTCGGCGACAGTGAAGCAGATATTGAAGGAAGAAGGGTGGGTGGGATTTAGAAGGGGAATGGGTCCTAGAGTGATCCATAGAGCTTGCTTTTCGGCTTTGGGATACTTTGAATTTGAGACGGCAAGGCTGACTATTTTGCATCACTACTTGGAGCACGAGTTGCGAGAATTAGATGTTGCTCCTACTCGATTTGGTGGCTGTGTGTTGGGGATTGAATAACATTGTTGCTGGTAAGTCTTATCCCTTGTTTTCTCATTGGTTATTTGTTAACTGGTTTTTGTTTCTGCATTTGTACACACTTGGCTTAAGAAAATTAACATGGCCGATATCTTATTATTAGCATGAAAGATATTGTTGTTGCAATACAAAGAGAAATCTATCGCATGAGTTCTAGTGAATCTACTTTCAATGTTTTTTGACGTATGAACTTAATTGATTGTTGACGTGTTATCGCATGGTTTCCATTGAATGTAATTGAAGTGATGGTGTTTTGTTACTTTTGGGGGCTTTTCACTCTAACACTTGTGATTTAGTTGAGCAAACTTTTCCTCTTTAAACTTCAGTTTATTCCAATGATACTCGATTTCTAGCGGAACCTGAGCTCCCATCTGAATCTAATTGCAATAACAAAAACTTTTCCTTTGGAAACACAATGTGGAATGTAGTTGCAACGAGAAAGGAATAGATTTAGGCAAGTCTACTTACACACTGTTTGATTGATTAGTTTCTCTTTATTGTACTGTGGATTACCTGAATATAGATTGAATGGTCATATGCGTTTACTGATTTATTTTTGTGATTAAAATATTGAAGCAAAGATTCTAGAGGTTGTTTATCGAAGAAAGAAAAAAGAAGAGCTAAGTTTTTAGCTTAGGAAACAATATAGTTATTATGATGAGAAACTGAATATTAACAGAAGCAAGAACCTGGCTAGGTACTTGCATAGATTTGCTTAATATTTTAAATTTGATTTGTATATGTCTAAATTTTTCCCTTATTCAAGTAGTTTTACTTACTTTTAGGTCCTATTTGGTATATCAAAAGGCAGGTTGAGATGCAATACCAAACGAGCTCGAATTCTACTCAGACTAGGAAAATTGCCAGAGTCCTTATAGGTTTAAACCATGTGAGTCGCCTGGTGCAGAAATCTTGATGAATACCTTTATATGCATGTAATGGACATCTTGTGCCTCAAAAATTTTGTAAACGGGACGAAACTGCCTTTAAAGTCTTCCTCTGCTTCTGATAAACAATGTGATAAGTAACTTATTTGAGTCGGCCATGCCATTTTCTTGTGTGGATGTGTTTTTTCTTTTAAAATATTTAGCGCTTGAAATTTGATTTTTCTTTTCGTTTGTGTAAAATTGCAGGTGTATAAATTGATGGCTTGTGGAGCTGAGATGTGAAAAAAGAGATGAATGAAGTCTTTCCTTCAGTATACCAAGTGACAGTAACTAACATTTGCACAAAAGAACACTTTACAATTGGAAACTTATCAAATCACATAGAAGCAGCAGTAACCTGTAAGAAAGCCAATGGCGTTTGAGCCCTACTTTTATCAGATGCACTTCTTTTTCTTCTTCTTTTTGAATGCTATGAAACTCCAACTCTTCAAAAAATGCATTTTATGGGTTCAAATAAGAAAGTAAAACCCTGGTTGTCCCAAACTCTTACAAGGGATACACGCTCTGACTCGAACTCGAAATACGGATCACAAACCCTGTGCAGAATTAAAGTCTAGGTGGGTTGGTCATAAGGTAAAATATTGTAATCAAAATATTCACATATTCATGGACTTTCATAAACATGCGACATCTTTACCAGAAACACCAGTACCAAACAGGATTCCAGTATTCTTGGCTAAAATCATCAACACGGATACGAGTTCACCCGGTGAGAGTGGACATGATAGCTCTCCACCGTAAACAACTCATCTAGCATGTCCAGGCGTTTCCAAACACCTTGAAATCATTCATCAATGTATAGAATTTTTAGGTAATCATGATTGAGTTCTGCCATAGCACCCGTAAGAGGCTGGCCAATACATGTCTATCTCTGCATCAAGGATCTTTATTCTCAGGGAAATCAAGTCCATGTAGCACCTAGATATTTTACCTTATGTGTTTTACCTGGATCCTAGAACATAATATAGAGCCCTTCGTTAATAATCAAGGGAAAATCTTTACGAATACCTGTCCGACCAAATAATTCAATACGGGAAGTGAATATTCTGTGCGTCTACTCTAGGGAAAATGGGACCAAATGGCTTTTGTAATCTTCCTCTGATATTCAAGAATCTCAACTACTAGACTGTTCTGTCTGCAAATGAAGACATTTAATGCTCATGGTTTTGGGGGGGGTTTACATCAAGTTGCAGGTAAATAAAAGCCATAATATTTGCTTGATCCTCCATTTTGTAAAAGAGGAAACACTCAATCCATTCATCAAGTAGTTGAATGTCGAATGATTTGAGTGTGTAGAATTGGCAAACTTCAACCTGTATGAAGCTGTACAGGAGGTAAATCGGCATATACCTACGTTAAAAGCATATTGCCCCTTGATAGGTCGTTCGTGGATCTCTTGCAAAAATCGCCATTCGTGGCCTTGCATGTATAGTTAATGAAGTATTTCATTTTCTCCTTTTCTTTTCATCAGCCGCACCTCAATTACTTTCTTAGATCTGCTGCTGTGATACCCTGGCATGGCTGACATCAAGAGGGCCTCGAAAACATCGAAGTCTCATTTTTCTCAGGGGAAACTTCATAGGACGTCCAAATGCCTGCGTTTGCTGGGCTGCTAAAGGTGATTTTTCCGGTTGTGGTAAAGCCAGCTCTTCACATAGAACAACCAGAGTGGATTCAGAATCGGTTTCGTGTGCCCTGCCCATAGAGTTGTTCTTGTTCTGAACTGATCAGTGCCAATTTCAAGCAGGTTTTTAAGCTCCGAGTTCTGGTATGGCAGAAAAGGAGGAATATCGGTACTCGATTAACAAAATCTGGTCCGGTTGAATTATCTCGGGAAGGCACGACGAGCCATGCCATTTATATATACAATCAATATGGACTTCGGCGAGAAAATTAGGATAGTACCACATTTCAATCGATGAAATACTTTAAAGAGTTTCTTAACCCTAAGCTATTATAGATATGAGACACTTTATATATATATATATATATATATAAAAAAAAAAAAACATGAAATGCAATATTCAACCAATCTAATATTAAATAATAAAATACAAAAATCCTCAATTAGAAAAGAAATTAGAAAATAACGATCAAAATTGAAATAAAAAAAATAAATTAGAGGAAAGTGAACAATGTTTTCCCTCCCAAATTAGCTTTAGGTTACATCCTCGTACTACATTGGGTCACATAAAAAATGCAAAAAAAGACAAATGAAAAAAACAAGATAGCAAAAAAATAATAATTAAGGAACCAAAAGATATCTTTGACGACTAATAAGAGCTTGGTTTGAATAAACATATCACTATAATAACCTTGTAAAAAAAAATTAATCTTATAAGAATTAAAATTGTGAAGATCATTTCAAAATAGATGAAACTAGACATTGTCCCCGCGCTTCGCCGCGGGAGACACAATTTTTTTTTCAATGAAAAAAATATTAATTGTGTGTATTTTTTTAATTATAATATAAATTTAGCTAAAATAATAAATTTGTGCAGAATTCATGTCAAGTGCAAGTTTTGTATAAAATATATGAATTTAAAATCGATATAAATTTATTTGTTTCGTAGTTTTGAACGAAATAACCAGCATGAATTTATCATCATCATAAAAAAGCAAGAAAACTCGGATATCTGAATTATTCAGTTCACTGTATTAAGATTAATTTATTTTATAATTCAATTTAAATAAAACAAAATAAATTTATAAATTGTGAAAATACCCACAACAATAAAATTTAAAAAAATAAGTTGTTAATTTTCTATCAATAAACAGACGACAACATAGACTGAAAATTCATCATGACGTTATTGCAATTATCATTGCTATAAAAGCTAAAATTATTGTTAACATTACTGTCAGAAGAATTGAAATAATTAAATTGCCCTGAAAAATAAGAAAAACAAAGCAAAAGATTTTTATAAAGAAAACAATAAAAAAATAATAACTAAAATTATCATTATTATTGCATAAATAATAAAATTATGAAAATAATATAATCTAAAGAACAAATAAAGAAACAGAGAACAAAAGAAAAACGAATAAAAATGATCATCGATATAAATTAAAATTTCAAGAAAATCTTAAAAAAAATGAAAAGTTTTTTATTAAAAAATAATCACTAAAATTATCATTATTATTGCGCAAATAATAAAATTATCACAATGATCTAATCAAAAGAACAAATAGAAATAAAAGAAAACATCTAGCCATGGCACCCGCGCCTTGTCGCGGGCGGAATCATATTTTTTTGAATATAAAAAAATATTTATTATGTATGAATTTTTTTATAATAGCATAAATTTAGAAAAAAAACATATAAATTTGTATATAATTTTTATGAAGTGCAAGTTTTGTATAAAATATATAAATTTGACTGAATATAAATTAATTGGCTTGAAAAAGAATTTCATTGCCTTGACAAATTATAAAAAAACCAAAAGATTTATAAAAAAAAACTAATAAAAAACAATAACTAAAATTATCATTATTATTGTGTAAATAGTAAATTCAGAAAAATCATTCAACCCAAAAAAGAAAAAAAAATAACAGGAAAAAAAATAAGTGAAGGGAAAAAGGAAGCAGTATTAATTTTAAAATGACTACTAATTTAAATTTAAATCTTAGGATTGAACCGATAAAAAAAAATCCCAACAAAAAAACCTATAAAAAAAAACTAAAAGTATAGATGTATAAAAACGAATAAAACATATATATTGTCTAAGATTTTTTTAAAAAACTAAATGAATTAATATAATAAACCCTCGAATAATCAAATAAAAAACTAAATAGTTAAATTTCTATCAACAAAAAGATGAATACATAAATTGAAAATCTGTCCTTATGTGATTGTTATTATCATTACTATAATAGTTAAAATTATTAAAAACATTACTGTTAAAACAATTTAAATAATTAAATTATCCTGAAAAATCACTAAAAAAACAACCACCTAAATTATCATGATTATTGCATAAATAATCAAATCATAAAAATCACCCAATCCAAAGAAGAAGAAAAAGAGAAGCAAAAAACAAAATAAATGAACAAAGAGAAAAAATGAGCAATATTAATAAAAAAGGAATTCAAATAATTAAATTGCCCAGGGAAATTATTACAAAAAAGCATAATATTTGTATAAAAAACAATAAAAAAATCAATCAATTAAAAATAAAAAAAAAACAATGAATTAAGAGCAAATAAAAAATTAAAAGAATAAGGACCGAAATGAAAAATAACATATATTAAATTAATTCCAATTAAAGGATAAAATTAAAGAAAAAACAATTCGGAGGACCAAAAATAAATATTGAAAACTGCTGCCATTTTTAAAAAAATCAGAAGAAGAGGGACTGAAATCAAACTTTGTATATATTACCAATTTCAATTGGAGGACCAAATCAAAGAAATCAAAACATCTGTACCGGAATAATTGACTGAATAAAAAATAAATACAAAATCAAAAGTATAAGGACTGAAATAAAACGTTCTTATATAATCAGTTTTAATTGGAGGGCACAATTGAAAACAATAAAACTTTAATTTGAATAAATCAGTAATAAAAAAGAAATAAAAACTTCAGGGACCAAATGGAACTTCACACCAACATCAGGGACCTTATCTGCATTTTGGGGCGGGAGGAGAGAGAAAAGGGACGTCGGAGCGAAAACCGTCCTCCGCGGCTTAACCGGTCATCGGTGGATGGAACGCGCCGCGACAGAGGATAGAGGAACTCCTGGCGCATCGTCTGGAGAGGCGGAAGTCAATTTTTTAAGGCGGGAAGAAGTCGCACGCGCCTCCAAAGTGGCGCGTAAGGGCGGAACCTCGCTGGCGCAGGACGGATACGCGCCAGTCGCCGGCGGGAAAAAATAATAAAATAATAGGCGAATTACCGGATCGCCCCTGACCCCACCCGTAATTACAAAAAAACCTGAAGGGAAAGGACGGCGCTGCCCCCGTCTCCTGTTAGCTAATTTGTCGTTTTGTGGGCCCTTTTTCGGCAGTGCACTGTTCCGAGAAAGTGAGAAAACCCGAGAGAGCCCCTGCAACTGTGCACTATTTTGTCTTTTTCGGGGGCTTTAATCGGTAATGCACTGTTCACAGGCGGAAAAAACAAAAAAAAATTGGGTGGACGAACTCGCGCGACACACGGATTAAAAAGCTCGCGTCCACAGTGTTTTCAGAGACAATGAACAGTAATGAATAGTATTTTTCGTATTCTTTTAGTTATTTGTTAATATCTAAAAAAATCAAGATAATTGTTTTTGAAAAAAAAAACAATAATATATTAAATCAATTTTGGTTTCGCGGCTAAAACTGCAAGCCTGTAACTTTGTATATTATTTTTGAGGTGGATATGAAACTTAGCTAGAGTTTCAATAATTTAATTTAGACAAACCAATTCTAAACAATTATTACCACTCAATTTCTAAGTTTTGATGATGTCTTTGATGGTCCTTCCACTGGTTTCTCAGCTTTTCCATTATTACCATCTTATTTTAATTAGACTTCCATAATTCACATAGATAATAACATAATTACGCTGTACCATCCTGAGTTTTTTGCTTGAATTCCACTTGAGTTTTTTAGAAGAAAAGGGGGGAGATATGGAGAGGAGAGTTGTGGTGATGATGATGTGCGCTATGGATGGAGTTGTTTTGTGTCTGATTACTAGTAGTACAGTACCACAGGGAATTTGAAATTTAGTGTTTTATTTATTTAAGAGACATTTAAGCTGAATCAATTTCAATGTGTAAAATAACATACCAAGCTCATTCATTCAGTCCAACTCAATAAAGGAGGACTTTTGAGATTACTTATTAGCCAAGCAAGTCATGATTTTATTTTAAAAAAAAAAAGAACTATTTTAAAAGATCTATGAAGTGGTTTCTTTCATGTTTGATCAATTATTTAATACTCCTTAAGATCTATAATTCACATGCAGCATCTGTTTATATAGATTTTCATTAGACTGGAAATTCAAAGAAGAGTAGAACAATGGAGTATTTTGTTTTTCATGCGGTCGTTAATTATTATAATTTTAAATATAAAAAAAAACTAATTTCACACCATCCACGAGATGGTCGTCGTCGTCGTCGTCGTCGTCGTCATATTCGGCGTCTCCGATAATTTAACAAGGCATGATATGAGTAGTTTTGGTCTCGTAACTCACCATCCCACCATGCCCACCAACATTTTTACACCCAAGTCTTAAGACCTTGATCAAGTCACTACACATCATCCTCACATTCCCTTCCCCTACTTCACTTTGCATAACCAGCAACACTTTCGCCACTCCATTGCTCCTCGCCACTTTCTCCTGCGCCTTCTCATCCCTGAACAGACAGCACATACTCCACAGCACCACTACGGCGTCCTCCGTTGCCGTTTTTGAGACCTTCATTAATCTCTCCACTATCGCTCCTGCGCATATCGGGTCAACGCTAATCGCTGACCGCCCATCCGCGCACGTACAAATAATTGACAATACCTTCAGTGACTTTTCCACGACAGAAACGGCAGCGTTTTGGCTCAACAGCATGTTCGATAGAGCTCCAACCAGCCCGAGTTGAGCTAGCCGAGTCTTGATTGACCGAGTAATAGACACCGAAATCAAAAACGACATGACTGCTTCGTTTAAATCCTGATGGTCGTTTTCAGTTTTGAGAAGCTGTACTAGAACCGGCAAGACGTCTTGTGTACCTGCAACCAACTGTTTTGACTGGTTATTCATTGTAATTGACTCCAAAACGGTGACGCATGCGATGCTGTACTCCAAACTCCCGTTTCGCAGAACAGAAATAAAGGAAGGCAAGCAATTCGAATTTGATATGAAGACTAATTTGTGCAATTTCTCCCTGACTCCATTTTCAAGCAAAATTGAACTTAAAACCCTGATAACCGACTCCAGAACACGAATTTGATCGCAATTTCTGTTCAAAACACCCACGATCGCCTCCAAAAAATCATCAAAACTGACCAAAAACCTTCGGCTCACCTCTCCACAGCTAACAAACTCTACAATCGAGTCCAGACACATCTCTATCTTTCCACTCTTAATTTCTTCAATCCAGACCCTAACTTTCTCTTCGGAAACCGCAGGAGCGAGAGCAGGGGACTTGGTGGGGGCTTTGGAGGTCCAGAGGTTGATGAGGCGGTGGAGAGTGAGGTTAGGAACAAAGTCCTTGGAGGAGAGGACTTGCATGGTGGCTGGACAGGTGTCGTGACCGGAGTCGAGCCAATGTTGAATACTGGAGCGATCGTATGTGACGCCGGTGCAGAGACTTACGGGAGATTTCATCAAGTCGAGAGAGATCGGACAGCGAAAAAGGCTGGGTACAGCTATGCAGAGCTCGTCTCTCCCCATTCTTCTGAGAGAGAGAGAGAGAGAGAGGGAGAGAGAGGGAGAGGTTGAGGACAGGAGAAAGAGGGGGTTTGTAGGGGAAGGAAGGAGTCAAAGTTTAACGTCGGTTTTTTTTTTTTTTTTTGCTTAGTCAAATTTTCAAGTAAATAAAAATATATTTTTAATAAAAAGAATGAACTGGAAATGAAGAAGAAGATACGGGAGCAGGTTGAAGACTCGTGTCAGTTTGCACCGCGTCACTGGTGGAACTCTTCTCCTTTTGGTGGTCCTCTACCCCTCCTGAAAGTATTTTTCTACCCTTTTTTCCTTTATTTATTTATTTATTATAAGCAGGACATATTTTATCTTAATTCATAAGTATCTTCAATGCTTGAACATCATCTTAAAGATGCTGTCCCCTTTTGGTAACGCGATTCCACCTACATTTCAAATCATTCACAGTGTTTGGTAAATGCAAAATCAGTTTAATTTATTATGGTACCCACCATAAAAATCGAGAGAAATTACATATTTTCAAAAGCAGTTTCCTCATGTTTTTCAGGGTGTGTTGTATTGCTTTTACTTTTGCGATTGAGGTTAAAAAAAAGCAGTTTCAAAAAAAGCGTTTTTACTGTGGTTCAAAATAAGCAGTGAAGTGTTTGGTTAAAACTGTGGTTGAGTTGGAGGTTGAAAAAAAAACAGTTTTGGGTGTTTGGTTACCAAGCTTTTCATATTGCTTTTAACTTGTGAAATTACTTTAAAGGGTATATATTTATATGTATATAATTTTTTTAAATATTGTAAATTTAATAATTATAATAATATAATGTAATTAATAATTCATGAAAAAACAAATATTATTTTTTATTCTCCCATCAAACTACTTGCAATTTCATCACGAACAGATATTTCCCTTCAATTAGGACTGATCTGTATCTACACATTTTTTTGTATTTTTTTTAAATATATATTTAAAAAATGGCTGGGCCGAGGGCAGCCCAACTTTGCTAGATTTGGGCTGGGCCGAGTGCAGCCCAGCCCAAGTCCAGCTTCATTAACATATAAAAGAAGTAAAATGGTGCGCTGCACTATGCGTCTTCTTCGACAGTGCAGCGCACCTGTGCACGTGAATTATTTCACGTGCACAGTGGCTTCCGACCAACCACGACGAGAGCTTCAACGGAGGATACCTACGGGTAGAGGAGGCCGAGGTGGTTCTTCTTGTGGTGGTGGCGTCTGAAATGGTGGCCTGTGGTGGCCGGAGGCAGCGTTGGAAGGTTGCGGTACTGTTCACCGACCACCATGAGAGCTTCAACGGAGGATACCTACGGGTAGAGGAGACCGAGATGGTTCTTCCTGTGGTGGTTTCATCGTAAATGGTGGCCTTTGGTGGCCGGAGTCAGCGTTGGAAGCTCTCGGCTTCCATGGCTGTTCTGTTGTGAGAGAGAGAGAGAGAGAGACATACACAGTTTCTGCTTTTCATATTACGATGATCAGATTCCAATTTTTCCTTCATTTTTCTAGTCATTTTTCTTCATCAGACATGGCAAGGAGGCTTCATTTTTCTTCTCTTCATCATGCGGGGTAGACATGCGGGGTAGACATGCAAAATATAAATTAAACACAATTTTGCAAGAAAAGCCATTTCAATCTCGCACTTGCGATGCAAGAAAAACACCTAATTTGATGTTTTTTTTGGAACGACGATTTGGGTGGGAAAATGGTGTGGGTCCCACACCTTGTACCTGTGTTTGGTACAAACCAAACACCAATATTGTGGTGCGATCTGGCAATCGCAGATCGCACCACAATGCTAAACATGTACTCAATCGATTAAAACTGTGATTCAAGCATTAACTTAAAACCAATCGCAGGTTCTCTCCAAGCGTTATAAATGAAAAGGCATCAATAACAGCATCCCAATCAGTTCTCCCATCTTTCTCGAACTGCTTCAAGTCCCAGGCCCCTGAAATCCACCTGGAGTCCTCAAATTTACTCACTTTAACCTTCACCCCTCCACCAGAAACCACAGTTCCATTAGAGTTCTCCTCGGCCACAGGAACTTATTCAGGAGCCTCTGGTTCCTTCTGCTCCGATTTTAGAGGCTGTTTGGCACGGCTTTTTTCAAGTCGTGCCACAACTTTTGCTTTTTTTTTATTATTCATTTTAAATGAATATATTTTGGTGTTTTTAGATCATTTTAATGTGCTGATGTCAAAAAATAATTTTTAAAAAATAAAAAAATATCATTTGGATGTATTTCGGCACAAAAAACACTTTGAAAAACTACCACAATAGCTCTCCCAAACAGGCCCTAGTCCTTCTAGAGTGGCGGCAGAGGCTGAAACTCTAGCTCCTCCATCGTCTATAGAGGCCTTGAAAGTGGAGAGGAGAAAAGGAGGTTTTGTGGGTCTGATAGAGAGTGAGGGTTTGAAAATGAAATGGTGTTTGGAAGAAAAGGAAGGTGGAAGGCGAGTTGGTGGCGGAGGGAACAAAGACATTGATATGGAGATTGTTGAGCTAGAGCTTGTGTTTGCGTCCGTTCATGGCTACTAGTTATCCTCGGCCTTACTAACACTCCTCTTCACAGGAAAATAATTTTTATATAATTTAATTTTAAATTCAATCTAAATTTAAAAAAGTGAAATATATATAAAACTTTTTTCTTAGCATAAAAAAAGTGTAGTTATTAGCAATGTACTTTTTGCAGGAGTAAAAAAACAATAATTATGGCGAATTGATTTTGTTTTTTATCCTGAGTACAAACCATTATATAGTGGGTGTTTGTGTTGTAATTTATATGTTCCCATTTAGTTGGTCCAGTTCAGTCCATTTTTTTAAATAAAATATTTTTAAAATAAAAAAATATGTAGATAAAGATTTATCCTGATGAAAGGGAAAGACGTGTGACGTGTGACTTCGTTGCACTCCACAATCCTATTGTTTTTCGATTGATTATGAATTAGAAACTTGCAACTGGATTTGACATTGGAATTATATCTCTACAACTGGATCGCAGATGTTATTACTAATGATATTGTTACTATATGTTTCTTGATCAAATAACAAGGGATTGCAGAGGTTTTCGCTTATCGATTTAGTTCGTGATGACATTGCAAGTAATTTGATGAGAGAATAAAAACAAATATATATTTTTTTCATGAATTATTAATTATATTTTATTACAATGATTATTAATCTACTTTTAAAGTAATTTCACAAGTTGACAACAATATGAAAAGCATGATAATCAAACACACAAAACTGTTTTCTTTAATCTCAAACTCAACCACAGTTTTAACTAAACACTTCACTATTTATTTTGAACCGCAGCTAAAAGTGTTTTTCATGAAATAATTTTTTTAAAACCTTAACCACAAAAGCAAACGTAATACCAAACACACCCTAGACTAAGATTGACAAATCTTTTCAAGAAAATGTAAGGACATATATCGGCATGTATTATATATTTGTCTCTTAACATTTTAATAAATATAATATTTTTGCATGTAATTGCCAATATCTTGTTTTAAGTGAGACCAATCATATTTGCAGTAGACTAAGATTTTCTCCATGCTCATACAACTCTTCCAAGTAGTCATGCCCAACAAGATTATTCTTCTTAAGGTGACCAGTAAGGTTGTTCTCTTATTTACATTTTAGCCCTTTTAATTTGAATAAATTGAATGCAATGCTCTCGATACTCTAGGAAAGCTCTTGCATCAATGTTTAGGTTCTTTCATACTCTTTTTTTTTAATCGGTGATTTTGTTTTAAGATATAAATCAAATCCTGTGATGGAAAACGTTTCATGAGATGGAATAAAAAACTGAAAAATCAAGGCTTTCGTTTGGACCATGTTCATCCTCTCCAAAAATCCAATCAATGGAGTGCCAATGTAGTTATTCTGGGCCATACTCATCCTCTCCAAAAATCCAAGCTCTCAACCTCCTAAAAGCCCAAGTCTAAAACTTCCTTAAGCACAGGCCCAATATGCTTTAAGGTCATTTGCCTCCCTCCTGGACGTCATTCCAGCAATAAATGGTGGGCGATGTAAATAATATTTTATTATTATTTTTTAAATTTTATTTCAGTATCACCCCACCAGAACAATTCAAAAATAATATTTAAAAAGCTCGATTGCCCACGTTTCATACGAAAACAAGGAGAAGAGCTAGTTTGCCCACGCCGCACATGGCAATGCAGTCGAAATGGATACGATGACAATGAATGACGGCCTATCCATTTCCTGAACGTGGTGTTATTTTGTATCGAAATCACAAGTCAATGAAGTAAAGACGAGAAGAAATTATCAAATTATATATGTCTTGTTAATCCTCGAGCTGCAGGTGTTGTCAAACACATTAAAGGCAGGTGGGACTGCGAGTCTATGGATTTAGACATCCGTGAAATCGATAAAAGCACATATCAACTGAGAAAAGCTTCGATTCTGATCACATGTTATTATTATTAAAGGGATGCTCGCCTTCCTAGCCTGCTCTTTCCACTGAAACCCTCGAGAATTTTCAGTAATGATTAAAGAAAACGAAAATGATCTGCTTTGATTGATCGAGGAAAGATCCCAACCCTGGCTGGTGTTCAGAAACTACTCCACATGCAGAGACTAGTCACATGAACTTTCAATCCGATGAAAACTCACTCCCAGTGAAAACCCGCAAGCTCGGCCCTCATCTTTCACAAGAACGCCGAGCACTTTTTTGTCCCTCGGATCTTACAATCGGCCTCTCTTTTTAGCGCACCCATCTATGAACCCTATTTACTGAGCATCCGTACTCTCCCTTGCTCAGCAACTAGATAAAAAGAACAATCCAATAGAGTCACTAAAAAGAGGTGGAACATCAATGAAAGAAAACTAAAGATTTGGTTTCACAGACTGCGGATTGCAAGCCACTCTTTTAAATCAGGGGGATGGGGGGGGTGTTGTGGGAGATGAGATGACACCATGTACTCAAAAGGGTTCGTTAAAGGGTCTAGACGGATTGGCAACAGGACAAATCTCCCTGTTGTTTGCTGAGGAACCTGACACAACAGTTGAAGACTGGAGTCGGCCATTAAGTATGGAATGGCCCCATGCAGACACCTAACCATGCTACACGGCCCCTCTTTTTCTCCAAATCTTTTCTTCTTTTTCTTCCATTTTGTAAATACACTTTTGGCCTCGATTTTTCATGAGTACAGATTCACTCGGGACACCCTTCCTGAAGACCCGCTCAATCCAAGGGTCTCTCGGTGCAAATTTGAATGCGCAGGCTATGTGTTAGGACAATTTATTAATTTCACTTGGTCTTCTACATCAGCCATCACATGATATTTTCCAAACACAATAAACAGAACACAGCCCAATGGGTCAATGTGATTGCACATGCTGTTCCAGCATTTACTTTCAAGTTTCAACATTTCCTCCTTGTTCGAATTTTGCTCTACTCTTCATCCAAACGTTTCCTTTGCAAACAAGCCACCTCCAATACCACCACCAAACCAAACGCAGTATTTATTACTGGTGTGTGTGTGCGCGTAAACCTTTTAGCTTCCACACCTGGCCCTCTCCTTCCGGACTCTCTCTCTCTCTCTCTCTCTCTCTCTCTCTCTCTATACACTCTTCATTTGTTTGTGGGCTAACTGCTAATATGGGTAGGAGTCATCTGGTTCTAGTTCTATGTTTACTCTTGCTTGCACCATTTGTAAGTACTACTTATGGCTCGAGGAAGACTAAAAGTTTCAAGATGATCGAGCCCAATTCTCAGAATTCTTCACGGAGTACTTTTACGGGGTTCTTCCCAAAAGGAATGCCGATCCCCCCATCTGCTCCTTCGAAGAAGCACAATGACATCGGTTTACAAAGCACCGAGCCATTGCCGTGAATAAGAATCCACGACTCGAGTGGCTATTTGTACCTTTCAATTGTTTCACCACTCATAGAAGCATGGTATGTATATCACTAGATGGGGACTGGCTACTAGGTTACTTGCTCAACTTCTTGGCATTTCTCTTTTGTTTGCTCCATCTCATGAGAGAACTTCTTTTTATTTTTGTCAAAGATCTCATGATCATGAGAAAGCAAAGATTAATTACCAAGCTTACATAGAGGCATCGTCTAGTGTGAACTTTCCTTCCCTTGAAGGATATTTTAAGATAGCTTCAGCATTGATTTGCATATCTCGTTCCTGGTTGGAATAGAGTCACAGAGACAAAACTGAGGATTTTTTTTTTTTGTAAACATATGCTATAAATATTTGGAACAAACTTGCAGTATTCTTTTCTTCCGGCCTACCTTCCTATATAGCTTCTTATCTTTCTAAGTCTAGAATTGCTGAGGCATTCTCGAATTATAGAACTTGTTGAATTTCAGTATTTTGTTACTCCATCATTCGTTACAGGTAATTGTTCTTCCATTATATATGATCCACCCCACTCTACAAAGTCGATGCTGCTGTTATTCTGCTCGTACAGTATAATTAATTGGCTCGTCGGATTCTCATAATTAATTTTAGCATTACTGACCTGAACTGTGAGTGCGTGCAAGAAATAAACAGTTGATCACACACACCCATGATTTATGCAAAGGGGACGTAGGCGGTAACATTTAATTGATGGAAAGGATTTCTTTTATGAGATGCTGACGTCGTACGTCTAGCTACCCTCCTGCTCTGGTCTACAGAAGAGCACTACTACTATACCTCAATTTTCGAAGGAGGGTTATATGGATTTATATGTACCTGCCTTCATTGCATTTCTATACCTCAATCAGACCACAGAGATGTACTTTTTAGACCATGTAACCCTATTTTACAAAACGTCAGAGGAGGAGGAGGAGGAGGATGTTTTTTCATATGAACTGAAGAAGTTCACGAGGTAAAATGGTAACACAGCACCAGTTTCTTTTTTCTTTCTTAATGATTATCCAGTTTGAAGTTGACATAATAGACCAGGCTCTCTATCAATGGTGGTGACATTTGCAGAAGAAATTGTCAAAATGGATTAGATTTGATGACCGTGTAATTATGACCTAATCTAAACAAGAGAATTGGAGGGACCGGGTGAAACAAGTGAAACTGTCATCATCATAGAAAGCCTAAAGTCAATGGTCGTTAAACAATAAAAAGAAAAAGAAAACTTTGGGTAAGGGGGATTCAAGTTCAAGTGTGTTTCAAGCGAGGAAGACCCGTGCAAGGCTTATGAATCTTTCAACTTGTTATGTCAACATAATAAGAATCGGTTGCTTACTTTTATTACTATAATGCCATGGTCTCTATTTGTAAGTTATGGTGATTAAACGACCACATTATAGCTCTATCTAAACCCCTACCATACACATTTTACTGCATAACTTTCTGCTGTCTCTCATGGCCGGCTGCTACTGTTACAGCTGATAGGTAGACATGAAGCTACAAGCAAAGAGTTGAAAGTAAGTAACCTTGTTACAGTAATGACAGAACTGCCAACCGAGGAAGTACCAGAGTGCTGCTCCGAGAATTTATGATACTGGTTCAGTGCACGTAACTCTATTCAATTGGTTTTCTGCAGTACCCGACGATTCCGCAAGCTTCGATCCGAGACCATAACTCTACAGTCATGTGAGATCGTGCAAGGATGCGCGATGTGGTCAAGACAACAGATCCAGAATTTAAAGTACAGTAGGGTGATGAAAGATGTTTTCTTTAAAACTAAAAAGAAGAGGAAATGGAAGAATATTATGTGGTCGATTACTTAAACTACCAAATGCTCAGTATTTCTCGGCCAAAGCCACACAATTTGAAGCCCTTGTACGGCCTAGCTACAGCTGATTGGCATTTTCTGTGTTGTCTATGATCTGATTTAAACTTGTCTGAAACAATGAAATGCGGACAACGTATTAAGGGGAAATCCTGCAAATAAACCCAACCATAACAACGATGCATGATATATATATATATATATATATATATATATATAGGGGACCCAAAAACTCAGTATGGATGGCTGGAAAGCCAGGAACAAAAACTTTCTTGCCTGGATTGTCCTTTTATATACACTACAATACAATAGATATAAAAGGGTTAGATACCCCAGCGTAAATTAAATGGAAGAAAGAAATAAATTGAGGGAAGCGAGGAGGAGAGCATCAATCAAAAGAAATGAGGACAGAGCGAGGTGGAGAACATTAATCAAAAGAAAAGAGGGCAGAGCGAGGGCTATTGGCTTTCCTTCATAACCTTAAAATCTTTTGTTTTCGAAGGTGCAATAAGTGCTAACAAGCTCCCCTCCAGCATTCAGTTGCTAAGGTAGAGAAGCAGAGGACATGCCTCCCTCTGATCTGCGTGCTGCCTGGCCACTAACTGATGATTTGTCTGAAGCTCTAACATTGTACCTCTCGTACACTTTTTCACGATTATCTGACCACCAAGTTTCTGCTTGGTGCTCCCCAAATCTTCTCCGACTGCAGATAAATTAATAGTAATATACATAAATGAAACGATTACCGTGTTGGGATATTCTAATCATTTTGCTGTTTATTACAGATCAAATCAGCTCTGATTAAGATGATATCAAACCTTTGTTAGGTGAAATGTTGATGTACTACCATCAACGCTCATGTTCAGAATGGTCTGTGATTGTTTATAAAAATGCAATCTTGAATTTATAAAAATGCCCATCAGCAACATCATTTTAACCAAATGTTTATTTTTCTTCTGCCTCTAAGCCATCCAAAATAAGTGAGTCATTAATGTCTAAAATAAAATGAAATAAAGAAGTACCTGAAGCGCACTCTTTTGAGATCTCTAGTTCCATCACGCAAGGAAACAAGAGTGATATACACTCCAGGCTCATACTGTTCTATCCACTCAGCCTCAACATGATTACCATTAGCAACCATTGATGACTCCCTCAATTTCATACCATTCTCAACATCTTGAGGAGACCGAGATTCTTTCCCAGCAATTGCCTCTGACACACTATTACAGCTTGGCTGAACCCCTCTACCATTGGACAGTCTCACATCCGGATGGTCATCCCTCCCATTGGTTCCAGGTGAATCCCGGAGTGACTGAGTGATGCCTGGAGTTCCATTTATTGAAATGGAGTCGATCCTCGTTGGGGAAGCCAGGGATGTTCCACTGATAGAATCAGATCTTGAATGCCGTTCTCCATTTGCATCAGGGGAATGAATGCCATTTGTCTCCAAACCATTTGGTAGGTAAGCTGATCTCATGCTCTCAGTGTCATAGACCCCAGGTGGCAGCCTCTCAGCCATATCCTTGAGCTGGAATTGATAGTGTAGAAATCATTAGTACAAAACAAGAGCAAGTCAAGAAAAAGATTAAGAAAGTTTCTAACAAATATAAAAGACAAGGATATTCTCCAATGGCTACAAATGGGAATGTTCGCTACCGAAATTAATGCAACCATTGTTTCGTTCCTTCCTACAGAAATTTGTTCTATCAAATGCATATAGGTTTGATTGGGTGGATGCATATTGTGGCATGCACCATAATTATGGTGCAGAGGAGATCAAACAAAAAAATTCCAAAATTCATTAACAAGGAACCAATGATCAGTGGGTAAAGATACCTGTGCAGTAAGTGACTTTATAACATCTTTTGCAGCTTTTGACTTAGCTGATTCCTCGGCAGCTACTGCCATAGCTTCTTGTACCTTCTTAGCCGATTTATGAAGCTCTAATTCTTGGAATTCACATCTCTGTCTTAGGCTCTCAACCTAAACAAGATCCATACCCATCAAGATTAAAGTCCATCCAAAGCCAATCAATGATCAAACCCAACCCAAAACAAAAAAAAAACCGACTTAATTCATTCAGAAACATGTGATTACTTATTGTGGAAAATTCAGCCAGAATACCTGTGTTCGCAGCTTAAGCACTTCTTGATTCAAAAGTTCATTTGTTTTCTTCAAACTATCAGCTATACTTTTGGAAAAGGAAAGTCCTGAAGTTGTTGGAACAGGTGTTGCAGAACGTGGGGGGCTAGGTCTCCTTGAGAAGGGCGACACAGATCTGGAACTTACTCCAGATGGTGTAAGAACAGGTTTGGGAACCTTTGGTCGCATATCGATAGGGGCAGACAAAACAACATCTTTCAGCTGTAACAAAGAAGGTGCTTGAGAAGACCGCACAAGAGAAAATGTATCAGCTTTCTTTCCTTGTTTGGCTGCTTTGCTATCTAATTGCTTAATCAAGTCCAGATTTGAAGGCAGTGTTAATTTCGACAACTTTAAATCAGCCTTGTCCAACCTGTCCTTGTTTTCACCTGAAAGGCGAGGTCCAGCATTTCTCCTGTTAGTGTTACTAGTGTCCGACAACTTATTTAGTTTGGTAAAACAGGAATCACAGACACGATATGGTTTGCTGGGATTGGGAGCTAAGGCTGCTCTTGCTGCTTTTCTGGAACTGCATGAATGGCAATGAACAAGTCCACAATTATAGCAGTTATGTCTTTTACGTGTGAATCCAAAAGCCTGCCTGCAGGACGAACACTGAGATTGCTCAGAACCAGATACCCATTTATGGAGGCATATAGCTGCAGAATAGTTTGCACCGCAAGCAATATATTTGACATGTCTATCCTTCAAAGCTTCAACTAGAGTAGGTGTTTTTCGATCTTCACCATCTCCATGGCCCAACCTGCCATTGGCACCCTTTCCCCAGGTATAAACCTCATTTCTTGATGTCAATACCGCTACATGATATGCACCACAAGCAATTTCCTCAACAGATTCTCCAGAAATCTTATCTTCTACCAAGCAGGGTACCTTTCCATCAGCATAAGGATTTCCAAGTTGACCATAAACAGTACTGCCCATTGTGAATATGTGTCCTAACGTGGTCAAACCAACAGTTAAACTATGTCCACAAGCAATTTTGTGAAAATTGTAATCAATTAATGCTGGCACACAAGTGGGTTTAAGCCGAGGTTCTTTGTCTCCTTGTCCTAGACGATTTTTGTCTCCGTCACCCCAGGTAAATAATTTTCCAGATGACGCACTGGAAGTTGACTGTGTGACAATAATATCCACCACAGCAGCAGTATGCCACACTCCACATGCAACAGCAATAGTCCTCAATCCAGCAAGTGATTCTACTTCTCTAGGAGAGGCAAGATTTTCTCTGTTTCCGTGGCCCAAGACACCAAACGTTCCATCACCGAATGTAAAAAGCTGCCCTGTTGATGTCACCAAGGCTGTATGCCACGGACCACAGGTTACAGAAGCAACTTGAAGACCCTCAAGAGGACCAGAGATTCTCTTGGGTATCCAGTGACTAATATCAGTGCCATGACCAAGAAGCCCGGCATAGTGCATCCCATCTCCCCATGTATAGATTTCCCCAGCCATTGTAACGGCACAGGTATGGAATTCTCCACATGCTACAAAGTCAACAGTAGTCATTGCCAAAGACTCAATCATGCGAGGTTGAATAACATCTTTCCCAACACCATGGCCAAGCCTTCCACCAGATTCTTCACCCCATGTAAAAACTTCACCCTGCCTTGTGACCATTGCAGCATGTCTGAATCCACAGGCAATATGATGTACATCTAAAACTACATTAGATTCTAAGGGCCTGGGAAGAAGCACATCAGCTCTAGTGCTCAAATATGTGGCATTCTTATCGGCCCCAACCTTGACAGCATTATCGCATATCACCTCACCCCATATGTATACATCACCTAAGGCATCACAATCATCTGGTGCAGAACCATGACTGGAAGTGCTGGGAGCACTGGAAACACTAACTCTAAAAGCATCTGAACCAGAACCTTTGACTTGCATATTTGTGTTTTCTGATGCTACATGTGACCGATCAGAATGTGGAGAACTCTCAAACTGAAAATTCTTCGGAGAAGTGTTTGGGTTTAAACTGAGAGAAACCTCTGGAGAGCTAATATCCCGTGAAATACTAACAGAACTGTCACTAGCACTGTTTGATGTTAAATCTCTGCCGTCCTGAAATCAGAAATTTTCACGACAAACAATACACAGCAGCATAATTAGGAAACAACATTGTACTTTGCATTGATACAACAATACAGCATCACTAATGTAATGAACAAAGGGAAATAAGACAACTCCAGAGTCCAGATAGGGTACAGGGAGGGAAAAGAGGAATAGGAGGAAATATAGAGGAGAAAATTAGATAAAGTTTCATTAGTTAGTGGAATTACATCAAGATAGAGGCCACCATCACTCCATCCATCGATTTTGGACCGCCCACCTTGACCAGAGATTATTAATGCCTTTAAGCCTGCAATCCACACCTCTGCCTCAACTCTGTCCTTGCAAATCTGAAAACATGACATATAAGATTCACAATTTATGCAGATAAAGAAGCAAAACACAACTTCACAACTTCATCCTATACCAGATCGAGGGACCGCTTCCCGTTGTTGTATACAAGAGAAAATGATAAATAGTCCTTTTCAGGGCGGAGATATCGTTGAAAAACAGCCTGGTAGCACATTAAGAGAAAACAAATAGAGCGAATTTATCTCCTATAACAGGAACAGAATCATTAAATACACTATACTATGCTAAAAACATAAAACAGGTATAAGAGTGATGGAAAATCTCACAGTTCTTTGTCCAGGAATAATTTTAGAGACCAAGGCTAACTTCAAACTTCTTTCACCACTGCTTGAAATCCAGATCAAAGTTGTTTCATCCTGTGATTTTTATACATAAGAAAGTAAAGTGTTAAAAAGGGAAGGAGGGGAGAGAAAAGAGAGGAGCAGGCAATCTGTGTGCTGAATGGCAAGGCCACAGATTACATCATATTTACCTACAAAGAAACATTCAAATAGTAGAAGACAACACACTAGATGAGCACATGTAGAACAAATAAGATGACTTGTATTAAAGACAGCATGGGATTCTTCACGAGGCACGCTGACCAGTTCATTAAGTTATTCTAAAGGCAATATCGATTCTCACTGAAACACCATGCAGATAATCAACTGAGTGATAACAAACTGCGTGGAAACGGTACACGGGACTTGGGCAAAAAAACAACGAGCAACTTGGTGGACATAAAAAATCCCCATAAATGATATGTTATATATATTTCTCATTGTTTATAACACATGCATGCCTTCATATGACCATATCTATACAGCCTCATATTGTTATAATAATCATTATAAACAACAGTTAAACTGCAATACTGCAATGAAATCTCCTAATCAACAGTTGTGGTTCAAATATGTAGAAAAAGAGTTCAGAGTAATGAGAGAAGTTTTGGTGTTCTTGTTGCTGTTTTTAGTGTTGAAAACATGATCAAAACATAAAGAACGCTATCCACCTATCTCCAACTGTGCCTGTATAATTGCACTAACACTGAGGAGGATCATTTGTTATGCGAAAAATCCATTACCCTAAACATTTAAAACTGAAAATGAGTGCAGTAACTGAAAGTATCCTTGGTCAAATGCTCAAGAATCAAACTTACATTAGAAAGTCTAAATGGACAAAACTTAGGCTTTCCCTTACGACCATATTTCAGAAGTTGAGAACCCTTCTTCAGAGCAATTAATGCCTGCAAAAAGCAGAAAGATAATTTACAACCATTGGGATGATACCTTTGGCAAGTGGACTTAATATTATTCCGTAAATCAAAAAAGAAAAAGGTGCCAGCTTTGAATTTAGTTAATTGTTTTAAACATGTTTTGGCACAGCATGCTTGTTAATATTACCAAGACAGCGAAGATTTCTAATGCGTAGAATTATCAGAGGCTTGTTACTGCTTGTTGTAATCATAACTCGTTAATGGATGTGCTTGAAAGAGATACCATCCCACACCCCATCTTATAAATTGATCTTATCCTTTACAAGTGTGCAAAAAAGAATCAACCGGCAAGTAATGGCATTGGAAGCATGCCAGATTTGGGTCATTACATGTGATGAAAGCTATAGTTGAGTAATCCCATCATAAGTCCAAAAATAATGGTCAATGTTGTTCTTGGCATACAATGTAGTGTTCTGGTATTAAGTAGCGACATATGCACTTGTTCCCTCTAAAATGCACCTTTAAGCCCCACTTCAATAGCTAAAAATAGCCATAGCCAACTAAAAGTCTCAAGAAGAAAAATGGACGAAAATGATAGTGAACCTTAAGGCATTTTAAAGACCATTAGGACTATACTCCAAACATAACCAAAAAGAAAAAAAGATGAAGAAAAATGACGTATCCTATTTTCACTCAGAGAATGGATAACTAAAAGCAAGAAGCAATTTCCTTCAATTTCTCCTCCTTTCAAATAGGTCAACCTGATTCCATGCAATTTTTTAAATTGAATTCAAAATCATTAAAAAAAAACCCTCAAACTAAGCACTTTTTTTCTGTCCAAATTTGTCGAGGTGATAAAATTTCTCGAAAGAGAAAATTGCAAAAATAGATTTCGCGCAACATTCAAAGGCATCTCCCACCTGAATAAATAGATTAAAAAGATGGGAAGCAACAAAAATTAAACCCGGAGAATTTATAAAAAAAAAAAAAAATCCCACCTTTGACACTAATAAAACGCACGCGTGGGTAGAGGGAGAGTATGGTACCTGCTCGATGTCACGTTCGGCATTACCGTAGCTAACAAGATCTGCCATTCCATGTGAAGATATTTACGAAAACACCACCTCCCTCTCCGATCGCTCACCGGAGCTCCGTTCATCATATACCATCTACTTCCTCTTCACATCTATTCCCCTCACTCTCTCTATCTATCTCTCTCTAACAAAAAAATCAGCTCTTTGCAGATCTATAATTCTCTCAAAAACCACCAAAAAAATCAAGTCAAAGCCGGTGATCGTTACTGTTGACTAAGAAGGTTAAGGAATGAAGAGCTGTTTCCACGGTGAAAGAAGTCGTTTAGTGGCGGATTGAGAGGATTCCAGCAAGAGAAAGTGGTGGTGTCGGGGAGAGAAACGGAAGGGGGGAGAGACTCTTCGGTTGTTCCTTGTAAGAATAAAATACAAGCACGGACAGAGTCGAAGCCGAGAAAACAAAAGGGAACTTATGTTAAAAACTAAATTAAAATTAATATTAAATTAAAATGGGGGAAGTAGCCTGTTTGGGACCTTTGGGTTGCAATGCAATCTATTTTTTATTACATTTTAAAAACAATATTTAATATTATTTTTTTCGAAATTAGTTTATGATACTATTACCGTTTGGGGTATACCGTATACGTACTTCTTTTTTTCATTTTTTACTTTTCTACAGTACATGTTTTGGTTCAGCATTTGAATTAGTTAAGTGTGGTTGATATTATTTTTTAAAGTGTTTTTTATTTAAAAATATATTAAAATAATATTTTTATTATTATTTAAAATCATTTTCTTATATCAATAATTAAAATATAATAATTTAAAATAAAAATAAAAAATATTTCTAAAACAGAATATCATGTGTTCTTTCCTTGGATAATAAAAGTAAGGAGGAGGACACAGGGAATAGTTTACTGAAGATTTTAGTCTCGCCATCGACGCTTTGTGATTGACTTGGAAAACGTTAGGAATTAGTTATTGGATTAATTTGGGTTATTATTTTTGTTGAAATGCTAGGCTTTATTATTTTAAAAAAATATGGTTGACTATGTCAAATTCAATTAGTTTTAATTCCTGGGTTAACTCGTATACTCAAGCTAAGTTTAATTAGTGTGATTTTATATAAAAAATTAGGAGGTATTTGTCGGGCTATCATTTTAAAAAATATATAGTTTTTATAGCTTGAATTATCTTTTTATGTGTTGTTGGATTGTTATGATATATTAATATCATAAACAAATCTTAAAAAATTATCTAGATATATTTTAAATTAAAAAGTCATTTTTATCACATTTTTAAACACATTTAATATTTAGAAAATAAAACTTGCTGCTCACACTATGATTTAAAAATAAGTACAATTTAATCATTGTCATAATTATTATTTCAAATGTCGGGTAACATTGATAGATTTTTATTGTTCTGTTAATTATATCTATTTACAGCAGCAGCAATGTAATGTAGTTTTTTTTATTTTGCTAGATATATACATTAAAATTTATTCTGCCCCTCCAACGAAAGGTTATGAATTTCCTAAAAAGAATTCTGAAAAATAAAGAGCATAAAGGAAAAGGGGGGGAGGAATTGAGAGACAGCCAAACAGGTCCTAGTTATCGGGAGTTGCGAAGAGTTAAAGCTCGTAAGTTATGTTGGATTTCCTGCTTTGGGGCAGAGGGAGAGAGGGAGGGGGCGCACGTTGAGGTGGCGGAGTGCTAAAGGTAACGGACACGTAACACACAGAGAAGGTTGACGTTAGCCTTGGTACATTTAAATGACGAAAATGCCTATGATGGAGAGTGACTGGTGTTAAAAAGCGGCGGTGTGTGCTTTAGTCCAACGCAAGCGCAGGGGTAGGGTAGGAAACTCATGTTTCGATATAAAAGAGAGCAAGGATATTGTGTCGAGCCTTCGAAAGAAAAGTCCTGCATGGGACCTGGGATACGGTGCCGTTTATGCCGCTCAGATTTTGGAGCCCACCGAGGAGAATGTATTGCTTAGGTGAAACCAAATGCCTAGTTGTGATCTATTGGGATTTTTAGTGGACCGTGAGTTTGATATTTTTCATGAAATCTAGGGAATTACACGATATTCAGGTTGTACCTAAAATATGAGGTCTCATTGGTATGCCCCATCAGTAGAAAGCTAATAAATCCAAAACAAACATAAAACTCAACTCAAGAGGATGGGGAATGTAAGAAAAACAATTGATAGTTGAGACATGAATCAGAATTATAAGTCGAGACATCTAGGGTAATATCATAGAATAAATATATAAATAAAATAAAATGACAAATTTGATATAAAAATCAAATTGCAAATGATGAGATTTAGAAAAATAAAATAAAATTTGATCCAATTAAAAACAAGGATTATGCATGATAAAATTAACAAATAACAATATATTTTTTATTTTTAAAAGGGCATCATGTTTTTTAGGGTCAAATAGAGAAAACAAGGGGGGGATATTGTTGGAGCTCCATCGTAGATGGAGCAATGAGACACACAGAAAATTACTATAAAATATAGTGTTTAACCTTCAAGAAGTATTGCAATTACTGTTTAAAATGCACAAATATCTCTCAAACACTGACTCTTACAATATTTATGTAATCAATTTTTTTTATTTAATTTATAAAAATAGCAAAATACTATTAACCCCACACAATATTAACAAGAAAACACAATAGAAGACCAAAAAATCTCTCAATCCTCATGTGTCTTGTGAAAAATATTGCATTACCCTTTAACTCCCATAAGACTTAAATAGCTAAAGGTAAAATTGTAATTTTAGCTTAACATCGAGTTGTTTCACCTTTTGTTATGATGTGAAAAACATCAGTTAATTTTACATCTCTTTTAGCTCCATGCAAGGTAAAATGGTTAAAACTGTTAGAAATGAAAACACAGTGACATAGATAGAGATAAGATGTTTTGTAGCGAGTTTAATTTTTTTTCTCAATACAATACGGCAGTGTCATGAATTTTTATTAAGTTGGTGACGTGTATTGGATTATAAAATACTTATTGAGATTTGAATTAACAATTTAAATTTCAGGAAAAAAATATTTAATAACAAAACTAATGGCATATAACAAATTATTGAGCTTCAAAGTATCACATTGAATTTTTTTTCATCCATTGATTATTGTGATTTGGGGTATAAAGATATCTCATGTTCAAAGACAGGGATGTGTTGCGAGGTTATATAAAAACTCTTAGAAATTTTCACATTTTGTACCATGATTTTTAATTTCATTGATAACAAATAAATATTATTAATAAAGCAACTAAAATAGATGCTATTGATTTTATTGTTCATATAAACATTGAAATCAACTTTTTTTTCATTTTGAATATCTTTTACTTTCAATCAAAAGTAAAATAAACTAAACTTATAATAGTAGTTAAAATACAAAATGAAAATAAAAATTTGGAATGAAAAAGTAGATAAGAAATATGGCTAGAGTCACTTATTTTTTATATATATAAATAAGGGTGTTAGGAAAAAGAAACAAGGTCTAAACATGCAAGATTCTCTTTTTTTTTTAGTTTTTTTATAATAAACTCCAGTGGAATCCATGATTTGAATTACGAGTTCAACGGATTAACTCGTAGTAACTTTGATTATCTTTTTTTCCTTTAATTTTTTTTTTAATTTATTAAATCGAGAAAGCTTTTTTTAAAAAAAATAAGGTTGAAAATCTATTATACTAAATTCAATGACAATATTAAAAAGTTTTATGCGACATAGTGTTATGTGAAAATAACATAACAACAATATCCATGAATAGATTAATATATTTAGAATCCAATTGATTAAGTATTTGTAGTTTTTCTAAATGTATTTTTCAAGAACTTCAAAACAATAGAATAGCTCCCTTGAAAGTATTCATTATTTGATTTTCAATGGTTTTTTGGTTGATAAAAATACTTTATTTAAATAACAATTAAAAAGAAATCTGTATTCATGTCCATCATGCACGATAATTGTGTCTGTTTGAGAGTGTAGTTGAAGTTGCATTTCAAAGTTTTTTTTGTTTAAAAATGTATCAGAATATTGTAATTTTATTTTTTAAAAATATTTCTGATATCAATACATGAAAATAATTTAAAAACATCAAAAAAATAAATTTAAATTAAAAAATATTTTTCTTTTCAAAAACAGTTCTTATACACAATACCAAAAAAATACCAATATGATCTCTATTGAAATATTTTATTCACCCCTTCCTAAATATCCACGCTTTAGGAAATTGTACGAATAAATAAAAAATATATTCTTGCTTCTTTTTTTTTTCATTAAAAGCTTATCTACGAGTATATAAAACTGCAAGCAATTGACTTTTATGTTGATTGTAAAGGATCTAAACCAGCTTAAAAGAACAACAATAAGAAAATCACATTACAAATCGTCAAATAATTAAATCGTATCCCATGGTTTGTGCTCCATGTCACTCTTCATTTATCAATACTTCTCACGTCACTTGTTGACAATAAAAAGAGGGGATTTAATAAAAAAAATTCATAAGACTTTATAAATACTTTTGACATCTCTTGCTGATAATAAAAAGAGGGAATTTGATAAAACAATATTCCTATAACTTAATTTATTGCCACCATGTATTGTGCGAGAGAATATTTTTAAGAATATTATTTCAAGACCACGCCCACAAAAGAGGCTAGCGATTAGTCAATCTCTCCCTTCTTCTTCTTCCTCACTTCCATCATGGAGATGGAAAAGAGATGGAAAATGGGGATTGAAGCGACTCATCATTTGATTTTCGAGGTTTTATGAAAGAATAGAATAAATAATATCTCAACACCTATAAATTTAAATTTTTAGATGAAATGATTACTTAATATGATATTAGAATTTTGTTTACCCAGTGATTACCAGTTCGAATTTCATCATTCTCATTCTATTCGATAAAAACCAAGCACAAAATAATATAAATATGTGCAAGTTAAAGCCCAAAAGACTTTTATTTAAAAAAGGTGTGTTATAGAATAATATAAATTATATTTTAGGACCTCGCCTATAAACTTAAATTTTTAGATAAAATGATTCTTTAACGGCTTAACTTATACGGTTATTGATTTATCTCCTTTTCTTCGCATCATAATCTTCTACTCTTCAGGAAACAAAAGATAAAGTTAACATTGAAACATTGCATTAATCTTCTATAGTTTCATTCTCAGAAAGTACAAAAAGGCCCTAACAGGGCATTAATTCCCAGCATTTCATATATCTTTTGTTTTTTTACAGTTCCTTCAAGAGAAAATTAACTTTATCACAAAGCAAAATAACCCCTGATGATAGAGAAAAAAAAGCATGTATTTGTTAAGAATGGTTCTTGATAGTTTGCTGGACTATAAGGATTCAACAGAACAGCACTTCGATTATAGAGAGATGGGTAAGCTAGCTAGTCAAGGGAACACCAGAAAGAAACAAAAGGTGACAAAACCCGCGCGTGCGCGTGCGCGTGTGTGTGGATCATCTTCATGATTTTTTGATTCCTCAGGTCATCTCAATGCTTTTCGTGAATTGAGGGATGGTGACGTTTTTAGTTTAATTTAAAAAAAGCTTATTAAAGTATTCTTATGATGAATAATACACTAATGAAAAAGATTAGTATTGCATTTCCTTTGCTTTTGAGGAGGGGCATTTTAAAATGACAAAAAACACCCTCTCGCGTCTGGGGCTTCTCCTTTTACGAAGCTGTGTCTTTTGATATGGCAGGTAAGCGACCGTGTTTATTTGACGATGTCTTTGTTGCCATCTCATAGGACCCACTGTCTGATTACCGGATATTGTCGTTTCAGTGACCGTTGTGCTTTAAAAATATTTTTAAAAAACTTATTTTTTGTTTTTATTTTTCTTATTTTTTTAATATTTTAATATACTAATATTAAAAATAATATTATTTTAATATATTTTTAACAGAGATTATTTTAAAAAACAACAAGAGCACTCTCGAACATTCTCCCTTGAAAATTAAAAAGAGATCGCCTAATTCTTTCCCTTTTCTTTTTCTTTGCCGCGATTATTGGGTTATTCGATGACAATCGTAGCCGCCCATTCCGTAGACTTTTTTAAGTTTCCATCATTTTGACCCTGGCAAATATATTATTTTCAATGGACTTGAGTCATGCGATGCGATGCGATGGAAAGGGATGCTCAATATATGAACCAGCCAAGCGACGTCGGCCGGTCTCCATTGGCGTTCCCGTTTCAAGAACTATCAACTTCTAGTTGTATTTTACTCCCGGTCTGAAATTCCTGTTTAGATATTTTACAGATATTTAAAAAAAAAACCAAATCAATAATTCTTTTAGATATTTCTCCTATAATTTTATAACAATATCAAACTCATGAAGGTTACTTATTTTTTTTTAATTTGATTCCTATTGTATAAACAATTCTTAAAAAAAAACACTCAATTTTATTATCAATCCTTTGCCACCAAGTAAGAATTTTTATATTATTTAATCAGAACTAGTTATATCTATGTTTTTTTTTAAAAAAAAGTAAAAATAACAGAGATTGAATATATATTCGTACCACTCTTCTGTTTTTAACTATCATTTTTAGTGGTCTCAGGAGATAACTAATACGGTGTTATTTGTGACCCACACAACGTTGCATACTAATAATTTGTTTTCAATGTACAATATGGATGTTCAAGCAACAATAGGATTCATAAGCAAGCAAGAAAAACGACGACGAGTCATCAACTTTGACCAAATCTAACAAGATTGAGGAATTTAAAACGATGATGTTCAAGCAACAGACGGGATGTTCGGGCTTTTTTATGCTTCCATCATCTGTGACCTCCTTGCTTCTCTTCGTTCCCTGCCTGTTCTCCTTACGTGTCGAGAGGAGGTTCGGCAATATTACATCTTCGACTATTTTTTGATACGAAGTAGATGATACGAGCACATTGAATCTTTATTCGGTATTGTTTCTTGGAGATTATGGTAATAAGATGTTGCAACTTGAAAAAAATAAGGAAAAGGAAAACATATTTTTGTGGAAAAGTTGATCAGCAACCAGCCTCAATTCGTATTTTTTATTTTAATATAATTTGTATTTCCAAGAGTTTTACAACTTTTTAAATAGTCCAGTAACATATATTTGTGAAATAGAAAAACCAAAATAAAAAAAAGGATTTTTTTGGCAATACCAAATTTAATTTGAATGTTTTTTTGAATCTCTACTAACTACATGGAGTCAATTTTTCTATATATACAATCTATAAAACATTCTAGTCATCGAATTGATGAAATTAGAGGTCGATTGATCTCACTTTTAAGATAAGTGATTAGCGTAGGTAACATAGAATTAAAATCTCATAAAGACATACATTTTCAATTTGATAAAAGCATCCCCCCCCCCCCCCCCCCCAGCAAATAATATTCCACTAATCTACTCCACCAAGCTAAACATAAGCATATTTGTGTGTTGATTTCTTGAATTTTCATGGCAGCTGGCCAAATCGAACCATTAAAATAAATTTTTTCATTGAATCGCGACCCGTTAAAATGTCCAGCATGTTTTCTCTTTTACCAGAGGTGTCATTAATTTATTGACGTTAATATTCAATAGAACTAGACGAGAGGGTGAAAGCTGCCCCTTTCATCAAGAGGCTGGTTCCGTTTCATAGCTCGGCGATCATCAATTTATTACGAGAATTAAATTCATCGACCCCACCTGTGATTGCCCTGCAATCTTTGATGTGGATGGAGTCAGCCACCACGAGCACAATCGCATTCAGCTGTTAGCCTGATTTTATGGCCCTCCATCAACTAGGTACGATTCCAGGATAAAACATCTTGACAATATTTAGTACTCAAACCAGTTAATCAATCCACTTTATGTTTTCTATTAAGCCACCTGTTGCTCTGTTCTGCATCAGAAGAAAGTAGGGTCTGCCATGGAAGCGATCCCATTCCACCCTCTTTCTCTGTGTTCTACCGCTCACATTCACAAGCTGCTGAGATTCACAGCACAAAATGTAATTATGATTTTGAATCTACAGCAAGCCAATCCCTCCACTTCCCTAAAAGGGGTATACGGCCACATCAAATTTTAGAAAGAATGTCAAAGGTTGCAAAAGTTTCCCAGTAATGATGGGCTGGATTAGTGATTAGAATAAGGGAGCTAAACTACTACTAATGATGCGTTTATTATAATAGCAACGTGAGAAAGACCTTGAAAGCCGCCTTATTGCAATAATTTTGATGGGGGCAGCGAGAATCTTGAGGCGAGTGAAATGAAGCATCAAGGACGAGAAAGAGGAAGATGAGCGAGAGGAGGCTACTTCCAAAGGCAAACTTTGTGGACAAGAAGCCAAAATTGTAAGGAGAGGGACCGCTCGATTCGATACAATTACACAGCCTCCAGAGCCTGGTCGGCCTCTTGTTTTGCATATGGGCCCCCTTTTCATTTTAAGGTATAGTAGTGGGGCGTGGTATATTTATTAAAAAAACAAAAAGTAAAAGAGATCAAGAAACGCTCGCATTTTAATTATTCCGTCGAGTTTCACAGTAAATCATCATTTTGCTTTTCATAGTAACATCCAATGAAGTGAATTTTCAAGTGCAGAATGGTCTTTTCATGAGATTTATTCTGTGTTGTAAAACTGGCTAGGGTTACTCAGTCTTTGTATTTCTTAGCATAATAAAATAATTTAATCAGTTTTAAAAACAAAAAGAAATAAACTAAACTAATAAAATGGTTAACATGCCCCAGAAGTAAAATTCAATTAGCTGGCTTTTAGGGTTTTTATATATATATATATATATATATATATATATATATATATATTAATTATGGTTTTTCTTATTATATTCAATTTCATTGCAGACAATTCAGTCTATTCAGTTTTGCACGAGTATGTTAGATTCATCTACATAGCAGAAAAGAAAGTACTCTCTCCTTTTCTTTTTCTGCAATGAAATCCCTACTCGTTTTGAAGTAATGAAACTTAACATTACAAAGTGACGTTTCGTGGTGAAGAAGTCACAGATGGGATTCCATTTTTTGCAGCGAAATTCAACGGTAGTGATATTTCAAGAGGATAGCAAAGCCCATTAGTAGGGAGTGAAAACCTTGTTGAATCATAAAAGCCTCCCTCTCCTTTAACCACAGCAAAACGAAACTAGTAGTGGACGGGCCCGGATAGCTTAAATTCTTGCGTGAGATGCTCTCGACAAGAGCTGGTAAATCGGGTGCATTGATTTTAACTTCATATTTCTCTCCTTCTCTCTTTTCCTTCTCTTTTATTTTTTATATATATGAATTTGCCAATTCTCATATATACTTCACGAAACAAATTCACCCGGTACATTTCTATATCAACCGTCCACGCACGTGCAAGGAGATCATGAAGTAATTATAGGGCTCCACTTTGCTGCCAAGAGTCACCACTGCTTTGGTTTTTCTACTTCGGTTTTGTTATGGATCTTCGGACTTCTGTTTTTTTATGCTCTTTGATGTTTCCAAACTAAACGATTTAATGATACCAGGGTTCCTCGTAAACCTTGATATGCCTGGCATAACAAATACACCCACCCGACACACTCTTTAACACTCTGACTCTCTATCAAATCGGCAGTCTATGCTCTTAAAATTGTTGTCCTTTTGCGTAAACAATGCTTGCTTGTTAAATTAAATTAAATTAAATTAAATTTATATAATTTGGGAAACCACATCTTATTAAGTTTGTCGGTGACAATTCCACGTGTTTCTAATTAAGTTTCAAGAATATTTTTTTTTAAAATTGATTTTTTTTTATTTTAGATTAATTTTTTTTAGTATTTTTATGTCATTTTCATATATGCTGATATCAAAAATAATTTTTTTAAAAATAAAATATCTTATTTTAATATATTTTTAATAAAAAATCAATTTAAAAAAAACCACAACCACGAACACAAATAAAACAAATTAAAAGGTGACGTGAGGAAGCCACTCCTTGTATGCAGTGCCATTATTGTGCGTTCAGGACAGAATTAAGCTTCTTTAGGCACGCGCCGGCTCTTAATTCTTGACTTTTCTGGCCTTGTCGGGAGCTTTTTTTTTCATTTCAGTTCACACTACCCGCAAAAAAAAGAGTATGAGGTGCTTCTGGTTGTTTTAGCTATGGAGGCAAAACTACATTTCCTGCTTATATTAAATTTTCTCCATGTTTCTCTTATTGGTTATGAATTTTCTCTTTGGCTCTACCGTGGAGCAAACATTTGTCAATACTAAATATAAGATTTGATATGAAGAAATTAAAGAGGAAAATAAAACTTTTCCAGATATAAAAATAAACCCTGACATGCATGGCAGGTGACACAGATCCACGACATGGATAAAGTGAAAAAAGAAATGAAGAAAAAAGTAAGTGCAGTGTTTCTCTGTGGGATCGTATATGTCGTGTCTGCATCATATCCCGACATGCATGGGCTAGATTTTTTTGTTCAGGTGAGTAAAATGACAGCAAAGCCACCGCGAGTCTCTCACACTTGTTAAAATATCAAAAGAAACTTGTTAGCTCTCGCACTGTATATGGAGCTTGCTTGAGTCGGCAACATCAGTAGAGGGCTAACACGTCGTCACTTCTCATTGCTAGTTTCCTTTTCGTCTCTCATTATGAACGAGATCATGAAAGCTGTTCATTACATTACAAGGATGGATTGGATAGAAGTCAATCTTGTTCTGTAATCGAGTGATGGAATTATTACCAGCAGCTGACCCGTATAGAGACTTCGCTGTTACATGGAGATCCTCATGATTTTGGCTCCTTAGTAACTGTAAAGTAGAATCGATGTTGGACTTTAGTTTTGTGAGGAGGTTTTTGAGCTCGGTTGGATTTCCGCGCTGTTTGTTAATAAGTTTCAAAATATTTTGATTTTTTTAAATATTTTTAAATAACTTTCATGAGTTGATATCATAAATAATTTTTATAAAAATAAAAAATATTATTTTAATATATTTTATAAATAAAAAATATTTTCAAAAATAACACAATTATTTTCAAAACCTACCGACAATCCGAACAGGAGAAAAAACATCACAGGCCAGTTTGTTCGTATTTAGAGCATCATGTAATCTTTGGACAAGTAAGGCCCGGCCATAATACAAATAGCGGGCTATTGAGATAGTCGGCCCGAATTTCCAATCTCTGGGCCCCGTATAGACAATTTATGATCCCCGATCCCCCAACAGAGAGAAAAAATGACAGCCTAAGTTATTCCTCCCCCCTCTTCTCTCCCCTCTCTCAATTTTAGGGTTTTGCCAAAAATCTCGAAACTCCAAAGAATTCCAGGCCAAAATCTACCCTGTCTGATTAAGAAAACCACAATCACTCTTTTCTTTCTCACTTTCTGCCCATTAGCAATGACAGACGGTTACTGGAATCGGCAACAGCCTTCCAATGTCCCTTCCAGCGGCATGCTAAAACGACCTCGTTCCGACTACGGTACGTTCGGCTCTCTCTTCCTTTCGTAGTATGCAAAACTTTGAGCGGCAGACTAGGAATAATGTATCTTTTTGAACATTTTTTATGAAATTAAATCCATAAATTACTGTTACAATGATGTTGGGACTATCGGTTTAATAAATTAATAGAGGTGGCGCCTTCTGCTGCTACTGGTTGGTTGTTTGGTTCTATAATTTGTATGTGTTGAGAAGTGAGATACAGATGGAAGTCACAACGGATCTGATTTTGGGGGTCTTGCAGATATGCCTTCAAGCTATGAGATGCAGAACTATTATCCTCGAGATGTTGATGATGATCGCACTAGGTATGAAACTGTCAAGGATAGTAAGACTATAGGATCAGCATATGACCGCTACCTTCAGAATGCGGTATGCTTCTTTTTAAACCCTAATTGTTGTTGTCTTACTCCTTTGTCTATTTGCTGATCTACTCGTCCTTTTTGTGAAGCAAGCTCCTACTTTTGCTTCTAGAGAAGCCAGTGCAATGGGAGGAGCTGGGTTTGCAAGGGGTGGTGGAATGAGTGGTCTTCCGATAGCTGATTCTGCTGTAATGACTCGCCCTCGGTCTGCTGGTCTAGACCTGCCATCAAATGGTAGAGATGTTACTTTTGTTCGTCAGCGACAGGAGGATAGAATTGCTAGTTCAGATCGTGAATTGTCACATCTACCTCCAGATGCTACCAACACTTTATATGTTGAGGGATTTCCTCCTGACTGCTCAAGGAGGGAAGTAGCTCGTATCCTTTTAATGGTGTAGTGATGTTGAACAATAATGATGCCCTTTGTCTCGCTCTTTTTATTAGTCACCGATGCTTTCTTTCAAACTTTTATTTCTGATCCTTTACTGGATGTGGTAGATATATTTCGACCTTTTGTGGGATATAAAGAGGTTAGACTTGTGAGCAAAGAAGCGAGACAAGTAAGTGGATTAGTTGGAGTACTTTCTCATTCTTGATTTAGTAATCTGATGCTCAAACTGCCTTGTTGGAAGTGTGACTAGTCTTTCATTGAATGCAGCGTGGTGGAGATCCTATCATCCTTTGTTTTGTTGATTTTGTAAATCCAGAATGTGCAGCAACTGCGATGAGTGCCTTGCAAGGTGATGGTTTTGTCTTTTTATCTAACTTTAGGGAAACCAATGCTGGGGGTTGGAGGCTTTTTTAATGCAATATTGCTGGCTGCTATTCGATTTTACTGTATTGTATATGGGTATGCATGTTTAAAACACACCTTGTTTTAAATAATAGTTGGGATTGCAAATAAAAGTCATTCCATGATAGCACTTTACCAATACTTGTTTGAAATGTCTGGAGATGCTAACTACATGGATGTAATCTGCAGGTTATAAAGTTGATGAACATGATCCTGATTCTAGGTATTTGAGGCTGCAGTTTTCTCGACACCCAGGCCCAAGATCTGGCCCTATAAGCCGTGGAAGGAGGTGAAAATACTTGTCGCAGGAACACCTAGCTTTCAGTGCAAAACAGTTTCTTAGTTTGCATTCATCAACCTTTTCAGAGTGTTTATTTAACAATCTATACTCTAGAACTGGCAAGCTATATTGCTCATTCTGGCTGTACTGTTTATGTAAAATCTCGATCTACCAAAAGAATGTTGGTTCAATTAATTGGAAATGACTTGGTAGCTTACCCATTTTATGGAGCAGCAAATGTTGTATGATGATTGTTGAATCTCAAGTAATTTACCTTTGTTGCTGGGAGTTAATTTCTAGAGTTTTGATTCGAATATTTAGATTGTTTTGAATACTTGGCTTTCACTTTATAATCCATGCAATCCTTGCGTGGCGCATGCTCTAACTGGATTTTTAAAAAATAAAATAGCTGTTGAACTTTAGAACATCTAGAGACTTGCATGGATGTGGTTTCAGGTTTCATGGAAGCTAATTTTGCTGTGTTTTTATTATAAATGAATTGTCTGCTGAGAAGTCGCAACCGTTGCGTAGCTATCCTATCTTAGTGGTGCAGTCGTTTGGGTAAGTTTACGAATATGGCTGTTTGTTTGTTTTTTCGCCTTCCTGTCTACTCTGTCACTTAGCTTCAATGATTAGCATTTTGCATCCGGCAGGCAGAGATGGAATGATTCGGAACTGATACTCTGATGCTCGGACTCTTAGGCTTTCCCCCAATTTCCTGTGGTGTCTACGTGGGTACGGGCATGAAATAAAGTCCGACCCGGCCAAAACTCTGAACACGGCTTTTTTGGTCTGGTTTCCAGATAAGGGGGTGTTTGAAATAATGATAGAAATTGCTTTTAAAATGTTTCTTTATTATTATTTTTTAAATACTTTTTTCATTATTATTTTTTAAATTTTATTGTTGATATCAGTCAAAATCATAAAAAAAATCTCTGGTTGTTCTTCGGGCCAAATACTCCTGGAAAAAAGGAGGAGCAAGAAGAAGAAACAACTGGCACAACTGGCCCTTCAAATTTTAACGCCTCCCAGTTTGTCGACACGCATTTGGGCTGGCTTGTAAAATGAATTGGGCCATGAAATAATGATATTTGGAGTGGGAATTCTGGGCTGGCTAAATAGTTTAATATTAAGAAGAGGTGCTGGTCTCCAAGTATTCTCTGTAGTTTTTTGTGTGAAATGAAAGAATCTCGCTCCGGCATCCAAAATTGAAATACTAGAAAACTAGAAGGCATGCTGTTTTTACTATACACCATACCAGTGTTAAAGAAGACATAAATCACTGTGAATCAAGCACTGTGAATTACGATATAAATCACTGTGAATTAAGACATTACTAGTAATAAAAAATAGTGTAGAAAATGAGTGGCTATTTTAAATTTGGCATAAAAAGTGAAGTTTGGTGGTCATACTTTTCCAATTGATTTTTTTTGTTCCTTTTGTTAACTTTTTTTTTTCAGTTCTAGGTTTGAAAGCAAAAAATAAGCCACTAAATTCTAACTTAAAAGAGTCTCCGTTATCATTGATTTTGGCCAAAACTAGGCTTGATTTTGGTCTCAATAAGTTTTATTTGGTTAAAAAAGTTAAATTACGTATTCCTTGGCATCCCCATAACTTGATATAGTAGATATGATTTTTTATTATTATTATGGGCCAATTTTAAAGCTATTTAAGAGCGTATATGAGTTTATCATGATTTATAGTGTATTTCTACGTGTTTAAAGAGTTACAATCTGTTAGAAATAATATTTTAGGTAAAAACATTATACAGCCTAATTTTCTATTAATTTTTAATAATCGAGAACTAGAGTGACAAATGACACATCATATTTATTATTTTTAAAATAAATAATTACTGATGAATGACAACATTTTCTGTTTAGTATTTAATAAATTAACAAGCTTGGCATAAACACCACGCCTATTCTTGGTGGGCCAGAGCGGAGGCCATGCCCCCGTCTGCCTGATTATTACTTTTTTTTTCTTTATATTAGCAATCACTCATTTTCACACCCCTTCGTGATTCATATTGCTTTTTAATATTATCTTTTGTTTTAATATTATCTTTTGTTTTACGTGATTCTTATTGCTTTTTATAATATAATTTCTTTTAATATTATCTTTTGTTTTACCCCTCACAGTGCTTCTGACTCGCAGTAATGATTTTTAGCTCGATGAAAAAAAAATTGCTAAAAAAATACATGACGGATAGTTTGTGTTAGCGTATGCAATGAGACATAATCCCCTTTCAAGATAACGTTAATGTGGTTTAGGATTAGGGTATGTCGGGGGTCTAGTAAATTAATCCGTCTAGATGAAGGTTTATTCCTAGCTATAGGCATTATCTCAACCCTTTTCAACTAATCTCCGGCCTCCAAGCAAGATTATTACAAATACATAAAAAAAAACAAAGACACGTTTCAATGCATGCATGGGATCTTCGTTTTTTTCAAAAGCATATGCCTAACCAGGTGTTAAATCTGTTGATTAGTCAAACAACAAGATAATAATGGATAATAACATTATCTTAAATGGGTTACATCAACGGGTGAGTTTTCTTTCCTCAAGAGAGAAAAACGAGAGCGAATACATTGGTTTCATGTCACGACACTGTATCTCAGTTTCTGTGTTTGGACTCTGGTGCTTAAACCTGAACGTGTGAATGAAAATGCTCTTTCTCCATCCAGATTAACGGGGCGACATCCATAATCTCTGGCAATCAGATAAAGAGAACAAATCCATTAATTGTTCTATCTAATCACTTGCCATTAAGGGGATTTCTATATGCAAACAAGAAATTACTGTTGCTCGATTACTTAGAAGGAGAAACGATATGCTTTGTTCGTCTGTTGTTCTACTTTTACAGAAAAAAAGATGAGACTTGATTCTATGCACGCCCTTTTCTTCTTCTTGTTTTTCTTTTTGGGACAATCTATGGGCCTGTGGTCGTATAATTTCACTGGTATGGAACATCGTAATTGAGATATGAAGTCAGGAATCGAGAAATTTGAACTGCTATGTCTATCAGCAATAAAAGAGCCTCACTGGCAAATGGCCAACCAAGCTAGAAATCGATCCCCATTAAGTTACGTTCATCAATAGCTCACAAAGTCACAACTGATCGCTTTCATATCATCTCTCATGTTGAAGTTGAACTTCTGGGCGATCGTTATTATTATTATTATGACGATATTGGACGCATTATTTTAAATAATTCAAGGTATTAGATTAATTAATCGGCAATTAAGACTTTCATGCAGTTTAATTTCCACGACCCTTTGGTGCAAATTTGGAATTCTGGGGTCTGAACTTAATATTTAGGTTTCAAAATAGAGTCTAGGCTGTTTTTACCAGGTTCGATCGGTGAACAATAGACATTTTGTCAAATCGACTTGGAAAAAAACAATCTGGTGTTTTGTTCATATGAATTTAATTACTTTCATGCATGTGTGTGTGTGTGTCTATATATATATAGTTAGGCAAGTCTGGATATCCTTCATTTAAACTACCGTTCAACGCAGCCTAGCTACTTTCAATCACATCTACGATTTAAGATATTATCTGTGTGTGTGTGTGTGTATTTTACGGTGACAAGGTATATATCCTGAGACTATCATGATGTTAATCTAAGAGTGTAGCAATTCACTTAACAAATGTCAAATAATTTTCTCGCAAAAAACAAACAAAAAAAGAAGCCTTGCATATAATATACACAAGCTTTTTTTTTTCTTTCCAATCTGAACTCCTTGACAAATAATAATGATGGAAAAGAAGCGTAGCCATGGAGAAAATGGTCCCAGTAACGAAATAGTCATGGGTTAGGCAAGGTGCTGTGAATCACTAACCAACATTTTCAATATGCTTATAAGCTGCAGGGATAAGGTTAAATTACATTCTTTGAAAAGCAATATCGACTCGCTCAATAATCCATTAAAATCTCGACATATATTATTCATTAGAGAAAAGAAATAGGAGGAGAAGAAAAGTCTTGGCATATATAGAAGACCGCAATCATATTATTAAACACAAGAGACTTGGATTGGGTGTTTATAGTGTCGGCAATCTGCGTTTCATCCTCCAAAACATCTCGAACTCTCATGCGCTCCATTTCCCCTCCACATGGATTTGAATCCTACGTTGGGCCATCCAGGTTGCATGATTAGAATGAATAATCTGACACCATACGAGTTTAAAAAAAATAAGGAGAGCGATGAGTTCATGAATTGGATTTATCTCCCTTCATTATCATTCCAATTTCATGATGAAATAAAATAATGGGATACTCTGTAAATTCCAAATTCAAATAAACGAGGAAGCATCACCCAATAATTCAAGGCAATAACCTCATTTTTTTATGTAGGAACTTTTCTTCCAGTCGATGGTGAACTCGTGTAAATTATCACTATATATTGCAACTAAAAAGCTAAAACACGTTTTACATTTTATCCATCTTTATATATATATAAATTAATCTGACTTTAGTCTGTAGCATCTGTCAAACAAAAGACAGCATTATTTTCGTGGCAGCATCTAAACTTTACACTTCATTCAATCAAACTTTGTGCGGGCTTGATTTGTTTGATTGCATGATCCCACTAACATTTGCATCTTTTTTTTTCTTTTTTTTTTGCTAATTACAAATAACCCAAGATGCTTCTGGATTAAATACTGGAAGCGAAAATAAAGAGAAATTCAAGTAAAAAGATGGAGCAACCTTAGCTGGTGGAGCATGCACTTGTCTAGTTAAGATCTCTTCCTACGTGCAGTAATAGAGTCAGAGGAACAGTCAAGGACCAACTTCTCACTTCTCTCTCTCTCTCTCTCTCTCAATGTCACATATCTGGTAAAAGAGAGAGCGTTGGTTCTGTCTTCACCAACTCTTCCCCAACTCTTCCGTACTGATCTGGTGAAACGCACGTGAGATGAACTCGTCAAGATCACTAACTTTCTCCGCAAAGGACCATCGCACATATATACGGCCTACTTTAATTCATGCATGTTAAAAATAAGGTTTAATTTGCTTTTAAAAGTATTTTTTTTGTTTAAAAATAATATTTTTTATAAATGAAAATGATTAAAACTATCAAAAAAAAATTAATTTAAAATAAAAAATAAAAAAAAAAGTTTTCTTATTTTTTTTACCTTGTTCTATTAAGTTGTGTATTGTTGTTTTACATGCCATGATCTAACATTAATTAAAAATATAATTCCATGGAATATTTTTTACAAGTAGTAATCTACTTACAACACCATCAAACTATTAAGAAAATACTTTAGAAAGAACAAACGCTCCTCAATCAATTTTCAATTGGGGGGGGGGGGGGGGGGGGGTTTAACGGCAGTAGGGTCCAAGAGATAAAATCAATGGAAAGGAGTCGTTACCATTCATTTTGGAATAATCAAATTAATTTATTAAAATTGTCATAATTGCTAATTAATCGAATCCGAGGCTATACTTTTTCCGTGATTAGTTAGCAATTACCAAAACACTAAACGTTGTGGGTTTTCCACTGTAGCTCTCCTCACATGTTACTGTGGATTCGAGCAGTGTAAGGGCGAAAATGGCCCTGGCGCGCGCGGGAGAGAGGGGCTGGCAACGGGGCTATTTCCGGTTTTTCCTCTGATTTTTCTATTTTTTTTTTAAATATTCATTTGTGAACAGTGTATTGACGATTTCGTCCCCGGTAATAAGACAAAATAGGGGTTAAAGCTGAGGGGCACCATCGTCATTGCGCGTGGTCGGACCGGTCCGGTCCGCCGCATATTTAGAATATTTAATTATTTTCGGAAATGGCTAAAGACGAGTTTAGCCCCTAATAAGACAAAACCACTGCTTTCGGTCAAGGGACAGGACAGTAATTGTCTCTATTTTTAAAATTAAATAATCCGGTTAGACAGGGCGTCCGCCGCACGCGCCCGACGTTTTTTTGCCTCACGCCCTCTTCTGGCGGCGCGTGCGTTGTCCTACGGTGTCCAAAAAAGTTCTACCGGATGCCAGAACTATGCGCCGCCGCGTGGTCTTCCTCCCTCGGTGGCGCGTGTGACGTAAAACAGTCCGTTGACGCCTCTAAGTCCGGTGAAAGAAGGCGGCGACGTTTCTCTCTCTCCGGGGTGTAAAAGGTTCAGTTTGGTCCTCCAACTTTCAATTTCAGGTTTGTTTGTTGATAACGCAATCAATTTGGTACCAAAGTTCCGATTGTTTCAACTGTGTCCTCTGATTGCAATTGACAATAAATGCAAGTTGCATTTCAGCCCTTTGACTTTTAATTTTTTAATTTATGCCCTTTATAGGTTCAATTCAGCCCTTATACTTTTATTTGTTTTTTATCCCTACTTTATTAATGTATATATAAGTGTATTTAACACAATAATAATAATAATAATAATAATAATAATAATAATAATAATAATAATAATAATAATAATAATAATAATAATCATGATTTAATGATTTTTAATTCTTACTCTTTTGTTATATTTTTCCCTCCTAATAATTTGATAAAATTTTGTTTGCCAATAATAGTCATGGTAAATTTGTTTTTATCTTTTGTTAAATTTCCGAAGATATTTTTAATCTTTCAGTTACTTTTGTTTCTTTCATTATTAACATAATAATAATAATTATCATAAGAATAATAATAATAGTGATTATTACTCATATTGTAAAAATAATGCTTATGTATGCTATTATTAGAATAATAGTGATTATCTATTCTTTCATAATAAAAATAATAATAATAATAATAATGATAATTTTTAATTGGTTTTTAATAGTTTTTTTTTCTTTTTTCCCCTCGGTATAATTTAATAATTTTTGTTGTTTTTATTCTAGAGGCAATAATAATTTTAGATATTAAGAATCCGAGGTTGCTATTATAATAATATTTTAAATGAATATTGCTTCCTTTTCCCTGTTATTTTTTTATTTGCTCTTTCTATTAATTTATTTTAATAATTTTATTATCTGCACAATAATGATTTCAATAATTTTTTTTCCTTATGCAAATATTTTGCTATTTTTTCCAATGTTAGTGCGCGCTCTTTTGTAATCGTTTATAACGCAATTCTTATATTTGAGAAGATGTAATTTATACGTACGTTACAAACTCAAATCAAAATTTTAAACATGTTATCTTTTAATCTATAATTTTTATTGATTTCTATCATATAAATTGATCGTTATAGATTTAATTGTATTAAATTATATACAAAAAAACTACCCGCGGCAACGCGCGGGCAATTATCTAGTGCAGAAGTATTTGGTGTAGTATTTTAAGTGTCGGTGACTAGAATAATTCAACTATGCTAAATGGACGTGACTAAACAAATCTTGAACATGATCGTAGCAATCACTTTTGCATCCGTCATTGATTGGAATAGTTTATTTATTATTATTTTTAATTGGGTTAATGTTTGATAACACATCAATGGCCAGGAGCGATTTTACTTTTGCATTTACCCATTATATATATATATATATATATAATTAGAAATGACTAATAAATTATATATATATATATATAATTTATTAGTCATTTCTAATTATATTTGGACAAGACAGTTTTATCATTTTCTTACAATAAAATACCTTAATTACCTTTAAGGAAAAAAACATATTTTTTCAGCTTGTGTAAAAAAGCTTTTTTTTTCTTTTTAATTTTTTAAACAATGTGAAATGACTTAATTAATTACTTTTAAAATAAACAATATATTAAGTTTCCAATGAAGCAATGTATGCTTGAACACCATATTGATCTGGATATAAATATTTATGTAGCCTGAACGAAGACCCGTTAAATCAGGAAATCTGAATCAAGACCCTTTTTTTTATTTACTCCCTCTATTTTGAAAAAAATGTCAATGCATCTTTTTTCGTTTAAAAAATTCAAAAGAGTACCGATCTTTTTTTTTTTTCAGAAAGTATCACATGTTATTTTTTTATATTTTATTTACTGTGAATAAGATTTCATAATTTTTATATTTTATTTTCCATGAGATTATTGCATTTCATTAATTTTTTTATTTGTCATCAAATCAGATCCTTTAATATTTATTTTTTAAAAAATTAGTTTTTAATTTTAATTTTTTCTTGCTACTGATTTTTTTATTTTATCCTTTAATATTAAATTGTTTAATAATTAAGTTTTATATTTTTATTCAATAATCTATTATCACAATTCAGTCGCACGTCTGGCATGCAATGTTAGGTGGGTTAGAATCAAGTTTTTATATATTAAATAGTTGATTTTATTAAATATAATAAAATAATAAGTTAGATTGATGGCATTGCTTTAATATTCTTGAAGTTTAAAAAAATCTGGATCGGCGGAGTAACTACCCAGTAATTCTAAGCTCATAGAAATCGGGTAAAGCGTGCAAAAATCTAAATGTGGAGAGAAATTAGAGAGAGAGAGAGAGAGAGAGAGAGATCGAATCTAGCCCGGCTGGTCCCTCAGTGAGAAGAGAAAAAAAGTCATGAGAAGTTAGGCCATTTTTTTTATAGCTAGCTTAGGAGGGGTTGTTTGATATTATATTTTAGAATTATTTTTGAAAATAAAATTTAATTTTATTTTATTTTAAATCAAAAAATTTAATGTTTATAAATTATTTTTCAATGATATCAAAAATAATTTTTTTTTAAATAAAATATTTTAATATATTTTTAAATAAAAAATATTTTAAAAAATAATCACAATTACATTAACAAACAACGTCAAGAATATATAAATGAACAAGGATGGCTTTCTGGCTGAGCATTTGACTTACGAGTTACAATAACTAGAAAACAAAGGACGTGGTCTATAGTACAATCATAAGAATCGATTCATTTGGTTGAAGATTTGAGTCACGTATTAAGGAATGATCTTGATAAATCTAAACTCTGATTTTATTTTATTTGTTTTTAAAATAAACTATATTATAACAATTTATTTATTTATTCATTTCAAGTCCAGTCCAAGCTAACTAGTCAATTTATAGCTCACATATTAAACTACTTTATGAGTTGGTAAATTGCTGATCAGGACACAAAGTCTTCCCTGAATTCCTGTTATCAATTAAGGCAAATACAATAATTGAACAGAATCTATTCATTGTTTCGAGATCACATCGTACATTACTTGTTTTATTTCAATATCCTTTCACTAAGGTTAAAAACTCCTCCAAAGTATATTTTACCATGATTGGATTACGTGTAAAAATGAAATCTATATAAAGGGCAGCGAGGATAGCCTAAGAAGCAGAGCCAGATCAAGTTTGTAGTGAAGTTTACAAAAATGGGGTCTCCAATGGCCTCTCTCCTAGCCACACTTTTAGTGGTTACAGTCTCTCTCAGCTTGCCATCTGAAAGCACAGCAAAATACGAGTACTCCTCTCCTCCACCTCCTAAGAAATCCCCTCCTCCACCACTTCCTCCTTACCATTACAAATCCCCACCACCTCCTCCTCCGGTGCATTCTCCACCACCGCCACCACCAACACACCCTTACAAGTACAAGTCTCCACCACCTCCTCCACCGGTGCATAAGCCACCACATTTACCACCCAAACACCCTTACAAGTACAAGTCCCCTCCACCTCCTCCACCGGTGCATAAGCCTCCATATTTACCACCCAAACACCCTTACAAGTACAAGTCCCCACCACCACCTCCACCTCCAGTGCATTCTCCACCACCACCACCACCAACGCACCCTTACAAGTACAAGTCCCCACCACCTCCTCCACCGGTGTATAAGCCACCACATTTACCACCCAAACACCCTTACAAGTACAAGTCCCCTCCACCTCCTCCCCCAGTGCATAAGCCTCCATATTTACCACCCAAACACCCTTACAAGTACAAGTCCCCACCACCACCTCCACCTCCAGTGCATTCTCCACCACCACCACCACCAACGCACCCTTACAAGTACAAGTCCCCACCACCACCACCACCAACGCACCCTTACAAGTACAAGTCCCCACCACCACCTCCACCGGTGCATAAGCCACCACATTTACCACCCAAACACCCTTACAAGTACAAGTCCCCTCCACCTCCTCCACCGGTGCATAAGCCTCCATATTTACCACCCAAACACCCTTACAAGTACAAGTCCCCACCACCACCTCCACCTCCAGTGCATTCTCCACCACCACCACCACCAACGCACCCTTACAAGTACAAGTCCCCACCACCTCCTCCACCGGTGCATAAGCCACCACATTTACCACCTAAACACCCTTACAAGTACAAGTCCCCACCACCTCCACCTCCACCTCCAATGCATTCTCCACCACCACCACCACCACCGATGCATCCTTACAAGTACAAGTCCCCACCACCTCCTCCACCGGTGCATAAGCCTCCACATTTACCACCCAAACACCCTTACAAGTACAAGTCCCCACCACCTCCTCCACCAGTTCACAAGTCGCCACCTCTACCACCCAAGAAGCCCTACAAGTATAAGTCTCCCCCACCACCTCCAGTTTACAAGTCCCCTCCTCCTCCACCGCCAGTGTACAAGTCACCACCTCCTCCTCCCCCCAAGGAACCATACAAATACAAATCTCCTCCTCCACCTCCTCCAGTGTACAAGTCCCCTCCACCCCCTCCTCCCAAGAAGCCATACAAATATAAATCTCCACCACCTCCTACTCCAGTTTACAAGTACAAGTCTCCTCCTCCTCCACCACCACCAGTACACAAATCTCCACCACCACCTCACTACACTTACGCATCACCCCCTCCACCTCACCATTACTAGATCATGGCCCTCAAAGTTTCAAGGTACACCCAAGTATACATGCACGTACGATTGTTTTGACAATGCCAAGTATATACATCTTAATTAATAAATCTCTGAAAATATAATGTCAGAACAAAATATTTCAGGGCAGCATTGCATTACATTAATTAGTTACATCACGAAATAAGTTAAATATTTATCATGTAAATATGCACCCATATTGACAGAGATCCAATGTGTATATTTTTACAGGTAAAAGGAAGAGTATCACGGAATAAGGAAAGAGGATGCGAGCAGGAGCTAGCCTTGCAAGAAAGGAAAGGATAGCTAATGCGTATAATGGAGCAGACTGTTTTCTTTAGAAGATGAATAAAAATACATGCAGTAGAATTTCCTCATTTTCATGTACTATTACAAAGTTTTAGCGATCGGTTTGCTCATTTGGATTGTTGAAAAGAAGCTTATATATGTGATTTTCAACCTTTGTGTGCTGCTGCATGCATGGTTAATGTTTTCATATGGACTAGTAAAATTAAAAAAAAATCTTCTTTAACCCAAAACAGAAGGTTATTAATTACGCTTCACTTCTGTTTTTTAGCATTTTTCTTATTTTAGTTACTGCAGTTTCGTTCAAGTGTAAGACAAACATCTACTACCTTGTAAAATCGGCATGCTTGAGTAGCTAGCACACAGAGAAGACCTAGCTAGCTATATATCCTTAAAACAAAACAAAAGGAAGAAGAACAAGAAGAAAGATTTGGGTGTTTAATGTCATTGAAATCAGCCATAAGGTGCGGCGCTTTGAAAATATGCTGCATGCCAAAAAAAAAAAAAAAAATATTTTTCCAAGGAACCTTGATCATAGAATTCTAGAACGATGGACTCGCTTAGGCCCCGTTAGGTACGTGGTGGAGTTGTTTTTGGTTCACTGGTCTAGTTGGGCATCGGACAAGCATTGTCTGGATATGATCGAATTAGATTCATCCAGCTTGCTATTGATTTGATTACTTGTTTGTGTCCTTTTTAATATATAAAACACACACACACACACACACACACACACACACCATTCAGTTACGTATATGTTTCTATATAGTTTTTTCTGCAGTAGCTTTCCATAACAATTCCTCTCGATCGTCAGCAATTCCCCACTACTAATAAACAAAGAATATCCATGTAATCCCAAATTTGCATTCATTAATAAGAGTCTCAGTATAGTGATCTGGAAAATTGATATATAATACCAGCGATTTAGTTCTAAGAAGTCCCGCATTGGAGGATTAAAAATGTCAGAACTGGGAAGCGCAAAAGACAAATTTTGCTCGCGCGCGCGCGCGCACACTCTCTCTACATGCATCCACACGCTCTTTTTAAGGAGTCTTTCCTGATCTCTTTGTATATCTTTTTCTTACAAGGATCGATGAAGTCATTTTCTTCTCTTCTTTTTTTGTTGCTGTAACCAAGACAAGATGAAAGGGTAAACTCGAAAGGCCAGTGCTGGCTAGCTAGCAAAGCAGCCTGTCAGTAGACTTCCATGTTGGCAACTTGCAAGCTACAGTCCACAACGTGGAAAGATAAAAACGAATATTCGTTCACAGGGAGCAGTGCTTTTGCAATCCACTGATTATTATCCGATCCGTAAATGTCATGCTTCTAGTTAATGGCCGGTATATATTACCCTGAATTTTACTGATGTTCTTCATCGCAAGTACTCTGTTCATTAATGCTATCAAGTGCTAATATGTTGCCTTTACATTAATATAGACGTCTTCGTATCTTTCTTTCTTCTTCTTTTTTCCCCGTGCATCAGCCATGTATCTTCCTTCGATTTCTGAAAGGCAGTAACCTAATGGCCTTGTTTCGTATAGTTTGGTTCGCAAGAAGTTTCTGCTAAGAAAAACGCTACAGCCAGGTTTGTCTCGCGTGATACATGAAGAAAGAAAGAGCCGAATGGGCAGCTCCTATCAATATGCGTGTGCCCGCATTGAAGCTCTATAACTTCCTGCAAGCTATATATAGCGTGGATTTAGCTAACAGTTCTGGATATATACATTAGGGTTTTGTAACAACGTAATTTATCCATAAGAGATACGAGATTTTTTACTTGTGAAAAAGAAGTGTAGATTGCACGATAACCATAAGCTAAACTGAAAGGAAGAGTGAATTGAACTGTCTATAATGACCAGCAAACAGGGCCGGGTAAAACGTTAGAAAGAATAAATTAGCTCGGGTCAGTGCCAAAATGAACTTTATTTGAATGTATGGGAGAGCTATTGTGGTAGCTTTTCAAAATACTTTTTGTGCCGAAATACATCAAAATAATATTTTTTATTTTTTAAAATTCATTTTTAACATCAGCACTTCAAAATGATCTAAAAATATCAAACCATATTCATTTAAAATAAAAAAAAATGAATTTTTTGGAAACGGCGTTTGAAACGCTGTCCCAAACGGGCAATATATAATGGTTGATGGAGGTTGTTTTTAAAATTATTTTTTAAATTATATTAAAATTATATATTTTTTTATTTTTTTTTAAAATATTTTACATCAAAATAATCTAAATATATATATATATAAATAATTTAAAATAAAAATAAAAATAAGTTTCTTAAAAACAAATTAAATTGTTTTTGAAATACAGTAACAAAACACCGCGGTATATGTATTACCACGGCGTGGAATCCGAGATTTGCCGACAGAACATTACTAAAGATAGTACTGTTGGTCCAATATTCAATGCCTCGGAAAGGACGACTTTAATTACCGGCTATAATATAAGGATAGTAGAGAGGCCACCTAATATATTTTGAGATGATAACCATAATACAAAAGTTTGTTACGTTGTATTTCATTATTTTTAATGTGTTTTTTATTTAAAAATATATTGTTATTTTAAATATAAATATATTAAAATAATTTAAAAACTAATTTGATGTAAAATAAATAAATATTATTTTTTCTTAAAAAAGCAAAAATAATTTTAAAACAAACCCCTTACTGCTTCTATTTTGTTTTTTTCTCTTTTCTAAATTCTAATATAAAAGAGTGTAATCATGAAGCATGGAGTGAGGACATTATCCGATAAAGGGGGTTTAACTCTCGGTAGCAATTATTTTTTATATAAAAATACATTAAAATAATACTTTTTAAAAATTGATTTCACATAATATATCAAAATAATTTAGAAATTAAACGAAACTAATTTAAAACAAAAACAAATATTACATATTTTTTAAAAAAATATTTTTAAAACACAAAAACAAACCACTCCAATTTTATTTTTTTTAATATAAAAAAGTATGTAATCATGAAGCATGAAATGAGGACATTATCTGAACAGTGGGGTTCCACTTCGAATTTTTAGTTAAAGCATGAGAGCGATGTTCCACCAAACTGTATACAGGAACGACGTTTCAGAGCAGCAATATTGTTGAAGGGTTTGAAAAGTATACTTGGAATGAATTATTATTTTTTAAATATGGATGCATTTAATTTGGACTTCATCTTAATAATATCTCTCTAAAAATAAAACAACTAATCTCAGTCACCCAAATCTGATAGCTCCCTGAGCTCTCTTTTTTTTAAAAAAAAAGATTACTAGTTTTTGTAGCCAGATAATTGAAGAAAAATAATTTATATAATTAAATTCCATTAATAACAGTGTAAATGAAACAGCTAAAAAAACATACGATCTTGATCTTGAACAGGCCAAGCAGCATGTTCAGAAGTTTCTTCCCGCATTGCTCAGTCTCTTCGCCAACTTGCAATAAAAAAAAGGCGTAAGAACAAAAGAATACACGATATGGTGGCCTTGATGGGAATCTCTTCTAATTCCCACTCAAAAAGAAGAAGAAAAAGATAATCGTATATCTGGTATCTTCACCTAAAAGCAAAATCCTGGAAACATGAAGAAAGGACGATGGAAGGATCCAGAAATAAATAAATTCTTAAGCCAGAGACAAACTAATTGAATATCAGTGTTCTTCCAGCTCCACATGTTCACTCTCTGCTGCCTGTCATATTTGACAGAAATCATTTTAGTCGTCCCCTAATTTATTTATTTTATCTCCACTCGATATCACCACCTTGATTGTATTGCACGTAAAATAGCGACAAGTTAATTTCCCTGCATCCCCACAAATATTCAAAGAGATTTTGTCGTCATCTTACTTTGTCAATCCTCTTTTTTGTTGTCCATTACAACTTGTTTCCTTGTTTGACATTTTATCTTAGTTGCCATCCTTCCATTAAGGCTGAGAAATTGTGAGGTATAGCCTTTAAAATCGTCTCATTTTGACTCTGTTGAATTTTTATTTATTTACTTGTCGATGAATGTGCTTAGCTATAATTTTATCAACTTAAGATTATAAAAGATGGTAGAATGGCCAAAAATAAGCCAGAGATGAAGAAAAATAAGCACAGACATCAAAGTTTATGAAGCTACAGGATCCAAGCCACAGGATTTCGTTGATAATTTCATAAAATTTCGCGAGGAAGTCGAGCGAAAGACTCGATTATTTTTCTTTATTACAATCCGAGGTTAATTCGCCCCAAGTTACTTAATTTTCACACCCTAGGTGAAGGCCTGATTAGCTGTCCCTTCTCTACCTGTCGTCAAGATATGACGAGACAGCACTTAAATATTCGTGCAGCAGCCTCTCAGTCAATGGCATCACATTCAACAATCTATTGCATAATTTAATATAAAGATATTGCAAGAGGTCGTACTCTACTATATTATAACGTGGATTAGGTAGAACGAGATTATATTTTTGATCGTCCAGATCAGGTCAATGCCTGTAAGCTTAACTAGATCGTAATCACACATGTTTAGCTCTTTCCCTTCACATGATAAATGAAGAGCGCGAGGAAATAATGCAGATGGTGAAATCCGTACGATAGCAGACGATAAGACGCGTGTAGGAATGGTCACCGTCTGTATAACTACAAAACTGAATCTAGACCGAATAATGATATACATAGGAGACGTGTCCCTGTTTCAAGATAATAAAGATGGAGTTTGTCTTTGTCTTTGCCTTGTGTTCTTGTTCATCCCCAAACATGTAATCAGTGAGCTGGCTCCCTCAAACTGCCGAGTCTCCGTTGAAAGGGCACATGTAAACAAGATTAATAAACAAGAAAACTGACAGATTTTTCGCAGTAGTGTGGGTGGTGGGGAACACTCATCAGTCTGGGATCCACACTCATCAGTCTGGGATGGGTTTTCGACAGCCCCACAAAAGTTTTTCAACATTTCGCGTCACTTGATAACGTGTATTTCTCTGTTTTTCTATTCCTTTCCCCCGGGAACGAACGGAAATGTATCATCAACACCATGAAAAACGTCCATGATATCTCTGGTCATATGAATAAAAAAGCATCCGTCAACAATGGCAACATGTTAACATCTTCATGTCACCCGGGATATCTTCCCTCTTAGCCGCCCCTTGGTTAGGTGAGCTCCTAGTTAATTCGTTTATGGATGGACTGTGACTGCTGATAGCTTGCTTCCAAACAGATGAAACAGTTGGGTCATTGTTAGCCCAGTATAGAGTAAGGAATCACTTCACCTTTTTCTCACACTGACGCAAGTAAATAATTTTTCGTATAGGACCACACATGCTTGTGATACCGACACATATTACTGCATGTACTATTCATCAAAAGGTATGGATAAATTATTTCAACCACGTACACAAAATACTATTTATTATAATTGTGTTTTTTTATTGTCTTATTTATTGTTTTTAGAATTATTCTTTGTAATATTATCAAGATGGCTTGAAGAAAAAAAACTTGGAAGCATGACATTGGATAAAAAAATAAACAAAAAAAATAATCTGAATCAACATATGTTGATATGATTATTGACATGTAATACGGGCAAATAAGGAGCTAGCCACCTTGGGCAAACTTGCGAAAATTATAGCTAAGTTAATAAGACTAAGATAACTAATAAAAAAGGAATTGAGAAAAATCAATACCACAATCAAATTTGGAGGATGAAACAAGGAAAAATATCAATTACACAAAAAATCTAAAATATAAACTTTAATTGAATAAATTAAGGTGAATAAAAATAAAAATTAAATGAGAAGGCAACAAAAAAATATTAGTTTAGAGAGTTAAATTAAAAGAAAAAATAATTTTAACAACATAAAACAATAATAAAGACCAAATTGGGAAAAAAAATACATCGTAGCCTTGACTGAATAATAGGATTAAAAACCTATAAAATTTTAACAAAAAAACAGGAGAAAACAAATAAGACCAGATTGAAAAGGTTAATATATGACAAATTATAATTAAAGGACAAATCAATTCCATAATACAAAATAATTGATTTCCCCAAAATTTCTAATGTAATAATAAAATTAATAGAATATAATTGATACTCATTAAATAATTTCTAGCTTTCTTAAAATTATTTCTAAGTTATAAAATCAAACTCAATTTCATCAAATTTAGTTACAAAAATTAAAAACAAACGAATTTTGTTTAAAAGAGCCAAGCAAAAAATTAAAACACCAAAAATGAAAAGTACCAACATGCAATTCTTATAAGAAAAAAAAAGAGAGAAAAATCACCCACAACAAACAGCCATCATCTGCTGACCTGTGATGCACCAAGAAAAAAAAATGACGCTTCCTAAAAACACAAAGGAATGGCATGTGTAAACCACGCACCCTTAGCTTTTATACCCTTTGCTTTTACAAGTAAATATTAACATATCAATCATAAAAAACTAAAATGCCTTCATTAAATCTTAAATTTATATATAAAAACTTACGAGAGGACAAAAATACCCTCGCGTGGATGCCCTTTTTTTCCTGATGCAAGAGGCAAAAAACCATTGACTGTTTTGAAAAAAATAAAATCACGGAACAGTCATATTTTATTAACTTCAGTGGTAAATTAGTGTTCAATACAACGCAAACACGCCTGAATAATCCTTTAAAAACCAATGGATTATGAGAAAACCCAAATTAACCTCAAACCAAAGCATCAAATTTTCTCAACCAAGGACAAAAGTAATATTTTCAATGTTGAAATGAATAGTGATATTTGAGTGAGCACGCGGTGATTTTCATAAGCGTTTGAGTTTTGTATAATGTCTACAGGCTACAGTAATTGTGATTTTTTTTTTTTTTTTTTTTTTTGGGGGGGGGGGGAGGGGATGGCGCATCAACATTAAGAACAGACAGATAATGTACAAAAGTGCACACATCTTGCTACTTAAATGCTTTACAAACTCAGGTGTAATCCTTCTATAAAAACTGGATACAGAAGAAAAGCAAAACCTTGCTATTTGTTTCTTTTGTGTTGTAACGACACAGCCTAAAATCCTTTTCCCTCGGCTGTACAATAAAGCCTCTATAGCTATTATATATTATCTTCGCCATACCTATGTTGAAGAAGGAACAACAAATACGTAAATCATCAAAACGTGCCTGTTAAAATGCTGCGTGCTGAAATAGTCAGTTCCTGTTATCTTCTTCCGTAGATTCCTGACAGGTCAATCAATGAGTTAGACAACGGCTTTCTGTATTAATCAAAGAGGAAAAGAAGGGTTTAGAAATCCACCTGACTTTCTTGTAAAAGTGTTTCAAGTTCAACTGTTATCTCAGAAAAGGATGGCCGCTTGTCTGGAACTGTTTCCCAACACCTTTGCATCAAGTCTAATAGTTTCGGGTGTGCATTCTGAGGGAGATCAGGACGCAGCCCCTGGAAAATATTACGCAAAATTAGTGTAACTATTAACTACACAAGCTTTTATTGCATGCAACCCTAGTCTGCTTTAAAAATGCAACAGAGAAACCAATGTCTATCAGGCACAAACTGGTTATTCTGTAACTTGGAAATGCAATCTTGAAAATATTTAAAGTTACTTTGTAACTGACAATTTCAATAACAGGACATAAACACCAAGAAGCAGCTTTCATCATTTACTAAAAATTGAATGCAGCAAATCTATAACACAACCTAGAAGGCTCTTATTGCCACACTCCTTTCCAGAACACACTTTCAATTACAGTGTAAAAATGCACAATATGGGACACATCACAGAACAAGGAGACAGAAGATTACTGTGACCTTCTACATCCAATTCAAAGGCAGCCCAGATTTAATATATCGAATATAAAACAGTATGTAGAATTCATACCTGTCTCACTCCCAGGGCAGCTTGTAGTGGAGTCATGCTATCATATGGAACCTGAAACACCAGTAAAAATGTCTCATGAGGATTATCTTCACTGACGGGTTTTTTGTTTCATCTATTTGTAACATTGATTCTTTTTGTAAAAGTTCAAGTAAGTTTAGGAAAGACCTTTGCAGTTACTAGCTCCCACAACACAATAGCAAAGCTGAATACATCTGCTTTCTGATCATATGGTAGATGGTTTATGACCTTGTATCAGACAAATTACAGTATAAGATACTCAATCATATTTAAGTTCGAAAAGAATAGAGCCCACGATGTTGCACAGAAGATGAAACGTCACTAGGAACATGAACTTGGCAAAGACATACAAAAACTGGGTCCATTTCTTGTCGTAAAAGAGGATCAATGTTCAGTACAGCAGAGGAGAGCTAGAGTACATTAACTGGAAAGTTCAGAAAAAGAACACTTGTCTTTCTTCCTAGAAGGGAAAACATTGATGTGTAGTTTTGGCTGTCAGATTTACCAACACTAAATTCTCAACAATTCACGGAAAAGAAAAATTACAACACAAGATCTCTGCCAAAGAAATGCAGATAGTGACAGCTCTTTCTAATAAGCAGCTAACCAATTAAGGAGTTGAGTTGCAGAACTAAGTTTTGAATAGGGATAGCTCTATGGTGCAAGGAAGAACAGGTGGTGATTGACAGCTTGTATCTCTTTTATAGTAAAGAATCAAGATTACACGGCCAAGTTAAAAATCCAAACCTCAGGAGCCATCCATCTGTAGGTTCCAGTCTCTGCTGTCATTACTCCCCCTTGATTCTGGAACCGAGCAACCCCAAAATCTGCTACCTTGACAACCTTGAGGCAAAATTGACAATAACTTGAATTAAAAAATTTATATTGAATTATAAATGCAAGACTTTGTCAATCTATCCTGAATAATACAAGTTGAATAATGATGCAAGCGGAAATGGAAGCCTATCATATTAATAGTCGACTACATCGATGATTTATAACCCAAACCAGCCACTACTGAGCAGAAGAAAATATAACAGTATCGAATCTTCATGCTCCATCCATTAAATGTGTGACCCATACATGAAAGGAGTTTCTAGATAGGGCTACATACAGATTAATAAAAAATTTAAAACAAACTTGAACTCCTTAAACTAAAAAGGATTGAAAAGCAAACTCTTACAATCACAGCCAAACAGAAGGAAAGAAGAATAATTAATATCAGAAAATGGTGAGCAGTTTTTAATTATTTATGTTTATGAGCAATACAATCTCACTTCAATCAATCAAATAAGAACTCTTACGTTTTGAGTATCCATGAGCAAATTTGCTGTCTTCAAATCCCTATGAATGATGTTCTTTTGATGCAAATACTCCATTCCTTTGCAAACATCAATCACAAACTTCAGCACTTGATGGAGCTCCAATATATTATGGTTCTTATGCAAGTAATCATAGAGACTTCCTCCTGGCATGAACTCTGCAAGCAAGAACATCATCCTCACAGAGGATTCGATGAAACAGAAAACAGGCAAATACAGAACCAATTGCATTTGAATTTGAATCGATTACAAAAATGAAGCCATGTATGCCAAAGGAACAAAGATAAAATGGATATTTTGTATGACATGTTAGATATCAACACAAGTAAAAGCACGATCTTCAACTTTAGTAGAATCCCACAAAGAGAGGTGGGCACAGAGGACAATGCTTTAGATGTTAACTTGATGAAATGACAGCAAAATAATTCTCAACCAAAACAGCTTATGAAACTTAAACACTAGCATAAAATCTAACAATTTTTCACAACAATATGTAATATAATAGGTATGCCACAAAAGCAAATCCTCCACCATCCACTTCATGGTATCATCAACATATAGTCAAAAATAGATTTGCGTTGATACTTGATACTCATAATAAGCCCCAGAGGTTTCCGGCTTCTAATTTGGAAAAGAAAATGACAGGGATTCATATCAATTACTGAAAAGAGAGAGCACAATAAAGAAGCACAATCATTCAATAGAAGAGCAAGCCTTAAGTTCTCTTTAGGGCAGTGTATCTTCCCCTTAATCAAAGCATATGTACGATCTGATAATTCTGATCAAATAAAACTGGAAAAAAGAAAGAAGGGTGAAGGGAATATTGCTTCCTGTAGAGTACTGCACCTGTTACTATACACAAATGTGGAGATGTTGTGCATGCACCAATAAAACGAACAACATTTCTATGTTGGACTTCCCTGCATCAAGAAAATCCCGAAAGAAGATATTTAATTTGGACAGATTCAGGTACAGATGTAAAACAATTAAACAATAAAAATACTTTGAATGATGGTAAGGTAGAACAACCAAAATATTAACAACTCAAATAGACTAATTGAAAAGAAATGCATGCTTAATGAAGTGCCAGAACTTTCAGACTACACTTAAATTACATTACTAAACTGAAAGAGGAGATTTCCACTACAAAGAAAAGAGGAATTCTTAGCTTCCACATGGATGTATAAATACGGGGCATGTCTTTGGACATGGATGAGGGTTTAAAAGCCATCCCTCTTTTTCATGGTTTTCCACAGTACTGTTAAAATTGCATAAAACAGCTTAAATGAATAAAGAAATGACTGAAAAGGTAAAAACAAAAGTCAATTGCATGGATGCTTGGAGGAAAAATAAATCATAACAGAGATTAGTCAAAAGACTGAGAACAGGAAGAAGATCAACGTCCCTGGATTGAACCAATGCTTCTGGTATAATTTGTTTCAGTTCAAATAAAATAAAAGCATTTTGAGTAAAAGGATATGAATAGCCCTCTCTACGGAAAAAGAACGCATTTGACAACAAGAAAGTTTAAAAGAGTCACTAATGTAAAAAACCACAATCCCCTTAACAAACAAAACAAGATTTTTAGAATCCAAAAACAAAGCTATAAGTGGACAAGTCAATTCTGGCAAAATTCTCCTGGAAAAAAAAATGTACACACCAAAATATTCCTTTACATGATCAAGTCAAACTTGGTATAAAAGTATAGGTTCTTCCAGGAAACATGTACGTGTTTCAAGTGTCAATTAAGTCAAAATCAAACAGTAGGGCATATTCACAACCAAATCTGTTTTCTATATTGGCAGCATAGTGCAATGCTTGCATCTAAAGATGCACTTCACTAAAAGGAAAGAGGAAAAGAAAATGGAGACTTCAATGCGCATGATATACTCATTCTAATTGTCAATGATTGACATCTCGCCTCCAGCATATCTAGCATAGAAAAAAATTAATTCAAAAAGAAAAAATAATCAGAAAAGCTCCGCTGGATTTTGTTTTGCAAAATTCCCAGTGGATAAATTATTACAAAACAATTAAACAAAGGCCAAATTTTAATTAATAAGACAGACTGACAGAGACCTGCAAAGATGTGATCTCAAGCACATTACATAAAACCAAGTGTAAATTACTGGCAGCTTCATTAGTTTCAGATTATGTCGTTCTCAGGTATCCTTGCAAATATAAAGGTTAACATGACAGATACACGTGAGAGTTGAAGAATGAGTGGACAACCCATACAGAAAAGTTCAATGGCTTTCACTCTCTCTGTTTGCTTTAAAGGATCTTTAAGGAAAGTAATGGAGTTGGTATGATTAAAGTGTGAAGTCAAATTCTTGAACAGTTTTACATGATGTATTTAGCAAGAATTGATTTAAAAGGCACGAAGTGAGCTTCAACAAAACAGTTTTTGCCTATTCACCTTAGAATTGCCACTTCTTGAGCAAACTCTTCTTCTTGAGTGTCATTTAATTGCTCGGATCTAAAAATTTTAATGGCAACATCTTGACCAAAGTAAACTCCACAGTACCTTCAAATTATCAAAAGACAACATATGAGAAAGAGATGACAACCAAAAACTAGTTATATCTGAAAAGCCCAACTCACAAATCTCCACAAGAACCAGATGCAATTCTTTCTCCTATCTTCAATAACCTTCTATCTATTTCCCAATCTCCAGGTTTTGCACCAGCTGCTGATGCTTTATCTATAGATGAATGAGAATGTGAAGAACCAGACCATGAACCCTGTGTTTCCAGAGAGAATAGTCAGGATATTTTATTCATTGTTTGGTGAAACAAATGAAGAGAATAGAAACCCGTGCGATAGAAAAGGATGGCGTAAGTTTAAGATTAGGGAGTCAAATAGTAACTGCAAAGCAAAAGCTTTGAGAAAAGAACAGGGGCAAGACTCTTCAATAAGCCAGCCATGGAGAGGAATTTAATTTCAAAAACTCCATTGATAATATTTTATTTTAATTTCTACAAGCACTACAAAGAGAAGTACTAAACTAAGCTTCTCTAAACTCAATTGCATTAACCTTTAATATAATAAATCAGCACAGCTTCTACATTCACTAATTATTAGTAGCGGCCAGCAACTTCATCTGACTATCAGATTGTGGGTTTTACACTAAGATATTTAGTTTGATCATAAACACCACATGCATCAGCAGTGCCAAGAAATATCAGAAGTCAGCATCCAAGAACTGAGAGGGTTTCTACATCTTCTTAATGGAACACCGCAAGGCTAAACAACAAGGTCAAAAAGATAAATTGTATTCAAAGGATTGCTTGGAGGAACAAAGCACCAATCATGCATTGCAAAGCTCAATAGAATATATGTTTTATCTCCTGCAAAAAAAAAAGTGGATACATATGCACAAAACACATCTGACACTCCAATTTACAAAAGTGGAAAGAAAGTGAATGTGCCTAATATACAAAGATGAGACATGTGCTGCAATAATATACAAAGCCTTAGTTGATATATACTTTGTTCTGTAATGGTTACTCAAATTGCTGCAAGTAATTTAAAGTTATAAGGCAATAGTTTTCCAGATGAGAGACATCTTTTAACATGTCTGCGTTCACTTTCCATTATGCCACCATGCCAAAATTAGCTAGCTGGGGAATGAAAAAGAAAATCCACACAAGACAAACTCTCCCCTACATTAGCCAGTCTTATTCCAGAAAATTCAGCAGATAACCCCAATAAAAGCAGCACAACTTAGAACTAACCAGCTAGATGAGAAAAATTCTAAATGTTTGTTCACAGCATATATCAATGGCAGCTCTAATTTTCTTTTCATTTTCTGTTTCCTCCGTTACCCTGGTAACAGCTAAATTCCCTTCCAAAAGCATGCATGGAATATATTCCACCACGTACAATATGTAAAGGTAAAGATAGTAAAATACACAAACAATTTTCTGGATCTTTTTATTTTCCTTTGAAAAGGCATGGTAAATCTGAAACAACAATCGTGATCAAGACTAAGAAAAAAAAATCTAAAATGATGGTGCCATGAATTTATCAAGATATTTCTCCAATTCTTTAATTATTGACCAATACTTCTGTAGGCAGCAGTGTGATTAAAGCAAAACTGTAACCCAAAAATACAAACAATAGGATTATACTGAGACACAAATTACCTCGCTTCTAGCAATTGCTTCTTCCGTAGCCTTATACAAACCATCTGTTTCCTGGCCACAACATTGCAAAGTCAGCAACATTTGGACTCAGCACAGATTCCTGTCATAAAGAGATATAATCACAATGCTCCTTAATATAATATGAGGCCACTATCCGGGGATAAGCACATTTGATTAAGAAACCAACTGGCAAATTTTCCAAACAAAAAATAAAATGTAAATATTCATCACTAACATCAATATGATATTTATCATGCAAGATGTGAGAGATGATTAGCATTCGAGACAACCAACAGAAGTTAAGAATAGCTACCATACTATTAAGATCGTTCAGTGATAATAATGAGTTACACTGACTCTCCAAGTAAGGAAAAAATTAATGGGAATATGAACACAAGATCCTAATGAGTATAAAGTACCTCAGTAGGCCATCCATCCACCACAAATACATCCAGAGAGTAACAGTCAGTAGTTGAAAACACATGAGCTTCGCGGATGTTAAGCCCTATATCAGAAAGCAAAGCAGAAAGCTAGAAGAAAACAGAACATCATCAGAAGAAATTCACATTTCTCAATTTCAAACTACCAAACTTAACCCAAGTCTTGTGTTTCAATGGTTCAACTGAGTTTTGCATGGCTTTTACCTTGTAGTTAACCATATATCTGATTCTCTAAACATCATTAGCTTAGATAAGTTATGGCTTCCATCTTATTAAAATGCTTTAGATTGGAAAACAAGACTTTACGATGCATTAGGAAAGCTCACATAAAATCTGGCAAGGAGCATGTTGAGAGTATCATAACTTAAGGGTCTATGGGTAAATATGAGGAATTATGCCATGTTCTCCTTCTCAGTGAAGAATGATAGCAAATCCCAACAGCCTGCACATTTTGCTTGACAGACTACATCTAATAACAAAAACTAGCAGGCTGCAAAAGTTGAAGTCCTGTTCATGCTATACACAATGAATCCAAGAGCTGATGAATAGAAAGTAAAGGGCTCCATAGTGTTTTCAAAAGTTGCAATTGGAAACAAAACCAGGGCAATAAAATGATCCTTTCATTAAATTCAAATAGCGCGCATAAAGTATGGTTATCTGGTGAATATAGAAGAGAAAAAACCAATGCAACTAACTCCAAGCCTCATTTTACTTTTATGGGAGAAATAAAACCAAGGTAGCAAATTCCAAGCCAGTTTTTTTTTTCACCCTTTTGCTTAGGTAATCTGATATCCACTCAAAACTCATTGCAAGAAATGCAATACAGTTTAACAGACTTAAATTTGATCTCAACTTTTACAAATGCAAATGTCAAAAAAAGGTGGTGCCAAACATTAGAAAAAAGTCTTCCCAAGCATACCTGACTAAGAAGCTTGGGTTTGTCTACAGTACAAAATATGAATTCATGAATTGGAACATGCGAAACTTCTTGCCTGCAATAAATTCCAAGCAACCAGCTAAATTCCAATATAGAAAATATTTATATACAATGCATTAGTGATCTAGGTGTATTTCATCTTTAATTTACACATATATAGGTATAATTAATGTTAATTTCACCTGATTTCAATAGCAAACAGATCTATTGATGTGCAACAAATCTATCTTCCATTTTCAATTAGAATAAAGACATCTTACTTTAAGTATTTTAAAAAATGCATCCAAAGAAAAAGGAAAAAAATTAGGATTATTGTGATTAAAACCTAGGCTCCCTTTACAACACCCGGACAGAGGATAAGATCAGTGAGAAAACAACTCTTCTTTTTGAATTTGATCAATATGGAACAACCTAGAGCATTGCTGCCGCTTCCATTTAGGCTTGTCATTTCAAATAGTTTGGTTGGTAATGGGTAAAAAGTTCTAGTTCCCACAGGAAAAACACGGAACAAAACAGCACAAATATTGGCAATTATACTAATCTACAGAGTGGACCCACTGAACTATAAGCAAACTCTTAAAATTCCCTAATTTCAATATAACAAATATTATGCTATTCAGGATTAAAAAAAAAGTGACAAAAGAAATGGTGACAAAGTTTCATTGAGAAAGTACCTTCTGGAGACATCCTCTAAATGATACCTCTCTTCCATGTCCTTCGAACTTTTTCTATCCAAATTTAGATCCTCGAGCTTAGAGCAAGGTTCAAAGTCAATTGTACAATCCTTGATTCTACTTGCAGAAAAGGCATAAATAACAAATAAAGAAGAAGGAATTGACAAACCAGCAATATAGTACAGTCATTAGGTTTAAATTCTCACTATATCTAGAAAATAAGATCTTCAAGGATGCAATACCTCTTCTGTGATGGCACAACTCCATCATCTATATCACATGCTAGCCTTGGGATAGGAGTCATAGTTATGAGCTGTTGTTCACCATTGCCCTCTGTTTTAGTGCAAAGTTTCTTCCCAGAAGCAAATGCAGAAAATAAGCAGACAGAGCATAGAATGTAAGATGTGTTACTGAAACAAAATAACAGGACAAGATCATAAGTAACACGATCATTTTAAATATATAGTTAGTTCGTTAATATTCAGTATCAATTTTAGGATTTGGAACTAGAAGGATGGCCTTAATTATTGCTACAAGATAAATTATCCCAGTAAATAAATTCTTAAGCTAAAAGTAACCAACCGATTAACTTTTAGAGCTCTGAGTGCATCTGATTTATAGTTTAATGCACATATGCTTCAAAGAGGTGAGGGAATATCTTCTTGGTTCAAACACTCATGTGTTCTGTTGATCCTAGCTCCCACACAACCAGGATGACAGATAACAGAAAGAAAAAAAGAGTCGGCATTTTGAGGCATAAAGAGAGTCGGGTATGTAATAAACAGACATTTGTGTAAATTCGACAAATGACATTGAGGCGTGAGATAAATTTTAGATGATATATAATAGTAGAAAGCTATTTGCAAAGATAGAAGTTTCTCACCAGGAACATAGAGTCAAATTCGTTGTTTTTAAACTATACATGTAAACAACATCGATCGAAGAAACTAGAACCCGAAGTATCACTCCACCACTAAATTTACCAAATGACTAGTACAATGTCATTAATCCTTTCGGCAATGTCATTTAAAAAAAAAACGACTACTACCTTATTCATCATTTCATATCATGCTTCATTTAGCTAATTCTCCTTCACGAAAGTTCCGTCGAAATTATAAAGCAGATTAGAGCTTAGCTAACCATGTGGTTCAACAAATAAGAAGTATCAAAAGGCAGTAATAGTGGTACTGATAACTTAGGGAGGGAAAGAGCAAAATCAAGGCAGTACCTCTAAGAAACGGATATGGTAAACAGGACGCCTTTCCGGATCCTTTGCCATAGCAAGTAGTTTTTGATGCAACAAAACGTCTTCCACTTTATCCATGTTAACATCCAGTCCGTAACTGATACCATCAGCAGAAGCAGCAGCAGCAGCAACAAACAAGCAGATACAGCAACAAATAAGTTCCCTAAAAAAATTACAGATTCACAGAGACAGCAGAAGCAAATATGAAGTGAGCAGAAATCAGAAAACCTAGCAGGCAAACGATTGAAGTGAGAGTCGAGGTGTTCACGAAACAACTCAGGATTAGAAACGGCTTCATCATAACCACTCTCTATGAAGCGATTATATACGTTATTTCGCAAATCGTGGTTACTAAAACTACCAAAGCTTCTCGGCGGTGAAGAGCTCTCTCCAACTCCTTCCGTTAAATCCATTCGATTTTTTTCTTCTTTGGCGCTATAAGCAGGTTTCTTCAACTACTACTGGTTCCATGAAGAGGGGAGGTTTTTCTGTGATTGGAGAGGACATAATCTTTGACTGTTTATAGAATCTACAAGGACATGCGAAATGGATGAATTTGGGGTTTATAAGGTATGCCAAGGACAGTCTCGTCCTACGGAGAAAACTGTAGCAGAAAACGGAGACCCTACTCGACGTCTAGAAAAACTGGAGCAGGGAGAGACTGTATGGTTTTCTTTTCATGTTTTTCACCTCAATTATATTACTTTTTATCAGTCTGCTATGCTTGTCCTGCTTTTTCAAAAAAAAAAGGACGGGGGAGGGGGCTTTGGTCAGACAGCAACGGAAAATTCTATAATACTTTTATTTTAAAAATAAAGATAATTAAATGATAAAAGAAGGAATTAAATTTGAAGGCAATAAAAGGTAAGGACATGTTTGTTTTTATATTTAAAAAATATTTTTTATTTGTTTTAAATTAATGTTTTTTATATTTTTAAATAAATTTAATACACTGATACCAAAAATAATTTTAATTAGGTGAGCAACAACTGTGTCATCATCTCAAATACCCTCCAAGTATAAATATTTAATTTTTTTATGTTTAATAATACAGTGCATACTATTTTTTTAAAAGTATATTTTTATTTAAGAATATATTAAAGATAATATTTTTATATTGTCATTCAAGAATATTAAAAAGATTTCGATTTAATATTTTTAAATAAAGTATAGTTAAAAATAATTTAAGAATAATTAATTGATTTATTTGAGATTGTGATAGACATTATGTTTCAAATTATTTTTTATTTTAAAATATATCAAGATAATGAGTTTATTATTTTTTTAACAAATAATTTAAAAATGATTGAGGCGACGTGGTTGTTGTAAAGTAACGGAGCGAGATTGACTGTACGAATGGGTGGAAATTTGGAATTGTTAATGGAATGGAGATGACGGGGGAGGGGGTGACAGGGCGCAAGAGAAAGTGATGTCAATGGAATCATATACGTGTTTGTTGCAGGATGTGAAATGGTTTGCTCCTTGGACGGGGATTCAATTCATTAATAAAAATATAAATATTTCTTTTCAGCGATGACTATGTATGCTCGACCACTTCAAAGCGATCCAGCAGGCCATTTAATTTATTTGAAAGATTTACAAAAACCAACATTTTATTGCAGTCCGTGTCACATCCAAGACGCAAGTTGCTCCCGTTTGATAACACGCCTTGTTTCTTTACAGCCGAATTGTTCCCCTCCTCCTCCTACATCAATTTATAATTCAAATTCCGCCCATGCGATCTTTCCAGCAGAATATACATATATATATATATACAGTATATACCGTCAGTTTATGCTGTCTGTCTCTGAAGTCTTCCCAGTCCCATATAATGCGGTTACTTTTGTAATTGGGTTATAAAAATTCAGTTTTATGAAAAATATTTTTAGTTCCGGTTAATAATTGAAATTGAAGTATTTGATTACACTGTGATTGAGTTTGAGATTAATAAAAAGCAGTTTCATATATTTGATTATAAATCTTTTTATATCACTGTCAACATATGAAATTACTTTAAAATATATGTATATGTATATGTATATATGTGTATATATGTATATTGTTTTTTAAATACTATAGATTTAATAATCATAATAATAAAATATAATTAATAATTTAAGTAAATTAGATATATATTTTTATTCTCTCATCAAACTATTTGTTATTTTACCACGAACTAAATTCATAAATGAAGGCATCTGATATCTCTGACAATTTGATCGATGAACAATATCTGGTGAAATATAATTTTAAACAAAATTAGGATTGTGAGACAAAAGTTATGTTGTCATTTCCTTCTAATATATTTATTTATATTTTAATTAAATTTTTAGATTATTAGATTATTCTAATATTAAAAATATATTTTTTATAAAAAAACTTTTAACAAAAAATATAATACTGCACTCCCTGTAAAAATACTCCCCCCCTCCCGCCCGCCCGCCTCCCTGATAATGAGAGACAAAACGGTGAAGGAAAAGAGGAAAGTGAGGGACGAGAGGAGGAGAAGATGGTGAGAGTATTTTTGGTGAGACAATGAGAGATGGGAGGCAATGCGAAGGAGAAGATGACAAGGTTAATTTTTGTTGGGACGAGACTCATGAAAATCAACTTTTTTCAGCTCTGTGTTGTTTTTCATGAAACGATGTTTAATCAATTTTATTTTTTCTGTGTCAATTTTCTAATAATATTGAATAAAAAAATTAAAACAAAATAATTGTTTTCTTCAAATGAAAAAAAAACTAGAAAAATATAACATTACAAATTAAATTAACTAGAAAAAATATTTATCATTATAAAAAAAACTACTCACCATCTCATCGCATCAGTTTATAGCACCAGTTGGTAAAAATTGCGTGCGGTGTTTTGTTTCTCTAATTGAATTCGACACCGTATCGCATCCATTATTACACGGGGGGCTAACCTTCTAGTTTTTTTTTTTTTTGGTATAAATCACGCGGTGTCCTAGACACTGGTCCAGACTAATCCACGTTTATACCGGGTGGACTCTATAGGGGTGAAAGTGCTCCCCAAATAGTCAGCTATATACAAGAGTAGGGATTGAACCCTTGATCTTTTTTAAGGGACGAGAGCGCCCTCACCACTCACGCAGAACCCCTTGAGTGACTAGCCTTCTAGTTGAACCACCACACTCATTCAAATTAGTGTGATAATTAAAGAGGTGGTCTGTATTGGATATTAAGTCTAACTACCAGGATTAAAATTCTAGATTCTAACAAATCCTATATTCCAAGCATGTAAATCTCACTAACACTGGAACTCTACTCTTGCCATTGCAGTGATTCAAAAAACAATGATATGTTTTTTTATTAACATGAGTTAGTTTGTGTATATTTTAATTAATTTAATGGATTTTAAAATTGATTATTATAAAAAATTTCAGTAATTATTATAAAAAATTTCAGTAATTATTATATTACCAGCTATAAAATTATTAAATCTTTTAATTCCACGTGTAATAATGAAATGCCAACCAAATGACGAGCGTGATCAAACGCTAAAGTGACATTACACAGTGATGTAAATACGACCGCTGACACGTAAGAAAAATAACTGAAAGCTACATGTAAATAAAAGTAACCACCGGAAAGTAGGTGTCTGCACCTTTCAAGCTCTACACATAAAGTCTGGAATAATTTTAAAGCAGGACTCCATAGCTATCTAGTTCCCGCATGCATGGTTTCTGTTATCTGAATCATTGATAGATGCCGCATGTTTTTGTTTTATGTCCCATAGTGGATGTGATCCATGATGTCCGTGTCTGGATTCCGAGTAGTTTTTTTTTTTTTTTGGTAGAAACCATCCGGTAATCCGGCCACTGCCGACTAATCCGGATTCGAGCCGGGTAGGACCCTTAAAGGTGGCAAAGCTCTCCCAAGCGAGTTTTAAAGCAGCTGCATACCCAAGGCTCGAACTCGAGACCTTGGTTAAGCTGGGAGGACCCCCTACCAGTCCACCCACGCCCCCGTTGGTTGGATTCCGAGTAGTTGGTCTGGTGCATAATGTAAAAATATCCATAAATATTTGGAGTAATTATTATTGATTATATATCATGAAGTATATACCGCTAATGCATCATTAAGCATACAAAGCACCATGATAAGCATGCCCCACCGTGCATGGTCGACCATTTGGGTTGGCCGTCCATTTCACATTAAAAATTCACCCCTGCAAATACATTGAATGGGGGGGTGTTTTTGGTATCAGGGTGGGTCCTGTCCTGATCTTCAAAATCTTAAGACAGGGGGAGGGGACATTGAGGTCACCCCCAACGTCCAGTGATGATGACGACGCAGCAAGATGCATCCATGTCACTGCTTTGTTTTTAATATTATTGAAAAGCAATTAAAAAATATATTTTTACTTTTTATTTTTAATTAAATATTTTGATATTTTTACGTGTTAATATTAAAAGTTGTTTTTAAAAAATAAAAATATATTATTTTAATATAATTTTAACAAAAAAAAAAACTTTTAAAAAACAACAAAACAAAATGAAGAGGAGAAAAACATAAACTGATGCTTGCACAAGAAAATGTATGATTAGTTTCGATTATCCCAGGCCCGGCCCCTTCAAAGTTCAAAAAGAAAAGGAAAGGGAGGGAGGGGGGGGAGGTTGTCATTTGTTTTCGAAGCACTCCGGTCAAGAGTTTGTTCAATTGTTTTCTCTTGACAAGTGTGATTGTATTTTCATTTATTTTGCATGTCTGCTATCAGACGACAAAAATAGAAGTAGTCAATCAGAAAGAACTTCTATTTCCCGAGTTCAAACGACGCCGTTCTTCTGTTAGACTTGGACCCGCCCCCTGTTTTATTTTAAAAAAGAATAGTCACTCAATTTATATATTCAACCAAGTTAAATAAGTTATTTTTATTTTAATTAAATAACAATAAGAGAAAATTGATCAAATTAAAAAAAACAATAACAATAATCTGAAAAAATGAGATAACCTAATTTTCAACCCATTAAATATAAAGAGATAAAATTAAATAAAGAAATTAGCTTGACTTAATCTAATTATAATTTAAAAATTATAAGTAAATTAATCGTGAAATCCGATGTCCTGGTCGAGAGATGTCCGAATAATAATGGGAATTGGTGGTGATGTGATTTCAGAATAGTTATCATCAGTACAAGATGTCTTAATCATGGCATCATCCTTTTTAATTTCAAAAGGACATGAAGCGACGCTGTTTTGGAGGAAGTTAGAAGTTGAATGGTGGAAGCAATTAACATAGATGACAATAACGTATAACCTTAACAACCCTAAAAATTGATGCCGGTTCCACCTGTCAAGTAAATATCATTGTCAAGATACCCGCAGGCAATGCCATCTGAACAAATTTATAATTTCTTCCGATAAATCATGCAATAATTCACAGCTTAATTCCCACAAATTAAGGATTAAGAAAACTTTAACTGCAGCCAATGGCTTCAGACTATAATTGAAGTTATTTTTTAAAAAATTATTTTATTTAGAAATGTATTAAAATAATATTTTCTATTTTTTTAAAATTATGTTTTATATACAAAAACAAATGAATAAATAAATTTTATTTTTTTATAAAAATATTTTCGAAATAGACACTAAATCATCTTGTTTGCTCTATTTTTGTAATCATATCTCTAGTAATGATTTGTTGTGTGATTAAAATTATTTTTTAAATTGTTATTGTTTTAAAAAATATAATTTTTTTTTAAAAAAATATCTTTATATCAACAAATCAATATAATATAAAAAAAATCTATTTTTTTTTAATAAAAACTTGTAAAACACAACAATAAACAGTCATATCAACAAATTATATGCATCAAAATCGATGTTCATACTTGTTGAAGAATTATGGGTGAACAGATTGTGTTGTTATCAAAGTTCCTATCCTTTATCTTGAAGTTATATTACTCGATACTTTACTTGGTGCAAATAGTTTCAATACAATACAAGCAACCTCTCAAAACTCTAATGAAAAATTATACTTTCGATCGAGGCCTGCAAATAATTTTGAAAAATACACTATAGTCTTCTCTCTAGGGAATTGATCTAAGAATTTAATCATAAGAGTTTAGAAGGAAGCCCAGCTGTGTTTTTCAATCACAATCCTTGGCTCGATTTTCATTACTGTGAAGAATATGGACAGCACGTTTGTGTTTATGATATCAGACACACTGTGACTATATAGCCGACAGAGACCTATTAACTTTCGACGACTTTGAGGACTTCTTTATGTGTTGGCATAGTTGAAGTTTAATTTGCTGGGATTAGTGGAGTTCTGCTGGGGTTAGACGAGCAGGTCCAGCTGCTGAGATCAAATAAAATAATATAAATTATATTATGGAATTTAATTTTTTTTATTATATTCCAGAAAAAATGCTATATCATGTCCAAGTCTCTGAATAGCAGCCATGGTTTTGCAAGTAGATTAGCATCGCTTTTGGTCCAAAATAATAGCAGCGTGCATTGATTTGACGAAGGAATAAAAAAGTAGCATCTAACCCAGTATGCATTAATACGAGGGGATAGGAATCTTTCAAGGGATCCATCCCAGTGAACATGTGAGCAATGGGCGATTAAGTAGAAGCCTTCTTGACTCTCGCAGGCTAACAAGAATTAGCTGTAAGAACAAGATTCATTGGTTAATGACTAACCTAAACTTTTCTGACAGAACTCATAACTACATTAGTGTCTCTTTTTTTTATTATTCCTAATTAGATCGTGACCTTATTTTTTGGCCAGCAATGCTGTCCTATGGACAGGTCGTATCGCATCTGATGGCATCTAAATAGAATGTGCTAAATAAAAAGTCAAACCTAAAAAATATTAGTTTGACTTTTAAATACTTGTTTTACATGATGAAGATGCTGCAATGCCCTTTCTGTTGAAGAAATATTATTTTTATATATTTTGAAAAAAAGTTATGATCTAATAAATATTATTTATTGCAATGATATTTTATGCATTACTTTTTTTTTATTAAATCTATATTTTTTGTATAAGATTATTATGATCTTATTATTCCCATCAAGAATTTGACAAACTTATTTTTTTTATTTTATTTTTATTATTAAGTTCATCAAGAATCATAATAATTATTTTTAAACATATTAAGTCGGTTTGATGATATTGAGTTATTAAAATAGTTGCATATCAAATATATTAAAATAAAATTAATTCTTTAACAATTGAAGTGCATATAAATAAAAAAAATCATATTTATATAATTTAAAAAAAATATTATCAATTAGAAATATAATAAGAGAGATGCTCTACATTCATCTACAACCGCCATGCGACAGCAGCGCATGTTGTGAAGATTTAGGGCTTAAATCAGAATTAAAAAAAAAAAAGTTAAAGCACTATCGACCAGTTTAGGATAGTTTTCAACCAGTTAGCTGGTTTTACTTGACATGACTTTTGCAAGTTGATTTAATTCGTTTCATTTTTTAATCGTAAGAAAAATCATAAATTGAAAAAATATTTTGATTTAATTAAGAGTTTGTACATTTAACGTGTGAACTTACATTGCATGCATTATGCATTATTCAAGAAAGTTGCTTTAAATGATTTTTATCAAATATACTATAACTTATATATATATATATATATAAGATAATTGTATACATCATTACATGAAAATAATCGTAAACACTCAAAACAATAATTCAAAGCAATTTGTTTTTAATTTTTTCAAATAGTTTCCTAGATACCATCAAGTCTTTTCAACATGCTTTTTGTTTTTTGAAAAATTGTTCATGAATATTTGTGCTTTTTTCTATATATCTACACAGTATAAGTATTTCTTTGCCTCTGGGATAAAAAAAATTATGTGGACAATAACTTTGATGTTTTTTCATTATTCATGTATAATGGAAGTATATATTTAACCTTTTTTAAAAAAGAAGAAGCTCTCACTTGAATGTATTTTTGTACCTTCACACCAATATTTTGTATAATTAGCAAGGTCATTAAAGTGTTTTGATATTTTCATGGATTCTGAATTTTAAAATAAAAAAAGTTATTGACACGGTTGCATGGGTGACATCCACATCATTCTGACGATGCATAACACCATTTAATGACCAAATTTGTTATTCTATCACCTCTCTTGATGTGCTGCCGTGTTCTTCTCCATGTGGTTTGACATGTAACCATGTATGATAGTTGAATTGTCACTAGTGATCATTTGCCTCCCTCCCTGTTTTTCTCTCTCTTAACAAGTTAAGTATATCATTTTCTTTTTATTTTTTGTTTTTCAATTTTGACTGTCATTCTTTTGATTTTTAATTTTTTTTGTTGTTAATTTTGTTTTTAATTTAATCATTCAATTATAATTTCTCGTATGTTTTTTTTATTTCTATTCTCATTCTTTTAATTTCTAATTTATTTTAAATAAGTTTTTTCTCCTCAATTTAGTCATTTTATTATAATTTATCATATGACTTTTTTTTTTTTTCAGTCCTTATTTATTTTTTCCTTGGCCTTTTTATTGAAGTTTTTTTAGCTTTCAATTTCATCATTTCATTAAAGTTTTTGTTGCTTTATTTTTTCTAGTTTGACTCTTATTTTTTGATATGTTTTTTTTTTCTTTTGTTAATTTTTTTTCATTTTAATTTAACCCTCCAAATAAGTATATTTATTTTTACTCTAATTATTTGTTTCTTATATTATATATATAATTTTCACACTTATTTTCATTGTATCCTTTTATGTAATTGTTTTTTTTCCTAATTTTATATTTTGATATTTGATTTATTGAGAATTCAACTTGGTCATGAGCTTATATATTATATTTGTATCTTATCATTGTGAATTATTATTATTTTTAAAAAAATATTAGTTTTGTGATTATTTTTTTTTCTATAAGTTATCTTGGTCTTATGACTTAGGTCATGAGCTTTGCATATCTTTTTTGAATATTGATTTTTTTTAATTGTTTTTTTTGTGTGTTTGATTTTCAAGATATTATTCTAATTCATCTATATTTGTTTTTTTTTTATACAAATAAACTTTATTTTTCAAAACAATTTTTTTTTTAAATACTATTGTTGATGTGCTCAGCCTTGCGTAATATTTTTTTTTTTAGAATGTGAGTTTATTTAATCACTTGTGTTTATCTTTTAAATCATGAATTTATTAGGGTGTGAACTTATCTTTTATTAAGTTAAATAAACAAGTTCAATAAACACAATTGAGTTATTGTGTCATTTTGTGTGGTTGAATCTTTTTTTTTCAATTTCTCGTTTGATTATTATTAATGACTTTTTTTTTGTTTATTTGCGGAAATAGTTATTAATTTATTTAATTAGATATTATATAGACTTTTTAATTTACAATTTGAATTTTTTAATATAACACATAAACAGTTTGTATACAGGTTATTTTTTAAAAAAACTTGTAACCCGTGACTAGACACGAATTATATAGGCAGTTGTTTATAAATCATGTGAAACTAATTCTTATTCTTTCATTCTCTTTTATCCCTGTGCAAGAAAGTTTCCTCTAACTTGGGGGGGTCTGTCGTTGGCACGCTACATTATCCAAATACATAAGATTGATGCGAAGTGATTGAACAAGAAATTCAATCTCCGCTTGGACCAGCTTCAAATCAAAGCTTGACGAAGATGAGGGCACCTTTCTAGACGAATTAAGATCACAAAACAATCACTTTGTTTAGATATACTTTTTTTTTTATTCGACGAAACACCATATCTGGAAAGTGTATTTTGTAGATTAAGATAAGCTAGTAAAACCCCGGCTGCTCCAGCTCTTATAAAAGATACACGTCCTAATTTAAATTCGAGATTTGTTGTACAGATCATAAGCCTCTTGACATCACGTCATGTCTCGGGGACTTTATTTAGATATTCTTTATCTTTAGAACATGATCTTTGAGAAGTGCTGTGATATGAAGCTTTCTTTTTCTTTCTCCAACTAATGATCGAGGAACGAAAGTATTTATAGTGGAGTATTCGCGGCCAAAGTTTTCCATCACTCTAATGAATTTGGTTATCAGTCTCTAGCCATGAATGTCATGAACTATGAGCGAACTTCTCTCATCAACAACAGTCATGAACTAGAATGCAATCTCGAAATAGCTTCAGCTTCCCCCGACAGTAACACGAGAGATGATTCTACCAATGATCAGTTTATCGAAAGCTTACTTCAAATAGAAGCTGATTGCAGAGTTGAAAAAGGTATCAAAAATACCTTCACTGATCCACTATTAATAGGAGCCCAGGTTGCAGGAATCAGCGAAGTACTTCTAAGTAAAGCTGACGAGAATCTGTTCAGTGATCCTCGATAGGTCTCCTGCAAACGCGGAGATACTCCAGCATTAGCATTTGTCGGGTGGCAAACAACAATCCAGACCTGTTTATAGGTGCTTGATGTTTTCATTGATTGTTGAATGTCTGCAAAAACTATATACAAACACTGGCATGACCTATTTACAGGCTTCACAGAATAACTCCTTAAACTCTAGACATTAACAAACTGGGCAAATAATTATTCATTCTTATCATATATGTCAAGTGTCATTCGCTTATTTGTTCCACCATCGACTATCATACACTGCATTTTCTGATTCACCTGCACATAGCTATGGAAGCGTGGGATTTGCACTCTTTCAAAAGGAGATCATGGGGATTGCGATTATGGATGGTGTTTGGACTTTTCCGATCGGGAGAGAAAAGTGAACGTCGTGGGAGGAAAGTTTTCAATGCTAAAGGGTTTCAAACCGACCCCATGTGTGCCGCCCACAAATGTTAAACAAGCCCAGTTATGGCGGGTTTCCTTGGCAGAGGGTGCTGGGTGAATGGTGAAAAGTCAAGGTTTTTAATATAATAAAATCAAGGCCCTTAACAAACGCTTCCTCGTGGATTCAGGCATGCACTAGGAAGCCGGCAAAGAAAAAGACCAGAACAAACCAAGGTACAATCAAACAAACAAATAAAAACATATCAATTCAAACCATCGATGCATCCTTGTACCAAGCAAAGGCCAAAAGGGTAGCTGATAACAAATAAAAAAAAGGTCGATAATTGGGCAGTAGGTACAGGTTTTGAGTTCATAAATAATCAAAGGACAGATAGATGCAAGTTGTATAGACACGAGTATAATCCAAAACCAAACAGATGCATTGTACTTGTCCAATATAAGAAATCTTTTTTTTCCTAAATAGATAACGGATAAATTTTGAGGGCTTATTTCTGGCTGGACAATAAACGAGTGAGTTGTAGCAGGAAGGATTGTTGAAATTTCGGAAAACAAGGACCTTAAGGTTATCCTACGTTGAAAACAGCTGTGGTTGTAATTGAAACCTCATCTCCCCTAGATTCAACCACGTATACAGTTCTCAAGAAACAGGTGAATCAACTGACGAAAACTTTTTGCAGGCAGAAATATTCTCTGACAAACCTTCCATGGATCCATTCTTTACACTCGTTGAAATTTCAAAATTTAGAAGATTTACTCCCGGAAACATATCTTCTTGCCTTTAAGTATGTTTGCAACCCGCAATTTATTCATAACAAGAGTGAATATTGATCGGGCATTCACATGCCCATTGCTTTCCTCTTGTAAACAAAAATGAAGTGAACGTAATAAACACATTTCACTTACAGCTACAATGATCATTTTGCCAATCCCTGAATCTGAAGACCCAAAATGAAGACACGAATCATATGTATCAAGTAAACACAATAAATGAACAATTATAAAAGAAAAGGGCTCCGAAATGAGCACGACTCGACCCAGGGGAGAAACCTTAAGCTAGCCAGAACAGGAAATGAAACCGGACGAGAAGTCCCATCACAAGAATCGCATTCACGTTCCCAGTAAATGCAATATCAAACTCCCATCAGCATAGTGCTCATAACAGCAATTTCAAGCTCACAACGGTATCAAAAGCAAATCTGAACTAATTAAAGGCGTCAGACCCAAGGACACAAACTATTTTCAGTCAATGGAACAGAGTAGAAGCAAGACAGCCAGAGAATATCTCATATACAACTGGTTCCATAAAGCAAAAGCAGCAGTCAATTGATAATCCAAATACATGGTACAACATAAATAAGCCAATAAGTTTCTCAAATACAGCAGCGGCAATAAAATCCAACTCTAATTTAATAACCAAACATACCAGTTCAAGGCAATGCAGTAAGACTAGCCTCAAACACAAACCCTCTACAGAGCCCATCTCCACCTCCAGGCACTCCTTCAATCCACCTCCAAACAGCACCATCACAATCATCCCACAAAGCCAGTTTCCCCACTCTCTTGGCCGAGAAACAAACCCTATCCCCGCCACCAAAAACCTTCAACTTACTCGATTCCTGAAAACTCCTGTACATCTCTACCGGCATTCGCCCTGCCTCCTCCCATTCCAATCTCTCTAAATCCAGCCTCAATATCAAAATCGTCGAACACGATGAATTCAACGAAAAATTCGACTTTAACCCTCCAATCATCAACAATTTATTCCCCTTTCCTCGAACCAAACGTGGTCGTTTTATAATATCAAAAATATCTCCCCATTCATGCCTTTCTAAACAAACCCAACTGTTATAATTGTTATTAAGTCTCGACAGAATACATGTAAATAGCTTCCATTGAGATCTCCATGGAGACCCAACATCGCATAAAGCGAAAACTGAGTCCGATATTAGAATTGGGCTTCTGGGTTTTGATGGCAAATTCGCGGAGAAAGTTAACCACGAGTTTGTCTTGTTTGTGTTTGAGAAATATAAAGCAGCGAGTTCAGTTAATACCATGACTCGATGGTTAACGGAGTTAACCAGGACAGATCCGTGTCGTGACCAGGCCGAGCCAAGTTGAGGGAGCACTTGAAATTGGCGGGTCAGGGGGTTACAGACAACGAGTGACCTGTTTGACTCGATCGAGGTGGGTGATTCACCCCAGAGGTAAATGAGTCCATTCGCTGACGCCACCGGGTGAGGTGACCTGAAAGGTAAGAAGCTGAGACTGAATCTGAGCCATTGATTCTGGTCTGGATCGAACACGTGGAGGTAGGGTACAGAGGAGACGTGACTGTTTTGTCTTTGATGGTGGTGGTGGTGGTGGTGATGTGGGGGGCGGAGAGCGAGGAAGCGCAGCGGGGGCTGGGTGGTAATTAGGTCCATGAAGGTTGGTGTGGTCAACATTTGATTGAAGAGCTTGGAGACGGATCTGCAAACCATGATTTGACGAAGTGGGAGAGATGAGAAAATCTGGTGGAGTATGTCTTGTGGTAGACGGTTGATTGGTGAGTCGTCCATGGTATCAGGTGGAACGGCGACGCAGAGAACCGGGGGGGGGGGGGGGGGGAGAAAAAGGAAGAGATGGCAGAGGGGATTAAGTGGAGATTTTTGTTTTGTTGTTAAAGTACAGCCGGAGGCAGGGCGACCGGCCACATTCGATGTCTTTGTTGACTGCTCGGTATAACCTGTGACCTTTTTTTTTTTTTTAATGTTTTTCTTATTATATATAAAAATATATCATTTTAATAAATTGGTAAATGAAAATACTTTTAAGACCATATTTTCAATCATTCTCGAAAACTCCATGCTACAGCTGGTCATGGGCCAGAAATTTGATTGGTCAAATTTTAAGCCCGAATCTTTAGCCGGGTTGGCTTCGAAACCAAGGCAAGCTTTGGGCTTGTAGGTCACAGTGTTCGAGATTTGATTGATTATAGAGATTGAGATTGTTAATATATAAAAAATAAAAAACTAGATACAATAAATATATAATATTATTAATTAAATCTAAGTCAATATTGTATATCCTGCTATATGATTGAAATAATCCAGCAAAAATATAAAATCTTAAAAAAAAACATGTTAACCTTTTCAATTTGTTGTGACTCGAGTTATAAGACCTGAAGTACCTAGTCTAGAAAATTCTTGAGGTCTAATTCTTAATATATTAAATAATAAAATAAAATAAAATCAATTATACAAAATAAAATAGAATAGAAATTAAAATAATAAGAATCACAATTACTATTACTATTAACAAGTATTATCATCGTCGTTATTCTTATCATTGTTATTAATTATATCGTTATTAAAATTGTTGTTATTGTTGTAAATAATGTTTTTATTATCATCATAATTATTATTATTTATATTATTATTAAAATTACTATTATTGTTATTACTTTTTATTATGGTCAATGTTTTTATTGTCATTATAATTATTGTTATTTATATCATTATTAAAGTAACTTTTATTGTTATTACTCTTGTTGTTGTTGTTGTTGCTACAACAAGTGTTTTTATTATCATCATAGCTACTGTATTATTGTAATTATTGGCAATACATTAGCAATCATATTAATATTAGTATTATTTTCACAATTATTATCACCCTTCTCATCGCTTAAGATATTAATTCCAATCACATGGAAGGATTTTTAAAAAAATAGTAATTCAAATAACCATATCAAAATCACTATTGCTACTACTACTATTAATAAGCAATATCATCATCTGTCATTGTTGTTGTTATTGACACTGTTAATACTAGTAGTATTCCTATTCGTGTTATTCCTATTTCATAATTATTATCATTATAATTATTTATTTATTATTATTAAAGTTAAAAGTAGAAGGACTGAGTTGAAAAATATCATATATAAAAAAATTAAAAATATTAAATTGAAAACAAATAAGACTTTAACAAAAAAAAAAAGACAAAAATATAGAAATCAAAACTAAAAGGAGTAAGTCTAAAATATCAATAACAATGAAGACCATGGTGTGTTTATTGAAATAAAAAAGAGAAATGAAGAGAGGAAAAATCATTAGCGATAAACCAACTATAATTGGACAGCACGTGCCACTCATAGTAGAAAAGAAAAAGACTAGACGAGGAAGATTTTCCATGAGATGATCATTGGCTGGCGTCTCCTCCTTTCACGCCACAGAACGCATAATTTTGGCGTCGGCAATGTGAGATTCACAAGCAATAAAGAAGCAAACAACATTGTTAATGCCACCTTGTTGGCTTGTTCGTTCCGCATCGAACAAAGTAACAAACCACCTGGGACCTTCCCGCCCTTAAACGACGAACGATTACAAAAAAAGTTCCACGTGATTCCGTATCTTTCCACCAATCAGCACCCATCTCGAATCCGATAAATCTAATGATATCCAATCCAGCATGATCACGATTAAACGGCACCGTTCCTTCCGCCGGCCGTCTGCATAGACTGTGCTGCTTCCACGTCTAGCTAGTAGACACACGATCGGGCATCCACATGATATGGTGGCCTGTGACGTCAGCCCAGGAAAAAAGTATCTCTCGCGCAAGTGGTCTGCAGTACCTGGTTTTTGTTTATCCTTAACATCTAGGCTGAAATCAGTTGTAGGTTAATTCGGATTTTCCAGTGTTTTTTCTCTATTACAATCATTCAATTTGATTGTCGGCATCTCTTTTTTTGTTTTTTGAGACAAATCATTCACATGATATCATGAGATGCGTTAAATGTACATATTATGAGATGCCTTAAATGTAGATATTTTCTAGTATAATAAAAAATAATTTTTAAATGTGTTATTAAATAATTCACTATGATAATTTGAGAGCAATAAACAACATGAAATAACATATACTTAAATATCCATTTCACTTGAATAATAAAATATTCATGTTGTCTTTTCTAGAGAGCATAATATGATTATAATTTTTTTAAAAACTAATTAAAATAGTTTGTCGGTTTGTCCATCTTTAAGCTCCACGTGTTTTCGTATCTATCCACCAATCGGCACCCCTTCCTGCCCCGATTCTCCAAACGGGTTACCCGGGCCGATTTCAAATCTCAACAATCCATCCTTAACGACGTCGCGCAACAACCATTAAACGGTATCGTTCCTTTGGCATAGACCCTGCTGCTTTCCAGTTTCCACGTTTTGCTACACACACGATCGAGCATCCTAATAAATTGTTTGGTCCAAGACGTCATCCCAGGAAAAAAAATCTCCGCGCACGTGGCTTGCAGTAGCTGTTTTTTTTTTTTTTTTTTTTTTTTACTGATGGTATCTTTGATTTTTAATTTTGTTATAAATAAAAATGATATTGATGAGGGGTCCTTCGTAAAAAAAAAAACTTCATCAGATCACAAGAAAAGACCCTATAGGATTCTTAAAAAAAAGGGTTAAAGAAGGCCATGAACGCTGCTCCTTTTGTCTCTACTAACAACTTGCTGTGACTGTGAGCTCCTTGAATCTTGTGTACGGGGTGTTGAGAGTTGATTTTATCATTTATTTAAAATATTTTTTTATTTATAAATATACTAAATAATATTTTTTATTTTTAAAATTATTTTTGATATTAACCTATTAAATTATCATTTCTTTTAATTTGAAAAAAAAAATTAAACTAAAAAAAAACACTTTTAAGACACAAAAATAAACAAACAATTAGTCCCGACCAACTATCATTATACTATACCATACATGAAAAAAATGTTTTTTTTTATAGAGTACCAATCAATGTTTTTTAAATTTGATCTTAAAAAATTCTTAAATATATTTTAATAAGAATATTTTTCAAATTTCAAAATTTGTTATTAAATTGAGTAAAAATCTTATATTAATTAAAAGTTAAGATTTTAGAATTTCAGATCCCATTTACTTGATTTTTTGCAAACTGGTTGAAGTTTTTTTTTTTTAACTTTTGACTAATAACAAATTTATACATATATTTGGTTACAAATAATTTTTAACTTAAATAAAAAAATGGTTACGAAATTGAATCAAGATTTTAATTTAATTTAATTAAAACTAAGATTTTTAGTTCTTGATTTATGAACTCTAAGGTATACTGCATTTATTTTTATCAAACAACTATAATTTAAAGTCATTTCCACTTATTGTTTCATGAATTATTTATGAAAAACACTTCAAAATTTTGATTCAAAACCAATTTCTTTTTATTTATCATACTAAACGAACTATTAATTTATAAATGCTATCCTATGTTACTATATATATTTATTTAAAAAGCTGTCTTAATTTTTTTTATCGAATATATTTTAAAATTAGCTTATTTCCTCATAAATTATTTATAAAAAATAAATCTTGAATTGTGATTAATCTTCGAATATCAGTCACGTGCTTGTGTGGGCCAAAAGAAATAAAAAAGAATATTCAAGTTGTATTTAAGTTTGCAAGTATCATACTTCTATAAATACCGAACCAATTATTTTCTATTTACTCCTCTCCAATCAAAAACTCCCTTTGTTCAAGCAAGCAAGCAAATTGCTACCGCCACTCCATTTACTGAATTTCTTCAGGTGCCCCTTTCTCTCGTTCCAGATCTACAGCTGCATTAAAAACATTCCTCAATAGAGCAAGCAACTGATCCATTAATCGTCCTCTCTCATTTTCTAGCGTCTATAGTTGTAGCAGTAGAAACCATGGAAGCTGTCGATGCACTGCCGGTTCACTTGAACGGGAAGGTTGCGGTCGAGGACTTCGATCTGATGGCTGTGGAGGCGGAAAACGGAAATAAACAAAATGGAAGAGAGATTGTGTTAGGGAGGAACGTGCACACCACTTGCCTCGAAGTCACGGAGCCCGAGGCTAACGATGAATTTACCGGAGATAAAGAAGCTTACATGGCAAGCGTTCTGGCTCGCTACCGAAAGAACTTAATGGAAAGGACTCAACATCATTTAGGTGATTAATTTTTTTAACACCATTAATAACACTACTTCATTGGATCATTACTATTATCAATATTTGTTTAGTCCCCCTCCCGTAAATGTCTAATATGGCCGTATCTAATTTGGTTTTTTCAATAGCTCGTGTTGATGTTTCAATTTTAGAATTTTGCTTATTATTAATTTGTTCTTGCGGGAATTGAATTTGTTAACTCTGCTCGAGATTTGGTAATTGTTTTGTTAATTTTGAAATGCATACGATTTGATTGGTATAATTGCTTTTAAAATTTAGTATGGTTTTGGAGTTATTACCTTAACTATGTTGCTGGTGGTTGGAAGAGTTTGCTTGTTTCTATGTCTGTAGAATCTCTTTATATCGAGCTTGAACCGTTCACATGGTTTTATCTGTTATAGGTTATCCTTATAATCTGGACTTCGACTATGGTGCTTTGGGGCAGTTGCAACATTTCTCCATCAACAATCTTGGTGACCCGTTCATTGAGAGTAACTATGGTGTACATTCAAGACAATTTGAAGTTGGTGTTCTTGACTGGTTTGCACGTCTTTGGGAGATTGAGAAAAGTGAATACTGGGGCTACATCACTAATTGTGGCACGGAAGGGAATCTTCATGGGATTCTAGTTGGGTTAGTAAATTTTTCATGTTTCTTTTTGAATATGGAGAGGTTGAATTAAATGCAAGAAAAGAGTGAGTTGGTAATGCGTTTCGGTTGTGCAGGAGGGAAGTGTTTCCTGATGGCATTCTCTATGCATCACGAGATTCACATTATTCTGTCTTTAAAGCTGCTCGAATGTATAGAATGGATTGTGTGAAGGTTGATTGTCTGGTATCTGGTGAGATTGACTGTGCTGATTTTAAAGTTAAACTACTTGCTAACAAGGACAAACCAGCAATTATTAACGTTAATATAGGTATCCTTCTCACTCTTATGTGCACACACACTTATGCAGACACATGCCTATGTCTGCTTAAGCACCGTTAATTTGTTTCAATGGACCATTCTCATTGCAGGCACGACTGTCAAAGGAGCAGTTGATGATCTTGATCTTGTGATACAAACCCTTGAAGAAAGTGGATTTTCACAAGATCGATTCTATATCCACTGTGATGGAGCTTTATTTGGACTTATGATGCCTTTTGTCAAACGAGTAAGTGATTTCTTATGACTCCGGTTAGAAGATGATTTGATTGATCAAAGGAAGGTAAGAGTTCCTTGTGTTTTCTGTAATGCGCTTGGATTAACCAAATTTGACATTTCGTGAGGATCAATCCCATTTTATTTTATCTCCAGTTGGTCTCCATCTATTAGAACAACTGATTTGTTCTGCTTCTCTTAAGTATGTTAGGAATTTAGTAGTTCATCTTAACAATTTGACAAAAGGACCGAATCATCTGATCTACATGTTTCTGTAGCATATCAGCCCCTATACACTTGGAACAACCTCAAATCTTTCATTACAGCGGTTTTATTCCTGGAGCCTATCCTCTTTGTTGGCAGCATCTTTGACATGCTGATACAGTTGTATAAAAATCATTGATGTAATCATAAGAAACAAAATATTATTTTCATGTACACAACATGTAGAGAACAAGTAGTGGCCATATTCCATTTTGCTAGCGAGATGGAATATACAAGTACATTGTGGCCATGATGACATGCTGTCTCCCCTGTAGCTGTTTAGTATGTTGCAGTCACGTATTCCAATTTTCTGGTTTTGGGTCCTTAAGTAGTATACAAGTACCTGTTATTTTAGCGTTGTGGTCCTGGTTTTCTGTGTGGCTCATTTTCGCTGGTGGTAAACAGGCACCGAAGGTTACTTTCCAAAAGCCTATCGGAAGCGTTAGTGTCTCTGGCCACAAGTTTATGGGATGCCCAATGCCATGTGGTGTTCAGCTAACAAGGATGAAGCACATTAATGTCCTCTCAAGCAATGTTGAGTACCTTGCTTCAAGGGATGCTACGATCATGGGAAGCCGAAATGGTCACGCCCCTATCTTCCTTTGGTACACGCTCAACAGAAAAGGATACAAAGGGTTCCAGAAAGAAGTGCAAAAGTGTCTCAGAAATGCTTACTACTTGAAGGACCGACTGCGTGATGCTGGGATTAGTGCTATGTTGAACGAGCTCAGCAGCACAGTTGTATTTGAGCGGCCTATAGACGAGGATTTTGTTCGCAGGTGGCAGCTAGCTTGCCAAGGCAATATTGCCCATGTTGTGGTTATGCCCAACGTTACAATTGAGAAGCTGGATGATTTCTTGAATGAGTTGGTTGAAAAACGTTCAACTTGGTATCAGGATGAAAAGGTTCGGCCTCCTTGTATAGCAGCAGATATAGGAAGTCAGAATTGCTCTTGTGCTTTGCACAAGTAAAGTGGTGGAGAATGAGGGACATTGTTTACGCACATTTATAATCTTAGATGACTGAGGATAGTCCAAGCCATTGAGAAATTAAGCTTGAGTTCATGTTTTGGTTTAATTTATTTAAACTTTTAGTTGAGGTTTATAATAAAGTTTTATTTGTTGAACTTGATTTAATTATTTTTGAGTATTTTTTAGTGGGCTATAAAAGTCTAATTGTTTGCTGCAGTATTTACATTTATTTTTCTAAATATTGGAAATTATTTATGAATTGAATAAAAATTATAGAGTTACATGCTTTTCCACTCTTATTCTCTCATTCAACTTTTTTTCTCTCTCTCTTTGGCTCTCATTTTTCCTTTTTCTTTAGCTTTAAATCTTTTTTTTATCTTGCATCAATTTTGGTATCAGATAAAAAAAGTAAATTGCTTACACAATTAATCAATCCATTAACTTGTTCAAATCCTCAAATCAAAAACTATTCATAAATCCTAGATCTTGTGGAAATTTTTATCAACAGTGATGAAGAATGTAGCAATAAAAAAAAAAATTCTTTCTATTTATAGTCCAGATCTGGAAAAAAAACCTTGAATTTTTTTTATTGCAGTTGAAAAAAAAACACGATTGTTCATCTTCTACACATACCCATCCATCTTTTTACCTAAACACACTTTTAGATTTGTTCCTCTTAATTGTACTCCCCAAATCAAGCAGCTTACAACCACCATAACCAGTTAGCAACCACGCGCAACCACCTAATTGACAACAGTTACCATCTATCCTCCCCAGCCAGATCAACTGCCACACCAGGCCCATCCCAACCACCACAGCCGCAACAACCGTTCATAAAACCCGTAATGCCATCGTCCTCATCGACAACCACCAAATCAACATCACAAACCTTTTGGCAGCCACCACTTGCAGTGCTTGCAATAGATCTGTCTTCAATAAACCGTAATAGACCGGTGCAAAATCTGTTAGCACATAATCAATGCCAAGCTAGCATATTCTTCCACATCATCGCCACACCAGCACATACTGCCACGCTGGCCAGTACTGCCACCCATACTGTCAGGCACTCTCTTGAGTATTGCCATATTACTGTAGTTGACTATTTTTCCTTGGTGGTAGTTATCAAAGGATCATATATTTGAGAAGAAATTGCAAATGTGGATGCCCTAGCAGTTCCATACAATTACACACACTCTGTAGCTTGTTTGACCTCCCTGCTTAATTTCGTTTGTTTCCTTTCCGGATTGTATTTTATCTCTATGCATCAATATCAAATATAATGACAAATGTGTCGGTCCAAATAGATATATTGCATGCTCTTGTCATTTAAATGCGCATGGCTTAGGGGATAACTTCTGACCAAGGTGCGCTCGTATCTAGTTGCAACCCGGGAAGGAAAGATATATTTCAAACGAAAATACGTGGTGCTTAGTCCTAGAGAATCCAGAGGCTAATTATTCTGCACATAGAAGATTACAATAGCCGTCCACTCGACTGTTTAATGAAGGTCTAATTTCTATGCAACATGTGATAAATATAATCTGTCCGGGGGGTAACATAGTCTGATGTGACAGGAGCTACGAGAAAGTACTCTTTCACAACCTTTGCCTGCAATCAATATACATGCTTACATATACAAGATTCTACGGGGTCGAACTAATTTCTATTTTGCAACATTACATTACAGCAAATCAAGTTCCGCCGGTGACATTAGACCCTTTGGCTGAAACTTGAGAAGCCAGGGTGTGGCTGCCCACCACGACCCTGGCCGGTGGTGGGTGGCTGTGGCATGTGCAGCTGCTGCTGCTGAGTCTGCTGGTTGCCAAAGCCCTGATGGGAGGAGAATTGAGGAGGTAGACCTCTGTTGAAAGGGTTTCCATTGACAGATGGAACCTGACCGGTTGCTATCTTAAGCCGCTGCACCTCTTCCCTTAATGCTTCATTCAGAGCTGCACGCCGTGGATAATTACAAAACAAAAATTCATTACTACTGTTAGATTCATCCCCTAAAACTACTGGTGAAAAATAAGAAAGTGAACGGTTTAAAATAATCAAACAGGAACATTTTGGCAGCATGCAAATAAAAATAAACTTGTTCATATGGAAATGACAAAAGGTATTTCTCCCATTTTTAGAATAATTTCAAAGCATGGTAACAACATTATGCCTTTGGCTAAATGATGCTGGCATACTATAACTTGTACTCTACAGACAAACCCACACCCAAACCTGCCCAGGCACTCATTAAGATGTGGCAAATTGCGGCATATAACATCCATCAAATGCTAAAAGATGACGATGTTCACATACCAGGTGGGGTGCTTAGATCATGCAAGTACATTAAAATGTTACCTGGTATGCTTAGATTATGCAAGTACATTAAAATGCTGAACAATTAGAAAGCTGTGATTATTGCTCCTCCATAAAAGAAAAACATTCTTATTCAAAGGTTACCATCTCTAAGGTGTGCTTGTTGCTCCATAGCTTGTAACCTCAGTTTCAGCTCCTTATTCTCAACAGTTAACCCACTGGTGTCTCTCTGCATCCATAAAAAGAGTATAGACAAACATTAGCTTTCCTCCATGTTTTTCTGTTTTTTTTTCCTAACTGGTTTTTTAGCAAGTACTAACTAATGCAGCCTCTATGAGTGCCATCCAGGTTACTGGTAGGATATAGACAAGTCTACATAAATTAGTGCAATTTTGAACACGATACCCATATCATCTAAAACCAAATTCAAAAAACCACACAGGTGGAACATCAAATATAGCCCATGCAGCCCACAACTTAAATATGTTCAACAGATATCATTGCATCTTTTGGGAAATCCATGGATATGAAAAGTATTTGCCAAGGTGAAAATAGGAGCCTGCATTTTTAAAAAAGTCATATACCTGTCTAATACAAACCACGGGACATACTTGTCACTATACACAAACACATCAATGAATTGCACAATCTACATTAGGAAACATAAATATTGTTCTCCCGATTAATAATTGGATAAGAGTATAAACAAGAATCCGAAGTAAAGCTGTATGTAGGTAAGTCTTACAAAGCACACCAATCAACTTGAAATTTAGATAACTTTCCAAACAGAGATTTATCTGATGATATTTTTAAGAAAAACAATCCAGATTCCAAGGAGGTGTTAATGTGGGCTCCACTATTACACAATTTAAATGTATTTCAACACTTGAAACAGAGCTGGCAAACACTACTTTCTATGCATGGAGAGTGCACGATTTAATTTCATGTCCTCAATACAGAGCCAAAGGGACAAAACCATCTAAGATAGCTAGCATCTTTGCTACAGGTTCCGAATGAGATTATGGACAGCCATAGAGGGAGTTAAGATGATATGAAATCTCGAAAGGTTTGTTGCATTTCACAATAAATGTTAAAAATAGTTCCAGATAATCTTTTAGTAAAGTTTTCTGGGGGCATGTGGGCATGCAGAAGCATCCACATGCCCCATGCATGATAACACAGAGAAATATTATATCCAGTATTTTGGAATGACAGTAGGGTGCGCATGCTTCAGAAGATGGAATGAGTTAATCGTGTGGACAATAAGCACAACTCATTGTTTTGGCTAAAAGTTTTGAAATGATTGATGTGTTACTCAATTCTTACACGCTTCAAATTAAAATCAAAAGCTCTTGCTCAAATTTCTTCTATGAAATTATTCTAGCTTGCAAGTGCAGTTCAAACAGAGTTAATGTCCAGTGAGGTCAATTCATCCTGTTAAATCTGGTTCATCATCAGGGGTTCTATAAATACGATGATCTGGTTATATGACAGCATGTAAGCAGCCATTTTGAAAGAGCTCAAATTGAGAGACCCAGGTAACTCTTTATCACAGCAGCTGGCAATAAGAAATGGGGCAGCTTGCTGCAGGTGACGCATAGATGACATTGTGGTATTTAAGAAACTTCATTGATATTACTAAAATACAACTATTAATCACTGTACAGGATAATACACAACAGCTCTTGTCTTTGAGGATAAGGAGCAACCGCGTGGCCGCAACAAAAATAGTAATATGATTACCGTGTCAGGTATATTACCATAACAAGCAGAACTTCTCAGACTGAGAAATAAAGCAATATTCAACACAACGCTTATATTAGAACACTAAAAGATAATACTTGTGCTCATAAATCCACAGCCAAATAAGATGATTAGCAAGCAGTTGTAAATGGTGATTAGATAACATTTGAACAGAATTTGACAAGTCAAAATATTATAAATGGTTTCACAATTGCAAATACGGTTGACCTAAACTTTAGATTTTGGAACACACAAGACAGAGTGTTGGGGTTAATGCCTCGAATATAAAAGGCATATAGCTGCTTGGTGCAGGTGATATGTGAAAGACCCCGTGCTATTATATTAAAGAAGTTGCTTCGATGTCAGTAAAAGAACTATTAATCACTATATGGCTACACTGTTCTTGCCTTCAAGAATATGGAGCAAGGTAGCCTTAACATAGTAATCTGATCAATGAGTCAGGTTTGTCATCATAAGAACTGAAACTTCTCAAATCAAGAACTAACCCAGCATTTAATGTAATGCTTAAAATAAAACACCAAAAATGATCATTGTTCCATGCATAATCACATGGGTCCACCACAAAAGACATCAGTTAAAACAATAAAATGTGGAAAGAATTTTTTTTTAACAAAACACGAAAAAGAGTCTTGAAAAATGGTTACACAAATGCAAGAAAGGTTAAAAGAGATTTTGATTGAACATAAACTCCCTATTATGGGATGGACATAGCTTGAAACAAATAAAGCTGTATATTGAGGTAAATGTCTCAACATGCCACAGCCAAATTGTAAAGTACCATAGCTTCTATACTTGCTTTCCATCCGATTAATCTCTAATCAATATCTCAAAATGGAATAAAAAGAATTGTCCATCAAGAGACCAAAATCATTAATCACTCCATCGAGAAACCAAAGTCGTAATCAATAGATCCAGCAATTATTTACCCGTGAGACATCACAAACAAAATATTGCAGCTCCATGCATTCCCAAACAGAAAAAAACCATCACTTCACAGAGCAATGAAGCACAAATTCAACAAAAGAAACCAAATCTAATTATATTTATCAAGTTAGATAAAACCTCTAAACAAAACAAAATCCACATATACCTGCAGCATCGTGACCTGTGCGGAGAGGGTGGTTGCTTCAGTCTGAAGCGTCTGCACCTTCCTCTCTAGCTCGCCAGTGTATCTGATTTTCCTCTCCTTTGACCGTGCTGCGGATTGCCTATTAGCAAGAATCCTACAAAACACAGACAATTCGTAAAAAAAATAAAAAATAATCCCTATTCATTTTACCCAGCAAAATGACAATCCAAACAACAAAAGACTACAGAACTAGTAACATCACACAATTACTTCTCCATCTTTCTACTGAAGCACTACAATAATTAACACACACACAGACACAGCTTAGGAAGCAAATGGAAAACAGTTAGAATTAATCATTGGAGATTAAGTTAAAATAGAAAGAAAAAGAAGAGGTCAGACCTTTTAGCTCTTTTGGGATCAATCAAAGATAGCTCTGCAAGTCTATCGGGAGCCATAGCTTTCTTGACACCATCAATCATAATAGAGTCCACCTCAAACGACCCATCCATCGAATAGCTATGCCTGTGGTGGGGGTTCGCGGCCCTCTTTTCTCCCGCTACCGCTTTCCCATCGAATTTCTCATCTGCGCCGCCGGCAGCCCCGAGACCCAACCCGTCAAAAAAGTCGGAGTCCATAGACAAGCTCCGGAGGTGATTGACGGGCTTGGGCTTCTGATTCTGACAGTTGGATGTGGAGTCATCGGACAAGGAGTCAACAGCCATGGGAGCTGCAGGTGGAGGGCGGGTGGTGGTGGTGTTAGGAGTCGGGAGGTCATCTAGAGAGGAGAGGTCGAAGTCAGAAGCATCCAAGAGAAGGAGGTCATCGAAACGGAAGGAAGTATCGGAGTGAGCCCTTCTGTGGTGACTCCCACGGTAAGGTGTCTCCGGCATCTGCTCAATGTCAACCGTCATGGGCTGCTTCCCTCTGAACTTGATGGGGTCCATTGTTGGACTTGGAGCGGTGGTTTTCGGTGGTGGTGGGTGAACTGTAATGATTGAGTAATAGTACAGACAACTGCTCCACTTGAGACGGGGAGGGTTTGTTAAGAGACTTGAGAGAGATTATGTGCTGTCTCTACTCTCTAGTTTACGCGGTTTCCACAAATTATTTTATTTTTATTTTTTTTACCGTACATAAATTAGGCAGGCTTTCTCTAATCAGAATAAAGTCTACCCTCCACTAGGTCTCTGCCCTTTATGCTTTGCTGTTGTACGATGATTTTTATTAAAGCTGGCATTAAAGCAATGCAGTGTTTTAACTTTTAACTAACTATTTACCCGCGTGATTATATTCTAATATCTATTTTTTAAGTTTCTTATAATTAAAGTAAATATTTATATTTATATTTAAAAAAATCTTTTCAAATGAACAAGGAATTCGGTAAAGTATGAAATACAAAATAATAATAATAGAAGATTATGCAAAAGAAAAAAAGAAAAATAAAAGAAGGATCGAGTAAAGTTGAAAAATTATTGCAAGAAATCTTGCATAGATAAAAAACGATTAAACAATTTTGCTATCAATAATATAATTTAATTTAGATAGAATGTTTAAAGATGATTTTCATCTATTTTTTTAATAACAAGCATGTTATTCAAAAAAAATAAAGACCATTTAAGATTTCTAGCTATTATAAAATTAGGTGTGCGCCTTCTTTTTTAGTTTCATCTTTTCACATAATCAGTTGACGTAGATATCTCCCGTGAAAAAAATAATTTAAAATTTAGAAAAAAAATAAAAACTAAAAAGTTATCTAAAAAAGTGATGTACTCCTGAGTTTAGGTGGGTAAACACGCGTCGTCCAATACAAAAGTCAAGACCCATGTGGGCTTCCTAGACTAACCTTGATTGCTGAATTAAAACCACCAATAAAAATTAGGTTAAGATTTTTACACCCTGTTGCTAATTATTTAAAGTAGAGGATGGTTCTATTTTAATATATACAAGGTTTCAGTAAAATTAATAAATAAAAATATGAAGAAAAAAAAGGAACAGTCATGCTTGGATCTTAGTTAAATCATATAATATTTCTACTTACTTAAAAAGAACACTGATTGTTTTGTTTCGTATTTATTTATTTATTATATTATCCACCATGTCGGTGCTCTCTTCGGCTAAACTGGCTTGGCAAAATTTAGGAGGTCCGCATGCTTCCATTTCCTTGCAGCCATAAAAAAGGATGCGACTGCAAAACATACCCAGCTGATTGACGGCAAAGAATTTCTTTGCCGGAAGAATATATGTCAGGGTCACCCTCCTCATTTGGCTTATTGATTCTGATTTTATTAAATATGCCTCTCAAAGAATTAACATCAACTTTTTTTCTGGCAAGTGATTTCAGAAATAATCTCTCGATAAGGATTCACGAACCCAGGTGAAATCTCTCATTGATGGTTTTAAAAAAGAAATCTCACTGCTAGATTTCATAAATCTTATGATTCAATTTATTCAATTTAGGATAAGATAAGAATTATTCTAAGAAACTAGCACAGGAAGAACATTTATGAAAATAATGGAAATCAGTTTTTCTTAATAAAAGAAAAAAAATGTAGCGAAAACAAGCAGAAAACAAGCAGAAATTTTCCATTGCTGTGTTTGTATAGTCAACGTGCAATCTATAGGGGGGTGTTTGGGAGGGCTTTTCAAAATTATTTTTGAAAAAAAATGATTTTTTGTTTGTTTTTGTTTTTAAGTTTAAATTAATAAATTTTGGTGTTTTTAGATATTTTGATATGTTGATGTCAAAAATAATTTTAAAAAAATAAAAAAATAATAATTTTAATGTATTTTTTAACGAAAAATACTTTCAAAAACAACCAAACTCTCAAAAAGACATATAGTGTTTCAGGTTTTGGTCAATATTTGCATTGAAATTTACTTAAATGTCAAGGAAAGATTGCAATGGTCTCTTTGATCTCGATGCCTCAACCTTTTCTTTTGAGTATATGCATATGACATATATGATTTTATCATAAACCATCTTCATTATATTCTGGTGAAATATATTATATTCATTTCGGTGTTTGGATTTTAATTTTGTTTCTTTTCTTTAATCTAAACTTTAATCTTTATTAAACAAGATATTTTTTCTAATAGTCACGATAAAAAAATCATTAAATTATATAAAAACATCACAAAAGGGAATAGAAGGACTTAATTTGAAGACAATACTTCGAGATCTTCAATTTCAGATTTTCTTGTTTAATAGAAATTATACTTAATTTGATCGATAGTTTAGCAACTATGCCCTTTGAGTCATGATCCTCCTCTTATAAATTAATTCGGATTGCAATAGAGATGTTTTTTTTTCTCTCTCTCTTCACAATTAAGCCATTCAAGACCTAAATTAATAGTTAATCATTTTTTATTACGAAGGTAAAATCAAAATACAGAGGATCAAAGTGAAAAATACATATTTTCTTGTTAATTGACTAAAAATTTAATGTCTGTTTTTAATTTTTTTTACTAATTTTATTATTAATATTGAGTTAGTTAGAGATTTAACTTTGTGAGTTTATTTTCAAAATTATCTTTGTAAATGTTGGATGTCAATCCATATTAATCTTGATTCCTCTGATATATTTTTATATCAATATTAAATAAAATATCTTTTGCTATAAATATAGCTGGTATTAAATTCATAATTAAAAAGTATTTTTCAGAGACGCACTAGCAATAACTAGGTTTTATTTAATCTAATTTTTATCTCTTACTCCAACTTGCGCGGTGTACTGCGGGATAATAGGCAAGAGGATAATACGGCATGGTGGGCCATCACTTAATCTGTGCAAAATCATGATGACCCTTTTTTTTGTCGGGAGACTTCTTGTTCCTTTTATTTTCTGGTCAAAGATTACATTGATTCTTCACCCCAAACTCGTTCACCTTTTGAGTGCCGTATCCTTCAAAGCGAGTCCCACGAAAACATGTTAAAAACAAAAAAATATATTCTTTTATTTTTTTAAAATATTTTTCAAATACAGCGATCAAATATATTATTGTGAATTTTCCGAAGATTGCACTAATTTATATACCAATGATGGAAAATAATTGGGTGTTAAGTGTTTTGGAGTTCGGAGAAAGTAATTAACCAACAAATTCATACCATTTGGCAAACCCAGATAATCAATACCTCAACTCAACATCTAAACTATGGCTAAAGCAAGGCATCTTCACACATGGCTTGCTGCATATTTTATGTATCATAAACTAGAATTAATGAACTGGTGATTATAAAAAAAGAACAAAAAAAGTGTATATGACTGCCAACAAAGTGGGCATGTTCGTCAAATAATTAAATGGACAACTCTTTGTCGCACCGTGCTTCACACTTAAGAATCCTGACTTGGCAATGGCCAGGGACTTCTGAGTTCTGACAGATCCAGGTGACTCGCCAGCCTCCACAATTAGTCACAAAATCAGTTTTTTTTTTTTTAAAAAAAAAAAACCTAAAGCTAAGGTCCCGGGTTGACTCTCAAAATCTATAGCCAGGGGATGATTAGGAAATCTTCTATGGCTCACGTATGTCCATGTATATATATATATATGTGTGTGTGTGTGTGTAGGCTACGTGGATGCACGTATGTTTTACCTCTTGATAATTGAAACAAAATAGTATCGCTAATTGGTGGACATATTACATCAAAATGGCCCCAGCACTATGAATATTTGAACACTTTTGAAGTGTACCAGCCATTCTCGCTTGCATCCCATCATCTTCTCGACATGGAGCATATGATTTCCTGCATATCTTATCTCTTTCTCCGGGCTTTTGTGATCTTGCGGCTGCCATATTTCTCCTCCTTGTTCAAGAGAAGTAAAAGCCACGCACACGCGCAGTATACTATATGATTGAGCGCGTGGTCTATATGACTGTCGATATTTTATTTCGAGCGTGTCATATAGTTCTTCCACCGATCTAATCAGGCGAAGGAAAGTCATTGTTTGATATCATGAATTGACCGACTTGTTTTCCGAATGATTCGTGCCAGGAACTAGAGGCTCTCGCTCGAAAAGTGTCGTTTATTTGCAGACTTTCGACATTATTATTATTCTTGCAGTCAAGATAAAATAATTAGTAACTTTCAATTATTATGCCAATTGCAGCATCTCACTAAAATTACCATTCTGCATTCCCCAGTCTTTCCTCTGCAGCACTGGCTGCAGGAAAATCCACTGAAATCGAATAGAGCCATCGCCCTCGAAGCTGGAAGGGACTAAATTGAAAAAATAAAGTATAACTGGTCACTCTAATAAAGTAATGTCATGTAAAGGTTGGTTAACTGAAAGTAATGTTCTGTCACTGATCCTAAGTGTTTACTCGAGAATGAATTTTCTTGATTTTGTGAAAATTAAAAATAACGGGTTGAAGTTACAACCACTGATCTTGACCCGGAACTCATTGTTTTACCATTTAAAAGTAATAAAAAGCTTACTACTGGGAGATATTTATAAAATCAGTCTCTATGACTCATCTAGAATAATTAATTAGTCCAGGCAGTATTAAAAATAATCAAATAATTCGTTGATTATAGTTGACTATTCTCGGTTATTAATAGTTTTTTTTTTAATCTCGTAATTAAAATTCTCCGCTACACAATATTTTTTCTTTATTTTGTAGTTTAAAGGAGAGAAAAAATGATTTTAAAAAAACATGAAATTGATCGAAATGACTAAGTCATAGACAGATTTAAAAAATATGGGGAATAAATAATAGTTTTTGAAACCATGAGGACATTAGGAAAATGATCACGGGAAAAAAAACTGTTATCTATGACTATCAAATTCTGGGTAAGCATTGTCAATATTAATGGGCGTGCAGAGTGACCTAACAGTTGCAACCATCTAAGCAGCCCATCACCTACCCAAATTTATATTTATATTCATATTACAACTAATTAAATTAAACAAAAAAAATTAAAAGAGAAAAAGATTTTACTATATCCCTAGACATGAATCACTATTAATTATAATGTATATATATATTTTTTTTATACAAAGTTAGGTTAGTGATTTTTCTTGCAACGAATTTACTAATTAATCCCGGATTGAAAAATAATAATGTCTTCCCAATAAGGGGCATTGTGGTGCTTCCAATTTTTCCAAAATAATAAAACTATTTTGCTGCTTTTAAAGATAAAATCAACATGACTATCACAAAAACTATTTTATCATTCTATATTGATTTTATTTTTAATGTAAGAGATACTCAGAGACATTATTGTATTTGATTATATAATATATATTATTAAAAAATATATTGGCATGTGCATAGCATGTACCAACAAGTGGATGACGTGTTTATTCTTCAATATTCAATTTTTATATATATAACTAAACTTTATAATTTTATTCGGATTGCTTTCAAACATGGTTACCCCATTATTTTGCATGTTGGCTTTGGTGGGCTTGAATCATGTTTTTTTTTTTTTTTTTTCTAAATCATATATTTTTAATATTTTAATATTTCAATATTTTATTTACTAGAAATTAAGTCTTGTTTTTTTTTTTTCATTTTACTTTCTATAGAGTTATCATGCTCTTATTTATTTATTAAAATTTGATCTTCAAACCTTTTTTTTTACTAGTTTATGTCGTTTTTACACTGATAATCACAAATTTTGAGAGTTGACTTGATTTAATTGTTTTTTTTTTTTAAATTCCTCCCTCAACATTTATTTGTTTAATAATCCGGATGAAATCAAGTCAGATTCAAAATTATTTTTTTTGCTAGTTTGTTATTGTCATTGCATTTTTTATTCATATTATTTCAATCATCAATTAAACCAATGACCTAGTCTCAAATTTTTTTCCTTGGTGTTCTTTTTTATATCAAAAAAATATATGGCAAGACCGTGATGAAATACGGGCCATAAATATAATACAAAATAAAAATCACACTTGCAAATTCTATTTTATATATTTTTTTCATCTCCAAATCAACAATTATAAAACATCAAAACCACTTGATTGGATTTCCAATTTCATGCTAGCCTTTCAGGATGAAGAATCGCACCTGCCATTGTCGACAATTATGAAATGAAATAAGAGAAGAAATGGTATTTCTTACAACCTGTTGCGTAGAAAGAGAAGAATACTTGAAGACAACATTTTGGTACGTACTTGATAATGTGCATCATCAACATTTTTATACACATTATCCCAATATGGCCCCTGATTCTATGACCATCTACGGCTCAAACGAGTTTCAAATGATGATTTTGAAAATTACTCTAATCCATGACCTATCGAGACAAATGAGTTGGAATTGATCCACGTAGTGATATGAAAAGATTGTGATATAACCAGAATTTTAAAAATAAGGACACCAACGTGAAAAGCCAATATTGTCGACCCCGTTTCCAGTAATGGTTTGATCGGTGAAACTCTTGGGTCGCTGAATAATTGATTTAATTAGTGGTTGGTAATTTAGTGGTGATATCAATTGGATTATAATATAAATGTATTTTGTACCATATACAAAAGAAATGATAAAATAGCTAGTGTATAATTTTAGAAAATCGAATACCAATCTCAGATATGTAAGATTATTTTTTGTTTAAACCAGGCAAAGCTCTATCTACCTATTAAATAAGTTAGGTTTTACCAGATTAGCTGGCCTCGTCAATTTTCACCGAATTTTCTACAAGTTCTGGTTTTTAGTGTCAAGCCATACTAGTTAGATGGTCCGGTTTTATTAGATTTGTTGGTCTTTTATTGTTTTTATCAAGTCTCTTGTCGGTTTTGCACTTAAAAAAGTTGTTTTTTTTGGAAAGTAGATTCTTATATTTAGTAGTATTACGAAGGGCGTGACGTAATGATAAAAAACTTAAGATCTGTATAAGAGATTTTAAGTTTGAGTCACGATGTGTATATTTTATAAGAGCATAAGACAAACGATATTTTATTCATTCACCCGAGTCCACAAAGTATGTTTTCCGAGAGGTGAAGTTTTCTAAAAAAAATATCACGACAATTGTAAATATTTTTCAGTATTTAACTATGTCATGAAAAAAAAAGTTGGAAAATCATTTATTAATTTCTTTTTCAAGTTTATCTAACATATATAAAACATTAAATGTTCATATGGTTGCCCCTGTCTGGCAGAGCGTGTACTAGCTAGAGCCTTCCTAACGCACTCTGTCCCTTTTGTGAACATGAAACAGAACATGATATTCATCTTTTCCTCCATTGCTACCGCACGTGGCGACCGTGGCAACAATTTTAGAATTAGTTTGGCATCTCTCTCTGGGTGCTTGCCGAATAGAATAGATCAAATCATCAGCCAATGGCAGCAGGACATGGCAAAAGGCAAGTCCCAACGAAGTGTCTTCATTATGCTATCGTCCGATATTTTATGGTACTTAACTATTAAGGAATATCTTTAAGGGATAATAGCAACTTCAATGACAAAAAATAATTTGGAGAGCCAAAATTTTAGAATGGTTTTTTAAATAATGTATATATGATTTTTTTGTTGATTGTACTCTAATGATAAAAGTTATTTTGGAGAGCTATTTTTTATATTATTTTAAATATAATGCAATTATTTTAAAAGTAATTATTTAATTAAAAAACTTACTTTTATTAATTATATAATTAAATAATTACTTTTAAAAAACCCTCCAACAATATAATTATTAGTTTTTTAATTATATATAAATTAAAAAATGAATTTAAAATTAAAAACCCCGCAACTATTTAAATTTGAAATTTTAAAATATTGAAAAATTCCGTCAAAAAATTTTATTTGCCACCAATTTTTGAATAGTAATCGTAAAGTATATGGCACACCAGGTTCTAATAAGATAAAAAAAAATTGGTTTTTTAGTTACAAGTTGCTATAAATAGCAATTTGTATAGAAATAAATTATTTTTGGCTATCCAAATAGCTTCCTCATTGGAGAGAAAAAAGTTGCTACAAAATGCTAATTTTCCTCCCTTCTCTTGTAAGATACCAAACTAAAACGCACCGTTTCAGCTCATTCTCCACCGTCTTATATTTTGGTTAAAGGCTTGGAACGGTAGCTTTGGAAAGATTGAATTAGAGGCCCCGACAACATTTTATCATGGACCAGCAAGTGAGGTGTTCTTGATTTAGGACCCTCTCAACGCTTCTTTTTCTTACAACCTTAATGTTTTGATTTCTAGTTTACCATAGCTTTAATGGTAAACTGGTTCCATCAATAATATCTTGGTTATTATAAAAAAATAACTTTTTTTTGGTGTTTGGAGAGCACTGAAAATAAATTTATTTCTATGGTATCCTAATTTTATAACACAGCCTATGTTATATATATATATATATATATATATATATATGAGCCATGAAGTATCGTAACCTTCTAGTTTTTTAATCCTTCATGGAAACTGTTTTCTATTTTCCTCTATCTAAAATTTATGTTTTTATTATTTGAATCCTAAAAGAAGCCATAAAAATTGAGAATTATTAAACAAGTGTGCGACTTCTGAATCAATTCAAGACATCAGCACGAAGGAGTTGAGTCTAAAATAAAACACAGAATTAAGAATTTCTTGATCAAAACAGATTAAAGACTTGTATTCGCCACTGTTGGGCTGGGTTCACGATTGTATATCCTGTGCCGTTGTTCTCTCAAGGATTATCGGAATATCGGCCTGCTTACTGATCCAGTTTCCTATAAACAACTCGGGCCTTCATAGTTTTTGTGAAGAAATAGGATTCCTTTTTTCTTCTTCTCAAGGAAAAAAAAAGTGGCTGATGGGATGATGAGGGACAGAGCTCATCTCTCGGTTATTGGAAAATTTTGGATTTTGTCGAGACTAGAGCAGCCTAGTCTTGTCATTTCCTTTCCTTTTTTTTTTCTTGGAAGAATTGTCAGGAGAAAATAATTCAAGGGAAAGAAAAAACCAGTATTGCTGACCTCGTTTAATTTTAATAGAATATTTCATACTAGTTAAAAAAATAAAATAAAATAATATAATTTTTATCTCGTTTAAAATTTTGGCTCGTGCTGAAAATTCTGCCCGAATTTCATTTGGAATATTCTGGTTTTATTCCGCCATTTTGGTTTCGGTCAAATAATGTTTCTTTTAAATAATAAATACTTTTACAATATTAATCATATCTTTTAATCTGACTGTTAGATTGCGATGAAATTTTATGAGGAGTCTCTTAACATATTTATATATACTATGTTAAAATTTCAGAGAATATAATGATTTTGCAAGATTAATGATGACATTCTCATAATACTATATATGTTCATAATTTTATTCAGAAAAATTATTTTATTATATTTTTTTAGATTAAATTATACAATTTTAAATAATTTTATTTTTAGATTTGGACAGAATTGACATATTTGGAAAAGACAGCTCGTTCAGATTTTGTTCTCTTAGCTTCCAGGTCCCCTGCCATTTCAGGGTGATTTCCCGAATATCCCGAAAGCAACCGGACAAGATATGAATCAGGTATGTCCTGTGAAGCCCATCACTGACAGATTTGGATTTTCTAGAAGTAATGGATGCCCACATAGCACTCTTTTGGTGGCCATGGAAGATAAGAAAGTTCTTATTACTGTTTGATTTGTCCAAATTGAACACGAAGCCGGCCCCCATTCTCATCCCAGATCCCATTCATCGAGTCTCCAGCTGCACGTTAATGTTATTACACAGCATGCCACTAATGTAGCCATGAATGGTTACATGAAGTACTCCAGTTTTTGCATGGTCCCGCCAATAACTCCAATTATGCAGAGCTCATTACACATGTTACCCCAAAGTTACAATAAATAAATAAATTATTACTGTTAATTGTTGACCATGGTCTTTGTCAAGTAGAAGACACAGAATATAGACCAATTACATGATGAATCAATCTCGACCTAGCATAGATGGCAGGCACTTCTTAGAAGTTTAATTAGTAGTGCAGCATCCACCGAGAAAGCTGTGTAGATTTTTTTATATCCAGGCATAAACTATCATTACGGATTTGGACCGGGGTGTTGATTTACAACATCTTTTAGTAATAAATAAACTCATAAATAAATATGGATTTCACACTTTCCCCCCCTAGAAGTTGCTTTTAATTAGCTGCCCAGAAACCTGCTGGTAATGACTACAATATTTATATAACCAAGCGGGGCTGCTACGGTACAAAAGTATTGTATAAACTAAGTCTTTCATGTCTGCATTTCCGTGGATGAAGGATTAAAGGCCAATCCTTCTGTGCATACCCCATGAACTTAGAAAAAACCCATTAAAATGGATACGCACAAGAGTCGTGGGGTTCCATTAAAGAAGATGGAGAGCACGATGACAGGCCAGCTTGATCGAGTGGAATGTCGAAAGAGAAGTTAGGGCAGGAAGAGGACTTCCAATAAGAGTAGGTTTTGATTGATAAAATAATATGAGAGAAGGTGGCATTCGTGTGGATAGCACACTCCATGCATTCCCTCATATTATCTTAACTATATACCGAGTGCTTACCGATTCAGCAACCCATTATTATTTTTAGAATGTTACAATATGCTAGGAAAAAATCTTGCCCACGTGTATGATTTGATCCTTTGAAATCATCATTATTGGAGTATAGCATATATATATTAGTTATATAATATGTTCTTCGCAAGTACTTAATTAGAATTTTCTGTAAAAATTATTTCGGCAAATTATTTATTTGGTCATCTTTAAGACCATTCAACTGTTAATTTTAAAAGAAAAAAAATGTTAATAATTAAATAATAATGGATAGTGTTAAGCCATTAACTTATTGGCCGCTATCCACTAATCAATAAAAAGCTTCTCAATTATCATATAAATAAATAAATAAATAAAGTGAAGAGCAGAACAAGCCAGGTCACTTTTACCAAACTTGTCCATTGCAAAGTGGATAATTAAACGAGACTTTCCGATAAAAAAACTATTTAATATAAACATTATCATGATATTACATTGATATACTAATAATGTCCCTAAAGAACGCGATGTGATGATAAAGGACTTGCGATTTGCACACCAAGTCTCGAATTCGAGTTAGGACGTGCATTTCTTGTAAGAACCCGAACAATCAGATTTTGCTCGCTCATCTAGATCCATAAAGTGTATTTTTCGAACTAATGTTTCCTTATAAAAAAAAAATGCGAATAATCTGATTACATTGAACTTGATAAAGTAAAATGGTTAGATAATTAAAAAACAGAGAGGTTATACCCAATATCAGAAGCTAAGATTTGAGTTTATATATGATAGTAGATCATATATAATATATATATATATATGTTAAATAATCATATTCATGAAAATACCCTAATTAAATCTTAATATATATTCTTTTTAATGCGAGTAAGTGTCAAAAAAACGCAATTTTGACTGTTGGGTGTGTAGCAAGTAAACTCGAACACCATGTTTACTAGTTTTATCAAGTAGAAGACTACCCTTTTTCGACTTGAGAATTTGAAAAGAACAGAGAGCAAATATAATTTAGGAAACTGAAGCTTTGAAACGCTTGCATGTCAGTTTCCATGTATATGTTTGCCGTTGTTAAGGATGGAAGTTGTTCTTTTCGTTTGTCCTGCTTCCACAGTCATGCTTTAGTCATGACTTCCGGTCTGGTCTAACTGCCCGAAAGTGAACCCCATCTTCCGGGCCGGCCGGGCATATTATATCCATATCTAGGAGGAATTACTGGAGCTTTATTCTCTCTTCTTGCTTTTGCAAAACAGTATACACCTTTTTTTTTTATTTGTTCTTACTTTTATCATTCTTTCATGACTGTTTATGATTAGCATTCATAATCTTAAAATTTGTTATATAAAAGCTTTTTCTTCCTCTAGTGGACATTCCCACTAATTTGCCTTGCCTTCCACCATAGCAAAGATCTTCATCTATATATATAGCCTCTTCAAGGCGTGTGTCATCCACACTTCTCCAACCTTCTCCTCTTCGCTATCTGATTACTTTAATAAAATCTCTAAAATTTTCAATCTATTTTTCTTCCATGGCTGGCAACCAAACATCCCTCAATGCCACTAGATTCGATCTCCCTGTTAATGATGTTGAGCAACAAGCGACACTAGAGGTTGAAACCGAAGAATATGACTACTCAAAACGAGCACAGTGGCTACGAGCTGCAGTCCTTGGAGCCAATGATGGTTTGGTCTCCACTGCATCGTTGATGATGGGCGTGGGGGCTGTGAAACAAGACATTAAGGTCATGATATTAACCGGGTTTGCCGGTTTGGTAGCTGGGGCTTGTAGCATGGCAATAGGTGAATTTGTGTCTGTCTACTCCCAACTAGAAATTGAGTTGGCCCAAAGGAAAAGAGAAAAGGAAAGAAGAAACAATGGAGGGAAAGATGAACAAGAAGAGGGAGAGAAGGAGAGTTTGCCAAATCCATCGCAAGCAGCTGCAGCTTCGGCTCTAGCCTTTTCAGTCGGTGCATCAGTGCCATTGCTAGCTGCTTCTTTCATAAAAGAGTACAAGGTGAGGCTAGGAGTTGTGTTTGCGGCGGTGACCTTGGCTTTGATGATCTTTGGGTGGTTAGGGGCTGCGTTGGGAAAGGCACCAGCTGTTAGGTCATCACTTAGGGTTTTGGTTGGAGGATGGCTGGCTATGGCTATCACCTTTGGTCTTACCAGGTTGATTGGATCAAGTGGACTGTGAATTAATTCGCCACTCTCTCCCTTGTAGTAGTTTCCGTGCAGTAACCAAGTTGTGTATGTCTAGTTTGTTTTCATTTCTTTCTTTTCCCTTTCCATCTGGTCGGTGTGACATGTGTATGCATGGGACGTTGAAGCTGGCTTGTCGTGTTATTAAGATATAGAATCCCGGGAGGGGATTAAAGCAACAAATGCTTATAAATTAGAAAGAGCTCTCGCTCTTTCAGTACTCGCATGTTTGTGTGAGGTCCATTTAGCTGTAATCACACCAATGGAAAATGCCTATGTTTGTGTGAGGCCTATTAATTAATCACTTACTTTGTGTTATGTTTGTTGGAAAATCTATTTAAAACATGCATGCTTACTGAAATCAGAATTAATTAAATTAAAAGTTACATCCACTCATTTTTTAAATTCAGATATTGTTGGAATCTAATCTTCAACGTGAGCTCTTTTACATGAAATATTAATACGGTTTAAATTATTTATAATTAAATAAAAAAATTAATCTAAAAAAACTCTTGATTCACATGTGCGTTTTAAAGAAAACCCAGAATCCCGTAAGAACTTTATGCGTACATATAAAAGAAACAAACTTCGTTGGTTGTTTATACAGTGAGAAGTTAAATTTTAGTCCAAAAAACACCCAAGCTTTTGAAAATGAGACCTCCTGAGCAAAGTGAGTTTGACATTGCTTATTCTTCTTTGATTTTGACTCAAACCCTAAACTCGATCCCCCTCCTATCCATTTTAAGTTCTTGACAACCCCTTTCAAAATTTCAGCCACCCAACCCATCATCGGTAAATGCATATTTTTTATGATGATGATTATATAAATAAAAAGGTTTTAGTTCATCAGGTGCAGTTGTTCAGGACCTAACCTGTAATCTTTAAAAGCATCCCTAATAAACCTTTGAAGATGAAAGTAATGTCCTAATTCATGCATGCAAATGGTTGTAATTTCGAAACACCGTCGAGTAGAAGTCAGGGTCTCCTTACTAATTATTCCTCTCATAGAAGGCAACTGAGCCACATCGGTTCCAGGTTGTCGACCATTTATAAAAGTCACATCTTCTCCGACACTCAGAGTGTAAGGAGCGTCATCTGCGAGGGTTTGAGGTAACTTTAATTCCTTCCTAGCATGTTTTAGTTATTTTTAAAAATATATTTTTTAAAAATACATCAAAATAATATTTTTTTTTATTTAAAAAAAAATATTTTTGACATCAACTAATGAAAATAATCTAAAAATACACAAAAAAAATTAATTTAAAATGAAAAAAAAAATATTTTTTTTAAAAAATAAAGCACAATTTCAATCACCTCTCAGTAAACAACCTATCGTTGTAATGATAGGTTTCCCTAATGCACCTATCGTTGTAAACAACCTCAAACCTGAAACAAACACAGCAACACTTAACAGCTAGTCCCATATTAATTAATCGAAATCCATTCTGCGTCATTACAACGAGATAATATCAGAAATTGTGCAGCACGACAACATGGCGAGACAAAAGCCCATCAAAATTCTGATACACCCAGATTCAATTATGATAAGCAGTAACTTGCGACAAGATAAAAGTAGCCTAATACTCACATGTTTTAGTGCTAGAAAAAGGCACGGTATGATAATTTGCGTTGTTCCCTGCAGAGAAGACGACAGTTAATTTAATTTTAGATACGGACATTAATGGCTAGACCTTGAATTTTAGAAATGCTAATTTATTTATTTATTCATTATAAATCATAAAACGAAAATGGGGGAGAAATTGAAAGAAAAAACAAAGGAGAATTTGATGATTTAATGAGTTAATGAGAGACAAGGAACTGTACCTTAGATTAGAGTTAATGACAGATACAGAGATTGTTCACTTATGCAAACTGTGTCACTGTTGATCTCAGTTTGCTTGTTACTTGCTGAAGAGTTTTCTGACCTTAGATTGGGCTTTGTTGGGCCATAGATGGACTCTCTGTTTTGGTTGGTGAAAGCGATTAAACGATGCCTATCCATTCCGTGAGTGAGTCGACAATTTCGCATCTGAAAAATCAACAAGGTGAGGTCTGATTTATAGCCCGTTTTGGGCGGAGGATTCACTGTATAATGTGGAGTTTTAATACTAGCCACCGTCATTTTTATTTTATTTTTCTAACTTTTGTTTTTCCTTTATTTCATTACCATCTTATACTGAAACAAACAAATAAATAATGACCTCTTTTTTTCCAATAAATAAAGAATCCATGAATCTATTTATATATCAATCAAGATTGAATCCCTTTTTTTGAATGATCTTGGCGAAACATCCCGTTCAAATAATGATCTCAAATCCAGGAAATCAAATAATGAACATTAGCTTTTTGACCACCTTAGAATGATAGGGATCTAATGATCCCTTTTGGAGCCAGAAGGTTCACAAATTGAAACCGAAAAACCTCCGCTGCCAATTTAAACGACGGAGGATCCAGAGCCCTACGGCCGTGAAAAGTAGAAAGAAGTCTTTATAGCGAGCGAGCAGGGGGGATGTTGCATGACTGCGGAATATATAGGACGCTGAAATGATTCCCATGTTGGCAAAGCAAAGAATTCCGTCCGATCAGCTCAGTATAGAGAGTTAGTACCTCCTATGACGCAAAACCTGAATTAAATGCTAGGAACAGCATTGTACTCGAAATACAAGCATATATCAACACAGCAGTATGAACAAATATTATCGAAAGCATCGTCTCTCGTAGCAGTGTTAGAGAAAGGTATGAGCACGGTTATATTTAAAACAATATATAGCCTCCATCTTTAAAATTTTCAGCATGGCCTCGCATGATATCACCTTCAACAACTTGAAAGATACAATACAATCAATTTATGACATCTTCCATTGCAAATTCAAATTTGCAACGGCAATTCCGTTGTAAATTCAAGTATTTTTTATTTTTATTTTAAACCAAAAAATAGATTTAGAAGTTTTGAAAAGATCAAAAATATCTTGTTATTTCCCTTTCTTCATTTATATTGTCATAATTTGATTTTTGATTCCATATTTTTTATTTTATTTTTATTTTTTAAGAGAGAGAAAATATATTTAATCTAGATAGAAATATTTTTATTATTTTTATTATATATAAACAATTTGGACTGGAATTGGACAGTAGAATCCATTTTAGAATCACTTTCGACTACTTGTTCGTCAGAGCTTCTATCCTTCATCAAGAGTTTTGCTCATTTATCAGCCTACATTTCTCTTTGAGCCTCTTGATCTGCAAAAATAGTAGTTTAGTTAAACAAGCAAACTAGAGAATGTCAAGATTGAAAGGTTTCCAACAGAAAAGATAAAAAAAAGAAGAAAAGAAATGGTAAAAAAAAAAAAAAACCTTTTAAGGCCCATCTCTGTTTCTAGCTTCTGTTGGCTGAAAGAGTGTCGCAAGTTGGTGATGTCAAAAACGTTCTCTAAATCATCTACAAATGCTGATTTTAGATCCTGTAGAAGAAGTGCTGGCAACTTCTCTTCTCCACCGAGATGGTGCTGCGTATTTAAAGGATTCTGAAAAATATAGAGAGAAAAACAATGGCGCTGCGTATTTAAGGGATTTAAAGGATTCTGAAAAATAGAGAGAGAAGAACAATGACGCTGCGTATTTAAAGGATTTTGAAAAGCAATTTTCATTTGCAATGGATAATTCGTTGCAAATAATTTTAAATTGCAACGGATTTTTCGTTGCAATATAAATTTATTACAGAATATCTGTTGTAAATTTATATTGCAACAAAAAATCCATTACAAAATAATTTTTATTTGCAACGTATTATTCATTGCAAATAGTTTTAAATAACAACCCATGTTTTTTTTTTCGGAATTTGTTTAGCAACGAAAAATCCGTTGCTAATCAAAATTCCCATTGCAAACAGGTCATTTTTCTAGTAGTGGTCCAGTAGAATGTTTGTGGCCAGTCTCATCATCTTGAATTCTCTTAACACATGCCTGTAATAAGAGTTTAGAAGGAAACCCAGCTGTGTTTTTCAATCACAATCCTTGGCTCGATTTTCATCACTGTAAAGAATATGGACAGCACGTTTCTGTTTATGATATCAGACACACTGTAAGTTCTGTAACTATATAGCCGACAGAGACCTATTAACTTTCGACGACTTTGACGACTTCTTTTTGTGTTGGCATAGTTGAAGTTTAATTTGCTGGGATGAGTGGAGTTCTGCTGGGGTTAGAAGAGCAGGTCCAGCTGCCGAGGTAAAATAATTTAAATCATATTATGGAATTTAATCTTTTTTTATCATATTCCAGAAAACATGCTATATCATGTCCAAGTCTCTGAATAAAAAAGTAGCATCTAACCCAGTATGCATTAAAACGAGGGCATAGGAATCTTTCAAGGGATCCATCCTAGTGAACATGTGAGCAATGGGCGATTAAGTAGAAGCCTTCTTGACAGTCGTAGGCTAGCAAGAATTAGCTGTAAGAACAAGATTCATTGGTTAATGACTAACCTAAACTTTTCTGACAGAACTCAGAACTACATTAGTGTCTTTTTTATTATTATTTTTAATTAGATCGTGACCTTATTTTTTGGCCAGCAATGCTGTCCTTTGGACAAGTCGTATCGCATGTGATGGCATGTAAATAGAATTTGCTAAATAAAAAGTCAAAGCTAAAAAAATATTAGTTTGGCTTTTAAATACTTTGTTTTACATGATGAACATGCTGCCATGCCCTTTCTGTTGTAAAAATATTATTTTTATATATTTTGAAAAAAAATGTTATGATCTAATAAATATTGTTTATTGCAATGATATTTTACGCATTACTTTTTTTTTCCCTTAAATTTATATTTTTGTGTAAGATTATTATGATATTATTATTCCTATCAAGAATTTGACAAACTTATTTTTTTTAATTTTATTTTTAGTATTAAGTTCATCAAGAATCATAATAATTATTTTTAGACCTATTAGGTCGGTTTGATGATATTGAGTTATTGAAAAAGTTGTATATCAAATATATTAGAATACAATTAATTCTTATAAATAACTCTTTAACAATTGAAGTGCATATGAATAAGAAATCATATTTATATTATTTAAAAAATATATATTATCAATTAGAAATATATAATAAGAGAGATGCTCTACATTCATCTACAACCGCGCTGCTGTTGTGAAGATTTAGGGCTTGAATCAGAATAGAAAAAATTAATTAAAGCATTGTCGACCAGTTTAGGATCATTTTGCCAATCCCTGTATCTGAAGACCCAAAATGAAGACCAAACATACCAGTTCAAGGCAATGCAGTAAGAGTGGTCTCAAACACAAACCCTCTACAGAGCCCATCTCCACCTCCAGGCACTCCTTCAATCCACCTCCAAACAGCACCATCACAATCATCCCACAAAGCCAGTTTCCCCACTCTCTTGGCCGAGAAACAAACCCTATCCCCGCCACCAAAAACATTCAACTTACTCGATTCCTGAAAACTCCTGTACATCTCTACCGACATTCGCCCTGCCTCCTCCCATTCCAATCTCTCTAAATCCAGCCTCAATATCAAAATCATATATAATATATATGTTAACTAATCATATTCATGAAAATACCCTAATTAAATCTTAATATCGATTCTTTTTAATGCGAGTAAGTGTCAAAAAACGCAATTTTGAGTGTTGGGTGTTTAGCAAGTAAACTCGAACACCATGTTTACTAGTTTTATCAAGTAGAAGACTGCCCTTTTTCCGACTTGAGAATTTGACAAGAACAGAGAGCAAATATAATTTAGGAAACTGAAACTTTGAAACGCTTGCATATGTTTGTTTCCATGTATATGTTTGTCGTTGTTAAGGATCGAAGTTGTTCTTTACGTTTGTGACAAATAAAAGTATTTATGCAGCTTTTGCATTTCATTTTGCAGGTAAACCCGCCATTCAATTATTCTTTATAAAAGTTTTGTTGCGTCGCATCTAACATACTGCTAATTAATTTCTCTATCAATTTCATTTTTTTTTCAAAATTAATAATATATTGAGCACGGTGAAGCATTGCCCCAACTTTTCCTGAAATATACACATGCTAATACAAGTGCAATTGTAATACCGTACACAACTGGCAACTACAATGATCTTTTGTTATATAAAAGCTTTTTCTTCCTCTACTGGACATTCCCACTAATTTGCCTTGCCTTCCACCATAGCAAAGATCTTCATCTATATATATAGCCTCTTCAAGGCGTTTGTCATCCACACTTGTCCACACTTCTCCTCTTTGCTATCTGATTACTTTAATAAAATCTCCATAATTTTCAATCTATTTTTCTTCCATGGCTGGCAACCAAACATCCCTCAATGCTGCCAGATTCGATCTCCCTGTTAATGATGTTGAGCAACAAGCGACCCTAGAGGTTGAAACCGAAGAATATGACTACTCAAAACGAGCACAGTGGCTACGAGCTGCAGTCCTTGGAGCCAATGATGGTTTGGTCTCCACTGCATCGTTGATGATGGGCGTGGGGGCTGTGAAACAAGACATTAAGGTCATGATATTAACCGGGTTTGCAGGTTTGGTAGCTGGGGCTTGTAGCATGGCAATAGGTGAATTTGTGTCTGTCTACTCACAACTAGAAATTGAGTTGGCCCAAAGGAAAAGAGAAAAGGAAAGAAGAAACAATGGAGGGAAAGATGAACAAGAAGAGGGAGAGAAGGAGAGTTTGCCAAATCCATCGCAAGCAGCTGCAGCTTCGGCTCTAGCCTTTTCATTCGGTGCATTAGTGCCATTGCTAGTTGCTTCTCTCATAAAAGAGTACAAGGTGAGGCTAGGAGTTGTGTTTGCGGCAGTGACCTTGGCTTTGATGATCTTTGGGTGGTTAGGGGCTGCGTTGGGAAAGGCACCAGTTGTTAGGTCATCACTTAGGGTTTTGGTTGGAGGGTGGCTGGCTATGGCTATCACCTTTGGTCTTACTAAGTTGATTGGATCAAGTGGACTGTGAATTAATTAATTCGCCACTCTCTCCCTTCTAGTAGTTTCTGTGCAGTAACCAATTTGTGTATGTCTAGTTTTTTTCAGTTCTTTCTTTTCCCTTTCCATCAGGTCCGTGTGACACGTGTATGCATGGGACGTTGAAGCTGGCTTGTCATGCTATTAAGATATAGAAGCCGGGGAGGGGATTAAAGCAATAAATGCTTATAAATTAGAAAGAGCTCTCGTTCTTTCAGTACTCGCATGTTTGTGTGAGGTCCATTTAGCTGTAATCACACCAATGGAAAATGCCCATGTTTGTGTGAGGTCCATTAATTAATCTTTTACTTTGTGTTAATGCCCATGTTTGTGTGAGGTCCATTAATTAATCTTTTACTTTGTGTTATGTTTGCTGGAAAATCTATTTAAAACATGCATGCTTACTGAAATCAAAATTAATTACATTAAAAGTTACATCCACTCATTTTTTAAATTGAGATATTGTTGGAATCTAATCTTCAACGTGAGCTCTTTTACATGAAATATTAATACGGTTTAAATTATTTATAATTAAATAAAAAAATTAATCTAAAAAAACTCTTGATTCACATGTGCGTTTTAAAGAAACCCAGAATCCTTTAAGAACTTTATGCGTACATAGAAAAGAAACAAACTTTGTTGGTTGTTTATACAGTGAGAAGTTAAATTTTAGTCCAAAAAACACCCAAGCTTTTGAAAATGAGACCTCCTGAGCAAAGTGAGTTTGACATTGCTTATTCTTCTTTCATTTTGACTCAAACCCTAAACTCGATCCCCCTCCTATCCATTTTATTTAAGCTCACTGTACCTGGAAAAGGTTCCTCGGCCTAACATCCTTTACATACAGAGTAAAATACTATGAACTACATCTTAGATTTCAGCAGAAAAGCTTAACCGATGGTTAGCTTTAAGAGTACCATAGATGGGCTCTCTTTTTTGGTTGGTGAAAGCGATAAAACGATGTCTATCCATTCCGTGAGTGAGTCGACAATTTCGCATCTTAAAAATCAACAAGGTGAGGTCTGATTTATAGCCCGTTTTGGGCGGAGGATTCACCGTATAATGCGGAGTTTTAATACTAGCCACCGTCATTTTTATTTTATTTTTCTAACTTTTGTTTTTCCTTTATTTCATTACCATCTTATACTGAAACAAATAAATAAATAATGACCTCTTTTTTTTCCAATAACTAAAGAATCCATGAATCTATTTATATATCAATCGAGATTGAATCCCTTTTTTTGAATGATCTTGGCGAAACATCCCGTTCAAATAATGATCTCAAATCCAGGAAATCAAATAATGAACATTAGCGAACAAATTGTGTTGTTATTAAGGTTTCTATCCTTTATCTTAAAGTTATATTACTCGATACTTTACATGGTGCAAATAGTTCCAATACAATACAAGCAACCTCTCAAAAATCTAATGAAAAATTATACTTTCGATCGAGGCCTGCAAATAATTTCGAAAAATACACTAAAGTCTTCTCTCTAGGGCAGTGATCTAAAGGCTTAGAATAGATAGTAGACTAAAAAACATTAGAAAAAGCAAGGAAAGTTTGCTGATAGAAGAAAGGTGAACTCTAGGATTCTGTATTTAAATTTAGTTTAAATATATTCATGTCTTACAACTAATTTTTTTTATCATATTCCAGAAAACATGCTATATCATGTCCAAGTCTCTGAATAAAAAAGTAGCATCTAACCCAGTATGCATTAAAACGAGGGGATAGGAATCTTTCAAGGGATCCATCCCAGTGAACATGTGAGCAATGGGCGATTAAGTAGAAGCCTTCTTGACAGTCGTAGGCTAGCAAGAATTAGCTGTAAGAACAAGATTCATTGGTTAATGACTAACCTAAACTTTTCTGACAGAACTCATAACTACATTAGTGTCTTTTTTATTATTATTTTTAATTAGATCGTGACCTTATTTTTTGGCCAGCAATGCTGTCCTTTGGACAAGTCGTATCGCATGTGATGGCATGTAAATAGAATTTGCTAAATAAAAAGTCAAAGCTAAAAAGATATTAGTTTGGCTTTTAAATACTTTGTTTTACATGATGAACATGCTGCAATGCCCTTTCTATTGTAAGAATATTATTTTTATATATTTTGTAAAAAATGTTATGATCTAATAAATATTGTTTATTGCAATGATATTTTATGCATTACTTTGTTTTCCCTTAAATCTATATTTTTGTGTAAGATTATTATGATATTATTATTCCTATCAAGAATTTGACAAACTTATTTTTTTAATTTTATTTTTAGTATTAAGTTCATCAAGAATCATAATAATTATTTTTAAACCTATTAAGTCGGTTTGATGATATTGATTTATTAAAATAGTTGTATATCAAATATATTAAAATACAATTAATTCTTATAAATAACTATTTAACAATTGAAGTGCATATGAATAAGAAATCATATTTATATTATTTAAAAAATATAAATTATCAATTATAAATATAATAAGAGAGATGCTCTACATTCATCTACAACCGCGCTGCTGTTGTGAAGATTTAGGGCTTGAATCAGAATAGAAAAAATAAATTAAAGCATTGTCGACCAGTTTAGGATAGTTTTCAACCAATTAGCTGATTTTATTTAACATGACTTTTGCAAGTTGATTTAATTTGTTTCATTTTTTAATTTTAAGAAAAATCATAAATTGAAAAAATATTTTTATTTTATTAAGAGTTTTAACTTTTAACGTATGAACTTATATTGCATGCATTATTCAAGAAAGTTGCTTTAAATGATTTTTATCAAATATACTATAACTTCAGTCAATTTTTAATTTATTTCTGTCATAAAAATCTAAAAAGTATTAGTGTTTTACTTTAGCAATAAACATATTATAATATAGATTGCTAAAGTTAAATTATTTATTTGACCGGGGGGGGGGGGGGGGGAAGTGTCTATTTAAGAATATAGTTGAAGTTGTTTTTTAAAGTGTTTTTTGTTCAAAAATATATCAAAATAATATATTTTTTATTTTTTTAAATCATTGTATATATCATCACATCAAAATAATCCACAAATGTCCAAATAATAATTTAAAGTAATTTGTTTTTAATTTTTCCAAATAGTTTCCTAGATACCCTCAAGTCTTTTCAACATGCTTATTGATCATTGAAAAATTGGTCATGAATATTTGTGTTTTTTTCCTATTTATTTACACAATATAAGTATTTCTTTGCCTTTAGGATAAAAAATTATTTGGACAATAACTTCTATGTTTTTTCATTATTCATGTATTTTTGTACTTTCACACCAATATTCAGTATAATTAGTGTGGTCATTAAGGTGTTTTGATATTTTTCATGTATTTTCAGCCAGCAACATTTGACAAGATTCATCTACGATAGCAAAATACTCGAACAGGAAATGAAATTGGTGTCCTGGAAGCACTCCCCGTCACTTCAGTTTAGAGAATAGCTTTGGTGCAACCTGCATATTCCAAAATCCCGAATGCTGCTGCTGATCCAGACCAATAATAAATAATAATAATCTAAGAAAGCATTAAGAAATGAAAAGAAACACTTACGCATTTATCAATACAGAACCAGTAGTCAAAGTACTGTCCTGTACAATGTTTGTGCCCACTGTCATCTCTTTCAACTCTCTTAACACATGCCTGTAATAAGTGGGAAAATCATTATAGTTCCAGTGGCAAAACGTATACTCAAGCTGAGAAAATTCCCAACCAATTGAGACATATATAGCATTTCAATTCAACATTGACTAGCGAATTTTGATCTATACGTATTGCCAAAAACTCTAGCACCTACACCAAATTCCTCACACACACACACACTCACATTTCATGATCCAAAACTAATGAACTGCCATATAAAACATTAAGTAGCGTCATTTCTGTTAGTTCCTGACAAAATCTTCAGTGCCATAGGCATAAACAATTCTGTAATGGAATTCTCAGGAAGTATAACATCGAATAGCTTTGGAAGGTATTGGATATAAGTCAATGGCCAGAAGACATAAAGTCAAGAACCATATTCATTGCATATTTAGAAAACAAGATAATACGAAAGAACACAAGGCGGCAAGGAAAAAGAAATGAAAAATTAAATTGTGAAAGTGCTGCACCTCATATTCAAGTAGAGGCTTCACACATTTAGGCTTGCAAGAGTCCTCGAGATACTTCTTTGGATCAACAAGTTCCTCGTCCGCCCTAGATTTAATTGAATGAAAGCAACAAGCGCATGCGTGGTAAGACATGAAAAATCTATGACATGCAAAATAAAATACAGAACTATGCGAGCGGATCTAGAACTGGTATAAGCATGTTTTTAACCCTAGCATCCATGTTTTTGTGTCTGAATGTTGGGACTTGGGACGAGCAATATCTGATTATGGATAGATTTTTTGCTTAAAACACCTTCAAATAGTAAATTTAAAACCAGTGTGCGATTGAGAATGCTTAAGATGTACAATTCATCCTTTAATAGTTTCTTGCAAAAAAAAATATAGGTCCAAGATCCCAGTTTATCACAATTGCACCCATTAATTTCATGGATTTAGTACCATACAAAACACGACAGCAATCGGTTTCCCTAATGCACCTATCGTTGTAAGCAACCTCAAACCTGAAACAAACACAGCAACACTTAACAGCTAATTCCATATTAATTAATCGAAATCCATTCTGCGTCATTACAACGAGATAGTCATTACAGCGAGATAGTATCAGAAATTGTGCAGCGCGACAACATGGCGAGACAAAAGCCCATCAAAATTCTGATACACCCAGATTCAATTATAATAAGCAGTAACTTGCGACAAGATAAAGGTAGCCTAATACTCACATGTATTAGAGCTAAAAAAAAGGCACGATATGATAATTTGCGGTGTTCCCTGCAGAGAAGACGACAATTGATTTATTTTAGATACGGACATTAATGGCGAGACCTTGAATTTTAGAAATGCTAATTTATTTATTTATTATAAATCATAAAACGAAAATGGGGGAGAAATTGAAAGAAAAAACAAAGGAGAATTTGATGAGTTAATGAGAGACAAGGAACTCTACCTTAGATTAGAGTTAATGACAGATACAGAGATTGTTCACTTATGCAAACTATGTCACTGTTGATCTCAGTTTGCTTGTTACTTGCTGAAGAGTTTTGTGACCTGAGATTGGGCTTTGTTGGGCCATAGATGGGCTCTCTTTTTTGGTTGGTGAAAGCGATAAAACGATGTCTATCCATTCCGTGAGTGCGTCGACAATTTCGCATCTTAAAAATCAACAAGGTGTGGTCTGATTTATAGCCCGTTTTGGGCGGAGGATTCACCGTATAATGCGGAGTTTTAATACTAGCCACCGTCATTTTTATTTTATTTTTCTAACTTTTGTTTTTTTTTATTTCATTACCATCTTATACTGAAACAAACAAATAAATAATGACCTCTTTTTTTCCAATAACTAAAGAATCCATGAATCTATTTATATATCAATCAAGATTGATTCCCTTTTTCTGAATGATCTTGGCGAAACATCCCGTTCAAATAATGATCTCAAATCCAGGAAATCAAATAATGAACATTAGCTTTTTGACCACCTTAGAATGATAGGAATGATCCCTTTTGGAGCCAGAAGGTTCACAAATTGAAACAGAGAAACCTCCGCTGCCAACTTAAACGACGGAGGATCCAGAGCCCTACGGCCGTGAAAAGTAGAAAGAAGTCATTATAGCGAGCGAGCAGGGATGTTGCATGACTGCGGAATATATAGGACGCTGAAATGATTCCCATGTTGGCAAAGCAAAGAATTCCGTCCGATCAGCTCAGTATAGAGAGTTAATACCTCCTATGACGCAAAACCTGAATTAAATGCTAGGAACAGCATTGTACTATCATGGCACATCAAAGTTCGAACTCAGCAGATTTTGTCGTGTGGCTCTTTGAACCTGTGAACAAATACTAGAAGTGAACTCGAAATACAAGCATATATCAACACAGCAGTATGAACAAATATTATAGAAAGCATCGTCTCTCGTAGCAGTGTTAGAGAAAGGTATGAGCATGGTTGTATTTAAAACAATATATAGCCTTCATCTTTAAAATTTTCAGCATGGCCTCGCATGATATCACCTTCAACAACTTGAAAGATACAATGCAATCAATTTATGACATCTTCCATTATTTTAATTCAAAAAATGTTTGCAGAGCAGATCGAAAACAGGTGTCGCAGATGAGTGAAATGAGGCTGTGATCTGGCATATCAAAAGATACAACAGGAAATGAAGGTGCCCTAACAGCATCCCTGCTACTTCAGTTTCGAAAAGAGCTTCAGAGCAACCTGCATTCCAAAATGCCAAATTCAGTTGATGGCCTGAATCAAAATCTTGACGAAATTTGAAACAGTGAAAAACAACTTACGCATTTATCAACACAGGACCAGTAATCAAAGTACTGTCCAGTACAATGTTTGTGGCCAGTCTCATCATCTTGAATTCTCTTAACACATGCCTGTAATAAGTGCCGCAGAAGTTATATTCTTTTGGCCATAAAATCAAATCCTCAAAGCTCAAGAAATAGCCACATGGAAGAAACCAGTAAAAGAAATGATTTTCAGTCGTAAAAAGATTTCAAAAACTCTTAAGAGCCTGAAATTCTGGCACCAACAAGGAGATGATCCACATTTTGCCAACAACTATCGAGCATAATCTTATATCTTGCCAAGCAGCAAAGGATTGGAAATGAAGTAAACAGGTGCTTCGATGGACCCAAAGTTTTTTTTTATAAGACATCAGATTTCAGAAGTCACTGAGCGAAGACCTCATTCATTTGATATCTAGATACTGGAAAAATGAAAAGATGAACAAAAATAATTACATGTAAAAGAATCCAAAATTTTCACTCATGCATTCTATAAACAAGTTTGAATACAAAAAATGCTTTACCTGATATTCAAGCAAAGGCTTCACACATTTAGGCTTGCATGATTCCTCAAGATACTTCTTTGGATCGACAGGTTCCTCGTCCGCCCTAAATTTAATTGAAAGAGAGAAAATGCATGTATTGGTGAGAAACAGAATAGTGTAAATACATTCAGAACCATGAGGGTATATAACTTCATTATCTTCCCTGACACAGGTATTACTAGCATATCTCCATACGACTAATGCATTTGCATGAACATGGTCACAGACATATCTCCAAATATAGCAGTGCAAGTATAGTTTAACAAGCAGCAAGACAACATTCTTGTTTAAAACTGATCCAGCAAACGATAACTGAAAGAAAAAAAACTAACCCAGAACAAGCACGCTTACACAAGCCTTAATGTTTTCTAAAGATAATTGTCCCAAATGGTGCTACAAGATAGAGTCAGTCATTCCATTGTTACGGAAAACAGCGTCATGATCAGACCCTTTAGACATTATACGTATACAAAAAAAGTGAGGGCCTGTATACAACATGACCACTTTCTAGGAGATTTTATTACCTATTTGAAAAGCAAGAACGTATCTAATCTATCTATCTTCATTTCATCTCCTTAAACAGCAGGATTACATGTAAAAGGAACCTCGCCTAGCCACGCGTGCTCCCAAGAATTATTGATTGAGTTCCCATTTTATCACAAAAGACCCATTAGATTGGAGCATTCAGTATTGCCCTGCTTTCTAGTCCATAACATAATAACTGTTTACTCCATTGTAAATCCAAAACCCACATCTCATTTTAATCAACTCGTGCATAATTTAACAAATGAACAACAAAAATAAGATTAAAAAAAGACAGATTGTTATAAGCTTGGGAATCATCACATACATTTGACTAAAAAGCAGTAAATTAAGAAGAACAGAGTCTCACTCACATGTATTAGAACTAAAAATCACGGTAGTAAGACAGTTCGCGACTTCCCTGCAATTATTTGAAATCAATTATCGGCAAGGATTGGTTTCAATTAATAACGATATCCAAAGGCAAAAAAAAAAAACTGCGAAAGAGACCTAAATATCTGGAGATGGGTAATTCGTTTGTAATTAAAAATACGAAACCAGCAACTGAAAATAAAGGACGGACGATGAGAGATCGAAATAGGAGCGACGTGACTAGGAGAAGAAATCGCACCTTGTTCGGGGGAGTTAGAGAAACGATGATCGGGAGATTGACACGGACGAAGCGACTGCTGGGCTTGTGGGGATTTATTTTTTCTAATCGAAGACCTCGGACTGGGACTGTGTAATGGGCCTGTAACATTGACCCACTTCAGTTCGGTCATTCGAATGGTAAATTTTAGAAAAAATCTAAAAAATATCTCTCGTTCTTTATTTTTCATAGCTATTCTTCTATGTCGTATTTATTATGGAATTATCAGCTTTTTTATATGAAGAATAAATTCAATACCCCCTGGAAATACAAGAATCATTAAAGGAGGAAGGTTAATCTTGGATTGCACTGTACTTGTACATGGAGGGAGATTAGATACACACAAATGGCAATGCATAAACATATCAGAAATTGTCAAATCAGGGTTCCATGATAAAAGTCCAATCTACATTGATCTCCTTCTCCCAGTATGATTAACAAGCATAAACATATCAGTGTATTTAGGCAAAACCCTAATCAGATAATCATCTGGGAACCCAAGACTTCTCTTTAACTAATTAAGTTTAGCAGCCTTAAGCCTACGATTCACACTCATCATCAGCAACTCACTTTTCTCTCAACGAACACAGGTCATTGCATTTCGTTAGCAGACTTCCTCCACAAAACATCATTTGCTTTGTTAATTTATAACGATACTCATCCGTTTCCAGATAAACATCGAATTTAATCTTCCACTAAATTATTTTGAATTATACTCGATATAATTTCATCGTACAAAACTTGTCAATTAATTTCGTGTTTAAAGGGAGTACAGATAGTTTTTTAATTGCTCCAAACATTGGTATACTCTGAAATAATTAACATCTTTTACAATTCAAACAATTGTCAAATTATTCTCGAATAAAATGTAATGTTCGATCAAAAAAAATTATTTAGATATTCATAGAAAAGTTCGTGCGTGTGTTTTTTAGTTTTTTCCTGTTTCGATGCAGAGGGCAGTCACGGTCATTACTCTTTATCATATATGCCATGGCGGAAAAAAAAAGACGTTAAATATTACGAGTAAAACAGTAAAAAAAAGTGACAAAATAATCCCTCCTTAGACCTGATAACTCTCCAATAAGAACTCTTTCCCTTTGCCCATTTGCGTTGCTCCAGGGCAGAGTTTAACTGTTACAACATATTCAAACCGCAAGAACATGTATGAATATAATGGCATACTACATTCCCTTGCCAAAGGCTTTCCAAATCAACACAAAGGCAATACAAACGAATTTTACACGTTGAGTTGCCATTAAACATGACAGTATACCTCCCTTTCTGAGTATCTAACATTATCAAGATCGAATTAGAATGAGCAAGCTACAACAATCCACAGCAGAAAATGGTGTTGCACATACTTGAGAAAGATAAAACCATGAACCCACTTCTGCTTAAGACACATACTTGAGAAAGATAAATCCATGAACCCCCCTTTTGCTCAAGATAAAAGAGGATGCCTTGCGCTGAATTTTTTGTGATTGTTTTTGGATTATATGCAATCTGTGTCTCCACCGACAAGAACACACTGAAGGGTCACAAAAAGGTAGAGATTCACACTATACTAGGCGGGTCCCCAGCCCAATTGCAAACTGCACGCGACCAGCGTGTTCTAATGCAGTCTACCAGTGGTGCATGCTGGGCAGGCTCAGGTTTTGTCACCTCAGTGTCTTTACCACTTGATTCGTTCCCACCAGGCCCAGAAGTCACTACCACATCTGCCATGAATTCCTCGGGAGTCCACCTTGGTGGAACTGAAACCCTCAATTTTGTGAGCCTAGGTCTCTGAACCGGTGTTTCACCCCCATAGGTTGTGTGGCTTCCATTTAAATCAGATTTTGCAATCCCGTTAAAATGGTAAAGATCAAACACCTTCTTACCCATCAACCCACTTGAATCCTTGAGGCCTCCCAAACTTTTGTCCAAGTTCAAAATAACCTGCCAGAACTCACTCCATACAATAAAGCCAGTGCTGCAAAGGTGATCAAGTTTCTCGGATGGAAGTCTAATTCCTGCCTCCCTAAGGACTTGATGGAAACCTTCAACACTGATAAAGCCGCCGCCACCACTCTGATCTTGTGCATCAAATGCCCTCCGGATCTGTGATTCCCTTTCTTCCAGCTCATTCTCATCTTGAGCGGTGGTGTCAAGAGCAAATAGAACTGTATAATGGGATTCACTTCCTACAACCCATATTGGCCATTTAGGGCATTTTAGATGCTGGCCAACCTTACAAAAATTGAGGGATTCTAGTAGAGTGAGAAATCCAACTTCCACACTCGTGAATACACCTTTTAGAAACATGCCTCCGCCTAAGTCCATCCTACCATCAAATACATTAGGGACAGCCTGTCCACATAGCAAAAGATTGACAATTTCCTGTTTCATAATGTTCAAAAGAAATGATATCATCTCAGAAAAATCCAATCATTATTCAAAGGTCACCAAAGGACAGATAACCATCAAAGCAGAGGAGGACGGGATAACACAACCTAGACAATATGTAAGTATTATACCTGTGAAGCATGCCCAAAAGGTGCGGTGACTAGTGGAAGGCTGGGATCGTCCCTGTCAGCTTGAACAGAGTCCTGAATAAGGGACATTTTTCAAGCATAAGTGGCATGAGCATCCAATTTTCAAAAGGGAGAACCACTAATTCACAAGGAAACTTCAAAAGGCTGTTAGTAATCTACAGCATTACAGTGGAGAAAGACAAGGCCATCTTTTTTTTCTACTAATATAACATAACCCCAAAATAAAGCTCAAAAATCCCATTTCAAAAGGCTTTGAAATTAAAATCTTAAACACTCCTCAACCCCACCCCACTCCTACCTTCTTCCACAAAAGGAATAGGTTTTGAAATGGACTGGCAATACCCCCATTACCAAGCATAAAATGATGAGGATAGGGTCAAGCTCTCAAATGGGAAAATATTAAAGGGCATATGATGAGGATAGGGTCAAGCTCTCAAATGGGAAAATATTAAAGGGCATACATATGAAGAGATAGCTTTGTAAGCATACCAATCCCCGGGACAGTAATGCAGAAATAAGGAACAGCAGTGCCCCCATACGAGATTGGAAATCAGGAAGTGCCTTATGGAGCTTCTGCGATGCACTTGCATGTGATGTATGTGTGTCGATTCTTAGAATTTTTTGCAAATCAAAGGCAGATTCAATTGAAAGGCCCTCAAGTGATTTTGCAACAATCTGCATGATCAAGACAACCCCTGTCAGCAAATAAACATCCAAAACAGCTGTGCAAAATATTCATCACAATCGTGATGTTTCCATTAAATCAAGTCTAAACTTATTATTGCGAGTGCATTGATATCAAACCTAAACCAGCTTACCTCGTTATTTGCAAAGCCCTTGGTGTCAAGTCCAACAACATTCAAAGTGGCAATCACGGCTCTTTTATTATCTCCACACATAAACAATATCTCTCCCATGCTTTTGACCAGGGCTCTGTGAATGGGAAAAAATTACAGATATGAAATGAAAATAGAAGAGTAAACATGAATGAAGATTGATCATGAACCGTATAAGTTTTTCAATACATCCCAACATTCATTTCCAACTAAAACATGCAGAACAGTAGTTACACATAATTGATAGTTAATCAAGGGTATAGCATGTTTTTAGACCATTACTTACTGTTAAACCTTGCCCACTGGCCTAGATATATGCAGTGGCAAATTATTCAAAAACCTCAAGTACAGGGAGAAAACTGAGTTGCTCAAGACATATGCATATAAGATCAAAGAGGTTTGACTATCCTACCATAGATCAAGTGGCATAAACAGGAAAAAGCATATACATTTCATATGGTATCCATCACCAGGAAACCAACTCCATCACAATCTCCTGGAACATTGTATCAATTAACTTGATGACACCCAATTAACAATTTGTAATAACTCAACCATGCATATAAATCAGAATTCACTTATAAAGCAACCGGGCACATCTCAGGAATGAATACATAATTTTGTTGTTTGCGAATCAAAGGATCATAAATAATAGCATAAAATGAAATCAATCAAAAAATGGAGCTCCTAAATGCAACTTAAAAAAAAGGGTAGGCTACAGGCAGGAGGAAAACCATGTAAATCCATGAGTGGCAAATTTCTAAGTGCATAAGGTCTTCCATTGTGATATTTAACCGCTGGTTTGTAATCACCTTGCTTTTGCGTCTTCGGTGAGAGAACCAAAATTATCTGATGCAGCATATTGACCTATAGACAATCTTCCAGGGCCCAAATTTTGTGGTGCATTTGATGTAACTTTACCTATTTCATTCGGAAAGAAAAGAAGGTATTTGAGAACAAATGCCTGCACAACCCCACAAAATATTGTAAGAAAATCAATAGGGATTTGAACTGATTCTGAAGCTATGAATTTTGCAAAACAGCATAGCACCAAGAAAACTAAAAAATATAGAAAAAGAAAGAAGAAGATGAAATAGTATAAGGAGATTAGGAATTGAACACTTAAATTGCAACCAATACCTGGTTCAAAGGAATGATCATTGATACAATTATATAACTTTTAGCCTTCAATTGCTACCTTATACAAAAACATAGGCTACCCACTTCAAGTAAGAAATCAAACTCCAACCCTACTCCATTTTGGAGAGATTCAAAAAAACAGCCATAGCATTCTGAAGTGATCAGGCCAATGGCTCAATACCATTAAGGAGAAATGTTTTTACTTTGGTTGCTTATGGCCTCTGGACCTTGAGTTTGAGGTGGCCTAAAATTCTCTAAACCCTTACTGACCCATAATCCAAAGATTTGAAAATAAAACAATTTTTGAAAAGGGCTAATGCCATAATTTTTTTGCAATAACCACAAAGTCAAAAGATATAACAATTATTTCAAATATTTAATTAATTAAATTATCATCTGATTTACAACAAATTGTCAAAATCACGTGTTAGCTAGTGTTTTGAAAGATTATCACCAACAAACACAGGGGATTGATACACAAAACAATAACTAAACTCAAACTTGCTAAACCCAAAATAGTTTATGGTCGATCACATGAATATTCTTATATATTATAATTCTATTAAAGCCAAATTTACTATAAACTATCAGCAATTAGATAACTTTTAGTCAGACTTTCTCCATTTTTAATACTGACTATTAGATCAATCCAGTTAATCTTCCATGTCAGGAAGTCTGAAAATGTTAGTTGAAGAACACCTAACGTCAATGGATAGAGCTAAAATCTTGGCAATGGCTCCTGTTGTTTAGTTGAACTCCAGCAAAATTTCTAGTGAGCTCCTGCCAGGATTAAATATGTTCATGTTCAAGTTCAATTCAAAGCATTTTCTCTCATATCTGTGACATATGCAGCAGTGCTTGTAGCATCCTCACCCTGCATTGGCTTCTTTGAGAATTAACTAAATTCTTTCACTCGGCAATGACTTCAACTTGTTATGAGCCCTGATAAATTCCACTATCAGTTATAACTTTATATGACTATGTTATGGTATTTAATATTTTCTTCTGATTTTCTAATGATCTAATCTTGATTGGGAAGATATATATAATATAATATCACATCTGTTTATTTTAATTTATAGCATATCATCTTGGTTCATTCGGGCATGCGCCTCGGGCATTGCTCAAGTTTGGACTCCTTTTAGCACCTTTGACAACAATGGTTATAAATAAAACTAAAAATGAATGGCACAGACACCCATTTAAAAATCAATTCTATGAATGACTAGACTGTTGCCTAAAGCATGAAAATTTAAAAAAGATGACATCAAAACATCCATGATGGAATTGCATTTTGGCATTCAAGTAGCCTGGCAAGAGAGAGCTCCCTTCTCCAGCATCACAACATGGTTAACGATCCATCAAGGAATGCATCCAAAATCTATTTAGCTTTATCCAAGGGCAAAAGGCAGAATAGCATAAAATGCACATGCACCCCCACTTCACAAAAAGAGAGGGACACATGAGCTGTGCCCATGAGACGGTAAGTCTGCAACCCCCCTTCTTCCCATAACACAAGAAAGAAAGAAAGAAAGAAAGAAAAAAAAAAAACTTCTCCTAGAATTATTCGATATAACACAAATAATGTAGAATTTGATTAAAGATACTAGCAACAACAGAAAAACACCATAGAAATCAAGGGGATTACTTGTAAAGTTGCTAAGACGCCGCAGGGCCCACCTTCATGCTGCACTAGGCCCATAGATGTTTCTGGGTCAGGACTAAACCTATATGAACGTTCAAAATGATATTAGCCAATAATGGGAATGCCAATGAAATTTCTGCGACATCATAATTTTGAAAACGAACCAGATCTCAAACAAGTTGTAACACAAATAATTTAGTATACAAATTCCTATGCGATCCCCAAGGGCAGAGCCCTTAAAAGTACACAGTTGTACCCTTTCATCACTCATCACTACATTGAACCACAGATACCACTTTTTCTCCACCTCAGTTGCTGAACATGAATCAAATTGCTAAGACTCACTATTATGACCCATCAAAATGTGTCATAAGACTCATAACTAAACATGTAAAACCATTTGCAATATGGAAGTCACCACATTATCCGATACCTTATGCCCTGGTTACTCCACTGAGCAAGAATATCCTTCGAAACTCCGCTCCCAAACACCATCGAAAACAGCTGATTAACTTCCTCACTCGATAATTCCTGTCCCGAACTTCCCTCCTTCGCGCCAAAATCCACCTCCTTTCTAACAAAGTCCGCACTTTTACCAGAACTTCTATCAATTGTTGCTTTCGAAGGTGAAGTAGAATGCGACAAGGAAGGAGAAGGGGAGGCAATTCTCGTCGCGTGCATCCGCTTCTCAGCGGCCGCTGCCATGAGCTCTCGCTGTATCCGCCTCGAGTCCTCTGGTGACGCCGCGGGAGCTCCAGCGTCTCTCGGCTTGCTCCGCTTAGGTTCAGGTGGAGAGTTTTGCATGCTCATTCTTAGAGCCATTTTCAATTCATCTTCTTCTTGATCCGCCATTGAAGAAAAAATCAGAATCAGAATCGCAGATCCAAAATGGCTTGCAATTTGTCGAATTTAGGGTTTCATACGTGTATACTGTATACAGGTAGATTCAATCCAGTAATTACAATGGATAAGAGGATTGGATTTGATTTAAAGATGAAGAATATATCAAAAAATATTGTAATTATAAAACCCCTGGTAAATCAGGGATTGAGATTTTTATTTGGTTCGTGAATGCATATGGATTTTATTTGTGTGTGGGAAGAGACAAGCGATGGTAGGATTGGTGTTCTCAATTCTTGATAGGGTCAAAAACGGAAAGAAGATTAATCTGAGAGCGAAGATGCAGGTGCCTGAACGATGTCGTACGCTTTATCAACTGTGTACTTTTGTTGAGGAGACTACGAAATGATACGTTTGACCTGTTTATTGGGCTCAGGTTATGGGCGTGTTTGGATGAAAGATAAGGGTAGTTGAGTAAATTTAGAACATTTGATTTATATTTAATTAATGAGTGTGATTTAGTGACCTGTCTGATATTAATTCCTTTTTTTCTCGGAGAGCAAAGCGTTTTGTTTGTGTTGTCTGAAGAGAATCTTTGCCAGAATGGGAACTGAGGATTGATTGAGTGTTATGGTTGGACAGGTTGGCTTATATTCATGGTGAATTTAAAACCATCGGATCTTAGAGTATTAGAGGACCAACGCTTGATGCTGATTGCAAGTCCTTCAAGTCAAGAAAGTCCAGAGTTGGCTTTTCTTGTCAATGCGTCGTAAGATGGGAAAGATTTGTTTTCTTGTTTTATTTTTTAATATTTTTTTTAAATTGTTTTTTTATGTTTTTAGATTATTTTAATGTATTTTATGAAAAAATAAATTTTAAAAGTAAAAAAAAAATTATTTCAGTATATTTATAAGTAAAAAATACTTTGAAAATCGATAATTAATCTCGTATCAAAATAAATTTGTTTTTTTTTTTTATTTTCTAAAAGGGAAACAAGAGAGTACGTTAAGGATTGAGAAGGTGGAAGAACGCACTGACGTTGTCGCCCATTTTTATACAGCCCACGCAATAGAACAGTCTTTCACATGCTGCTGCAAGTCGTTCTCTCAGGCGAAACGTTATTATGGCTATGCATGTGGATGATGATGCACCTGCTATCGTCAGTCTTCCTTGTGATCCAGTAATCCAACCCGGCCCTGCCCAGAGCCCCAGACCACTAGGACAGGCTCGGAAAGAGCGTCTTTGTTGTAAGAAAAAATCTAGTTTTGATTTTGCTATTGCCGTAAAGCCTTGCCAAAATCTTCGCGGTCAAATATTTGAACCAGTATATATTCTCTTTGGTCACAGACAATCGAGAAAAAAAAGTAAAATACATGAACATAATTTATTTGGGAAAGATAGTTATTTCAAACTCTCTGGTTGAATTAAATTCATAAAGTTTAATAAAAATCCATGTTCGTAATCATTTTATATATAAATAATTAAATTTTAAAATAGTACAGAGGTAAATTAAATGTTAACTTCTCTAATTTTCTAAAATAAATATAATAAATTGATGTTAAGTAAATTAAAGACTAACTTCTCTAATTTACTAAACTAGATGTTAAAAATAGGTTCCCAAAATTCATCCACTCCTCTCTTTTTTTATCACTTTTATCCCTATTTTCAATAGTAAATATGCACCACCATGAAAACCTAACTACGCCACCACCAAGACACTATTTATGTCTCTTCCGATCCCATTTTAGGTTTGCATTGTTTATCTTTGATTTTGTAATTTATATGATCTTGATGAAATAAGACCTCACGGAACGTATTTGAAATTGATTTTAGGGTTATTTGTGGTTATGATAGTGGAGTAGATTTGAGATAAGATGACTGTGATAAGGATAGTATAAAAAAAAAATTGAATTGAATTTGATGATAGTGTATCTCTATCAAGCATACGAATTCAATTTATTTTTAATAATAGAACCTGGTTATAATATATAATTAGTTATAAACAGTTTGGAAAGGAATTGACTTGAATTTGGTTTTTCTCTGAAAAAATATTAATCTTTGCATGTATGCACTGTCATGGCATGGCATACTATCATTTTCTTTCTCGTTTTATCATATGCATGCATTTTTTCACCTTTCATGGCCACGGGTCAATAGTTATGTCTTAAAACAGTGGAAAAATTAAGAAAATATTCAATGAATATTGATATAAAAGACGGTTGATTTTTCAAGATCAAACCGGTAAAAAATATAGATTTAAAATTAAATTAAAAGTAAATATTAAAGTTTTGAACTAAAATAACTTTTTTTCCAGTTATTAAAATAATCAAAGTATGACAGCATTTGACATGTTATCAATGCAACGAGGTGACATTCACATTCACAAATGAAATAGAAAGAGTGTGAAAAATAAGCACGGCGTGTTTGATTCTTGATAACTAGGGAATTGCTGGTATACTTTATTTTTCTATGACGATGCAAATGAGAGTTGACACGGCTTCTTCTTCTTTTTATTTATGAATGTATACTTGCTCCTTGTTTATTTCAATGAAATATGTGAATTTGCACTGACAAGTGATTATTTTGAAGTGTAATTAAAATTGTTTTTAAAGTGTTTTTTGTTCATATATTAAAATAATATTTTATTATTTTATAAAAAATATTTCTGACTTCAATATATAAAAATATTTTAAAAACATCTAAAATATTTAATTTAAAATATAAAATAAATAAATAAATAAATAAAAAATTATTTATTTTTAAAATATTTTTCAAACGTAGAGTCAAGAGCTAAATGATTTTGAAAATCCATGTTGTTATACTTAAATTAAAATAATATAAAACTCTGGTTGTGGTTAATCCCATGTACAGTGTTCCAGTCACGTAAAAGCAATTCATTAATAGAACATTAAGAAAACTTAAAAACTATGATAATTCATCATTCATTATTACAGCTCTTCCCTCTTAACTTATGATGACGTCACCATTCTTATATTGTACAAGATACAAGGATTTTAATTGTTTATAAACACAACAAATATCTTTATCGAACACATTTTAAAAAGACAAAATTCGTTATGTGGATCCAATAAAAAATATCTAATTAGAGGATCCACCATGTATAAGTGTGATTACACACCATCATCCACGTTATCTATGAAAATCAAATTCACAGCTATATGATAAGCCTCTTTTTGTTATGTTTTGTTTTGTTTTTTTATGTCGACGTGTCCTTTCTTGTGAATTTTGTAATGATATATTTGTTAGCTTCTAATGAATTTTTTCACATTTATATAAATATCTATTTATTGCTAGTTCCTTGTGATTTATAAACTGACGTGTTTTTTTTTAGTTTTTCTGTGTCTTTTTTGTCCGAGTTTCATGTTAGTTTTCTTGTTTTTCCAATTTTTTTAGTGGCATGCACGTGTTTAATTATTTATGTTTGTTTTTTGCTTTTATTGACCACGTGATAACTTTGAGAGTATACATTGTTTTCAGTTGATGCAGTCTTTTTTTTCTTTCTGTGTTCAAAGTTTTTATTTTTAGACATGTTATTTGTTTGTGTGCATTCATGGTACATTGACCTTTTGTTTTAGTTTGTTTATAGGACAAAGGTTTTTCAATATTGTTTTTTTGCTGTTCTATCAGGCATATTAGGATTATCGAGAAGGTTTAGTAATTAAGGTTTTCTATAATATTTGATCTCTAATCACTTTTAAGGATTGAGTGTTATGTTAATGGTTTTTTAATTGATAAGAAGCCACTGAAAATGATTTTATATTTTTTTATGATTGATTAATTTGAATTGGCGGCCGGCTCAGGTCAAAAACTTATTTTTAATCTATTTTAACTTAAAATATCTAAAAATATTTTAAGAACCATGATAAATCTATTATTGACCTCAATTAGTCTAAGAAACTGCTCCAAAAAACAAAATTAACTCGGAATAAAAAATTAACTCGAGCTCTAACATGTTTCTTCATGAACTTTAAAGGTAAAAAAATACTTTATATGAATTCCTTTAATTAAATTGAATAATTTGACACAAATTTCATTCATCTTGATGATTTAAATCAATGTCAACAATATTTTTTTTCTCTATTATAGTAATTCAACAATCTTTCTTAGCTATGTTTGACGTTCATTCTATCTTTTTTCTTTAAATCCTACTATTTCTTAAAAAAAATAAAAATGATTTATTTTAATTAAAATGAAATTATTAAAAAAATTAAGAATTAAATTAAAACATATTTTTTTACAATACGCTAGAATAAACAGGACATGCACTAACAATGAAAAATCCATGATTTTTTTTATTTTTATTTAAAATGAAATTATTAAAAAAATTAAGAATTAAATTAAAACATATTTTTTTTTACAATACGCTAGAATAAACAGGACATGCACTAACAATGAAAAATCCATGATTTTTTTATTTTTATTTAGAATTTTGGTTGAAATTATTTTTGAAAGTATTTTTTATTTAAAAATATATCAAAATAATATTTTTAATTTTTTTTAAATTATCTCTGATATCATCACAGCACACAAAATAATTTAAAAAGAAAAAAAAATTTAAAATACAAGATAATTTATTTTTTTCCAAGAATCTTCTTAAACGCGGTGCAAACAGGGCCGATTTCCCATTGCACCACGACAGCGACCTCGTCATCCTCAAAACACCGACCGAAACTAAAACCCCATTACCGTCAAAATCAGAGATAGACGACGAAAGGTGTTATCTGCACTCTGCAGTACGTAACGGCCACACACCTCAGTCCCTCACTCTCCTGTCTCCACGTGTCACCCGAATTTCCGCTTACTCCAGATAGCCCCGTCCCCACCCCGCTCTCATGACCATAACGAGGTTCGTGTTGAACGAGCAATCTTGTTAAATCACATTGTTCTTGGCTGCAAGTTCGTCTGCTCTGCCGTCAACAAGCCAACAAGGTATGTCCGTTTCCGCGTGTTCGATTCTATTTAACCGAACATGTAAACGTGACTTCTTCTTTCGCAACCTTTGATCGCCGACGAGTTGGAAATGAAATGATAATTCTTCTTCTTATTCTGCGTCCTTACCACTACCCACAGTCTGCAACTGGGTTTAATTTTTTAAATGGAATAAAAATTTGAGTTTTATTTGGAATTAGAATCAATTTTTTTTTTTTTTTTTATAAAAAAAGTTCTATCACCCGTGGTGGCTGAACAAATTAATGAAGAAAAAATGAAGCTCATGCCTTTGAATTTTTAGGTCCTACAAGGAAGATTTATTCATCTCCAATTTTTTACCCGTGCAGGCGGGTCTAGCCAAACTTACTGGACTTGCTGTGGAGACCAATGTGGGCCGGGTCCAAACTCCAAACTATTTCATCATCCTGTTCTGTTTTTCTTTTACCTGTTCTGTTCTGTTCTTAATGAGCTATTTGTTGTTATATAAATACAATGACCAGCCCTTTATGATGTCATCTACTGATTAATCATCGTATGACTTGACAGCTTGTTCTGAGCACCGGATCTGGTGTTAATGGTTTCACCCTGGATCCATCCCTCGGGGAGTTCATACTTACTCACCCTGACATAGGTAAATCATGTTTTCACTTTTCATCAGTAAATTGCGGGACTGCAATCAGTTTAATTTTGTGATTACGTGTTGTAGTTAGCTGCACTTACAAGGAATTCAATCCATCCTCTTTGATTGCAAGAACTGCTTGTTTATCCCTAACCAGAACTGCCGGTAATTGAGTGCTCATGCAACGTTTTCTAGAATATAAAAGATACTGATACAATGAAAACAGAAAATACAAGACAAAGAAAGTGATGGAGACGATATTTGATAGTGACGAGCCTTATGCCCGTGCAATGCGCCGGATTTTTTTTATCTATGTAGAAAATTGATTGTTTTTATATTTATTGTATTTTGTTATTTTAATATTTAATTAGTTAAATTATAATTGATAAAATCTGTATAATTGAAATGGAAAGTGGTTCGTATATTTTGTAATTGTAGATAACATAGGTAATTTTTTTTATGAGTTGCATTTTTTCCTCTGTAATATTAGATCTGACATATTATAAATAAAAATATTGTAATATTTTTTTCCAGAAATAAACCTATATTTATTGCGTGCTATAATTAGTTATTTTAATGTTTAATAACTGAAATTGCAATAGATTAAAGTATGCTTGCCCGCGCATTGCGTTAGGGTTTTTTCTATGTAGAAAACTAATTGATTTTTTAAATGCTGTAATTAGTTGTTGAAAGATTTAATTATTAATAGTATAATAGATAAAATATGTAACATATAAATCAGCCTGACATATTTAACAGAAAACAAAACCAACAAATATTTTTTTTATGTGCTGTAATTAGTTAATTTAATATTTAATTAATGAAATTGTAATAGATAAAATTTGCAAGAAATTTTTTTTCCCTTAAAAGGAACAGTGTAATCAAAATTCAGGGGAAGTTGTCCATATGTTTTTTAATTGTAGATAACTTGGATAAATTTTCCTACCTATTTTGTTTGTAAGCTGCATTTCTCCCCGGTAATATCAGATTTGAAATGAGTTATTTAAATATTAAATTGGTGAGGCCATAATTATTGTTAGATAAAAGAATTCTATAATTTTTAATTTGATAAGATTTATTACTCATGTTATTATATTAAAATTAATTTAGAGCAATAACAATATTTTTCCTCCAAAAAAACCTAGGTTCAATATTAATTTTAAAATTATCACCAATAAAAATTAAAATATAAATATATTAAAAAAAACTTAATAACAGTGGAAATCATCAAAATTGGTGAGATCATAATTATTGTCAGAAAAAAACAAATTAATTTTATAAGATTTATGACTCATATTATTATATTAAAATTACTTAAGAACAATGATAGTATTTTTTTCTCTAAAAAATCAAGGTTGTATATATATATATATATATATATATAATCAACGCAAATTAAAATGTATAAAAAATTTAATAACAGTGAAAATAATAAGAACTGGTGAGACCATATTTATTGTAAAAAAAACTCAATAATTTTTTTATTTTATAAGATTTATTACTCATATTATTATATTAAAAGTATGTGTGTGTGTGTGTGTGTGTGTGTGTGTGTGTGTGTGTGTGTGTGTGTGTATATATATATCAATCTTAAAATGATCATTAACGCAAATTAAAATGTATAAAAAAATTAATAACAGTGGAAATAATAAGAACTGGCGAGACCATATTTATTGTAAAAAAAAACTCCATAATTTTTTTATTTTATAAGATTTATTACTCATATTATTATATTAAAAGTATTTAAGAGCAATGATAGTAAAATTAAATAAATATCAAAGAATATAATTAGTCTGACATATTTAGAAGAAAACAAAACTAATAAATAATCATTATCATTATTTTGAATGTCTTGTCAATAATAATATCAAATTATGTGACATGAAGGGGAAAAAAGATAAATTATAATAATTATTAATTTTTAAATGATTACCGGCACACAAAAAAATTTGAACATTAAATAAAAAACCTAATAACATTAGAAATGAATAAAATTTGAAAATAGGAACTAATAGCATGTATATATAAATATGGAAAGAAATATATAAAAAAAATAAAGGAATTAAAAGTATAATTGATAAAATTAAGAACGAACATATATAATAAATATAATTTGAAGGAAAAAATTGAAATAAATCCAAGCATGGATACTAATGAAATTAAATAATTTGAAAGAAAACTGGAAATTAAAAGAATTATGACCGAAATGAAACTTTAATTTATACTTAATTTGCATGGAAGGATAACATTGAAATAAATCAAAACTTTGAGACTTTAAAAAATATGGATTCCAGACCAATTTCCGAAATTCAAAGTCTGAGGACCGAAATGAAACTACAATATAAACTTAATTTCAATTGAAGGACGAAATTGAAAGACATCAAAACCTATATAATAACAATAAGGACCAAAAAAAGACAATTCGAAGTGCAGGGGCTGAAGTGAAAATTGAGAAAAACACAGCTGCGCTGACGCCAGCTTGCGCAGGAGGAGAGAGAAAAGGGGTGAAAATTTTCAAACGACCATTACACCGTCTACGGCCACCGTGGGATTACACGCGCCGCACCGGCGGGAAGATAACATCTATGAAAATCATTCTAGACGCCGGTTGGGTATTTTTGGACGCCGGAAGACGCCGCACGCGCCGTCTGAACATCGCGTGAACGTTGAAAATGTCCGGCGCGTCCGGCGACGCGCCTGCAATAAATCGGCGGAAAAATAAAAAAAAGGGTTAATTTAAGGGGGAGCCCCTCAACGGCAGAACGTGATTTTGTCGTTTTGGGGGGCTAAAATGGTTATTTGCACTTTCAATTAAATATAAAATATTGAATAGATCGGGTGGTTGGACTGGTCCGGTTCGGACCGGAACCGGTCAATGACCGCTTAGCCCCTGAAAATGGCGGCGTTTTTTGTTTTTTTCGGGGGCTAATTTCGTTAATACACTGTTTCAAATCGGAAAAAAAAAAAAGACCAACACCCGCGATGCACCGAGACTTATTGCCAATGAACAGTGACAATGAGTCTTGAGCAACAATAATCTACAAGGAATGTCCAATCCCTTTTAGTTTTTTTAGTAATGTACAAAAATATAATGATTGTTTCTGTATTATATTTAGTTATGTTGGATAAATTAAAATAGAATATAAAAAGTTTATTTTACTATAAAAACAATTAAATATTTTTATTTACTTTAACTTGTATTAAGTGTTAAAATATATTAACCTTGATTATACAAACTGAATTGACCATGTGAGTTGATCTAGGGCTTAGACTAATGGAGGTTTAAGAAAAATTAGGGTAGGATTGATCTAACTTCACTCGATTAAGAACCCGAGTCAACCTACAAGCCGTCATAAAACACATGTCAAAAACATGTTGATTTTTTTTTGTTAATACAAGGTTATTTTTTTTTGGTCAACTTGGGTTGACCATCTCAACCCGTGGCCCAAATATTTGCTATTGACTTTTAAATCAAGTTTTTAAACAGTAATCATAATCATTGTTTCATTCATACATTGACTCAGATCAACCCAAGTTAACAATCCTTTATTTGTGAATTGAGTCTTGCCCCGGGTTGACCGTGAGTCTAATAATAAAACCATGATAATAATTATTTTTATCTTTATTTTAACTTAGTTTGACCCTCCCGACTTGTGACCTAGACCCTACCTCGGGTCAATCATGAAATTGAGTTTTGAAAATATAGTAACAATCATTTATTTTTTATGTTGATCCTCATGATATTTGACCCGTGATCCAAGTGATTCAAGTCCTTTCCGTGGTCAATCTCCGAGTTAAATTTTAATACTATGATAATAACTATTTTTATTTTTATTTTGACCCGAGTCAATAGTCAATTTACTCGTGATCAAGTTCTTGTCCCAGGTTGCCCTCCAAGCAAGCTCTTGAAACCAATAATTACTTGTATTTTTTTAATGACTCAGGTCAACTTGTGATCTAAACCTGATCGATATCCAAGTTAAGTTTTAAATCTATGACAATAATTATTTTTATCTTTACATATCATAGATGAATAATTTTAAAATTAAAAGTTGTTTTACAAGGATATTATAAAAATAATAATAATAAGTATTATATCTGAAGATATATTCTCCATGCACCTCATATTTTGAAAGTTTACCCCGTCATCTTCTCAATGAAACATTTCTATCTTTATCTATCTCCTTCATCAAATAACAGCCAAATGCAAACTTTTAATTCTTGGTAGGCTGGTGGACTACAATTTATTTTCTTTTTAAATAGCAGAAAATTGCTATTTAGGCACTGTTTGGGAACATTTTACCAAAAAAAAAAAAAACAATTGTTTAAAATTATTATATATTTATTTATATTTGTGTAAGGGTAGTGTTCTATACGACGAGTCTTCCCGACGTCGTTTTTGTTGGAACAAGCAGGAGGGCAGGCTTTTACTGGCAGGCAACGGGTACTAACTTCATTGTTTTTGTTGTCGAGTTGTTTCACTACTCAGATTTATGAAAACTTAGTATTCAATGTGCTTCTATTTAATTTTATCGAGCTGTTTCCTTGCTTGTTTGTCCTGCTCTCATGTAAAGGGACCATAGACTATATTAATTATATTGCTTTAAATTCGATACATTGTTTTTTGAACCTGTATTAGGTTACATGGTAGTTTATAGTTGAAGCTGCATGGAATCAGTAATATATTAATTTCATATGTTAATATATTTAAATTCCATACATTGTTTTTAATATATTTATGAATAAAAGTTATTTTCAAAATTAAATTCAAACAAGTTTTTAAATAATGACTAATTATTGCACGGGAATTTGACCTGTTTCTGATATTCTATTTCATTGGACAAAGCGTTTTCATTTCTTCCGATGTGTGTTGATGGGATAAACAAACCTTGCGGTTGATTTTGGAAAAAATGAGAAAGGATGTGATCAATCACCATTAATTCATCATAACCACACAGGAAGCTAGGTTCATTAATTTCTCCATGCTGGAAAACGTTGCATGCACTTGTTTATATTGGGCAGCAAGTGCACATATGTTTTTTTATTTTAAAATATATTAAAATAATTTTTTTTGTTTTTTTAAGTTTAATTTTTATAATAGTAAATTCAAACGATTAAGAAATATAGTTTTTATTAAAGTAATTTCTTTTCTTTTCAAACGAATCACCGTTTAAGCAGCAAACACATCATGGCACGGGGTAATTTCGCTTCCGGGGCAATTGCTTGTTTTTTTTCTTTCCTGTTTTGTGCCTCTATGTTTTCTTATCATTTTTTTTTTTAATTTCAACGGTTCAAATCTTCTCGCCTGTTTGTCGCTTTCCAAAAACATTTAAAAAAAAAATTATTTTAATTTTAATAAATTTCCAAAATAAAATCATTTTTAAAAATAACATTAATCATTTTTAAAAATAACATTAATCATTTTTACAAACAATCACTTTATGCTGCATATACCGCGTTGAGCATCATGCAATCGGCCCTTAGCTGGCCCCTGCATGGTTCATTTGATTAGTCTTTTTCATATATCATTTCATCTCGCAAAAGTTACCTGTTTCACATTCGTTTCAATGATGACAAAAAAACTGCAATCATGCCAATTTTAAATCCTAATGCCAAATTACTGCAGATAGATTGATGTTTGGTATTGTTTTTTAGATGTATTTTTTTTTGAATGAAATGATATTAAAAATAATTTTTAAAAAGTTAAAAAATATTATTTTAATATATTTAAAAATAAAAAAATATTTTTTAAAAACAATTTCAATCACAGTCACAAATAAGTATAAAAATATTAAAATCTATAGATAGTTTTTATAATTGGTTTTAGCTCTTTTTTTTTTTTATTTTTAAAATATATCAATACAATAATTTTTTTAAATATTTTTGATATTAATATATTCAAATGATCTTAAAATATTTTTTTTTGCATTTTTAAAATGAAAATCTTAAAATAAAAAACAAACATATTCTTAAGAAAATAAATGTCTAAAATTGCGAACCCCTTTTCTTGGCATTTGGTCGAGCAAACCATCACTCGTATTTTTCTATGTTAAAGTCCTGATTAACATTATATTTTAAAAATGTTTTTTTAATTAATTTTTTATTTATTTTAAATTAAATATTTTTTATTTTTATTTTTATGTAATAATTTAAAAAAATAAAAAATATTATTTTAATACATTTCTAAACAATAAAATAATTTAAAAAACAACAAAACTAACTTTCAATCGATCACTGAATATATTGCAAAGCTTGTTGCAGGAAGCCGCGGTTACAGACGCTCGACGAATGGTCAAGCCTTTTTCATTGAATTTTCCTAGCAACAACGAGAAGTGAGGAAGTCTAGGAGAAAGCGAGTTTAAGCAAATTTGAAAAATATAAAAAAAATATTTCTTATTATTTTTAAATTATATTAATATATTGATATTAAAAATAATTTTTTTTAAAATAAAATAAAAATTATTTTAATATGTTGTTAAAGAAAAACTTAAGAAAACAATCTTTACTTAATTTATCAATTGCTCGATAGCAATGACATGTTTAAAATGATATTATACATTATTATTATTTTTTAAAATTTATTTTTGATGTTACTATATTAAAATACTGAAAAATTTATATTCATAGACATAATTATACCATAAAAATAAAAAGAGCCTAAATCCTACCCCCCCCCCCCTGTCGGCACTTTAATTTTTCCCAATCTCTTTTTATCACGCCCCTACTCTGTACGCACACGAAGGAAAATAAAATAAAAAAATGATCGTAATTACTCCCTCCGAAAGAGCTATCCTTTACTAACAAACTTTTAACCACCATCATAACTCCACACTTAAAAAATAAAAAAATGAAAAAAATAATGCATTACAAAATTAACAATTTTAGTTAACAATTCACAATTATAACAGAAGGAGGGGAAAAGAGCTCACTAATAGAAACGGTCCTCCTACGCTCCTTTCATTCACAAGCGCCACCTGCCTTAAAATCCATTCACTCGTACCATGCCGTAAACTACACCAGATATATTCTCCTCTTCTCCTTCTCTCTCCCCCTCGAACGTTCAATTAATACCAAATAATCAGTCATAACAGACCAGATCTACCCCCAAGCAAAAAAAAAGCCCCTAAAACTCCATTAAATTACGCAAATGTCAAGCGATAGTGACGATGAAGACGAGCTTCTCCAGATGGCATTAAAGGAACAATCTCAACGCGATCTCAACTACCAGCGCCCGCCGTCGAATCACCGCAAGCCGGTTGTAAATTTCGTCCAGCAGCCAAGGCAACCTCCTCCCTCCCAGAGGCCAGCGCCGACGACGAACATGGCGAATCAGACGAAGAATAGGAGAGCGGTGGAGGATGATGATGATTCGGAGGTGGAAATGCTGAGCATATCGAGCGGTGATGAGGAGGTTAGTAAGGATCGTGGCGGTGGAGGAGGTGCGGCAGCGAGAGGGAGAGGTGGACGTGGCAGCGGAGGGAGGGAGGAGGAGAGAGGTTGGGATGGCGAAGAGCCTAATTGTTGGAAAGGAGTTGACGAAGCTGAGGTATCTCTCTCCAATTTTTATCAATGTATCTATATTTTGAATAATAGACGTGAATGGTTATAGAAACCCTTGGTAATTATACAGTGTTGAGTTGATTCTTTGTTTTGGCGAATCATATGTGAGGCACTACTGATGACATAGGAAGAATCATATTATGTGCAATATAGTTTAGAATGGTTAGTTTATTGAAGGTGCTAAAGCTTGCTCTTGTGACAGCTTGCTCGTAGGGTTCGTGACATGCGAGAGTCGAGAACTGCACCAGTGGTTCAAAAGCTTGAGCGGAAGCCTTCAGCAGTGGCTAGAAAGGGGCTAAACACTCTGCAATCATTTCCCCGTGGCATGGAATGCATTGATCCACTTGGATTAGGGTAAGCTTCTGGCGTGCAATTTTCATTGTAAGCGACACTTTTCAGTTTCCGAGGCTTGTTTCGGCTCATGGATTGCACATTATTTTGAGGATTCCAAATTTCTAGACATTTGTCAAAGCTTGAAGAACAAGAGTTTAAGATATTTCAAAAGTGGAAATGCTAATTGATTCCCTTTCAAACATAGAACTATAAAATCTTATCCTATAGGAGACTGAAGTATAGGTTTCCTTGATATTTTACCTTTCAAAGTCACTTATGCTAAGTGTTATCCTGAGTTTGTTGTGAACTTACAGGATTATAGATAACAAATCATTAAGGTTGATCACTGATTCATCGGAAAGTTCTCCATCAAAATCAGATAGAGATCACTTGGACAATATCCTTCGTGGTATTTCTCTCTTCCTTCTCTCTCTCTCTCTTTTCTTCTATTCAATCCAGTTACCTATTTGGATCATTGTATATAACTACAGCATTGCTCTCAATAAAATACATTTCTGCATCTCCAAATAACCTGTTCTCTCATTATAGTACCATGTACTATGGTCAGGAGCTGAATACTCTTTAAATTAGAGCACATCCATTAAGTATGCATATTAAGGGGCTGCTCTCATGTGCAATGATAGAAGGGATAATCATAAATTCTTGTTAAATTAGGGCTATTCGAATGTCAAAACTAGCAATTGTAGGAAAGTTAATTCAGCGCTGATCTTCATGTTTTCCACCCATCAGCAATCAATAAATGAAATGACATTCTCAAAGCCATGAGAGAAGGGGCAAAGTTAAGATCCTTCATTGATAGAATTTATCCTGCAGCAATGGTACTCCTATCAAAATAATCAATGGGTGTAGTAGTCACTTGCATTTTGGCTTTCACAAATTTTTTGCTATAAATTATGCATAAGCTTTTTTGAGAAGTTGATAGATTTAATTCATAGGGAAGCAATGGACATTATTTTTTAGCCTATTTATTTTGTTGGTTATTATGCCCGGCTACATCTTTTTAATGTTTATATTTGCAGAGAAGTTGCTGTATTTCTCTGAAAACTTCGATGCAAAGCTATTCCTTTCCCGGATACATCAAGATACAAGTGCAGCAGACTTGGAGGCTGGTGCACTTGCTTTGAAAACTGATCTCAAAGGACGGACTCAGCAGAGAAAGCAGTTGGTTAAAGACAATTTTGACTGCTTTGTCTCTTGCAAGACTACAATTGATGGTATGGAATCATCATGTTGCATGGCTAGCTAGATTTACTCTTTAACCATGGCAAGTGAGCTGGAGATTTTTGTCCACGCCCAGCTTTCAGTGGACATGGTTTTTGCTATGCAAGGTTATTGGAACTGTAGCCTGTAATGATATTCTGAGTGATGTATTGAACTTGATGTTGGAATCGTTAATTCATTTACAGATATAGAATCAAAATTGAGACGGATTGAGGATGATCCTGAAGGTTCTGGGACTTCTCACCTCTATAATTGCATGCAAGGAGTAAGCTCACTGGCTAATCGTGCTTTTGAGCCTCTATTTGAGAGACAGGTTTGTGAGATATTACATTTATACCTTGTTTGAACTTGATACCTTTTGATGCATCAAAAGTCATTTAGCTTGTTTTGTTTCTAAAACTAGGCCCAAGCTGAGAAGATAAGATCTGTGCAAGGAATGCTTCAGAGATTTCGAACACTGTTTAACTTGCCTAGTACAATTCGAGGAAGCATTGGTAAGGGCGAATATGACCTAGCAGTTCGGGAATACAAGAAGGCGAAGTCAATTGCTCTACCCTCTCATGTATGCAAGAATCAAGAGTTAATTTAATGTTATATTTTCTGGTTGAGGCAGATGCATCAAAGTATAATATTTAGGCTTCAAGGGTTTTACTGTTCAACTTTCTCGTACATGTTTATTGTTCTCCTGATTCATGGTAATGCTGAAAGCTTTACTATTAAAAGACTTTTGTTATGGAGCATGTTCTACCATTTATATCTAATTTGACATGCTTAATCTCAGTTGTTGATGCACTGATCATCATGCATTCCCCTTGCAATTGTCAGTCATTGTATTTTCCATTTGGTATGATAGGGCGTTGTCATCCCCAGCCATCATCTTTGTGCTGCAATTTCATTCCAAACTTGCTTTGTTATGAACTACAAAGAAAAATCAGGAAGTTTTGGTCATTTGTGAAAGATGAATGAATATTCTTGGGCTAAATCTTTTTATCATTTGATCTGCTGGATAGACTGCAAAAGCTACCTGACAGCTGTTGCCTTATTTTCGGGAGGTCTTTTTAGTGGGATAGGGTCTATAAGGTTGAACATCTTATGGGTGAGAAAATGAAATGAATCTGGTTAGACTGTTGTGGACATCCATGTTTTAACATGAAATGTCTTCTCCTGTTTGTCTGATGATTTTTCACATCAATAACAGTATCTTAGTCCATTATATGTAAATATGTTTTCCTTATAGATATATAGTTCTATTTTGCATAATCTAAAGATCTTAGATACAGCTAATTCCCATAGCATGTGTTTTGTTGTCAGAACATTAAAAAAATGTCTGAAACACCCCCCCCCCCCCCCCCCCCGGCAAATGCTTACTGTTTTATGTCAATTTCAGGTGAACATACTAAAACGTGTTCTAGAAGAGGTTGAAAAGGTGATGAACGAGTTCAAAGGAACACTTTACAAGTCTATGGAAGATCCACAAATAGATCTTACAAATGTAAGGTTACTAACTTTGCAGTGAAAAGTCATCTTTTGTACAGGAAATTACAAAATTAACATTGATGCATAAGATCATAGTTTGTTGTATTCTTTTTGCTCTTAGAAGAGGAAAAATATAATTATATATTGAATTGTTTGCTTTGGTGTCACGCTGTGGTTGGAGAAAAAAATCATATATTGGAAAATCATTGTGCAATAGAAGATCACATTATAATCTAGTACACAGTGATGATCACACCCTTGACAACTAAGCATATGGACTGTACTACATGTCCTTAAATAGAAATTGATTTAAGTGAAACAATTCAAGTGGACATATTGCCTTAACTGCGGATATCATGTATGTGGGTGGGTGGTATGGCTGGTCTGGTTATGCATAACCAGTAAACAGACCATGCTGTGCCTGAGTTGAGCTTCTGGTTTGTATGAAATTCATTATTCCTATTTTATTTTGTGTTTACTGAAGTATTTGTCTTGTTTATTTAGCTTGAAAACACAGTGAGGCTGTTGTTGGAACTGGAACCTGAGTCAGATCCCGTGTGGCATTATTTGAATGTGCAGGTCAGTGAATCCATAAACTGATCTTCATATGACATGTAATTCAGTGTTTTAAATAAATAAAGAATTCATGAAAAGTCTGATGAACAGAAATATACAGGTTTTGTAACATCTCATTTAAATATAATTGGAAGGCCACTTTATGGATTCTCAAGCTTTATCCTTTTGGCAGAATCACCGAATTCGTGGATTGCTTGAGAAATGCACCTTAGATCATGAAGCAAGAATGGAAACCTTGCATACTGAGATGCGTGAAAGAGCTATCTCTGATGCAAAGTGGACGCAAATTCAACAAAATCTGAATCAATCTGTATGTGCATTCATCACAAATTATTCTATTACACTTATGCATGATGTAACCCTTGGGATGGTGCTGAACAATGATTTTACTTTGTATTATCTTATTACTGGCAGTCAGATGTTGACTATTCTCTTATGCTGGGGAACATCCCTCCACCAGTAGATTCCCAGCCAGTAGATTTGAGTGGCAAAGAAGTTGATGCTCTTAGAGGAAAGTACATCAGAAGGTTGACTGCTGTGCTTACACATCACATACCAGCCTTCTGGAAAGTTGCTCTGTCTGTTTTCAGTGGGAAATTTGCAAAGGTATTTCAGATATTGTCCTCCTTAGATTTTACTTGTATCCATGGACTTTATTGTCTTTGATGAATACTTCTTAAAATAAATGAAAAATGGAACATACAGCTTTTATGACATCTGTTTCATGCTGACACTTGCATTCTACCGTCTACACTTTTATCATCTCTCAGTTTTGTGTTCCTTATTTTTTGGTACCATTATCATGAAGAATCGATTTAGATCTTCTAATGTATCATCTACTAGCTATTTGTATGAAGAATCGATGACATATAGTCCTTGTCAGTATCATTAGGCTCTTTGCAACCTTATATTCAGCTTGTTCAGAGTGACCATTAATAGCAGCACTTTATGCTGTAGTATCAATGTTATATCAAGAAACTGTAATAATCAGATGACATTGAGAAGTCACTCTAAACAGAAAGTAGGCTTATTTTAGTCTCACTGATTATCACACCATTATAGTATTCTTCCTTGACAACCTTGATTTCTCTTACCCATTCGTAACTCCAATCCAAAGTCAAACGTCATTTGATGTTTTATTTGAGAATTCATTCTTGAAATCTATTTCAAGCTTGGTAAGGAAATTTTGAAACACGGGTATAGGACCGTTTGCATGTATTGTATAGAACCATTGATAAACACCAGAACGAGCAAATATTTGACAACAAAGAAATTTATAGCAAAGAAAAATCCATGGATATAAATTGTGAGGGTTCAAGTCCTTCTAACACAACAAGAGTCCCTATGCTCAGGGAAAGTAAGAGAGAAGACATGAAGCAGAATCCAATAATTCTACTGCTACTATGACAATAGTGTTTTTGCTGCTAAGATGCAGACACTAACATCCCCCTTCTATTGGAATTGCTTGTTATAATTGCTGGGCTTTGAAGCTCTAAAAAATCTAAACAAAAAAGCAAAATGATAATTTTGTTATCTCTTGGCCTTGATAAATGCAGTGACAACCTCTTCTCCGAGTCATGCATTAAAATAATTGTGTTAGTTTTTTTATCTTTTAAAGCCAGTTCTGAATATCATATGAAGATCTGTTCATTTCTTCTGTAAAAGTTAATTTCAGCTTTGGTTTTGATCTTGTGGATCTTTCTTGTCCAGTCCTCCCAAGTTTCTGCTGAATCAAATGTTAATGCTTCCGCAACAAAAAGTGAGGAAAAGGTTGGAGATGGGAGGTACTCTGCTCATTCTCTTGATGAAGTTGCTAGTATGATACGAGGTACCATATCTGCATACGAAACTAAGGTGAGTGTTCATCATGCATTCAATTGTCTATAATTTATGATTGAACATTGTTTCTTTAAACCTTTTTAATTTGGATGGAAGTGGTTTGCATTTTATGGAAGTCATTTGTTTTTCTAATCTGATGCAAGCAAGGTTTCAAATTTGTCCCAGCTATGGAATTTAAGAAGAGAGCAGATTAAGATTGAAGGATCAACTGAACTTAAATCAGGATTGCTAAGTAAAATGTATAAATATAGTGAATGTTCTATAAAATTAGGAGAAAAAAACAGAGATAGCTTCCTAAGTTTTCGAGGTAACTGAGGATCAAAGTGCAAGCAATGAGGGGTATAAGTGGATAAACTTTTCATAGTTAATTGAAACTGTAACTTCACAAACAGGTCACTTATCAATCTTTAACCAGATCACGGCCTGTTGTGTCTTTTTTATCAGATTAACTCGTTCTTCAATGTGACTGACCTCTTCTGGGCTGTATGCCTGTATCCAGACGTGTTCCTGGTTGGTCATGTTAAAGCAAGTCTGTTCAGATTTTTGACAACCTTGGTTTGCAGGAAAGACTTTATTTTTTAAAGTCTTGTGACCTGTCTTAATGATACTGCAGAAATTATCTTTGGCAGATAATCAAACAAGACATTGATAATGTGTTGCTCTGGCAATTTTGACCTTTTTCTTGATTTTGTCAATTCAGACAGTTTAGTTTGGCAGGTCATTCCAAATGACTTTCTTCTGTTGCAGGTCCATAACACGTTTCATGATCTGGAGGAATCAAACATTCTCCAGTCTTACATGAGTGATGCTATAAAGGAAATATCTAAAGCCTGCCAAGCTTTTGAAGTGAAAGAATCAGCTCCACCTACTGCTGGTGTGTAACCTCTTTCATTAACCATCATTTCTTCAGTTTTCAATTTCTAAGTGTTTCATTTTTTGTGACAGTGATGGCACTTAGAACACTTCAGGCAGAGATTACAAAGATTTACATAATTAGGCTTTGCTCTTGGATGCGAGCAATGACAGAAGAGATATCAAAAGAAGAAACTTTGATTCCAGTATCTATTCTTGAAAGGAATAAATCTCCTTACACAATTTCTTTCTTGCCTCTAGCATTCCGCTCAGTTATTGCCTCTGCAATGGATCAAATCAGCCAGTAAGTCGTGAGAGCTTACCCTTACAAAGAATTAGTTGTTGTTTTGGAATTGATTCATAGACTAGCAGAAACTTATGGAGCTTGCCAATAGCCTCAATGTAAAGTTTGAAGTTAAGAACATCTCATGGATCATGTCAGATTTTTAGTGTAGGTGTTTTACGCTATTTTCTTGCTAGGCAAAAGTTCAAAAATGGTTTAACCCTTTTGCAGAGCTTGAATGCTGAAATCCTGTAATTTGTGGAAAGTGGTAACATGGTTTGGGTGTGAGAGCCACATTGTCTATCAATCGTATTTCTAGTAATTCATGCTATTAAGTACCTACTGCTTCTGCCTCTCTGAATTCCTGCTTTTCCTTATATTTTATATGGATATATATATAGGGTTTAGGACTTTTGAATGCTCCACTCTTTGAACTATCTTGTTGTTCTTAATATTTTTCTTTTGAATTGTCTTTAACTCTTGGGAATATTTCTTTTCAGAATGATTCAATCCTTAAGGAGTGACGCTGGAAGGTCAGAAGATATGTTTGCACTGCTACAAGAAATTCAAGAATCTGTTCGACTTGCCTTCTTAAACTGTTTCCTAGATTTTGCTGGTAAATGAACAACTTATTCTGATTTTATATTTGGAAGTAGGACTAATCCAGTTATTACTTTATGATGCTTTGTCTTTGCCCCTCATTGGCCAGGGCATTTGGAACAAATTGGGAGTGAGCTTGCCCAAAACAAATCAAGCAAAGAAAGTTTGCATTTACAGAATGGATATTCTCATGAATCTGAAGAAAAATCATCATCTAATCTCCAAGGAAGTGCTGTTGATTCACATCAACAATTGCTGTTAGTGTTGAGCAACATTGGATTTTGCAAAGATGAACTTTCTTACGAGTTGTTCAATAAGTATAAAACCATTTGGTTGCAGTCCAGGTAGTGACCTCCTTTTCTCTCTCCCCCAAAATCCAGAAATATCATAAATGTTTGAAAGTGCATAAGCATTCTTTTTGTCACCTGTTGCTTACTATTATAAAGGTTCTATTCTTTTACTTTCTAATCTAGGGAAAAGGATGAAGAGGGCAGTGATATTCAAGATCTTGTAATGTCTTTCTCTGGACTCGAAGAGAAGGTCCTTGCCCAGTATACTTTTGCAAAGGTAAAACTTAATATGGTTTTAATGTAGTATTTGTTCCTACATGAGCACGAGGATATTAGAACATGTAACCATGGATCTGCAAGGATATTGATATAGAAGGTAGCTCTAGCTTACTCTTCCTCTGTCTTTCTCTGGACCAGAATCACCTATTATTTGGTTAGTATACAAACACAAGTAGAATCACCTATTATAGCTATGCTAGTGTGAGGAAATTGATTCAGGAGGTATCTCCTACTCTTTTATCCCCATGGGCTTTTTGCTGGACCAGTTACCTTTTAGGTGGTTAGTACTTAGTACAGTCGGACTTCCAAGAGTGGTTGTATATATGTTTGATGGTACTTTATGGAATTGACTCCAAATGTGAGTGCAAGTCCTTTCATTTGTTTTGGCTCGATAAATAGGTAATTTTGTGTCTTCCTGTCAGGCAAATTTGATCAGATCAGCAGCTATGAACTATTTGCTGAACTCTGGTGTTCAATGGGGAGCAGCACCTGCAGTTAAAGTAAGAATTTACGTATTTCATGATTGGTTAGTCGCTTCGCTACTTTCCAAAATAGATTCGGGGATAACAATTTTGTAACGACAATACATGGAATTTAATCCCTTGCAGGGTGTACGTGATGCAGCTGTGGAGTTATTGCACACTTTAGTAGCTGTGCACTCAGAGGTACATCATCTTTATCCCTGGAGTATATATGCAATTTATGTGCATCAATCTTGTTCATATTTTTCTGGCTGGATCCTTGAAATTGAATTTATGGTTTTTTTTTTAATTGCTCATTTAAATTCAACTGTGCTAAGGCTACACTTCCATGAAATCATGACGAGTTGACTGTTTTTTTTTATTGCTCCTATAAATTCATCTGTGTTAAGGCTACACTTCCACTGAATCATGACAAGTTGACTGCTTTAGAAATCACGTACTTCGTACCCAGGACTGTTTTGTGTTGATAATGTTTAAGGAACGGTTTCTCATTAACTAACCTTCGTTGTTATTGCCCAATCAAATGTATCCTGAGATATGTTAATTTGCTCATCTCAGGTTTTTGCTGGTGCTAAGCCCCTCTTGGACAAGACGCTTGGTATTCTTGTTGAAGGTCTTATCGATACTTTTCTGAGCCTTTTCCATGAAAACAAAAGCAAAGATCTCAGGTCACTTGATGCAAATGGCTTCTGTCAGCTCATGCTTGAGGTAAAGCTAATTCTTCTACCATTGGCAAACTCTTGAATCCAGTTGAAACTATATAATTGTTGCAGTTTTATGCTGTGTAATGAATGATATTTCCTTCCAAGTTCCATTGTGACTTTTATTTGTTTAACTTTTCTTCCACTAACGAATTCAGAGACACAATATGTAATTCTTATAATCATAATCATCTTGCTGGCCCCACAAATGCCTCCCACCCCGAAAGGGAAAAAGGACTAAAACATTGCATAGGTACATGTGTGATGGTTAGAGCTGTAAATGTTTCGGTGACAGTTTTAGCATAGACAAATCTTGCCTACTTGGGAGTGTGGTTGGGGTTTTTCAAAGTGTTTTTCATTCGAAATGCATCAAAATGATTTTTTTTTTAAATTATTTTTGACATCAGCATATTAAAATGATCTAAAAACATACAAAAATAATAATTTAAAACAAAAAATAGAAATAAAAAAAATCAATTTTTTTTCAAAAACGTTTTTGAAATACAATGACAAACACCTAGCTGCAGCTTTCTCTTTTAGATGTCATGTCTTGCACGACTGGGTAAACATTTGTTTCTTTAACATGTTTCTCTGGCAGCTGGAATATTTTGAGACCATATTAAACCCCTATCTCACACCCGATGCAAGGGAGTCTCTTAAGTCCTTGCAAGGGGTGTTGCTGGAGAAAGCCACTGAGAATGTCACCGAAGCTGTTGAAAACCCAGGGCATCAACGCAGATCAACTCGTGGGAGTGAAGATGCACTTGCAGATGATAGGCTGCAAGGAATGACTGTGTCCCCAGATGACCTCATTGTAAGAACTGTATTTTTCTCTGTAACTCTTATATGCAGTGTTTTTTGCAAGTCTGAAGTTTTGAAATTACACTGAATCATTTGAGTCCATTGTTATGCTTATTGGGATTGATTTAGTTTGATAAAGTGATGTCCCGATGTCTGAAAGCTCCAGAGCGAAGAGCAATGGAGTAATTATATTTCATTTCAATGGACAAGGTGTATATGCAGACTAGGAAATTGGCACTATAGGATCCCTCACCGTGGGAAAACCTAGTCATCCAGTCTATTATATTTTGCTCGTTCAGTTAATCTCTTTTCACTTGTTATTTCTATTTATTTTTTTATTTTTTTTTGGGGGGGGGGGGGGTGTTTAGGTACTTGCTGAGCAGTGCAGCTCTGACTTGCTTCAATCAGAGCTTGAGAGGACTCGTATTAATACAGCATGTTTTATCGAGTCGATTCCCCTGGACTCGGTACCAGAATCAGCTAAAGCTGCTTATGCCTATAGAGGATCAATGGATTCCCCCAGAAGCTACATGGATTCCCCCGGAAGAAACTATAGAGGCACACAAGCAATGGGTTCCCCTGGTTTCTCTCGCCACAGACGTCGATAACCTAGTCAGGAGTGCTCGGTGATTACAAGTTTTGTTTTTCAAATTTTCTGTGCATGGGCAATTGTTGTATTGTAGTTGTAATATATTTAGTAGAAAGAAACCCTTATTCTTTCCATTCGTAAGTTCCTCATCATGAGCTTGTCTCTTATTTTCTTCTTTATATCTGGGGTGGGGTTTTATGGTTCCGTGAATTTTCTGACATTTCGCAACTCTTAGTCAAGTTTTGGATTATGATTCTTTGCTGCTATTGGAAATAAAACCGTGGTTATTGCTATTTGACTTAAGATTTTAGGGGGTGTTTAGGATTGCATTTTAATTGTGTTTTTAATTTTAGGTTTTTTATCTCCATATTAATTTTTGAGTGTTTTTGGATCTTTATGATGTGATTTTAAAAATTAAAAATAAGATTATTTTAATATATTCTAAATAAAAATTATTTCAATAAGAGAAGGGGAGTTGTTTAGAAAGATTGCTGAAGCCTGAAATTGAATATTTTTTCTGGCCTATCTTTCTTCCCTTCCCTTCCCTTCCCTTCCCTTCTCTGTTTCTCTTTTTGTTGATTGTGGAAAGTCTTTTCTTCCCTGGTTTGCAAGATAGTAAAATAATCCTATTGTCAAATTCTCTTATCTTAATTGAATTCTTTTAAAATCTATCCAATGACTGAAACTCGTAGCCTTCATGGACCATGTGTATGATTGGGTATGATCCCCGGAGTCTGCAAGAATCGAATATGAGGGGTAGATATTGTTATCAACTGGATCTGGTCATGGATGTCCCGGCAGGATTGATTGTTGGTTTTGTATCTAAAATACTCCTTGAATAGACCTTATTGTTATTGACACCATCACTGTCATAGCAGTGGATCTGGAAAATCCATTGAACAAAAACCTCAGGATCTTGCATTTGAAAATAAATGGACGCAGCAACATTGGTGTAGAGGTATGCCTTGGCTTAAAATCAGGGTTTAAAAAGCTTATTGTCATCAGATTCATTATCGAGACCATAATCAGGAACAGAAGAAAGAAGACTAAACTGGGAGCATCTGATTCATTCAGTCAACCTGAAGTATAGTTGCGGTTCTATTCCTAAATCTTGGCAGCCGGTATGCTCATCAGATCCACTGAATGATGGCCAATCAGCTTCGAGTCAATGAAATTATAACACAGTAGCCAGATTCTGACAAAGTTGCTCTATTTCCCTCTTGGCAACTCGTACAATTTGGTCCAAATTTAGAGGTCATGTCAATTACAAAAAGATCTAGAAAAGTAGCTATTCCGCAATCTTTACCCCGAGCTACATTAATAATATGATGCAAACTAAGTTTGGGCAAGTTCTAACGTAATCGTAAACAACAGATGAAGCTAGATTTCTCTTCCTTAAGATTACACATTGAACTTCATCCACCAAGTTAGGCTGTCCTCAGAGGAGGAGACACCAATATGACACCATCTCCTCTAACGAATAGGAAAGGCACTGTGCGCTTAGTAGCCTGAAACAGGAAAAAAAGAAGGTAAGCACATGAAGAAGTATTATAATAGCAAATAAAGATTTTAGATTAACATTGCTAACACTACAAATGATTTTCCACCAAATCCCTCCTACACCCTTCTCATTCCACCTTAAGTTGATGATCCAAAACCACAATAGATTACTTGCAGTCACTAGTGGCCCCTTATTGCTTAGTTACACTTTATTTTATACACAGAATCTTCATATGAAATTTTTATTTTTAATTTTGGAGCTCCAAGTTTTGCTTAGTGCTGGTTTGAGAGTGGTCATTTAGAAAAGTATCAAAATGATATTTTTTTATTTTTTTAAAATCATTTTTGATATCAGCACATCAAAATGATCTAAAAGTATTAAAAAAATAAAAAAAATTCATTTTTTTTTCAAAAACGTTTTTGAAACACAACCAGTGTTATACAGGTTTCCTTCGAACCAGCCCTGTTTCTACATCTTTTGTTTTTTTCAAGATATTCCAATCTTTAGCCTAGTTCCTGCAATTTTTCATTCAAAAGTTAACCTTTTCCATTTCTTTGGAGTGTGCGCCTAATGGAGATTCAATGTTTCTACTATTACCCAAGCTGGTTTCTATGATGGCTATTAAGAATACCAGTGAGCTGTAAACCCTAATAAAGCCATATCAAAATGCCTGTGCATGGTAGAACAGAGAATATGCGATGCTTTCTGGTGAAGAATTTCGAGGCGACCTCCAAATACTAATAACAATTCTTCCTACAATATGAATCTGTAAGTATAAGATCCATTTCATATCTGCCTTCTCACAAATCAGTAAAACTTTATTAGTTGATGTAAAGGCAGGACAGATATCGATAAACAAACAGCACCCTATAGCTTGCAAGCCTTCAAAATATTAGCCGTCGCCACCACTTAGCCAAGCCATCATCATTCATATCTAAGTGAATCCTACCATCTTTACGCAATAATAGTTGCTTCCCATAAAATTCCTAGAGCTAACAATTCGAGTTTCCAATGCTCACAACAGTAAGACCCCTTCCACTTATTCAACATTAGACACTGAGGCATGCAGGTGCCGCATTTACTACCTAACAAACATTTAGGGGAAAAAAACATTTAAAAGTGAAATCATAACATACCCGAACAATCTCTTCATATGTTTCATCGTCGATTTCTACTGTAGTAACAATCTCTTCAACATCCCCGAGAATCATATTCAAATGCTGATCATACGCCTGCAAAATCAGATTAAAACAAGTAGATAAAATCCTAAGAGAAACACTCAACTCCACACAGCAGCAACACAAAGAGAGTTGCAAATATGCCGTTGGCGTTAAAAAGAATCTAGGTTTCCTGTAATTAAATTCTGCAAAACGACATCCTTGTATATAAATAAATAAATAGAAACTGGGGTACATGTAGGCGAGAGTTGAGACTTGAGACACATACGTGGAGTTTGCCGCGAAGTTCACGATCAGAGCGGAGCTTGACGTAGATACGCTCGTCCAGGCTAAGTCTGATGAGATCCAATGGCTCTTTTACCGCACTCTCTTCTTCGCTTGCCATTCTTTTCCTTCTTTTCTTTCGAGCTCGCTCTGTGTTTTTTATTTAGGTCTAGCTCTCTAATTAAGGACAAGCAAAGCAGTGGACTGAGGACCCGAATTAATGTTTGGGCCCCTACCCGTTTTTTCTTTGAAAGGTTTTAAATCCTCCTTTTCTTTTGGGGTTTCATTGGGTATCCTTTCGGCCCTTCACCCACCACGCTCCCAGCTTTCTCATTCGCTCTTTTGGGCTTATTGCCTGGCAAATCAGGCCCATCTTCCTTGCACATACATAATTGTTTTTCTTACTTTAATTTTAATTAAGAGTTTTAGTCTGTTTGATGTTTTTTTTAAAGTAGTTTTTGTTAGAATTTTATTAAGATATATATTTTTTTTAAAATATTGTTAACATCGACATATCATAGAATATTTTTTATTATTTTTAAAATTATTTTTGACATCAAAATATAAAAATATCAAAAATATAATTTAAAATAAAAAAAATCAGTTTTTTTCCAAAAATATTTTAAAACACGATACAATGACAAACAGGCACGATACAATCATGCTACTGGTATTGGAAAAAGTTATGTTGACAGGAAAATTATTGAACTTTGGCAGCTGGCTTGAAACAAACGTGATGGGTTCGGCATGCCTTGTTTGACACATCTTGCTGCAAAGGGAAAATGCACCTGCTAGTTGAATTTTCGTCCGAGTAATAGCAAGCTGAATTGGAACGCGGAAATTAACAAGAAGAATAACTATTCAAAAAGGAACCCTAATAACTTTGAAATCCGTTTACCCTTTTTTGATGTATTAAATTTTACCTTTTAACACCTGCAAGCTTGTTTTGTGTTGCAAAACCCCCCCGTCATTTGTGTACTTTATTCTCAAAAGGAGAGTGCTGTTTACTTGCACGCTTGGCTAATTACCTAAACACACACACATATATATATACATACTAGCCAATGCCCTCGTGTCTCTTTGTAGACAATATTATATTTTTTTCAACATAAAAATATATTAATTGTGTAAATTTTTTTTATTATAATATAAATTTAAACAAAATAATAAATTTGTGTAGAAATTTTGTGAAGTGCAATTTTTTTATAAAATATACGAGTTTTAAATGGATATAAATTTATTTGTCTAGTAGGTTTCAACGAAATAACCAGTATAAAATTTTTATTATCATTAAAAAAGCAAGAGATTCAGATATCTGAATTATTGAATTTACTATATTAAAATAAGTTCATTTTACAATTCAATTCAATTAAACACAACAAACAAAATTAAAATAAAAAATATTGAGGTGATGCAAATTCTCAATATTTTTCTCATGAAAAAACAATGTCCAAGTATTTTATACGTGTTTTAAATAGATAATATATATTAACAATTTGAATCATAACACCAAGTGAGATTAGTTAGTTGGTCTTATTTAATTAAATTGTAACAGAAAAGATGATGATATTAATTGGAAACTAAAAAAAAGACGGGAGCACAAAATTGAACAGCATCAACAAACATGAAAAAACATAACAAAAAAAAGAAAGAATTAACTACACAAAAAGATCTAGAATAAAAAAACAGTAATTAAAAGAACGAGTTAAAATCAAAATAAAAAAATAAATCAGAGAGTAACTAAATTCTTTTGATTTTTATATATTTTAAAAAATGATTCTGTTTATATATATATCCATGTCTCAATTCACTTAAAAATTTAAAATTGATTGACCAACAACTGAATTAGTAGATCCAAAAAAGAGAGGCGGAGAAAAACGAAGCCATGAAGGGAGCAACAACCCTTCACAGGCTTTCCAAATCACAGAAAAGAATGGTCAATCAGCTTGAACCACGCATGTGATGTCGTTTTGACGGTGAAATACGCGTATTGATTGATCAAACCTTCGTTGATGTCTTCTGTCGTCAATCATGGTTTGATTATTGTTCTTTCCATTGCCACAAGAAACATTGAATAGACCTATACTATGTATTTCTTTTTATATTTATTTCCCAGAGAAAGTAGCGTATTTTGATTTTATACCTATATTCTTATTCCCAAGAAAAATAGAAAGCAACCCACAAATCCCTCCCTCCCTGTTACTGGCTGTTCATGTAAAGACAAAAGTGTAATCATCAAATTTTCAACACTTCTTGTTTCATTTTGTACCGAGGGGGGATGGTGTGGTGTAATCAGTTTTCAATTTATTTATTTAAATTTATATTATAATTGTTTTGATATATTAATATAAAAAAATGCTTTTTTAAATATATTATTATTTTAATATATTTTTAAGAAAAATAATAATTACTGCAATAATAAAATATCTATTGAAAAGACTGAGGTGCCCTATGAATTCCTCCAAGTTGCATGTCCATTTGTGATTAAAAAATATCGTGGATCCAATTATATGGCATGGCTTACAATTTTGTTGGCTCTACTCTTTTTTTTTTTTTTAATTTAAAAAAAGGACAGTAGGTTATGGCATCGATGATCTTAGATTTTGTTTCTACTTTATCATTTCGAGTTTAATTATAAGAAAAAAAAAATTATATAAACATGTCTTTGAGGGCACTGTATATATATATATATATATATATATATATATATATATGAAAAAGGAACATTGCTGAGTGTGACACGAATAAATAATACCCAAAGGATAATTCCGTTCTTTGAACCTGCTTAAAACTTTTTGTATGCAAATTGCACGCATAGTAGTAGGCATCATAAACAAGGACACTACGAGCAAGACAAGAGAAAGGTTTCTGAGATCTAAAGTCCTGGATTCTCGACTTCATTTTAGGACAACACACTCTCTTGCTTCACGGTTTTCTTCTTCTTTTTTCTCTTATTGCAGATACTTGTCTGATAAAACTTATGCATGGCTTCCGTTTCATTTTTGTTCTGTTGTTCTTGAATGCCCCGGTTCTTTTTTATTTCATTATTTTGAATTTGGGAAGTGGTTATCTTGATGAGTATTTCAGTTTTTGTCTGAAGTTTTTGAGTTCTGGAGATGGGTTTATGATTCTATTTGGCTTCTGAGAATTGAAGATGCGTGCTTGATGATCTAGGTAGTTAAGAGAAGGCAAAAATAAGAAATGGGTTTGCTTTATTTTGGCTTCCTCTAGGTGAAAACCTTAGACTGCTATCAATTTTTTTTTTTTGCATAGCCAATGTGGCGATTCAAAAGGGGGCAATGGGTTTATAGGTGCGATCTAAATTGTTGTTGAAAAAAACATGGAAGGGAATTTGTCACAAGGAGGTATGATTCCAAGCGGGGCTTCTTTTGGAGGCCTTGACTTGCAAGGATCGATGAGAGTTCCACATCAAGCACAACATCCACACACTGTGCACCACCACCAGCACCCTCTCCACCGGCAAGGATCTTCAACCCTCACCTCAGTTGAAGATGGTTTTCCACTCACGATGGGGTTCATGCACAACTCTGATCAAAACATTTCCATGACTGATTACAATAAAGGAGACAGGGGGAAAAATTCAGTCAGTGATGAAGATGAGCCAAGCTATACTGAAGAAGGAGCTGATGGTCACAATGATGCAATCATAGGGAAAAAGGGGACGCCGTGGCAGCGTGTTAAGTGGACTGATAAGATGGTTAGGCTCTTGATAACTGCCGTGTCTTATATAGGCGAGGACGGGACTTCAGATTGTGGTGGCGGGATGCGTAGGAAATTCACAGTTTTGCAGAAAAAGGGCAAGTGGAAATCAGTTTCAAAAGTCATGGCTGAAAGGGGCTTCCACGTTTCTCCACAGCAGTGTGAGGATAAATTCAATGACCTCAATAAAAGGTATAAAAGGCTCAATGATATGCTTGGGAGGGGGACTTCTTGTCAGGTTGTGGAAAACCCTGCACTTTTGGATATTATAGATTATTTAACAGAAAAGGAGAAAGATGATGTTAGGAAGATATTGAACTCAAAGCATCTTTTCTATGAAGAAATGTGTTCCTATCACAATGGAAATAGGTTGCACCTGCCCCATGATCCAGCTTTGCAGCGTTCCTTACAGTTGGCTCTAAGAAGTAGAGATGATCATGATAATGATGATGCAAGGAGGCACCCACATGATGATCTCGATGAAGATGATCAAGAGATTGAAACCGATGATCGTGATGAATTCGAGGAGAATCATGCTTCACATGGGGGTTGCAGGGGCATACATGGGGTGTCAGGGGGTTCTGCAAAGAGGCCCAGGCAGAGCCAGGGCCAAGAAGATGCTTGTTTTGGGAATTCATCGCAGGACCCTAATAAAGGGTCTTGTTATTATCATCCACAGGCTGCCCAGGTTGATATGAATCAAGTCTCATCTGAAAGTTCAAGAGCAGTTCGGTTACAGAAGCAGTGGATGGAATCCCGCACCCTTCAGTTAGAAGAGCAGAAGCTACAGATTCAACAAGAGATGTTGGAATTGGAAAAACAGCGATTTAAGTGGCAAAGATTTAGCAAGAAAAGAGACCGTGAACTAGAAAAGTCGAGGATGGAAAATGAGAGGATGAAACTTGAGAATGAGCAGATGGCTTTAGAGTTGAAACGCAAGGAAATGGGCGCTGGTTTCAATTGATTGTCTGGTCCTGTTGATTTCGTTAATCATAACAGCTGGACTTGCAAGCAAATCAATTTTCTGTTTATGGTAAGCTGCTTGTGTTAGAAGGGGTATCTATTGGGAAATCGGTACTCTGTCTGCATATATTGTGTAAACTCAGGATAGTCACAATAATGTCTCCCGTCGCTTGTTTTGACTCTGGAGAATCATCATTGCCTATGGTTAAATATATTGTGGCAATATTCCCCCCCCCCCCCCCCCCCCCCCCCCATCATGTATTTTGGTTTCATTATTGAAGTTTGAATATCTAGTATCAGCTTGATGATCCCGCAACATATTTTTGCTTCAAGTTTTTACTTTTCAGTATTGGCTAATGATTGTTGCAAACCTTTTTCAACGAAGTCTAAATTCCCTGAGTTTTGTTCACAATCCCAGGGTTAGAGGCTATGCAGTAGCGGTTTTTTACTTCAATAACCTGTGTTTCCTCCCCCCCTCCTGGTCAACTACACTTCTCTTCCCTGGTTCTCATTATGATGGCCCAAGTTCTTGAAGGTCCTTTCATCATGGGAGATATACAAGTAGTTGTCATTCACTAGATGGGACCCGCGCTTTTGGGTAAGCGTCAATCCCTGCCTCCCCTCGTAAAAGTCACCTTGTTGGGACAGATCTTGACAGTTTGGGTTTTTCCAGTGATCTGTTTAATGGGTGTATATAATCTTGGTGTATTAACTTCTTTTTGACAACAGCATTGTGGTGTCTATTATTTTTATTTTAGTTCAGCAAGATATGCTGGGACAGATCTTGACAGCTTGGGTTTTTCCAGTGATCTGTTACTGTTTTCAGTTCATGTTCTTAGACATTTAGGTATTTTAAACGTTGTTTATTAACATAGTGTTGAAGGATATCAGCTAGCAAGGTCCCCAAGAGACGTGACGTGATGACAAAGAGTTTGAGATCTGCACAAGAGATCTTGAGTTCGAGTCAGGATGTGCACTTCTTGTAAGAGTCTGGGACAACCAGAGTTTTACTCGCTTACCTGGACCTATAAAATACGTTTTCTAGAGGTGTACTTTCCTCGAATCCAAAAAAAGAAGAAGATATCAGCTAGCAAGTTTCAGATTAATATCATCAAGCTAAAAAACTTGCTACTGCATTAGAAACATCATCTTTTAATGGACAGAAGAACCAGCAGTTTTTAATACGTGTAGTGCTATTACCTCTCATTACACAAATGAAGTTCTTGGGTTTTAGAGAATTCTAAGTGAGAAGTTTAAACAAGGGACCATTGTCTGGTAAGAGTCTTGAGTTTGTTACCATACGACTGCAGGTTTGAGTCTCAGGGACAACCACTTGATGCAAAGATCTTGAAGGCAGGGCCGTTGCTGCAATGTGATTGCCTTTTAAACACAACATCCTTCCAAGTAATAGCAGTGTTCAGTGAGAAGATTTTGTTTTTGATTATTTTTCAGTAAAAGTTCGTGCTGTGACACATCTCTGTTTTCATAGCTTCGATCTTGGTAGAGAGCTATTATAGAAATTTATAAAAATGGATTAAGATTTCTAAATACTAGTAAAAAAAAAATAATTAAAATCCGAAAACAACTAGGAAAATAACAAAAAACAACAACCTTCATATTAGATGCTTGCGGGTTTCTTCAAGGACTTCTCTCCGCATCAAGAACTGTCCATCCTTTGTTTGCTGAGGAATATTTTTGTACGTAATTGACTGGATATGATGAATTCACCATTATTCCTCAAAAGGTGGTTTAATACATCTAAATGTGATCAAATGCTTATTCATATTGATTTGGAGGCTTCCTCGTGTTTCTATTCTGCGACTTGATAAAAATTAGTTTCCTATCTATGCGTGTCTGCAAGCATGCAAATTGCCACCTGGATTCAAAAAATCAAAACATAAGCTGTAATCTTCTACACTGGTGTCGCCGTACTCTCTTAATGCAAGTGAAAGTGCATGCAGTGGTAGATTGTATTTCGCTACTGTAAATTTTTGTTTGAATGATAATATAGAACTGAAAATTGCCCAGGAAGTTTTGGAGGTCGTTTTGTTTGAACGAAATGCTTCGTATTGAATGGCTTAATCTGATTCTCAAACTCGGGACTTCAATATTAAGATGACACGTTTTCAGTTTCGGAGATTGATGGAAGCTTCAATATTTAGAATCTCAGTTTATGAATTAAATTAGTGGCATCTTGCGGGGTTTATCGTTCCTTAATCATATCTGCTGAAGTTTCATCCATCATGCAGAGCATGCACTTTATCTCTTCAGGCTTATTAGAGAGATAATATTCTTCACTTTGGGAGAGGCCAGAGGGCGCAGGACTTGACCTCGTTGGCGAGTAGTTGGCAGAGAGCTGCAGCTCATCTGGTTATTATTACAAGACAGATTGTTCATTCATGGTATCTAAAATTGCTTAGTTTATTTATTATATAGTAGATGATGTCCTAATTCCAAATCCTGTTCACAAAGTGCCCCGAAGAAAAGTCAAGCTCTTGGGTTGCAATGTTATCTGTAGTTTTTCATGGAGTGCAGAATTGCAAACAAGCGTGAAATTAAGCAACGATGCTTGAGCCTCTGCTTATTGACATAAAAACTTACAACGAAGCTTGAGCCTCTGTTTATTGACATAAGAACTTACTCCAATCTTAAATTTATTTACAGAGTATCTGGTCGAATGACAACCCCCCCCTGGAATCTAGATAAATGGGGTTTGTGGATGAAAAACTGGGTCCAATCTTAAATTTACATACAGCAAATGGTAATGATATTGTCATGAAACAAATAAGCTCGATGGGGGTGATCATAAATAAGCTCGATATATGTAAATGTAGGCTCTCGAGGTATGTTCCTTCCATCACATCGGCAAAAAGAGGTTACAGAATGTTGCTTTTGAATTCGATGGAGCAGTACCCGGAAAATATCCGGGCTTGATTGCGAGCCGTTCGGATGTTAACCTCCAGAGTAATACGGAACACAAAAGCCTTTTAGCAGTGCCAAGGCTTATCCAGTTCGTTTTGTGTCCCACTCTTCACGTCAAAGAGAAGTGAACGTAAGTTTTTCTGTGGTCTCACATGGGGGCCTCTTTGCTCGATTAGGGTTTTTTCAGTGCTTTCCTTTGCTTTCATGGCCGGGGTCCATCCACAGTGACTTCTTTTACGAAACAAATGTCTACTTTTCTGGTTAAGTTATTTATTTATTAATTAATAACCATGCTATTTATAACCTAGGGATCGTTTAGGTTTTACCAGCAGGTGCACATGCTTTCATGTTCCAATGATTCTACTCAGCAAGTATCATTGTTAACCATGATGAAAATCTTTGCACATGGCTGTGAATATTGCTTGTATTCTACTCCTCCACTCATCTTTACCCTTGCCAGGTTTTCTTGTAATAAGAGGGGAAAATAACAACAACAACAATAATAATGGAAAGAGGTAGATGAACCATGTATGGAAGGTTCTCATATAATGCTAGATTTAATATCAAGTTAAATAGCGAATGAACATAATCATTGTATTTTTTTTAACACAAGTGAGCAAAAAAGGAGGGAAAGTGACAATCGCCATGGAAAAGAATGGGAGTCATGTTGTAGCATTATTTTAGAGCTTTGTCGGGTGTCATTCACAGGGGAAATAAATAAAAATAAAATAAAAAAGGAAAAGGTGGTGAATGTGAAAAGTTGTATCCCTGTGAGAGAATATGTGACGTTACTAATTGCATTTAAGGAGAAAAAGAGAGCCACAGGAGAATCAACTTGGTGGTTGCTTAGCTGGTTCCAGATAAATGGAGAGGGTAATCCACGTGGTATACAGACACAAGATGTGAGTTTACATTCACATCACATGCCTCCCCATGTGAACTAAACCTTCTTTGTCGTAACTTTTTCCATATGCTCGTGTGGGGCAAATGTTTTTCCTCCCCCCCCCCCCCCCCCAGAAAAAAAAAATTAATTAAATTAAATTTGAGTGAGTTTTGAAGATAATTGTGCCTTGATTATAGCTTGTTTAGTAGAATTTTCAAGTGTTTAATTATTATTTGGAAATGAAAATAATGAAGATAAATATTTTAAAAATACTATAATACCGAATAAAATAAATAGACACCGCGTGCTCTTACCACAATTACAAGATTTCATTACCTCAAACACAATGTATAATTAAATAGACTATTTTCAATTATAACGAGAGATTGAGGAGAAATGGGTGCGTGCACACGCATTCAATTATTTCACGTCCACCTGAGTAGTCAACTCATCCCACTATATAATCACGTCATTGAAGTTTTGTTACACATATGCAGATATCATATTAGCCTCTGCTCAAGACAGCATTCATCCATCGCATCGCCTATCGATCAGAATTTTTTTAATTAATATAGGTATTCAGACTAACTTATATATATATTTTAATTAATTTCATAAATTTTAAAGTTGATAATTACATACCTTTTCAATAATAATATATAAACAATTATATAAATCGAATCCAATTTAAACCACTTTGTTTAATAGCATGACGTTAGATACGCAAGTTGTTACATGTCGCCCCTCACGATTTTCATAAAATTCTAAATCACAAGCCCCACTTGTGTACCATGTGGTTTTTTTTTGCCAACAATTAGCTAGAAGATGCGGTCGCCTGCCACACCTTTTATATATATAACAGTGGGTTTTGGCTGTAAATAATAGCCAGGGGGCGCTCAAACATATAGTGGCAGCCAGGCATCTATCCAGCTAGGGAAGGTCTACAAGGCATCCAAATCTTATTGTCTATCTATCGGTCTATACCATTCCAGCTAGAGAAGTTCTTGCCAGCGAAGCAATTGCAAAAAAACAAAACCAGTAAATATAAAGTCTATCCTGTGAGATAAGCAAGAAAACTCACAGCACAATCTGCACCGGCCACCATGAAAAGAAAATACATTGATGTGTATCAAAATTCAAGATACTTAGAAACTAGGTTGATCCGTTGAATAATTGATTAATCTCTTAGTTCAAGTAATCCAAATTGTTTTTCCTAGCTAAGGTGTCTAACAACTTGATATGGAAAGCCCGAATTATTAACAGCAGCAGGTAGAAGGTGGTGTTTGGCAAATCAAGATGATAGTATCTGGTGATGTCTGGTAAATCATGGTGGTTGATAACCGATACTTATAAAACATTTCTTTAATAAACATTAGAATTCTTTGTTAAAGAATAATATAAATCATATTATAGGGCCTCACCTATTAGCTTAAAGCTTTTAGGTGAAATGGTTTCTTAACATGGTATCAGAGCATTGTTGACCATGCGGTCAGGAGTTCGAATCGCACCACCCCCATTTTATTTGATAAAAATCAAGCACAAGGTAGTGTGAGTCTGTGCAAGTTTCAAGCCCAAAAGGCTTTCACTTTAGGGAGAGTGTTAGAGAATAATATAAATCATATTATGGGGCCTCACCTATCAACTTAAGTTTTTAGGTGAAATGATTCCTTAACATTCTTTGATGATAAAGCTAGTATTTTTTCGAAAAATAAAATATAATGATATTTTAAAGAGATGAACTTTAACAATATTAAGAATAACAAAATTATAAAGTTTGAGTTTGAAAGATCTATTTTGTATGTATAACTCACACGTCTAGGGTTTTTTTTTTTTTTGAAGAGGAAGGGTTGTACTTTGTATTTATAACTCCAAGAGAAGACCATGAAATGAAGCTCTTTCCTAACTCGAGCTCATATGGTCGCTGCATGTGTCGAAGTATATTATATTGAATCAAACTTTTCTTGAAAGTTTTTCAGGCTTATTAAATTTGGATTCTTATAATTACTTTGTACTCATCCACCGCTAATTATTAACTCCATAGCCCATTTTTATATTTGATATTATTGTAAACATGATGCTTCATTAGCGGATAAAATCTCATGCACGGGTCTCAAACTTAGACTTTGCAAGAACGCATGCATTGACTTTACCCCTATAGAATGAATCTAGTTTATTTTAGTGGACAGTACGATGAATTAATTACACGAGAAGATAAATAATTAGAGCCTCAAAGACTATAGAACGATTCAAAAATGATTTTGTGAATTGAAAGAGTATAAAATCTTCTCCATTTTTCTTGAGTTTGCATGTGGCAAAGTAAAGAATATAATTCCTATTCTTGGAAGCTAAGTATATGAGGAATATAGTGGTATAATTGAAGGCGAAAAGCAAAAACAAATCTTGAAGATTTGTCCACTCCCCTGATTGTCATTTAGATACCATCGAGATCTCTAGAGTATAAATTATATATAAAAACGGTGCCGCTTCTATTCGATGCCTACCTATAATTCACCCCGTTTCCCCCTGGTTCTTTTCTTCTTACCTCACAGCCCCCCCTGTGCTTCCTTCACTGTTACAGCTACCATTTATCAATTACCCCATCCCTGTCACTTGATTTATGCACACGTAATGATAATGGATCAGTACTTTCTTTCTCAGATTATTATTATTATTATTTTTGCATTTAATGACCAATTGATTAGCTGGACCCCACCTGTTGCATAATGTTTTGGGCATCGCTTGTGTCTTTTGTCTCAATAATTGAGTTTCCGAGTTAGATGTGTAGAAGAAGAAGAAGAAGAAGAAATCTCTCGCGTGTCTCCCCCAATCTTCTTGGCGATTAATCCTACCCTGCTCACAAGCTTCATAGCACACACAAGTTCTTCAGGGTTTGACTCCGAAAAACTTCTTCCCTCGAAATCATTGATATTGATAGAAAAAAAGAAAAAAAAGTCCATGAGATCATGACTCTGAAGATCATCTGTGGCTACTGATTCAATAAAAAAAAACAATCCCTTTTTCATTTGTTTTGATTTGAATATGTTGGGAAGAGATTTCACAAAACGAACAAATAAATAAGTAAATACAGAGTGTAATATTGCTGTAAGATACACCATTCCAGAGAGTAGAATTAGGCAACGAAAGGGCAAGATGGTCCCGAAACCCAGCCAATTATTTTCCGAAGAAAGGTTGATTTTGCATCATTAAAATTCTCGCCTCCCAATCAATACGGTTGGTTGCAAACCTAACTGAAATGCCCACCATTGACTTCAATTCATAAATGGCTTGGCCTGGTAATATGACCTCCATCAACTGGTTTAATTCAACAGTGGATCCCACTGCAAAACGTCCCTTTTTCTTAAGATAAGTTTAGGGGCAACATTTTCTTTTAACAATTATGAAGCTTAAAATTGGTCAAACTCCACTCGTCATTATCACAATTAACAGTAGCAGTGCACTGTATCGCACACAGTCTCGGCCAACAAAAGTTGAAGATTTATTTATTTATTTTAAAAATCCCACTTCCTGGTATAGAAAACCCTGAATCGCAGAGACAAACTCAGATCAGGAAAAAAAAAAATTCGAAAAGTTAATCAGCCCTTCAATGATTAAAGGTCAATGGGATCCATTTTAAGGGTAATCTAGCAATTTCACATGAAATATTTGCCAACTGGCACTGATTACCGAAACACCCTCCAAAAAGCAAAGCTGGTTTTTTTCTCAATACAACACCCATAGAACAACACAAGGTGTAAAATAGAGAAATAAATAATAAATACCCACATGGCTGTGATTCATTAATTACAGAAAGAATGAGATAGAAGGCTGGCCTAATGGGCCGGCGCTTAACTAAATTTAGCTTGACAGACAGAAGCCAACTAATCATCACCGTCGTCTCGATGGGCAGCTGTTGATGAATTCCAGTAATAATATTTTATTATCTTCTTATATCTTTCTGTGCCATCTTCGTTATTACTGCTAGAAAACCAAGGGACACCTCTTCCTGTACGTTATAGCAAACTAGCCCTACCACCCCACGTTAGCTTTTTATTTTATTTTAAAAAAAAGAAAACCTCAAAGATTCCAGTCCAGAGCTAAAAAGAAGAAAAGCAATAAAATAAAATTAATTACTAGTATTAAAATAAAATAAAAATAACAACTTCTTGACATTGACAAGCAGATCCCACAGAAATAATTAATAAATTCACCGTGCCATACAAACCATCTGCCATAAAACCCTCAAGAGAATTCACCTTCTCTTTTGCCTTGATTAATATTTTTTTTCTTCTGTTTTTTTAGCCCGTATATTTTTTCAAGAAGCTGTAATATTGAGAGCTAGAAAGGAAAGAAAACGAGTCCCATGCTAGGGGACTCAAGCAGTGTGCTAGCGACCACAACAACAGCCCTTGCTGCTAGTGGTGGTGGTGGAGGAGAAGGCAACAGGGAATCTCCTCCGTTAGACGGCAGCAATCATGAAGGCAGCAACATTGATGTTGGAGGTGAAGATGATAAAGGAGCTATTGAAGGTCACCGGAGTTTCGGAGGTAACCGGTGGCCAAGACAAGAGACTTTGGCACTCTTAAAAATACGGTCCGATATGGATGTCACGTTTCGTGATGCTGGTGTCAAAGGCCCTCTATGGGAGGATGTTTCCAGGTGATCATTAGAATAATTACAATTTTTTTATTTTCTTTTTCTGATGAGGGGGACTGTATACTTTTTTTTTGGAGTTCATTGATAGAGGTTTCTTCTTTTTTTTGTGTTCTTTTTTTGGCTAGTTTTCTCGAAGACTGTATTCGTGATCTTAATTTTCTCTCTCTTTGTTTTAGTGCACACTGCAATAACAATATCAAGTGTTTCAGAATTGAAACTTCTGACACTTGTGAATTTGTTCGATTTATGCTGTTGTTTTGTTGTTTTAATTTTCGTGCTTATTTTATGTACTGTGGATATTGTTCAAGATCTTTGGCTTTTAATTGCTGAATTCAAGATGGGATAAAACAAGAATTGGAATTATATATGCTTTTGTTGCAACTGTTGTTTTATACCAGGAAGCTAGCAGAGCTTGGTTATAATCGAAGTGCCAAGAAGTGCAAAGAGAAATTCGAGAACGTGTTCAAGTACCACAAGAGAACCAAAGATGGCCGAAGTGGTAAACAAGAAGGCAGGAATTACAGGTTTTTTGATCAATTAGAAGCTTTCGAAAGCCACCCCCCTTCACTGTCATCGCCGCTGCCGCTGCCGCTGCCACCACAACCGACCAAGGCTCATCCTCCACCAGTCACAACAATAGCAATGTCTGTGATTAATCCTTCTCCTAATGTTGCTGGGAATTCTCACAATACTGTTCCATCAACAGCAGCGGCAACCCTTGCTACAAACACGTCCCAGGCCGCTGTAACTTCATCAATAAATCTGGCAGCTCCTCCACTTCCTTCAGCAAACCCTACGATCTGCCACCCATCACAAGCAACAAATCATCCTCAAACTATTATTCCATCGTCTTTTCCAAACTTTTCCTCAGATCTCATCTCCAATTCCCCTTCTTCATCAACATCCTCGGACGTGGAACTGCAAGGGCGTCGTAAGAGGAAAAGGAAATGGAAGGACTTTTTTGAAAGGCTAATGACGGAAGTTATCCAGAGGCAAGAGGAGACGCAGAAGAGGTTCTTGGAAGCAATTGAGAAACGCGAAAATGAAAGAATGGTTAGAGAACAGTCTTGGAGAATGCAAGAGATGGCAAGAATCAATAGAGAGCACGAAATTTTAGCCCAGGAAAGATCCATAGCTGCAACTAAAGATGCTGCAGTGATGGCATTTTTGCAAAAATTATCTCAACAGCAAAATCCGGGTCAGGTACAAAATAATCCACCCCCAACACCGCTTCCGCCGACGCCATCACCAGCACTCCCTCCGATATCACAGCAAACACCCACGCCACCGCATCCACTGCCAGTGGCCCAAGTGCCATTACCACAACCGGTGGCTAATCTGGACATAACGAAATCAGATAACGGGGATCAGAATTTTATGTCACCAAGCTCTTCAAGATGGCCTAAAGTAGAAGTTGAAGCTTTAATCGGGCTGAGGACTAATCTTGATTGCAAGTACCAAGAAAATGGACCCAAAGGGCCACTATGGGAGGAGATCTCAGCTGGGATGAGAAAGCTCGGTTACAATCGCAATGCAAAACGATGCAAAGAGAAGTGGGAGAATATCAATAAGTACTTCAAGAAAGCGAAGGAGAGTAACAAGAAAAGGCCCGAGGATTCGAAAACATGTCCGTACTTTCACCAACTTGATGCTTTATACAAGGAGAAAAACAAGATCGATGGTCCGTCCAATAGTACTCAACCTCAAAATAACTCCGTGCCTTTGATGGTACTCCCTGAGCAGCAATGGCCTCCCGCTCAACAAGAACATGGACCCGAATCAGTGATGGAAGATTTGGAAAGTGATGATCATCAAAATCAGGAGGACGAAGATGAAAAGCTTATGGATGATGAAGATGAAGATGAAGCTAGTGGCTATGAAATTGTAGCAAGCAAACAAACATCAATGAGCACAGCCGAGTGAGAGTTTCAAGGCCACAGAAACGAGTCAACTCTTTGAGTATTCAGAGGATTAATTACAAGAGCGTCGGATTAATCTGGCATCCTGGAATCGGAAAGGCGGACTCTGAAGTCTGAATTAATTTGTAGCCAAGGACACATGGTGGGCGGGGAGGGTTGTAGAATATAGTCGTGGATCATATGTTTAATTATTTTATAATTAATTATTATTTTTTTGAAAAATTAATAAGGCTAGGGAGTGAGAAAGAAGAAGAGAGATAGGTTCAGCTTCCAAAGAACAAATAAAGAGACTAGTTTTGTTGATGATCATGGTTGTGTAAACGTCAGAAATGGTAACAGGAGTTTGATTTATTTTCAGGTTTTTCACCTAGATACGTATATAATCATTGAGAGGCCAGGGAAAAGAAAAAGGACTTTATCAAAGATATATAGGACTTTTTACTGAGAAATATTTGGATATGAAAAATTATTACTACCTCAAATAGATATTGTAATCATCTTCCATAACCAATGAAGGGAAACAAATTCCCTATCTAATTACATCTGTAAATTAAAAAAAAAATCCTTGTTTGAGCATATGCTTATCGGCGGATTGAAATAAGGACCTGGACAAAAACAATTGACTGTTATTTGAGCTATGATGCATGGAGAAGCAGCAACCTACAAACCTGGAAGAGAAGGAAACTCAGCCGTGTTCCGACTGGGGGCCCTTCCCTCGACATGCCAGCATCACGTGCTGTCATGCTGCTCGTGGACGTCCTTCAATATGGTCCACTAAGAGGAATCTTCGAAGCTGTTAATCTAAGGAACTAATTAACCTAATGTACAGTTTTTAACTTCTCTCGACATGTTCGGTTCCCATTAAATCATTGAAGTCAGTGCCAATAAAATGATCAGGAATCATTAATTGTTTAACGTTCATTTTTTATCTGCAGAACGAGGAGGGGGGAAACTAAAATTCTAGCTGTTTACATATAGAGAGTGAAGCCATAAACCTTGGATGGTGTTTCATTTACCAAATCCTAGGTTTTTTTTATGATGACAGCAATATCGGACTAGCTAAAACTTAGATTGTCCTCTCAAAATGGAAAAAAATAAATCACCCTATTCTACTTAATTATATTCCATATAGACATAGACTTTAGCAGTACTCATGTTTATTAAAGAATTATTTTCAGGCCATAATGATAATAATAATTAACCCAACTCATGTTTTACCTTCAAGTCTCACTGCTACTAAAATCACAAAAGGAGGCTTACAAATAGTAATTACCAAACCCTACATGTCTCCGACTATGGATTAACTACAAATATAATTACCCAATTAATTAAAAAATCTTACAAATATAATCACCAAATAGTAATTAAAAAAATGGTCCCTTAAAACAAAGTATAAAATAGAGAAAATATGTCAAATACGACATAATGATTGAGTACTAAAAGCGGCGTCCATTACTAAAACTAGCTAATTGAAGGGCAATTACCAATCATATGTCTGTAAATAAAATATTAGCATTTATCGCATATTATATAATCTGTAAATAAAATGATTTTACTTTAAACAAGCATCCCCGACCTTTAATATATATAATTAATCAATCTCTAATTTCAGAATTTATTTATCAATGTGTGTGTGTGTGGGTTGTGTGTGATTTTCTACGTCATCCAAAACTCAAAAATGTTTCAATCCTTCTTTTCCTCTTTTATTTTGTCTTACATCCTTCAAAGCACCGTCGACGGATTAGCCAGCCCATTGTAAATTTGCAGTAGCTTTGAATTCGCCATGCTTTTTTTCTTCTTTATCCAAGGAAACAAGTCGGCACGATATATTGCACGATATATTCTCCTGAATAAAAACCTTACAACGCTAAAGATATGGCAATCAAAGGATATACACAGAGAACCAATTATTTTTCCCTTTTTATTTTTTAAATATGGAGATTAAATCTTGGAACAAAGTGAGGGGGCGTAAATGCATTATAGCTGGTAATCATATGAGTGGCCGTCTGATGATAGCACATCAATAATTTTGATTCTCAAGTAATGGGTACATGTATTTAATTTGTTTTCTAAATCAAAGCAATATTACTGTTCCTTGGCACGATGATTCCTTTCTTTTTGACTCGTCCAATTTTGTCCAGCTCCAGCTAGATGAAAATTAAAAAAAAAAATGCAGCAGTTTTGGCGCCCCCACGTATTGATTGGCCTGGATATTTATTTATTGATAGCTGCTGGTTTTCTGTTATACAGTTACAGTATAAGACAACAAAAGCTTCTATTGCCATCACATCGTACACCCACAGAAAACCTTTTCTTTCCTCTCCCCTGAGGTACATACGATTGACTGCATCAGCTGGCCTCCTGCTGAACTTACCACCTCTGTTTAGTCCATGTAAATGAAGAATCTTGTTGGACATTTAGAAGGAAATTCGACCATATATGCGTGTATATTTTGATTGTGATCACACGCCGGTGTATAATATTTGGCTCCCGGACAGATTTTACAGCATGCATGTACACGGGATGATGTGTTTCGCAGAGACTAGCTAGCTTAGAACACGTACGCCATGCAATAATATATCCATGAAGTGCTGTTACTTAACATTTCATTGCTTTATGTATATTAGATGGTATGATTGGAAATACTTTTTTTTATTATTGAAAAACCATCCATTATGAATTATTCAATGTATTCTCCATTTAAAAACACTTAATATATATATATAATATGTTGCAGTCTTGAAAAATCTGCCGAGCGTATAAAGTACAGATTATAGTGGCCTGATGAGCGTGCTATATCGTCATCGGCATAAGAGAATCGAAGCTCCAATTCTTTCATGGGTACTGACTCTTCATCGCAGTACTGGCCCATGGTGCATCTTGACCGTACGTTTCAATATATGCAAACTTGGAGGCTCTATTTTTGCATCCCAATTGCCTGCAACCGAAACCCAGAAGGCTATTCTAAAACCCCTAAAATCAAATATATATAATTTCAAGCAGGCTATCATAGTGTATGCTTCCCAAGGTACTGATCAAGTCCCAAACTGGTCAGCCTCTAATTAGTGCATTCCTGATCACCTCCCAGTCTTGACCAGAACTTCATATTGTGTGACACGAAGACTCGATCATCATAAGGCTCCAGCAATTGCACGCTAGTCTTTCTAATCCAGCCCCGACAAGCTTATCAGGCATGGGAAGAAACACAGCAGTACTACCATATATCAACCGTCACAATAAAATTATCTTCTCAGACCAACGGAATAAATTAAGAGTAGTGTTGATTTTGAATAATTTTTTATATCGATCTCCAGCCTTCAAACGGTAGGAGAATTCAAGACTCGATCGATGATTGTGGGGTCGGGCGGACATGGCAGTATGCGCCCAGTAGTTTCTGATTTTCTTTCCTCGACGAGTCTAGCTAGGGAGGACAGTTTCTAAATCAATTTATAAGAGCAGACAAAAGTAGTTTCTCTGAGTTCAGGAGGCACTCGTTACTAATGTATACTCCATTCTGACAGGCCCTCGTGCTTCGCATCCTGAATTTTCGCTATCTTCCACGTTTACACGGCACAAGTGGTGTACGTTGCAACTACTCTTGATCAGTACTGATCTCATCATCATATTGCCTGCTGTGGACCTTTGATTTCTACCAACATGAGGAGCCGGACTTCTTTATATTCCGTAGACCAGAAGTGCTCAAAATTACCCTCGTTTTGGCTGCCGTGACGGTCATATAATTCTGTATTTACCGTTTCTTCCTATTTAGAAGGCACTTAACTGTTTCTTTTTTCAGTTTTTTCCTATTTGATTTTGGATTTTGGCTTTTAATTTTTTTTTTCTTTTTGTTTATGATTTTTTTCCTCTTTATGATTGAGGACGAAGATTGATTTTATCAAAGAAATTATTTAGAGAAAAAAAATAGAGTTTTAGGGTTCTTATTATTTAGCCCTTTTGCGAATTCTATTTCATATTTCATTTGATTCCTAGTGTGGTTAGTTCATGTTGTGTTATACTTATTCCCTCTTTTATAATTTACATATATTGGCTTTTAAAAAATCTTCATCAAATGGGAAAAAAAGTGTTCATAACCATCAATAACATATTTCTTTCACGTAAAAAAAAAAAAGAAGATCAAGCAAGCTGGGAAAAAAATTACTCATCATTATATATATAACTGAAAATCATTACACATGATAAAATAATCCATTAATTCATATGATTACGGTACTTTGCTTACGATTAGGGAAAACCCAATTTAACTCCATCTATCACCATCCGTACTTGGAAATCATGTAAATTCTATTAGATAATTAAAAGTTAAATTATGATTAAATTGGAAACTCGTAAAAAAACAAAACTAAGCTGTTAAGTGCCGGATGCCATCATCTTAATTTCAACACTTCTCTTTCCAGTAGTACTAAATCCTCTAGCCAATGCCATTGACCATTGATTTATGATTCCATCTTCGCACTTTTTTTATACGGCAAAGTCGTCGGCAGCATGCGAGATTTCACTTGCTGGTGATGGAACCCTTGAATGCCATCGACTGGCATGATCCCCGTCAGCATTACACGAATGTGAATTGCATATTTCACTTAAGAGCTGGTCCAAACTCAAGTGCTTTAACCCCTATTTATTTGTTTTGCCTAGAGAGTACTTAGCCGGCGATCCAAAAAGAAGTATACCTTCCATAATTTCTCGTTCGAGTTCTTTCTCGATCTCCCTTGCTAGCCCCTCTCTTCTTCCGTAACATTCATGTTAAAATATTCTCTCCTGTTTTCTGCTGGACAGCCAGAACTGATGTTGCTATCAGTAGCTGAACTTTTGCCACTATCATCGTCCGATCGAGACGAAGGCTGAATTAGACCAGAAAGATTAAAGTGCTTTCATTCGAGAAAGCAGATGCTAGCTTTGAATTTCAGTGGGGGAGAATTGGATTTTCTTTTAGGGAAGGTACAGATTTCATTCTAATAGTATCCGTGGAGGGTGTTCAGACCTCTACTTAGAGCCGGCATCTCTAATGCAAAGATTTTGCCACGGGGCAAGACTATGTTGAATGATTTATAAGACTATGTTGTAGATCGACATTAAAATAAGACTATGTTGTGTAAATAAATTAATATATATGATCAAAGTATGATTTTATTTGAATGATTTATAATATTTTATGACAATCTATATGCTAAAAAAATAAACAAGTATAAATCTTTTTTTCATTAAAATGCTGATCACATGTAACTACAGTTAAAGAGAAATAAAAGAATTATTTATTAAACTCATTTAACAGCTTAATATTTTACATTTAGATACTCTCTTTTTTAACAATTGTTACTTGACAACAAGGAATTAATCCCCCTAAGGATTATCATATTCTTACCACGAACTCTTAAGTTTATACCCCGAGTCCCGATTAGGTCAATTTGACACCAATATTCTATTGATCGGTTAAGCGTCTGTTCGATGGTGTAAATAGTGGAAACTAGCAAAGCACCAGCCATTGCTGCAACTTCTCAGCACCAAACGGTGGTGGGTTCAGCTAGCTAGATTCTTATCCAATTCATGAAGATCCGTGTCACTGAGGATAAAGATAGACTCGTGTCTTGTTCCTATGCAATGATAGCTACAGGAGCTTTAAAATCGAAATACCCTAACATCTACATTCATATAGATCATGACCACTCGATTTGTGGACCTCACCTTCAATGGGCAGTGCAATTATCTATCTCCAGAGAAAACTGGGCAAAAAAATCATGATGCGAGTACAAGAAAAAAACAGGAAATGGACCATGGTAAATGAGAAATGAGAAATATAGGAAATAATTACTACATCCATCTACCATAAAATGTTTAACTTTCTGATCAATGACAAGGTTTGGTTGATCATCAAGAACTAATAGATCATATGATGGCTTGGTGGAATTAAAGTCAATACATGTGGATACATTAATAATACTATACAAAATTACTTGATTGAAGATAATTACTTAGATTCCTCCTGGTAGGACCTTCATGTGATGTTGGCTGGCATGTTAGGGAGGGCCCTAATTCCCAAAAGGTAAGCCAATTAATTGTCCTCTTCTATATTAGGGTCTCGTGTATTAATTAATTAATTATTAACCCCTAATTAAACAGCACCAGATTAATTAATTATTAACCCCTTAATTAAACAGCACCAGGCTCCAGTAGTACAGTGTACAATTTCTTTCATTTACAACCAATGAACAGAACGAAAGATACATCACTGCTTTCTTTATTTGCTTCGTGCACGAAGCTCTCTGTCTACCCAGCTAGCTATGCTGACGAACATCAACTAAAATATTTATTCTTTGCAGTCAGCCCATCTACATATGTTAATTATTAACTTGAATAAAAAAGGAAGGGAAAAAAATGTCTCCCCACTATAAAATGGAATCCATGTGTACATATATGGTAAAAAATAAAGAGTAGGAACCGTTCGTATCGCAACCTGCAGAACCTGTATTCTCATCGATCGGACAGCAGCTTCAGCCGCACCTTGGTTCAGTTCCGAATGATCTACCAGGTTAACTGGCATGTACTGATTAAGTCTGATTCATCTCCAGTAAATATTTGAATCTGAGAATTTTACCCCTTTTGCATGTACGTTCCATGACAATGAATTACTCATCGCCGTTGACCAACGGAGCTGATTTATTTGCTACCACCTCAAAGCCACCTCCCTCATCTTCTTCTTCATCAGTATCTCCATCATCTCCATCATCATCTTCAATATTGTAATCGATGTTAATATTTCTTTCGCTATCTTCAATGATTGTCTGGGGCCGGGCCGCTTGTTGAAAATACCATTGTTGTTCTGGTCGTACAATCAGCGGCTCCATTGTGCCGGGGGGCTTGACAGCATGACCTGAGCTGACTGTAATTTCCATTTTATTTTTCTCCTTGTATAGAGCATCGAGCTGGTCGAAGTAGGGGCATGTTTTTGAATCTTCAGGCCTCTTCTTGTTGCTATCTTTTACTTTCTTGAAATACTTGTTTATATTCTCCCATTTCTCTTTGCATCTCTTTGCATTCCTATTGTATCCAATCTTTTTCATTCCGGCCGAAATATCCTCCCATAAAGGCCCTTTTGCTCCATTTTCTTGATACTTAATATCAAGATTGGCTCTGAGATTAATAAGAGCTTGAACCTCTACTTTTGGCCATCTAGATGGGCTTGATACAGTAAAATTATCTCCATTATCCCTTTTTGGAACCTCCAGTTTTGTAACCGGTGCCAGACTGGTGGGTGGTGCCCTAAGCTGTAATGGCTGTGGTGGAGGTGGTGCTGGAGCTGTTGTTGGTTGTGGAATTTCTTGTGTTTGAATTGAGTCTTGCTGTCCCGATATCTTTTGCAAGAAGGCAACAACTGCAGCATCTTTCGCTGCCGCCGTGGATCGTTCTTGGATTAAAGTTTCATGTTCTCTATTGATTCTTGCCATCTCTTGCATTCTCCATGCCTCTTCGCGAGCCATTCTTTCACGCTCGCATTTCTCCACCGTTTCCAAGAATTTCTCCTGCAAATCCTCCTGCTTCTTGATGACATCCCTCGTTAGCCTCTTAAAGAAGTCCTTCCAATTGCTCTCTCTCTTTCTCTTCTTACTCACTTCCAATACTTCATCTGATGCTGTTGATGATGGACTGGAACTGGCCAAAAGATGTGTAGTGAGGTTTTGCAAAGAGGGGTAAGCATTTTGAGAAGGATTCATGGGATTCGAAGATATTGGCATCGGACTAATTGTATGGTTGTTGGTTGGTGTAGAAATGCTTGGTGACATGATATCCATAGGGTTTGTTCTTGATGGAACAGTACCATGAGAGACGATAGCAGTATTATTAGTCCATGGCAATGTGGTAATTGTTGCGGATGCAGTTTGAGCTTTTGGCGGTGGCTGCGGCGGTTGTGTTGAATGTGAAGGGTGACTTTGGAAAGCTTCTAGCTCGTCAAAAAACTTGTAAGATTTCCCTTCGGATTTCCCTGTTCGGCCTTCTTTGGTTCGCTTGTGGTATTTGTACACGTTCTCGAATTTCTCCTTGCATTTCTTGGCACTCCGATGGTAACCAAGCTCTGCTAGCTTCCTGATAATTAAGAAGATTTCAAGAACTTCATCTCTGATTTTATCATAGATCGAATTACAAGATCTAAAAAGGAGTTGACACATAAAATCAGCATATTATAGATAGACAAAGAAGCAAAACCTGCTAATTAAGATGCAGGAAGAAGACAAAGCCCAACATGTATGAGAGAAATTCTAACAAACCAGGACGACAGGGAATCACACTAACCATGTTGGGATTTATTATGTCGATTTCCTGGTTTCTGAGAATGGTTGAAAAAACAAAAAACCTATATCAACTAATAAAGAAACCTTGAACTGTGTGTTATTATCAACTGCAAACAATTTCTTATCAACATTAGTTTTTTCTCTTTTTGATACAGAATTCCCTCAAAGTGAACCCACCAACATTATCAATCTAAATCCAAATACCAAGAAAAATTGTAAGATGTCATTGTGCGAAGGATCCAAGAGAGTGCACAGAATTTGGCGAAAAGTTACTTCACAGATCTCCATGCACGAACTGATTAAACATTAACAGCCTTATCTTATGCTTTAACCAAACACTTTGAAAAAGAAAAGAGAAAAAGAGAAAACAAATCATCACCTGGAAATCTCTTCCCACAATGGACCTTTTAGACTTGAGACCCGAAACACTGCATCCATATCGGACCGTATCTTCAGTAAGGCCGAAGTCTCTTGCCTAGGCCACCGGTTTGCACCATAATTCATCCGGCTAACTTCATGATCAACCCCCATATTCTTATCTTCTTCACCTGAATTTGAACCAAAAGCACCTCCACCACCACCTTCACCACCTTCAGTGACGACCCTGGCCTCTGTGGCCGCAGCATCACTAGAGGTTGCCTGCACACTTGAATCACCAATCATGGAGTGATCTCCTGTCAATTACAGCAAATAAAAGAAAAGTGGTATGGAAAGTATAGGGAAGAAGGTGAATTCTTGCAAGGATTTTATGAAGATATTCTGCGGTTAATTTGTTTATTTTAATTGGGTGGGATCGCTCTGTCAATCTACATTAAAAAAAAAATATATATATATATATATATATATATATATATATATATATATATATATATGAATATTGGGAGTTTTTTTTTATCTCTCCTAAAGTATTAAGCTGCGGAATCTTCAGTAATCTTTGAATTTTGCAGGTTAAAAGGAAAGCGGTGAAATGGGTGCGTGTGCGTGTATAGAGAGAGAAGCATATAAATAAAATTAGAGAAAATAAAATTAAATCAGAAATAATACAAGATAGAATAGTATAAATATAATATAAATGAAAAGGTTGGTCGACAGCCTAAGCAAGGGGCAACAGCTAGCTGTAGATGGCGACGATGGGGATTATAAGTTGGCCCACGTAGGTCACATTTGCTTTTTGGTTCAATCTTTGGAATTCAGTGGGCAATTTGGTTATATTGGGTATGAAATTACCAGAATCTCCCTAGCCTGAATCCCGTTCCTGTCATTGACCTCTTTTTAATCATGCAAATCACGGTTACATGTATGCTCTTTGCGGTATGGTTTAAATTGCAGTTTTAAAAATATCTGTTCGATCGATATACATTATAATTATGTATTATTAACCCCCCTTAGAAAATACTAATTTATATTTATTTTTTAAAATTTTAAAACCTCAACCATAAAATCTACTATAATAATAATAAATACGTGCTAAATCACGAGATTAATATAAGGAAACTATAGGATATTTTTTTAGCAGCAATTTTTTTTCTTCCTCGACTTGGACGGAAATGCTGGGCATTAAAATTAAGATGGAAGAAATACCATCCGCACTTCAAATTCAACCACAGGGGGACAGAACCGTGAAACTCGTGGAGCCACGTGGGCACAAGAAAGCAGTTTTGCTGCCGACCATTACCGTTTGGAAAAACTTTGCCATCAGATTACCTGTCCAAACTCCTAACCAGAAAAAAACCTGATTAAAAATGAGATACCCACGTTACAAGCTTATCTCTTGAAATGATCTAGGGTTGAATTAAATTAAACTATCAAGAGAAATAATTGAACTGCTAGTTATTTAGGGCAGCCCCTTCATGTGGTCACATAAGTAGTGGCCCATCTAGCTAGGCTGCGACCTAAAGTAATTAATGGTATGGAAAATTTGATAGAACACATCATAGGATTCTTGGGTAAAAATCACCCCACGTAGTCCTTGAGTCTTAACGACAGATTGAGTCCCTCCACGCAAATAAGGTTAGACCTTGCAGTGATCATATTGAATTGGACAGGTTCGGGTCGGATCCTCTTAGGTTTTGAGTATTCAAATTTGAATCACTACACATTTAATTCCAACCCGAACCTCTCAAGTTTGAATGAGCTTGTGTAAGCTCATGGGTTTGGAGTTAACTTCACGCATGTATATTATGAGCATCCCGTAAGAAGAGATAAGAGAGAATTTGACAAAATACATCCATAATATCATTTAAAAATCATATCATTAAATCCACTCATCTAGATGTATTAGAGATGATCACACGGAAGATATAAGGGAATAGAAGATGGAAAAAAGAAAATTTGATTTACTTATCTATTTTTATTTTTATAATAAGAATCCAATGGAAGAAACACTATCAGAGAATTAGTAAATAAAAATGAAAATACCAACTATAAATTTTTTTGTCAGTAATCTGCAGTGAAATTTACCAACATAATAATTTCTCATTATTTTCGTTGGTATACACCGATAGAATTATAGTAGAAAAATAAATGAATAAATAAATAAGAAAAAATGATGTGTCATGCTTACATATTGTATTACCGAAAAAATAAACTCGCTAGTAAATCCATTATTAATATTTAAGTTATGACTTGACGAGTAACTTCCATTTCCTATTTCATCTTCTTCTTCTTTTATTTTTATAAGAAAAAAAAAAATTCAACATACCCCCTATTTTATTACAAATCAAACTCATATTACCATAAACTCAGCCGCTCCGACACTCAATATGTCATCATCCCTATTTTGTGCAATTTTCTTTTAAGATTTTAAAATGTTATTTTTCATTGTATTTTTTGTGGTTTATGTCGTTTGTTTGTGTGCTTACTTGTTTTATAGGTATCAATTTGTTGCGTGAATGTATGATTTATACATGTTAGGGTATGTTTTAGATTTTAAAAAATTATATTTGTATATAAAAATAGTTTTGATATGAACTATCAATGATTTTCAGTGATATATGCACCAGCAAGTTATATACTATACACATGAAGAGGATTAAAATAACATTACAAACTTGAAATGAAATTTCTCTATTTAAAAAAAAATCAATAGAGAATCTACCTCTAATTTATTATTTGAGGCAAATGTTTTCCATACCACAAATTACTAGTTTGTGTATATAAATAAATGGGGCAGAGGGATACAGTATGTATGATTACAGTAGAGGATTTGTTTTTATCATACACTGAAATATTTGACGGTGTCAACATTTGAGGGACCATGCATGATTTATCCCTCTATAATTCTTCGTACAATATGCATTATATCTTAGAAACCGGCCGGGGACCATTTACAGCATGGTGGCTTCCCGGGCTGTTAGCTGTTAATTCTAATTAATTATCTGTCAATGACATGTCTTGTCACAAATTCCGGCATGACGACGTAATGGGAAATAACATATGTATGAAAATATACGGTGACTATGAAAATATAGGGTGAAGACGCTCCCACATGATGAGGAAATATTTTACATGAAGAGAAGTTAAGGAGTTGAGGAGACGTAATGCTATCAACTCAGTTAGCAATTATTGAGCGAAGAAACCACACGGGGATGGGCAACACGCGCCACACATTATAGAATATACAAAAAAAAAATCAAATATTCCCATGTACATAAGAGGCATGGGACCCAATAATTAATCAAGAGTAGATTAAGAGATTATCAATACGTTAAATAGCTGTTAAATGGAAGTGATTTGATCCCACACCTGGGCGTGTCAATATTCCTCAGCAATGATTATATTAGTGTGGTATAAAATAATATAAAATATAATAATAATAATAATAATGGAGCAGGACATGAATGCTGATGTCATAATAGAGGAGGAGGAGGAGGGGACGAAAGATACAGGTAGTTGATGATGAGAAGACTAGGAGGTCACATTTTCCTTATGAATGTATTTTGTTTGCTTGTATTATTGCACGCAAGACATTATTTTTATTAGTTTGTTTTATGTCGACCCCTCCTTTGCTTTGCTGGCCCATAACTCCTCTAGCTGGAGAGAGATGCCTTGCACACTATGTCACCATTCTTAAAACGTACACCACACCTCCACATATATAATTATCTCTGTGATTATATATATATATATATATATATATGATCATACGGCACAATATTATCTAGCACTCCAAATATAATTATTAATAATAATAACGTTGAACAAATAAAATTAAAATGTTACTATTACGATGAAATTTTTATTTTAAATGAGTTCAAAACCTAACAATTCTTTCTTCCTCCATTTATTTTTCTCATTTGCTAAAAAAAAAAAAAATAGCACCAGTACTCTCTTCAAATTCCAGCAGTCCTCTGCAAATGTGGTCACCTAAATCTGCTGGCGTGGACGTCATCTGCTAATAGCATCGACTTTCATTTCCTGGTTCTATTTTTCACCAAGCTTCACACTGCCAAATTAGTAAACTCATTCATTTTCTTGTGACCCATTTATGTTTTAAGTTAATTTATCAAAATTTAATTGTAGTATTTGCAGTTTACTTGTATATTTAAGTGTTTCACAACTTTTTACCCAGATAATTTTACTGTTTTGATGCATGGCTTGTATGTTTGAGATTTTTTAAAAAATATTTTTTTTATTTACTGAAATTGATTTTGATTCAGTAACTTGTGTGTGTTACAATTAAAAAACTAATGGGTAATTATTTAATGACTACAAATTATATTTTGTCAATTTTATTGCTAAGTTGAAAATTTAGAGAAAATTGATTGTTGTAGAGCTGATAGTGACTAAAATGTATTAATTCAGGTTGAATAAATCATGGGTAATTAAAATTGATTTTTATTGGATTCCCTGAACCTTACATGGATGCTCCTTCTAAGCTATAATCACCTCAGTTCCAGGTTAGTTCTATGAATGGAGCTAGCTAGGTTAATTATTAAAAAACCATGTTTATTAAATATTAATGTCCCTACCTACCTTTGTTTTAGAATGGAAAAGCCAGCTTAGGAGACCTCATCTATCGATATATTATGTTTTTTCAGATCAATATTATCCAGAATGTCTCCCTGATTGGCTAGATTTGCCTTTCTAGCATTAAGTTATAGAACCTGCGCGAATCTAGTGGGAGCCTCGACCTGTATATGCATGGCGTAAAAGAACCAATTATAAACCTTCTAATTAATAGTACATCCCAACCCAGCTCAGATTTGTCATGGGAATCGATCGAGGAGCTAGCTGATGATTGGTGCAGACACCAGGGAGTTTGCTTGCTGGTCGAGTGGAAAGCCTTCTGCTTCCAGCGATTCTCTGGTCATGCACAGACAACTTTGGATGCAAGCAAGATCCGATGCGACTAGGTTTTGATTTCTTAGCCCCGTGGATTTTTTATTGTGAATCTTTTGTGAAATCAATTTCATAATCAATTTGGTTTGTGGGATTGATAATAATTAAGTTTTTCTTGCCCTAACCCGTGTCACATGCAGTCGATGGCTTGCTTTTCCACCGATGGGCTCCACACCACATCAGGCAAAATCATTTTGAAGGGATAAATCCTGCAAGCACCACAAGCAAAACCACCTTTAACAAGACTTATCTCTTTAAAAGAATCCGAGCAACTTTTTTGCTGCTTACATTTTTGAGATGCTCAATCAACGCATATGTATTTTGATGTTCTCTCTGTCTCTCTCTCTCTCTCTTTTTTGAAATTTTTATTGTTTTAGCTTTGATGAGGAGAGTACATTTATTCTAAGAAAAGTTGGCAGGAAACAAAAGCAAGGTTTCTTAACATGGAGGGCACGTGAATGGACACTCATCCACGTGGGTTAACCCTTCGGGTTATATGGCTCTTTAGCAAGCGAGCCCAAGTAGATTCTGTTTTATGCTTAACCCTTTTTATTACTGTTGTTGTTGTTATCTCTATGCATATATTAAAAGATTTAAGAGCTTTCACAAATAGGAATAGAAGTACAATCCTGATTGTTTCATTGATAATGAATATATATATATATACACACACACACACACACACACACACAAACTAAACTAGATGAGAAGATATTCTAGGGATGCAAAATTCGATTTCATAAAGTATCGACTTTATTTCCTAAAAATTGTGTAAAAATTATTATAAAAACCATTTCAGGAGGCTTTATAATCATACAAAACGAGGCATGTTAATAAACGATGTGTCCAATTTTAAGCCATTATTATATATAGTAAGTATGGATTTGGGAGTGTGGTTGAGGTTGATTTTGAAAGTGATTCTTGTTCAAAAATACATCAAAATGATATATTTTTTATTTTTAAAAAAAAATGATATATAAAGAATGAAAAAAAAAGATGTGTCATCCTTAAATATGGTATTATCAATAAAATAAAGTGGTCACATATATTTGTCGTTAATATTTTAGTTATGATTTGGTGACTGACCCCCTCTTTTTCTCCTCTATTTCTTCTTCATCATTTATTTTTCTTTGCAACAGCAGAGCCGCCCACCCCCTCTATTTTATCACAAATTAAACTCATGTCACAATAAATTCAATCACCCAACACTAAATTTGTCAGCATCCCTATTGTGGTTCAAGTTTTTTTAGAATTCCCCGCATCAAGTAAGCAAAAGTGCCATTTTTTGTTTGAACTTGATTTTAAAATGTTAATTTTATTGTAGTTTGATGTAACATGTGTATTTTAAAATATTAAATTTTGGTAAATATGGAGGAATTTGAATGTTTTGTAGATAAGTGATGACGATTAAAGAGATAGATTGAATAAATTGTGTTAAACCAATGTTGGTTAGTTTATTTAGTTCATATAATTAATTAATACATGTTGTCATCAATATTTCATATAGATTTGATATAAATAATGATTTAGTGCTCTTGGATGTATTAAGTTCCACTTTAAGAGTCACATAAGATAGATTATTATAATGGGGTTAAGAGTTTTACTAGTTACACTTTATCTGTCCAGAAATATTAGTGGAAGAGGTATTAGATTTCCATGTAAGAGGAGTAAAATAAAAATTTCTAAATCCATATGTTGTGATGATGTATCTTCTACAAAAATGATTTATAGAGAAATATTATGTTAGTTTGCACAGAGAACCATGTGCTTCTTACAAGACCGTGAAAAAAATTACGATTATGTCAACTTCTAGCTCTAGCAATATGCATTGAGTTGTAGATGAAAATAGTAATTCTTATAGAAATATAATAATGGATACAATAAGAATGAATCAAGGTTATACTAATGAATATTCAATCATAGATAAAAAAATAAAATGCAGAGGCGATCAAGTTTTTTGATCTCTTGAAAGACTCTGGCAAACTATTATAGGATGAATACACAAATCATAGTAAATTATTTATCATTGCATAGGTGTTCATTATCAAATTAGATTATGGGATACGTGAGGTTGATTAAAAAATAATTGTTAAATAGGCAAAGAGCTTTTTAAGTAAGAGATTGGAGCTTTATGAGGTTGTGTGTATTTCTTTAGTTGCATTGAATATTCGAGCTCGAAGAGAAAGGTGAAATTATTTTTCCTTACAGAAGAAGAAAGTGACTTGCCTTAGAGGTCAACGCTATTTACATAGCTTTCAACATCATAGATATTCAAACTCAGGGCCCTTGATCTGATACTGTGCGTAGCATAATTCGAGAGCAAGAATTAGACTCCTGCTCTCGATCAAAACGGTTAACATTTCCTGCTTGTCCGTGGGCTTATATCCCGGCCCACACCACTCCATCGCCAGCACTAATGAATGATTTCTCAAAGATGGGCTAATTCATCGGATTTCTTAGGTTTCTTGTAAGCCCAGTCTCAGCTAGATAATGAGTCGAAGCCTAAGGCCAGGGCCTGTCAATTCAAGTCGTAGGCCGACCAGCAGCATTGGCCCTTGGGCTTTGTCTTCTTTTAACTTAAAGCGATCGTTGAGATTGGCGATTTAATTATTCTCCTTTTCCTTTTCTATTCACTCATTCAGCTTGTCTCTTCGGCTTTTCCTGACAGGGTGTCTTTGGAATTTAAGGATTATGGTAAAAAAGAAATCTGTTTATGTTTTTTTTCATACTGAAAAATAAAAAGAAATGGAAAACACAGGCCCTTTGTTCAGGGCCCGAGGCCTAGAATGAGGGCTGAGGATTTGTTTTATTCGAACGAGTCTCAGCTAAAAAGTAAGGCATGCTTATTGGACTTTTGAAATTAATGAGAAGGTCTTTTTAGGCCGAAAAAGGCCTACCAGCTGTGTTTTTATAAAAAAATAAATTTTTATTTGAAGTTTTTATATTATTTTAATATGTTCATATCATAAATATATAAAATTATATATAATATTTTGATAAATTTCAAACGTAAGACATAACATTTACTATTTTAATATGCTCGCAATTGATCTGGGGTGTCAGCAGTCTTTGGATATAAGATTCTGTTATCTACTCTTTATTCGATAGAAATCCCAAAAACTCTCAGAGCCACCTGATTTTGACTTGTCAACAAGAGAGATTCTCGTGATTGCAAGACTGCAAATATCATCATCTTTATCAATTTACTGTTAAATTCTTAGACATCATCATCGATTAAACACCAAATTTTGTAATTTTTATCTACGTCTCTATCTAGCATGTTTTTGTAGATTTAATTGACATTGTATCAATTAAAACTCTTATAGAATGAAATGCAATCACAGCATAGCGTGGATTGGCGGTCTAGTGCTATGCTTACAGTGGAGACAGGTCGTCCGCCTTCAATTCTGCTAGGGTCACAGCCCAGCCCCAAGACATGCTCGAGCATGCACGCAACAACCTTTTTCGATATAATTATTTTCTCGTCGGGTGTCTAACTTTCAGCTTGCAATTTGATCTCTCTCGAGATACCCTCGGCGGCACCTGGAGGCACAGCAGCGCTGAGGGAGGGAATGTTACTTTATTTGAAAAGGGACATGTCCATGACGGCATTAATGGGTATGACGTAGTGATTAAAAATTTGAGATTTATATAGTAGTTTTTGAGTTTAAGTCAGTACGTGTATTTCTTGTAAGAGTCTGGAACAGTCGGAATTTTATTCATTCACCTGGATCCATTGTTTTCTATTTTAAAAAAATATTATAATAATGTTTTTTTATTTTAAAAAAAATATTTTTAATATTAGAACATCAAAATAATTTAAAAATATCAAAAAAATAATTTAAATTAAAAATAAATTTTTTTTTGAAGAATATTCTGAAAACAGAATGACTAACGAACAGTCTCATTCAATTGTCGAAGAAATAGTTGAGGTGGTAGGGTTACAAACTGGCAATTGCCAAGCACTCATGAGTGAAGCTGCTATCACAGCAGTACTACTATAACACACGTGCTCAATTACTAGAGAGATAATGTTATCAACTTGGAAGAAGTTTATATTATTAAATCACCCGTACCTATATATTATCCACGTATGCGTTATAAAACTTGATTTTTAAATTGCTTTAAATCAATAAAAAAAAAAAGAAGCTAATATTCTTTACCTTTTGAACCCAGGTCAATGATCAAATGATTGTGGATAATTTTTGAAGAAATCATTTGTTTTATTGGTGAAAATATCTGCTGATATGGTCACATTTCAATAATTTTATTCCCAACAATCATATGGATAAAAACAGTTCGTGGATAAAACATTCATCAATGATTTCTTTCCATCAACGATCTCCTTGGAATTGAATATACTGTTGAAAGCATCGACGGTAATTTCATCAATAATATCATCGGTATATCATTACTTCGAAAAATATTGATGGAGGTTCCATCTGTACTTTCATCACAACTATTTTACTTTTTTTTAAAGATAAAATTAAAAATAATTTTAAAACCAAAATACATTTCAAATTTAAATTAAATTTCAAATATTTGTTATAAATTATTAAATATTCAAGTTCAATAAATCTAAAACATAAATGGTGATGGAGAATAGGGAAAAGGTTGGTCGAGAGCACGAGATGTAAGAAAAAGAGTTATTGTTGGCATCTATGGTTCGATATAAATTGCTAGAATTAGAATTTAATATAATCATCTTTTCTATCACGATCTCGTCTGGGATAAATTCTTCTTCATGTGCATACTAACATAATTATTTCTTTGTAAGTTGTTTTTGTTAGAGATGCAATTTGACACCATCTAGATCAATATTTTTTTTTTATTTTTGCTCCATTTACATAAATATCTAACTGTTTTTTAGTGAAAAGGTAAAAAAGTATTTCCAGAACAAAATCACACAAGTCAAAACTCTATATAAATCCCTTTTAAGAATTATACCATCCCTGAATCCTCAATGATCAATTGACATCACAGCAGAGTCCTTACAATTTCCATAAAAACGCCGGTCTCGGTATAATTTCACAAATATATTATAAATAATTCAACACAACTCGATTAATAAAAAATATATATAATAAGCAAAAAAAACTCTTACATTAATCGCAAATTATTCTGAACAAGATAAATGATGACAAACAACCACACACGGGTTCACGGTTCAAAATACAGCGCACGTGTCGCCAATAATTCTGGACACAAGTACATCACATATCGGGGTTCAAAACTAGCCTCTGCGTGTCGTGGGAGTCGACTGTAACGGCACCAACGCTGCGGTGAAGAGAGCAGTGTGTGGAGAGTGGTATGTACGCGCGGAGAGCAAGCTAGGCAGGGGAGCGTCACTCCACGTGCAGGTGGTATGGGGAGGCGCGTGAGTTAGAAGGTTCATCTTCGATTACAATCAAAATAAATTTTTTTATAGAAATATATTAAATATTTTTTTATTTTTTTTTATGAAACATATAGAAATAACTCTTCAACTTAAAAACATTATTTACCAAAATTTCAAATTATTAGTTATGATGTACTTGAAAGATATTTAAAAAGATGGTTATTTGTTTTCTTATAAAGGGATCAGATGGTTTAAAGCTTTTTTTTTTTATTAAAAAATCTAGATCAAATTGCATATATATATATATCGATTAAAGTTATAGATTTTTATGTTTGTATCCATCGAAACTAATTTAGTGGCTGAATAGTTTAAAGCTATCAGCAGCATCGAAATTATGTTTGTATCCATCGAAGTTTCCTTATTTTATTTGTTGTAATATAAATAATTCAGCGAGTAATTTATGTGATTAGAATTTTACAGGACATGATTGTTTGAGATAAACATAATGATTATAGCCTCTAAGTTTGTGAGTGTGTAAGAATCATCTTAGCGATTAATTAAAAAATACCTTGCAAGAAATCTCTGCCCATCATAGAAACGGAATGGCCGATACAGCTGAATTGACCAAATCTTGTAGTCTCGTTGGATCATGATGAAGGGCGACACCACAAAGGAGTGGTGGGCATATACATCCACTGTTGCGTGTGACAAGATACAGTAAACTTACACATCGTGTGCTCAGATCACGAGTCAGTGGCTCAGTGCGGGCCGTGCCCCCTGTCTTCATAATGTGCGGTTTCCATTTCCATTCCTCCTTGCTGCTGTTTTTCAATTAGCACGTGTTGATTTTTTTAGATGCTGTCGGGGAATGTTTTGGGTGCGTGATTGAAATTATTTTTTATTTTTTTTAAAGTTTAAAATATATTAAAATAATATTTTAAATAGTTTTGAATTAAGGGAAGAAATAGTTTTAGAATCTTCATTTCTTAGAATGCTTTTTTTTGTTGCGGGGGGTGACCATACAACCCTACCCTAAAAAGATCCTGTCCTACCTTTTATGGTATTTTTGAACTTTCCTGTTCAAGGCGAACTTAATGAAACTAAAATTGATTTTTTTTTTTTTTTTATGATTGGCATGTGGATGTTCCGAATCTCTCTTTTATGTTTTTTTTACGACTTTCTTGTTTTCTTCTTCGATATATAAGGATTCAAATATAAAAATCAAAAAATAAATAGCTAAATCTACAAGGACCAGACATGTAAAAATTAAAAACTGTATGGATTCAGTTAAGCTTTTTAAAAAAACTTCAAGGACCAAAATAAAAATAGATTTTTAGGATCAAGACATGGACACCTAAGAATAAAATGACAGAGTGTGAAAATCTAGAACTTTATGGAACGGATTGAACTTTTGGAAAAACTTCAAGGAATAAGTTTAATTTTTACTGAAATATCATAAAATAATTTTTTAGGATCAATATATAAACACATACAACTACAAGGATAGAATAAAAATCTCAAGGATCAAGTTGAACTTCAAAAAAAAATAAAGACAAATTGAATTATTAAATGTCTGTTTGAGATTGTGATTGAAATTATTTTTTAAAGTGATTTTTATTTAAAAATACATGAATAATATTTTTTAATTTTAAAAAAATATTTTTAATAACATCACATGAAAATAATTTAAAAATATAAAAAAATATATTTTTTTAAATTAATTTAAAACATAGCGTAAAACATCCTCCGTTACACTGTCGAATAATAGCGCGGCCAAAAGTAGTGTCTGGCTCCGCAATATCATATTCGTGTCCATTAAAAGTTGTAGATATTTTAGTTCACAGTGTAATTAATGTAATGTCCAATTGGATTCAAATAATACAATAGAGATTGGTCTTTGACAACGAGCACTAAGATAAATGCATGATTGAATATAATTAAACAATATAGCAAAGATTCTTTTATAAAATTGTTGTTAAAATATTTGAGATATGTATTATAGCAGAGATTCTCTTATAAAATTGTTGTTAAAATATTTGAGATATGTATTGCAGTCTCAGATTTAAATCAGATTATATTTATTTTATAGGAACATAAAATAATTAAAATTTTATTCATTTAACTTGGATACACAATAAAATCCAAAGAGGTAGGATTTCATTAAATTTTAAAAAAATATATAAAATATTGTTTAAAAAAAACATATATATATATATATAGAGAGAGAGAGAGAGAGAGAGAATGTAATTTCAAACAGCATCACCGTGACTTTATATTCACCGGTGAATCCTCAGTAATCATTGTAATTTGTCAAGAAAGTTTGTTATTTGTCATGGTAGGAAATAATATTATTAAATACAATCCCACTTGTACGAGAGATGGGACAAAGGTTAAGACAGCGAATTGCCTCGAAGTTCGCTTAACATAATTTAAGAAAAATAAGTTTATAATATTTAGAAATTAAAAGTATGTTTAACTAAAATAATACTCAAAAGTAATTTTTTAAAATAACAAGAATAGTATAAGTTAAAATTCATAAAAATTTAACTTTTACTTAGATTAATTTTTTAACCTTTTCTTGTAACAAACTTTTGATTTAATATAAAAACTATCTCCAAGAAAACATATTTGTAATTTTTTTATAAGTTAAGAGTTTAAAATTAACTTAAATAAAATATCATGCGAAACATGACCTTAGATATGCTTCGTAGAGTGAAGCAGGCAAAAGCTATAAAAACAACACCAACAATATAGAAAACAACTAAGAAAAAATAATGAGATGAGAAGGTTGCAAATATGAATTTATTTTTCTTAAAATATGACTGGTAAAGTTTCTCTTTAAAATTCTATGAAACTTTTGAATAGGCAAAGAAAAACAAATTGTGCATGCTGGAGAACAAATAAGAATATAAAAGCATAAAATAAATCAAAATAAAATTTTAATTAAAACAATTAATAAAAAATAAATAAATTGGTCCAAGTAGCAACTTATTAGCCAGATTTTGGGAGATCCAACAATTTGACAAGTGACATGGATATTACCGACAAAGGGATGATGCGAACCGATCCAGAAATATTACCAAGGATCCATTACATGTTCAGGGGCTTGATTCGTGGTTTTGAAGGTTTCAACCAAGTTAGAATTGCAAGGACCGTTGGAGTATCAAGAGGAGACCCTGATACATGTTATTCATGTGCAAAAAGAGTTCAATACAATTTTATTTGGCCCGTGAGTGAGGACAACAAATGAGCCAAAAGAATCCTAACTTGAAAACATGGGATTGATGGACTGGATGGAAGACAATAAAATAAAACTTCCGAGTTTTATTTAATTTTGTTAGCTACAACTCAAGACTTGTTGAGGTTTAATTAATACTTTGTTTTCAGCTAGGATCCAAGATTTGTTTGGATTAGGCTATGTACTTTTCAATTTAGGATTCTGGATCAGTTTTGAGTGGACCTCGTTTAAGTCCACATAATGAGTCAATTAGGGTTAGTTTTCAAAGACTATTTAAACTCGTGTTAGCTAAATTTCTGCAGCCATTAATGAATTTTAATTTTGAACTTTTCAATTTATGTGAGAGAGTAATTATTGCATTTTTTAGTTAATGAATGAACCATAGTTGTAAAATCCGTTCCGGTTTTTTGTTTGGAACGGAACGTTCCGGTTTCGGTGCATTCCGGCGTTCCGTTCCGGTTTTGTACTGTTCATATTTATTTAATTATATATATGAAAAAAATAAAATATTAATTTAACAAGTATAATTTAAATTCAAGATAAATGCAATTTAAATTATACAATACAAACATAATCTCAAAATTAGAAACATCTCTAAAATTCCAACAATAAAATTATTTTTTAAAAAATAAAAAATAAATTTAATTATAATTAAAAGATCCAGAATATTTGAAATTTAAGCTACTTATTGTATGTTTGTCAAGTAATTTTATGTTTTTTTATGGTTGTTGTATTTTAAATTAATTAATGTTACTTATTGTTTTTTAATGTTAAAAAACTTAAAAAACAAAATGAACACATTAAGAAATAATCAATAAGTTCAAACATAATTAATTAAAATACATTCTATTACAAATAATTCAATCAAATTAATTACAAATTAATACCCCTATTTTTTATGTTAACTATTATTATAGTAATTAATAATTAATTATTATTATTATATAATAATTAGTATAAAAACCAATAATTACTATAAAAACTACCCCACCCGTTTGTCCCCTTCGTTTGAATAAACAAAACCCTACCCATCCCTTCTTCTTCTCTAGCCGCCTCTTCTCTGCCAAATCAAATTTATTCTTCCTCTGTTCTCTCTTTCAATCTATCCGCACCCCATATCTTCTTTCCCTGTTCTTCAACAGATACTTGCTTGTTTGATCGCAATGTCTCATGCCAGGCAGAGTCTAGAACTTGTGGCGGGGCTAACTTTAGCTACTTTCTTGTTTGTTGTTGTCGCTGTGGTTTTTGTTTACTTCAAAAGAAGAGCAGAAAAAAACAAGTGCAGTGACATAGAGCACACTTCCCTCCCTCTCCTTGCCTCTCTCCATTTGTTTCTTCTATACTCTAACAACTTTATCTCTTGATTTTAATTTTTTATTTTTACTAATATATAATTTATGGGTTGAGTTTTTCTTTTTTGTTTTTGATTTTTTTTTATTTTGAACCCGGGACGGAACGCCCGGTACGGAACCGGGGCGTTCTGGCCGGAATCCGTCCGGATTTGCCGGATCTGGCTGGGATTTTTACCGGGACAAAAACATCGCCGTTTTGTCCCAGATTTTGAAGTGGAACGGAACGGGATTCACAACTATGGAATGAATCGAATCCGACTCATTAAAGATTAACTGACTCTATGACGTCATTCTACTCATCCCAATAGTGCTGGTGCATTGAGGCATTCCATTGTATCACACTTCTATCAAACTTATTTCAGTTTTTTGAAATCAGATCTCATTCTTGGTTGTGGGTTGCATGACCACATGATTATGAAGTTCATATCAGAATTGCATGTAGAATCACCCGGGGAAATCAAACATGATCCAATGATCAAATTTCTTGTTATCGTTATTTAAAGTTGTTATCCTAAACTTGCATAGCTATATCTTTTTTTGGTCGTGGACATGTTTTATCTGTCCATAAAAGTATTTGCTACTTTAAAAACACTTTTAAAAACTAATTTAATTGTATTTCAAAACAGTCACTGCAACTCCTAGATGGGTTGATGTCGTTGCTTTAGTGCATATCCACTTAAAACAATGTCAGTGGTCTGTAATAATAGAGCACTGAATGGTGGGCAGTAAAGTTGTCACCATGTCTCTTACCTCTAATTGCACTAGGGACAACAGGGGCTGTTTTTTGAGATGTATAGTATATACTATAGTTAGATAGGATGTTTGAATAACTTTTAAAATCCATTAAAAAACTATAATGTTGAAAAGCATTAGTTATTGAATCTTGCTAGGATTTTGTGTTTCAAAAATATTGTTTAGTTCATGAATTTTTTTTTAATATTTTAAAACAATTTCAAAAACAAAATAAAAAAAAACACTTAGTCTGAAATCAATATTCAGATCGAGTCATGGGCACTACTCCCGTTAAGAATATATTGCTGTCATTTGTTGATGGAAGTAACTTTGGTATGAGTGAAATACATCATGGTAACTTTCTTGCACTTCAAGCATACTACGAGCCTGTTTGGGAGGGCAGTTGTGGTAATTTTTTAAAGTGTTTTTTGTGCTGAAATACATCAAAATAATATTTTTTTTTTAAAAATCATTTTTGATATCAGCACATCAAAATGATTTAAAAACATCAAAATATATTTATTTAAAATGAAAAAAATTGAATTTCTGCTGCACAATGGTTGAAACGACGTGCCAAACGGGCTCTATATAAGAAAGCATTAAATATCTTTTTTATGTTTTTTTTTCTAGATGATGAATCGTTTTGTGATGTGCTCATTATATGTATTTTAAATTATTTTTTAGTATTTTTTCATTATTCATTGTCATACTACAAATTTTATTCTAGCTTTCAGATATATTGTATGAAACAGGAGTATAATACTATAATTAGGTTAATTCGGGTTTAAATGATGTTCTCTTTATTCTATTTTTTTATTATTATAAAATACTATGCTCGCAGAGTAGGCAATTGGTCAAACACGATAGATAACTCTACTATTCTATAATTTAATCTACTTTATATCTTTAAAATCATAGTTAACGAGAATTTTGTTTTAAGATCTTGAAGAAATCTCTAGCAGACTAATAAACTGTAGAAGAGCCAAACTGATAACAATGTTTTTTGTTTTTTCTTGCGGGCGTGTTTCAAAATATCTAAATATGAAATTAAGTTTTTTTGAGATTTAAAAAATTCATTTCGGAGAGACGGTAAATCAAAAGAAGTATTTTGGTTGAGCTTTTGAGCTCGTGTTTGATAAGTAATGCATGGAAGTGTGATTGTCATTATTTAATAAAATATTTTTTGTTTATAAATATATTAAAAATATATATATATATATATTTTTAAATTATTTTTAATATTAAAACATAAAAATAATTTAAAAATATCAAAAAACAAATTATTTTAAAATAAAAATAAATCGGTGATTCCGAAAACAATCATAGTCTTGAATACATCTTTGACTGTTTATTGGAAGCTTGAGATCCTTCAGGCAGTATAATTCATTGTTTGATATTATGGTATAAATTGTTTTTTTTTTAAAAGATATTAAAATATATATATTTCTCTTTTTGCTACCGTATCTTAATTTGTACGGGACGAAGGCTTCTCTTTGAATATTTTCCAATCTTGACTGCATTAGTAGGGAAGATGGAAAGCTAGACTAAAACCCAATTTAACATTCTGTTTCAATTTTTTTTAAATGAAAATTTATTTTATTTCAAATTATTTTTTTTGGTTTTTTATATTATTTTCATATATCAATGTCAAAAATATTTTAAAAAAAATAATAAAAAAAATTATTTTAATTCATCTCTGAACAAAAATCAACTTAAAAAAATAACATCAACTACACTCCTAAACATTCACAGAATTATCCTCTATATATAAATAGAGGCTTGTAAATCGATTTGATTAGTCCTTTTATTTTTATGAAACAAATTATATCAATGACCATTAAAAGACTAAAATAGGACCTCGTATATCAAGTTTCAATAAATTAAGAAAATGCAGGGTAAAATTTTTGATTTCAAAAAATATCAATGATCTTTTTCCCCCCTATTTATGCCCTGGGCGGAACTAGAATATTATAAGCAGGAGTGGTAATATGACAAAAACAAAAAACAAAAAGGTAAATTTGTAATTATAATAAATGAAACATAACATACGGGGATGCGAAATCTGGGTTTCTATGGCACAGGTCTCCCTCGAAGGATATGATTGATAATATTTTAAAGATTTAGGACAAAAATGTAAAACCCCTCGTTTTTGCTTTATTTATCCAGAGGGAATTTTGAGCTATGAAACTAAAGATTGATTCCACTTCACTTTCTTATGGTTATGATGGTGTATATGTCAGCCAAAATACGTTATCTCATTTTAGTGCTCCATTTCAATTTTTTTTTTTAAATAAATGATTTTTTTTAATTTTTATTTTAAATTAAAGAAATAATATTTTTAGATTATTTTCAAATACCATATCAAAAATAATTTTTAAAAACTAAAAAAAATTATTTTAATATATTTATAAATTATAAGCACTTTAAAAAATAATCCCAACCATACTCTGAATTCTCGGTCAGTCAATAAAGGGAACTCGAGTGCAACGCTTCTCCCTATATATTGAAGAGCTCCCCAGTCCAAATTAATCCTCCCAAAACAGACTAAAGATAGCGCGCCATGAAGAGTTTGCGTGGTAGTCTAAATGCCATGGAGAACTATAAGCCTTACGTAGCAATGCTCTTCGTACAATTTGTGTATGCAGGCATGACTTTGTTCTCCAAGGCTGCGATTTCTAAAGGAATGAATTCTCTCGTGTTTGTCGTTTATCGCCAAGCTTTCGCCACAGTTTCTCTGGCTCCATTAGCTTTCTTTCTCGAAAGGTCTACATATGAACACTTTAATCTTGAATCACTCCCTCGGTTACTTTATAATAAAATATAAGTCAAAATACTGATTCTTCTCTTTATTATTATTGTTGTTGTTGTTGTTGTTGTTTATGGTCTCCTGCCGATTCTGCAGAAAGGAGGGTGCTTCCCTGTCGTGCAGCTTACTTTTCAAGATTTTTATGGTTTCCTTGTGTGGGTATGGACTTCGTATTTTGGTTTCTAGCTATGAAGATTGCCTTATTTATCACCCCTGTTTTACAAAATCTGCTTCTGATTACCACTAAGTCATGTACACAAAATTTTCAGAGTTACTCTGAGTTTGAACCTCTACTATATTGCAATCAACTATATCACTGCAACATTTGCTGCTGCAACTACCAACACAATTCCTGCCATTACGTTTGTCATGGCAGCCTTATTGAGGTACCCTGTTTTCTACATCTTAATCAGTCTCGTGTGCATAACTTAGCCAAACATGGATACAATAACGTGATTTTTAAATATTTCAGGATGGAAAGCATTTCGATAAAACATTTGCATGGAATTGCCAAGGTTCTGGGCTCTGTTATATGCTTTTCTGGTGTACTAGTGTTTGCTTTTGTTAAGGGGCCTCCTGTAAAGTTTATGAATTGGTACCAATCCAATGATCACAAGCAAATTCAAGATTCATCAAAAACTTGTTGCTCCAGAGAGGAGTGGCTAAAGGGTTCTCTTATCATGATCTCAGCAAACACGCTCTGGTCTTTGTGGCTTGTTTTGCAGGTTGATTCTTGTTCATCCAACCTGTCAATTCTCTCATCATGATCTCCCTCTGGTCTCTTACTTCTCTGTTTTCTCTTACATGCTTCACTCTGTTTCTTTCTCTTCTCTGCTGTAACTATTCGTGCTGTGTGAATTAGGGTCCCATCGTCAAGCAATATCCAGCAAAACTGCGCCTAATCACTCTACAATGCTTGTTTAGCTGCATCCAGTCAGCCTTGTGGGCCATTGCGGTAGAGAGGAACCCTTCAGCCTGGAAGCTTGGCTGGGATCTTAATCTTCTGTCGGTTGCCTACTGTGTACGTCCATTTCATTTCCAAACTTAAAAGACACGTGATCGCTGCATTGCCAAATAAAAAAGATCGGAATCATAAATTTAAATGAGTCCACGACTCTGAACATTCCAATTTTTCTCAACTTCTTGTGGCATGCATACTAGAGCTCTCGTGGTTTGATGTTGTTCCGAGTATTGATATTTAGATATGGTTGAAATCTTGTCGTCAGTAATATTATTAGATTTAAAAAGAGGGAAAACAACAGGAAAAAATAAATGCCCTGAACTGTAGAAATCCCGTGGTCCAATTTCTGTCAGCTGCTTCCACTACAAAACATCTACTCCAATCAGTATGTTTCAATATTCTACACAGTAAAGATATAATTTTTAAGTTTTGTTTACTTGACAACCTAGAAAAACACTCTCATCATTCATAGTAATCTCTCATTCTACCTGAATTTATGCACTCTGACATGTCGATCTAACTTAATTAGCAGAACAACTATGATTTCATTTATGGTTGGAGTTGCTAGGCATAGCTACGGCTATAAAGTATTTGTGTCGAGTAATACTCAAACAACTGGAAGTGTTTCTATGTTTAAGCTTTCTCATCTTATGGTCCTTGGCTTCTGGCTTTCATTCTAGTTTTAGAAGTGTCTTCTGAATTTTTACCAAAACCATTTTCAACAGTTTTCTCTTAATAGTTGTCTACCCTTTTTCTTATTTTTTTCCCCGTCTCAGTAGCAAATATCCCACCTGACATGATTCTAACTTTTTCCAACAATCTGCTCCAGCTCAATAAAAGTCTAAAACTGTCAAATCAAGTCCTTTCTTCCCTGTTGCAAATATCCAATTACGTTATTTCAAAATGTAACGTCGAAGAATTTTGCTCCAAAAAATATGTCTATGCAGTTTCCTCCTGCGCAATATCGGACTGTGTGTCTCTCTCTCTGTTTTTTTTCTTTTTTTTGAGAATAGAATGTCTCATTCAATCCCATCATGGTGCAATATTTGGTGTGATGGCTACTAAGATATTGCCCCCGATCATATCATAATGATGATTTATGCGCGTGTAAAAATGCACTACGCTCAAAAACCTGACTATCAAGTGAAAATGGCAGGGTATAATTGTCACTGGGATCACTTACTGGCTGCAAGTTTGGGTGATACAGAAGAAAGGACCGGTTTTCGCGTCAATGTTCACTCCGTTAGCACTGATTATAACAGCAATTTTCTCAGCATTCTTGTGGAAAGAAACCCTTCATTGGGGAAGGTCTAATCCTTTTCTTTTTTCCAGGCACTCATATTTAACTTTTATTATATGATTTTTACCCCCCCCTCTCCTGTGCCCCCTTATTGGAGTGCAATGAGGTCATATCGACTGGGCCATGGCCACTGACAAGGTCCTCGTTTAATCTTTATGGCAGTGCTGGTGGAGATGTTTTGTTGATGGGCGGGCTTTATTGTGTATTATGGGGCAAGAGCAGAGAAGATGGGAAAAGCGTAACAGCAGATGAACAGAATGCAGAAACTAAAGAGAAAATCACTATGGAGAGCATCACATGTCATTGAGTGATGGGATGTTAATGTTGCCAGTGACTTTCATGCGTTCCCACGGTGAGATATTATTGATTCCGGGACAGTGGCTCCAGAAAGATCATCCCATTGGAGTTTCCCTAATTAAAAACCGAGTTCATGGCTTGTAAAATTTTATTTTTTTCATTTTCTGTTTCTTGTTTCTTGCAGTCATGTGTATATATTTTATTTTGCTGAAAAAGCAGTCTGTAATTGCGATGGTTTTATTGGACCAGTGCCTCATTTCCAAAACAAATGAGGTTTTAAGTAGGAAATGTTCACCAATCTCTGGAATGACCAATCCCTTGTCGTCAAGTAATACAATGGCCAAGCCAAGAAAGGAGGAGAGGCAGTCGGAGAAAAAGTTGTCTTTAATCGGATAAAAAGTTGCGAATATTAAGGTGACAGCGAAAATCACGTTGGAAAAGACAGGGACAGCAGTATTTTTTTGGGCTGATTCCGAGATATGAATGTCCTTGGTTATGGTTTCCACGTCCACCACCCAACCTTGATTAGGATTCGGAAGTGCGTGCTGGTAACATCCATCGCCGATGCACCTCTTAGAATATTCACTGAGTGGTATTGGAAATTTGGAATAAATGTTAAAATGTATATTAAGAATGTGGCCCTTCGGACGAGAATTTTAGCCGGGAAACGTTCTAATTTTCGGGAGGAGAAACTTTCCGACGACGTTTTGTCGGGAAAAGTTCATTGTCTTGGTAGGATTCGTAGAAATTTTCCAACGAAATTAAATCTTTTGTCGGGGAAGCTGGCTACCTTTTCTGATGCAATATCACAAGGCCATCTCTGATGCCGCTCTCCGACAAAATTTTATCATGAAAGCTTCCTTTACCGGTTAACTCTCGTCGTTAAAGCCTCCTTTCCCGACACAAATTATCTTCCATTTATATATCTTTAATTTCAATACTGTGATATAAAATAAAATGTGCAATATTCATCAAAACATTGCTTAATCATGCTGAGATATTTTTCTGTCAATGCCCTTCTCTATTATGATGTGACCGCTATCGTGTATAAATGGATCTCACATTCGGGTCAAACACACAGAGCTGTCTCTCTTTCTTTTGTGCGGTGGTTAACATGGTATCAGGGTCACTCCACTGACACAGTCATCTTCCTCGAAAGTTTTGTCTTTGTTAAAAGTATAGCCTGTTTTAAAGCTTGTACTTTTCCAGTACTGTTAAACTTTCCAGTCTCCCCTCGTCAAACAACCACCACGCTAGCCTCTCTCTTTCAGTCTAGTTCATTTGACCCACCACATCACCACCTCGGCCATGTATTCTACTTCTCCACATCAACAACAAAAAAAATATGATCGCTGTTCTTTTGCAAAAAAATAAAATAAAAATTACGAAAATCTCTCAACCTGTTTTTACCATGCTAGATGGCAACAGCCACAACATCTGGGCTTAAGGCTTATATAGTTTTCTGAAAGGTCAAAACCTTTGGTGGTTTGTGACTAATGATGTTACAGAATCTTGGAAGGTCAAAAGAGGAAACCAGTGAAAAAAATATTGGATAATTGAGACGGTAAAACTCACCAGATTATCATCTGGTTTTGTAATGCGTCTATCATGTCATTCACTTGTAGTTTGGATGTTTTGAAACATCGAAAGAAGTTTAGGACATTTTGCCAACCGCTGCTGATCTTGCTATCTTCGCCGCTTGCGTCAAGAGTTCGGTGTTTCTGTCATGATTTTTTTTTTATACAAAACCCAGTTCTTTTAGGATCAATCGGCTCGATCCGATCCAGCTTTTCAATGTTCTGCAAATGCCATCGCATATATCCTTCATCGTGATCGCTTCGTTTGATCCAGTTTTTCTGAACCTGTTCGTGCATCACTACTGCATCTCCATCCTTTACCTATTCTTGAGCATGCAATTTCTGAGCTGATTTCTGAAGAAACTGGTAATTAAGTCGAGGCGTACATATATGGTTATGGATGCTGCTTATCGCTTTCCACCTTTCAGCCGCCAGTTATCTTGTGCGAAGTTCTGCATATCTATTTTCACTCTACAGATTATCTTATTCAGATTTGCCCCACTATTTTATGCAATCATTGCCATGAGCATGGACACATAATGCTTCATTGTCAGACATCCTCTTGCTCTAGTTGAGAATATTTTTATGGGTCTGGGCATAACTTAGGCATATGGACCAGTGCGGCCCGTTTTTAACAGCTGGGTTATATGTATCCAAGCCATTATAACAAGCTTGATTTATTTCGTGGGCTGGTTGAGGTCCTTCCTTAGCCACCAAACCCACAGAACATGCACGGGCACCCAGAGAGTTTTTAACTAAATGCAAATTTACCATTTTATTCGCTAACTAGCCGGCACTAAGGGCATATACAAGGAATGTGCTTAATGAAAAGTCAAACACAATATGTCCAAAGTAGTATTTTTATGTTGGAGAGTTGTTATTGGTAAAATAATATTAAAAATTTTGTTTACTATGTTGCTTGTATATTTGAAAATATAATAAAGTAATTTTATTTAGTAATTTATATTGTATTAATACATTGAAATCAATGAAATTATCAAAAAATATATCATTTTTTTATAAAAAAAATCTAAAATATCAATTACCTGTCTGTCTATTCCCTGTTTCCACGGGGCAAAATGGAAATAGTGTCGTCAATTCATGGTTGTGGAAATGACTAATGAGAGACAAAAGGGTGTTGAAGCACTCATGATCCAGATATTTATTGACCAATAAATATAATACAATGGATCGGATCTTCCATATAGTTTATCCACAAGCTTGACTGTTAGGAGATATAATTTAATATTTTTAGCAGAAGAGATCCCAGAAATCTCTTTTATATATAAAAATTCAGGTAACAATAAATAAACTAATAAGATGTAACCTCACTGATTGTATTATTCCCTGTCAAGTTGCTTGGATTTAATAGCAAATATTGTTTAGGGTTTGTTTGTTTTCCCAGAAAAGAGAAAAGAATGTCGACTCATGAGTGGTGGTCAATAACTATTTCTGTGCATTTCGATGCAATGTAGACCCCAAGCGGCATGAATTTCAAAAATTCCACCAGGAATTCATGAGCCGTCGACTTTTCGCAATTCGATAGCTACAATGCACCAACACACTTGTGCGCTCAGTTTCAATAAGCCAATCTTTTCAAATTATAGTGATGAGAATAATTCAGATCTTCTATTATACGAATCCAATCACACGTCAAGGCATCTCTTAACAATCCGAGGCACTCGATCATTAATCATCCTCGGGAGTTAAAGTCCCTCGAGTAATAAACTATGTCTTCTTCAGGAGAGTGATAAACTCGAAAGATGCAGGTTTGTTGAGATTTTAATATTTTACCCTATTTTTTAAAAAAAGATTTTTTTCCCAGTAGGGGAAAACTCTTCTTGCTAGCCAGCATTACTGGCACGCATCTTCTTGTGTTTAAAGCAGGTTCCATGCCGGTGGAGTTCCATGCTAAGAAGTAGAAATGCAACTCCATGTCTGCATTCTCGTGGCACGGCAAGGACGATCAAGCTGCAAGGTTCGAAGAAATAACATCATTAAATTGAACAGTTCCTAACTATCGAAAGACACCTATACTTGAAATTATTAGATAATAATATAAATTATATTTTCAATCTTTAACTAACAGTTTAAGTTTTTAGAAGGTACAGTTACTTAACATGGTATTAGAACCTATTTAACCTAGCAATCAAGAGTTTAAATCTCAACACCCCCATTCTATTTGATAAAAAAATCAAGCACAAAATAATATAGATCTCTGCAAATTTCAAGCTAAAAAAACTTTCACTTGAAGAAGTATGTTAGAGAATAATATTCTTGGTCCTTACCTAACAGTTTAAATTTTTAGGTGAAATGATTCTTTAACATAAATATCATAAGCATGCTTTGTTTCTTTCTTTCATTAGCCTAACCAAGACAATCACAAGTGGAAATACACAAATCGACATGGCATTCGAAATAAATATGATTAAAGGGGTTTTGCGCTCCTTTTGTTTTTTTCTTTTTTAACCATCATCGTTAATTGAAGAAAGGCAGAGAGAAATCTATGATCTTGACAGCCACACTGACATTAACACCAATGATAGTTTAATAATGAACTAACCCATCCACCGTCACCTGTATAGCCATCGCTAGCTCCTTCGAAGGCAAGATACAACATCCTTGAAATGAACAATGGTCGGTTTCATGCATATATTTCTATCTCAAGATAACATAATTCTACGTCAACTTCTAACCACTCCTTCAATCACCAGTCACCACTGCTTCTAAACATTTTCATTTTTTGTCTTCCTTTCTTGGCGTCGCCTCTACCACGTCACCTACCGGTTTACCCATCATCTGTTTCATTTCCTTTTCTCGAACTGACTGCTGCCAAGTATGAATATTCATATTCCACGTATCAGTCTTGTTTAGATAGAATCGACCTAACCTGCAATCTACTCGCTGAGCCCTGCTCGTGTTCATCGCGTATCGTCGTTGGTGTTAGTTTTATAATCACCACCACCCGCTCTGTAAATTATTAAATTCCCTGTCAATTATTATCATTACCATGTTGTTGTCTGACCAAATTTATGATTACACGACTGTTCCTGTGATATCAGAGAGGAGTTTGCCTTATAAGGGTCGCTGGGCCGTCCCCACTTGACACCTCCACCTTCAGCCGAAAGCATGATCATGAATCATAAATAACCTGTGTGATTAAACAGGCTTCCATGATCATCAACGTATTTTCTTCGGTCTCAGACAGACACGAGATACAGGAAACTGACTGAAACTTTAAAAAAACTCGGAGGATTTACGGTGTAAAATACATTGCGGGTCCTCTCGTGTGATGCTGTAGATATGATGCCTTTTATTTATTTAATTTGGCTCGTATTGGACTAAATTATAAAGTAATTTCTTGAGTGAGGATGGGAGTGTAAGACACTTGATCCTGATAAACTTTTTAGTTTCAAATTGATTTCAAGCTTTGTGAGGTTTTTTTGTGCTTTTTGAGACAATGAGTGAGTTTATGAAGTTGACTATGATGTTTTTATTATTGTTTTGGGTGAAAAAGAATAATTTTTGAGTCTAAAACGCCATAAATTTTATTTATGCAGTCATTACAGTGGATGGAAATTGATCGGTATAAACAACATGTCGTCTGTTTGTTTTTTCAATACAAATTAGGACGGTCATTCGACTCGGATGCAAGGAGAAAACAGTTCAGTCGCACCAGCACTAACAAAATGGGTCAGGCATGCTAGCTAGCTCTCTAAGGGCAACAACGCTTGATATTTTTTAAATAATAATAATGTTTTTTTATATTTTTAATTATATTTAGATTAATAAAAAAATTCCATTTATTTTGTTTAGAGAGTCTGTTTTAAATAAAAATAGATTTTTTTGCTATGAATATAATTTTTAAAGAGTTCTTTTTTCCAATTCATCTATGAACTTTATATTTAAAAATACAAAATATACTTTAACATAAAATTTCTAATACACGAGACCTTGCGTGATATTTATTTTATTTAAGCAATTTATTATATTTTTTTGTGTCTATTATTATTTGATTGAATAAAAAATATTTATTTTCAGATAATATTTATGACATATGCAATCTTGCAAAATATTATTTTTCTTTTCTTTTATTACATTAATTTAATATGTATGTTTATTTTTATTATCACTAAGTTGAACAAAAAATTATTTAATAGACAAATTTAATAATCACAATCGGGTAAAAAACATATCTTGCGATATTAAATATTTAGATTTAGATTTATTTCTTGATTTAACAAATTTTTTTTTGGTCATGGTTTGCATTTTTTTTTCATTTACTAATACACAGTTCTTGATTTATTTTGATTATATATATATATACATATATTTTTTTTTTATTTTTTACTTATAATATTTTAAACTATAGAATTATGTGAAAAACTCATATATATATTTTTATATAAAAAATAAAAATATCTAATCCGTGACGATGTACAGGTTATATAACTACTTTTCTTCTATTATCCCTTTCGTGTCTTATTTTACTCCACGTCCCCGGATATTGTTAGGACGTTGATCCTGCTAAAGACAAAAGTGCCCCTCGATTCTATTAGAAAGTCAAATAATTCACTGCTTCATTTTTTATTTTTTTATTTTTCTGTCTGTATATACAGTTGACGCGCCCTCATCTTGGCAAGAAAAACAACTAGCAAATCTTAGAGCAATTTGCTTAATTGATCATCTCGCTAAAACAAGTTCGTGTCTATTTTATTATTCTTATTTCTGCTAAATAAATAAATAAATAAATAAATAAAACTTTTTCTCCTTTATTTTATAACATGACAGGCAAATAAAATATGATCTCAGCCGTCTATGGTTTTCCCACTGGGCAGTGATCGTGCTAGCGTGCAGAATTAAAATTTCGGGTTTAATTTTTTTTCCCGGCATGGACCACCAAGTTTCCGACGTGGTTGCGGGTAAAAAAAGGCTGCAAATGCAGGTCAAGAGGCCTTATAATAGTGACCAGTATATATAAGATCTCAACGCATCTGCAGCGTTGGCCGGCGATTTTAAGGGGTCCATCTTTGACATTGCTAATTATTCAAGTGTGAGAGTTTGGTGTTCGTGGAGGAATCTTTTTTCTCAGCATAGATTCTTTTATTACGGATAAGATATATTATATGTTTAAACAAATCATATAAAATTAGTTTTTTATATGAAATTGTTAAAGTAACACACGCTAACTTGCTGGTGTTCCTAAATTATTTTCGCACCTGGAGGAGATTTTTTTTAATATAAATGTTTTGATCTGTTTATATATATATATATATATATATATATATATCAACTAATTTTACATGTTTTAAAATGAATAACCAGTTACTAGATGAATAACCAGTTACTAGATTTCAGTTATCCTGAAAATTGCATATTCTAACTGGTGGTTTTTAAAAAATACTCAGAAATTATATAATTTAAAAAATCAAGAAATTAACAAAGATAATCACAAATTGACTAGAAACCATAAGAGGAAAAGTTGTGTTCGCACTTCGCGTGTAAAAGGATTCTAGCTTTCATCGGATCCGTCATCCCCAAAATCCCAGCACTCTCCGAGTCAAAAAAGGCAGCCACGAACGTCAACGGTTTGCCTTGAATGGGTTCATAACGGATGGAGTTGGTTTATTTTGGAACAAATAATTAGAATATGAATTCATGAATGATGTATTTCCATGTTTTATATATATATATATATATATATATATATATATATATATTCAATTAATTAGCTATAATTCAATTCAGTTGACATGGAACAATTCTTATCCATGTTGCACGGCTCAGATTTTTTATGCGAGTAAAAAAAGAGTTAGTATGGAACAAAAATCATTTTAAATAATTAACAATCTCATGTCCACTTGTGTTTGTCTCTGGCTACGTGTTGACTGTGTAATTACGTTTGTTTAAAAAAGAAAAGAAACCAGGGAAAAAAGAAAGCTCGCCAAAGACGTTCAGCCCTTGAAAGTTGAAAGCATTGCTTCAGGCGGTGGTAGTCTTTGATAGGGTAGTATTTGAGACTATAATAATAATAATAATAATTTTTTAAAGTATTTTTATTAAAAATTATATAAAAATTATATTTATATTTATATTTTAAAAAATATTTTTAAATGTCAAAATAATTGAGTGTATTCTAGGATTATGAGCCAAATAATATTATCACTCTTCTTTTTCCATAATTCTCATAGCAAGCAAAGTAAAAAAACTAATCTAAATCTGCAACCATTATAACTTTTAAAGACAATAATTTGTTTCAAATAAACATGGCTAAATTATATCGATGTTCAGTCGGGCGACACTGACCAAGACTTCAACACTTGAATCTGATCAACATCTTGAAGCAAATACAGGGACGAAGGTATGAGTCTGGTCGAAAGCTATAGGTCAACTGTTATGGAGGACCAACACTGTAGCTTCACAAAAGAGAAAAAAAGGCACAGCATTAAACAAATAGAGAGTAAAATCAAATAAAGGTGCTCCTCAGCACTCAACAGAGGAAACATTATAAAATGAACAGTGAAGCCAACTCCTTTTTTTTAATGCTAGTTTTCTGAAGTTCATTTAATCAAGTTTGAAGTCCGCCCTAGAGAGAGAAACAAGATAGATGGAGAGAGACCGTGCTGTCAAGCGAAGGATCTGACAAGGGGATGAGCGGTGAGCTATTATGTTGCATAAGCCTGCACTTGTACTTCTCTGTCTGTATTTCTTCTCCAAGATCTGCTTCTTAGATTCGGAGGTTTTTCTGTTTGTTTCTTGACGAAGTTCCCAGTCCAAATTCTGAGTCTTTGGCAAGAATTATCACACCCATTTCCTCCTTCTGTCTCTATAGCTGGTGAAAGGCTGGGATCGTCAAATTGTTTTTTTTTCTGTGATTTTTTAACCTAGTGAGCTGGTAAATACTGTACTTTTTTTTAAAGATTTAAACATTTGGAAATTTGGTGAAGGGGCGAGGTTAAAGGGTTGTTTCTGTTGCAGAGTTTGTGTGAAAAGTTCGGATCTTTGATGATTGGTGAAGATTAAAAGTGGAAGAATGGATATTTGATTGTGGTCTAAAAGGTTAGTCTTTTTTTTTTTCAACTGAAAAATTTCAGCGTCAATTCAGACGCATTAGAATTTCACTCCTATAATATTCATTTCATATATGTTAAAAAAAAATTAAAGACAAAAGGATGAAGCTAAGAAGCTAAAGACATCATTCCCCAGCTTATTGCTAATACTCGATAAACTGATAAACTGTAGTATTTTTTTCTATCATCTGTTTATTAAGAAAATTTCCTCTTTTTTTTCTTATTTTCAGCAAATAAGCTTTAGAAGCTTGGGTTGAGGCTTCGTTCTTGTTGTAGATAATAATATATAGAAGAACTTATCCAAAAATTGCTGGTTGAACTAAGCTTAAGACCCAACTGAAGGTGTTTTATATATATATATTGTTGGAGTTATGGTTCACTCTTTTCTTATAAGATTCTTTATTTGAATAAAACTTCATTATGCAGAAGGTTAGAATATGAATTAATTGGCAAATGGGTTTGCTTCCTTTTATGAAGATTCTTAATTTGAGCAAGAGTGTTATAAATAGCAAGTAAAATTCGAACCGATTGCAATTTTGATTTAAAGATTAGTTTAAAACCCGGAAAAGATGTCTGGCAGTTTAGGTGCTTCTGGTGAGTCTTTTCTTTGATAGGAATCTGCTTAACTTGCTTTGTGCTTTTCCCTTGTCTGTCTTCTTTCTCTATCCTTTTTTGGTGATATGCATTGCAGTTATAGCTGGAATGTAAAACATTTTTTTTTGTTGCTTTGCAGCTGTGCACGCATGCCATGGTTTGTGATCATCCATAGACTTTAGTGTAAATATATTTGACGCGACCACATTGAAGTGACTATTAACTTTAAGTCTGCAAGTGTATGAGATAAAATGTCATTCCGAAGTATAGTTCGTGACATGAGGGATGGGTTTGGGAGCTTGTCAAGGCGGAGTTTTGAGGTGAGGCTGCCAGGTCATCACAGAGGGAAATCTCATGGCTCAGCTTATGAGTTGCAAGACCAGCCTGTGGTCATCCAGAATAGTCGCTGGGCTTGTCTTCCTCCTGAGTTACTACGGGACGTGATCAAGAGGTTGGAGGCTAGCGAGGGCACATGGCCATCTCGCAAGCATGTTGTTGCATGTGCTGCCGTGTGCAGGACTTGGAGGGAAATGTGTCAAGAAATAGTTAGAAGTCCAGAGCTCTCTGGGAAGATCACTTTCCCAGTTTCCCTAAAGCAGGTGAGATCCCTTGCATTTTTTTTGTTGTCTATAATACCTTTTGGGCTGAACTTCCATTCCATTATCTTTATCTCTTATCAATATTTGAAGAGATTTTTGTATTGTTCAGTGCATGTAATAGGTTTCCATATCTGCAAGATGTTCACCTGAGCATTAACTCGTGGATACAAATATTTAATGGCATCAAGAAAGGATTTTGTATGTTTCAAAATGATAATTGATATAATTTTCGTTCATTATCCATTTACAGCCAGGGTCTAGGGATGGAGCTATCCAGTGCTTCATAAAGAGGGACAAGTCAAACTTAACTTACCATCTTTTCCTTTGCCTTAGCCCTGGTGAGTTTCTCTTACTGACATTTTTGCTGATTATCACTTGTTTTTGTAGGACCTGCTTTATTTTGTAAATCACTGTCTTATACCAATGTAAATGGATAGTTTACTGTCTCCGATTTCTTTTCATCAAAGCATTTCTCTGCTGCAATGCATAGCTCTACTGTTTATTCTCCCTGAGAATGAATATGATGTTTCGTGCTGTTTTCCAAATTGACCAGGTAGAAGGATGGTTCTTTCTGGTTTTTAGTAATTTAGTTTCTATATTGGAAAGAAACCAGCATGGTTGCTGCAAGTTTTATCTGCAATCCAAATGTCTTATGATGTGCATTTGATTTCCTCTCCCTCCCTTCTCTCCCTCTCTCTCTCACACACACACTGACATGCTCTTATACACATGTCCAGAGCACACTGTAATATATGTTTCAAGAACATTGTAAATCCTCTTGATTGAATGTCTGTGACAGTAATATTATTTTGTATTATCTGGTGACTTTTCTGACTGTTAAACGTATCTCACATCCTCAGAATGTTTTTATGGAATGGCCAGTTGCTCTTGGTTTCGATGAGTTTGTGCATGTAACTCACACTTTGATGTTTTGAAAAGGAAGTTTCTTATTGCCAAAAGATGCAGTTAGGTCTACCTGGGAAGCAAATGTCTATCTAAATGGATATGAATGAGCTTGTTCCTTGAAACAGCTGTTTAACAATCTTCTTGTGAATCTCATATATTTTTGGAAGCTATGTACACTGTGAATGCTGTTGTAAACATCCCCTTGAACTTTCTTGGATCCCATAGTTTCCTTTTTCTTTTCTCTTTTACCTGTTATTTCATATTCAATCCAAGTTATCAGTTCCTAAAGATGATAATTTTTTTAAAAGTTTTCACAATTTTCTATATTGCTCTATACTATGTGAATATGTTGGTGATTAGTGACTTGCCTATGCAGCTTTGCTTGTTGAAAATGGGAAATTTCTTCTGTCTGCAAAACGCACTCGGAGAACTACATGCACAGAGTATGTTATCTCTATGGATGCAGATAACATATCAAGATCAAGTAGCACGTATATTGGAAAACTGAGGTAAGAGGTGATTTCATGACCAATATTTACTTGCTGAGGTCATGAACTTGGGGCAATTTCCTTTTCTGACATGAAGATTGAATATACCTAAACATTTCATATGGGTGCCAATGAGCTGTAGCTCAATTGGCACAACTGTCCCCCTACCTTGGGAGATCTAGAGTTCAAACCTCTCCTTTGCAACTAAAAAAACATTTCATATGGGTCCCAAGCCTCTCTTCATTCAAGCATATCAATCCCACAATTGTCCCCCTACCTTGGGAGATCTAGAGTTCGAACCTCTCCTTTGCAATTAAAAAAAACATGTCATGTGGGTTCCAAGCTCTCTTCATTGAAGCATAGCAATCCCTCAAGAGCTGATATAGTATAGCATTAACAGCTACCTTTCACTATGACAAGGAGTACTTGTTGCCCAATCATGTGATCCATATATTTTTTTGTAAATCTGAACTTCAATTTTTCATTATTTTAATTGAAACCTATTATACTGTTTCTTCATTTGAAGGTGCGATGCTTGTTTTGTCTTCTGATGTGCAAGAAGGATGCAATTGCACTGATGATGGTTTTTCATGTGTCATTTACTACTATAGCTTGGTCAAATGATTTTAAAGATGGAGTTGTGAACTTGTACTGTTCTTAGGAGGTCATGGTAGTTTGTTTCGATGGTTGATATTAATTGTGTGATGTGAGTCGAATGCAAGGGTTTGTTAGGCATTCAAGATGGTGTTTTTAATGCTTCCATTCTATGGATATCCCTTATGGCAGGTTTTGCAATGACAGCACTGTTGGAATGAGATATTTGGTTTGCAATTTTTGTTGTCAGAAGATGTGTTTGAGATGCTAACCGTTTTCGATTCAGGTCAAATTTTTTGGGTACGAAGTTCATAATATACGACACACAGCCTCCATACAACAATGCCCAGCTTGCACCACCTGGTCGAAGCCGCAGATTCAACTCAAAGAAAGTTTCTCCAAAGGTCCCTACAGGCAGCTATAACATCGCTCAGGTTACATATGAGCTGAATGTGCTTGGAACCAGGGGTCCACGGAGGATGCACTGCACCATGCACTCAATCCCTGCATTGTCCCTTGAGCCAGGTGGTTCTGTCCCAGGCCAGCCTGAGCTCCTCCCACGCTGCCTTGAAGACTCATTTAGGAGCATTTCCTTCTCTAAATCAATTGACAATTCAACTGAGTTTAGCAGTTCACGTTTTTCTGACATTGTCGGCCCTCGAGAAGGAGATGAAGAGGGAAAGGAGAGACCACTTGTTCTCCGAAACAAGGCACCAAGATGGCACGAACAGTTGCAGTGTTGGTGCCTGAATTTCCGTGGGAGAGTGACAGTTGCCTCAGTCAAGAATTTCCAGCTTATTGCCGCAACACAACCTGCAGCTGGTGCACCAACGCCATCACAGCCTGCACAGTCTGATCATGACAAGATCATTCTTCAGTTTGGTAAGGTTGGCAAGGATATGTTCACCATGGATTACCGGTATCCTTTGTCTGCATTTCAGGCATTCGCAATCTGCTTGAGCAGCTTTGACACTAAACTGGCTTGTGAATAAAGAAAAAAAAGAGAAAATGGTATCAACTATAGAACATTTAATTGGTAAGGTGTCTCTTTTAGGGCTTTCTAGGATGGTGGTCGCAGTTGTTATATGCAGTTACTGTACACGTCATAGTCGACTGGAAAGTGCAGAACGTCTGCCCTCATTGGAGAGGTCCTTTCCTTTGTCACCCTTCTCATTGTTTCAGTTGGATTAGTCTGCTTTTAATGATTCCATCTTGTTTCTATCTCTATTATTGAACTGTTGTAATATGACAAATATGTTTGAACATGTCTATCACCAAGCAATTCGACTGTCAAGGGCCTGCATTCTGGGATGGCATGCCAGGGTATCATGGCGGCTCAAATTTATGTAACTGCATTTATAATGGAATTAAATGAAGTTCCATGAATGAAAGCTCTTCAATGCTTAGTACTTGACACTGGACTATGTTCTCCGCCAAATGAAACGAGCAGTCAGGGTTAGGCCAACACGGCCAGGCCACCAGCCAGGTGGTGGCGTGGTGTGCCATCTTTGAGCAACCGCTGCTTTTCCAAGGGCTGACTGCTACGCCGCAAACTGCGGCTGGTAAATGATGGTAATCCGACACTTGCCGGTGTCCCTTGCCGGTCCAGGGTTCGCAGGAACCACATCTGTACTTTGGCTGCCTGCCAGCCTTTCTTCCCATACTCTGCGGTGGCAACTGATATTCCTCTTGAAAACTCAGGTTAGATTGATGAGGCAATCAATTTATTCTGTTTTTTTTTTATAAAAAAATTGGAATGAAATATATTGGCCATTCCGGATGGAATAAAATGGAATTAACAACCTTGGATTTTGTCCCGGAAACGGAGAACTTGTCAGCTTTTCTGCTACCGTTGCTTCACGGACATCCATTTGGCTGTTCACAACGACGAGTATCTTGCAGTTGAATCGATCCGTATGGTACAGTTATAGGTGAAAATTTACAAATATAATTGCTAATAAAAAAATCAGACATGAAGCGTGGCCGGTGAGTGATGAGATTATGTTGAATAAAAAAATATTAATTTAATAAAATTTGTTTGATTTAGTGAGCTTGACTTGATGTGTGATTTGATTGACTGGGTTAGATTAACATCAAGAATATTTTCTTAAATAATATTATTATTTTAATAAAAATAATTAATTTGCGAGTTGAGTAGATATAGTAACCCGGTGATTCCAACCCGTTTTCAAACCAGTTTCTAAACTGAATCTTACAAATTATGTTTACAATTATATTTTTAAACCAACCTTAATTGGACCGCCGTTCCAATAGGCTTCCTGATTCAAGACATCGTCATACTGAAATTGTTGGTTAAGGTTTGCAAATAAATTGGTAAAAATATGAAGATCCAAATTAAATATTATCCTGTTAGTAGTCATTTATTCTTCGTGCTATCTTGTGCGAATTATTCAAAAACTTGTAATATAGGAGGTGATAAAGAATAATATAAATTATATTTTAGAATTTTAATTAAAAAAATTAAATTTTTATATGAGATGATTTTTTGATATGATATTGAATCTCAATACTTTTATTTTATTTGATAAAAATTAAATATAAAATAATATAAATTTTAAAATAAAAAAAAAATTCATTTAAAAAAATATATTAAAAACTAACATGATTTATTTTCTAAAAATTTATCTAACCATTTAAATTTTCATGTTAGATGGATGATTGGAAAGAAAAACTACATTTATATACGGTAGCCGTATCTTGACATTAATCTGAAGCTGGACCACCATCGGCTTGAGTAGGCTCACTGGCTTACACACCGTTAGCCATTAGGCAATTAACAAGTGGCTATAATAAGCTGAAGGTATTGAGATGCTTTCCATTCCTGGACATTACATGCCCTTCTGGGTGTGAGTGACTTGGTAATTATTTATGAGTGTAGTTGTGGTTATTTTTTAAAGTATTTTTTATTTAAAAATATATTCAAAAAAAAATATTTTTTTATTTTTGAAATATTATTTTTATATAAGCATATGAAAATGATTTAAAAACATAAAAAAAACCAATTTAAAATAAAATATAAAAAGATTTTTTTAAAAAAAAAGTTCAAAAGTTTTTTTTTTAATTGGGGTTTGCTTTTAATCTCGTGTGCTCCCTCTCTATTATGATATCCTCATGATTAAATTCTGATGTAGATAAATATATGCATGATCCACGAGGATTCGGTCTCCTAGCTACCCTGGCTTAATCGTGCATGCATAACTCAAGCCACTTGCGGCATCGACTTGTATGAAAGGAAAAGGAGCAATCACAGCGTTGACTGTGACAGAAAACTTAACCTCCAAGTACCCTTGGCTTTGCAACCATTCACGTTCCCATTTCCTGGAAGATTTCATTCTTTCAAACACCATACTATCTTTTCTTTCTTTCAGGAAAAAAAAGATACCATCATTATTCTCTCTCTCTCCCTCTCTCTCTCTCTCTCTCTCTCTCTCTCTATATATATATATATATATATTAGTTATTTATTTGCATGTGAATTATGATTAATTATAGCAAAAATGAAAAGGGAATAGAGGGAGGGAGGAAAAAGTGATAAAGAAACTAATGAAAAAGGAAAAGGAAGAACTTAAACAAAGAAACAGAGGATCCGTTGCAATAACAGCAAGAATGGCTCAAGGACTTTTAATTATGTGTCATTGCATGTCAAACATGGTTGAAAACAAAAAAGAAAAAGAAAATCACATATAATTAACACAAAGATTCTCATCGCAGCAGACACAGTATTTCCCTTGCAAGTACAGAACCGCATAGATCATCAGGACTCGGGAATATGAAGTGCTTTGAAATCGATCAGCTCACCTGATTGATCTTCAAAACAGAGCCAGCAAGCCCTGAGCCAGCAACGCAGGCAGATAATCCAGGACACAACAAAAAAGACATCCTTGATTCTATAAACATCCACTTACTTCAAAGTAAGAGCCATGGAGCTCGATACTTCAACTGATTGATTGACAGATTCTGGGAAGTGAGCACTCATAACTTGCCATCCTATATACATTCAAACTGGAGCGCGAAAATTAATAGCTATCTCTGCACTTCAGCTTTTGCAACTGGATTCTTACGGTGGCAGATTCATTCTCATCAAACTCTGTTTGTGCTCCCATGGATGGCCGAAGTTAAGGCCACCCGTGACTGTTATTGAGTCGGGCATCAAATTGCTAGCCAGAGATAAGGATCGATCTGAAGGATCGCTCTCTCTCTCTCTCTCTCCCTCTCTCACTCTCTCTCTCCCTCTCTCTCTCGCTCGCTGGCTCGCTGTCCAGCTATATCTAGTTCACTGATTAAATGGACCCGCCCATTTATAATAAACACATGCCCATCTCACGCATGCTTGTTATATGTAGTTACCACTGGATAGTTGGCCCGCTATTCGATGCGGGCCCATCTATTTTTTATATATAAACAAATGATAAGGTGATGAAGTATGCCTAAAGAAAATAAAAAGGAAATTGTTTTCCAGATTCGGTCTTTCACTTGACTTAATTTAATAAGCTTGTATAATTTAAATGATATGAATAAGGAAATATAATGGTACTACACAAAATTGAACAAAAGCAAGGGAAACCTAATCGGTTAGCATGTCAAATCTATAACTTGATTGTGATATCCAAGTAATTTCATAAAAAAAAAATTAAATAAACTAATAAAACTCAATTATAAGACAATGAATGATAAAACTTTAAAAAATATTTTTTTTAAAAGGTAACGAAAAAAAAAGATATGATTAGATTCGGATTAACCATAATCCTCTCAACCATGGATATAAAACTAAGACAATCCTATTGAAAGAAAAACAAAAAAGAAAATTATGTGATCAATTCTTAATATATCAAATGTTAAAAGATAACATTAGGAAAAAAAATCTAATAAAAAACCTAAAAAAACAAAGTCAACTCATTTTAATATTTATAACTTGTGCCCTTGACCGTGAGCTTAATACTAACATTATAAAAAGTAAACTCTAAAAATTAAAGAGGTAAAACTCTCAATCACACAATAACAAGGGATGAGATTGAAAAAACATGATGAAAAAGGATAAAAAAACAAAGAAAATAACAGTAAAATAAATTGAAATTAAATATTCAAGGATAAAATTAAAAACAAATTCAATTAGAAAAATGATTGAAAAAGGGAGATGAAATTGAAGAAAAATAAATTAGAAAAAGGATGAAAATAAATAAATAACAATTAAAAAAACAAAGATCAAGTTTGACATCATCATGAAAGGTAATGTTTGACTGTTAAAGGAGCGTGCATGTTGTCTGAAAAGTGTAGGCTTCTCCCACTCATTTGAATTCACAACCTTTTTCTTTAAAATATATTTTATATATTTTAAAAATATTTAATTATCTTTAAATTTATTTGATAATTATATATACAAAAAAAAAACATAATGAAATGACCAAAACATCATTTGATGCAAGTCCAAGAAAATATAATTTTAAGATAAGTGAAGTAATAACACCAAGGAAAAAAAAGAATAATAATAAAAGAATTTTTATATGATTTTAAAGGTACTTAAGTAATTTTTCTTTGAAAAATAAATAAATAGACATTTGCCCCCTTCAATTTAGTAATTGAAACCCCTAAACAAATCATTTTGCCCTTCAATTTGTGTTTCCTTGCTCGTACTATCAAGAATAAAAATATCATTACAATCTAGTAATCTACACTACAATAAGTATTGTTCCACGATGTTTTACTATTGATCGTTTTGTTTTACTATTGAACTTTTGCTCATAATTTTGTTTATATATCTCTCTCGGTAATAAATAATTTGCAATGTTTTGACCTTTGATCTTGAAAATTTCCCACTTATAAACACAATAAAGTTAGGATTTGATAAAGAGGAAAGCCACAAGAGAAATAAAAATATATTTAAATGGAGAGGTAAGAATATGTTTCTAAAAACAATAATTATTTATTATTCTTAAAACACCTCTTAAAAAAAATTTAATTTCAAAGCTATCCCATTCTTTTTAAAGTAAATAATCCGAGTTAGAAAGCAACAACCATCGCTCTCTCTTCTCAATCAATCATCATTTCTCAAAGTAGGCACAGTCTTTCGTTTTGTTTTGTTTTAAATCTAATTAAAAATGGAGAGTATCATTAATTTAAGAAGAAAAAAAATCCCATGGATTTTCAATATATAAGACGTGCTATACATGTGATGCGTACACATATCTGATAATAGAGAATTTACATTTTGTATAACAAATTGTAAATTTGAGTAAAGACGTATATTTTTTATAATAATTTGGAATAACCGAGATTTCACTCGTTCATCTAGGCTCATAAAGTACACTCGGGATGTGTGGTTTACTCACATGAAAAAAAAGGTTTGGTTGAGTATCGTCATGTTACAAGCAACTATATAAATCACTTAGCCTAGTTCCTATAATTATGAAAATAATTGAGTTAGCATCCTATTAATCTGATATAAAGGATTTAATTTCCTAAGTGGGGGTGCTTGAAGCTCAACTGGATTCGCCAACCCATGTAATTATGAACGTTTTATTTCAGCTGCCAGATTAATAGATTATAAAATGTATGTTGTAAAATATCAAATATGAGATGATTGAGGAAGATTTTTGTGCCTTCATCATCACACATGTATGTATGTACGTCTGTATGTATGTATGTATGTATGTATGTATGTATGAGATGAGGATGGTGAGAAAGCGAGGTAGGTAGAGCACTGATCTGAAAGCTGGCGAGAATTAATTAATTAATTAGTAGTAGATTGGTTTTAATTTATTTTCTGGTCATGGATGGATCGAGTGATTGCAACCGGGATGAGATAGTGGTCACCACTTTTTATAAGATAACAGCGAGCACTACATATGGACTCCTTTTGCTGCGGCATGTATTTTATTTTCGAGCTGTGATTAGCCAAATCCTCGAACATCCACGACTGACAGACCGGGATCTCTTTTTGTTCATCCCTGTCATATGAACACCACTTTGGCTACTAAATAAGAACACAATATTAATTTATTAATTACGAGCACGTTCGATAGCAGTGTATGTTTGCACAGTTGTACAGAAAAAAGAAGAAGCATTGATCACAGGCCAGTGAACCCAGGGGTGACGACTCGTCGGCCAATATAATCTACAAGGCCTGTTCTTATTTATTTATTTTAATTTATATGGATTATGGCCTTAAAAGAGTTGGGATCAAACCCAATAATTCTGTCCCTTTCGATTCAATTGGAGAGCTCCACCAAGCTCACTTCCCTTCTACAAAACTCGGATTTTTACAAAAGCTTGATTCTCATATCCAATATAATATAAAAGGTATGACCGACTCAATAAAAAAAAATCATCTTCATAACATCTTGAATTCATTAATATCTAACTTTAATATGTTTTGATCTAGAATAAAAAAGAACATTTACTGAGATGGATTACAATATGATTGTCATAAAGCAATACGATAATTTCTGGTTCGAGGACAAGTTCACGTAAGATCTTCTTCATCCATAACAACTTTTTTCCTTTTTAGTAAGAACAATGTATTCAGTCTTTGTAGTGAATGATATAATATATTGTTGCAATCTTGATTGTCATAAAACATATCCTGATGCGAATGTTCTTAAGTTCCTGACATGAACTTTTTAGAATCAACATGATCGACGCATGTTTAACATTTTCAAGGCATAAACTATATTGGGTTTGGTACCTCTTTTTATAGGCCATAACCTTTTTAGGTGACGCTAGATAATTGTTCGTGCCATGATGCAAGTCAAATTAATTATTTTATCAAACATAAAAAATATATTCATGTGCTATTAAAATGTTTTTGGAAAAAAAATATCAAAACACAAGAAAACATAATATTAGAGTCATTAACTCAATGAATCCAATAAAATTAGGTAATCTAATAATCTCATTTCAAGCTATATATAATGATAGTAAATGAACTAGAAAAAAAAACACATGACAATAATCAATCAAAACAAATAAGTCACCAATATTGCACCTAGAAGCAAAGGGAAATAATAGCTAGAAATCCATTATCACTCCATTATAGACACCACTCGTCACAAAAAAACCCTATTGAGACTATTCAAACTCAACTACATCATTATAGATGATGATATAAGAAGTTGTATGAGTTGCTAGAGCAATGACTCCATTATAGACACCACTCCATTTGTACATGAAATTCAACAAAATAAAACGAAGTGAGAGCCCTTCTCAATAAAAAGCTTAAAAAGGAAGCTCATTCTCCAATTAAATGAATTTCGAAGGATGAAATAAAAAAACATGAGCATCTAAATGATTTATAAAAAACAATCACAAAGAAACCTCATGAAACCAAGTTAATTTTCAAAATTCGCAATCCATGGAATATTAAACACAAATTCACTGAAGGTCAAATCCAAACGAATTAAATATTGAAGAATTAAATTGGGTAAAAAGTTATTTACTTCAAAGGACAATTATGTATTTTTAATGTGCACTAGAGATATTAAAATACAAAACTAACCCTAATGATAAAGATTTTTTTTAAAGGAGTATTGCAATTTAAAATCACAAAAATAAAATTATTCGTGATGACCTCACTCAATTTGAGAACATTAAAATTTTTCCTATACAAAAACAATTATACCCTTAAAACCTAGCCAAGTTTTTATTTGAGGTCAAAGATGGAAAAACACTATTACCATCTACAGTAACAAGTGTCGATATTATTTGAGGTCAAAAATGGAAAAACACTATTATCGTCTACAGTAACAGTAACAAGTGTCGACATGCATGATGTTTTGCCAACTTTTTTAGATTATTTTTAATTAGTGATTAGATATAAAAAGTCAACTTTGATTTATTTTCTTTGTGAGCTAACATACACACACACACACAGGGAGAGAGAGAGAAAATAAGGTGTGTTCTTCATCTGTGTCTTAACTTGAATGATCTAATTAAAAAGGTTTAAAAGTTTTAAGACCAAAATGAAAAGGTAGAAGGCAGATGGATGGGTTTTGCTAGGGCTAATGGTTTTTATTTTTCTGTTCGCTTTATCATGCCAGTTGATTCAAGCACTATACATGTTTTCCATGTCATGAAGCGGGATAAAAAAAGACATGACAGTGAGCCTTAACTGACCTTCGACAGCTGACACCTGTCCTAATTATTCTGGACCTGCTCAAATTCCCAGACACAACACTATAGGTTCTACTTCTAAGCGATTGACTATTGGCTCAAAATTGAAGTGCAGGCTCTTTCATTCCCCTGTTCTGCGGCGGGTGGTCGACCTTTACCTCTGCTCCGGTCGAACTCAGAGATTTTGTTGCCGACGGTTCTATTCTTGTCTTCATCTTGTTAGCTTCTCTCTTGGTTACCATCATTTCTCTCTCACTGAAACCCTATCTCATCTACTATTGAAAGCGAGCAGATAAGACTCATGAACGGTAAACGAAAGTGGTCCTGGCCTGCTTTGTCCACTTCATTTATGCATAGTTCAACATCTTCTTTTTTTATGTTTTGTTTATTAAGGAAAATTCCAGCTCCCCCCTAACCGAAAGGCCAAAACCCATTCTCACCAGCGACCTGGGGCGAGATAATCATACATGCATCCATTGTGTAGTAGATTCTGAGAATTAGCTCCTTGAACACCATGAACTTTTGTTTCAGCAAACAAAATCATATATTCAATCTCGTTCTATGAATCTTTTATCATCATAAGCTGAGCAAAATCAGAGTGAAAGAAAGGAAAGGGGAAAAGCGAAAGGTAACAGACCTGTGATCACTGCTAACTATTTATTAACAAATAGATATATAGAAGAAAATAACAAGAAAGAAAGAAGAAATTAACAAACGAAAAGGTTTTTTCTTTTCTTTCTCAACTCGGTTCGTCAAACACGAGATGGCAGAAATTTGTACGGTTACATGGGTGAGAAGATCTTGCATTCATCATATACAATATACAGAAGATCATTAATTCTACCACAATTCACAACTACTGGAACTAGCTACTCAAAGTATACAGAAATTAATTCAAAGACACAGTACTGCCATGTGTTAATTCTTGAAAGAAGAAAGAAGAAAGAAGGCAAGCCCCCCTTGCAGAAACACACCGGATCATGGCTCATCAGGCAGGCGAACACACTTGAGGTCTCACCTGATTGATGCTCAAAAGCAAGACGGCAAGCAGCCAGACAGCTCGCCATGCAAGACAAGTTCAGGCGGGCTCGACCAAATTGACAGATTCTGAGAAGTGAGCACTACTTTCCACCATCATATTTAAACTGAAGTGCCAATAATTAGCTGCACTTCAGCAGTATTTATAATTTTGGGTCTCAGCTAAGGAGGCATATATATACTGATCAAACTCTCCTGGTGGTACCATTGATGATGACCTGGGCTTCGGCCACCCGTGACCATTGATGGGTCAGACATCAGAGATAAGGATCGATCTGAACTGAAAGATCTCTGCCTGTCTCTCTCTCTCCCCCTCTATCCCTGTTGCGATTTCTGAGAATAAATGAACACATAAATATATGTGCAGGCCCATGCCACGCAATACGCATGCTGCTGATTTTATATATCATATAGGGTGAGCGTACTCATCATATATAGGACACAGGGAAAAGGGTGCGATGGAATCTTTTTAATTTTTGAGAATTGTATTTCACCACTAGATATTCCACTTCTCCACGCAATCCTGCGATCAGCTATTTTTGTTCATGGTTTTTGACATGTCTCACCTCATCGATCTGTCTACTTTGCTGGAACCAGAGCTCGTTCTGATCTTGAGAAATTTCTGTATAATATCCATAATAAAACGGCACCCCACCATAGAAAATTCTCATGAGAACGGGCTGCCAATCATTAAATTTGTCTTCTTGTTATTTTTTTATTGACATAATTTCCATGGATTTAAGCTTTATAGGAGTTTCTGCCCTCTCCATTTTCTGAAGCAGGTATGGAGATGCGAATACTACGCATCATTACCTAATCATTAACCTGTTTTGTCATTGTCCTCACAGAATTTCTTGCTGAGATTCGAACATCAAGTCCCTTTTGTAAATAATATATTATTTTAAAAGATTTTCATCTTAAAAAGATAATATTGTCTATGTTGAAGTATTTAAACTTAGTAGGTTTTTAATTTTGTATTGAAAAATTAAAACTTTATAATAAATTCTAATATAATAAGATTGAGACTGCGTTGAACAAAAAAATTGAATTCTCTTCACGGGTGAAGCAAAGATTAAGATTGCAATTGGAGCTGCAAAGTGGTCACGGCACTAGTGCCACTTTTTATAAGATAACACACCTGCAGAGGCAGCACTGGGGCCTCCTCCTATTGGGGCAATTTTCTTCTTCCAATTCACACTCTCTCTTCACACACAGCTAGCTCTGCAGACTCCTTGTATTTGAAATTGTCAATGCTGACTTAAGTCATTTTGAAATATCAAATTTACAATCTAAGTTATGAGATTATGATAACCTCATAAAAAATATAGAAAATAATCACGAAATTTAATTCTCAATCAAACTAATGTTGAAGGATGTAACTAAAAAAAAATCAATTAAAAAATAACTTCAAAAGTCACTCAAGTTAAGCATTAAAACTTGCAACCTAGTTCACAAGAGACCAAGATAATCCCACAAAAAAAAAATCAATTACAAAAAATAATTATAAAACATAATACTAGTTAATCCACCAAACTCATAACCCGAGTTATCAAATTGAGAAAGCTTCATAAAAAATAATATGATATAACTCGAATTAGCCCATTAAATTTACAACTTTAATCATGAGATCAAAATAACCTTATGAATAAAAAATTAAAATAAAATATAAAACTTAATTTATGATTCCCCTTGTTTAACCAATTGAATGATGAAGTTCTTAAAATTTAAATTAAAAAAATTATACAGAATATGAGTCAGGGGAACTTGAGTTAACTCATTACTCTATTTTCGGGTCATGGACCGAGATAAACTAATTATAATAATAATGACTGGTCCGGCCCAAAAGGAAGTGTACAGAACCCGTTCTTTTCTAGCAGCCTCGCCTTGCGAAGCTCTCTGCAGGTAATTTCCTCTGACGATGAATATCAATATGCTGTGGGGTTTAAGAGTTTGATATTGGAACTTCGATATAGACAAAGTATTAGAACCCACGACACGATCTCAAGGCAAAGCGCGGCTTCTTTTTTAAAAGTAGGGAAACTAGACACTTGCTTGCCGGCGGCGACGCCTAAAGAGAGCAGTATGGTGCTGGAGGCTAGAAGTCTGAGAAAGGCAGCTGTACCTTCTACTCTAATTGAGAATCCTTCACCTGGAAATCTCCAGTCCACCCGCCTTGCCCTCCATGTATTTTCTCTTCTCGACTCGTCTCTCTTCAATTCTCTATATTTATGCAGGATTGTAATGATATTAAATGTGTCTGCCCTTTTTGTTTATGGTCTTACGTTCAGGTTAATGAGGATGGCTCCTCTTGTTTGGTCTACATTGCCTCTGGCTGTCACGTGTACAAACTCCTGGTAGAGATAGTTAATAACTTGCATTTTGCCTTGATTTTTCCTTAATAATCTTCTTGTTTAATATTTATTGTGGATTATAAATTCCTTGTTTAAGATTCAATAGGAGCCAGTACTTTATTGCCCTCTTCTTTGATTTATCCTGTTTGGTTTAGGAATTGCCATTCAGGGGAGTGATTATTTTGTGGGTTATAAATAGTTTCTTTCCGACCCTTGTTTTTTAATACTCCCAATTATGGAAACAGTGCCTTTGCTATGCTATGATTACTCCAGCGATGTGGTTTTTGAAACTCACAAGAGTAGTGACTAGTGAAGTTATGTGGAATCTGATAAGAACCAAACCGTGCCTTTGTATAGGGTCTGTTCGCATTTTCATTTTAGAAAAAGTGCTTTCTTTAAAAAATGAAATATGGGAACACTTATGAGGATTAGCTGTTATGAAAGTTCAATATGATTCATCAAAAGAATCAATTCGTGAAGAGGGGTAAAAGGGCCAAATTATGAAGAGGAGCTTCCAAAACAAGAAAGTACAGAGCTTAAAATGTGTTGGAAAAGGCCTTTTTATGCTATGAGTAATTTTGACGAGACCAGTACAGCAATGACTTTGGATGAACAAGTGAAAAAACTAGCAAGGTCCCATCATCCATGTCTTTAGTGTTTATTTCAGATGATTATGTTAGATCAATTTAAGAAAATTAAGGAGCGGTTAACTGTCTCATCTTTTTGATAGATTCCTATGGACAATTCCTCTGTCAGAAAAGGGAAGGAAAGCCTCCTCATTCCTGTACAGACACAGGTATTTCATTACATTCTAAGTATGTGGCTGTTGCAAATTTGCAGAAGCAGGTCTCAATTTTGCCTATCAGCTTAGTTCATTGTATAATTTCACTAATGATGCATCAATTTAATTTCTCATCATCTGTCTCTCTGAAGGTCATGGACTCTTCATTAGTTAATCGCTGCCCTCATCGGTCAGAAATTCAGAGTATAGTGCTCTCCGAAACTGAAAGTAGGCGACTTTTCATTGACATTAACAGATGACATATGGTCTGTACCTTATCTAGCCTACCCTATTGATGGAGTTAATGACTTCTCAAATTATTTGCAGGTCCTGCTTACTTGGTGCTGGGAAGTGTGGATGATTATGGACACCTTATGGTGTCCAAACTAGATACCAGTGGTAAAGGTATAGTTCTCTTTATTTTAGCTCTCATAATTTCAGCAAAATTTATGATGAAGATTGGTAGCATGTTTGTATTCTACTTTGAAACTTTATATTTCTTCCTACTCCTGCATGAGCTTATGAGATGGATTAATTAGGCATTTTATGATCATTGCTATTCCTTTACTTCAATCTACTTTGAAGTCGAGATTTAGCACTTAGAGGTTGACTATACCATGATTCAGAAAAGGAAAATGCAGCTTGGCTCTTTTGCTGCTAAGTTGATAGGCTGTTGATGGTGATCACCAGTGTTAGTCTATTCAGGCTTGGAGGAGCTTTTCATAGTGGCACTTAATAAATACAATCACAGAACAGCCAAAAACTGATGGATAAAATCAGACTAAGCTTTTAGACTGTAAATATATTGACCGCCACTCTTATTTTTGAAGTTAAACTAGCCACTTCTGTATGCTCTCTGATCACAAGAGTACATTTTGACTTGATGCAAATTTATTTATTTGATATTTAAAAAAAAAAAATTGCCAACAGTGCATGAATGACAAGTCGAGTGTTTAATTGGAACTAATCTGACTTTTTTTTTTTTTTTTTAATTTCCCTGTTTCTGTGTTAGTTTCTGCTGGTTCCCAACCTCATTAAGCAGCCATAAAATATTCCTTGGGTTTCTTCAAAGCTTGTCATTTTGGGTTTATTCCATTGCTAACCTATAATGATGCCCAGCAGTCACACTTCAATTTTTTAGGCCTTGAAAAAATTGCTGTACCAATGGCTCGTCTAACCAATGGATGGTTTTCTGGTTGAGGGGCATACACGTCACTTGCTTGTTTAAAATACAGCTTGATAATTAAAACCACACATATCTTGTTTGCACTGTTGGTTTCTGTTTTTATCTCTGCTACTGGTTTGGGGTTGATAGAAATGCTTTAACAATGCATATTTATGTATTCTTCAGATATTGATCAGCTTACTTATTCAGTATTACCTCGAGATTCTGGTGTTGGAGAAGGCAGTTGGGCAGGCCTTTGCTTCAGTCGGAGTCAATGGTCCATGGTGACTAATTTCTTTGTTGCACTAATTTTAAACTTGTTGATATACACTCTGGCCACAGTGAATGTCACTTCAATATTTATTGAGCTGGCAAGAGATTTGGCAGCAGATGGCTATGTGTATAGATTATCAAGTACGGTGTTTTCTCCATAATCAAGTGGATGAGCATACCTAATCCTGATAATGAAATCATTGAACTATGCTGGATTCCCATTTAAAACTCACCAAATTTTCTTTACTAGTTGCTTTGTGATTTATGCCGTCAATAAATTTATGATTACCTTTTTGTTCAGTTAGAACTTTTATCTTTTCTGCTAGCATCACTTCTCTAAATAAGGAGTGAGTGTGTCTGGTACGAAAGCTTCTATGCCACTGTATGTCATATCATTATAAGTAATATCTCTTTATATTTCAGAATATAACATTGTAAACAAACTTTCAGAACTTGATGCTGTGGAATATTAATTATGCAGTTATAATACTATCATTTGTTTTTACTTCACATGTTACGGTTTTTGTTGAAAGGAATTAGGAACTTTGAATTTTAGACAAAACTACAGTTGGTGTGTGAGCTTGACTGGAAGTTCTCTAGTGATGTTGATTATTTGCAAGTGTACTGATAAGCAATAACTGGGACATAACAACATTGTTTCTGAACATCATTAGAATAGAATCTTACTAGATGAAAATACCAACTTTATCCCTGTTGCTTTTCTTACACCAAGCTCCTTTTAACATGAATGGTAGTCTTTATTTGCCGCCTAAACTTTTTGTGCCTTTATCATCTCTGGTTCCAGGCAGCTGTAGCTCGTAGCTTTTGCAAAAGCATCGATGTTTATGACCAAGACATCCATGTGCGCTCTCTACATACGTAAGTATAGTTTCTGCTTGTAAAATAGTGCCTTTTGATTATCTTACTTAGAAAGCCATGTGGACCATGTTATATTTATGGTTAGAAAAAAATTGGATTTGTAATTTTCATTGTTTTAAGAAGAGGGTGTTGGCTGGAGTTCATTTGATAGCTGTTCTCTCAGAAGGTAGAAGTCATCTAAATATCTTGTGATTCTTGAACAGACCAAGGAAAAGCCTTCAATCTGAAATACATCAATGTCCAGCAAAAAACATCTTATCCTTTAAGATTTGTCAATCCCTAAGAATACCTGAGTTGTTTTTCTACTTCAAGGAACTTCTTTGTCCTGGATGTTGGGCTATCTTTAATTCATTTATACCTTTTATTTGACTATGTTGCAGACTCTGGTACCCATCCTCATTGAACTTTTTGGAGAATTCAGGCCATGGAAGTGAAAATTCTATATTAGCTGTCGCTGAGGGCTGCCAGGTACTATTGTGTGTTTTCATATTTGCCCTTTTCCCTGTTTGCTTACATGTTCTGCTTCTCTGCTTCATCTATTGGAATTACTGCAGCTCACAATATGGGACTTGAGAATGAAAGAAAATGGTGGTTGTCTACAACGAATTTCTGGTTCTCTTGGTGATATTTTCTATGCTGTGTGCAGTTCCCCAACGGGTAATGTTGCAGTTGGTGGGGCTGATCGTACTGTGACCATATATGATCCTCGCAGGTTGGTTATCACTATTGGGTTGTTTGGAACAATGTATGGGGATAGAGGTTTCGTTTATAATAGCTAGGGATTTTCATTTCTAATGAGGGAGGTCTCTTTTGTGACTTATGATTTGTTCTTCTAATCAGAATGTTATTTAGGTTAGATGGTGGCTTAGTATCAATGGTTGCATGTTTGTTCTTCTAATCTGCATGTTATTTATAATGTCCTACAAATTTCTGGTTGTATTCAATATGAATAAGAGACAATAGGGGATAGCTACTCTTCCCTTCAACAGAATGAGATGTAATTAATGTTCACATCTTGAATGTAGATGGTCGCCAATTTCCAGATGGGTGCATTGCTCAAAATATGAGGTCTGTTTTTATTTGATCAATTTCTCCCCTCAAATTCTTGTCTTTTCAGGCTCTTCTCCATCTTTTGACATCGGAGGATAATTTTATTTATTGTACTGGCAAGGGAAGGAAGAACAAAATCCATTGTTCTTGTACTTGTTTATTGATATTTTGCATATCTAGTATTTTTATTAAAAATTGTGTTCATGATTTGATTGTTTCACTGGAGATTAGACAAAAGCTGAAATAGTAAGGGGGAAGAGCAAAATATAATCTCTTGATATGAGTGTCTACTGCAATTCTACTCCTCACATATCATCTTCTCTCACTTTCCTGGATTTAAAGAGATCTCTCTTGTTCAAATTTGTCACTAGATTACTCATGAGGTCTATTTTTTTCCTGAACACAAGAAAATCTAATGACTTTCAAGATTAAGTGAGGGGCTTTCTGGTTACACATGGAAACTTTGTACAATTTTTTTACTGAAGTTTTCTGCCTTCTGGGTTTTAATGCTGCATCTTAAATCATTTTTCTTTTGCTACAATTCCAGATAACCGGACTTGCATTCTCATCGCTTGACCCTGATTACATCTATATCCAAGGGGTTGATTATGAGGTGATTGCATATGAAGCCGTGACAGCTTCTCTCTTGTTTTACTGCTTTTTCTTGCTTGGCATTTTTTAGTCCCAGATTGACTAGACGGGCATTAAGTTCACATTTCAGTTGCCTTTACAAAGTTGTAGTTTGATCACCCTCACCTACTGGGGGCATTTTCACTTCCTTCATAAAGACAATAAAATATAATAGAACTGAAACTCAAATTGCTTCTGCTTTGTATCAGAGGGTAAGAAAGGTGCTTGTATACTGCTAAATATGTGATCCTTTTCTGCTTAGAGAAGGAAATTGTGTTGGAACAAGGAGAAAATATACAGAGGATGGGAATTTCTCGTGAACACAAAACAAAAACAAAGCAAGTTATAAGGCTTAAAACTCTGAAGCACTGCATTCTCTCTGAACATCTTCTAGAGAAACACCTTGTATGGTCATCTGTAAATTGCTAGTATATGAAATAAACTTGTTTTAAGTAGAGAGCTTTAAAGGCTTTGTCAGAAATTTTCAGGGATAGAAAATGGTAGGTAGAAAGCTTTCAAGTATAGACCAAAAAATGAGACAGGATTTGGTGCGGACACATGAATAATTTTGCGTACAATTTGGTGCCAATTATCTAGGCATGAAGAGTGCCTTTCAATTGTTAACCAAAGTAGTCCTTCATCAATCAGAGGGATTGCTAGAGTTTTTTAGTTTCTGCGGTGCTCCAGATTCTGCATAAAATGGGAACGTCTTTCTAAATTGTTTTCCTTTATAAGATTTTTTTATGCCCTCTAAACCCCGTGTGATAATGAACATGTCCGCAGGTCCTTTGTGGGCAGTGGAAAGAATGCGAAAAGGTCTTTTCATTCAGAGGAGATTCAAACTGGCTTGGATTCAGTAAGGTATAATGTTCTATTTTTTTCATGATTGCTCATGGTTTCAGGGTGCGCACAGCATGCATTACTCGCATTTCGAAGAATTATGTGCTAATGATAACTACTCAAATTTGGATTAGTTTTTGGTTCAAACTTGTGTCTCTCTCCCCGCCAAAGCTGGAATCAATTAAATTGAGTGATTAAAACAATATCCCATTGTTTATGCTGCTGGAAGTCTCAAATAACAGTAGCAAATTTTAGAATTTGGGTTTGTAACACATGAAAATGACCCTGATGTCTTGTAGATGAAGGAAGGAAAGAAAACGGGAGTCTGATAACTCATTAACTTGTAATAAAAACTCATAACCCATTTGTAGCTCCACCAAAGCAGTGCACTAGAAGAAATATCTGGGAAGTCTTACTCTTCTAATGTTCACAGTCGCACACCTCTAATGTTATAAAATAAGTGTGAATTAAGCTGAATGATAATTTATAGAGGACTCATAAATAGTGTAACTTTCTGCCTGAGCCAAGTAATTCCATCTCTGTTGTTGTGAGCTGGGCTTGCATTGAATTAAGGTGCGTTTCTAGCTATAATTAACAACACCAGAGTGATGCTGTTCCTCTCATTGCTGCAGTGTTGCAATAGGGATGTGGTAGGCGGTTGGTGTGATTCCGGTAGCATCTTCATGGCTGACGTTGGAGTTAAAGAGAGTGAAATAAACATTGTGATAAATCCTTGAAAATGGATGTTCCTTTTTGTGGTTCAGATGTCTTCTCATCTGTGGGGTTGGATACTGCTGCTTAGGTGGCATCAGGGCAACACTTGCTACCAGTTCTTCAAGCAGCCATTTGATAATCCAGTCAAGCCACCATTAAACTTCTTCAAGAAATTGATTTCTCGAACTCGGCATCCACCTCGATTTTAGGTTTGACCTTCCATGTTGGAGACTGTGTATGCTAGAGTAGGAGCTGGTGCATCGGATATTACCTGTAACTTATTTACTGCCTAATTTACATTTTTGCAGTTTGATTCTGACAGAATGCAAGTGCTGCAGGGCATATTGGTCACTTGGCATATAAAGTAAAAGAATAGGCTAATTAACATGTCATATTAATAAAATTTCATTAGCCTCTTACCCATCTCTGGATATCAATCAAACAATTATCTTGTTTTTGTGAATAACAATATTTAATAAATATTATAATTTAAAAGCATGACAAGATAAAAATATGGTATTTTACTAAAAAAAATAAATCAAATGGTGTTATTACGTACAAATTCAATTTAACTGTCCTATTTTTTAAAATAAAGAAAACCGCAGCTTTACCTCGGCTTCAGACAGATCAGCCGGCTAAATACATTGCACATGTCGTGTTTTTGAATTCTAAGATTTTCTTTTTTTCTGTCATTTAACAATCTACACCATCTAACCATAAAAATAAAGAACTATCCACGACATTGAACATTCCTGGACTTGAAGCAGTTGACATTGCGCAGTTAAATAGAGACTTCTGGCTAAGCATCGTGGTCGTCTCTTATCTTTCTTAGGGCTACAATCTTACGAGTTTTTCAAAGGTCAAGGTCAATATACCTAATCAAGAGCTCATGGATCTAGACGGCTGTCCTGCGGGGGATTTTTAGCGGCGGCGGGGGTCGTGTTAGGGAGGCCAGGAAGTAGGGCCCCGTCGTCTGACATCGCCAGTTCAACCAACAGCTGAACAACCACTATGAATGGCTCTCTCTCTCTATCTCTCCAATAATTAATTATTAATAACCCACCTCATATCAAGACATGGATAGGTCATAATGTATCGGGATATTTTATGATCTAAACCTTAGTCTATGCACGAGTTTAAACTTTAAAATAACCGAAGGATTAAGATAGGCTACTTATCTTAACAGCTCAAACTCAACCACCACCACCGTCTTGTTCGAGGTCATTAAAAATAATGGCACCTGGGTTTTTTTTTTTAAATAATATATTTGATGGGAGGTAAAATCTTTGCCCTCAAGTCTCATTTCGCGATCAAGAATCAAGAAATTCACACAAACAAGGCAGACACTGTCTCCTATTATCAACATGTGCCCTAAGAAATCTATATCAGCAACTTGTAATATAAATAATGGAAGTTGTCAGTGATTGAATGCTGGTTCTTGTTTCTTAGGCTGGCTACATATCTCTCGTCTCGCTGAATAATTAATAGAGAGACGTGCAGAAAGAGCCAAAACGGTGCATTTCACTATGCCATCCACACATCGATAGGCATAAGACATGTATGGGCCCTTATATTTTAAGCCTTTTAAGGACCACAACTTGAGAGCCCCAGCAATAAAATATATCTGGGTCAGAACTTCACCCCCGTTTATGTATGTGAAGTTCTTCATGCGTTGATGCTGATAGTTTTTTTTTTTTGCACCACCCAGATGTATACGAGTTTAGGTATCCGGTGTTTATTTTTACACGGGACTTTATATTTAATTTTTGTCTTATCCACTGAGAATTATTCATTCATGTGTGTGAACAGAGTATAAAGAAAGATTTTGGTCCCTTCTCAAGCTTTTTATTGGCCATTTGGAAGTATGGTTTTGTTTTTAAGATGTTTTTCATTTAAATATGCATCAAAATTATTTTTTTTATTTATTGAAAATTATTTTTGATATTAATACATGAAAATAATCTAAAAATATTATTTTTTTAAGTCAAAATCGCTATTAATAATCCGTCAAATTGTTCGGCGTTCCAATCTTGCAAATATTGAGACGCGGCTGCCCAGAAAATGTTCGAGGGAAGGGGAAAAGCCAGCCCCTGAGATAATTAGCTTGAAGAGTACGAGCCGTGAGAGTGCTGATACTCCACAGTGCAGGCATGCGGCGTGTTAGATTTGACCAAGATTTGAGAGAGATGTATGTATATGCGTATGCGTGCGTGCATGTATGGATAATGTGCATGCATGTATGTGTGGAGCTTTCATCTCCCGGTCAAGATTTTCTGCTGGGCAAGAAGGCGTGTATGGTCAAGGATGACTATTGAAAACGACGGTGCAGCTACCAAAATAATTACAAACCTCCAAAAGAAATATCATTCAAAATATAATAAAAAAAGGGCCTGCACTTGTAGCGGATTTAGGGTTTAATAAGTTTGAATGTAATAATTTATTTCAATAAAAGGTTTGTTAAAAAAACAAATCAATCAACTTTATTTATTTCTAACAAATAAATCCCGTGTTTCTCTATTATCTATGGCTTTGCGTTTTATTACATTATGGCTCTGCATGTTCTGTTCTTGTCTCCTTCTCTGACTTAGAAAAACAAATTCTTATGCTCGCTTGGTCATGTCCACGCATCAATGCAATGCTATTATCATTGTCTGTTTTTTTTTTTTAAAATAGAAAAATAATTTTTGTTTTGTTTTTAAATGTTTTAATATAATATTTTAATAAATAATCTTAACCACAATTCCCAACAAACCTGAAAACAGAGCAATCCACACGTGAGGCAGAGTGGTTTGGTTGTCGAAGAGAACATTTTATAATCGAAGCATGCCGGTGTATGGTATCCTTTGTAATAATTAAAGGCTTCGTTATCTTCATTTATGTGCTGTGTAGGTGAAGATAAGATGAACATGTTAATTGGCGCGCATGTATGCGCAATCGGTGCTATTTTATATTGGGGTTAATTTGATAAGTTTAAGATAATTTAAATAATTAAAGATATATTTTTAACTTGATATTTTATAACAAAAAATTAAATTAAAATAATATTTTTTATTCTAAAAATTCTATTTTTGATATTAACACATAAAAATTATCATATTTTACATAAATATCTTTTTTTCTTCTATTTATTATCTTACGCTTAAAATAATAAAGCACATTACTGAACGCCTTGACAGCCTCCCAACAGGATACCATTTTGTACCGGGTACGAATAAAGAAACAATGAATGCAAGTACAAGACAAGGAATTCTGTGTTTGGTACTACAAGTCTTGAATTATTTTTACATTAAATTCTTTAAATATTGAAAAAATATATTAGCGATATCAAAAACTTTAAAAATATAAAAAATACTATTTAAAAAAAACATTTTTTTTATCTCACTATACTCAACACATCTAAAACTTGCTTGTACTTATTTATTTAATATACCTTACCCTTTATCACATCATCCTTCCTTCTCATCCAAGCAGCATATAGTATTCTTTATTTCCATTGAAGCCTCGTTCACTCCCTTTCCCAATCATCTTTCACATCCATATATATATATATATATATATATATATATATATATATATATATATATATATATATATTAGGGACCAGTCTCCATCACCCCCCTTTATATATTATTCATTTTCTTACCAACATAAACTCTTACATTATTTATACTATTCACTGTCATACCACATGATCGATGGATGGATTTATTAGCAAATTTTCTTACAATACCATGACGAAATTCTATTTAAACAAAGGCAAAACTTGCTGATGATAATGATAGTATTTAAACAAGGGTAGTTTCGACAAATAGGTACAGAAAACTGTACACGTCAGTCACTCCCTTCTAGAAAGAAGGACGGGGGGGGGGCTTTACGATCCACCGAAGACCCAGCTCTACCGTCCACGTGCACAATCCTCTCGCTCAAATGACCCTGTCTACCCCACTCGCACACCCACTACGTGGCAGACATTAAACCCTTCTTAAATCACAACCACGTAACACAAATAACCCTGCCAGATCACAAGCAAATCAAATATAATCCAACGGTCCTAATTCCACCCGTACAAAAAGAATATCCATCCACTAGCTAGGCACTTTACCAAGCTAGCCAAGGCGTGGCCAATGCGTGTATGGTTCGTGCGAGAAAGTCCTCGCCTATACTTGACATGCCAGTGAGGGAGTTTACGCTATTGACCCTGTAATTTTCCGATAAAGAAAACAAATAGTTTTTTAATAGAAGATAAAATATATTTTTCTCATATTTATTATTCTAATAAATATCCAATAATTACTGAGAATTTTCGATACTACTTGATAAGAAAATAAAATCGAGAAAAAATCCTAAGATGTAGAGCATTTTTAATTGTTGATTGTAATTAAGAAAAACATAATTGTTTTAATTAGACCTTTCCAATTGAAACCAACCACCACCACCATTTCTCCCCTAATAAAACCCTATTTCTCCCAGCCTCTCAGACCAATTTCCTCTATCTCTAAAATCACTCTCCACCTCTCTCCCCCTCTCTCCATCATATATTTGTTTAATGCGATAATGCCTGCCACGGACTATCAAGGTTCGCCGGCATCCCTTAGACATTCTATTTTAAGTCTCCGACGCGACCCCGTCCATTCGATGGACTCCCCTCACAGCACCTCAACTCTCGAGCTCGAACTCGAAACTTTTCAGAGACAAGTCACCGACCGATTTCTTGAGTTATCATCGGCCGGGGCTGATCACTTGCTTTCGTTAGCTTGGATCCGGAAACTTCTCGATTCATTCCTGTGTTGTCAGGAGGAGTTTAGAGTCATTTTGTTCAATCATAAGTCGTTGGTCCAAAGACCGCCTTTGGACCGGTTTGTTCAGGATTACTTTGAAAGGACTGTCAAGGGGTTGGATGTTTGTAACGCGATTCGTGATGGGATTGAGCAGATCAGAGAGTGGAAGAAGCTTTTGGAGATTGTTTTGTGTGCTTTGGATAATCAAAGAATGTTTGGCGAGGGTCAGTTTCGCCGAGCTAGAAAAGCTTTGATTGATTTGTCGATTTCTATGTTAGATGAGAAGGATTCGAATGCATCATCGGTTTTGGCTCATAGAAATCGGTCTTTTGGAAGACAGCAAGGCTCGTCAAAAGACCAGCATCAGAGGAATCTTGGGCATTTTAGATCGTTGTCGTGGAGCGTGTCGCGGTCGTGGTCTGCTGCTAGGCAGCTCCAGGCGATTGGGAATAATTTGGTCCCGCCGCGAGGGAATGAAATTGCGGCCACTAATGGAATTGCGGTGGCAGTATATACTATGAATACGATTTTGCTTCTCGTAATGTGGGCACTTGTTGCTGCGATTCCATGCCAGGACAGAGGGTTGCAGGTCCATTTCTCGATTCCTAGGCAGTTTCCATGGGCGCAGTCGGTGTATTTGTTGCACGAGAGGATTTTGGAGGAGTCGCGGAAAAGGGATAGGAAGAATGCATCTGGCTTATTGAGAGAGCTTTATCAGATGGACAAGTGTGCGAGGGTTATGAGCGATTTGACGGATTGTGTTCAGTTTCCGTTAACAGAGGAAAAGGAAGGTGAGGCGAGGCAAAGAGTGGAGGAATTGGCAAATGTTTGTGAGGCTTTAAAGGAGGGGCTGGATCCCTTGGAAAGGCAAGTTAGAGAGGTGTTCCATAGAATTGTTCATAGCCGGACTGAAGGGCTTGATTCTTTGGGAAGGCCTAATCATGTGTGATGTTTTAAGTGATAGGCCATCTGTGTTCTGGGAGATGAAAATATGGAGATTCTGATTGAAGTCATGGTTTGAAAATAAACGGGCAAGTAAGGAAATTTTTCGGAAAATATATGTCGTGTAAAGAAATGTAGGATATGGAAATTGGGGGGGGTGTTTGCATTACATGGCTGCAGATCTCCAGCTTTTCTTGCTATTGTATAATCGAAATTTTCTCGAGTAAAAATTGCATCTTGCTGTTTTGCTGATTGTGTTCTTGCTTTGATCTTCTTTCTGTTAATGGCATAACATTTACTCTTTTGTGCGTTGGAAAAGAATAGAATTAATTGCTCATAGTCTTTGGTTCTTACGTCTGGTGACTTTCGATGCTCTTCCAAGCTAACAATATTTGTTTTTATCTCAGTCATATCTTTGGAGAATGTATGTTGCTGGGTTTACATATAAACAAATATTGCACTTGTGTTTATAAGTATTATTATATCTTCTCCTTCATTTCTAAGGTAGTCCCCCCGCCCCCCCACTCCCTTTCACAAAATTGGTGATCTCGTAACCTGAGTAGTATTATGGGAAGTTGGCTTCACTTAATATCTTGCTTGTTCCTCGCCCGACTTTCTATCAGGGTTTCAGCTGGGGAATGCTGCATCTATTGATGACCTGGTTGAACATTCATCAAATATGTCAGCATTTGCTCACATCTCAATTTGCAGCTATTGTCTCCGTGGACGAGGAAGGGGATAGATCTTGTTTATCCTCGGTTTTCTGTATCTTTATCTCCTTCATAGTTCTATCCTCGGTTTTCTGTATCTTTATCTCCTTCATAGTTCTATCCTCGGTTTTCTGTATCTTTATCTCCTTCATAGTTCTATAAACTCTTATTTTTTAGCAAATAAAGACTAGAGAATTCCATTTTGAATTTTTCTTTTGACCTAGTTAATTTCTGGCCACCAATAAATTGCTGCTGGAACTCGAGTTTCTGCTTGCATAATCACAGAGGTGGGTCTTGCGTATAACAGGTCAAGCTCCAAGTTTTCTATTAGTTAAGAGGTTCATTCGACTTTGATTTGCTTCCATATGACCCTCTACTTAGGCTAATTGTATAATGTTCTTCTTGCAATTTGCAAAAATAGTTTAATATCTTGGTGTGATAACTAGGAGCAATTTAATTGGCGGCATCCGCTGCTGTCGTTGATTTTGATTTAGTCTTATTTGGAGTCCTTGAAAGTTCTGGCATTTTGACCCATGAATATTTTGCATCTAGAATAGAATTTCAGCAATTTTTTTCTCTAGAATACAAGGCATATTCTTTTGATGAGGACAATATATTCTTTGTATTTTTATTCTGAGTGTCAGGAACAAAGACCACATCAGCCAAGTTCCAAGATATGCTTCTGGGTGAAATCTATATACTTGTTGCTGTTTCATAATTAACATTTCACTGTTAACCCTACTTGAACTAGGAAACAGAGAAATATTACCTTCTTATCTCACCACATGAACAATCAATAAGAATATATTGCTTACTAATGGATATACAATTAGACATGGAGTCCGTTTCTTATGTTGTGCAGAAACCAGTACTGAATTGCGACAGCAAATGCAATCTAATGCCTTGTTTCATAGCTGCAAGACTGTAATTCACCTCTCCTAAAAAAACCGTATCTATGTTATAACCATTAGCTTGTTGTTGCCTTACAGGCTTGGTGTGGCATGATGACAAAAACTTGAGATTTACACAGCAGATCTCGAGTTCGAGTTAAGACATGCATCTCTTGTAAGAGCTTGAAATAACTGGTATTTTACTCGTTGATCTAGTTCACAGTATTTAGTGTTTTCTGAGGATAAGATTTCCAGGAATTAAAAAAAAAATGTTGATACCTTGCTTCATCGTTAAGACTTCCTAAATCTTTGTACTGCGAAACGAAAGCTTCCACCACACCTCTCATTGTTTCCTGTCCCCGCCCCCTATCCCTTCTTGCCTTCTATACTAGCTCTCTGGTTCAGTTGTGTGCTCTATTTTCTTTCTTTTTTGACAATGATCAGACTAGCCAATGGGCTCAAATTTTAGCGGCATTCAAGACTTGCTCTCACTGCGTCAAACACTTGAATTTCTAGTCACGCGTACCTTTGCCTACCAGGTCTTAGCTATTTGTGGGCAAAATACTTGATCTACCAGTCTGATTAGCCAATGTATAACCTAAAATTTCTGCCATTCCTCTCCAATAAATTTCTTTCACAACCCATCACTACCTCACAATCTATACATGTAGCACAGGCATGGTTGGTGAAGTTTTACATCTTGAATAGAACAGGCTGGACTACCAGCTGGAGAAAATAGCAGTGGCCAGCCACGATACTGGTCCTCCTTACAAGTTGGTGGCTGTCATAACTCTTGAGACTTGATTTCTAAAAGCTATTTTTGTCCTTCCTTGGTGGAGCTGAAATCCATTTTCTGCGGTTGTAAACAGCTTTGGTTTCTGTGTGATCAGTCTGCTTCACTCAGTCTAGTTCTCGGTGAGATTTCTGTATTAGATGTCAATTCAAAACACGCCACGGGGCTATCTTACCTGAGCTATTTCGTTCAGCTTTCAACAGCTCTCTGGCTTGCAAGGCTTCAAGAAAGCTGGGGCCCTCGTTCCAGCACAAAAGGGTGGCATTTTTTTTCTAAATCATTCAACTAATAGTGCCCCCTCTTTAAATCTTAAGCAGGTTAGAACATGGCACGTTGTGATGCACGTGTCCGGGCTCTACATGGACCCAATTCCCAGAAATACACAGACACCACACAGGAAATTTCGAGCACTTGGCCCGTGTGAATTTTAATATCATTTCTTCAGCTGATTAATCTGTATATAACATGGCTGTTCATTATTTAGCCATATATTATCATCTAGTGACAAATAATAGTGAACTTTTGTTGATCATCTGCTATGAACACTGTATCAATTCACCCCAGAAAAAGACTCCAGCCACTGGAGGATACGATGGAGAGCAGGAATTCGGGAAATAAATCACAAAAACTGGCCTCTTCCCACTAATTGAGATCCGATTACCATCTTCATTAATCTTGATGTCAATGTTCTCCTTTCTAAAACCTGCACTTTTTTCATGATATCCAGCGTGATCACTGCAACAATAAGAACAAAACTTGATGTGTGAACATTAAGTCATTAACTATTACCTTTGAGATGTCCAAGGTAGATTTATTACATTTTTTTTTATAAAAATATAAAAAAAATGAAAAATTGAGATAGATTTATTAGCTAAGGCTGAAAAATGGATGCATTTTAACGAAGCAAAGGAAGAAAAGACATGGTGGCTTTGATGTTTGCACATAAGAAAAGCACATATCCATTACTGCTTCTCAATATTGAGTTCTTATAACCGGGTAAAAAGTCGGTCGCTTCTGATGTATGTTTTCACCTTGTCGGGAAGCTAACGGCTCTTTTTGGTAAACTGGCTTGGCTTTAATGGGGTATGGCGTCGGGAAAAAAGTTTCAGGCATGTTTTCCGGCGTAGGCTCCTTGCTATTTATCGCAACTTTCCTTACAAACGAGATCAAATAAATAAACGTAATTTGAATATAGTGGCCCGATTGTTCGTCCATGTTCCCTTTTTTTTTTTATGAACTGAGTTTTATAATTAATTCATCTAGATGTTTGACAGAATATGTGTTATCTACTCATTTAGCATGCATATCATCACTTTTCAAATTAAAAAAAAAAAAAAGATAATTAAATTGTTTAGATAGCAACTTGCAGACTTGGACTCCAATTTCGATTAAGATTAAGGAAAAATAAGCGCACACACTCAAAGAAAACGTTCATTATATCTTTTATCTTATCATAAATGCATGTAGGTTGACAAGTAAGAAATCTCGAAATCTCAGCATGTCTGAGTGTGTGTGGTATTATAGTAATTTTTGTGCTTGCAATTAAAAAAATAAGTTTTTTAAAAATGTTTTTAGTTTAGTATCTAATTAGTTAATTGCCTGCACTACGTTGCGGGTAGAGCAAATATTTTTTATAACTATTGGGATTGAAATAATTAATATATTTTGCTAGTTCAAAAATAAAATATAACATCTATACATGCAATGTTTTATATAATAAAACACATCAACACACTATATTATAATAACAACATCAAAGACTTAACATCTAAAAATATTATTACTATTATTGCTAAAATAATAAAAATTATTAAATTATTACGAGGAGAAAAAAACTCGAAAACATTAATAAAAGATGAAGCAAGGAAAAAAACTGATATTATTATTATTATTATTATTATTATTATTATTATTATTATTATTATTGCGTGAATAATAGGAAAATAAATTCAACAAAAGAATTAAAAAAACACCCAAAAACTTTAACAAAACAACGGGAAAAAAAATTATCTAAAAACAATCATTTGAAGTGAAAATAATTTAAAAAAAAACAAAAGGAAAAAATAAAAAATATCAATTTTTAAATGATCATAAATACAAGCTAAAAATTAAGATCATTTTTTTTTGAAAAAATGTTATCTCAACAAAAAAGAAATAATAAAAATTAAAAACCAAAAGTAAAGGCACATATATATAGACATGGATAAAAATAGGGACTACTTAAGAGCTATAAAAAATTAAAGGAATTAAAATAAAAATTAAAAATATAAGGGCCGAAACGAAAATCAAATATATTATCAATTTCAATTAAATAAAAAAATCAAATAAAGTATAACATATATACATGCAAGGTTTGATATAATGAAACACATCAACATACTCTATTATATCAACAAGAATATCGAAGCCTTAACATCGAGTTTTTAATGGCATGCACATTATTTTACATTTAGAAAAGAATATCCCTTATATTTATTAAAAAAAAACATAGACAACAATTTCTCATAAATTGTTTTTAATAAAACCATAATGGAGCGGGGCAAGGAAATTAAATTATATTATGGGCATTGAAGACTAATTCTAGTGCATGTTCCTGGTTACTTCATTTTCCTCATGAATAAAAAAAGGAATGCCAGCAGTTTTGATGATCTTTATGAGTGCTCTATGTATAAGGGCTATGTATGATCATATAAATATTCGAATATTCCAGCCAAGCAGCTCCTCTCTCCTGTGAATTATCATGGACAGAAAAACTGGATATTACATGGTAAGAACATGCTCTCTCTTGATTCATTCTAGCTTATTCCCAAATCTGAATATTACATGGTAAGAACATGCTCTCTCTTGATTCATTTATTTTACAGGGTAAGAAATTGATTCTGCTAACTGGCCTGGAATTGAACGAATATTACAGGGTTTCATTTATTTTATCTGCGTTGCCTTTTCTTATTTTCCCCTCCAATGAATCGGAGAAATGATCCTTATTTGTTTGCTGTATGTTTTAGGACATTTTGCACTGTGGCCTCCGTTAATCGAGAAGAAGGATCCATTTGAAGCTGTGATGAAGCTAAGAGAATTGGGGGGCAATGTCATCACGGATAAAGTGGACAGGGTTGAGGTTAAGCCATGCTTTCGTTAGGGTTCTTAAATAAAGATTGCTACAGAATTCGTATAGTAAAAGCAGCCGCTATTTAATTTTGTAAGGCTTCATTCATAAAATATTCGGTCAATTTGTTATCACTTGACTTTCTCTTTTCTCTCCCAAGATTGATTGATATTTTCAAATTATTTTCATCTCCGATCTCCCAAACAGGGTATTATAACTCTGAGATTGGCACATATCATGAAGAACATATATGGATCATTTTTTTCTTTACCCAAAAGCCTGTTGGCGTCCGAACTTCGAGCTCTGTTCAAATAAAGAATTGAGGGAATAAAGGAGAGCTAAAGAGGAAAAGAAAAGGGAGTAGCAATCGATTGGCATGTCAAAAAAACAGGAACAAAAATGGAAATGATTCCAAAGTAGGGTCCTCTTGGAGAGGGTGATGGCATTACATAACCACCACCATCATTATCACGGCCAAAGCTACTTTAGACTCTTCAACTACAGTACTGGGTGCATATTAAAACCGAGTTTTTTACACAGATTTGCAGCGAATTGCTTTGTCTTTCTCCTCTATGTTACAGCAGCAGCAGCAAAATCACACAAAATAGAGGCATGTGGATTCCGAGCAACCCCACTGCCACCTGCAATTCCACCCAAAACCAAAAAGAACACCCCACAGTCAAACAACCCTATCAAGACCATTCCAGCATAATAGACAACACGCAATATTCTTTCTACATTTCTCCGATAGATTGAAATACACTTTACTGGTTCAGTATATTGAAACATGGGCCATGGCTTTTATTCAGAAACTGTGCTCTTTTTTTCCTTAATCTGAGAAGAAAAACTCTTAATTTTTTTGTTCATTTCATCAAAACATGGTAATAAGTAGACATAACAAGTAGACATACCAGTTCACGATAGCCGGAGGTGGGCAAGGGCCTGATAGTGGCAGAATCGATTTCACCAGTAGGCAGTGGAACAGCAGGATTGCTATTAATGAAAGGAATACCGCTACCACCACCTTTATCTGGCATCAATGTTGGCACTGTCACCATTGGAGTGCTTGCCGCACTACCACCAGGTGCAGGAGCAGGGGAAAAGGCTGTTTCATCACGAGGACGGGATGGCCACTGGTACGCAGGAGATGATGACACAATGTCGCCTGGAATTGGTGTTGGAACTGGAGGTGATGCCGCTGGAGGGAGTTGTGCCGGTGGTGGTGGGGGTGCTGGAGAGACTTTTATGGAGAGTTTTTGTGAGTCTTGATTACAGGATTTTAGAGAGCCATTGTTGAATGTGAAGTAGAAGAAACCAGGGCGTGATGGGTGCCACTTTAGTTATTTGCAATTCAAACATAGAAAAATTGTTAGAGCACATCTTCTAGCCAAGACCTCGAAGGAGCAAGAGAAAAAAAAGGAACAAAAATCCAAACTTTTTGATCTATCCTTGGCATTGTACAAACAAATTGATAATTATTGTTATCGGGACCTAAGAATTGTGAGCCAAAATTTTGACATATTTTGTTGCAGCCTATTAAGCATGTAAACATGGAGAGAGAACATGAAATCACAGAAGAGAGAGAAGGAGAAGAGATACCGTGTAGGAGGTGGAGTTGGGCTTGGTGAGAAGCGTAGCCTGAGTGAAGTTGCAGAGATAAAAAGCTCTTTGGTTCTGGAAAATGTACAAATTGTAGTGATACTTGTGATTGAAAACTGCAAAAAGCCAAAAAAAAACACAAAAAATGTAATCCATTAGCCGAAAACATTAAAAAAAAATGCAAGTAAAAAACGACGGGTTTTCAAGCACATACTGATGGAATCTCCTATATAAACACCGGGGTCTTTCCACTCTGAAACTCCATCCACAAGTATTGTTGTGGAGCAAGAAGGTTGCGAGAGTAGAGAGAGAAGAGATAACAGAAGGAGAAGCATGGAGGGAATCTTCATCAGCCTGCTACTCTTGTTCGTCTGGGGGCAATTATCAGAAGATGACTTGAAATCTCAAGGGTTTTAAGCACCTCTCTAGCCCTCTGGTTCATGAAACAACAAAAGAGAGATTTTGGAAAAATGTGCGGCTGTCTGCCAGAGAGAGAGGGGAAGTTTGGCTTTTGCTGTGGGGGAGTTTTCTGAATGGACGACGGACAGAGATGCTGGAGATGGTGTTTTTTATTACCACTACTTTATACAGTAAAAGGTCGAATGATTTTGTTCGTGGAAAAAATTGCCTCGAAACTGTGTAGAAAGAAAAGTAGAGGGAGTGAGTAATATAGTATTAGGAGAGAGGAACGTTGGTGATCTGATAGAAAATGATGGAGATTATTATTCTAAAATGATTAGCTCTGTGATGATTACCCTCTCCACTGCACTCAGTAGCTATAATCACTTCATCAAAGTAGTCGTATTTTCTTTCTTGGGTGGTGAGGAATCTGATTTACTTTCTTTTATAAAACCTTTCGCCTTTTTTTAATTTATTGCATTTAATTTGTTTGAGTTGTTTTTAAATGTATTTTTTATTTAAAAATGTATTAAAATGATATATTTTTATTTTTAAAAAATTATTTTTGATACCAGTATATAGAAATAATTTAAAAATATTAAAAAAATAATTTAAAATAAAAAAATATTTTTGAAGACTCTGAATTTGTAGTAAATCGCTAGATAGTTGGTCATGTTTTGCCTTGGGTTAAACTGATTTTTTTTTAATAAAAAGGAAAAATATTGTCCAGGCATTATTAATATATTTTGAAAAGGGAAAAATATAAGACTCGGAGTCATAAATTTACTAGGTCCGGTAAGATGGTTATATATTATACGATAGAAGGTCCAGGAAGATGGTGATATTTAATTATATGATAGAATAAATAATTTAAATTTCAAAAGAAAAAATAATGACTATAACTAGAAGACGATGAACACTTGTTAAAAGGGAAAAAAAAAACTACAAAGTTAAATCCCAAGATATTAGACAATGAAATTACGGGGGATAAAAAACAATGACAAGATAAAATATATCAAGTCAACCCGAGTTAGTATAAAACAAAGTTGTCAATTCCGTTCCGTTCCGAAAACCGAGATGAAACGGCGTCGTTTTTGTCTCAGTTTTAATTCCGACCCGTTACGGAAATTCCGCCCAGAACGTCTCGGTACCATTCCGGCCTTAAAATTCTCTTTATTTTGATTAACTTGTGATTTTTTTTTCTAATTTTAAGAGTATGTTTGTTTGACTTTGTGTTTATATTGTATAATTTAAAGTTAATTTATCTTGAAATTTCATTGTGCTTGTTAAAGTAATATTTTAATTTTTTATATATATAAAATTAATTATATATGAACAGTACAACCCCGAAACGGCACGCCAAAATACTTCAAAACCGGAACGTTCCGTTCCAATAAAAAAAATGAAATGACAACCGAAACGGTATTGACAACCTTGGTATAAGGATGGAAATGAAAAACAAAACCAACTAACAAAAAAATGCCTAAAAATGAAAATTTAAAAACTCGAAAGCAAGGTTGTCAAACCATCCGACTAGAATCATACAGATGAAATAACCTGATAGAGTACAAAACATGAAAAATTAAGAACCTTAATTTTAAAAAGAATCATTTTGTTACAAGCCTGAAAAATCCTTAAGTAAACTGGTCAAACTTGTTATTCGGATCATGACATTAAGATAACCCGATTGAAAAAAAATCAAAAAAGAATTGTGAAGGCCATTTTTAAAATAAACAACGCCGATTAATGAAATAAAAAAGAAAAGTGTAGAGAAAAAAATCAATGCGTTAATTTTTAAAGTTCATGATTTGAGTCACTAAATTAGAAACATCCCATATGATAAAAACATGAAGTTTGATTCCTAAAAATTCAAATTTCAAATGATGAAATTAAAATAAAATATACTAATTACGAGAATCGAAACCAAATTTGAAATAGAAATCAATAAGAGAACAACCTATAATTTTGAATAGAAAGGGAATCTGGAAAAAAAAAACAAATTCACAAAATGATCCAAAAACAAAATTTAAAAGAAGGAGGGTCAAAATTATTATAAAAAAACAAAAATATAGGTTTAATGATGAAATTGAAAACATATCAAAACTTAACAAAAATGCGTGAAATTATAAATAAAAAAATAATAACCAAAACTGAAATTATAGTAAAAGAGATGACAACTCTGAGGTTTTAAATGGTTAATGTTATTAAAGAAGAGGAGAGAAAAAAAAAGTCATCATTAACACTTTGTTGCATAAATAACAACACAGTGCCCCACGCATAAGAAAACCTCTTGACGAGAGATACAACATGCACTACTATAAGTTGGCACGTGCAACACACAGAACCAACTGTGGTTTTCATAAGCATTGAAATATTAAATTGTTTACTAAGTCAACTTGGTAATACTAGAACATTTAGGATGGAAATAATAATAATAATAATAATAATTTTTTTAAAAAAATCATTTTGATATATTTCGGCACGAAAAACACTTTGAAAAGCTACAGCAATCGCACTCTCAAACAGGCCCTAAATAACTTTTGCTATTAAGGCTAATCTAGTCACTACATTGTGCTTTTCAAATGCGTTTTTTTTTTTTTATCTATAATCAACCTGATAATAACTAATGAATGTTATAAAAAGATAGTATTATTTATACTAGCTCATCTATCAATCTTTTTTAATAAGTATAGATAAATTCATCATTATATTGTTTGAATGAAAAATAAATCCTCTGATACAATGCTTTCCCTTCCCCAATTAACTTTCGTTATTTTCGAAATGTTGCAAGACATCTCGGCTATATTCTCAGCGCTAGGTTGAGAGACAAGAGAAGGTAGGAAAAAAGAAGTGCAAAAGATGGTGCTGTGAAGGCACGCACGCCTTACAAATCTGTCAAAATGCAGGCTCCCTGCTCGGTGTAATTTTTTGGCATGCAGGCTCGGTGACAACACGGGGGCCCATTTCTCTTGTTCTTCTCCAGACATGTACAAACAGCCAGGGTCTGTACAAACATGCAAGCATAGCGACAACTGAGTCTCTTGTCTGTAGCGAGAAACTTGCTTACTTGGATCCCAAGTCCAAGGTACATTGCAACTGTAGGTTTTATCCTTTTCAGCAATTAAGTAATTTTCACATAGGGAGTTACTAGCAGGCCGAAAAAGAGAAGACGACTACTGGTTAGAGAGATGACGATAAAACAGCAGAGGCCGAAAAAGAGAAGACGATAGGTTAAGAGAGCTGTTTTAAGAATTTAAAATTCTGTTTGGTGATATAATAATGGTTGTTTTCGAAAGTATCGGCTGTTTTAAAAAACAAATATTTTTAAACGTGTATAAAAAACAATTCAAAATAGAGAAATAACAAGAAGTTAAAGGAAGCATCTCAAAATCTTGTGAATCGAGGCCATTAAATGCAAAGCCGCTCGCAGACACTCGTTAATTATTGTAATTTTCGATGCAGCCCAAGTTCCATCAACAACAAAAGGACTGGAATATGCAATGACAAGAGCTAAAAGACAAAACGAGCAGTAGCAAAAGTAGTTTGAATTCCCAAAAGCTCACTCCTCGAAGACGAAAAAAGTGGCAGAGAATTCAAACTTTCTCCTTCTTGACCTTGGACGAGAAGAGGACCCGGTTACTCTAATGCCAAGCCCAATTGAAACAAATCCACAATCACGCAGGTGGGTTAGTTCTCCCCATGCATGCTCTGCTCTCTCTTCCTGCTTATGCTTTTTTATGAATTCGACATCATATCTGCGTATGATTCCTCCGTACATCCATAATTAACCTAGCTTGCACGTACTGATGTTGTTTTGCAGCACAATTATATGGAATCAATGGGAAAGCGCACGGAGTTGCGCCCCCAGACCTTATCGAATAAAAAGAAGCAACTAAAAGTAATTCATCATTTCCTCTGAGAAAGAAGAGAGTAAATTCATCATTTAATAAAGTGTTTAAGCACCACCACCTTTCATTTATTCATCATTGCCTTTCCTTGCTAGCATCGTCCGATGTTTTATGTCCGTTTAACATCCAAAGACCAAAGTTTGCTGAAAGTCACAACTGACCCTTGTATTTCTAAAATGAACGGAGTTTAACGTTTCATTCCTCGGAGGCCATGCATCAGAAATGTCAGAACTAGAAAGAAAGCAGAACTTCCGAATGCCCTCGAGGACCTGCATCATAATGGTCAGCGCTCCAAGTAGTGAATTTTAAACATGAAGGAAAATACTTCGCAGCAAAACAATCACAATAAGGTCTGCTACAAATAGATACCACCACCACTCTATATTCTGCCAACCATCACCAACACATAAATACAGTATACTAACCCAGCACTTCTGCACCGCCATACCACAATCGGGGGTGACAGAGCACTGCATTGCACAGCATCAAACCCAGCCACACAAATAGCTAAAACCTTTTACCATCTATCTACACTGGATTGAAGCCTCCTAGTTCACTTTTAAGGAAATTACTTTAATGATTCAGGTTGTCATACCTTCTTTTTTTGTCTCTCATTCACATAAAACCCACGACTGCTCTAAATGATGATCGGGTTCAAAATCTAATTCACTAGAAAATGAATTTGCAAAAGGATGCTGCTTTTCTTTTTCCGCTATGTAAGAGAACCGCATGAATTATCAAATCGAGCACAGACAATCTACCACTGCAAGGAGTTGACTCTCCGAAGTGCACGTCGTGGCCTTCGCTTCTCAACAACAGGAACTACTTTTTCCATAAGCTGTAGAAGCAAAAGGAAATAAATAAGTCAACAGCTCAGTGATTGCTAGACTGTACTTGTCCAGTATCTCCCTGGCATCCTCAGCATCTCAGCTGATATTGAATGGTTTTCGTAAGTGAATTCACACTGTAAGGCTCCAAAAGAGAATCACCGGCTACATATATAGTTAATGAAGCCCTCAATCCTCAAAACTATGAATTAAATAAGAATAAATGCCTCTATTAGCAATGCTTGTGCTGCTAGATAGAGTAGTCTACTTGGCTATTATATAGAGAGTAGACTATATTGAGTGCTCAAATATAATTTCACAATTGTGGTCTCAGACAATTGATATAACAGAGCTCTAAGACCTGAAAACCCTCAATCACATATCTTCGTTTTGCCCTCTATCTCAAAGGGTAAGTGTTAACAATTAAAAAAAAGTGGAATGCATACTACTTGTAAGTTGTAACCCATTTCAATGTTGTCTTTCAAAAACACTTGAAATAGGCTGTTTACAGCAATTTCAAAATGGATGTGTAAGAATAATTAAAGAATTGAGACCTCTAATTCAAAATTTTACTTTCATATCCATGAATTACTTTATCTTCTTCATTTCATGCATTTACAGAGAATCTTGTAATGCAGCCAGCATTATAGTTTTGTAGTCCAAAGGGTAATATGGCTCCGCAACAATTTGATAGCCAGTTCTCAACAATTTTCAGTTTTCCCCGTTAAAAAATTTGGATGCGGCTGTTTTCCACTTTCCTCGGTTGTAAAAGTTCCAGGCCTTTTAGGCTTCAGAATCTTAAGGAGTTCTCAAAGCCTGTAATGCTACAAAACCTCTGAACATAGGCTTGCTTCAAACCTAGTATCCATTTATATAATAAATTCCCTCTAAGAACCTAATCAGTGGAATGAGACCACGCTCCGAAAGATAATGAGGATTGCTGTGTCAACCAGATCTGGTTTTTCCTTTTCAGTTCAAGTATAGCACACTAGATCTAGTTTTTCCTTTCAGTTTAAGTATAGCTTGCTAAAATACATGCACAAACATACACCCACACCACTGAAGTCCTAAGCAAAGCCACACAAGTTCCACTCTGCTCCATACCATCACAAGGAGATAATTTTCAACTCAAAAGTGTGTGGTAGCTGCCTTTTTAACATTAATTTCAGAACCAAGCACACTTGAAACCAAGTACTTGTTTTTCTGCTCTGGATGGTTTTTCAAAACCAAAGACAAGCACACCTTTAAAGAACATGCATCTAAAGCTCCTATCACCACAGAAGGAAATCCAAGTGAAAACAGTGTCTTTTAGTAGTTACATTTCATAGTCTCTTCCTCTATTGGATCACTTGATTTTTTATATGCTCAATTCATTTCACTTGCAAACATCATAGAGTATTTACCAGGGTTTAATGTTTTTGGTGTGTCAGAAGACAAATAGTAAAGGAATAGAATCAGTACCTGCTTAAACCTTTCCTTGGTCATCTCTTCCTGCACAATGAACAGCTTTTGTTAGACCAGAGAAAACACATTGATAAATTTTGGGCATGCAGCACAAGCAGATCATCAATGTCTCTGAGAAAAACAAGGACATTGACATATTTTATAATTAAAAAGATAAAAAAAACTACCACATACATGCTGGCATACTAGACACACAGACCCGAGGAGAAACTAAAAATGCACAGCAATTTATACTTGCTGCATGTAACTTCAAAGCATAAGAATGATTGTTACGGTTAAAATTAATGCCAACCATTAATTGTTTAAGCAAAGAAAGCTGATAAAAACTCTAAATGTGCCATCGCGTGTCCATTTTATAGGGGGGAATGCATAATTCAACAGCACTGCACTAGGAAGGAACAAGGTAGCATTTTTTTTGTAATAGAGCCTGGCAAATGCATTATGAGATGTTCATGTGTTTGAGACTGGGTAGAAGAAATGAAAAGGTCACAGTAAGGAATGATCAAAACAACTACAGACTATGCAATGAGCACAGATGGGCATGTAAATAGAACGAGAAGATAACGGATTTTTGGATCCACGATTTTGCTTTCATTTAAGGATTTCTTGTCAAATATTAAGATCATAAGAAATATAATAAAAGAAAAAGGAGCAAAGATCTTCCATTACATCAAGCTCATGAAAAAAATAGAAGCAAGCCAATGAAACCATAATGTGGAACTAGGTTGCATATTGTCAAACTTGTTTTATACTATCTAAATCTACAAGTCTGAATTCACATGTTTAGTTGCTGCAGAGACATCCTGCATAATAAAGGGCAACAGATCTGAAATGTAAAACGATGCCTAAGGATTTTTATTTCTATCCTTATTGTTTGTCTTAAGCCATTCTGAAAGGTTTTGAGAACATTGATGGATTTGAAACATGCTCTCAAAATGGATCCATCAGACATGGAAACAAATAATCAAGGCACAAGAAGCAATATACCTACATTATATGCATAACACTAATTTGTTTAGGGAGTAAAGAAAGATTAATCCCTGCAGCCAGACCTATGTCACTGGGTTTAAATAGCTATTTGGTTTTTGCATTGTTGATACCATTTTTCTTCCCGTTGCTACTGAGATTTGGATAGTCCAAATTCAATTCATTTCATGGCTACATGAGAAAATAATAGGTCACCACCATAAGTTTCTGTTTTGCTATTTGTAACTCACACGGCTTAGTAAGACCAAGAATGGGATGAAGATAATAATGGATCAGCAAGGATATAATGCAGTAACTACTAACTACTATCTCCATGACCACAAAGCTAAGACCACAGAGTAATTGATTGTACAAAGAGTCCTGAACAGCAAGGCAAAGGATTAACAAGGTTATACTCGCAAGGGAAGATATATATAGAAACCAAATACCAAATTCATAATACCAAAATTAAGTTGAAAATAACATAAAATGAAATACCTTCGCTTTTAGCAGCTGCTCATTCTCCTCCTCTAACCTCACTGCCAAGGACTCCAATTCCACTTGATAAGCCTAGAACACAAATAAGACGCCCACAATTTATATCAAACAAAATAAACACTCACAATTCTTGAATCCAATATCATCAATCTATCAAAACAAAGTGGGAAAAAAAATCTAACCTGCTTCCTCTCTCTGGAGCGAGCAGCAGACTCCCGGTTCTTAATCATCCTCTTCTGCCTCTGCTGCGCCGCCTTATCCAAGGGTTCCATTACCACACCCCTTCCTCTCTTCCCTCTTCCTCCACCACTGCCACTACCAGCAACAAGCTCCACCTCCATTCCATCCCCGAAGCCAACAATCGACCCTTCCAACTTATCCAACACCTGAAATGAACTCGGTGGAAGAGAATCAAACGCATACAATCCTCCACTCATCCTCTCAGGCGGCGGCATCTTGACCTCATCCCCATCCTCTCCAACCACATCCACCGCCCCTGCCTTCGCTAAAAAATCCTCCAAAGTCATCATCTCGTCCGGCTCATCCTTCATTTCCTTTCTCCCCACAACAATTTCTCTCCAAATATCATCCGCAGTCTTATTCTCTTGTGGAATCACATCACTCATATCTTGATCATCGGTATCATCTGTTTCAATTTGTGGATGAGGGAGAAGATCGGGGGATTCCATTAGGGTTATTTGTGCGTCGAGAAGAGTTGATTCGGTTGATGGAGACGCGTACACGTTACGTAGGATGCCGTCTACTGTCATTGTTGATTCTTTTTGAAATAATCGGTCAGAAGATTGATAGGCTGGTTTTGCTGTAGTATTAGTAGCGGAAGAAGAAGTAGCGCGCCTCGGTCGAGATGAAGTTGTCGAAGATAGATCCGAATTTCTAGGTTTCGACGACGTCAACACCTTCGACGACGCCATTTCAGGATGTGACTTTTATGTTTTTCTCCCTCCGATTTTAAGCTATAGTTTTTATTTATATTTTGAGTATGGGGATTTGGTTTGGTTTGAGGTGGGTTTTGGGGTTTTGGGGTTGTTATTCTGTTGGGATCAGGGAAACTCACTCGGAGAGATTGAAGGCGTGTGTAGGCGCGTGAGATTTTGACGGCACAGGTGGGGTTGCCGATTTACGCTGGTGGGGTTGGTGGGTTGTTTTGACTGGGTTTTGCTTCTTTTTTTTTTTCTCTGTGGTGATTGACGGCCGTGATGGTTATCAGGGACTCTGGAATCTGGACATCGTTGCTCTGGATTTGATGATGTTTAGTGATTGGCTGGATGACGCTAGGATCACTGTTCTCTTATCCTACACCGTGGATTGTTGAGCTGGATCAATATGGGCTTGTTGTAGTTTGCATTGATGCCCGGTCGGGTCCACGCCTTCTACGCTGCGCCTTCGTCACGGCGTTGGAATTTAACAGCTTGAGCCCATATTGTCATCAACAGAACGTTGTTGTTACGTACTGATTACTCTCTCAGCTAAAGGAAACATTTTAATTTATACATTGAGGCAACTCAGTTTTTTGTCTTTTAATTTATTTTTAATCCTAACTTTTTTAATATTATTATTTAATATTTTATTAATTTCTAATTATTTATCATAATTTGTTTCAGTTATCATCTATAAAATTATCATAGTCTCGAATAAACATCCTTAATTTTAATTTATACTCAATCTTTGCAAGCATTTATTTTTTAACATGTTATTGAATAAAAAAATAATTAGAAATAAATTTTTAAAACTTAATACAATCTATAATCTGAATTGCGAGTTTTATGAGTTGAGCCGCGAGACTTAGATCAATATTATATATTGTTATCTTGATAACCAACATAAAATAAATGATATCTTGGAAAATAATTTATAGTCAAATCACACTTTTATCGATTATACAAGTTATATGTATACCTGTTAAATTAATTAGATCATATAGAATCAACTCGTGTGCGAGTTAATTTTAAATCGGGCCAGAGGAGTTGGTTGATAGGTTTCAAGATGAGCTCGTTGAGTCTGATTTAATAACAATACCAAATAATTTTATCTTTTTATAAATTCCATCTTTCAAAAAAAATTCTTTAAGTTGTACTTCCGGATTTTGTTTTACTTTAATCTCAACTTCAACATTATGTTGATTTTAAATTGGTTATCATCATTTATTTATTTTGTTTCATATGAGATTATGGTCTCAAACAAACATTTTGATACTTGATCAATGCTAACTTGCCAGGCCAGGTTCAATAACAATACTAAATATTTTTTTTATTATTTTAAAAAAAATCAACCTGCAAAAGTTAAACTAGTTTCATCCCATAGATTTGGATATAGTTTTTTTTTATCATTCTCTTATAAAAGGCTTTAAAAAAACTTATTTAATGAGTTTCTTTTATTTATTAAAATATTGAAAGTAAAATATGTTAAAAGAACATTCTTTATTTATTATTGTTATTGTTTTTTAAAAATGGATATCCCCCGTATAGCATGCAATGCTCCATCGTCGTACCACTATCCTGGATAGAATAGGATTTTAGAGGTGGCTTCTACGAGTCCACGAAGTGGCTCCAACCCTTTCCAAAGACAGCATCCTGTTTCACAAGGTATTCTGCCTCCACATTGGGCCAAAGGCTGGCTCTAATACCATTTGTACCGCCCCAAGCTCAGGGCCAGAGGTGTAGCATCAAGTTGGGCTTCCTGAGCAAGCACAAGAGGCCCACTCAGTGTTACACTTGTAGCAAGCCACTCAGCTGCATTCCGAGCTCCTCAACGTTTAGGACGTTACGATAGGTATTAAATTAAAGCACCTTCGTATTTTATAGTGTAAAAACGTTTGTTATTATTATTTTTAATTAAATTTATTTTAATATTTTTAGGTTATTTTGATATATTGATGTTAAAAATATATATATTTTTAAAATATATACATTATCTTAATATATATAACATAGATCAGTTCTTGAACTTTGTTCTAGTATTATATATTGTTCTTTCAAATTCCTGCTGCGCTTGCATTCAATTATTCTCTTCCCTTTTTTATTTATAATCTCATTACCTACCCCGCAGCATATCGTGGCAACCTAACCAGTGTTTTTTTTTTTAATTTATAAACCGAGGTTGCTGTTGACTGAACGATTACTGAGCGATGAAGCTACTTGGTCACACGTCGAGAAAGGGGCAAGGCCAATCCTTTTTAAAATGAGCTTCTTTTTTCACTCGTCTGGTAGTTTAAGTTTTTAATCTGTGAAAAAATTAATCGTACAGAGAGATTGATTTGATAGTAATTTCTTATTTAATTCCTATTAACATATCAGATTCTCGGAAGGTTTTCTTTTTCAAGGGAGGGTCTGTTTAAATTTTCCAGACGGATAATTTTGCTCTGTTGAAGAGAAACTCAAAGATATTGTTATTAGTATCGAATCGGAGCTTGAATCGTTTGAATGCTTCGGGTATTAGTATCGATTCGACACTTCACGGGTCGAAGAGAAACTCGAATTTAATGTTATTAGTATCGAACCGGTGCTTGAATCGTTTGAATGCATCGGATATTAATATCGATTCGACACTTTATACTTTATAGGCTGGAGATAAACTCAAAGATAGTGTTATTAGTATTGAACCGGAGCTCGAATAGTTTGAATGCATCGGTTCATTGTTTTCAATCGGTTCCAGTTCGATATATAGAGCAAGTATTCTTTGAAGATTTTTATCGTAACTACAGCTTGGTTCTTAATCGGTTCAATTTAGTTCAAGCCAACTCTTAGCCAAGTTCGGTCTGGTTTAGACCATTTTTTACCTTATCAATTACACAAATGGTCCAGGTTTGATGAGCTAGGGTTGAGGCTGTTATGCCGGGACTAATCGTCATCCATGCACGGCAAGCCCCGTGTCCCCGCACATTATGCTGTCAGAGGTGCCCTCCATTAATGAATTAAAATTAGGTAGGTTGAAATGTAGATGGCTAACTAGATTTGTAGTTGATGCTATATTGCATGCCCAACACAACTAAACGTGTTTTGAAAAATTAGATCAAGGGCATAAACCCAATCAAGAAAAAAGAACAAGGAACTTGAAAAACAAATTGATCTAATTAAGATTTTAGTATCGGTCACCTAATGAGAAGTTGAAAAAAAAACCTGACCGCTTAAAAATCTGGTCGCTGGTCCTGACATCACCGAGGGGGATGTTGATCTGATCACGACGGATGAGATCATCAGTATAATAGCGTGAAATACTTGGTATTGCATTTTTATACGTGTTTAAGTGTTTTTTAAAAAGGTTTTTGTTATGGAAAAAAATATTAAAACTTTTTACCATGCATTTTTTTATTTTATCTTCTAACAAAATCATCCACAATAATTTCTGTACAATTTTCACTTCGAATTATCATGTGAATTTTAGAGGAAATTGAAGAGTTTCCGAATGTAACATGCCTAGGAATAAATCTCTAAACAACTTTTTTTTAGAGGTTCGAAGAATCTTTAATTGTAAAATTAATGACTTTTAATAGGAGAATGTAGTAAATGGGATAATGAGTTATAAATTTTAAGAGCAAAAATATTATTCTTGTTTTTGCAAGATAAACACTCAAGTTATTAAAGCATGGATACTTAAATAATAGAAATTGTGAAATATTTATATAGGTAGTTAAGAAAATATATAATTTACGCCAGGTTGCTTGAATAGAGGCTGGAGTGTTATTGTAACGTCAATAAAAAATAAAAATCTTCATACAATGTTAATGGTAAATGATATTCATTATACAATATTAATGGGGGACATATATCTATTATATAATATTAATGTTGATGGAAATATGAGACCATTAAAATACTCTTATACATCTACTAATATATAAAAAAAAAATTGATGATTATCAGCATTAATATTTTATGTTAAAAGGCATAGTAGTTAACAAACAAAATCTCATGACCCAGGGCCTGTAATGATTATTGTGTTGATGTCTTTTTGATTTGACATGATGTTAAAACCTTGGATAATAGATACGATAATTACTCAAATATATATTTGTGGGTGTTTGGGGCCGCGGTTCAACCCGCGTTTGTGTTGAACCGCGGCTCCAGTCACTTCTTTACCAAACGGGACCCTAGCTTTTAGCTGTGGGTCCCACTAAAAAAACACATTTCACGCCGCAACATCAAAAGCCACTGAGAGTTGCTTTTGCAGCCGCGGCACATACACCCCCAGTGAATGACAAAGAAAAATAACAAATGAAAAATAACATGCAGGGAGAACCCATCGTCTTCCCCAACTCCGGCGACAACAACACCGGCCACCAAGGTTGACAGCGCCAGCTCGTCCTTATCTCTCCCCCAACAGCATCCTCTCTCTCTCTCTCTCTCTCTCTTCCTTCGCCATTGTTGCACACAGCAAGCTCTCTCTCTCCTTGCCAACTCCTGCATCAGCTCCCGGCCAAAAGCAGCACCAGATCCACCGTGAGCTCACGCCACCACCCAAGCCTTCTTCTCCAGCTCCGGGAAGCAGCAACGAAGCAGGAGAGGCGAACGACAGTTGTGCCCGACAACTTCCAACGCCCCGTCCGGCCACCACAGGTCTCCATTTTCGACGCCACAACGACAGGGATAACCCCCTCGGCCTCCTCTACCCGTCGGTACCGGCCGTTCACCCTCTAGTCACAGTCGGCCATTTCATGAACAATAACATGCCCTGGTTAATTCATGCAAAAACGCACCGTTTTGGGCAACTGAACAGTAACATGCCTGCGCCTGTTTAAACTCTTGGGCTGGGCTGGGTTGCTGTCGGCCCAGCCCACGTCCAGCATAGGTGGGCCCTTTTGGCCCAACTTGGTTGTACCAGCCCATTTAGTCTGGGACAAGCCCAGTCCAATTTTTTTTAAAATATAAAAATCATGTTTTTAAAAAATTAAAAATTGTGTACATAGAGATCAATTCTGATGAAAGTGATGTAGAACAAGTGACAGAGACGTATATGCTCAAGAGAGAGTATCCAAAATTCAAAGGCAACTGAATTTCCGCAGTTCGGGCGCTGAAGTCGGAATGATGCAAAAACTCACCCAGTTGATGTGTCTCGGCGTTTCCGGAGGAAGTCGGTAGCTTTGCTGCTGATGCATGCCTTTTTGGGCCGAACTCCATCGTTTAGGCCCCAAAATCATCATTTTTGCCATTTTAGGAAATTTGATGGGAGAATAAAAATGAGTGTCTAATTTACTTTAATTATTAATTACATTTTATTATTATGATAATTAAATCTACAATATTTAAAAAATATACATGTGTGTATTTTTAATTAATTTTATAAGTTGACAGCAATATGAAAAACATGGTAACCAAACACACAAAACTGCTTTTCATTAAACTCAATCTCAACCACAGTTTTAACCAAACACAAATTTCAGTCATGAACCGTAGCTAAAAGCGCTTTTCAGAAACCAGCTTTTTTTCAACCTCAACCACAACAGCAACAGCTGCAACAGCTGTGCCAAACAGGCCCTTTATCTTGGCTTAGCGCAAAGCTGAATCTAAATATGTTGGTTTTGACAAATCACCGGATTCACGTGCACTTAAACTCAACGTGTAGTTGTATCCAAAAATATTAGATCCGGAAGCTCGTCAAACATGTGTTTATCTGAGCTTAAAACATTATTGAACCCAATATCACTGGGTTGATCGCTCATCAAACCCATATGAACCCAATAATATAGAGTTTGACAAGTTACCAGAACAATATATATACACTCAAGGTTAATATTTATTTGAATAATAGGATGTCAAGTGAGGAAATAAACAAGACTCTTGTAATTGGACATGATATTTTGCTTAGACCTGTGCATACACTAAGTTATCACTGTTTTTTTTTTTTTTTTTTATCTTTTTAAACATGAATTTGAAGCTTAAAAATAAGCTTGAAAAATGCACTACTCCACCAGAAAATAAAATACAGGAACAAGTAGTATTACCAGAGACCAGTCATCAAAGAATAAAAAGGGTTTTAATCAAGAGAATCAAAGTTGACAAGATAGGTATATTCATTTGCACGACTATGGCGATGATTTTTAAGTTTTGACAGAGTATTAGCCATGTGCCGGAGGAGCGGAGAGCCGGAGAGGACTAAACTAAGATTCCTTCCTGTATTTCACGTTGGAAGATTATCTCTTTTCCAAGTCAACGGCACGAAGAAGGGAAATTAATTAGTTCATAGAAACTCGCAAAGCATGAGACGGTGCAGCAATGGCCAAGTGATTTACCGGAAAACATGATACGATTTTCGTTGAAGGTGGATTGAATACTTAAAAGTGCATGTATTAAAATATTTTTTTATTTTTAATATTAAAGCGTTAGCACATCAAAATAAAAAATGAAATTAATTTTAAATAAAAAATATGCTGGCCGGATTGCTAATCACGCTAGAAGAAAACGAGATTCTGCAAAGAGTGCGGGCCACTCCTGACAAGTCACAAGCTCGTTGCTTCAGACGTATCCTTGAAGAGAAAAAATTCAAGTGGGTGAATTAATTTCCGTGGAGCAAGGCAGCGTGTTCTTCTCTTGTTTGAGAATTGAATTCGTGTTTGCTAGAGAGAGAATGGAAGATTGTTTTTCGGCCGGCGATTAAGGTCGCGGTGATTGCTCGGGACAGGTGTGGCAAAGTTAACGGGAGTTCTTCCCTGTTTATCATTTTTTACAAGATGCTTGCTATCACGGCGGTGGCAGCTCGACTGACCCGGTGTTTTCCTCCTCCTAAAGGGTTTTCAGTTCAGACTTCTCAGTTGTCTGAAAAATATACACTTTTTTATCATTAAAAAAATCTAAAAATATATAAATTTTATTTTTAAAAAATACTCGACAGAAAGTTCAGAATAATTTTATAATCACAAGTACATAATTAGATTATAAGATTTCACTAATAAAAAGTGGCCTCGGCTCGTCGATGCCGGGGCAGTCCCGTCAGTTTAGCCAGCGAATCGAAGGTCTGTTTCCGTGTTTACTTGTACAAACGGCATAAATTTTATTTTCGTTGCTTCGTGAGGTGTATTCAAGGAGTTTCCTTTTCCTTCTCTCCTCCCCCTCTTACCTCGGCTTGCTTCAAGAAGTTTACTTCTTGTTGATGAGTTCGGGTCTTTAAATAGCATTCACGGTTAGTCCTGGAATTTCATAATATATAAGAATTATTCAAGTTGAATATATAAATAATTAAATAAAAATATATTCAAGAGTCATTCTCTATAATCATACGAATGACCTTCTAGATTAATATGTTTTTTTTTTTTAAATTATTTTCTTTCTAATGATGAATTGTCAAAATAAGAATAAAATAGAAGACCATGATCATATGTATATATATATATATATATATATATATGTAACAAGCTATATTCTGGTATTAAATTATAGGTTTCTTGATGAGAAGATTTGAGAGTGATTCAGGCTGTTTTAAAAGAAAAAAAATATTTTTTTTCTTTTAAAAAAGAATTTTGCTATCTCTTATTTTAATTCTCAGCACATATACGTCTTTTATTTTTCTCTTAAAAAACAATTTTGCTATCTCTTATTTTAATTCTCAGCACATATACTTCTTTTATATCAAAATTAATTTCCATCTTCGATTTTAATTGAGGTTTAATTAATTTGCCTAATTTCTTTATAGCCACCATCCGGCTTCCTGCCAAACCTCAAAAGAGTAGAAAATCTTGTTATTATATATAATTTAATGTCTATATTTTAATTTCACCTCTTTTTTTTTCCTTTTGTTTTAAAATCTAAATTCAACCTTTTTTCTCGTTCGTCAAAATCGATCCATTTTATTACTACTGGCCACGACATTTTCAACAGTCCACCCTCGAAAAGAGCACCTCCTATTGCGGCGTCCTTGTCCTTACTCTCGGACACAGTGAATCGAAGTAGACTTGCTCACGTATAATCACCCGTCCTGATGATGTCCACCTCCTTAACTTGCCGCTTAGTCTAAAAAATCTCGAGCTCCTCCATCTCTCAGGAAACCCCCCCCCCCATAATCAAGTGATCGTATCGGTGAAGTATGTGATCGTTGAACTATCAATTATTGGATGGAAAAGTTATAGTCTTGGATATGTATAATTCATGTTTCTGTAGGGCTGTGTCTTTCAAGTTTTTTTTTTCCTTTTAAATATTTTAATCTCCATATCTTGTGTTTAAGGTGAATCCTTTTGAGCATAATTATTGCCTTTTATGGCGGTTTAAAGTTTTAAAGCCCCCGCAACTGCCTTACTTAAACTTCTTTGTTTTTCCAATTGACTAGTTGGTGGTAGTCTGTTTGTTTTCTTGCTTTAGTGAATTTCCTATAATAGCATTTCAAAGGCCTAAATATTAGCCTGTCTTGGGATTTTCGGCGCATACCCACCTTGTCTTTCTTCCGTGTTCACTTTTAGTTTCTGTTTGTAGTCTCAAGAATATAAAAATTGTGTCATGTGTTTGAAGGCTATTGGACTTCTGGTTACTGTTAGCTGTGCTTCCTGGTTGGGTGGTTGGCTGTAGTTTCGGAGTGGTTTGCGTGGCTGGGCGATTGGGATTTGTTGTTGACGCGTTTAGTTTTAAGCTCATATTCTAGAGTAGAAGCGAGGGTTTGCTTAGTGGGAACTGTTGGTGAAGGGTTTAAGATTTGGGGGTATTGTAAGATCGACTTGACGAGTCTGGTTTTATAATACCTTCATGTACTATTCTCGGGGGAGTTTGAGATTTGAGAAATTGTGAATAGTTGCTGAAGGGTTTTAGAGTTGGAAACCAGAATAATTGCTTTAAGGTTTTTACTGTTGTGGAGTTGGGTCGAGTGAAGATTTACTTGCTGCTTCAGCTCTTTCGCATTTGGGACTGACGTGGCTGTTGGCAACTGAAATAAGAGATTGTTGGAGTTGCTGATTAGGTGAGGTTCAGTGGTTGAGGCTGCTAATTAGATGAAATGGGTAGTAATGCATTTGATCATCCATTAAAAAATTCAGAACTTGAGAGCAACTCTAAGCTGAAAATGGGTATTGATCAGATCAGTGAGGGTAGTGAATCGGTAACAGTTGATTATGTGTCCTCAGAGGAGCAGTCTGAAGGAGGTCCTCTTCAGGAAGCAGAGAAGCAGTCATCAACTCTAGAGATTTTCAAATCAAAAGAATTGAATTTTTCTCCTTCACCTCGAAAAGGTTAGTATTTAGTTACTTGGCAGCCTAATAACTCATCATTTCTTTTGCTTTATACAACATATCTGAATGAAACTTCACTACACGTGCTGAATTTAGTCCTAAGAGTCTTCATCTTGATTATTTTTCTATACTTGAGAAAGCAATAATCCTAATCCGGTTCTGTTTTTGCAAAACTCGTTGCACGAAGTATTTATGTGGTGTTCTCTCATAATTTGCATATTGATAACTGAATACCAATTTTCTGTTCTAAAATTATGTTACATTTAATACTACATGGTCAGGATTGTTTTCCTGTTTGTATTGTTATAGAATTTATTCGAAATGTTTTCTGATGTCAAAGCATCTGATCTTGAAGGCTTGAATCGCTGGATCACCTCACCTGCTGAAACTCGTGGACATCCACTGTTCAATGATGATGATAATATTACATTCCATAGATCCTTGACGGAGAACAGGGCTTCAAGGCATGAGAGAAAATTGGACAGACTGTCAGAGAGTGAAAAGGTGGTTTGCATGATCTAATACATGGGTCTAACTGCAAGTTTCTTCATGCGTGATCATATGTATTGTTTAGAACCTATGCAAAAAGGCCAGAAATGCTTTCTGTGCATTATACATATACTTGTCTGATTATATATGATTTGCACCTCATGCTGCATCTCCACCTAGAATACTCTCCCCTCTGATTTTGTATGTCATTCGAGAATTCCCCTGTTTTATTTTAACTCAAATGATATATTATTTGTGTTACAACACATAAACCAACATCTATGACTGCTGGAGTATCCTATTAGCAAGGTTTCTGATATGAAAGTTTTATTCACTCTATGACATGTATTGTTAGTTTATTGTGGCAATCTGATGATCAGTTATCGAGCGGGATGTTTATCTCATTCACCTTGCTCTCAACCACTAACCTTTTCATGATTGAGTACCATTTCTTTCTATTGTTTATGAATCTTTTTGTACTGTTTTTCAGAAGAAACTAATCATTGAACTAGTCAAGATACAAAACGACGGAACAGTTGAAGTTGATATAGATGAAAATGCTCGTGTTGCTTCGGAGTTGTTAGAGCTTCACTCTGTTGAAGGGGCATCGTTTTATGCCAATGAAAGCATTTCTGGTTGCAATAAATCAATCCCGAGATTGAAAGTTGCCATGCTTGTGGTTGGAACAAGAGGAGATGTACAGCCCTTTCTAGCCATTGCAAAAAGACTTCAGGCATGTTCATAGTAATTTACTGCTTACATGCTTTGCTGTTTTTGCAATGACATTTATGCTCTATATCCCAGTTCCAGCCTCTTGTATGTCTTGCATGTGCATTCCGTTTATTATAATATTCATGTTTTTGTTTTCCTTTACTTAAGAAAGAGTCAGGTATTTTGTATTGTATCCTTGTATTTGCAAAAATCAATGGCAATTTTGCCTATGATTCACCAGTTAAACCCCATTGTCAGTGTCAAGTGTTCCCTAATCTCTATTCTATCATTATGTGTTTTATAATCTGATTTGCAGCAAATATAATCATACAATTTTTTTCTAGCAGGAATTTGGTCATCGTGTTAGGCTAGCCACTCATGCTAACTTCCGTGACTTTGTAAGATCAGCTGGTGTAGATTTTTATCCTTTGGGCGGTGATCCTCGGGTATTGGCAGGATGTAAGAGCTCCTTAATCTTTTCAAGCTATTAAAGCAATACAATTTACTATTTGCCGCAATTTAAGATATGGTCCTTGAAACTCCCCTTAGATACTTGACCTGTTTTTATTGTCCTACATGGTCAAGATTGTTTTCCCCAATTTTGCTGTTTCCTTGATTTGTTTGTGTTACACTAAATGTGAGAACTTAATTTCAGATATGGCCAGAAACAAAGGTTTCATCCCATCCGCGCCTGGAGAAATATCCATACAGAGGAAACAACTGAAGGCCATTATTGAGTCTCTTCTTGCAGCATGCACAGAACCAGATATGGAAACTGGCGTGCCTTTCAAAGCACAGGCAATTATTGCCAACCCTCCTGCATATGGTGAACAAGCAGAATTTGAAATTTCCACATTAGAGTCACTTTCTCTAGGATATAATAAAGATATAATGGAACACATCAAACTCTAACTTGCCCCTGTGTTGCAGGACATGCACATGTCGCTGAAGCTCTCGGTGTTCCAATTCACATTTTCTTCACAATGCCTTGGACGTGAGTATCAAGTGATCACTTGCTTGTAAATCTGACACTAACATTACTAGCAACACTTGAATCATCAATTTGCATAACATTTTTTTTATGTAAATCCTCTGTTACTCTGGAAAATTATGGTTTTTCTTATGCTTTCTAGAAAAAAAAAAGAATAGAGGACAGCATTTTTTTTTTACTTGTTTTCAAATTTAATGGACATGCTTTTTTAACAGCCACACTAGTTTAACTCGAAGTATTTCACATGAGTGCTTGAGTTTAGTGCTAGTTATTTCGATGCACTCATACGTGACCTGGAAAATTTTCATGCATTCTTCATAAGCGAACATGGATTTCTGAGTTAAGGAGAATTAGATGGATCCTGCAAATCAATGGTGTCTGCATGGGGGAAGGGGATACCAAAAGTGTCAAGCCTACACAACTACTAGTGTTTTGGTCACGGTTAATAAAACAGGAAATAGAAGGTTAAGAGACTGGTGTTAATTGAAATGGAAATTAGAGGAGAAGTTTGTTATTGAATTTTAAACCATGTTATATTTAGTGAATGATACTTTATTTATTGTTTATTTGTTTATCTGTTAATTTTTTATTTGAGGCTCTGCCTTCTCACTTCCATCTTCAATAGGCAGGCCAACATATGAATTTCCTCATCCCTTAGCACGTGTACCTCAAAGTGCTGGTTATTGGGTATGTTCTTTCTTGGTGCCACATCTCACTATGATTTCTTTTTACCTGTGAATCATTGGACTAATTTCACCACAAACTGTTTCCATGGACCCAGCTTTCATACATAGTTGTGGATTTACTGATATGGTGGGGAATAAGAGGATATATTAATGAATTCAGGAAAAGAAAGTTGAAGCTTCCACCAATTGCCTACTTAAGTATGTATCATGGATCAATATCTCATCTGCCAACAGGTTATATGTGGAGCCCCCATCTTGTGCCAAAGCCAAGCGGTAAGAGTTTCATTAGTTATACTGTTGTTAATCATTCTCAAGCGCAAACGTCAATGTTGCTATCTTCCTTATAGCACCATTAATCGGTAACTCTTTGTTAGAGTGTTCTAAGATGCTACTTTCTCCAAATTATATTCCTCTATTTTTCGAACAAAATCCATTCTTTTGTCCATCCCCTCGGAATAGGCAACTGTTGAATATGGTAAAAAGAAATTATTGGATGTCAAAAACTTATTCCACAGCAAGGTTCGTAGAAAAATATTTATGTTTTTAATTACTGGCATGCACCTAGGATTGATTTTTTACTTACTATGATGAAAATACTTTTGAGGTTATTCCTTCTCTAAACACTTTTCATGTTTCTATTGCCAAATAACAGCTTAGTTATTTGCATGGTTAAAAGAGCCACCAACTCATCATTTATTCTAGGTTGATCACTAAAAGCTGGAAATCTGCAGAGAGCCAGTTTAATCTAGTTTGTTCATTGTGTTTTCTTGTACTTGTCAATGCTACTGTTTTTCTCCTTTAGGAGGGAGAGTTAGCCAGACCAATCTTTTTATTTGCTCTCAACCACAAATGCTAATTTGCATGGTTAAAAGAGCCACCGACTCATCATTTATTCTAGGTTGATCACTAAAAGCTGGAAATCTGCAGAGAGCCAGTTTAATCTAGTTTGTTCATTGTGTTTTCTTGTACTTGTCGATGCTACTGTTTTTCTCCTCTAGGAGGGAGAGTTAGCCAGACCAATCTTTTTATTTGCTCTCAACCACAAATGCTATTTGGAACTCCTTATCAACTTTGAACCCCCCCTCTCTGGAGGTTTCTTTAGCGACATTTAGGTGTTTTCTTTGTTTTTCTGTACAATCTTTGTTATAATCTTTCTAAATAGTCGAGTACAAATGTTGTGCTTCATATGTATAATCAACTTTGTAACTAATCTGCAGACTGGGGACCCTTAGTTGATGTTGTTGGTTATTGTTTCTTAAACCTTGGATCAAAATATAAACCTAAAGAAGAGTTCGTGCAATGGATTCAGAAAGGAAAAGAACCCATATATATTGGATTTGGGAGCATGGTACGGTGATTTCCCTTGAGCTGTTATAGTTGTATTTTCATGGAGTTTTGTTTGTTGTCTGATGTACCTCGCATTGCTACATTTATCTCTCTAGGTTTTATATAGCAGTTGTCCTTTTGATGTGCATACTGTGATTTTACTATGAATCTCCTGGGTGTATGCTAGATTGTGAACGAGAACAGCCTTTACTATTGATGAATGAATGAGGGCAGGGAGATTTGGGGATTGTATATTTTGAAGCTTGGTTGTAATTTAAATTATTTGCCTATGATTTCTCAGCACCAGTGATAAAATAACCAATGATATATGCACATAGTAACTCATGGGATCACAAAGTTCACTTTTAAAATTGCGCTTCTCTGAAAAGGCCTCTTTGAGAAAACCAAATCCATGTACTTACTGATTTTGTAGATTGATCTATTTTATGTTTGAAGCAATGAAGGATGAATTAATTAACTTGAGTAAAATAGCTTTTCAATATTTTTGACCAAATCTTCTCAATTACAGCCGAGTCCTCTGTTAAATTCATATTCTCTTATGACATATTGTTAGTACTTGTGGTAAATTGTTCCCTGTGCTTATATTTGAATATTGCATTTTTGCATGGTCTAAACTCCAATGAAGATTCTAAGTATGCATCAATGGGCTTGTGCTGTTATGGCATATTATTTTTCTCTGTTTTTTTAAATATAACTGAAAATGAAATGTCAAACAGCCCTTCTGTCCTCATTCCATTTTATTTTAAATTCATATAGTTGGCCAATATAATCTTGTTTTCTTCATTTAGTTTTTTTAGAGCTATAATTGAAACAATTATTTGTTGCTCGTGAAGCCTCTTGAAGATCCCAAGAATACAATGGACATAATATTGGAGGCTTTGAAAGAAACTGGACAAAGAGGAATAGTTGATCGAGGTTGGGGAGATCTTGGAAATTGTAAGCATTTTCGTTTTTTTTTCCATGCCTGCTTACAGATTCCGATCACTTGCTCAGAAAGTGACATCATAGTGGAGTTCTGAGTTGCGTCAGTGTAGAAATTAATATCTGTCCACATAGGGCTTTGTTGACTGGTGAATCTCTATCATTTTACCTGGTTTTGGTGGGCAATTTGGATTTTGCAATTTGCTCAACAATAGTTGAAAAATGCTTCACAGAGGCATAACTGAAGCTTCTAAATGAATATGCTTTATTTAGCTGTACAGATATCTACTCACCTAGAGTGTGGCACTTTCCTATATACAAAATAAATTCACTAATGTCCATATGTTATTAGTTTCCTGGGTGATATTTAGTGGGATCGAATTGCCTTCTCAGCTTGAATTTTACTTTCCTGTTCCCTTTTTTCTTTTAGTAATATATTTTTCTTCCATTGCATCCATAAACCACCATAACATGTTTGATGATACGTTGTTGAATTCCTCATGTATTGTTGCCGATTTGTCATCAGTCATTATAATAGTTTGAAATTTCTTTCCATTGTATGGCTTTTGATTTTTAAATGAAACCAACTACTAAAATGTGAAACATGTATAGTTTCTCTTCTGATGGAAACGGTTGTTGCAGTCATGGAAGTGCCTGACAGCGTCTTCCTTTTGAAGGATTGCCCTCATGATTGGCTGTTTCCTCAATGTGCTGCCGTGGTGAGTGATATCTAAGATTGTGATTCTGTTGCTAAATAAACCTTTGCACAGCTGGCAAGTATGGCCTTTGCCTTTTCCTTCTCCTTTTACTCACCCTATTAGACAATCATAAACAATACTGGGATCTCTGCTATTGCCTAGATTTATTGATATGGATGAATACCCGGAATGACTTGCTATTATCAATACACACCTCCACTAGAACGTTTTGTTACTCAAGTATATGGGTTACCTTTGTAAACTGGATAATTGATTGGAAGCTTTTTACAACAACATGCAGGTTCATCATGGTGGTGCTGGAACCACGGCTACTGGGCTAAGAGCTGGGGTAAATTCTCCTTTTAGATAGCTTAATATTCTCTTGAATTCATTGGAGAATGTCTCATCTTTTAAATCAGTTTCATGTTTGGAAATGGTATTGAGAGAGCTTGTAATCTATTCAAGTTATGCAACTCAATTGTTTATTAGAAGTTTAGAACCAAGTTCACTTTTTACATGTTGACCTTGTCTCCTTTAAAATTGTTAATTACAGTGCCCGACAACTATAGTGCCATTCTTTGGCGATCAGTTCTTCTGGGGTGATCGATTGCATAAAAAAGAGCTGGGGCCTGCACCTATACCAATAGCTAAGCTCAGTGTTGAGAGTCTTTCCAATGCAATAAGGTTCATGCTAGAGCCTGAGGTAAGCAATATGTTGTACATGGCCTCCCAATTCTTGGAAGAGTCATTTCATAGAATATCACACATATGTTAGATTTCACTGATATGATTTTATTGTCTCATTAGTGTTTCTTAGTGGTTGTGATAGTAAATTTTTTAGATCAGAAAATCTTGCTAATTCCTCTCTTGGATAGATTTCTTATAAGCTGATCATTTCAGTCATCTTTTAAGATGTTGGAATCGATCAATTAAGCTGCAACAATGTGCTTCTGCCACTTTAACTTCCTCACACCTGTCTGGAGTTTGTAAGGAACTTCAGATTTTCTCTTTACTCCGTGACAGAGTTAAAATACAGATCAAAACAAATGCAAGGGAAATTTTGATGTTTTATTGAACATAAGTATGAAAGAAACACCTTTATATTTTCAGGAAAAAAACATGAACTTGCAAAGAAGAATTATAAACAGAGAAGTCATAGACCCATTCACTCTATTTTCATAATATTTCTCAAATTATGTTTTCAAGCAAGAAAATATATTTTTAATGATGAAAGTATATTTGGAAACTACAATTTTTTGCTATGGCTTACTCCTGTCTTATTTTCTCTGAATTGGGTGGCACCTCTGTCTGCTATAAAAATCCACATCAAAGGTGTTTTGAAGTTGCAGAACGATGTAATGCTCTCTGAAAGACAAAATGTTTATGGAAACTTTGCTGAATTTAGTTTCTAATCTGAGCGTAATTTAACGTGGTTAACCATCATGTTAGCTTAACACCAAAATCTTTCCTGTGCACAACTTTTATAAGGATGCCTTTTCAATTCCTAATGGGACTTTTAACATGGTCAGGTTAAATCCCGAGCTATGGAATTGGCTAAGTTGATAGAAAATGAAGATGGCGTTGCAGCTGCAGTTGATGCATTTCACCGGCATTTACCTCCTGAGCTGCCCTTGCCTACTTCATCGTCAGAGGACAATGACCAGCCAAACCCCCTGCAATCGATCTTTATTCAAATTGAAAAGTGGTGCTGCCTACCTTGTTCGTAAGCTTCTCTCGGTGTCTTTTCTTGTATAGATAATGCTTTCTTTGTTTTCATTTCTTTTGATCTTAGATATCTTATGATTTGTTTTCACATTTCATTCATTCCATTCGTGGCTGGTATAGTATTGAGGGATAGTAAAAGGCTGTATCAGGTTTTTTTTATAAATTTTTTTTCACTGGTTGTGTAACAGCATGAGGCTTTTTGTTACATTTATTCTGGTCGTCAGTCTCTTTACATTTGTAATAGAAATATGAAAATTAGGGAATGATACATCTCAAACCAGTTTGGTGTTTGTTATCCATTGATCAGTTCTGGTTTGATTTGCTGGTGAAACTCTATTGTTATCCTGGGTCTTTGTTAGCATACCACGACTGGGAACCATATGAATCGAACACCACCACTTCCTTTTGTTTTCTAGGTTGCATGAAGGCACACGATGGATGTCTGAACCAAATGAACTCTGCATTTTATTTTTCTCATTTTTGGCTAAAAAGAAGTTAAAAAGGATCGTTTTCTTTTTTTTCTTCCCTTTTTTCTTTTCCTTTTATTTCTTTGAACTGTGGAAATTTCTAAGCTATCATTAGAAATCCAATATATGGAGGTGTTGAAGCTTGAAGGAACCCCAGATATCCGGTCCATTTGACGCTTTGCATTACTCAATGCCTTTGCCTTGGGAAACTGTTGTGAAATTCCATGATTATATCTTGTTCTTGGTGGGACCATTTAACATGTCAAGTGATTAATTAGGCAGTTTGAAGCATTTCAAGGTACGTATTGGATGATTAATCGTCGAAAGTAATTGAATTCACGGATCACTTTTCAATTGTTATATGATACGAACATTTTAAAAATGGTTAGCATTGCACGATGACTTGGGGTCTCAGATCACATGATCTTCTTTTTTTTCAAAAAAGAAGGTAAAAAAAGAAGATCCATTTAATCACAAGCATGGAACGTTTAGTTAATTAGCAAATACTTTATTAATTGATGAGCTGCCAAGTAAGAACAAGACTTGGGTTGCTGCTTTTTGTTCGAATTTATTGCTGCATAATGGAGCAAATCGAAGCAAAGTGATGGCTTCTCTGGGAGCTTTGTGTTTGAAAGCAAAGGCAAGGCCTTACGTTAACAGTGGTATTAAGCTGGATATTCCGAAACATCCAATTCAATGACAGATTTTAGAGACACAACCTCGTGTTTTAGCTCATAAACACCCTTATCCACGATAGATTTTAGGGAAAGTAGCTTTGGATTTTCTTGTATTTTACACCGAATTTTCGTTCTGTCCATAAATGTAATTGCACTTTATAATCATTCTCCAATTCTTATATGTTTTGATGTCTCTCCATCTTGATTCCATGAAATAGCTTGCTTGCGTTACGAGGCGCAAATCCTATCAAAGTGGTTGCTATATGAGATGCACCGTGTACCCGCTCTACTGTCACACCTGATGTTCCATTCGGCACAAATCCATAGCCTTCAAATTGCCTAACTCCTGATGAATAGTCAAGACCCAACATATTAACAAAGCAAAAACAGCAAACCATCAAGTAGTTAGCGCAGTAGAAAAAAGTTGAGAAGACTAAGAAGTTTGCTAATTCTATGGTCTCAAGTTTGAGCATTATAATTACTAATATGATGATCATATAATTGTTAACTTCAAGATTCTTAGGATTAATCGAGTTACATACAAGCTGGCTTAGACATTCATGTAAATCAAAAAAAAAAGAAGCAAAAACAGCTGGAAAATGAAACATGTCTCAGTAGCACATGTACTCATCTCCCAGTCCTATATTGTTTTAAGCAATTTCAACAACATTTTTTTTATCAGTTATATATATTGCATACAAAATACACATGAAATGCAATTTGATTGGGTGTGACTACTAGGGTCATGTCTCAATTTCACCTTAGCATTACCCCTGCAGTCAGTCAGTGATGTCTACAATAATCCCTTAACGAGTGAATGAGCCCGGCTGACCGTATCATAAAAAATCGTTCCATCTTAACTTGGCTAGGATATTGTCAGGTTGGAAGCAGCAGTCTCTCTTCTGGATCAATTCCTCTGCACTGGGTCTGATCTGGGTTTGACTTTGAATACCGAATGATCTAATTGATGAAGTTGCTGAACTGAATCTATATTAACGAAGGTTGCTACTTCAGTAGATTCTGATAGGTGAAAGGATCTATATTTTGATTCAGGTGTTCTGGGCTGGGACGTTTCTGTTATTTCTTTCTAATCTGATCAGCCATTGGCCCGGGTACATGGTAATTACTGTAGTGAATAATCAGAATGAACTCTGGTTTAGAGTCCCAGCATACCCTTACCACTGGGCTCAAAGATATTATGTTCCTTATGCTTCAGATGCTGATGCTATTCGTCAGATAATAAATCAAGATATAGCTTATGGTATGTTCTGCGTGGAACATGAATTGAAGTGTTTGTTTGCTGTCATTAACGTTGTGTTTTGATTTTTTTTTATCAGAGCCTCAGTCTCTTGCATTGCCCACATGAAGCTTGTAAGCTTTTATGGATCTAATTGGAAAAAAATACACTCTTTGCCCAAAAGATGGGACCCAGTAAATTGGAACCAAACATCCCCACCATCCAACGAATCAGAATCCACCGAGCCTTGAAACTATGCGAAGGCAGGCCGGACAGAAACAGAACGTCTGCCTTTTACCGAACAGATATTCTTGCATCTCCGATTATATTATATAGAAAAATGGCGATTTCTTCTCTCTCGGCATCGACGATTCCTTCTTTGAACACTCCCAGCTCCACTTCTAAATACTTATCCACAGTATCTTCATTTTCTTCTCTCCAGTTTCCAGCACAGCTTTGTCGACTCCAGTTTCGAAAGAGATGGATTTCCTCTCCTTCCAGGCCCCGAATTTTGCCTCTGGTAACTATTTCTCACTCAACTCTGCAATTTGTTTAACGTATTTTCTTGGAATCGGTGAGACTTAGTGTTGAGAATAGAAAATATTTCAGTGTATAAAATAGGAATTATAGAAACATGCTTTATGTATTTTATTCTCTGCTGCAAGGGCAGTAACTGATTCCTGACATGTAGGAATCAGTTACAGCCACTTGCTTAGCCTTTGTGTATAAATACACTACTCATGATCAATGAACAAATTAATTCAGCCAAATCATCTTTTCTATCTAAGGTTTTACATGGTATCAGAGCAGGTTATCATCACTGCCAATTAGTTTTTTTTTCTCACTAAAATCATCACAACATCTCACATTTTGTTCCACTAAAATCATCAATCCAGCAGCACCGTTCTCTGCTCTTTTCATCATCTCTTTTCATCATACTCACCAAAAATGGCCAATACAGAATCATCATCCAATCTGGAGACTAGTCTAGATCATTCAAAGGAAAGCTTCTCAAACCTATTTTTCACACACCATTCAGATCACCCAGGTTTGGTTTTAATCTCCAAACCATTAAATGGGGATAACTATCCCACATGGAAGAGGGCTATGACCCTAGCTTTGAATTCCAAAAACAAGTTAAACTTTGTCAATGGTTCGATAAGAATCCCTTCAGCAGAACTTGATCCGGAGGGATATGCAGCATGGTCTAGATGCAATGATATGGTCCATTCTTGGATCATCAACACTCTGAATCCAGAGATTTCAGATAGTGTAATCTACTATTCTACAGCTCATGAAGTGTGGGAAGACCTTCATGAACGTTTTTCTCAAAGCAACGCACCAAGGATTTTTGAAATCCAGCGTGATATTGCTTGTTTCAAGCAGGAGCAGCTCTCGGTTTCAGGGTATTACACCAAATTAAAGGGGCTGTGGGACGAACTAGCTTCCTACAGTGATTCTCTACATGCAGCACAACAAGATCAACAAAAGCTTATGCAATTTTTGATGGGTCTACACGAATCTTACACTGCTGTTCGTGGACAAGTGCTGCTGATGAATCCCCTCCCTTCGATTCGGCAGGCTTATTCCCTTGTTACCCAGGAAGAAAAGCAACGCCTTCTAAGCTCGACGCACACAATCAGCGACTCCATTAACAGTGCTGCCATGGCTGTTCAAGGGAGAAATAACAGACCCATTGACAGAGGAGAACGAACCCACCACCCCGTTCGTTCTCAAGGAAGATTTGAGCAAGACAGGGATAATTTTGGTGGTGGACGACGGTTTGACAACACTGACCGGAGGAATTTTGGACCAAGACGGGGACGCCCCCAATGTTCTCACTGTGGAGAACAAGGTCATTGGGTGCAGACTTGTTACGAGCTCCATGGCTACCCAAATGGACACCCAAAGGCAAGAAACAACCAGGGAAGACGTTTCAATGGTGGTGGTGGTGGTGGTGGCCAACGATACACTGCCAATCATGTGGCAGCCACTTCTTTTAAGAACGATGAGAGGGCGAACGACAGGTCGTTCCATGTGGCAGCCAATTCTTTTAACGATGAGAGGACGAACGACAGGTCGTTCCATGTGGCAGCCACTTCTTCTAAGCATGATGAGAGGGACGACAGGTCGGTTGGAATTTCTGAATTCCAATTGAAACAGCTCCTCTCTCTTCTCAATGATAAGCCCGAATCCAGTGGTGCAAAACCACCTGCAGTGACTAAACCAGGTTTGCCCAAAATTGCTTCGCGCAATTGGATTATTGATAGTGGGGCAACTGACCACATATCCTCATCACCATTTAATTTTCAGCGAAAAAATAATTATCCTTTGCCTCCTGTATTACTGCCTAGCGGGGAAACTGCAGATATTGTTACAAAGGGAACATTGCCTTTGAATTCCTGTTATTATTTGCATGACGTACTGTGTGTCCCCACATTCAAAGTTGATTTGATGTCAGTCAGCCGATTGACGAGAAATTTGAATTGCTCAATAACGTTTTTTCCTTATTGGTGTATTTTACAGGATCTGGCTACGAGGAGGATGATTGGTTTGGGTAAACAGCGAAACAGACTCTACTACTTGGTGAAGATAGCGACAAAGAACTCTATGGTACAACCTACCCCACCATCTCACCAAACAGTCTGCAACCTCACCATCTCATCAACTGATCTTTGGCATAAGCGTCTCGGCCACATCTCACCCAAGAACTTAAGTTTCCTTGCTCAGCAATTTTTAAATTTTTCAATTCAGTCTAGTCATGTTTGTTCTATTTGTCCTTTAGCTAAACAATGTCGTTTGTCTTTTAATTCTAGTGAAATTTCAACTATTAAACCTTTTGAATTAATACATTGTGACATTTGGGGCCGTTATCGACACCCTTCTATTTCTGGTGCATATTACTTTCTTACCATCGTTGATGACTTCACACGTTTCACGTGGATTTTTTTAATGCGTCACAAATCAGAAGCTCAATCTCTTATAAAAAAAATTTTTTGTTATGTTTTCACACAATTTGATACTTTCATTAAAATTTTTCGAAGTGACAACGGTGGTGAATTTATTTCACTTCGTTCATTTTTTCAAGATAAAGGCGTTATTTTTCAACATTCCTGTGTTTACACGCCTCAACAAAATGGGGTTGTGGAACGCAAACATCGCCATATTTTACAAGTTGCTCGGGCTTTAAAATTTCAGGCTCAATTACCAACTCATTTTTGGGGAGAATGTGCTTTAACTGCTGTACACATTATCAATAGAATTCCTTCCACAGTGCTCAATTTTAAAACTCCATTTGAACTTTTATACTCAAAAATACCTTCTTTTTCACACCTTCGGGTATTTGGGTGTTTAGCTTATGCTACAAATGTTCATCCATCACATAAATTCGATTTTCGTTCTATTCCTTCAATTTTTATTGGATATCCTACTGGTCAAAAAGCATATAAATTATATGATTTATCCACTAAGAAAATTTTTACAAGTCGGGATGTGCATTTTCATGAAAATATTTTTCCTTTTTTATCTGCCAAAACCGGCACATCATCACATTATGGCCCTATCCCTCTCCTGACCCACGGCCCATTCACCACCAGCCCACCTACTTCCGCCCCACTTCACCCCAGCCCACCTGATCATAGCCCACATAACCAAAGCCCACCTACTGCCAGCCCACAGACTTCATCTCTCCCGTTCAGCCCTCCGTCTCTTCCAACCCTCACCGACAGCACCCAGCCACCATCCCTCCCATCACCGACCACCACTACTACCCAACCTCCTCCCATATTACATACTTACACCCGTCGTCCGAAATCCTCCAACCCCGACCCTCCACCATCATGTTCCCATAACATCCCATCCTTACCCCCTCACCTGCCTCGGTCACCAGAACCACCATCACCACCAGTTCCAGTTCGTCGCTCCGGCCGCCACACTGCTCCGCCGACCAAACTCAAAGATTACGTCTGCTCTACTGTTTACTCCCACCAATCATCCCCTTGGCAGCCCGGTTCCACCAAAGGTACTCGTTTTCCCATGAGCAAATTCATTTCTTACCATCGTTATACACCTGCAAACCATTTCTTTGTTGGTCAGATCAGTTCCATTTCAGAACCCCAAACTTATTCAGAGGCTGCTCTTCATCCTGAGTGGCAGGCAGCCATGCAAACCGAGCTCCAGGCTCTGCAAAATAATGGAACTTGGACAGTTACTCAATTACCGTCGGGCAAGAAACCAATCGGCTGCAGATGGGTTTATAAGGTTAAACTCAATTCGGATGGTTCAGTTGAGCGTTGCAAGGCTCGTTTGGTTGCACAGGGCTTCACCCAAATGGAAGGAGTGGATTATCACGAGACTTTTTCTCCCACGGCCAAAATCATCTCAGTCCGCTGCCTTCTTGCTTTGACAGCTGCCCATGGCTGGTCCTTGCACCAAATGGATGTCCACAATGCGTTTCTTCATGGAGATTTAACTGAAGAAATTTATATGTCTGTACCACAGGGTCTTCGGCGACAGGGGGAGAACAATCTTGTTTGTCGCCTTCACAAATCCCTATACGGTTTAAAACAGGCATCTCGACAGTGGTTCGCCAAATTCTCCGAAGCTATGCTTTCTGCTGGTTTTGTTCAGTCAAAAGCAGATTATTCGCTGTTTACCAGAAAGCAGGGTATGTCTTTCACCATTCTCTTAATATATGTTGATGATATTTTGATCACTGGAAATGACCCCGTGAACATTGCTGCTACTAAACAATTCCTGCATGAACATTTTCATATCAAAGATCTTGGTGATTTAAAATATTTTCTTGGAATTGAGGTGTCTACTTCAAAGAATGGCATGTTTGTTTCACAAAGAAAATATGCGTTGGAAGTTATTGAGGATGCCGGAATGACAGGTGCTGCTCCTATCAATACTCCTATGGAACAGGGTTTAAAGTTATCTGATAAAGGTCCCCTACTCAAAAATGCAAACCAGTATAGAAGATTGGTGGGACGGTTGATTTATTTGACTGTGTCAAGACCAGATATAACATATGCCGTGCATGTTTTGAGTCGTTTTATGCATCAACCCAGGAAGCTTCACATGGAAGCAGCTCTTAGAGTTGTGCGATACCTAAAAGGGGCACCCGGCAGGGGGTTATTTTTCTCTTCCAAGAATGATTTGAGGCTGAGAGCCTATTGTGACTCAGACTGGGCAGGATGTCCACTAACTAGAAGATCTACAACAGGGTACTGTGTTTTTCTTGGATCATCATTGATCTCATGGCGATCAAAGCGACAGAAAACAGTTTCGCTCTCTTCCGCTGAAGCAGAATACAGAGCAATGACGGGAGCATGTTGTGAGTTGACATGGTTGCGATGTCTTTTAAAAGACTTGGGAATTTCACACCGTGAGTCTGCTTTATTGTATTGTGACAATAAGGCAGCGTTGCACATTGCAGCTAATCCGGTGTTTCATGAGAGGACCAGGCATATTGAAATGGATTGCCATTACATCAGAGACAAAATCCGAGATGGTTCCATCACTACACAGTATGTGGACTCTACTCATCAACTCGCAGATATTCTGACTAAGCCACTAGGAAAAGAGTTTTTTGTTCCTATGGTTAGCAAGTTGGGAGTGCAAGATATCCACTCTCCAACTTGAGGGGGAGTGTTGAGAATAGAAAATATTTCAGTGTATAAAATAGGAATTATAGAAACATGCTTTATGTATTTTATTCTCTGCTGCAAGGGCAGTAACTGATTCCTGACATGTAGGAATCAGTTACAGCCACTTGCTTAGCCTTTGTGTATAAATACACTACTCATGATCAATGAACAAATTAATTCAGCCAAATCATCTTTTCTATCTAAGGTTTTACACTTAGTGGTCTACATTTGGGACTGCTATTCTGATTACTGACTGGTCTATTTTATTTTTTATTTTAAATAATAATAATGATGATGAAATCTTGGAAGTTGTTAGGTTTGGGTGGCTTAATAGATAGAAATGAAATCTTGTTATCATAATAGTTAAATTGTGTAGAACGTGTGACGAGGTTAGAGAAAAGCTTCAATGGATCTCCATTTTTTATCCACGTTTGATATTGGATTGAGTTACACTAGTTCATGATAAACTTTAACTATTCGGCCGATGAGCAAGTAAAAGGTTTAAAAAAATAAATAAATAAAATTGTTATGTGTAGTGGAGAGATACTGATTTCAATTGAAGTATATAAAAACTTGTTTATGTTTAATTTTTTCAAGGTAAGCATGGAACTCGCCCTAGGCTACTAAGGGTGAGTTCGGTGTGACCTTCAACTCGCCCCCGCCCTGTCCCAAACGAGCTGGGGGCTAGCTCGCCCTAGGCCAGAAACCCTTCGGGCTGGCCTGGGCAAAACAATTCATTCTTTCTCTCTGATTTTTTTTTCTCCCTTTACCTTTCACGCAATCCTATGATTTTTATAATACATGTTCAAAGGTCCAATAAAGTATTCTCAAACCAACACTTTTATTGGATAACAACACGATCAATTATATTACCTTCATCAACGTAACCACCCATGGAGGGTGAGTTACGAATGGCATTGTCATCCCTATGCATGCTCTTCACCTTGGGGAAGGTAAGCATGGATCAAGTTTTTGGAAGACCTCAATCGAAACTAACAGGTCAGAACACTGATTTCTCCGTGAAACAACAAAACACCCCTTTTATTTTCTTGAACCTTTTACCTGCTTATCGCTCAAAATAATCAAATTAAAAAATTGACTTAAACATTAGAGAGTTTGGTCTTCCATGGCCTTCCTTTTAATATATGCAAGTTCTTTTCTAACCCCGATCATTTCTTCGGCACTACCTTTGTCATTTACTACAGCGTGGTATGATAGTTGAAGTTCACGAAGCCCGTTCTGCAATTCTACACAAACCTTTCTAGACTCCTTAAGTTTCTTCTTAGTAAGGGATATATGCATATGTATATTCTCTTTCTCAGCTTCCCACCCATTTGGAAGGCCTGAATATATATATGAGAGAAATGAAGAAGACATGGAGATAAAATGACAGTGGAAGAAATGGAGGCTTACATGAGTGAAGCTCACTTCACTCGAGTTGATAAGTGGGAGGAGCGTGTATGTTCCCCTTCAAATTTCAAATGCAATGCTCTCCACGATTCAGAAATCAAAGTTTAAATGTAGTTCATCATCAGTATAAATAGGCACACGAATTATTCTAGCCACACGTCTAAGCAAACTCAAAATCATTTAGTCATAACATTCTCACATTTTCAGGAAACTCAAATTTTTCCAGAAGATTTTTCTTCACAAAAAAATAATCCCAACCATGGCTACCTTTTCCTTTCCTTCACCTCATTTATTAGCATACTCCCTCCCATTCTTCTTGTACATTTGGAGAGCAAGTCGTCATCTCTGTTTTCCACTTAGGTTGATGTTTATCTTGCTTTGCTTTACTTTGCTTTCCACCCGTACAGTGTCTTATGTTCCTACTTGGTGGCGGAGAACCTTAATAGGTGACCTGAATTCCCACAGAAGTACTTATTCCAACATAACTCCATCAAATTTCCCCTGTAATAAAAAGATATTTGCCTATGTGTAATCACACAACGAATGATAGATAAAAAAATTAAGTTATATTAGGAGTAGGTTATGAGGCAAGAGCACCTCATTATGAGGAGATGATAAGCAAAATTACCTGTAGTAGGAGATGTGGCGAGTCAGAAATTAAAGTGCCTATGTCCATGTTTAGGTGTGGTTATACTTTACCCTTGACTGGTTTTGTGAATAACATGTTCATATTGTACGGAATTTGTTTGAACTAGCTGCATCCAAATGGTTGGGTGATACTAGTATCCTTCCATAGGTTGGCATTTTTTTTAGAAAACCCCTCTCTTTAAGTTTTCTTGTTGGATTAGGTTGATTTGAAGAGATAGAAATTTGCCCTTTGATTTCTTGAAATTTTAGAAATTATCCTTAAATATTTAGCTTCTGTGAAAAAACAGAATGAATGAGATTTGGATGATGTTGCTATGGTGGCTGAAATCGTGTCCCATCTGGTTGTTTATTTCCATGATGTGGAACTGATATAATTCTCTGTTTCTATTGTTACAGATAGTTTTGGTAGTCATTGTTATGAAATTCTCTAATGGTTAGTTATCTCCTGATGATTGTAGCAGTGATAACTATCTCTGTTTTAGTTGCTATCTACAATGGTTTAGCTGTCATTCCCATTATCCTTTAAACATGATTTCTAACAGAGACTAACTAGGGTCATTTTGAGTTACACATACTGTGGGTGATAGAGTTGCTCATATGCAAATTGCGTGGATGTTTGCGAGAAACTGGTAAGGTACTTGATGCATGTTCATTATGGGGTAACTGTGGTAAGCATTACACAGATGCATGTGATTATGCTATGGCTGTAGGTTTCATCAACAAACACAAGATTCAATCCTTTCTCATATTTTTGTTCTCCCCATTATCTGTCTGTATTTTTTACTATTTAATTGTGTTTGTTATAAATAAACTAAGCAATGGACAAGAACAGTCATTCTGACTTTGATTGAATTGTTGAAACAGGCTTTATGTGATGCTTTTGTTGTGTGGCTGAGCTATCAAGTCTGAAATTTCTATTTATTCGTTATGTAATGATATTTTTTTTCAAATGATTATCGCAGGTCGCAGCAAAGCAAACCTTTTCCACCTTAGATGAGTTGGTAGAAAAGTCTGACAAGCCTGTTTTGGTTGACTTTTATGCAACCTGGTAAGTACTTTCTTTTCTTTTCTTTGTAGCTTTCTCGTTGAATCCTTCCCTTACATTATTGGAAAATGTTGCCATGAGTGGAGGTTCTGTGTGATTATCTAAACCCCAAAACTGATACTTTGCGGATTCACCATTTTATTTATGCATATAGAATCACGCAAGTGGAGTAAATAAGCTAGTCTTAGGAGAAGTTTTTTTGCATGTATTTTTGGCTGAGATTAACCTGCTGATTGACAAGGTTATGAATTTTAGGCTACTGAGTAGCTTGGTGCTGGATACGGATCTCTTAAGATTAGCAGATGCTTACCAATTTGGAATGATTTGAAATCTCAGTTGATAGAAGTGAAGCTAACCTGTGGTGTGCAGGTGCGGTCCCTGTCAATTTATGGCTCCGATTCTAAATGAAGTCAGTGCTGTCCTGGAAGACACGGTCCAGGTGGTGAAAATCGACACTGAGAAATATCCCAGCATTGCTGATAAATACAGGATAGAGGCCTTGCCTACCTTTATCATATTCAAGGATGGAAAGCCTTGTGATCGTTTTGTAAGTTGAATTAATTTTTGTTTGTTCTCAAGTTAAAGTAGCTTTATATCCCGTGACCTATTCAGTTGTTGAATTATGTCCATTAAATATTTGCCAGAGGGGACAAATGGATTTTATGTTGAAGCGTGGTGTTTTCCAAATAGAAAACTACAGTGAACGTTTTCAAATTGTTCAGGTTTATCCTAGATTTTGGAAAACATTTTTTTCTGCATGGATGCTACTGAAATGCATAAAACTTGCTTGTCAGACTATCAAGGAAGTCAGGCCCCTTACACTCATGTGCCTGGGAACACGCATCTGTTTCATAATTTGGTTTTGAATTATTAAGTCAATTGTGATCTTTAGGTTGTTCCTTACAAATTTTAAATGCACAACGAAAACTAAAGAGAGGATAAAGATCTGCATGTTGACCACAAGGCCTGCGTCCATCAGAGGAGAGGGATTCACATCCCTCGACTCTATAATGTTCATTGTTTTCAGCTTTCCTAGATCTTTGCTTCTTTTTCCATAGCCACTTACTGTTAACCGTTTGCCGGTCTGAGTTTTATAGTTCTATTTTTGGCAGGAGGGTGCTTTGACTAAAGATCAGCTCATCCAACGCGTTGAAAATTCACTGAACGTCAAGCAATAGCAACGCCCAGCTTGTTTGTATCCATTTTATGTTCTTTCCATGATATATATACAGATCATGAAACTGCAGTCGAATTATGCACACTCTCGTGCTCATTTATGTTATTTGGCTCGCAGTTCCAAGGTCAGTACAATATGAAGCTATTATACTTGGATTCTTTACCGGCGATCACCTTGCTTATCCCATCACTCCCTTCATCTTCTTCTTTCCCCCCTTTTTAATCTCCCCATGTTCGAAACTCGTGTACGTAGTGGTGACAGATATTGTTTAGGTTAGGTTCCGGAATGTGTTGATCATGTGAAATTGTGATATAATATTGTTTTAACTTTAGAAGCTTTGCTAATGATTTGCATCTGTTTTGTAATTTTGATGGGAGAATCTGTTCTCTGGTGCGAGAAAAACGATTACCAGGCTGTGAACGAATAGATGCCAATCAACAGGATATTGATCGTATTTAAGGCCCCGGCATCCACGTTTTGGGACCTTCTGACGAGGAAAGTGGTACGGGAAAATTAGATGCATGCAACTTTATAATTGTAACATGTTTCTTTATCCATCTTTTCCCATTAAAATGTTTAATTAATCCAATAAATCAAGCAGGAGAAACCCACAAATATTGTACACAAGAAAGCTCACAATCAACTCAAGAGGTGGGACAATAACATAAAGACTGCATTGCAAAGAAGCTGACAGGTCTGCTGCTTGCTTCTACAAAACCTGGCTTGCTGATGGCAATATTTATGGACACCAGGTGGCAGACGTTTTGACCTAAAAATTGGGCCGGACCGGAAAGAGTGAAGTCCTGAGCATTCAAGACAGTGTGTAGTTGTCCCTCTTATTTAAGACAAAGTCCCGATAATGCGCCACCGTTTAGGGATGAATCTAGGCTACGAATTCTTCCTGCTGACACCGAAGTAATGTCACAGTGATTCACAGTAATTTTGTAATAAGCTTTTAATTCAAGTAAAAAATTATTTTTAACTACTTTCTTATAGATTAAAAGTTAAAAATAATTTAAATCAATATATAAAATTCAACCACAAAACCTTAATCACAATACCAGGTCGAAAGAAAGAAAAAATGGTAATGTATATCAAGGAATGAATTGAATGCTTATTGAACTGTAATTTTACGAGCACAAAACCTGGAGTCACCCATTAACAATTTGATAAAAAAGAAAAAAGAAATTTACCCGCTACATTCTCCCGCCATTTGTAAGTGTAAAACCAAATCCTGCCGACCACGCAGTGGAACTACACATTGCTTTCTGAAATCGAGAATAAATTATTATTATTATTATTATTATTTTCAAACAGTCAAACCTTAATTATTTGGAAGTGTAGTTGGAATTATTTTTTAAAAGTATTTTTGGTTTAAAAAATATACAAAATAATATATATTTATTTTTTAAAAATAATTTTTATATGAACACATCAAATTAATCTAAAAACATTTAAATTTAAATTTTCTAAAAATAAATTATCTTTAATATAAACAAATCATTTTAAAACTGGTTTCCAAACACCCAAAAGGCTGGGATAAAGCACGGGGCCTGTCTGCTATCCAGGGCCAGGCACCTTTTTATTAACCTCTGATGCTTGAAATAGCTAGGTGGTTCGAACAGAAAACATTAAAATTTCGGGAACAGCTGTGTCTTTCTCGAATTGATTGAAACGTCGACGATTCTTTCTTTTTTTTCTGTCCAGCAGAGCAGAGCGAGTAGCAGTCGCAGAAATGAAGAAAGGTTGAAGTACACGGTGGCCTGGCTACAGGAAAGATGGCGGCTACCATCCAGGCTAGTCCACGTCACTCTAAAATTACCGTGCGAGCAATGAATTCTGACGGGCACATCTGCGGTCAGAAGAATTGTGTTTTTAAATGGAGATTTGCCATGAAAACAGATCTCTACTAAATAGTAAATACATGAAACGACGTGGAGAGACTTTCATATTAAATTTGACATGACAGATAAACAGTTTCTGCGTCATATTCTTCAATTTATGGAGGTTGACCCGGATGGTGGTGGTTGCTTGATGGGCAATGGAGTTTTTATTGTATTCGATCCACTATTGAGTCGTCGTTTTGATTAATAAGTCATTGAATATATTTAGATTATGCTCTTACATTAAAGTGCAGTTTCATTATAGACGTTTGACCAAATTAATATAGAAATTACATTGAATCAAAACTTATAATAAATCATATTTTAATTTACGACATGCTAGATTTAAGTCTCGCTTGATGCTGTATTTTAAAAAATATTTTTTTTCTTTAAATTATAAAAATAAGGTTTTATATTATTTTCATATACCAATATTAAAAATAATTTTTAAAAAATAAAAAATATCATTTAATATATTTTTAAATAAAAAAACTTACATCTATAAATATTTTTTTAATAGATTTGGCCAGTCGTTTTTGTCATTGTGTTTATTTTTTATTTTTGTTTTTAAAATAATTTTTATTGAATATTTTTAGATATTTTTATATGCTGTTATCAAAAATAATATTTTAAAAATAAAAAATTAATATTAATTTAATATATTTTTAAATAAAAATCATTTTTTAAAAATAAATTAAACCACAGTATCAGACATGCAACGAATGCTTGCTGAAATAAGAAGAGAAAAAAGAGAGTTAATTTTAGCTTGTTTTTAAAATCGATGGACTGACCGGCGGCTTTGAAGACATTTGAGCGGCATTGCAGATTGCTCTTTTACACAGCTGTCCACCGACAGGTAGAAGGGTTGATGATGAATAATATAAAACAGCACCACCATAAAATGATTTCCACGTGTGCATTTCTACCGTGAACTGCCACTTTCAAATTGGCTCATGATTAGAGAGGGGGACAGGAGAATGTGAAAGCCAGTCCACGAGGATTTTAGCATCCAAAGCCGAAGGAAAAGTCTATTTCCCACTCGAAGACTAAAACATGAAGTTCTTGGTTTCAGCAGCCAGCATAAAATCTGTGGATTATTCGACCAGCACCTCGACCAGTTGGTGGTATTGTCATGGATGGAAGAAAACACTTCGTGGGCACCCAGGAAGTACTCATTTGGACAAACCTCACAGAAGCTCTCAGCTTTTAAGGGTACCATCAAGCCTAAACTGGATCCCTAAATGCATGGTCTCGATATGATTTTACCCTCGTTTTTAGTCAACAAAACTATTCATCAGAAGAATTCTTATAATGCTGGGATCATGACTGCCCATTTCCCTGTTATTATTAGGATATTTTCTCTATAAATATATTTGAGTTATTGTGTGTTATGAGGATGGAATTTGAGTTTAAAAGTTTTTCAAAACTTATACTGATTTAACTCTAGTAATTTTTTTTAAAAAAAATAATAGACAGTGTTTATATTTGCATTTCAATTATATTTTCAAAATAATTTTAATTAAAAAATAACCACTATTACAATTTCAAATATTTTTACCAGCGATATTTATTTTGAATTTTATCATTTTCTGCTACCATTTTATACGTACATCTTTTCAACTGAACCTTGTTATTCAAGGCCCAGCTCGCAAAACCAGTGATATGTATTTTTTTTTTATAAATTTCTCAATTTTTATGTATTTAAGATAACTTATTTTTGGATAAATTAAAAAAATAAATATATCTGTTTAGCGGAAAATAACTTGTTTTGAAAAATAATATTATTAATCGACCATGGTAACACAAAAACTACTCGAAAGCAATTGCTTGGTGTCGTGTGTGTATAAAAAATATATGTTAAAAAAAGGAAAAGATAAGAGTTAATTAACGATGGAGCCCTTGACTTTATAATCGGTATTTGTTATATATTAGTCTATCTCTATCACGTGTAATTAATTGGTTTTGTTCATCAATATTGCTCGTGCTTGATTGCCGGTACTAATTAATTAATTACATTTCCCAGAAGGAAATTCTTTGAAAATCAAATTTATATATCCAATCACTTGGCGATTAATGGCGGTAATTAAGAGAAGAAGTAAATTGCATCGCCATTATTTTTGCTACCAGAACCAACCAGCTTCTGCCATGCTTAGGGAATATTGTTCCCTTGAAGTAGAAAATACCCCATAGAGCACTGATCTGTTCATATCCTTCAAAAGTTTCAGAAAAGAAGAGTGGGGCAACTGGACAAGTAGGGTGTTGAAAATAGAAATCTGCACAGTAACTGTTCTTCAAACAGTTACTGTAGCAATTAAAATCTGGAAATGCTTAATTGCGGAAAAATGACAGATTCAAGAAATGGAATCTGATCTCACATAAATTATTCAAATTGAAAGTGCCTTGATATAGGCTTACATGGTAAAGTCCAAAATGCATAAGACTCTCAACATGCTGAGAGATTATTGGAAGAAAAACAGATTTTGCGTAAAAACCTGTTATGAACAGTAAGCTGAAGTTCAAAATTTAAAAATTAAAAAACAGAGAAATCATATTATCCTTAATCCAAATCTCACTAATTCTAACACTCCTCCTTGAGATTTGCTTTGAATAATCTGAGCTGCATCTTCAAAAACTCCAGCCTTGGTCCAGGAAGTGCCTTAGTCATCAAGTCTGCCAACTGGATATCGGTTGAACAATGAAGAACTTTAATGAACATGTTCTTCTCGGCTTCCCTTAAGGAGTGAAATTTAACATTAATGTGTTTTGTTCTGCCATGCTGAACTGGATTCTCAGCAATTGCAATGGCAGACTTGTTATCACAATAAAGTTTGGTTGGTGAAACCTGTTTTTGTCCCAAATCAGCAAGCAATTTATTCAGCCAAATTGCTTGATTTGCAGCTGCTGCCATGGATATATACTCAGCTTCAGCAGTTGATTGTGCCACAACTTCTTGTTTCTTTGCATTCCAACAAATTGCACCTGAACCAAGAGTAAAAACATAACCCGAAGTGCTTTTCATATCATCCACACTTCCAGCCCAATCACTATCTGCATAGCCAATTAATTCAACTCCTCCTGTCTTTGAGTATCCAATGCCAAGGTCACTAGTCCCTTTGATGTATTTCAGTACTCTCTTAGCAATCCCCATATGCACATTACTTGGTGAGCTCATAAACCTTGACAGCAAACCAGCAGGAAACATTAAATCTGGCCTGGTTGCTGTCAAGTATAGCAAGCTACCAACTATGCTTCTATATACAGAGGGATCTTCAAGTTTCTCTCCATCATTTTTCGAAACTTTTTCATTCAAGGCCAATGGTGTTGCTACCTCCTTGCATGACTCAAGCTTAAACCTTTTTAGCACATCCACAGCATACTTCTTTTGGGATAAAAATATTCCCGAAATGCTTTGGTGTATTTCCATCCCTAGGAAATAATTCATAACACCAAGATCAGACATATCAAACACATTCTCCATTTCTCTCTTGAATTCAACAAGTAACTTGGTATTGCTTCCAGTTACTAGCATATCATCCACATAGAGAGAAATCACCAATTGTAACCCATCATCATCTTGTTTCAAATACAAAGTGGCCTCATTCTCACTTCTTTTGAAACCCAATTTGATCAAGTGTGAATCAATCCTGCTATACCAAGCTCTTGGTGCTTGTTTTAAGCCATAAAGAGCTTTGTGTAGCTTATACACTTGATCTTCTTTTCCAGCAATCTGAAATCCTTCTGGTTGCTGTATATAGATGTCTTCAAGAAGTATCCCATTTAGAAATGCTGACTTCACATCTAAATGGTACACTTCCCAGCCCAATTGTCCTGCAAGAGCAAGAAGAAGCCGAATAGTGTCATGTCTTGCAACTGGTGCAAAGGTATCTCCATAATCAATTCCAGCCACTTGTGCAAATCCCTTGACCACCAATCTAGCTTTGTGCTTGAAGACTGACCCATCGGGATTGAATTTAGTTCGAAAAACCCATTTCACACCAATCTTCTTCTTGTTTTGAGGTAGGTCTGTCAAAGTCCATGTTTGATTCCTTTCAATGGACTCAATTTCAGACTTCATAGCTTCCACCCAATCTGGAATTCTTGCTGCATCATAGTAATTTGTAGGTTCAGCATGAACAAGATTGCACCTCTCATACACATCAGCCAAGGACCTGATTTTAAGTACAGCCGAATCTGATGTAGCATCCACATCAGATGTGTCTTCAATAGCTGGATTTTCAGGTGCTGTAATTAGCACCCTTGGACTTCTGAATTCCAAACCTTTTGAATCCCAATTCCAGCTAGCATCTTCATCAAAATCAACATCTCTACTGATCTGAATCTTTGCATCTTTCAGATTAAGAATTCTGTACCCCTTAGAATCAGTAGCATACCCCACGAAAATTCCCTTTTCAGCAGTTTCGTCAAGTTTGCTTCTCTTGACAGTAGGGACGTGAGAATAGCATAATGATCCAAACACCTTGAGGTGTTTAACTGATGGTTTAACACCTGACCAAGCTTCCAGAGGTGTTCTTCCATGCACTGAACTTGTTGGCAACCTGTTGAGCAAATAAATGGATGTATTGACTGCCTCTGCCCACAGACATTTAGGCAGATTTTTTTCAGACAACATACACCTGGCCATCTCCATTATTGTCCTGTTCTTCCTCTCCGACACTCCATTTTGCTGAGGGGAGTAAGGGACTGTCAGCTGATGAACAATACCAGCTGATTGACAGAAAAAATTGAACTCCTTTGAGGTGTATTCACCCCCATTATCTGTCCTTAACACCTTCAAATTGCAGCCACTTTGCCTTTCAACCAACTGTTTGAAGCTTTTGAACACAGAAAAAGCTTGTGACTTTGCTTTCAAAAAATAAACCCAACTCATCCTACTATAATCATCTATGAATAACATGAAATACACATTGTTACTCAAAGAAGGTGTTCTCATGGGTCCACAAATATCCGAGTGGACTAATTCAAGTTTCAATGCTGCCCTGCGGGTTGCATTTTGGGGAAATGATTTTCGGTGTTGTTTCCCCAATTCACAGCCTTCACACACTTGACCACTAGCATGGATTTCAGGTATTCCATCTAACATATTACTGTCATGCAACAATTTCAGAGACTTGAAGTTATAGTGTCCAAATCTCTTGTGCCAAACAATACTGTCATCGATTTTGGCACTAAAAATATGTCCTTCCAGAGCATCTAATCTTAGATAGAAACTGTTTCCTTCCATTTCAATTCTTGCTATAGATAAGTCATTCGAATCTCTAATAAAGCAAAATTGGTTCTTGAAGGCTACTTCATACCCATTTCTAAGCATTTGTGCAACACTTAATAGATTCTGATCTAGCTCTGGAATGTACAAGACATTTGTAATAATCTTCTTACCTTTGCTAGTGTTGACTGTCACGGTTCCTTTCCCCTTTGCCTCCACAATGTCACCATTTCCCAGCTTAATCTTGGGCTTGATTGAGCTGTCGATTGAAGAGAAAATGGACAGGAACTTAGACATGTGGCTTGTACAGCCACTGTCAATCAACCAAGTGTCTCTCCTGGAGGTGTGACTGCTGGTTTGATCATCACGGGATGCCATAAACAGATGTTCATCATCATCCTTGCCTTCTTCAGAAACATTTGCATGCTGCTGTATTTGGTCACTTGGTTGCCTCCTCTTTAATCTGCAATACTTCTCACTGTGACCATTTTTCTTGCAATGATCACAGTGAAGAAGTGTCTTCCCTTTAAACCAGCAATCGTTCTCGGCATGGTTTGTTCTTTTGCAATAAGAACATGGTGAGAATACTTGCTTATTTGCTGGTACAATGGCCTTACTCTTGGATAAAATAATGGACCTTCCATTGTTGAATTTCTTCTTTTGAAAACTTCCAGTCCTGCGTGTCTTACTGAAGGCTTGGAAAGCACCTTCAGCAACTTCATCATCCCTCATTTGAACCCTCTGTTCTTGAATTGTAAGCTTGCTAATCAATTCTGAAATTGTGAGAGTGTTGAGGTCACAGGACTCTTCTATGGCCGAAATCTTTGCTTCGAATTTCTGTGGAATTGACATCATAAGTTTTTCAACTATCTTATGATCTTCAAATGTCTCCCCAAGAAGTCTCATTTGGTTCACAATATTCATCAATTTCCCAGAATAAGTCTTAACAGACTCATTATCCTTCATCTTCAACAATTCGAATTCTCTCTTAAAGGCAAGTAGTTTGACAGCCTTCACTCTACCGCTACCTTCAAATTCAAGTTGAAGTTTGTCCCAAATCTGTTTGGGTGTTTCCAGGTTCATAACCTTTGTGAAGATATGGTCTGCAATTCCAGAATGAAGACAAGTAATGGCTTTGTCTTTCTTAAGTTTCTCTTCTTCGTGTGCCCTCAATTGAGCTAACGTCGGATTGGCATGTATTTGTGGTGGATCTTGGTCTGTCATCACTGCGTTCCACAGTCCTTGAGACCTCAAGAAAAAACGCATCTTGACAGCCCAGATGTGGTAGTGTTCACCATCAAACATTGGTGTTGATGCAGTGGAATGATTTGAAGAAGAAGCCATAAATCGCAGCTTTCTAATTACCCTCAATCACTCAGTGTTTGCACTCAAATCTCACGTGTTTACACTCAATCTCACCGTGTTTAACACTCACCAAAAATACCCCAGCCCGTAGAATCAAGGTGCTCTGATACCACTGTTGAAAATAGAAATCTGCACAGTAACTGTTCTTCAAACAGTTACTTTAGCAATTAAAATCTGGAAATGCTTAATTGCGGAAAAATGACAGATTCAAGAAATGGAATCTGATCTCACATAAATTATTCAAATTGAAAGTGCCTTGATATAGGCTTACATGGTAAAGTCCAAAATGCATAAGACTCTCAACATGCTGAGAGATTATTGGAAGAAAAACAGATTTTGCGTAAAAACCTGTTATGAACAGTAAGCTGAAGTTCAAAATTTAAAAATTAAAAAACAGAGAAATCATATTATCCTTAATCCAAATCTCACTAATTCTAACATAGGGGACCGGGTTGGGTTTTCTTTTCTTTTCTCGATTTGAGAAAATCTCGATTTTCAAGAAATATTATGGATCCAGGTAAACGAATAAAATCATGATTTTCTCAAATTCTTATAAAAAATATAAATTATAATTTTTTTATCGTCGTATTTTCATATACCGATCAGTTTGAGTTGAGCAGAAGAAATCTAAAAAGCCAATCCACAGTCCCAGTGTCCCGTTGAACATTCCACATTCTCCACAATTATTGATTCCTCCTTGCTTTTCTACTTTTCCATCACCTTTTCTTTTTTCCAAAGTGTTTCACTGCAAAAACTCACGGCCATGAAAAGGAAACTTGTAGACCTTGTTGGCCATTCATGAACAACACGAATTTCTACTGAATCTGACACGACGGGTCATAATAGCTTGGATGTACATGATGTCCTAGGATCGGCCACATGAATCCAAAAGAAAGCTTGATTCCATCTTGTTTGTCCAGAGTCCAACTAGCTAGCTAGGTTTACATGCAGCATATGCTTTCCTTTTGGTGCACATTATTTGTGATTCTTGACAACGCACTCAAGTTTCCCTGTTATTGGTTGGTTGATCATAAGCTGGCAGAAATCCTCGAGATTAAGCAATCTCTTTGATTGAAGACTTCGGGGGAATCTACTCAGAAGATCTTGTGGAATCTTAAAATGACCCAACACCTGATTATTTAATCATTTTCTAATTTTAATACATTGATGGGTTCTATCTCTGTATTCTATATGAGAAATCTCATTGACTTGATAGTATTTTAAGCGGTAAATAAAAATTCGATTATTATTATATATGTGTGTAAAAAGTCTCATAATGATAACTGTTCTCGATCAGGATTTTTAATTAATTATTACCACAAGGGTACTTCTCTAGGTGGGTCTTCCACTGATGAACTGTGGCATTTCTTTTAAGAAAAAAAGAAAGAATAAGATTTGCTCTGTGCATGATAAAAAGCAGATAGTTTGTCTGAAGTGGACCTACGAGAAACTTAAAAAGGACCCAATAAATAGCTAATGTAGAGCACGGGGATATACGTAGAATGTTATTAGCTAGTTTAATGGAAATTAAAAAAATTGAGGTTTCTTTTCCAAGCTCTCCTTTCTTTCTCCGAATTGAAAACACGTCCACTAAACACGTGTTTTTTAATATTTCTCCTGTGATGTTTTTTACCATCAAGACATGTTGAAGGATCCACGTCACGGTGTCTTTGAGGAATTTGTTGAAATTTGCTGTCAAAGATTGGAAAAAGAAAAGGAAAATAGGTATTTGGCATTGCTCGGGATCCAAAATACAGAGGAATTTGTCGGTGCAACGTGGAAAAACAGTAGTGTTAGCTGGGGCTCACTCCTGTTCGCACTTGGACATCCATGAGAATATATGAGAGACATAATTATCGACTAAAAATTCTGTCCATATTTCCGACGGTTTCTTCCACGACCTATGTCACTGCCAAAGCCAATTGACATCCTGATAAGGAAATCTCATCTGCATCGAGGACCATATATATATATATATATATAGATACATTGTCCGTGTGATTTTTATCAAACTTCACACCTAATACAGACCACGAAATAAGAATATTAGGGTAGATTAACCTGCCAAAAAATATATTTTTTAGTTTCTCAATTGTTTTCCTCGTATTCTTATATTTATTTCTCTCCTGTGGAATAAATATTAGTAATTATTCCTGTGTCGCTCTAAAATTTATTTCTAATGAGCGAGTAGTAAAACTGATAGTAAGTACAGCCACAGGCACTTCACCGGCCTCTGCTTGCAAGGTTAAATGTTGTTTATGATTTCCTAGACATGGTTTAAACTGAAAGAAAAGAAACTAGAATAAAAAATACATTAAATATAGATGATGTGCTGAAAGTTTTGAGAAAGACACGTGTATTTTGGTTCTTTAACTTTATAAATTACACAAGTTTTAGAATTTTGGTACCTTATTGTTTCTCATTTCAATTTTAGTATAAACAAATATTTTTTTTAGCTACAAAAACATGCAGTAAGAACCTGTATTTAAATAAAAAAACATAATCAAAAGCAAATCACGGATCAAGGTTCTAATTTTAGCCTGATTTGATCTGGACAAGTTGGCCCCATACGATATGCTATGAATCAGGATTCTGCGATGAAGCAATTCATGGCCTTGAAATAATTTTGATCTGTGCAACTTCAACACACAAGCAGGAGATTCTGCAGAACTATTTATTTCCTACAGGGATGGTCTCAGGCATGTTTGGTCCACGCGATTAATACAGCATCCGAAACTGTCAGGATACCTGTTGAAGAAGCATTCATGCTTACATGACCCACTTGCAAAGCTTTGCCGGAATTCTTTTAATTTTTTTTTCACGATCTCCTCGAAAGAAAAACTACACGCATGTGGAGCACCCAGTGCTCGTCAATTATAAATATCCCTAAAATTCCTCTCGGATTCTTATAAACGTGCAATATATTTTTAAAATTGGATTAAATTTCCAGTCAAGATTAATATGCTGGGTTAATTTTGTCCGAGCAACAGTTGCTCGGTCACTTTCTGATAATCGAAAAAAAAGGGAATTGTATGACGTGTTCTAATTGATTGGCCAGGATGAATTGTTTATCACGACCGGCACTAAGTTCACAGGAAGAAAAGGCTGAGAATGTGTTTTGGTCCAAAGTTTCTAGATAATTACATTTGTTATTTTGTGTTCTGTTGGGATATCAATTCTGGCATCTCAATTCGCGTGCTGAGGATTAGGTAATTAAATAAATAAAATAAAAAAGGTATGTCAAATAATGCCTACCGAAACACACTTAATTTAATGCAAATATTTAGACGGCTCCGACTCGGAGACGATGAAAGGGATAACCTAGCTACCGAACCTAACTAACTTTAAAGCCCGCTAAAAAATACATTTTGAGATTACAATTATATTGATATTAATCCGAATTAAGATGAGTTTTTTTTAAATAATTTATTTATTTAATGAATAATAAATATAGTATCAATATTATAGAACCTTGAATGTACATACCAACACACAAAGGGCCACGTTCACTTTTCTTCGTCGCCAAGGTAACACACCCAAGACGCAGGACGCTACAAAAGAGAGAGGGTGGACATGTAATGCAACCTCTTTTATCCATCGTTATTGTTATTTAATTAAAGGCACCCCTTTAATCTGCAGTTAGGTTAGGTCAGAAAAATAGAAGACCGTCCTTCTTTCCGTTTTAAAGAAAAAATAAAATAAAAACGTACGCTACAGCTACACAGCAACTGAAACATGAAAATTGTAAAGGTGTTTTGGTAATTAAAACTCCCCTTAAAGGATAAATTAGACAATTAATTGAGCACGCGGATAAAAGATAAATCAATACACTAGCATATATAATTAAAATCATTCTTCTAGACCGAAGTTTCACAGAGCTATAGTAGCATCAAATAAATTCCTTGTACGCTTCGAGGAAGAAATGGAGGGAGGTCAACAAGCGTAGAGGAGCTGTTGAGGAGGCTGAAAATAAACAATGAGGCAAATGGGCATATATTTTACCTTCTCGGTCGACGACCCACTTGCACATATATTTATTATTATAAATAAATAAAAATACTAACCTCCTCGACTCATTACCCGCTCGGGACGCTTTCTCACTGTCAGTCAATCCAATTACCGAAACAGGCCACTTACTAACACTACTTTTTTTTTTATTTTTAATTTTAAAATTGTCGTTTTGTAACAGTCAACAACTACGTGGCGTTCAATTTTGTGTTTGGATTCATGGTGGTTGGATTTTTATTTTTTAATTTAGTGGGGTGTAGGTAATTTGTATTTTTTTTTTAAATAGATGGGAAAATAAATAATCAACAATTTAATTTAGTAGCTGATTTTTTTTTAAAATAGCAGTGGATTGACAAGGGTGATTTTTTAATTCTAAATTACATAATTACAACTGAGTTGCAGTTTTTTTGGTGTATTTCTTAGCTCAAAATCTAAAGTCTGAATTGGATTGTTTTCAAAATTTGGAGAGCGCACTCGGTTTTATTGGGATCATTTTCTTTTAATTTAACAGAAAAGTGTGTTTGACCTTTGCATGTCAAGACTAAATCTTTTTTTTACTGGCATCTAATTAAATTATCTAAACATAAATTAATATTAATATTTATATGTTTACTAAAACATAATCTTTTTATGATTTCTTTTTGAATTACTGACATAATCATTATTTTGTTGTCATGTATTTTACTATTACTATCACTATTATAATTATTATTATTATTATTATTATTATTATTATTATTATTGAAAAATATTTTACAAGTAAATATTTTAGACAAAATAAAATTACCCACGGTAGTAATTGAACTGATGTATTTTGAATAAGTAAAAAGGGGTGTATAATAAATTGTCGAGACATTAGGAGAGGAGTATGACTCCTCCATACGGAAATGTTAATGAATCGCTCTCCCTCTTTGTTTTTATTTTTTTATTTAATTTTAGCACTTGAACTAATTTATTGGGGGTCATAGATAAATAATTATAATTATAAGAAATACATTTATTTGCTACTCTCTCAAAAAGGGCAAAAAATAAAAAAAGCTTCTCTCTCATTTGACACAATACCCGCTGAAAACCACAACATAAACTGTGTGAGAGAACCGAGGAAGGACACATCACATCACCATCATCAGCGCTTCACAAATCAGCGCAAAGCAAGAGGCATGCGAGATTACTAAAAACACCCTTTTTACCACTCCAGCTCCGGTGGGCACCTCCCTTGGCCCCACCACCACCAACCACTCTCTGCCACCAGTCCACCATCAAAATTACGGTCTCCACCCAAATCCCCTTTAACGCATTCTATTCAATACATAAAGCCCACATATGCAAAAAGGCAAGGCAAAAAATACACGTATACGTATACGGTAGAGGTAGACAAACCGACGGGCACACACATGTAGATAATACGGTAAACCTGCTCCTCTCAAATGGCATTGTCCCTGTCTCGTCTCTTGTGTGTTCAGCGTTGGATTTTATTTCCTTTTTCTTTTTCTATCAATCAATAAAATATTCTATCTCTCTCTAAATTAATTACGTTTTGAGTATATAATTATTCTTGGCAAGCAGAGTGGCGTCACAGATCAGGGCCAACCAGATTCACAGAGAGAACCCAGCTGGGTGGTCCGTGAAGAAAAGAATCAACCAGCACCATAACGAAACAAAAAAAAAAAATCTTATTTTAATGCATCTTGTAATTTCTCTGTAGTATTTTATTTTATTGTAGTTGTGAATTTCTCTCTCTCTATATGTATTGACTCTCACACGCAGCAGTACGTGTTTTCATTCTTGTACCGGAGGCCGAGTGTGTGTTTAGCATCAGAGTGTGAGCTGAAAGCACGGGGAGAGGAAGTGAGAGAGATAAAGATTTGAGTTTTTTGCGTTTTTGAGTGATGAGAGACAGGGAGAGGGAGAGAGAGTGATATTGCGAGTTGCGGGTTGGAGTTGAGATTTAAGGTTTTTTTTTCTCTTAGCTGTCTGTGGTGAACTGTAAATGGACACCAAAGGGAGACTCATTGCAGGTTCTCACAATAGAAATGAGTTTGTTCTTATCAATGCTGATGAAATTGCAAGAGTAAGTGTTACTTGGATTTCTTCTTCTTCGTCTTCGTCTTCTTCCGTTTCTTGTTTCTATTATTATTGTTTTGCGACTTTTAAACAGTTCGAGCATGGAAAACTCTGTTTCTTTGGTATTTCAAGTGGTTTTATGGCTCCATTTCTACATTTTGAACACACCATCTGCCCATCTTTACTACTTTTGACCGTGATTGCTGATTTTGTGCAAAGTTCAACGATCCCAGTTGGACTTCAAGCTGTGATAATGATTCTAATGTTTTTTCTTCATTATTTCCCCCCTTGTCTAGTGAATATTTGGAAGATTTTTAAGCATCCCAGTCATGCTTAATTTATTGATTTTCTTAAAGTAGATAGACTCTCATAGCATTGCAAAGACGTGTTGTCTTTTTTTTTTAACTCCTTGTGCACTGCTGTAATGTATTATAAACAGTTTTCATTAATTAGTTCCTGTTTTTTCCCCTTTTAGCTCTAGATTTCTGAGCCAGTCAATGAAACCGTTGCATGAAAGTCTGCAACTTTGATTTCCCATCAGTGTATTTGACTGATTTGTTTTAGTGAAATGAATAGTAAAATTTCATAAATTTTCCGCAGTCTTCAATTCATCTGATTATAGATTTGGTTTTATGGCTGTTATCAATTCCAGGTCACCTCTGTTAAAGAATTAAGTGGGCAGATTTGCAAGATCTGTGGGGATGAGATAGAGGTTACAGTGGACGGGGAGCCATTTGTTGCTTGCAATGAATGTGCGTTCCCCGTGTGTAGACCTTGCTATGAGTACGAAAGAAGAGAAGGCAATCAAGCCTGCCCTCAATGCCGAACCAGATACAAGCGTATCAAAGGTCAGCCTCTCACTGTCTTTGTTATATTGAGAATTTTATGCTTTATTCATTGAAAACCCATCGTGACATTTTGATATTAGTTCAAGAACAACTGAAAAATGCGACCTATTGCAGGGAGTCCTAGAGTTGACGGGGATGAGGAAGAGGAGGGTACGGATGATTTGGAGAACGAATTCGATATTGGTGTCCATGACAGGAGAGACCCTCACCATGTTGCTGAAGCCTTGCTCTCTGCTCGCCTCAACACTGGTCGTGGTTCACAAGCCCATGTTTCTGGGTCCGCTACACCATCTGAGTTTGATTCTGCTTCCGTTGCTCCTGAAATTCCTCTCCTGACCTATGGTGAAGAGGTGGATTTGATTTTTCTGATTTTACTATTTAATATACATCTTTCTATTATAGCTATAGTTTTTACTAATTTTGTGTTCATGTGATAAGACTGGGTTTTCTGGTGCAGGATGTCGGAATCTCTTCTGATAAGCATGCCCTTATCTTACCCCCATTTCATGGAAAGCGGATACACCCAATGCTGTTTTCTGATTCTTCAATGTCTAGTAAGTTCTTCAAATTGTCGTGTGAAGCTTTCTGAAAACCATCATGGTTTTTTCAGCTGCTTAGATTTTCGCCTCATCTTAGCTTAGCGTGCGTTTACTTGTGTTGATGCTACAGTGCCACCAAGGCCTATGGATCCTAAGAAAGACTTGGCAGTTTATGGGTACGGAACTGTTGCATGGAAGGAAAGAATGGAGGAGTGGAAGAAAAAGCAGAGTGATAATCTTCAGGTGGTCAAGCACCAACGAGGCAAGGGTGGTGAAAACAATGGTGGAGATGAATTGGACGATCCTGATTTGCCTATGTAAGTGCTTTTACTGACAAATTATTTCTCTGCAGAGTGTTACCTTATCGTTTACTGTCAAGAGCTTGACTACTTAGTATTTAGCCTTTCAATCCCCTTTGCTTTTATCTTTGAGTAAGTACACTGTTCCTTTTGATTTGTTTCAGACTTGGCTGCTTCTGATAGTCTGACCCAGCAGCAATCTCAGTCATGAAGATTATTATTATTATACCTTTTCTGATAAATTTCTTCATTCATCATTAGCCTGATGTTGAAAAACAGCTGGACAGGAAAGCTAGTCTGAAAACTAGTCATTTTAATATAGTAGTAGTTATGCTAAGCACTCACAACTGTACTAGCAACTTCCTTTCTTCTTTTTTCCTGAACCAAATAAGAATACAAGCAACTGTTTAATTGTCTTTATGTGCAATTACATAGCATTTTCCAGCTAAGAGAAGAACTAGGTTTGTGTTGTAATATAATTGCGTTGTTGTTGTGATCTTATATTAAATATGAACAGAAGTTATTGATTGGAATTTCTATTGCCTTAAGGAAACATTTAGTTTAATTACATTCTAAAAGTGGCCGTTGTTAATGACAAAAAGGCCAAGAAGTGCTTTCAACATCTAGTATATTCCAAGTTATTCTCCATTTGAAACTACAACCAATGATGTTGTCATAATGTCTGAATGCAGTTCTAATTACTTGATTTATCGTTTTCGAGAACTGAGACAATCATCTGATCACTTATATGTCCTTGCAAAAATTTGTTGCTGCAAGATGTTGCTGTTTTATGGTTTTGAATTAGTCATATGTATAATTTTTACACCTTCATGCGCTAGCATTTCAGCTTCATAAAAATACTCAATATACTCCTAGCATGGATGCCCCTATGCATTTGCTAAGCTTATGAAAATAGATACTGTATGTTTCTAAAAACTATATAACCAGGCACATATCATTATTCAGGTTTTTATGTACTGTATTTTATGTGTTGCTGTTCAAGTATAGTACTTGGAGACTTTAGCTTTTAAACAAATTTAGCAAGAGAAGGTCCATTCAGTCCTGTTTATTCTATTAGTTGCTGTATCTAAAGTTTTGATTAGAAAAACTAATTCTCAACTATGATTTGGTAGGATGGATGAAGGCAGGCAGCCTCTTTCGAGGAAGTTACCAATTTCTTCAAGCAAGATTAGTCCATACAGATTGGTCATCATACTCAGACTTGTGATTCTTGGCCTCTTTTTTCACTATAGAATTCTTCATCCAGTCAACGATGCATATGGATTGTGGCTTACATCAGTAATTTGTGAAATATGGTTTGCCGCATCTTGGATATTAGATCAGTTTCCAAAGTGGTACCCAATTGAGCGAGAAACATATCTAGATAGATTATCATTGAGGTCTCTCTCTCTCTCTCTCTCTCTCTCACACACACACACCCACCCACCCACCCACCCACCCACCCACACACACACACCCACAATAACACACTGGTAATTATTGTCAGAAATCTCAGCTTCAGCTTTTAATTTTCTTGTAGGTATGAGAAAGAGGGGAAGCCATCTGAGTTAGCGAGTGTGGACATATTTGTCAGCACAGTTGATCCTATGAAAGAACCTCCACTTATCACTGCAAACACAGTCTTGTCCATCCTTGCTGTAGATTATCCAATCGAAAAAGTTGCATGCTATGTCTCAGATGATGGTGCTGCCATGCTTACCTTTGAAGCTCTCTCTGAGACATCTGAATTTGCAAGGAAGTGGGTCCCTTTCTGCAAGAGGTTCAGCATTGAACCTCGAGCTCCAGAATGGTATTTTGCTCAAAGGGTTGACTATTTGAAAGACAAAGTAGATCCAGCATTTATCAGGGAACGTCGTGCCATGAAGGTTTGTGGCTTATCCTTTTTTTTTGCTTATGATGTTATTTCATACTCCTCATTCTTGTACATGAAAGAAATAGTGGCACTGAATTCATAAACTGTGACATGAAAAGAAGCTTGCCTTTGCATTCAATTAATGAAATGAAAACTGATTTGTTCTATTGAAATCATTGTAACCACAAGAATGATATTCACATCGTAAATCAATAAATTAGTTTGGGTTCATTACAACATTTGACATTATGGCTTTTTGTTGTGATTTGTTGATTTCAGAGAGAGTATGAAGAGTTCAAAGTTCGAATAAATGGGTTAGTTGCTACAGCACAGAAGGTTCCTGAGGACGGTTGGACAATGCAGGATGGAACTCCATGGCCAGGGAATAATGTCAGAGATCATCCGGGAATGATTCAGGTGAAATATTTTGTTTGAATACCTTTATGAGAGTGGTGTCAGGGGGGACACATCCTGCTTGCATTATAGTTTGTGAGGTTTCAAGCAAATCTAATGCTTACTATCCTCCTTCAGGTTTTCCTTGGTCATAATGGAGTTCACGATGTTGAGGGAAATGAATTGCCTCGTCTAGTTTATGTGTCTCGTGAGAAGAGACCAGGATTTGATCACCACAAGAAAGCTGGGGCTATGAATTCTTTGGTAAAACTCTCCCACAAACAAACTTTTCTGGCATTTTATCATTGTCTTCCCAATCTCTAACATTGTGTTTGCCTGTTAATGAAGGTGAGGGTCTCTGCAATCATAACAAATGCTCCTTATATGCTGAATGTTGATTGTGATCACTACATAAACAACAGTAAGGCACTTCGAGAAGCCATGTGCTTCATGATGGACCCAACATCTGGAAAGAAAATCTGTTATGTGCAATTTCCACAAAGATTTGATGGGATTGATCGCCATGATAGATACTCAAATCGTAATGTTGTATTTTTTGATGTAAGTGAAAGTCATCATAATGAAGTTGGTTTCATACACACATGGGCGTTCTTTTTCTCAATAAGCTCATCCATTTTTCTCAATGCAGATCAATATGAAAGGATTGGATGGCATACAAGGACCTATATATGTTGGTACTGGATGTGTCTTCAGGAGGCAAGCACTTTATGGGTACGATGCCCCTATGAAGAAGAAACCCCCAGGGAGGACATGCAATTGCTTGCCAAAATGGTGCTGCTGCTGCTGCCGATCTAAAAAGAAGAATAAGAAATCAAAATCAAATGAAAAAAAGAAGAGCAAGGATGCTTCTAAGCAGATACACGCATTAGAAAATATTGAGGAAGGAATTGAAGGTATGACTAACACTTAGTAGTTTCACAGATTTGAAAATATCAATAGTTTCATGTAAAAGGATTAAATAATCTCCACTCCGATACGTGTCTTGAAATGGATATTAATCTTTCTTGATTTCTCATAGCCACTCAAATTAGCCCCTCATCTTTTTTTAAATCATGGACAATGTTGCTCTTTGCTTGTATTAGACTGTGCAAAATCCTTACTGTTGCTGTGATTATCCAACTTTGATTACAGGAATAGATAATGAAAAATCAGCCTTGATGCCTCAAATAAAATTTGAGAAAAAATTTGGACAGTCATCGGTTTTCATAGCCTCTACGCTGATGGAAGATGGTGGAGTGCCAAAAAGAGCAAGTTCTGCATCACTTTTGAAAGAAGCCATTCATGTCATCAGTTGTGGTTACGAAGATAAAACTGAATGGGGGAAAGAGGTATTCATGCCATGAATATTCCAGTCTTTACAATTTAGCTAATGGTGCTTCATTTCAAAGAGAATTGACATTTGACTTTCCTGTTGTCTTATTGTCATGATGTTCCAGATTGGGTGGATTTATGGCTCTGTCACTGAGGATATATTAACCGGCTTCAAGATGCACTGCCATGGCTGGCGATCAGTGTATTGCATGCCGAAAAGACCTGCATTTAAAGGTTCAGCTCCAATAAACCTTTCAGATCGTCTACACCAGGTTCTCCGATGGGCTCTGGGATCTGTAGAGATTTTATTGAGTAGACATTGTCCAATATGGTATGGATATGGGTGTGGATTGAAATGGCTGGAGCGCTTCTCTTACATAAACTCTATTGTTTATCCCTTGACATCGATCCCCTTGATTGCCTACTGTACCTTACCTGCTGTCTGTCTACTTACTGGGAAATTCATTGTTCCTGAGGTGATTTCTTTACCCATATCTTTCTCAAATAAATTGATTAATATTGTGAGTTTCCAGGCTTTATTCTAAATCTTGTTTTCATGTGGTGTACAGATTAGTAACTATGCCAGTATCATTTTCATGGCTCTCTTCATATCCATAGCTGCTACTGGTATCCTCGAAATGCAGTGGGGACATGTTGGCATACATGACTGGTGGAGAAATGAGCAGTTCTGGGTCATTGGTGGTGCCTCAGCGCATCTATTTGCTCTTTTCCAGGGTCTTCTGAAGGTACTGGCTGGAGTAAACACCAATTTCACTGTCACCTCCAAAGCAGCAGATGATGGAGAATTTTCAGATCTCTACCTATTTAAATGGACATCTCTGTTGATCCCACCAATGACCTTGCTTATCATAAACATTATCGGGGTCGTAGTTGGAATTTCTGATGCCATCAACAATGGTTACGAGACTTGGGGTCCACTCTTTGGCAGGCTATTCTTTGCATTGTGGGTTATAGTTCACCTTTACCCCTTCCTCAAGGGGTGGTTAGGGAAACAAGACAGGCTTCCCACCATCATTGTTGTTTGGTCGATACTTCTAGCTTCTGTTTTAACACTTCTATGGGTTCGCATCAACCCATTTGTGTCGAAAGGTGGCATTGTCTTAGAAGTTTGCGGGTTGGATTGCAGTTAAGACTCATGACGTAGAAGTTCGGGTTAAATGTAGGAAGGTCATCTTAGGAGTGCGTAAGCGAGCTATGATTTTTATGGAAAGATAAAAGACACCCCTTGACCAAGCATGATTCCTCTCAATAAGTTTGGAATAAAAATTGTGGTGGGGGTGTGTGTAGATACACAGGACTGACATTGTCATTTGTTTTTTTTAGTTTTCATTTATTCATTTGATATGTGTATTTTTATTCTTATTTTTCTGTTCGATTATAAGATCTGTTTGTAATATGAGAGAACATGCAATGTTTTTTATATATTTTATGCACCCTTTCAGTGTTGGAATTCGAACTCCCCCTTTTGTTGTGAGAACTCTACCTGAATTTTCTCTTCAGAATTGGACTGGGATGTGTTGCTCCAGCTTGTATTCTGCTGCGTCTTCAATTGAAGTTGTTGCTATGAGCATCCATCACTGTTCAAAATGCCTCCAACGCAAGTTCTTAGCAAGCTTTTCCGTGCAGGCTTTTTACTTTTTCTAACGAGTCTTGTACAGGAAAACCTCGCAAAAATTGAGATTATCGGTGCCTGGTGATTTGCGTGACATGAGCTTTGTATTATAGCTCAAAGGAATAAATAAATAAACGATACGCCACCATTACAGTAATCATAATTGTTGCAGAGGTATCTTTTGAAGCAGGGGACGGGTTGTTCACCTGTTCTCGTTCGGTTGAAGTGCTATATATAAACCCTACCAGACTCATGCGAAACAGCTTTTGTCCATAATCTTACATCAACATTATCATCCAGTTCTGCAATAGTATGAAAAAATAATATACTGTCATGGTACAGTGAGATTTCCACCAAATACGAACTTGGGGAATATATAAATATAAGCAAGTATTTCGTTGCTCTGGAAATCGGAGGCGTTCATCTATATTCTGCTGAACAACCAAGACATAGTATTCATATTCCAGTAAGAGATGCATGAGATATGCTCATATCTGACCGCAGAAACCTAAAACCACCAGCCGAAAACTAGAAGGGCCCACTTGAAATCTAATTGTTTCGGAGATTCTCCAGAGCCCGCCTCTTTGATATTGGGTTCGGTGCTGTCATGTTACCACGGTGCTCCCTCTTCATACCTGCCAGGTTTTCTTTCATGTCGGTGTAAGGGACCATCTTCTGAGGAGTTGCTTGAACAAAACCAGTTTTACTGGTCTTCCTTCGAACCAATGACGTAGTCAACTGTGTAGCATCTGAACTATGGGTTTCTTCCTCTTTGTCACATGAAACTGTTTTTTGAGGCATTTGATCATCCCTAACAGCAATGTCTGCAAAACAAATCACACAGATCTTAGTCCGGTGTTTGGACGTCGTCTCGTGAGATCAGGTCTAAAAACACTGTCCAAACGAAGAAAATATGAAATCGCAAGATAATTTTTTTTTATTCATACCTTGACTGCTATTTGAATTGATAATTTCACTAGATTGATCCAATATAGATGTATTTGGTGTGGACGAAACATTCGGGCTTAAGTTCTCTACTACTCCATTATCTTCAACACTGAGGCTTTCACTATTATACTGTTTTAAGTAGCTGGAATGGCGTTCCCCCATCTGCTCCGATGAAACAACATCATGATAGCCATTTACCTCGTTAACATCTATCAAGATTTCTTTTTCTTTGGAATCGTAAGAATGCTCAGTCACATATTTATTCTGACGATTCTCACAGCTAACACGTTCTTGAATACTATCAATCTCGAGAGGAGCACAATCTTGCTTCTTTGAACCTTCGACATCTGAAACAGAAGAGTGTGTGTGTTTTTCCTCTTCAATTTGCTCGTCCATTACTCGCCGTAGTTCACAATGTTGCTTTTCATCAACTTGAATAGCGGCTTGCTCAGTAACAGCTATATTTTCTTCCACCTTCCAAGCACCCTCGTTTCTCAAATTGGTGCGCAAGAACCGTGCACCCGAAGTTTGATTCTCATCTTGTTCGTTCTCTTCGAAAAATAAATTCAGCTCCCAGGCATCATTTTCTGCTATATGATGCTGAGATGCACTGACTGAAGTACCAGTGGAAGAATCGACATCTCGCTGACGTTTGAATGGAGAGGTAACAAAGCCATTTCCAAAGTCTACAATCTCCTCGGAGAAAACACCATCATCAAGCTGATGCAAGCAATTTGTTGCCTCGGTCTCAATGAAGTGGTTCTCTCTCTCTTTTAAAGCGTGTATACAATCTCCTCGGAGATGACACCCACATGACTGCTGATTTTGAGACGGAAAATCAAGGCCAGCCATGATAACTGATTCGTTTAATGCGTCTGGTTGCTCATTAGATTGCTCTATAGCAACTTCCTGAGGATCACTGGGATTAGTTTCTAGGCTGGTATCATCTGTGGCTAAAGCTTCTCTAACTTCCTCAGCCCCGACATCTTGTGCTATCAAAACTTCGAAGTCCCCTTCGTGGAATTCACCCTGCTCCGTGGGGTTGCTCCCTACAAAACAATCATGATGAAGCAAGGCGCTACGTACATTAGATAATAAGTTCAATAAGGACATAATCAGCAATCATACCTCTGTAATCGCAAGTTGTTTCTTCTCCTCCATGACTACTCATATCCTTACAGTATAATTGTGGCACAAATTCACCTTCTGTCCCACAACAACGTAAAAAAAATGAAAAATCAAGAGGTTATTCTCTTTACTTGGAGAATAATACGACACTAGCAATGCAAACTGGAATGCCTATGAGCTTGACGGGTGTGAAGCTAATTCTATAGAACAATCCAGGATGGGGGGGGATCTTTGGTTTGAATCGAAGAACATGTCATGAAGTAATCAAAAGTCAGTGGATCTCATATCAGATCTCTTGCCTATCAATATAGAAAGACTTCTGGTATACATCAAAATTCAACATAAGATTTCAGGATTGTAAGGTGGAAACACTCACCATAAGACTCTGGACCGTTCTGCTGTACAACAGAAGCACCTGAGTTGATTTCAGGTAAGCCACAAGAGGTATCTGGAGACAGGTTTTCTTCCGACTTGCTGCAGCTTAAAAATCTTTCTCGTAGCGGACTTTCAGCCATTTCCTGTGATGCCTCAGCTAGAATAACTGTTTGTGAAGTCCCTCCAATACCCACTTCCTCTAGGATGTCCATCTTTGCAGCGGCTCCTGAGCTAACTTTGTCTATTGCACCCGATCCTATTTCACGGGTATCTTGGATTTCAGAATAATAGATATTGTGTAGTTTTAAGTCACGAGGAGCATCATCTAAAGTGTTGTTGCTTATGCTTGTGTTTGCTGCATGCTCACTTAAAGGATCATTGCTTATCAAATTGTCTTCCGAGGCTACTCCATCAGATTCTTCAACTTGATCTTGTTCTCCATTCCCTAGGATTAAATTCACTTCCCGGCTGGTGAACAAGACTTCGACATTTCTTTTCACCCATACAGTATGCTCAGAATCTTTGCTTGTCAAATTATCCTTCAAGGCTTCCCCATTAGATTCTTCAACTTGATCTTGTTCTCCATTTCCTTGGATTAAATTCACTTCCCAGTTGGTGAACAAGGCAGACGCATCAGATCCAGTCAGAAGCTCTGGGGATACTTGATTTGTTACTACAAGAGATACGGGTTGTTAAATATAAGAAATAATGCTTTTAGAAAATGACTGTAAAGAAGAGTCTACTTGTTTAATCGACAATTATATCATTTGAGAACAGGATATTCTTTTTCCTTTGGCACTCTACGATGAATCCTTAATAGATCCTATCCCATGGTGTCAAAAAGCGTACCTTTTGGAACTTGTAACCCAGGACAAGAATGGTGATGGAGAGAGACAAACAATCAGAGATTTTTTTTAGTTTTAATATATAGCTGAGCTAGTGTCGGATAAGCGTAAAATAAATAAAACAACATTTTATTCTGGACGATTTTTTACAAACGCCTACAATCAATAGTTATTTCATATTCTGTAAGAGTTTGCGACTCTGATTTGATACTAAAGAATTCTTACTAATACTTCAGATGATATGAAAAAATTATTTATAGACACACCTCTGTCATTAAAAGCCATAACCTTTACTCCTGCCTCATTTCCGATTGACTTGCTACCTGGATGAGATTTATATTTTTCTCCTGCAACTAACAAAACGAAAATTAACTTCCAGCTTCCCCCACTATAAACAAACAGTATGTCATTTTTCAAATATGCAATCTTCCACAGGAATTATTTTATCAGATAAGGTTCGGTAGTGATTTAACACTTTCAGGCTTCAGATACGTACCATGAGATGATAAAACATTCAGCTCTGAAACAGCATCAGTACTTGAACCCATTCCGCATATTCCAGAAGACGACTCAGCAAATAATTTTTGTTCCAGTGAAGGTTTCTTGGCCTTTTTCCCGCTACTTATAGGATTCTGTGGAGAAATCGGTGTTCTTTCATTCCACTTGGTGTAGCCTTCTGTTTTCTCAAAACAATTTTTTTTCATTGCAATTACGGACACTGACCCAGCTCTATCTGCTTTAATGTTCTTGATGGCATCATTTGATGCAGCACTACAATCATCGTTACTCGCATGAAGAAGTCCCTCCTCAACTGGGTGCTCTCCAATGCCCTTAGGGGTTACCTCTGGGGGAGCTACAATGCTATATTCCTTCTCATCATCAATGTTGCTCTGGTTGAGCTTCGAATCATACTCCACCTTATCAACGTTAAATGCAGCTCTGACATCCATAGAGATACGGTTTTCTAGAACAACGGAAGCACTTCTTTCTAGCTCTAAAGGATTCACGTCTTTGAGATCATTAAATTTAACTGCCTCGACTCCAGGTTCAAGCTCAGAACCCATAACTCCATCTGATGTTTCATCAATTCCCTCACGATCTGCAGAAGCAATTTCAGCGGAAGTGTTGAGGCCAGCATCATTAATTTTCAAAAACTCACCACCATAATCTGAAAATAGGTTACCAAGCCCCTCAGTACAATTTGGCTGTGCAGTTCCTTCATTTTGTGTGTCCGACGTGTCCAGTTTTTCGGCTGTCATATTTAGTGATTCTTTGACATCTGCTTCACCATATTCACTGATATGATCATAAAGATCACCATCGCTCACTTCTGCAGTTTTCTCTTCATCTAATCGATCATCCATACCTTGTGTAAAAGTGTCAGCGTTGGAATCGCTGCCTCCAGATATGGTCTCTTGGTCTGCCCACGTATCATTTCCTTCTATGCTCTTAGAAGTGTTTCCCCCTGATCCAGCTTTCTTTTCCCCAAAATTTTCGAGTTTCTTATAAATGGTTGGAGTCAAACTTGCATCAGCATTGCCAGCCACCTCATCGCCACTGCTGTGGTCACAAAGCTCAAACAGGAGAGCACCTGCTACAGTTTCCTTCCTGACAACCTGATCACACTGGTATGTAGCAGTATTCTTACCACTGGCCAACTCGTTACTTGATATATGGAAGTCACTAGAACGACCCATGATCATCTCAAATGTTTTCCCTTCAAAACCTTCCATTTCTTTAGAAATTAACTGAGTTAAACCGGAGGCTACCTCTGAACACGCCTTCTGGCAAACATTGCCATCACCATGTACAATTTCTACAGCGCATCCTGATTCTTCTTCCCTAATTTCACATTGTTCAGCATCCGACTCCCCATCCATGTTTCGGGCGCTCTCCATGTCCATAACAGCTTCATGGTACTTGCTAACAGGAACATCAATGGAAGCATCAATGCTGCAGTTTCTCGTTGCATTCATTTCTTTATAACCACCAAGCTTCTCAAAAAGCATTGGTGAACTATTCACTCCAGTTGATACTTTACCATTGTGACTGTGAGTAGTAACTTCATTTTCCCCTGTTGTCTCGACAACGCAAATATCAGTTGTTATTGCAAAAGTAACCTCCTTTCTATCTTGCAACGAAGATTGGGGCAAAGCATCTGCAGCAGCTTCGTTCTCCTCCTCCAGAACATGCTTTTCATCCTTACACCTTGAATTAATATTTGCTGTTGATTTCTCATCTGAAGCATCAACAATATATGAAAGGAGATTTTCAGGTCAATAAACTAAGCATTATTACTTTCAGTGACATGAATGTTGATGATAGTTATTGATCTCCAGTATAATTTTACTTATATAGAATAGCAGTGGCTTATGCATATACTAGAGTATATTCCCCAAATGTTGTCGCATAAAAACAAACTCACCATGATGTTGTATTTTCCTGCCCTCAGAGAAATCACATGCATAAAAGGGCAATCTTTGCTTGCCAATACCAGTGACTGCCGAGAGAAACAGATTGCATTAAAATTAATTCAGGACGACAACATAAAAAGGAAAATACTGTCAGGAGGACGAAATAAAAAAATTTGCAAGAGTTGGTAAGGCGCCCTTACATTGTATAGGTACAATGGCCGCAGAACCATTTTCACCTTCATCGGTGTCCTTTTCTGGGGCACTCAGACAGGTTTCCTCTCCATGTAGAAGCTCATGTGTGCATGTTCCTCTAGAGACCAGAAAAACATTGCCAGAGTTTACCTCTGAAAAGAAATTTTGGTTCTCCTCGGCAGCTTGGGGAAGGAGGATATCACCATCCTCCTGTAGGTTTGTTTCAGTGATAAAACTAACCATCTTTTCACCAGCAGCTGGTGATGGTCTATCATCACAAGATGCCTCTTCATGCTCATTTTTATTTGTTCTAATTTTCTGTCCAGTATTTTCTAGATCACAGAAATCACTCTCCAGAGCAGATGTTCTGTCAACAACTTTAGTTGAACAATCATTGACATCAACACTTTCTACGTGCATGTCTTTTCCCAGTTCTTTCCTTTCGAGTCCATTCTCCAACCCTGAGAAATTGGAAGGTTCGTCAACATAATATTTATAACATCGTAGGTAAATACTGAAAAGAAAACAGCGTATCTTCATTCTAGATAACTCAATTACCTGGAAAATCTGATTGATTTGCAGATGAGAAACGATTAGCCAGGGGAAACATATCAGAAGCATTAGCCTGAAGTTCTGTTTGTCCGTGTTCATCTGAATTATCATTACCCAGATCTGCCTCACCTTCCATAGATCTGCTACATGGATAATCCACACCAACCTCAAGGATAGCATCTACAGCAAGTTTTTCCATGTCACCTGCGACATTATCAGCCTCCCCGTTAAGAACTATGGGCTGACTAGCATTCTCTGGTGTTTCTTGGCTTGCAAAAGCAGATAACACCAGTGATGTTGATGTTGGAGACGGAGTTTCCTGCAAATTTGTTTTAGTATCTACACCTTCCTGAATGTTAGAGCATACCGCAACGACTTCAGAGATATTGGTTCTCATTTCACTTGTTTTGCTCTCAGATCCCTTCTTGTCAGAATTTTTAAAGACTTCCTTGGAGCAGCTCAAACTGAAATTAGGTTTTTCCCCATTAGCTTCTGGCATGGTCAATCCAATGTCCTCAATTTGTGTTTCTTCATTTATAGCTTCCTCTACCATTACTTGAAATGCAGATATGCCATGTTGCTTCTTTTGAACTATTCCAGGGACGGTAGATCCAACCAAGTTACCTCTACAAGCACGCTGTGTCAATTCTCTTGAAGGTTTACCGGCTAAACAGTCACCCAGAGAAGAAGAGCCATTCTCCAGCGTTGGGCTACGCTTTCGTTTCAGACTCCCAACCATACCAACAGCTTCACCAATTCCTAACTCGACAGTGGAAAAGGTAGGGCTTAATACTAAAGTGTTGCTTCTGGACCCCGCCAGGTGGCCAATGGGTACTGGAGCCTTCTCAATCTCACCGCTAAATTGTCCAGAATCTTCAACCTTGTTAACAAACTTCAAATCCGCACTCCTAGATTGTTTTATGGTCTCAGTTTTCGCATCTGATCCTTCGCTTTCAACCTGGCCCTTTTGAGCTGCAAAAGACTTCTGTCTTGAAGCATTTCTATCTTGAGCGTTACAAGATTCCTCGAGTTGAACAGCCTTGTTATGCTCCTTGTTAACTTCAGTAATTTCGTCTGCACTTTCAACCGTAACCTGAGCTCCAAATCTTGTCCTCCTCCTAGTAACAACTTGCACAGCATGTTTGGAATCTGTAGCCTCTACCATGTTTCTTTTTGATCGCCTTGCATCCTTTACAGATTCAAGACCTTCTTCGGACACGGTTTCTACTGCGACTCCCTTCTGAGGCACAACAGATTTACGTCTCAAAGCATACCTACCGAAATCCTTCAACGGTTCTTCAAGATGAAGAACCTTTTGACAAGATTCCTCGAGTTGAACAGCCTTGTTATGCTCCTTGTTAACTTCAGTAATTTCGTCTGCACTTTCAACCGTAACCTGAGCTCCAAATCTTGTCCTCCTCCTAGTAACAACTTGCACAGCATGTTTGGAATCTGTAGCCTCTACCATGTTTCTTTTTGATCGCCTTGCATCCTTTACAGATTCAAGACCTTCTTCGGACACGGTTTCTACTGCGACTCCCTTCTGAGGCACAACAGATTTACGTCTCAAAGCATACCTACCGAAATCCTTCAACGGTTCTTCAAGATGAAGAACCTTTTGACAAGATTCCTCGAGTTGAACAGCCTTGTTATGCTCCTTGTTAACTTCAGTAATTTCGTCTGCACTTTCAACCGTAACCTGAGCTCCAAATCTTGTCCTCCTCCTAGTAACAACTTGCACAGCATGTTTGGAATCTGTAGCCTCTACCATGTTTCTTTTTGATCGCCTTGCATCCTTTACAGATTCAAGACCTTCTTCGGACACGGTTTCTACTGCGACTCCCTTCTGAGGCACAACAGATTTACGTCTCAAAGCATACCTACCGAAATCCTTCAACGGTTCTTCAAGATGAAGAACCTTTTGACATTCATCCTCAATGGTTTCAGCTTTGTTTGCAGTCACAGATGATGCATTCTCCTCCAACTTAGAGCGTGACCGAGTAGTCCTGCCAACAATTTCAGTTTTACAAAAATATCCTCTCGATAATGAAGTGCCTTCCTTCTTCCTATTATTTCTTCTTGATCGCCTGCCACCCTTCACTGATTCATCACCTTCTTCAGGTAGGATTTCTGCAACCGACTCCTTCCGAGGCACAAAAGATTTTCTTCCCAAAGCAGATGATGGTTTCATCACCTTTTGACATTCATCCTCAATGGTTTCAGCTTTGTTTGCAGTCACAGATGATGCATTCTCCTCCAACATAGAGCGTGACCGAGTAGTCCTGCCAACAATTTCAGTTTTACAAAAATATCCTCTCGATAATGAAGTGCCTTCCTTCTTCCTATTATTTCTTCTTGATCGCCCGCCACCCTTCGCTGATTCATCACCTTCTTCAGATAGGATTTCTACCACCGACTCCTTCCGAGGCACAAAAGATTTTCTTCCCAAAGCAGATCTACCTGAACCCTCTTCAGTCCGGGGAACCTTGGCAGTTTCAGTTTTATTCGCGGTTACAGAAGTATTCTCCGCTAGCTTAGCCCGTAATCGAGTAATCCTTCCAAAACTTTCAGTTTTTCCGAATTCCACACTTGATAATGAAGTACTTTCATTCTTCCTATCATTTCTTCTTGATCCTGATGGGGCACTTGCAGGTTTAGCATCGTCTTTTGCACTTGCATTCTCTTCAGAAACTTCATCCGACGAACGAAACCCATAACTATTCCCTCTCTTCCTAGACTCTCCCAGTTTTGAACTCTTTCTTGAAACAACCAAATCCCCTTCACCCCCTTCCACGTTCTCCTCAATCACCACCTCTCTACTTCTCAATCGCCTCTTACTCGATTTGTCTCCACCCTTCACGAGTTGAACATCTCCCTCCTTAGTAATTACAGGAGGTCGTGAGTTATCACTAACATCAACATTTTCCACCCCAACGCTCCCTTTCTTTTCTCCTCGTCTCCCTCTCTTCTTCCCAACAACTTCATCTACATTTCTTTCAACTGTTCTCTGCTCTCTATTCCTACTTTTAGGCGGAGAACCACTAACTTTACCGTAATTAACCATACTCTTCCTCTTCCCTCCTTTGCACACCGAAGGCTCGTATTCACGTATTTCAACATCAGACATGAATGTAACATTCTTCGATATTTTAGTGACTTTCATAGAATCACTCTCCTTCTGTACTTCTCCTTGACCTTGCTCTTTTGGATTTTCAATTCCCTGTTTAAAGTTCACAAAAATAAAAATTAAATAAGAAAAAATAATTCTTTCAATTGGCTGTTTTGGATGTTTTAGAGTCAACGGATCAAAATAATATTTTTTAAAAATTATTTTTGACATAGCATATCAAAATAATATAAAAATATCAAAAAAAATTAATTTAAAATCAAAATAAAAAAATCATTTTTTTTCAAAAATATTTTCCAAATTCTTTTCAAAAACATTTTCTAAATACATTCTCAAACACCTCATAAACCCTATTAATAAAAAAACAATAAATTTAAACTAATCAAGTTTTTCCGTATTTAAGTCAAATTCTTATTAAATTTACACAAACAATTACGTCAGATCGATTGGAGATTCCAATTTCAAACAAAAAAAAAATGAAATCACCAGAAACCATTCAAGCCTGTAATTAAACAAGGATTAAGATAAATTAGCAATATCTAACAGAAAACACACCTTGAGAGCCAACGTCAACAAATCAGCCATTTCTGCATTGGATTTATTAGCAAGAATTCCATGCTTTTTACAAAGCTCTTGCAGTCGTTTCCTCTTCATGCCATGAAAATCCATTTCTGCCTCTTCCATTTTTCTTCCTTCAGAAACCACTCATCAAATACTCTCTACTTGCCAACTTTCCTTTTCCTTTTCGTTTTTTATCAGAGAAGATGGGCAAACAGTGAGACTTCTTTTGCAAGTTTTTGTGTTAAACAGTTTGAAATTTTGAATTCAAAACGGCTGATTTTTCTTTTCTCCCGCTCTTTGGAACGACTTTATTTTCCCACCCGCGACTCTGATCAATGATATAACTCGCCTCCATGTGACAAGTGATAAGGGCAAAATAGTAACTGAGTTTAGGTTGGAATGGAAGACATAGCGAGTATAATTGTTTTTTGCTGATATTGGATTAACGCGCCTAGTATGAATATCTGTAGAGTGGATAAGACGCTTTGGTACTGCCACGTGCAGGAGCCTCTTTATTCCGAGTCAAATTTTTGGAAATTGTATTTGACTGTCGTCCGATTATTTGAGGCCACAATCGGACAGTTATCGCGTTAACGCTGAGGACATACACACACACACATAGTTCCGTGGATCTGGTCTTTTCCAATATGGACTTCAGCTCTCGGCAATCAGATTCCTCTTTCTTGTAATTTGGGTTGTGGCCCATGTTTGATTGATTATGCTATAAATCCAAGGTGCTGGTTTAAATTTATATAACGGGGTAAATATGGAATTCCCGGTGGAAAAAAAAGGAAGGAGTTCCATTTTAAAACTAGCATTGCAGAATTAAAGATGAGTATAGCAGATAGTCAACCCGAACTTAAATTTTAAAATTATGATGATAATTATTTTTATCATTGTATTGACTCGGATCAATAGTCAACCCGAACTAGACCTCAAGTCAATCTTGATCAGATTTTGAAACTATGATAGTGATTATTTTTTATATTCATGTTAATCTGGGTTAATAGTCAGTCTAACCTGTGATCTTGGTCTTGTCATGGATCGATCTCTAAGTTAAGCTCTAAAATTACAATAATAATCATTTTTATCATTGTATTGACTCTAATTAATGGTAAACCCGACCTATGACCTAAGCCTAACCTTGAGTTAACCAAGTCAAGTTTTAAAACCATTATAATAATTATTTTTATCCTTACATTGACTTTGGTTAGTGATCAACGTGACTTTGCCCCGAACCACTGAGACGAAAACTATAATAATAAACATTTTTATTTCTATACAAACTTGAGTTAATGGTCAATTTGACCTATGATCTAAGTCTTTCATAGAAGCAACCTCTTAATCAAGTTTTAAAAATTGTCATAATAATCATTTTTATTCTTATACTAATTCGGGTTATTGATTAGCTCAACATGTGATCTTGTTCAGGTAATCTTTTAAAACTATAATAATAATTATTTTTACTCTTATATCAATTCATGTCAATGATAAAACCAATCTATAACTCAGACTTTGCCACAGGTAGACTTTTTATTTGATTTTTTAAAAACATAATAATAACTAGTTTTAGTCCATTTGTTTTTAAAAAATCTAAATTCGGTCTATAATTTTATCTTTTTATTCTTTTACTCTTTGGCTTAAGAAGTGAGAGAAATCGATTGAGTTCTAATGTTAGAGAGAAAAATCTCAATTTACATCGATTTCAATCATGAAAAAAAGTTTATCTTAGTGTATCACTTACCCTTCACTTTGCATGAGATTATTAATCTTATTTTAAGAAGTTTCTTTATTTCATTATGATTTTAGTTTTTGGTTGTCTAAGGCCATATATGAATTTATCAAGGTCTTTGAGATGTTTTTAAATCAAAAAAATTCAGTAACACTTGTTTTTCAAGCCTAAATATAGAGAATAACATGGATCGTCGCATGTTTTTGCTTTTTTATTTTCATGGAAAGTGGGATGGTTGACATTACCAAATAACAAAATAAGCCCCATTGACACTTTTCAAAAAGTTCAGGGTTAAATTTTATATTTAAATTAATATCACTTCTTTCTACTTTTTAAATTATTTATTTAACATTTTTTAAATAACAATTATCCTTTTTAATTATTTTGTATGTATTTAATTTTCAAAGAGAGTATTCATACTAATCCATAATTTTTTTATATAAAAAATCATTCTTGGATAATATTTATGATACGAGCACCTTCAAAAGATAATCCTGAAGTAGGTGGTGACAAGCTGGCTCAATTTGAATCACTATTGAAGTGGAAGCAACTCTGATTGTCCAAATCAGTTGTTAGAGCAAGTCCAATGGTAAGAGCTATTTTTAAGAGCCAAATCTGTAAAATGGCTCTTGAATAGTGTTTATATGGCTTTTTTGTTGATGTGTGCTCCAATGGTAAGAGCCATTTTTTTAAATATTATTTTAAATATAGTTCAATTATTTTTTATATATTTTAATTATGCAATTAATTATACAGTTAATAGGAGTAAGTTATATAAATAAATAATTGCTTCTAAAAAACCTTCAAACAATATAATTATTAATTTAATTTTTTACTTTCTTATTGAGGTATTTTTAAATAAAAATAAAAATAAATATTTTTGATATATATATATATATATATATATATATATATATATAACGCACACGTGGCTCCAGATTTTTGAAGCCAAAATTTTGGCTTCTTTGCATCTGAGCTGCTACAAATAGCAGCTCAAAGCAGCAAAGCCAATTTTGGCTTCACATATACATGCTGCGTTGGAGACGATAAAATGAGGAAAAAAGCCAAAAAATACAAAAATATGGCTTTGGCTCGCCTGATAGATGCCCCGTTGGACTTGCCCTTAGTAGCTGAAGTAACTCGGTAGGGATAAAGGCGGTGGTTTCTCGGGATATTATTATTCAAGATATTATCGGGAAAGTGGGATGGAACACCACCATCTTTGGTATTTGGAAGCAAGGCAAGACAAGTTCTACGTATGATTCGTAGCGGACTGCGCAGGTCTTACTTCCGACCACCAGCAACTTAATTCCGACCAGTGAGCTTTGGAGCTTTGAGAAAAAATAATGGCAAGAGATTTTCTTCTCCAAAGAAAAATAATTAAACAGGCTACACCGGCAACTAAATTAAACCAGGGAGAGAACTTGAATTTGAGTGCAGGCGAAAAAATGTTTTTTTAAAAAAGAAATTCGGTTTTCTGGACAATTAGACATCGAGAATTATAATTTCAAAGAAAATTTTAAAAAATAAAATAAGAAACGCGATGAAGAGTCAGAAATCTCGTGTGGAAGATGCCGCTCATGGCAACCAATCAGATTACAAAGATTGGTGCTGCGTTTGCATAGATAATTTCATCACTCTCTTTCTTCAACAATAGCTAACTCTAAAAACTACGAAAGCAAAAACCCAATTTTGAAAACCGGCATCCAATGGCGTTGTGACCGAGTTGAGACCATTTGAAGACGGCGATGGATGGAGGTTTATTTATAGTGGCAGCGATGGTTGCCCTAATTACAAATGGAACGGGAATGACTAAACTACACGTCGTGCATTTTCAAGCTGCAATTACTTTTTTATGGGCCAAGCTGACGAGCACGTTCTCAAAGGGGTATGTCCGCCATGACGGCCCAATTAGAAATTTAGGGCATGCTTCACTCAAATTATGGGCCGTTTGAAAAAGAAACATGGGTGTTCTAATATTGTAACAAAACATGACCTAATTTCAGCCTTTTTCAGGTTTTATTTCAAATTAAATTAAAATTGAACTAGTTAAATATAATTGAGTGAGTGAAACTTAAATAAAATATGATGGGTTAATTTCAAGTATATTACCCAAGCTTTAATTAAACTATAAATTTTGCATTCTTCATCTAAAATCTTAAAATTTTATTTTGAAACACTATAAATTCTTTAAATTAAAATAAATAAATTATTCACCTTTAAATTAAAATAAATAAATTATTCACCTTTAAATTAAAAATGATTTAATTATTTAAACTTTGTAATTAATTTTTAACATAATTTAAACCAGTAACTTTAACCCATCATAATAAGTTTAATTTATAGATGATAATTAGATATTATGTCGAATTCATTATTTCAATGACATAAAAAAAACCCGAAAAAATGAGGTAGGTTTTATGCGAGCAGAAGTATTATATAAAGACCAACTAGGGTTTATTGACGCCCTCTGTCAGCTCTAGAGCTAGATATTGTGTGTCGCCGCAGCAGGAGGTGTGTATCTCATCTCCCTCTCTCTCAGATTTTCGCCTCTTTTCCTGCTTGGTTTCCAAAAAATCTTGCACTTTTCGACTGTCTTGAAGAACATAATAAAACTGAGGTTTTCGGATCTCATTGCTGTGCAGCTACAACTTTCAACTGTCTCTCCCTCTGTTGAAATGATTTAAACCAAGAGCTATCGTGCTTTGCTTCTTTTTCCTTCTTATTACAATCTGGGATTGACTGTTTTTGTTTGTTTTTCTAGTAGTTAGCATATCATCAGTGTAAAAGCATGAAAATCGTTTCGCTTCTTGTATATGGATGAGTTTTATTGTTTTCGTACTTTGAGTTTCCTGCCTTTTATTCTGTAGTTTCTAGGATAGTTTCTGTTTCTCGGATAGTTTCTAGAACTAGAAGATTTTCTTAGGAATACTTTTGCGGTTGAAAGATCCGGTATTATATGTAGTTTGTTGTCATGCTTCTTCAAGTTTGGTTACAAAATAAATAAAATAAATAGAAAAGAACTTGTTATTCTAATGCTTGAGGGTCGATTTTAAATATTTATATGTTTATTTGCTTTTAATTAAATTTCTAGTTGTTAATCATCGTGTTTGATTGTGTGGTGAAGAAGAAGAAAGATGTCTCACAGGAAGTTCGAGCACCCAAGACATGGTTCCCTTGGATTTCTTCCAAGGAAGAGAGCTGCCCGTCACAGAGGAAAAGGTTAGTAGAATCGTTATCCTTAAACGATGTGTTTTTAAGTTTTTAATATCATTGCCCTCATTGTGTTCTGATAATTGAACTTTTGATTTTTGTTGTCTCTGCTCAGTGAAGTCCTTCCCCAAGGATGACCCTAACAAGCCTTGCAAGCTTACTGCCTTTTTGGGTTACAAGGCTGGCATGACGCACATTGTCAGAGAGGTTGAAAAACCTGGATCCAGTAAGCCAGATATTCATTAACCAATTTTAAGTTTGTTAATGTTGTGAATTGAAGTTTTATAAATGTTCTTTTTGAAGATATAATCTTTGATAAGTTAAGATTTTGCAACCCTGAAATATGCTCATTTTATTTTGCTGTATGTTTCCAATTTTAAGTCAATAGCGATATGATGTTACGATATTAAATATTTGGTTTCGCTCAACCTTTTTCTTTGTCTCATCGTAACATAAATGGACAAGATGTTTTTCATTTAACTTATGTACTTTGCTTATTGTTTTGTAGAGCTCCACAAGAAGGAGACCTGTGAGGCCGTGACCATCATTGAGACACCTCCAATGGTGATTGTTGGAGTTGTGGGTTACGTGAAGACACCATCTGGCCTCCGGACTCTGAACACTGTCTGGGCTCAGCATTTGAGTGAGGAGCTCAGGCGAAGGTTCTACAAGAACTGGTGCAAGTCAAAGAAGAAGGCTTTCACAAAATACTCAAAGCAGTTTGAGACAGATGCAGGGAAAAAGAGCATCCAGACACAGCTTGAGAAGTTGAAGAAATATGCAACTGTTATTCGTGTTTTGGCTCACACTCAGGTATTATCTCTAAAGTTAACAATTCACTTATTTTTTATGTTCAGATATGCATGGAATTCATTTGTCCAGACTTTCATGTTCCAGCTTCTCTTCCTTTTTTTAATTTCTTCTGGTGTGATAATTGCGTCTTACCGTTTAACATTTTACAGATCAGAAAGATGAAAGGATTGAAGCAGAAGAAAGCTCACTTGATGGAGATCCAGGTTAATGGTGGGACAATTGCCCAGAAGGTGGATTTTGCGTATGGTTTCTTTGAGAAGCAAGTCCCAATTGATGCCGTCTTCCAGAAGGATGAGATGATTGATATTATTGGTGTCACAAAGGGTAAGGGTTATGAAGGTGTTGTCACTCGTTGGGGTGTCACTCGCCTGCCTCGAAAAACCCACAGGGGTCTCCGGAAGGTGGCTTGTATTGGTGCCTGGCACCCTGCAAGAGTCTCATTCACTGTTGCCAGGGCAGGTCAGAATGGATACCACCACCGTACTGAATTGAACAAGAAGATTTACAAGCTTGGCAAGACTGGCCAGGAGTCCCACACTGCCATAACTGAGTATGACAGGTAATTGATATGCTCCTTGAACTTCAACACATTCTCTATGAACTGTGTGCACCTAACTCATGATATTCAGCCATTTAATTATTTGTTATGAGTTGACACTTGGTTGCTTCTAGAATTTTTGCTTGACAACAAATTTGATTTTTTTTTCTGTAACAGGACTGAAAAAGACATCACTCCAATCGGTGGTTTCCCTCACTATGGTATTGTGAAGGATGACTATTTGATGATCAAGGGATGCTGCGTTGGACCTAAGAAGAGGGTGGTTACACTCCGTCAAACACTGCTTAAACAGACAACTCGGGTTGCTCATGAGGAAATCAAACTCAAGTTTGTCGACACATCCTCAAAGTTCGGCCATGGTCGTTTCCAGACAACACAGGAGAAACAGAAGTATTTTGGACGCCTGAAGGCATAATTACGCTATCTGGAATTTTTAGTTATTTTAGTAAATTTAGTCGATTTTGCTTCTGAGGCTTCTGCTCGAGACAGTGGTGTTGTTTTAATATGTTTGCTCAAGTCGGAACAAATTTGTTTCAAATGGATTTAATTTGCATTATGAACTAGCATGCTTTTGCTTTTGTCATTCTGTATATTTGCTTGACCGAACCCTTTTTTCGACGTCAACTGAGATTGTTTGGTTCCAGCAAAATCTTCTCAAGAAATTTCGCTCCAAGGGTGCTGCACTTTACCGTGAATCAATGAAGACCAAGCGCCTCATTTTGGATAATCCGGAATCGCATTGGCACTCTGAAAATGCAGGGATCAGGACCGGCGACTTGGATTTCTAGACATCGACGTCCAATTGATTCTCTCACAAAGCGAGTCCCGGCTGATGTAAAGTTATTGATGGCTGTATTGGTCGGGGGGAGGGAGTTCTGGTTGGATTGGCTATACTCTTCGGTCTTCAAATACTTGCAGCATTGCTTGAGGTTTAAAACATGGTAATTAAGAAGCACACTTTCTTCATCATTAACCGAACTCCTTGTGCTACCGTCAATTATTATTATTAATTAAGTACAACACTAAAACGCATCGAGGAAACACTGTTTCTCCACGGGCTGGCTACACACTTTCATGGGCACCGTGAATTCACTGTTTCATGAGGGTTTTTTCTTCATTCCCTTTCCTTCTTTTAGTTTTGCCCCGAAGGATCTAATAAAAAATTAATTTAGGCCTGTTTGTTTGCTGGAAAATGGTTTTTTTTTTTAAAGTGAATTCCGATGTTTGGCAGTGTTATGAAAAATGAACTGGAAAACACTTTCCAGTGTTTGTTTGTGTTATGGAAAATGAACTGGAAAATAATTTATTAATAAATTAATTTTTTTTTCAAGTTTATTAAAATAATGAGGAACAAATCTTACAAATTAAAAAAGTTGAATGAGAATGAAATTGAAAAAAAATATAATTTCATAAATTATCTCAAATAAAATAAATAATAATCAAAATAATAGAGATCAAATCTAAAAAATTAAAAAAAAATGAAAGGTGAATAAATTAAAATAATAATAATTAACATTTCATAAATTATTTCAAATAAAATAAGTAACAATAAAAAAAATGAGGACCAAATTTGATAGATAAAAAATTTCAATAAAAAAATGATAAGAAAAAAGCAAATAGCAATTATAAAAATAAGAACCAAAATTAATATAAAAATTAAATTTTAAGAGATGAAATTGAAAAATAAATATTCAGAACAAATTATATATAGCAATCAAAAGTTTGAGGATCAAATTTGATATAATCAGCAAATAATGACATTTCTAAATTTTTCACAACTTCCGGAAAGTTTTTTCCGCCCAAATTTTCCGGAAAACACTTTCCTGAAAACCAAGCCAAATTTTTCTTTGACTGGAAAGTGTTTTCCATTGACCAACTTTCCAAAAAACAAACAAACACAGGAAAGTTTGGAAAATGGTTTCCCAAAAACCATTTTCCTTGAAACAAACAAGGCCTTAGCTAGAACTGCGAAGGAAATTATAAGACAGTGAGAAAGTCAGAAGAAATGGGTGGTGTTTTTGAGGTTTTTAGCGCAATATTCAATTTATTCTTCATACGTTATGGATTATAGCTTATAAGGTCCTTTAATTTCGAAGTCTTTGATTTTTATTTTTATTTTTCAGTCCTTGATTTGAGAGATGATAGAAAATTATTGTATTCCAATTGATGAAGATAAACAATCACATTGAAACTGGTTTTAGTCACAAAAATACTCAATCTTATTATCAACGAGTTTTATTTGCTTAGAATAGTTTCACTTAGTTGTTTTTTTCAAATTTCCAAAAAGATATAATTGCACTCGATAATTTATTTTTTATTTCGGGTTGATTTCAGGTTTTTTAATGGTCATTTGATGTCATCACACGAGTTTATCAAGGTATTTTTGGTTAAAATAGTTTGAAAATGAGTTTCTGAGTAAAAACCAATCCAACATTGTTTTATTTTTGTCATTACAATGACTACAATCTAATGAAAATCATATAACCTTTTTTTATTTTTCATTTTTTTTTTAGTGATAAGATGGTGTTTGCTGTTTGGGATTGAAAATGAATTTGAGATTTTTAAATATCTTTAAATATCTTCAAGTAAAAACATATTGAAAAATAATTTTTTTTAGATCGTGATCAAAAAATTATTCAGCAAACAAAATTTCATCCATTAAAAAAGCAAAGGAAATTTGGTTTTCCAAAAAATAAAAAACAATAAACGAGGTGTGCCACATAAGCTTTTTCATTCTTGACATGATCGTGAGCCTCGCATTTTTTTTTCTTTTTTTTTTTTAAATATAACTAATTGTTTATTTAAAATTTAATTAATATCCTCTTTCTTGATAATAGCATTAACTCCTTTTTATTTATCAGTCCATATGTTTTATAATTTTTATTAGTAAATATAAAAAAACATCTTTTAGTTTCTCAACTTAAGAGATTTATGATATTTGAAAACACATTCATAGCATGGATACTTTCTTATTTTTTATTATACATTAGAAACTAACTTAAAATCTTATTTGAGGTTTACGCAGGTTACATGACTGATAATTTTTAGACATGAAGGTGGATTTGTTTTGTGAAAATATTTATTGAAGAAAATGATTTTTTTCTTAAATTCCTGGATGTATCAAGAAAAATAAAAAAAACTTTTAATTGACTTTCTTTTTAGTATTTATTTTAAACTAAAAACAATAAAATAAAAATTATAGAAAGATATCTTAAAACCAGGCATTATTTAGCACTGCGTTTCAAAAATATTTTGAAAAAAAAAATGTTTTTTTTATTTTATTTTAAATTAAAAAAATAGTATTTTTAGATTATTTTCATGTCAAAAAATATTTTAAAATTAATAAAAATATAATTTTAATATATTTCTGAAAAATAATAATTAAAAAACCTCAACCACACCCAAATAAACACTAAATGTTCGGGCTAAATCATAGCAAACATATTATGGATATGGTGAAATTGCTGGTTACTTCATAATCGTAGCTCTCCATGTATCGGGCAGACAGTTGACCAGGCGGCGAGGAGAAAAACACTGAACTTCTAAAGCGTCATAAGGATCTTACCAGCGATTCTTCATTTTTGGGTTCCATTAAGACGTTTTGTCATTAAAAAACTCAAGCGCTCGACAAGCAAGCCAACAATGTCGAGGGAGGAAATGAACTGAGTTAACAATGAAGTGCTTCCGTTGAGAAGCAAGAGGTTCAGGTTAAGAAAACTCAAAAGCATTAACGATTCTTGTGAGCTAATTGAACATGCTTTCTGACACTCCTTAACCTTTAATAAATCATTTTTGAACCAAGGCCTAAGCGATTACGTCTTCGCCAATAAAGTATTTCTTCTTTGATTTATTTAAGGGTGCTTCTAATATTTAAATCAGATGTAGATATATAATATAAAAACTAACCCTATATAGCTTAAATTACTTTATTTTTAGAGCAAGAAGTTTTTCTATTCTCTCTATAAAGGCTGGCTGGTGCATGCATCGATTCACTTGATTAACAGGTCCAAGTTGACTTCAGAACAGCCTACACTACTTCGAACTAACAACACGACTTGACAAAGTTGTTCTGACAAACCTGAGAGTTCCATGCTCCAGACATGAGTTTATGAAATTCGCCTGTCTCTGCAGGCACAAGAAGTGTACGGAATTGAACAACCATTGCAATGAATTTGCATGGGTAAAACACGGGAAAAAGGCATTGCATTCATAACAAGAAAAAACATTAAATGTGATGCCCCGCTTATGAAAAAACACAAAGCGCTGGAATAGAACTGGAAGAATGTTCTGCTCTATTATTCCCTACACGAGAATAAAGTATACAACTTTTCAAGTTTTGTCAGCAGTAAACAAGAATAATCTACCTTCAAAACTACAAAAACAAGGCCACCACACAACGTGCAGGAGCTTACTATAACTAGTATGCCTGGAAATTAACTAGTGAAATCCACTGTTTAATTTCTGTTTCACTTAGGATAAGGCAAAATCAACAGAGCAGGCATTCATTTCTAACCAAATTCTACAACTGAGTCTAGGGCTCACTCAGCTGACTGGGCTGGACCGTCCACTCTGAGACCCCAGCCACGCCCACGACCCCTGCCTCTGCCTCGTCCTCGACCTGCATTATCAATTAGTTTTAATTTCAGATGGTGATAATAACCTGGAGAGAATATATCATTTTCACACTATTTTAGCATTTCACAGTGCACACTATTGTGCACTCCAGAATCACTTATTTGACACAATGAACTCGTCACAGAGTCATCAAAGAAATAACTCATTGTTCATTGTTTCCTCTCCCCTTTTATTTTTTCAAATTCTTAAAAACTGGCATTTCTGTGATGGTAAACAAGTTTTGTTATACATGATTACACTGAAATAGAACATGATTTTACTAGGTGCATTATTTTAAAATGCTAAACCCAGAAAGCATTTATGAAAAGAGTGGGAAGCAAGGAACAAAACAGAAGGCAAAGGTTAAAATGTGAAACAAAAGCTATACTGGTTTCTGGATACTTCCAAAGATGGAAGTAAAAATATATTCAAAGATCTGGTTATAGAAAAATAAAAAATGCTTGATTTGGATTGTTAAATCAACAAACAAAAAATCATGCCAGCATATAAAATGAATTGAGTAGTACCATGTAGCAAAACTGTGGAAGAATTCTGTGATTCAATGCAAATGAGAGAGATGTACAACTGTACAAGGGAGACAATTAGAAGCTTTCTTTAATGCAAAGCTCGTCAATCATCAGCAAAAAAAGAGGTTTTCTAATATTATTCTGTACCTGCTTCACATTTTATTCATAACATCTCAAAAATCTATTGAGCAAGAGTTGAAGTTACAATAACATAATTAGAAATATTACCACTTCCTTGGCCAGCAAATGCTCCACCACCATAGTCATTATAACCACCTGACTGTTGTTGCATATATCCACCACCATAACCTCTTCCACGGCCACGATAACCCTGTCCTCTTCCGCGACCTCTGCCCCTGCCGCCAAATCCACGCCCACCATCCATGCCACCAAATCCATGCCCACCATCCATGCCGCCATATCCACGCCCACCATCCATGCCGCCATATCCACGCCCACCATCCATGCCGCCAAATCCACGCCCACCATCCCTGTCACCATATCCACGCCCACCATCCCTACCGCCATATCCACGCCCACCGTCCCTGCCGCGATATCCACGCCCACCATCCCTGCCGCCATATCCACGCCCACCGTCCCTGCCACCATATCCACGCCCACCATCCCTACCGCCATATCCACGCCCACCAACCCAGTCACCATCTCCATTGTGCTCCACCATTCCATTGCTATTATTTCCTGTGTACAGAATATAAATAAATTTATTATTACTTTCCCAAAATAAAAGCAGATAGAATGAAAGTGATACGCAAATGGCAAGGAAAACAATTAATCCATGGCGGAAAAGATTCATAAGCCAGTTCGAACAATAGAACTGGAAATGAATGTTGATATACTATTTTATGAAAATTATTCAGCTATTTTAACATCAGCATACCACAAAAAGTTTCTGTTTATATATTATTTACATAAGAAGAAAAATATTACAGAGATCAAACGAAAACAATTTCTCTCTGTTTAGGGTATCTAGCAGATATATCTAATAGCCTTGCCAGAGATGTTAATTTCACAATGTTCCCTGCCGGAAATGGTGACACCTGATAGCTTATCTGTAGACTCATTTAGCCAACAAAAAGTGAAGCAGTTCAGATGAGGTAATGAGTGCTTGGTATCTCAGAATCCAATTTAAAAAAAATAACTTGCTCAGCAACAGATCATACACAGCATGATTTGGCTGATATACTTTGTTCCCAAATCCCAGCCAGTATTGCTTCAAAAATCCATTGCCTAATATAAAATATCTACAAATTAAAAGTAACATGGAATGCAATATACAGACATTCACTCTAGAAGCCATTTGAAAATAAATAGTTTGAAACAAAAAACACTTGCCCCACCCCCAATCAATATAATAAGAATTAACACATTAAGCAATGTTAAGGTTACATCATAAATTACCTCTACCTCTAGCAATCCCTCGACCACCACGCCCTCTCCCCTGTCTCCGAGGAGAGCCACCTTCTATATCAACAAAAACATAGAAAAATGTCAATTGACACACCGCAAAGGGATTTCAGTCAATAAGAAAAGTGAGATTTTGCATTACCTCCTTCGTAATCATATTCAGCCAAAGGTTTCACTTGATCAGCTGGAATAGGCGATTGATAGCTAGAGGTGAAGTAATTCAATGGCATTAAAAATAACGACTAAAAGTTCAATATAATGCATGCTTACACATTTGACCATGTGTGCAGATGCACACATAAGTACAATAGAGACTGAAGTGAGATGGTATTGATTAAAATCTGACTCAATGAAACCAAAGTGTGGGTTTAGGCACACAGCAAGTTTCAACTCACCCTGTGGAGGATGTATTGAGTTCCTTCTTGGATAGAGTAATTGTTATCACTGATACATGACGAGTGGTTTCCAGGCTGCATTACCAAGAAACAAATCAACCATTGTCATTAAGACAACTCAACGCACCATAGAGGAGAACAGAGAAAGTTCATGAGAAATCTTACGGGAGAAGACCCTCCTCTAGTGGCTCCCACGTGTCAGTTATATCAGTAGAGCCAATAGATGTGTTCTGATGAAGATCAGCAATCCTTCTCTGAAACAGAGAGGAAATTCTCAGTATAACAGGGTTCTGATGATAGGTTGCATCCATATTCTTATGCCTCCATGTTTATGTGAATGAAGAGGTGCGGAAGAATTGAGAAATTCAAATTAAACAGGGAAAGCAGCAAAACATCATCACATTACCTTGATCAATTCAGTAATCATCACAGTCTTGTTTATGGCTCTGCCCATGGCCTTGAGAGAGATTTCATCAGATCCTTTCTCCTGTTAAAGCCCAACAAAAAACAAGATATCACCTTCAAAATCAAAGTTATGCCAAACGTAAATGAATAGCTCACTTATAGATGCGCCAACAATTCTTCGATAAGGTCGATTTGCAAACACTGATGACCGCTTAGAAATATGCAGTTTAAAGCAGATAAGATCAATAACGACCGTGAATCTCATTTAGCACGGACACAAAGTGAAACAAAGCTGTCTACAACACCACCTGCTAATTTCACTTACAGCACTACACAGGTATCCAAAAAAAAACTTAACAAATCACTGAAGCGAGGAAACGGAATTATTATGCTATGTTATTTCAGTTTTAATTGCAAAAATAATAACAAACAAATATATATATATATATATATACACAAAACAAATTAGCCAAAAAACATTTTGAAAAAGTAAGGAAATAATATCAAGCACGCGCGTAGGCACTCTAGTTGTGAGGTCAATTTATTAATCAACATTGTAAAATTAAAAATAATTTATCGAAACAGAGAGGGAAGAACCTGGAAGAGCGTAGTGGCATAAGTAATGTAGTTCCTCATTCTGCCTTGAGTGGTAATGCGAATCTCATTCTCATTAATCGGCGTTTCATTTCTTGGCTTCTCTACCCTCTGGTACCGATCCATTCTCTATGACAACAAAAATACAAACTGTTTTCAGTTTTCGCTTCAACAAATCACGCACACAGATCTGAAATCACTAAAAACTACGATAATTTGAAAAGGCCAGGGTATTTGTTAGTTTCTACGGTACCGTTTTCAGTAGCAGCGCAAGCTCCTCTTGTGTGTTATTTTTCAGTTGCCAGGAGATTAGGGAGATAAGAAGAGGGGGGTAGGGTTTCTTCTTTTGTTTTTTGAAAAGAAGGGCGGTCGCTTCGGCAACGAGACCGCGTTATTAAACTGATTTTCTTTATCATGACGTGGCTCCTTTGGATATGATTGTAATTGTACGTTCCTCCCTCGTTTTGTTGACACGGAAAGAAGCGTATCTGCCAAGCGATGTCGTTTTGGATCTATTTGGAGATTTTGGATACACGCCTGCGTTTTTCACTTTTTGTTCAATCCAAGCAGTTATTAAAGTTTTTTTTCCCAGTTTTTCTTTTTCAGTAGAAAATATGTTAATTTTGTAAAGTTTCAGGATATTTCTCTAACCCATAAAACTAAATAATATGTTCATGTTATATTTTTTTTCATTTGAAGAAAAATAACAAAATAAAAATCATATTCAAATTAAACATGATTTCTATGATATTCTTTATAATTTAACACAAATTAAATATCTTTTATCATTATTCACTATTATTCCGAGAGAACGACTTTACCTAATTAAATTGAATGAGATACAAAAATAAATATATAATATTTTTCGCTGTGAGACTCTATCAATAATTAAGTTTTACAGCCGTAAACAATATTAATTAAGATACAATAAATCTCTAATGATTCTACAATTGATCTGTAATGGCTTCCTAACCAGACCCATTTGTTATTGCTGAGACATCCAATGCCGTCTTGCACCATGCCAGTCCATGCTCGTTTAAAAATTCCAAATTTCCAATCCTTCTCCATAATATTCTACAAATAATCAATCGGTTGTATTTTCCATGTCATACAAATAAAAATAAATATTTGACTAAAGGACTGTTTAGGAGTGTGTTAAGATTGATTTTCAAAATATTTTTTATTTATAAATGTATTAAAATAATTTTTATTTTATTTTTAAAAAATTATTTTTCAGACATCAAGATTATTCAAAAATATCAAAAAAATAATTTAAAATAAAAAATAAAAAATAAAAAATGATTTTAAGACGCCTGCCAGACAAACACGAAGCTACCCACCTACCCATTTTCAAGTAGAATACATCGAAATGGACTGACAAAGGCACAGGCACATGCATATGAAATTCCTGTGCACACATCTTTCAATCAATATTACACAGTGCAGTAGAATGGCAGATCATTCCTCGGGTTATCTGTTAAAAAGCTATCCCCTCTGAAAAGAGAAGACAATTGAGGGCTCTAGGATTACTCACTACAAAATAACATAAACGAAGTCGATATTTTGCTCACAATGAACCATTTATGCAGCTACAAGAGCTAGCAACCTTCCAAGCTACAAAGATTGCAACCACCGGGCAGAAATATATACCTGAAACACTTCTTAAATATTCTTATATTTTTCTTGAAAACTGAAAAACCACTACATGATTTTGAAGCTCATAACATAGAGCATGTTTTCAACAGAGTAAAGCAAAAGGAGAGATCACAGAGATGCAACCCACAGTAAATACTGGTACATCTTGTGTTTAGATTTAGTTGGGGTTGCAATGTATCCTAGCCAGAGGACATCTTGTTTTGTTGATCCACTTAAACCGGGGGCGAATTGAGAACACAAACACTAGACACAGGTAACTAAGGCCTAGAAATCATTGTCAGCTTGCTCTCACAATTCCTTTTTTTCTCTCTCGAGGAAACCCTCCCCTCGGAAAGCACCAGTTGAGCGAGTAAAACTCTGGCTGTATCAGACTTTTACAAGAGGTGTACACCCTGACTCGAGACTTGTTGTGCAAATCACAAGCTTTTTGCCTTCACGCCATGGACCTCTTACAATACCTGCTCAAAAGCTAACAGCATAGCCTGTTCATCGAACTGAGCAGTCTATAAAAACCCAACAAGAAAAAGACATCAAACATAAGAATGCCATTATTGAGTTTTCCTGATGAACATTACCATGTCCTCTAACCCCAATTCTTATCAATAATAAAGTTCTGAATTTTTTGCTCAAAGAATCAAAATTTATAACGAGGACACTTCAAAGGGGACTTAGAGATTAAAATGCATACCCTGGATAAGCTGCCAAAATATTTGAAGTAAACAGGACCCAGAATTATGCAGTAGAATGCCATCCATTTTCTCCAATTACACGCATGCCTGTCCAATGCTTTCCTGACTAGTTAAGCCTTTTGAAGTAAACCACACCTTTTAATATTTAGTTGATCCATCATCTCTTCCCAAAGGAGGGCGTGCTCTGTATTAGCTTGACTGGTATCTAAAACCGTAACCCATCAGGTTTCAACATCCAACAAGCCAACCCATTTCACTTTATAGTCCAGATAATAAAAGAAGAGAAAGAACTTGATCACAGTTAATCTTGAGTACATATTATTTGTTTTCGTAACAGCACACGTGGAATTCATTGCCCATAATTAGTTTTCGTGATGCTTGCAAAAAGAAGAGTATCATCTTAAAGAATAAATTTATTATCCACGTTTCGCTACAGGTAAGAAATCAGAAGAAATTATATCAAATCAAAACAAGCGTGTTCAGGATCAAATCTAATTCTACAACGTAATAGCTTACTAGTTGTTGTTTCTGGTGCAGTCGCTGCTTCTGCTTCTGGAGGTGCTGCTGGTGGTGGTGGTGGTGGTGGTGGAGTCTTTTTTAGGTTTTTTTATTAAATTTAGTTTTTCTATTCTCATCTTTCAAGTTTAATTTACTGGGAGTTGATATTCACGCTTTCTTTTTTCACTTTCTATTTTGGCCTGTCCTGTGGCATAGGGTAGAGCGTCTATATGGTACCAAAGCAGTGAGATGTGATGATGGAGTTTTTGAGATTCTCATACTAAGTGTTTTTAAGTTCTGAGTAATAGTGTGTAATTTTTATAAGAATTTAAGATAATTAGAGTTTTAATAGGTTCATAAAATATCTTTTTTAGAGATGAAGATTTTTTTTTTATAAAAAATAGGGCGTTTATATGGTTAATATTAATTAACAAAATACTAAATATATGACTAAGCAGGTACTTAAAACTAAAAGTGCAGTAGCTTTTGAAAAAAATATGCTTTTAAGTATATTATTTTATAAAAACAATCTATACTTGAACGTTAAATACACACTATTTTATTGTCACCGCAATTATAAAATATTTTTCATTATAATTTTTTTTGTCAAATTAACCATTGAATAACCCTTTTTCTAGTTTTTTTAATTTATTATGTAAATGTGTTTTGTAATTTTTTTAAAATATTTTTTTTGGGTTATACACCAATATTATAGATTTAATTTTTATTTTTTAACTTTTAACTTTTAACATTAAATATTAAATATATTGGAGGTAGAACTTTGTATTTTTTTAGGATTTCATCTTCATAAATTAATAAATATAAAATAGTATAAATTATATAATATATAAATTAGTCCATTGACTATTGTGCTTGTTTGACAATATAGTTGAATTTGTTTTTATAAATATTTTTAGTGAAAAAATATATCAAAATAATACTTTTTTTATTTTTTAAAAATATTTTTAATATCAATATATAAAAATACTAAAAATATTTAATTCAAAATGAAATAAAATATTTTTTTTTCAAAAATATTTTTAAAACACAATAAAAAAATATCTGAATTCTGAGCCGCAAATCTCGTTTTTTTTATCCCCGTACCACACGCTCACTTAAAACTTCAAGTATAATACCTCACCTACTTTCTTACACCTCGAATCATGTTCATGCATCCAGGTTGATTTTTTTGTACATCTATTAACCTTATATCTGGTCAAATTTTGCATCCTATGAAACGACAGAGTTTTCTATTGAGTTTCAATATTGAAGTGGTGTTTGGAAATGTGTTTGGAAAGTATTTTTTAAAATATTTTTATTTTTTGTTTTAAATTTTTTAAAAAATATTTTTATATGCTGATGTTAAAAATAATTTTTAACAAATAAAAAAATATTATTTTAATGTATTTATGAACAAAAAATACTTTAAAAAACAATCTCAATCACATTAACAAACACATAAATATAGTAAATATATTTGTTTTATTTTATATAATAATTTCATATTATAGCTTGGTTGGTTAGCGTCCAAAACGAAGATGATAGGAGGTTGCTGGTCTTAGATAAACGACTCATATGTCCACTTCGAGCGGGGGTGGGCGAACGGAAAAAATAAAGATAGGCTCCATTTTGATTGCAGCGATTGTCACCTCTACCTTCACTGTCTTGCAAAGCCTTAGGTTAGGTGTTTGAATATGATTGGGTTTGTTTTTTTATATTTAGAATAATATTAAAATAATATTTTTTTTAAATAAATATTTGTTGACATTAGTACATGAAAACAATATAAAAACACTATTTTTTTTTAATTTAAAAAAAAATATATTTTTAAATTTTTTCAAGAATATTTTTGAAATGCAGGGCAAACATATATGGGGTGTTTGGGAGTCCGTTTAGAAAATATTTTAGAAAACAATTAATAAAAAAATATTTTTATTTTTTATTTTAAATTAAAAAATTTGGTGTTTTTAAATCATTTTGATGTGATAATATCAAATTTATTTTTTAAAAAATATAAAAATATTATTTTAATATATTTCTGAATGAAAAAAATTTAAAAAACAATTTTAAATATAATTCTAATCATGTTAATAAAATCTAATTATCCGCTCTTCTGCGCCATGATGAATCGTGTTCATCTTATCCAAGCCGATGTTTTTGTATATTTATCAACCTCATCTCAATTCGGCTTTTGTATATTTATATTAATAAGTGTCTATTTAAGAGTGTGGTTGCAATTATTTTTTAAAGTACTTTTTGTATAGAAATGTATCAAAATTATAATTTTTTATTTTTTAAAAAATATTTTTGATATCAGCATATCAAAATTATCTAAACATATCAAAAAAATAATTAAAAAATAATAATTTTTTTTCAAAGAAAAGCTCTCCCAAACACCCCCTAAATTCACGTATCTAGTGTGGTCCGTGTGGATGAAAATAATCTATCAATACTGGGATCAAGTGAGAGATCCGTGAGAATTTCTTTCATGCCACATGGATAGAGGTTTGAACGACAACCAAAAAAAAAAACTTTAATGATAGTGTTTATTTTTCGAGTTTCAATCATGTTTCCGATTTTTTTTTTGTTTTAAATTATTATTTTTAATATTTATAGATTATTTGATATACTTAAAAAAAAGTTTTGATGAAGCTTCACTAAGTGTTTATCTGAAAATATGATTGCAATTAATTTTAAAAATATTTTTTGTTCATAATTGCATCAAAATAATATATATTTTATTTTTTAAAAAATATTTTTGATATTAACACATAAAAATATCTAAAAATACTGTTTTTTATTTCAAAAAAAAAATAAAAAGTTTTCATTTTTTTTAAATATTTTTAAGACAGAGTTCTAAATACCCCATGAATATAGAAATAAAAGAGAAATGAATAGATGGAGGGGGGAGGGAGTGAACGAGAAGGTAAAGATAAGCTCACTTTCGGCAACGATGACTGGCTATCCGGATATTATTTAAATATATTAAAAAATAACTGTGTAATAAAAAAAAAATACTGTATTTTTTTCTTATATAGAGGGAACCCAGACACGTTAAATAACAAAAACAGAAGAAGATAATATGGGTCCCATACGGAACTCGGGGGGTCCACCGTTACTGTCACTCCAAAGTCCAAAGTACAAGCATTTCAACAGGCGGAGATAGGGCAAAATAGCCACTAACACCAAAGACAGGAAAACGTGCCTGCGTAGCAGTCGATCTACATAGCACCTCTGCTCCCTCTCCCTCACCTCTTCTTTCTCTACAGAACAGAATTTCTCTCTCCTTCTCTCTCAGGCAAGTTCTCTATTTCTCTTTCTTTTATTTTTCGATCGCACTCGATGAATGTGCACGGGTCTGTTTGGTAACTGAGAAAATCTGAAATAGCTGATAGCGTTCGACGAAATTGTTTTAGCTACTGTTCTTAGATTCGATTTTTTGGTTTCAATCTCTGTTATTTCTCAGCTTCCAAAAAGACCGGTAGGTAGGTTTTCGAATTTCGCTACTTTTGCCTGCAGCCATGTTACTCCTTTAGTGCACAGGGTTTAAATGTTTTTATTGCATTTGAATAATTAGGTTCTTAAATAAATACATTTATTAAGATTGGCTCATGGATTGGAGTGGAAAATTTGTTATCATTTAACAAGTTTCGTGTTTCTGGAGAAGCTTTTTTGTAATTCATGATTTGGTACAGCTTTGGTGGCTTCAAATAAAAAAACAGTAGAAGATAATTCATGTTGATCGATCATACTGTGAGCATTTTGCATGTGAATGGGTTTTTTTTTAGTTGCTTTTATTTCATGCGAGAAACTCTTGAATATTTTTTTTTTTGAGAAAATTATGGATCATGGATTAACTTTGGTGTAGGTTTTGCAGGGTTGCTAAAAAATGTCCGAACCTTCCAAAGTTATACATGTTCGCAACGTGGGGCATGAGATTTCTGAAGTATACTCTCTCTCTCTCTCTCGCGTGCTCGCACACAAATGATCAGAAGTTGTAATTTAAGGGTTTGAAGTAATTAGTGTATATATCCCAATGTCTTTATGCGTGTTGAAATGTATCAAGAAGAGTGACACATTTTTTTGAAGTTGATCTTTAAAGACAGATTGCACTTATATTAATAGTTAGAGATATTAACTTTCCTTTTGCTAATGCTGAATCGGATGGATTCCGAGTCAATTTTTTGTAAATTTGTGGTGATTAGCATTCCATTAGTGGCATAGGAAGGAAAATTTTATATTTCCTTGTGCTATTTTGGACAGAGGAGAAACACCTTGAAAAATGTGAACAAAAAAAATCCAGCTATTCTTAATGGGGCGATGGGGATTTGTTGAGAAAATTGAAAATACATGAGTTATGACCCTTTCAATTTCGGCATGTGTTAGTATTTAATGAACTCGAAAAAGATAAAAAAATTACTGAAAAGAATCAGCTGTTATACTTCCTAAACGTGACAGATGAGAAGGCATGCATTCTATCAGACCACAGAAAAGCAACAGAGAAATCTGCAATCTGTGTATTATGTGTTATCTCATCCCTCTAGAATACCTGGAGTTACCCTAGTGGCATGACAAAGATGCACAGCACAAGCTTTCAGCTGTTAGTGCTTAGGATGAGCTAGCAAAGTCTAACCTTAGCTTAATTTACCATATGGGATAAAGCTCAGGCTGACTTTATTATAAACAGAGCATGCTTAATTATCTTACTTGATAAAATCTTAGCATTAATAAAATTCATCCTAAATGTTTTGGTTAGCTTTGCATGTCTCAAAACACAGCGATAACTGGAAACAGCTGAATAGCGATGCTGATTGATGGAACAGTCTTTTTGTACTGGTTTACATGCATCGCTGATGATCTTTTGTTGTTCTCTCAGAATGACTTGCTTCAGCTGTTCCAGCCATTCGGGGTTATAACAAAGCTTGTTATGCTTCGTGCTAAAAATCAGGTTTCTCTAATGCTTATTGAATGGTGGTGATATTTAACACATCAGATCTTTGCAGAACCTGGAATGTGATGTGGTCTGATATGTTTGCCATGCTTGCAGGCTCTCCTCCAAATGCAAGATGTTCCTTCAGCTATCAATGCTCTCCAATTCTATACAGGTTCTCAGCCATCCATAAGGTAACCAAAATTTAGTTTTTGGTTCTGTCTCAGAACTTTCTGCAAGGATGTTTCACCACCACCACCACCACCACCACCACCATGTTGTAATAACCTCTACCAAACGGTCCAAGCAGATTGCTGTAATATGTATTTTGAATCTCTGCTTCTTCCAGGGGAAGGAATGTTTATGTTCAATTCTCATCGCATCAAGAACTTACCACGATGGATCAAAATACTCAAGGGCGAGGAGACGAGGTGGGTACTTTGTATTCTAACATACTAAACCAAATGTTGTTACATTGTTGATAGCAATACTTTGCAATCCATATAGGTGGAGGCTAGAGGCTTCCATTGTCCCATGTAGAACCTTAAGAGTGCCACAGTGGGTTATTTCACTCTGTTCATACTAAAATGGTTTAGTTGCTGCCGATACAGAAATGTATCATGCAGAAACTAATCATTACTTAGATGTTTAGATGATACTCTGATCCAGTTGCTATACATGGTCAACATGATATGGCCTTGTATTATTCAGGCTTCATTGGCTAGGTGCTTGATTCATTGACTGGGAAGCAAAGAGACACCCGTTCTTCTGATTGAGGGTATCATCATAGAGACTAGAATTATGTATGGCTCCTTTCCCTTCTTTTGAAACTGCAGGGAGAGAAAAGAGCAACCAGGGGGGTTGTGCTAATGGATGAAAAGGATTCTTTATTATCAAATGGTGGCTGACTGGAGAGTTGCACTGTTTTTTTATCATTGGTTAAGGGTAATGGTGGCATTAAGTTGGAGTGAGGTGTTTCAAGTTAATGGAAAATGCTCATAACCAGAAAGCACAATAGAAGGGGAGAATCATCATTAGTTTCTTCAATCACAGATATGAAACCACGCTGTAATCACTGTGGATTTTTTTTTTCACCTTGATTTTTCCTTTCCTGTGTTTAATGTAGATCATCCACTATATCTGCTTAATTTGATGTAAAATGTAGAGATAAAATAGCCCTGGTACCTCTACCAAGTTGTATGCGTTTCTTTATCAGATGATTTGATGCAGTTGCACAGGAGCATTGCAAGTTATTTATATATCTATTATAAACTGAAACTAATTTTTTCCCTTTTGAACTTTTCATATCTCAAACTTTGCTTTGGCATTTTTCATGTTTTTCCTTAAATGCTGTTGATTTAATGCTTCCTGCATGTTGAACAATCAACTACAAGTGATCTTTTTTGTTTGATCTTTCTTCTAACTATTTTTCTTTATATCTCTTCTTGCTATCTGTGCTTCTCTATTTATTCTCTTCTCTCTCTTCTGTCTCTATGATGTTCTGATGTCGGGCACTCTGGATGCGCAGCCAAATCGAATTCTGTTAGTTACAATACATCACATGCTATATCCTATTACAGTGGAAGTGCTGCATCAAGTTTTTTCTCCCTGTGGATTTGTGGAGAAGATCGTCACATTTCAGAAGTCGGCTGGTCAGCTTCTTCAAGTCCCCCCCCCCCCCCAAAAAAAAAAAATTCTTTCCCCTCTCCCATTTTCTGTTAAGAATTTTAGTTCATACATGTATTAACTTTGGTATTTGCTTTTTTGCATTCCTATCGAACCACCGAATAGTTTTATAGTTAGTATCATCTGTGTTTTCTGTTTCTTAACTGTCCACTCTGAGTGCTCTGTGGATTTGTCTTGTGCTTTTTATCGAAGACACAGAGGAGTATGATTTTAAAGTGTCATGCATGAATGTTTTTCATATTTTTAGGTTTTCAAGCCCTTATCCAGTATCAGTCACGCCAGTGTGCTGTTCAGGCTAGGACTTCTCTTCAGGTTCTATTCAATTTGTCATTCCAGATGTTACTTTCACCTGCAAGCTTGTTTTCAAAGTGGATCATTCGGCTTGAATTTTATTAAGATTTTTTGAAACTTGGCTGTTATGGTAGGGACGCAATATCTATGATGGTTGCTGTCATCTGGACATTCAATTTTCGAAGTATGTAATGGTCATATACTAGTCGCCGTGGTGGTGTGCGTGGGTGTTTGGGGGTTTTTCTTCTACTTTCTCTTCTGGTGTTAATAATGTACTTTCCATATTTGTCATCTAGCCTGGACGAGCTGCAAGTGAACTACAACAATGACCGCTCAAGGTGAGTGGGTTGCCTTATGTCTTCTTTGTTTGACTTCTATATTTTCAATGTTTTTCCTCTCAGTGTTGCTGAACACTACATCTTCCTCTGAACAGGGATTTCACAAATCCTAACCTGCCTTCAGAGCAGAAAGGCAAATCTTCCCAAGTATGTACTGGTCTCGTTGTATTTTGCTTGAATAAGCATGTTGGTTGGTGATAGGTGTTTTGAATTATTATATTCATTCCTGTTTCTTTTTGCAGCAGCCAGCATATGGCGATGTAGGTATGTATGCTCTTAAAGTTACTGGGGTTGGGGGATGTGCTGACTTTGGAGGTTACAATGATTGTCACTCTATGTTTTCTTTGAGAATTAACTCCTCTTTCCCCCCATTTTTCCATGCAGTTGGATATCCTCCTCAGGTGGGTATTGCTATGGTCACACCATAAGGACTATTTATCATCCACGAGTAATATTCAGGATGTCTGTGGACTATAGAACACAATCATTTATTGTTCTTCATTTGTTTTTGTATTTATAGCAGTGGCCTGCCCAATTGATTTCAACCTTTCCTAGGTTGCCGTTGGTTGTTTTGCAAATTGTTTTCCAGAAATAACAGCTAGGGTTGAAATCTGAAAACAATAGAGTAAAGTAACTGGGAACTTGAACTGGGACATCAATCTTACCTTTTTGCCTTGGTGCATTCCCCACTGTTGGTAGTTTTATGTTATCCTCTTAATTTGTAACTGGAAACACATCACTATGTATGCTGTTTTCCAATGTGACCCTTCTTCCACACCTTTTTTCCTGGAAAATGAGAACTGGTAGAAAGGAAATGGTAAGGCATGAACAACATTTTAAAGATCTCCATCTTGTAAATCTTCTTGTTTATCTTTGCTATTTTCTGAAGCTTATTCTCTGTGCATGTGGAATATAAGGTATTACTGGGTAGTAAGTTTACCATTTACCCTGGTTTATATAACAACAATTATTTGTGACCAAATTTACTTCATTTCTGTAAGATTTTTCATAACATAACATGTCATCCATGGTATAGCCTCAATAAGACGTCAACTTCTTTGAATGCTGAAATATCTTAAACATGCAAGCCTTTTTTGCCTAAAATTGGTTTCATTTTGTATATGCTAAAATGTACTAAGATTTGATATGGTTTGACACATTTGATCTCTTATGAAAAAAAATTTAGATGCCTAATGCAGCTGCAATTGCTGCTGCCTTTGGTGGGGGTTTGCCTCCTGGAATTAGTGGGACAAATGATAGGTGCACAGTTCTTGCCTCCAATTTAAATCCTGACGTGAGTCTATTCTGATATCTTTATTCTGTTTGAATTTTTTTTTAATAGTCCTGATATTCATTCAAGAAAAATGTTTGTGTGCCCAGAGAATAGATGAGGATAAGCTGTTCAACCTGTTTTCTCTTTATGGAAACATAGTACGGATTAAACTTCTTCGCAACAAGCCTGATCATGCACTTGTTCAGATGGGGGATGGTTTCCAATCCGAGTTGGCAGTACATTTTTTGAAGGTTCACTCCATGAAGCTTTCGCAGAATTCATTACTTATTATTTTTTGTAGGATCCAAGTCCTTCTCCCTCCATATAACATTTTCATGTCTCAATGAAGAATGAACAGTATTTATGTTCTTTCATATGTGGACCAGGGTGCCATGCTTTTTGGAAAGAGATTGGAGGTGAATTTTTCGAAGCATCCAAACATAACTCAAGGTGCTGACACGCATGAGTACATGAACTCTAATCTGAATCGCTTCAACCGTAATGCTGCGAAGAACTACCGATACTGCTGCTCACCAACAAAGATGATTCATCTTTCCACTTTACCTCAGTACATCACCGAGGAGGAGATTGGGAGTCTTTTAGAGGAACATGGGACCATTGTGAACACCAAGCTCTTTGAGATGAATGGGAAGAACCAAGCCCTTGTTCTATTTGAAACTGAGGAGGAGGCTACTGAAGCCCTAGTGTGCAAGCATGCTGCCTCACTTGCCGGGTCCATAATCCGGATCTCGTTCTCCCAGCTACAATCCATCTGAGAAAACCAATAAAAGCATAGCAGTGTTGAGGATTTGATATGGAAATAATAATTCTTGAGGATTCATGCTAGGCAAGGATACTCACATGTTGGAGACAGCTCCTACTCTCTTCTCTTGTAATGGTTCACTGCTTTCGAACTGGTGGATGTTCATTCTCTTTTTTATTTATTGCCTTTTTCGCCCGCATTATTTCCTGGGAACGTTTATTTAATATTCAGGAGTAGAGTTCTTGTTTGCGGATCTGGTCAGTTTTGAATTTTATAATCGCTCCAGCAAAATTGCATTTTCAGGGGAGCTTGGTCCTCCCCGAGCCCCAACATAAGAACTCTCAAGATGAAAGACTGTATTTAACATGAAAGAATAAAAATGTCAGAGGTGACACCAGATGAAGGATTTAAAGATGCAATTGGGGGGGAAGTGTATTGGAAAGAAGAGGGAAGATCATGTTTAAGTGAGATGGGGGCAGTGGATACGCAGTGTTTTTGCTCTCTACGCAGCGTTTAGCTATGCTTTTATGTTGGGTTTATGTAATAGCCGCGTGTTGTCTTACAGGGAATTCCTCATTTCTTGGATATCAATGGCCGTATATGTAACAAAATTGATGAAAGGAAAAGGAAAAGAGCATGGAAAATTAGTACAGTAACAAAAATTAGTACAGGAAAATTCCCCATCAAGGTCAATAGAGTGGTGGAATAAACTCATTGTCCATTATTCCACTTGCAAGATGCTTAACAAGATTGATGGTTTTGAAGTAGATCATCTTAGATTGATAGCCATTGATGCCCTATCGCTTCTTTCTCATAATCCCACGCAAAGCACATATTTCATTAAACAACCCGAATTTCTGGTCCCTGCTCATGGAGTCAACTCTGACCCGAATAGCAGCTCCATTTTCGCTCAATCACACTCTTCTATTCAGCAACCCCTGCGCTCCATCTTTAATTTGTTTCTCGTCGAGAATTCATAGCAAGTGAGATTGTTCAATTCAAATTGCTAGCTGGAAAGTTCCAGACGAAATTCCCAGACCGAGAATGTCGTTTTAGTTGAGAAAACTTTCGAGGCTGAGATGTCAAGACGATTAGACTCATGACTGAGACTTCTAAAAGAGAGATGGAGATGTGTACAAAGATGACCCGGAAGCATGGAAATGGGTCATCTGAAAGAGAATTTGGGATTTGATGGGAAGCTCGCAACATTGCTCAGAACCCCAGACCTGCTACCACCAGATCCCGAATTTCATTGGCGCGTTCTGCCGCGGATAAAAAAATAAGACTCGACCATGTTTTTCACTCTCCTCCATTTGAATGCGTGTTATGTTTATTTTTTAGTAAAAGAATGAGTTGTTAATGGCGTCTGGTAATGGAAATTGAGTGGGTTGAAGGTGTTTCGTGATGCAGGTTCTGTGAAGGTATAACTGGATTCACCTAAAAAGAAGTCACATTTCTGGTTAGTCTTTAATCATACTGAAGCCCTACGCCATACTTGAGTCTGGGTAACCTTGTAAGCATGACTTACAGGTTATGAGTAAGCTGCTTCTGCCTCCTGGTAGGGTTTGCAGGTGGAAAGAAACTGTTAACTCCTCAACCCCGTTTGAGAACTGGCCTTTTCTCTGTGCTCGAATCTCATTATGTTAAAACCCTAGTACCATCAATGAGGCATGCGACTCTGTATGGAAGGCCTATTGGATTGGATGAGAAGATCAAGATTGATCTCATTGTAACAAAGACTGCTGGTTTCTACTTGAGGTTTCTAGTGAATCTAGAAGCAATTTGTCAAGAAAAAAGGCTGAAGATTTTCCCTGTTGATAGAGTTAAGGTCTTCGCTTGTCTTGCTTGTTTCAGGCTAAAATTCAGCGTGCAAAATGAACGCTGGAGCAAGAGTTTGCATCTTCAGCCCTACGGTTAACAACCATACGCTCTAAACAACTGAGCTACTCCAGCAGCTTGTTATCAATTACGTACTATTAGCAAGGTGACCTGACTAGAGGTTTTTTTATCGGGGGGTCGATTTCTTCTTGCATTGGCCTTAAACAGCAATTTGTTTAGGGATTTTCAGGCAGCAAGGATACGAGTGAAATAACCTAAAGGAAGAATTGAGAGGCACTCCGTTGCGACGGCCTGGCTAAGATATATATTACTGCAGGAGAGAGAGTCAAGTAGCAATTTTCAATCTGTATAACCTTGCTTATAGCAGCAACTAATAAGGAGCTTCATATCCAGTTGAGATGCAAACAATCTGATCTTGATAAAATTATGGTGGGGAATAAGTAATTTAGCGACCAGAGTAATTCAATACTCACCATACAACACAAGCAGAGTCCTAGTGCGGAAAACTTCTCTGGCATTATTTCCTACTAATTATGAAGAGTAAAACTGAAGTGTGTTTGACAGTTGCTTTACACTATAGCACATTTTAAAGAAGAAATGTACATATATAGAGTACTGAGATCTCCTTCCCCTCCCCCCTTAAAAAAAAAAACCTCGCTGCCTCATTTCTGATTATCATGTTGTCAGACAATAACAGTTTCACTGTGTGAGATAAAGGGAAGAAAACACAGTACATTGAGTGGAAGAATCATCTATCTTCAGTGCCTATATCAAACTCTATTAAGAGGAATCCTGTTGCTCGGATGAGGAATCCTCTCTATAGGAGATATCACTTGAGGCATTGTCATACCAATAGAAACAATGATCTCTGAATCACGGAAGGAGAAAATGTCAGTAGAGCAAGAATGCGTGAAAGGATTATGCAAATTATACCAAAAAGACTTCAAAAGTGAACCACGCCCTCAGCATGCAGGTAGCAGAAAGTTTTCAAGGAACAAGGGTTAAGAAAATATCCTAAAGAATGGGAACATTCTAATATTGCAGACCCGGAAAAAAAGAGAAAGCAGAAAGTATTGCTTCAATTCTTGATTAGCAGCATAGCTAAAACAGTCTCATCAATAAAACAGGAGTCGTGCAGTAAAATCATACCTATGCCCTCTCGAACAGATAAATTTGGTCTTATGATCTCCTCTGAATTGACCAGAAATACATCACCAATGTACAAATGGTTGGTTGGGACATAAACACTGCATAACTCTTCATCCCCGTCTTCTCTCTAATAAAACCAACCAGCAACAAAAATCAGCAAGAAGCTTAAGGGAAATATTTTATGCAACAAAAAATCAGTGAATGTCCCACACCTTCAACTTTTAGCAAACATTTCAAAAGCACCTCGCAATTTACATTTTTAAGGGGTGTCAATTAAACCAAATTTCAGAAAGAGAAATTTTCTCTCTCCAGGAACTGCCCAATTATACTGGCTGATGATGGTTACGTAGCTGTTGCAGTTAATCAAGTTAAAGTAGCAACACAAGAAACCTGATGTCACTTGGCAAAAGCAAGAAATCAATAATAATTCTATCCTTTTCTGTACCTGTTAGGCGTGTGGAGAATTATTCTCCGAGAAAAGTCTAGCAATTGCATGGTATCAATTTTCAAAATTTTCTTATAAATGCATAATTCCTCAAAGACTAGATTAAGCCACCACCTTTTCTAATTACCATATCAGTAACAAAGGCAGCTTCCTGCCTTTAAGAAGGTGCCTCTGCTGATGCTAAGTTCTTTGACCAGAAAAAAAGAAAAGGAATACAGAACAGAGCAGAACAGTGCGAACAATGTTCCATTAATTATTCCCTTTCAAGTTCCTACTTTTCATTGTCTTGCGGATACAAACAAAAAGTTTTGGCTGCATCCAAGATTGTTATGTCCGCAAGCTTATGCAAAATATCAAAAGTGGAACAGTCCATCTCTTTAGATTGGATTACCTGAAGGACTAAAGATGATGTGATGAAACCAAATGCATATTCACCATGACGGGGATGTCGAATAATTGCGACCTCTTTAAAAGCAGTGGTATTTTGGTCTGCAGGAGAAAAGGAGGATGATTTTAGAGTTAGTAGAAGCATACAAAGTAAATAAATTAACTTGGAGCTTCATTCCATATTATTAACTCAGGTGGAAAACCAATATACACTATACACAATTGCAGGAACTGGACCATCAGAAATCAGGTTTTCACCACACCAACGAAATCACTCAATAAAACTTTAGCTAAAAGATAATTCACATCCAAACCCAACCAAGGTCCCAAAGAACTCTATGGGCTCTTAATGTCAGTGCCTATTGAAAAATCCATTATGTCCAAAGACCAATAAATATAAGACATTTAAAACTTAGAATAATCATTCCTTGACGGCAAAAATTGTGTCAAAACAAGACTAAGTTCCTGTTTGTTTGGAAGATACAGGTGCTACGATAAATTTTTGGACAGTTGAATATATTTTTTTTTCCATTTATAAGCTCCCTTTGAGAAGACTTGTGATTTGTGAAGCCCCCTCTTAAACTACCCTTGGAAATTGAAGGTGTTGCTTCCTGGTGAAAGGTTTTTTGATTTTCATGAGCATATTTCCACACAATCTTCCCACTCTGTGACATAAGTTCCTGATGTGCAAAATTCTGCAAAACATTATTTGTTGCATCTTCCCTTTCCAAGGCTAAGTCTTTAGGAAGAAGCTCCATAATGTCATTATGTATAAAATAACAAGATTAAAGCAATGCATAGTATTTGATTATTTCTTTCTTTCTTTTAGGTGTCCTTTTGTGGACCTCTCTTGGACAATTTTAGTCATTTTATCGCAACAAAACAAAATTTCAGTATGTATGGGAAAAAATAACTGAAATTATGATATAGTTTCTTTTCTCATAATAGCAACTTTAAATAAAGACATCTTTTACTGTAGCTCTGATGGCATAAAACAAATTGAAAAACAAATTACCTGGAGAAATAGCAGAACTAATTTGTTTAGATGCTGAGTACAAGTGCTTCACAAATGGCATTCTCTTAATAAACCATTCCCCGACCAAGAAAACAGTGGCACCTAGCCACGAAGAAGCAAATATCCCAATGAAAAGTATAAAAATGATTGACGTGACAAACCCAAGACCTGGTTCAAACACCATACAAGACATCATCAGCGAAGAACCCCATCATGACAACAAAAATTAAGAAAGCAGAATTACTAAATGCAATATAAATAGATAAATTAAACTAGGACTGCGATATTTAGATGTGAAATTCCAATCACCCCATGACATACAAATATAATTATTGTAATGAACACTCATACTTGCAGTCGATCCAAGCCCCCCATGATATACATATATAATTAAACACTATTTGCAGTCGATGGTGAGTGCACCAGGCTTTAGTAATAATTAAGTCAATAGCCATAATTAAGAGATGCTACGAAATCTCACCGAATATGTCAATGCCAAGATGGGCGTAAATCGGACTGAAGAAACCATCAACAAACTGGATAAACCACCATGTCACTAAAAATGTAACTGCCACTGGAAACAAAACAACACTGCAAGCAATTTCACTATGTTATGGTGATGCGCCATTCATAAAAAAAAAAAAAAAAAAATCTTGTTTATTTACCATACCATCCAGTCATGAACTTCTTAGAGGCCCAACTTTGAAGAACAGCATAGCAAGCCTGATTTATCAAGCAAACAAAACACCCTTTAATGGCATACTTGAGTGTGATTAATTAAAATAATCAAATATAATTAAACATAACTTGAAAACCAAAACCCACAAGCAAAACTTGACGATCTATCTATTTAGTTCAGTGTTTGGGGATTGATGCGATGGGAATGTGTATAAAAGTGTTGCTGTGTTAGTTTTAAGAGTTACCTTGCGAGTAGAGGAATTGGGGGACTCAGGAGGGGACTTGGGGATGTCATCAGGGTCTGGACCATGGTGATTCAGACCTTGACTCAGTGAGCTCGACGTCAATTCTTTAGCCTCTTCCATCTCAATCTTCTTCTACCGGTAGTCAAATCAGCTCCGGAACTCTCTCTTTTTTGTTTTTGTTATTTTCCTTTCTTCTTCGTCGGCTCCGCTTGGTTTAGCTTGTTTCGCTGGGACTAGGAGTTGAATTTTAGAAATCCAGTCTGTTTGGCAGCTGGATGCATATTATTGTTCTGGAATTGGATTGTCCTGATCCATTTTAACACGGTTAAAGTCTAACATCACGAAAAGCTCGCGTGATTATCAGATGAGCCTGTGAGGGTAATTAAATGGTCATAAGGATTTCTTTTGCTTTTTTTCTTTTTGTAATTTGAATAAATCTAGCTAGTTAGCCCACGTTTGGGCTTAATGGATCACACCAAAAGTTCTTTTAAGTTAAATGATATAATTTTTATTCTATTTTCTTTTTTAAAAAAAAATAATTTTTTATTAATATATATATTTTTCTATGTTCTGTATTTATTAAAAAAATTATAACAAATTTTAGAATAATTCTCGAAGATTTGAAATAAAAAAAAACAAATCTCTCAAATTAAAACATGTCTATCTTGTTAACACTCTTTTTTTTAACATTTGTTTATCAAAATATCCATGTTTGAAAAAAGTTTTAATGAAAAAATAGTACTATTTTGATAATTTTGACATAAATATATTAAGACATGTAAGAATATTGCATTTTTCACGTATTGCCACATGGGACTCTTTAACAATGTTATTAAACCCAGCACCATTTTACAACTTTACACTCCCTACCCAATCGCTTTTTCTAGTCCAAGTCTCAAATTAAATGGGATAAAAATTGACCTCACATGACTTGATTGCCCTAATGAATCTAAACACAACCAAATTATCAATTCAAAACTTAGTTTGACTTATAACTTCTTTCGACACAATATTTTGATTTTCTTAAATGCCAAGATGCTCATGATTTGAATTAACCAGGGTTTACTCGTTTATATCACGTCCTTAGCCATAGACTTAATTGGATTTAATAACTTTGTATTTTAGAATCTACGAGCGGTATACCCGCGCGATGCGGCGGCTTTTTTTTATCTATGTAAAAAATTGATTGTTTTTATATGAATTGTATTTTATTATTTTAATATTTAGTTAGTATAATTATAATTGATAAAATCTATGTAATCAAAATGGAAAGTGACTCGTATATTTTTTAATTGTAGATAATCTAAGTAAATTTTTATTTTTTTTTTAGTTTATTTTTTTCCCAGGTAATATTATATTTAAAATATTAAAAATGAAAATATTGTAAATTTGTTTTTAAGAAATAAAGTTAAACAATTTTTTTTATAAGATTTATTAATGATATTATTACATTAAATGTATTTAAGAATATTGATATTAATTTTTTTTAAGGAAAAAATCCTAGGTCATTTTTTTCCTCTCTCTATATATTTATAGGAGATAATATTCAATAATTTTTTTTTATGTTATTCGATTAATTCATTATATTATTATATAAAATGTATTTAAGAATAATGATATTAATTTTTTTTATTCAAAAAACTCTTAGGTCATGTTTTCTTCTCCCTATATATATTTCTATGCAATAATATTCAATAAATATTAGAACATATAATTAATGATAGACTAAAAATATTCAAGAACCTTTAACAAAAAATAAAAGAAAAACAAATTACCATTGCTATCACTGTCAAAACAATAAAAATTATTAAATTATCCGGAGGGAAAAAAATATTAACAGAAGAGCAAGCAAGAAAAACAATTAAATTATTATAATAATAATAATTATAATAATTATTATTGTGTTAAGTACAAAATTAAAATTCGAAGAGAAATGTTTTTTTATGTTAAATATAATTTGAAGGACAAAATTGAAATAAATCAAAGCATGGATACTAATGAAATTAAATAATTTGAAAGAAAACCGGAAATCAAAAGAATTAGGACCGAAATGAAACTTTAATTTATACTTAATTTGCATGGAAGGATAACATTGAAATAAATCAAAACTTTGAGACTTTAAAAAATATGGATTCCAGACCAATTTTCGAAATTCAAAGTCTGAGGACCGAAATGCAACTACAATATATACTTAATTTCAATTGAAGGACGAAATTGAAAGAAATCAAAACTTATATAATAAAAATAAGGACCAAATTAAGACAATTCGAAGTGTAGGGACCGAAGTGAAAATTGAGAAAAAACAGTTGCGTTTGACGTCAGCATGCGCAGGAGGAGAGAGAAAAGGGGTGAAATTTTTCAAACGACCATTACACCGTCTACGGCCACCTTGGTATTACACGCGCCGCACCGGAGGGAAGATCACATGCCTGAAAATCGTTCTAGACGCCGGGAGGTCATTTTTGGACGTCGTATGAAGCCGCACGCGCCGTCCGAAAAATGCGTGAGCGTTGTAACGGACGGTGCATGACCCGACGCGCCAAAAGTTTTCGGGCGAAAAAAAAAATAAAAAATTGCTAATTACCGTAAGGCCCCTCACCCCCAGGCCGTGTTTTTGTCGTTATTGGGGGGCGAATTCGTCGCTGCACTGTTTAGTTTAATGTTTAAAAAATAAAAAAACCGACTGGCTGAGCCGGACCGGTCCGAGCCGGACTGGTCAATGACCGTCCAGCCCCCGAAAAAGACGGCGTTTTTTGTCTTTTTCGGGGGCTAATTTCGTTAATACACTGTTTAAAATCGAAAAAAAAGAGGACCAACACCCGCGATGCACCGAGTGTTATTGCCAATGAACAGTGGCAATGAGTCTGGTGCTACAGTAATGAATAGTGAACGGTGCGATGCCTTTTAGGTTATTTGATAATTTTATATTTAATTATATGATAGTATAACCAGACATGCATAAAAAAGTCACCGAGTAAAATTTAATAAAAAAAACTCATTATTAAAAGGAATCCATTGACAATGAAATCATCATTTTTTTTTTTGCTAAAATGCAGACAACATACGTTTCCCTATCTCTTTTCTTGTTTTACAATGACTATCTCCCTCCTCATACAATCTAACGAAATGATCATAGAAGATATAGAATGATAAAAAAAAAAATCATTGGTAATGAAAAATGTTTGCAGTAACAGGAAAAAGGAAAACAATATGTTAAATACATAATACACCATGTCGTGGGTCCACAATATTTACTTAAGAAGATGTTTTTTTAATTTACCACTAATTGGCAAAACAATATGCTAATACATAATGCACTAAAAAATAAGAATTTCATTTTTATCACACTTTAAAAAAGTACAAAAAAATAATTAATGGATATCATAACAAGTTTATAATGATCTATTAGGATTTGAATAAAATTTAAAAAATATCATAAAAATCATTTTTTTTAATTAATATTTAGGGTATAGTATTTAAAATATAATGCACACTTCCTATATTAAATTAAACAAATTGAAAAAAATAAAATGGGAGGAACTAATTGTAGAATTTAAAGTTTGGGGTATAGAATAGCATTGTCAAGTATATCCTCAAGTGTAAAGATATTTTTAAGCTTGTTAATGGCTTTATAAAGAGTATTATGATATTCTTATGGTGTTTTAATATAAAACAAGTTGAAATTGTGTTTTTTAAGTTAAAAAACTCGAATGCTAACTTCTTGATCATTATAAATAGTCAGAATTAGAAAATGTCATGTTATCTATTTTATTAAAATAACAAAGAAATAAGATAATCAACTTTGATGGAATATTTATGGAATGATAGTATATGTCTTCTACCAATAAGTCTTTGCAGTGCACAATGATTTAACTTTCTTTATTATTTGTTTAATATAAAATATTCCAAACCTCAGTATTTGAGCAAAGTAGAAATAATCCGTGGAAAATTTTTCAGTGCAAGTTGAGTCTGAACATATATCAGAATATTTTGGTGTTAGAGAATAATATAAATCATATTATGGGGCCTCACTTACAAACTTGAGCTTTTAGGTGAGATGGTTCCTTAACATGGTATCAGCTTGTAAGTGAGGCCCCATAATATGATTTACCATCTCACCTAAAAGCTCAAGCTTGTAAGTGAGGCCCCATAATATGATTTATATTATTCTCTAACACACCCCCTCAAGTGAAAGCCCTTTGGGCTTGAAACTTGCACAGGCCCACATCACCTTGTGCTTGGTTTTTTATCAAATAGAATGGGGGTGGTGAGATTCGAACTCGTGACCGCTGGGTCAACAAGGCTCTGATACCATGTTAAGGAACCATCTCACCTAAAAGCTCAAGCTTGTAAGTAAGGCCCCATAATATGATTTATATTATTCTCTAACATTTGGCTTCAAAATTCTTGAGATCCTCCCTTTCGAAGGTTGACGGAGAGATTGTAGAAAGAACGCAGCACATGCTGATGAGAGTTGCTGCTGGGATCCACAACGATGGCATTGAATTTGCCACCAAAACTCATACCACTTGACGGCTCAACGTTGGTTCACTCATGCTAACCCTACACTTTTCAAAGCAGGAGCTCCTCTGCCTCCATTTTGTCAGTTAGATTCTCTTCTTCATCCAATGTTTTGTTTTGTTTTGTTTAGGTTCTTTCGCTATATCTCTGGAGCCATGGCATCAAGCATGTATCTTTGAGTTTCTAGATCTCAGGAAAAACCATGGAAAGTTGGCGTTCATTGCTTAAATATCGTGGCCCTTAAATTAAGTACAGTTATCTCTTAGTTTAATTAAATCGGGGTATATATTGGTCACTTCCAAAGGAAAAGGACCCACTTTTCTTTTTATTTCATATCCGTGAATTTGCCTTTAATTTCTTATTTTCCCCGAATCCATCTTTTGTTTTTATTTCTTGACGCCTTCTGCAGGAAGAACGTCGAGCTCAAGACTTGTTCTAGACGTGCTGGTTTAGATCAAACTAACTCGTTGAGAGTGTGTATAATTTTCTTGACCCAGCTTTCACTGGTTCTTGCAATCAAAGTCTTAACCTGCTAGAGTAGATTCTTCTATTAGGGTTCAGGACTTGATAGAGTTGTGTGTAAAGGTTTTCGTGTAAAAAGGGATGTTCTTGTTTGATCACATTTCTGTACAGTATGCTTTGCTCCCACGAACCCCTTCACAAATCTAATATATGTTGCTATATAACTTATATCCGAGTTTGCTATGTTCCTGAATGCCGATTGATGGGCCTTGGATCTTTTCATATTTCTGGGCCGGATAAGCGAGCTAGTGGGCCGTGCTGTTTTAAGCAGAGTGGCTGGTAGACTTTCTGGAGGAGGGCTGGGCATCGAGACACCCAGTTCTAACTTTCGCCACCTGGAGTGGACTGAACTGGTATCGTATTCCTAACCCACCCATCTTTTGGTTCATAAGATTTTTTCATGAGCAGTTCTTTCGGTGATATTACTAAATGCTACCACTGTGTTTCACAGGTTTCCAGGACTTTTGCAAATTGTAGCTCGGCTGTTTAAAGAGTAGACCTGTGATCCAGATGGGCTGCAATTTGCTAGTACAAGGTGGGACTGACTCGTGAGTCTTGGGCATTTCTATGGATGAAATGTCGATTCATTTTTATTGCCTGACAATGACTTTTCAAAGCACGTGGCTAAGCATAAGAACGCCGCCAAATTTGAAAACTCCGTTCGAGGAAAACTAGGTTCAGATGTTAGTAATCACATTCAGATTCAACGAATGTACTATTCAAGTATCTTTGATTTTAGTGGAATGCAAGCCAATGACCAAGATGGCTTCAATAAAAAAGATCCCCCGATCATGACTAGTTAATGGCTGGTGTGTTTTAAGAGTATTTAAAAATAAAAAATAAACAACAAGTCAGATAATAATGGTCCGAATAAGAATTTGCTCGTGATGGGCCAGCAAAGACCGGAAGAAACCTGCTCCCCCCCTGATATGGACAAATTTGAACAATTCTGCCTGAGCCTTCCATGACAAGTGAATACAGTTCATTCTTTTTTCACATTTCTGGTCGGCAATCAACTGCATTAAAGCATGCTACTAGCTAGCTATGCTAATGATTGGATTGCATGATGATATTGCGCCACCGAGCGTGCGTATCTAATTGAGTGGGACTGATGAAATGGTGAGAATGGTTTCGATGATGGTGATAGCAGAGAGTGGTCGAGTAGAAACGAAATGCGCCGCATTTCTAAACAGGCTACAGAGCTTTTGCGGGATGATAATCTGATAGATTATGCTCTGTAGGGCCATTCTATATATATTTGTCAAAAATGATATGAAGATAGTTTCTGAGAGATGCGATTTTCTGATATCTGCGATTTTGGTGGCTGGGACAGTTGGAATTTACTCATGTAATGACAAGCTAACGTTCAGTCTGAAATTTCAGCGAGGATGAGTTGATAAAAAATAATTTCAGGACTGCGATCCACTCGATAAGGTAGTTAAGGACCACTTATTGTCACAAAAGAACAAATGTTGACACTAAATTAAGGTTGAATTTAAGGTAGATGTATGCTAGTCAGAAGAAGACTCGTCACTCGTGCCATCTAATGTTCTTTCTTCGTTTACAATGATAAACTAATCGAGATGTCAAGGGTTGAATTTTAGGTAGGAATATTCTAGCAAGCTGCTTGATAAGTACTGTACGAAGGATATGGCCATTTGCACATGCTGGGATAGAAGTAGGATCTAGTGGCTTCAGCTCCTGCAGATTGATTGTAATTTTATGTTTATCTGCATACTAATGTCGCGCTCAAGTTGGATTTTATTTCTTTGACTCCAGCCCACCAAGAACATTCTTCGAATCGGACTTTCCGAGGTAGGATTTTCTTCTTCGAGTTTTATCTAGTTGCTGTCAGGATAAGGGAAAAGGAGTGGGAGATCTATTATCTTCGTTTACTTTTCCAAAGTCAGGTTTTTTTATTTTTTTATTTTATTTTTATTTCAGGCCATTCAGGATCTCTTCAAGCCCTCTTCACACGTGCTTCTCTAGTTCGCATGGCACGTAAAGCTGAGGGTATTCGGTGGATTGAGGGAAATACTTTCCACAAATAATTCTCAATGTTGACGATCCGTCTTAAATTACGTGGATAAAATGGTCAGAGAATAATATAAATTATATTATGGGTTTTTATTTATAAGCTTAAGTTTTTAGGTGAAATGGTTACTTAACATGGTATTAGAGCCTTGTTGACCTAGCGGTCACGAGTTCGAATCTCACCACCCCTATTCTATTTGATAAAAACTAAGCACAAGGTGATGTGGGCCTGTGCAAGTTTCAAGCCCAAAGGATTTTCACTTGAGGGGTTGTGTTAGAGAATAATATAAATCATATTATGGGACCTCACTTACAAGCTTAAGTTTTTAGGTGAGATGGTTCCTTAACAAAAATGACTCTTTCTAATTACGAGTTGAATTCTTATACTCAATAATTGTGACACTTGCCATTACCGGAGGCATTTATCCATGTTCTTACCGATGCTCTTATTATACATGAAAAACTACATGCTAGTGTTGATTTTTGATCGGAGTTTAATCAGGTTCCGATCGCTCCGTCTAGTCCATATTGGATACTCGTGTCCCAGCGGCTCTAACCGGTCCCGGCAAAAGCTCATTAGTCATTAGCACGGAAAAACTTCATCTTCGCGTAGTTGACTTATCCTCTTTCTCTATTATTCTCAATTTATACATCTCCATAAATATCTATAAGATATTTATATTATATATCTTATAGCTTAGATATTTATGAAATATTTATATAAAATATATTAAAACTTAAAAATATTTTTTAAAAGTTTATTTTAACAAAGTCTATATGAATAGATCTCTTTATTATTAGTGTAAAAAAGAGTTCATCTCTCTAGAGCTTATAGTTTTTGAGAGCTCATTTCTTTTGACTTCATGTCTCTAGATAATACAGTACTCAATGTAAATATAATACAAGAAAGAATACTCACTCTTTCTGTAACCTCTACGAACACTCTACTAACCAATACATCAAATTACTTTTCTTATAGATATTGCTGGCACACAAAAATATTGGATCCAATTTTATTAGTCCATGAAAATCATCCCTAATCTTTCTCCAAGGAATTTCTTGCAACCTCGTCGCATGGAAAAATGATGCGGATTGTTTTTTTTCTTCCCTTCACTATCCTTGGTCCAAGTGCATTGCACTCGTACCATGAAAAACTGTCTTTGAACAAGTAAAATCTGTGGACGGAAATTTCTCCGATTTGCCCTGGACTCGTAGGCCGGGAGCACGTGCTAAAAATTGGAAACACATGGATCATCGTGCTTGGTACTATCTGGAATGGCTCGGATTAATTGGAACTTCAAAATCGAATTCGAATCCTTTGTTTCAATGACTTGTTTTAGGTCATTTATGTTTGAGATTACTTCTGGATGAGATCCTTGACCACTTAATAGGATGTTTGACCTTACATTTTAAAAGTATTTTTGAAAAAAAAAATTAAAAAAAATATTTTTATTTTTTTCTTTAAATTAATTTTTTTATATATTTTTAAATTATTTTCATGTGCGGATGTCAAAGTTATTTGTTTATAAAAAAAATCATTTTAATGTATTTCTGAATAAATTTTTTTTTATATAAATAACATTAATCATACTCTTAAACAGATATCTCAGGTCTCGTTGACAATTTAGATTTTAGATTGTTGCTGATGCTGGGGTTATTTTACATGGCATGAGAAGCATCTTGTGGTATTCTTTGGGCTTTGACCCCTTTTTTCCTGCCAGAAAAAAAAAAGACTTTTGTGTAATATATCAAGCAAATCTAGCTCGCTAAAATGCCAAGATAGTCTACCTATACAGATCAAATTAGGCATTTGAGGGATCGATTTTATGATCATGGACAATAAAATTGATGTGCTAATTAAGTACTCTTTTATGTTTTGAATATAGAAAAACAAAGACATAGTGATGTCTAAAACAGAAGACAAATAATCAATGTGATTCGAGCTAGCATAATGTCTTGTTTCACTTTTTTCCCCCCACGAAAGCCTACATTTTGCACTGCCATAAAAAATTACAAGAAAAACATTGCAATCAGCACTCGCTTAAGCTTAGTGGGTATTCTTTCGTTACGATAGCGAGGGTGGTGGGCTTATACTTAGAAATGCTTGAAAATGGGCTTCTCTGCATGTAAATAATTTCTTCCATTTAAGATTTTTTACAGGCAGAGGCTGCCTCTGGCTTGGTGGTACTATTTATTTATTTTTTAATAAAAATGACTAGCCCGAGCAACAGGATAAGAGTACAGCTAGTGCCATAGCACTCGTCAGTTAAAAATATCTACTTGGTTCCAAATAAACTGGGACCCGGAAAGGATGCAAATTGACGAGCAGCAGGTCTGAGCAAAGGGCCCGGTTGAAGGAAGCTCATCTTCATACATCAAATCCCAAAACTTTATATCCATGTTTTGAGGAGCTCGAGGACGCATTATAGTTACTTTTCAAAGTAATTGCTAATATATCTATTCGAAATTTCATGTTGCGTGCACGATTTGCTCGACGAATCTTCATCGTTTTCACATTTCATGTGACCGTTATCAATTAATGAAAGGCTTGGAATTGTTCATCTATATTTATTTTTTTGTTAATTCGCATATAATTAATATTGTTAAAGAATTATATTATCTAAAAACTTAAGTGTGTATGTGAGGTTTTATAATATGATTTATATTATTTTTTAATACAATCTCTCAAGTGAAAGCTCTTTATACTTGAAACTTGCATAAACTCATATTATTTTATGATTGATTTTTATCAAATAAAATAGAGTTAATGAGATTTGAACTTGTGACTACTGGGTTAACAAAACTATGATATTATGTTAAAGAATCATCTCACCTAAAAATTTAAGTTTATAAATGAGGTTTTATAATATAATTTATATTATTTTCTAATAAATATTTATATTATTTTTATTGATTCTTACCCGATGCTTGAAACACGTTTTTGTATTGACTTATTTTCTCATCTGTACAAGAAAAAAAAACATTGAACTTGATGTCTCTAGAATTATAGAAATTGAGGGTATTCATGTGAGAATTTAACATGTATTTTTAAAGCTTGGTAGAACAAATCTGATTCTAGAGAAGGCTTAGGGCGTCGAACCACATTATCATGTTAAAATATCTTACTCTTAAATAATAAAATTATAAATTTATATTTCACATTTACAATATTTTTGCTTATGAAACCTTCTCTATTTTTCTGGTATGGGAAGGGTTAAGCTTCTTTTTTAAACAAAAAACATATGCTTTCAGATTTTATTATTATTATTATTACTGAATCGCTTTCTTTCGCATTTCTTATAATCCAACAGCTGCAATAGATGCCGCGGACACGCTTGTCTTAAATATCAATCAATGAGCTGGCATGTACTTCCATTTTAATAATAATAATAATAATAATAATCTGGACATTGTACCTGCCGTGCTTCGGGCACCATCCGAACAGGAAAACAATACCTTTCCTCATGTGATTTGATCATGATTACGACAGGCTTTTCCAAAATTAACAGTTAACTCTGAAGCTCAAGTTCATCTTTCCAAACCAATATATGTCTATTAAATTATTATTTTATTATTCAGCACGTGGACGCTAGGAGTGAAATACCATGTACTTATTTTTTTTATCCATGGAAATAAAACTAATTATTTATTTAATAAAACAATAAACAAATCACATTAACCGAAATGTCAAGGTATGATAAAGCCTTAAAGTGTAAGTACTGTCATGAAGTTTAACAGCTTCTCTTTGCCATTACATGTGTGTGTGTGTATGAAAATCAAACTTTTTAAAAGTTAGCTTCCCAATTTCTCCTCTCTCTGATTAATTTTCACATTACTATATCTGTTCGTCATATTAGTGATTGATTACCACTGATTTTTCACAAACGATGGTATCATTATTTTTATATATATAAAATATAGTCCCAGATGTAGTGTTGTTGATCTGACATGTTTTAATTTTATTATACATTTTATTTACTTTTTCGTGCTCACTGTGAGGTTTTCCGTGCGTTCATTGAGGTCTGCGATGTTTCAAAGGGGGACGACAATGGTGTTTGATGCCTAGATTCACTGTTTATCAAAGAATATTAATTGGGAGATTTTTTAAATACCAAAGTTTTTGGTTGTTGAACTTAAAATATATTATTGTGTTGTTAGGTTTGTTTTTCAAAAACTAAGTTAAATAAAAATGTTCACCTCTAAATCTATTATCATTAGAAAAAAATAGAGTGGTGAACTGCGCTGCACCGCGAGAGGAGTTAAAAAAAATTATAAAATAAAAAAAGATATTTAAATAATAATAAAGTAAATTTAAGTTATCTTGACAAACATGTGATACGGATATGATAGCCAAACTAAAAACCTTTCAAATGCAACTATGAGATGAGGGTCTAAAAATAATTTTTTTTTCTCTTAAAAATAAAGACAGAAAAATAGACTGAAATTAAACAAAAGAAGATGATAAAAAAAAAAAAAAAACTTGGGTAACATATGTTAACCTAGCCACCCTGCAACCGAGATAACATTACATAAAGAAAAGAAAAAAAAGCACAACACTCAAGAGTCAATAATTTAATGACAAAAGATATAGTAAAAGGAAATCAATTTCTTGAAACTTGAGTGAACCAAGTTAACTCGACTAGCTAGCAATTTGAGACATGAAACAATGATGATGCAACAACAAATTATGAAGTTCAAGACTCAATAAGTCGATATCAAATAATAAAAACAAAACGAAATTAAGGGAATTAAAAAAAAAAACTCAAATTGGGATAATTATTGAAATTGGCGGACTAGTTCATGAGATTTAGATCGCCTCGTAAAAGACATACATAAATAAATCATAAGGCAAAATTATAAAAAATAATAAAATACAAATTAAAACAATGAGGACTAAACCTTGCACAAAAAATAACTGGAAGAAAACAATTTGGGATTAAATTGAAAAAAAAATGAAGAAAAAGATTTTTAAAAATGAGCAATAAAAAATAAGGACCGAAATTGAAAAAAAAGAAGATAAAATTGTAAAGGATAGAATTGAAGAAAAAAATACAACGCCAAAGATAACAAAAAACATCGAGAACTAAATTTGAAACAAAACATTTATGCATCCATGTTCCTTATCAAGGATACTATTGCATCAATTAGCATTTATAATAATAAGTATAATAAGAATGTACTATTATTCCTGGTTCGAGAGCATAATTCCCGCTATCAAAAAGGAAAAATAAAGAAGAATTTAATTGATCACGTCTCCATTAATTGGTCTAAAAATGCCCTAAAATAAAAAAAAGTCTGGAAAAAAGAAGCACAGGATGGACTATCTGTGGCCAAATTCAACATTTTTGCTCCTAACCCGTACCTTTGAAATCTCGAAAAAGAATTCTTTCAAGCAAGTGAAACTTATCCAAACATTCAAGTATGATACAAAAAAAAAAAAAAAAAGATTTGCATGAATCTGGCAGGACTTTAAGTAAAACTGATGCGTATCTTGACAGAGCAATCAAGTGAAATGTATCCAAGGATTTGTTTTTTTTTAGAAAAGCAGATTTGATCTCAAAAAATTAATGGATTACGAGTCGATAGCTTCTAGGTATTTTAAAGCCTTGAATAAATTTATTTAGATCTCCAGAATATGTTCACATCAAATAATGATAAACTGAATTTTTAAATGTAAGAAACCCATAGACCTATTTTTTTACTATCTTCTGATCACTAAAATTTCAGTAGAGCATGCAACCCGTTAGTTTCTAATTGATTTGCTGTGATGATAAATAACTTACGATCTGTATATCTTAAATTCAAGTTAAGATATATATTTCATAAAAAATCCTGGACAACCAGGATTTTACTCACATATCTGGACCCACAAAGTACGTTTTTCAGGTAGTGGAATTTCCTTGTATTTAAAAAAAAAAAAACTATGATATTTTTTTCTATAAAATACAAGGTGAATAACACGTGGTCCTCCTCTTAAAAAAGAAAGAAAAACGTAAAAGTCGTCATTAGTGTCTATTAGGTAGTGTATAATCCAAAAATAAAAAAATACCAAAAAATAATCTAAAAATAAATAGATTTCATAAAAATAATCTAAAAATATCAAAAATATTTAATCTAAAATAAAAAAAATATTTTTTTTTCAAAAGTGTTTTTAAAATACAGTGTAAAACACCTCATAAAGCCTGCACTCTTAAGTGTTTCTTGTTCCTTAATCATTTTTCATACTTTTAATTGTGTTCAATAATATTGAATTGACTAAATTTTGTAGATACAAGAGAAATGCAGACAAAAAATTTCGCAGGGCCTTATTCAGTTATTTGTTGAACCTATGCAAATACATGAGGGATACTTGTGTGCTTAGAAATTCTTTATTTGGCATCTTTTTTTTCTTTTATTTTCCACGTGAATCTTTACTTTTCATAAAAAAATAATTCATTGAGTTGATTTGACAGAGCAAGTTCACGGATCTAAGTCGTTGCTTTATATGCGGATTTGAAGGAGTATCCTTCTCGCAATTCACACTGCGAAAGAAGACAGTGTTCCTTTTATTCAAAGCAATCGAGATTCCTATCATGAAAATTCTTATTTCACTTGCATTTGAGGACTACAATTATAAGGTAAAGTACTGGGAGTCTCACTTTGCCATGAACTGGCAGTTCGTTATTGCAATTGCTGCATCTACTCGTAGTTATTTATTATTATTATTATTATTATTATTATTATTATTTATGTTGAATATTATGATTAACTTGAGTTGATTGGGATAAATCTAAGATATTGTCATTGTAACATTAAAAAAATAATGTTGTCCAAGAATTTTTTTCAAGCCAAACCAAATCTTACTAAACATCTGCATTATACTCACCAAGTTGATTAGATCACATCATGACAACTCTCATGTGTTTTTAATTAAATGCTTTATCTAAATGATAAATCAAGACGTGAAGTTTTAACATCATCTAACCTGACTAAATTTAATTTAATGATATTGGCAAGAAATTCTTCAAAGGTTGTCTCTTCTTCTTTTTATCTTGAATAAAACAATGTCGCTGATTTTTTTTTTTTTAAAAAAAATTGATCAATATTTTCTTATGATTTTTTTTTACAAAAATATCATTGAAATCCGAGTTCATATCATCAATAAAATGGGGTGCCATAACAATTGATATATATATATATATATATATATATATATATATATATGCGTGTGTGCATCGAGAAGGGCAAACAAAGATTCCCGTTTCTTTCAAATCAATTTACACCCATATAATTCTCAGTGGTGCTAATTTCTCAAAATCAAACTTCCTGTGAAAAAGAAAAAAAGATAGATGGCTTTTAATCAAAGTCAAAAAATTAGTTTTTTTTGTCATTTTTTATATAAAATTGTGTTTTTTTATTATTATTATAACACAGAATTCAACTACATGAAAAATAGATTGCTAAAGACTGAGATCCGATCAAACAAGGCTGCTCCATCGTTCAACAATTTCAAAGTTCAAGTAAAGGGTGCAATTGAATTTCAGTTATATTATCAATTGATCGTTTGAATAAACAGGTGATGATGTCTGAAAAGTGATTTCAGGGGGGACCTTGCTCCACCTCGTGACAAATATTTTCTATGAACAGGATAGTTAGAAATGGGATTTTTCACAACCCAAAAAAAAGTGGAATTTATACTTTATCTTTTTTCAATTTTAATAATTTATGATTATTAAAAATATGGCAGTGTTTGATTTTTAAAACAATTTTCTTGAAAATATATTAAAATACCATTTTTTTAAATATATTATTGCTATCGCTATATTAAAACAATTTAAAAACAAAAAAAAAATGTTTAACATTTTAAGTTACATTCCCAACATTGATGATCAGCAATAATTTAAAAAAACTCCAACTTTCGAACATTTAACATTTTAATTTTAAAGCAACCACGTACTGTCTGGTAGGAAAAAAACAACTTTAAACATATCTTGTAATTTAAATAGTCCTCGTCTCTCACCGTATCCCCACCCTGTCCATTTCAGTGGATGATGACCGTACAGCTGAGTCTGATCCCTGCCTAATTGTTTTTTTATTATTATTATTATTGAACCTAATTAAATTTTGTAAACATCCACTATTTTATGCCATTTAAAAAACAAACATTCGATGATTTCCAAAAACTTTCCACGTGTACGATATATCTAATTGGAAAACCATTCACGTCAGACGCCTAATTTCCCCCCCGTTTTATCCCATTATTAGACCAGCCGACATGAAGGGTGAAAAATATATATTTTGGAGAACACGTGGTGGATTAAATATATATATATATATATATATATATAATAAAATCTTTCGGGGACGCAAGCTTTCAATAAATTAATTTTTGTCGTCCATGATTTTTTTTTCTTTTTTAAAAAAAGTAAGAAATAGCTGTATAAGACCGGACAAACAAACGAATCTGTCAAAATAATACAACGAGTTGAGGTAAATCAGGAAAGCTAATTATTAAGGCATGTCTCACCGATAAAAAATGTTTTTCTGTATATATATTTTTATTTTTTAAAAACTATATTTAACATTACAGCATCAAAACAATTTAAAAATATAAAAAATTAAATGGACCCTCCGGTAAGAACTTAGGGTAGGTGCGCTCTCTGGGGTACCAATATACAGACATAGGGTGGTTAAATGGACCCTCCAACAAGAACTTAGGGTGGCTCTAGGAGCCCTACATTACGAGCAAGGTAGAAACTACAGCTAACCCTAATCCTAAATAATTTGCATTATTTATCCTATTAAAAAATCCAATTATTTGAATGAATTATAATGACATTAAATTATTGCGCTGACATCGCGTAATGATGTAGGAGCATCAAGCATTGCAGTGGACGGGACGGAGTACATCAAATTATTGATCTTATTCACAAACCATAACGATATGACTCATCGCTAACTCGCTTGTTTTTCAATTAGCTTAGCCAATTTAGTTTAGATTTTTATGGATAATGTTGTTTGCTAGAAGAAGGATTATATATATATATATATATATATATATATATATATATATAATTTTCATATACCAATTTTGTGTAATATAGTTGAGGTGGTTAGTGCATGCAAGAAAAGGATGAGGACTTGTCTCCAAAGAACGGACTTGTGATCAACACAACATATCTCGAGTTTGAGGTAGGAGGTGCTCCTCTTATAAAGGTCCAGGACAATCAGAATTTTACTCGCTCATCTAAGTCCACAAAATGCATTTTCCAGAGGCTAAAATTTCCTTGCATAAAAAAAAAATGATGAGGTTGCGGTTCAAATCCAGTTGGGATATGTATATATGCTAAATTATATATATAATCAAAGCGGAGCCATGCATGCAACCCTAATTCATTTATTTTTTTAACTAAAATTTAATAATTAATTTTTAAAATAATAATACCAATAATAAAAATTGATTGAAATTATTTTTTTGATTTTCTAAATAGATCAAGCATAATTTTACAATATTTATAACTTTTTTAGCTTTTACTCATACTATTTTAAGATTTGTTTATTAATCTACTTTAACAATCATAAAATGGTTCCCTTTAAATAAAAACAATGATTCCACTTGAAAACATGCATTGCATCAACTAAAATAAACAAGAGACATGCTAATAATTCAGAATTAGTTGTGTTTTCAAGTTTAATAACAACACCAGAGAATTTTCTAAAACTTATATATTTTTTATAAACTATTATCTTATAGTTTAAGATCCATTTAATATCAATATCAAACACGACTGAAAACAAAACAAAAATATCAATTTTATATTTTTCCGATTAAACAATCTAAATCTTATCGTTTAAAAAATACTTGACACGAGACGAGTATCTTCGCCGATCACACAAAACTTGTCTCGTGGGCCTCGCACAAAACTTGCGCTGCCGCGTCGATCCTGAATACAAGCTATCTTCGCCGAATAGTAAAAAGGGAAACTACTTGTCACTCGTCCTGTTAATTCTGAAGCACTCATCTGATCATTGATTTGATCTGAAGAGGTAAAGTTGTAGATAATTATTTCATTTATAAATAAGTAAATTATTAATATTATAAAACTCCACTACATCGAGGATGAGATATATATATTTCTTTAAGTCATATCCGATGGATAAATATTTAAATTTTCTATTCAATGAATAATGAGAAAATATTAATAAATAATAATTGGAGGTCAACCGAGAGACGTGTTTTGACCTTACATTTCATGTACAAACAAACATGTACACACTTGTCCACTAAGTAAACTAATTTAATAATGACCCGATATTTCACTCCATCTCATCCGCTTCGCAAGAGTTAAAATTCAAAACTTCTTATCCATGAAGTTCAGGGTTACCGGACTGTACAAGCAAGGGGTTTTAATATTGAGCGTCGACCCCAGAAAAACACATCATCGAAGGTTGTGGTCCAATGGAACTGATAGAAGAGTAGAACTTGTCTTCAATCCAGTGACCTCATTTTACTCGGTGTATGCTTTTGTGTCGAACAAAATGAAAAGTCAGAACAAATTACCATTATAAAACTCAAGCACACTATCCCGTCCATAACTTCAACCACGTTCATAAGGGCACATCTCTCAACTTTGATAGCTTAAAGGTGTGTTTGACACTGTATTTTAAAAATATTTTTAAATTAAAAATATTCTAAAAAACAAACTCAACAACAACAACAACAACAACGTAAGCAGCTTAATAACAGTAATCATCTAGCCCAAGTAACTGGAAACCTTTCCATAGCCCACCAAGCTAATAATTATGGGCTAATCTTACAGTAATCTGAAAGCCCGATCGTTTAAGTACCTTGTCGTTTTATGCTTATAGGAACTCAATTTAGACACGCTCCCTGTCTCTTATCTAACTCCAACTTGATGCTCTAACTTGAGAGGGGTTTCATAGAACCTTAAATTTACCAGTCAAATCTATGTGTGAACGGATATTAAATTAGGGGCTCTGTACTTCATTTTTAATGTATCCCACCTCTTAAAGGGGACGAAATAAAGCTACAAAATTCACAAGCCAAGAACTTTTTACAAAAAACCTCACAGAAAATACATATCCCCGTATTGATCAGAAAGGTGGTGCTGGCTCCTGGTTCAGTGAATGGCGCAGAAAGATTCTAGCACTATTTCAGCGAAGGCTGAATAAGTCTGAGTTCCCCGCTTCATATATACCCCCCTGCCTTCACTATAACTTCGAAAACTAAAAATAAAAAGGTTCTCATACAATCTGACAAAAAAAGAAAAAATCCAAAGAGGGGAGATAAAACTGGGCTTGATATCTGTCCCCAGCTTTTTCGTTCGAGTTACATGTGCATATTGAAGGTGGCGAACCAAAGAGGAGACCCGGGGGAGTACACCAGGTACCCTGCGACAGGTAGCTATGACAGCCAGGGAGAGAGATCATACACAGCACCGCAAGTATTTTCTCAATCGAATCAACCGATAGAGCAGCAGGTGGAGGTCACACAACCACCGCACATGTTCATGGGGTACAGCAGCTCGACGGCGGGGATGTCTTCAATGGTATCAGAGCTTACACATGTGGTGTCAGGCCAGAGAGGAAGTTCTGGTGATTGGGGATCATATGGGGGTTTAGGTCTCGGAGGTGCAACAATAACATCAAATTTTGGTCAGGCACCGCCTGGTTCTAACCCGAGCACTCCAGCTTCTCCACCTCTATCCGCCTATTCTTCTACTTCTGGTTCTGGTTCTGGTTTGTGGATTGGCCAAAAGAGAGGGAGAGAAGAAGAGGCTGGTGCAGCAGCGCAACTGATGGAGTCTTTGCCAAGGGTTTATAGAGGGTTTAGTGATTTAAGAAGTTCACAGGGAGATTCATCATCATCCGCTGCAACTGGTAAATTGAATCATCAAGATCATTAATTTTACCCTCAAAGTTTCTCCCCTGCTATTCTTCTCTCAATTCTTTGTCAAAGCTCTATTATTTTACTTGAATTTTGCTATTGTCCAACTAGATTACTTGGTCAAAAATTCATTTTAAATGTTTTTGATTTTGTGTAGTGTTGATTGATCAACTTCTTATGACAATTTATATTACCAAATATCTAAATATTATTGAATATATCTATTATTGCATGTATTTGAAGGTAATATTGTCAACTTCCCTCAAAATCCTTGAGTTTGTCCACTTTTATTTTCTTAAAAAAACTTATTTTGCAGTCATCTAGAAATGATCAGCACATGGAATAACAATAAGAATGCGTCATAGCCTTGGTATAGAATTTAGCATCTCAATCACTTAGCTTTAAAGCAATAATATCACACACACGCAAATTCTATATATATATAAAAAAAAGGAGTTTGCTTTCTTAGTCTATACTCTCTCTTCTTTTACCATTTGCAGCAACCGAAGAAGTGTCTGCTCCAACTACAGTAATCCCCACCACAACTACAACCTCCACCACAGCAACACCATCAAGTGAAACTGCATCGCTGGAAGAAACTGGAGAGCAAAGAAGAAGATACAGAGGAGTTAGGCAGAGACCATGGGGGAAATGGGCAGCCGAGATACGTGATCCACACAAAGCAGCAAGAGTCTGGCTGGGCACATTCGATACTGCAGAGGCTGCAGCTAGAGCCTATGACGAGGCTGCTTTAAGATTCAGAGGAAATAGAGCTAAACTTAACTTCCCTGAAAATGTTAGATTATTGCCATCTCAAATGCAAAACGTTACCGCTTCTCAAGTTCCCATCTCTCAATCACAGTTATCTTCTCATAGCCAGCTACAGCCGATCTCATCTCCAAGGCAACAAGCACAGCGGCCGCCGCAGGCGGCAGCACCTGCATTGTTTCAGTCTCAGGCGGATATTATGAGGGACTACTGGGAGTACTCCCAGTTGTTGCAGGGTTCTGGGGACTTTCATGGACAACAACGACAACGACAGCAGCCGCCACCTTCAAGTTTGATACAGCATATGTTTTATAATCCCCAGGTGGCTTCTCTGCAATCACCAGCTTTGTCTTCATTGTCTTCATCTTCTTCACTTGCAGCGATATCTTCCGGCTCATTACCATCAACATTTTCTCCCTCTGCCGCTTCCTTCCCTCTGCTTTTTGCCGGTCAACAGTTGGGTTATTTTCGGCCACCTCAAAACCAGAATCAATCTAGTGGTTCTGATTTTCCGGTGCCCCCATGGACAGATTCTAGTCACAATCCTTCCTCTAATGGTTAAAATCGATTTCACAATTTATACTGGTCCTGTTTTTTGGAAAATCTAGAAATATTTTATTTTGCTATGAGTTTATGTATCATTTTGTATTTGCATGTTGATTTTTTTCTTAGTATAATTGGTGCAGGGAAAGAATTTGAGGGGGAAAAAAAAGAAGAGAAGAGAAAAGTGGCGGTGTAGGAATTTAGGCATAGTTTGTTCTCAAAGATTTGATGTTTACATTTGTCCAGTGCGAGTGATGTGGAAATTGAACAGAGATGTCTGCTACATGCTTTACAACCAAATCTTTTATTAAAGAAAGGCCTTTCTTTAATTACTCTTAATTAATTCCAATGCCATGTCTTGATGATTATGCTTACCAGCTTTAATCTATTCCTCTTCTTTTTTTTGTGTTATTTACCATTATGCCCAGTTCCAGTGGGCACTACAATGCTGCGGTCTCCCTCGCTGATGAGACGGTGAGTGAGATGTAAACCCACCACCATATTCGAAGGTGTTTGCATTTGAATTTTCTGTTTTCATATATAATTTTCAGACGTGGATTTTTTTCATAATCGGAAGTGGAATTTTGTGGACCGGTCAAAATATTATTATTGACGAGGTTGTCTCTCATTCCCGTAGAACAGAAGTTGCTTTAACTTTTAACCCATTTCGGTCAAAAATCCTGCCACTAATTTCTCTGGGCGGAAAATCATGGGAACTGTTTTTTCGAGTACGGATAATATTCAAACTCCCTGTTTGTTGCTTTTGATTGTTCAGGTCAGAGATTTGATTCGATCAAAGAAAAATAAGATCTGTTAAATTAGGTTTTATTTATCCACTGGTTTTTTTTCCAGCTATTTCATATTGATAAATATCTTAAATTATTTTAAATTCACAACCGAGTCTCAATTCCGAATGGAATATGAATGGCATGCGAGCGAGCGCGTGCATATCTTCGTGATGATGATTCAATTCGGTCATGATGAGTTCCGCTCTTAAGATAATCCAGAGTTTTGGGTCATTTTTTTTAAGATTTGATTTGATTTTCTATCCAATTGCTTTTTGTTTTTTTGTTTTTGTTTTTTTTTCTGGAAAATTGTTAAGGGAAGAGAGTCATGTTAGAATTTTCTGCAGAACCAAACGCGTTTTTTGTTTTAATAAGAGATTCAAAAAAATCGTATCTTTTATTGAAAAAAAATTATAATGCTCGAGTTGTAATTACCAATATTTATATCATTAAAAAACAAGAATCCATGAATTAGTTCCTTAAAAAACCTAAATAATACAAGATTATCCCTAGTTTCTTAACTTTGTAAGAAAAGCAAAACAATATTTATAAATTACTTTTTTCTTATACCATCATAAGAAATCAGAATCCATGAATTCCTTGAGCTTCGAAAATGCCCGGCCAATTTCAACTCATTGGTCTGCCGGGAACCAGTGTCGTTTTGGAAGACAAAAAAACGTGCTGATTCGTCTGTTCGAACTTATTCACTTGTTGCTCCTTTAAAGTATGTTCATCGTATACCATCTCCGAATCCCACTGCCACCCCTCGTCTCGGTATCTTCGCAGCACGAGGATATAAAAGACATAACAGCTACCCATTTTTGTGATTATTTTATTGCTGACGTCAAGCATAGGAAAGTAGTACGAACTACGTACCAATTGTTGGTTGTTTCTAGTTCAACTAGATGGATGGGGTCGAGCTAATCCGATACCAATATTTTTAATATCTAGATAGAGTTTACAGGAACCGCACTATGTCTCTATTTTGTTCTTGTCGTGGAATATGTTTTTTTTTTTTTTTTAAATATATTATTAGTTTTTATTTTAAATTATATCTGTAGATTGTTTTAAATAAAGTCTTAAAATAAATTAACCGTTAATTTAATTGATCATAAAACTCAACCACCACCGGTATTCACACCTGCAATTAGAAAGTAAGAGAGCATAAAAAGGGACTCTGTCTTATTTAATTGTATTTATAAAAGCAATGTTCGATGAACCAGCTGTCGCTTTCAACGATTTGGCAATTTGCATACCCACAATAAGCAGTTTTAGTGAAGCTTGGCGAAGGATATCGATTTGTTTGGATAGCACTATTTTATTTTAATCTAAATAACAAGCAGTCATAAATTAAGATGATATTTCAATAATTTATTTATATAGTTGGTTTCTTGGAATTTGTTTTTACATTTTAAAAGTATTTTCAAGAAGATTTAAAAAAAACATCTGATGGTCAACGTTACAATAGTTTTTTTTAAAAAATATTAATTTAATATGTTTCTAAATTAAAAAATAATAATAACTACTAAAATACAAATTAGAAATTACTTGTTTTTAAAGATTACGTTTCAAGCTTTTTATTTTTAGACCGTCGTTTTCTTCTCTCTAGAATGTGTGCCCTTTTTGAAGCGGATGAGATCATTGCAGTACGTGGCTGTACACGTGACAGGAGGTCGACCGATGAAGGGATCAGGTCAAAAACTCGAGGCGGGCCCCAGAAGCCACGTGCAAAACAAAGAGCATGGAAAGTGACGTGATAATAATAACGATTGTGCAAAATAAAAAAGGGAGATAGCAATCAAACTGTGTGAAGGAGAGGAGTAGACGTGTGCAGCTTGGCGACCATGAAACTTCCTTACTATCAACCCAATTTGGACACGTGCTCGATTTGGTCTTTTCTTGTCGAGAAAATCTAATTGAGGTAAAAAAAAAAAAAAACAATCTTCGACCCACAAGAAGTATACTTACCATAATTTTTTAGGGGTGAATGGTTGTTTACCTAACCATAATTATCCGTAACAAGAATAGATATGCGTGGAGGTTCTACCTATGATTTTATTTATTTTCGGTATAATTAAATAAAAATATATTTTTTTATCAAAGAATTATCATTTTATTTTTTTTAAATGTGTTGAAGTGACATGGGCTGAGCTCAATTACAAAGCAGAGGATCCAGAAGTTTTTTTCTTTTTCTTCTTAGGACGATCCGGATGCAATTAATCGAATCCGCGGTCCAATAAATAATTACAACATGTACTTGCGAAGATTCCGAAGGAGAGGGATCAGCCTAGCAAAAAAAAATAAAGCCCAGCCAACTCGGTGGAAAACTCGGATGACAGAATTAAAATATGAAACTTCCATGGCAGAGACCAAGGGTTGCTATGGATTCAATCCTTTCGCGTGCAAATTATTAGACCCTCGAAATTCAAATCGACTCTCCCTGTGAGGCCATGACACTGCCACGTGCTATGATAGCTCAAAGTTATTGCAAGTTCGTCACCATCATAATTAAAAATATTGTTACTCTTAACGGTAGAGAAAATTACAGGATTCTTGATCATTTCTGAGAAGCTTTTATTTCATTAAATATATTCCAGCTCATAAAACTATTTAAATAAATAAAAAAACTTAACATTCTAACGAGTAAAAGCAATAGTTTCCGAGTCGGATTTTGATATGTTCCTAACTTGGAAGAAACTATCTGCATACCTTTATATGGAACATGTCGAATATCTTATTAAAGTCTTGGTTTAGATTAAGAAAAAAAACTGTGGCCTATCTTTACCAGAAAGTTGGTTTGACGAAATTACAGCTTTTATCTCGAGCAATCCTCATGGAATGTAGCGTAACAATGAAAAGGAATTCCAGTTATCACTGTCATGGCTGTATCCAGGACACGATGATGTAGAGGTCTTGGCTGGAATATATTTTCGGAAAATACAAATGTATGCTGACACTTTGATCTTGAAATCAATTAACAAGTCGCAATCTTGTAGTTTAAGGGTTTGGTTGAAGCCATATTGATGGAGGATATTCGGTCAGCAACCAAGGGGGAAATGGACAAGAAGTAGGAGTACAAACAATAAGTTAGGTGCGTGCTTTGTTTAAGAAACCGACAGCAACCCGAATGAGTCTACAGATGAGTGGAACGAAGATGAGGCCATGAATGAATTTCTTCCTAACGGAAATGACCGGAGCCAAACTTTGGTTGATTAAATGAGGCTGTTTATTAGTGATGAAGAGAAGTTCTCTTCCCATTGCTCTAATCACTGTCTCGAGTGAAAATGAATGGCTCCGAACTGAGCCTCGGGTCTTCTCCTCAATGTGAGGGACCGAACCTGTAGTTATGGGAGTTTGAAATGGCTGACGTTACAGTAAGTGGGGCCGACCATCTTGTCTTAGAAAGGGTGTTGAAATTGTGAGCTCTGATAGAGTGCCTTGTGTATGACAATTTCTGGTAATGAGCTATCCAGTTACACTTTAATGGACAAAAGCTCTACTGTTTATAGAAGACTTCGTACCCAGCAGTTTTTGCTTTTAAGGGTAACAGGGTGTGGATGAAAAGGACTCGATGAGGAGCATTGTCCGTTCGGTTTAATCAAATCGAGCAGCCATTCGGAACGATATATTTCTCCTTCCTCTTTCAATCCTCGAGTCGATTACCTGGAACGATAAATTTTTTTTTAAAAAAAAACCTGTTCGATTTCATTACTTGACTCGATCATCTTGTCCAGGTAGTAGCTGCATATTCGGTCGCTTCTCTGCAACCATAATGTTCGAGCTCCTTTGCAGATTGCTGCTGTGGAGGGGGGGAAGTGAAACTACATGATCGAACAGCGAAGATGTCTTGAAGAAATATAAAGCCAGAACCCAATTAAGCCCGAAAATACCAGGCCTATTTTTGGTAGAAATATAAGCGAGCCTATAAGACGGCCTACGTTGCAAAATCCTTCAGCAAAATTTTGTTGGAAACTTTTCTAGGAAAACAACTAGAAATTAAAATTTGGGATTTCCACCAGAAAATCCCATGTTTGATATTTGAATACAATGATATAGGATTATATATATATATATATATATATATATATATATAAAGCATAAAAAGTAAGCTCATCACCTCCTCTTTCTTTTTTTTTCAAGGCATGAAATAATTGTATTATTCTAAGAAAATTAAAGACAAAAAAAAAATCCATGAGTTATAGCTATTGAATTATTTTATTCAATGGTTAAATTAATAATTTACTATGAAAAGAATGAACTTATCAAACTAAACCTGTAGAATTTATAGGAATTTTTTTTTTCTCATAATACCTAGTTCACACAATTTTTTATGGCTATCACTATCTTCTTACCCCATGTCAAAGGTAAGGCCAATTGACTTAGTCTTTTTAGATGTTTTTAGATTTGTTTTTAATTTTATCTTTCAATATCATGTTGATTGAGAATTCATAATTTATTTTAATTTTTGTTCTATGAGATTATCCTAGACTCATGACTCGGGACACATGTTTGGTCAGTTAACTCGGGTATTAGTTTTTTTTTTAAATTCATCCTTCAATATTGAATTGATTGAGAATTGAGCTTCATAAATTGTGTTGATTTGTTTTCTATAAGGCTTTTTCAGTCTTATGATCCACATTTGATATATTAACTCGAGCTGACTTAGCTAATTTTTTAGTTGAATTTTGTTTTTACTTTGATCTTTATCATTGGATTGATTAAAAATTGAGTTTAAAAAAAATATATAGGGTTATCATGGTTTTATGGTCTAAATAACAAATTTAACAGATTAACCCAAGTCAATTTAATATGTTATTCTTTCAATCATAGTTGTTAAATCTGTTCCGTTCCATTTAAAAAACTGGGACAAAACGGCGTCGTTTTCGTCTCGATTTTAATTCCGGCCCGTTCCGGAAATTCCGGCCGAAACGCGCCGGAATCATGCCGGGTGTGCCGTTTCGGCCATGAAAAAAAAAGAGAAATTAAGTTAAGCCTTACGACTTAACACAATAACACCCTAGTATCCCCTTTTCTCAAATCAATTCAACTCAAAAATCAAAATCTCAAATCAAATCCCTAACTCTTCTTTTCCTCAATCCTCTCTCTCAATCGATCAATATTTTGTGTTTTAGCTTGATGGGTTTTCGTCGTTGCCATCGCCAACTTCAACAACTACAGTCTTCGTCGTTGTCTTTGTCACTGGCAGGAGAGAAATGAAAGACACAGAGATGGAAGGGGGAGGAGGCGAAGAATGGAGAGAGTTGAAACTTGAAACAGAGATGTAAAAGAGGATTATCCACTCGGGCAGAGAGTTGAAAGTTGAAACTTGAAAGAGATATGTAAAAGAGAAATATTCTCAAGGCATATTCTCAATTAAATAATATTGTTCCTTCTCCACTCGGCAGTAGATAAAAAAAATAATCTAAGTAAATTATTATAGTTAAAAATAAAAATAGCATAGTTTTGTTGTAAAAAAATTAGTATAGTATGATTTAAAATTAATTTATCTTCAATTTTAATTATATTTGTTAAATTAATATTTTTTTTTCATATATATATATATATATATATATATATATATATATATATATATATATATATATATATATATATATATGAATAGTACAGCCCCGAAGCAGCACACCGAAACGCTCCAAAACTGGATGTTCCGTCCCAATAGAAAAACCGGAACGGCGACCTAAACGATATTGACAACCTTGCTTTCAATCATTAAAAAGATATCTTGTTTTTTAATTCAAACTATATTTTTATCGATCATATTAGTTTGTATTTGAAATTTTCAAGGTAAATATAAGATCAATACTTATATAGCTATAAAAACAATTGTACTAAAAAGCACACTAACAATACCTGCATATTTTTTAATATATAATAAAAAAAACTTAATCACCCGCAGTGTGGCATGGAATATCTATTTTTCAAGACTATTTTATTCTTAGGGTAAACCTGAATTTTCTTCCTAGTAACTATACCTAGTTAATCAATCAACCGCATAAACTAGTTTTTCTATCCGTCCACCCTCGACCTGTCAACATTTTCCAAATCCATTTTTCTTATTAGAGAGTAGACTCCGATAGGAAAACTATACACGGTTCAAAGATCACCCCATCCACGAAAAGAAAACAGTCCTCTGCATATTCTCACTTGGTTATAAGAAACAGAGCTCCGAGTTAAAAAATAAAGAAATAAAGAAGGGAGCTCATAACAAAAAACAAAAAAAACAGCATGAAAAATATTATGCAAGTGCCCGTAGCAAGACACGTGCAATAATGACCCAAAGTATAATTGATAAGAAAGAAAAATAGAAATTAAAAAAAAGGGTTAAACATCCACACAGTATAAAGGAGAGAGTGAGAGAGAGTGTTCACCACACGTAAAAGGGGGGACCTGTACCGTGTCTTGGAAGTAACTATTTACACAAAGAATAGAGCCAGAATTACTACTTTTAAGTGTTCGACCACGATGATTAAGAATATAAAGAGAACCAAGAGGGAAAAAAAGGCAGAGATCCTCTTCGTCTTCTCGCACAATTACAAACACATTCCTATCGACTGCTTTCCCAAAGAAAATAATCAAAAGGAGCCATAACCTCACCCCCACAAAAAGGACAACACACCATCCATCGTGCCTAAAGGGAGAGCAGAATTGCAACTCGACTGTAAGTTCCTAATCAAAGAAAACTTCCCTCAACGTGATGAACTCAACATTCAAGAATTTTCAGTAAACCATCATGATGAAGTGGAGGGATCGGCAGATAAATGAGTTATCCGATCATCATTGGGGTGGCTCCTTAGGAGTGGTGTAGGTTCTGCTTTCAGTGACTTTAGAGTTGGCAAGGACATCGGGTGCAATGTCCCAGCTCCCACTTCTCCTTCCCCGGCTTGAATGTCTAGTGTCTGATCGAATCGTGGTAGCACGATGATCTGAACTCAATACTGAACTCAATACAGACTCCATCTCTGATGGATTATGAGGTGTCCCATTACTCCCTTTGATGCATATGTCCTCGTCAATTTCTTCAATATTATGACGCTGGGAGATCTTCAATAAATCTTCACCAATATCTAGGTCATCTTCAACCTTTGAACGTGGATCCCCACCAGAATCTTCCACATCTGTTTCCTGGGTGCTGGGCAACGTGGGCTTTTGTTGTAATTCCTCTTGAACAAAAGTCCTGAAGTTGTTCTTTGAAGGGTTTACTTTTGTGCAAAAGACTTCAAGAAAATTATCAAAACAACCAAGGTCATAGACATTGATCCTGTTGTCAGCTCTGTACCGGAAATTTTCATATGTGGTCTGTATAGAATAAATTAATAATAGTTTTAGCAAATACAAGAGTGGAAAACATATTGAATAACCACCACATACTAGAAAAATAATAGTCTTCAGATGATGTAAGGATGTTTTATCAAACGCAAGCATCCCATCTCATACATACAGAAAAAAACAAGTAAATAAATATAATTCCTTTGAAAAGAAACTGTCCCCTTCTATTATTTCAGGGGAAAAGTTAGCTTTTTTTCTCCACAGAGATGCAGGTAGTCATTGCAGAACTAATTATGCTTCTAATATTTCAGTACTTAATACCATTTATTATAAAAAGATATGAAAATACGCAGTACACAATGATTCATGGAGGCAAACTACAATTGCTTTCATTTGATGCTTGAGTTTCTCCAGGTTTATCATTTGATGCCCATGCATTCTGAATGGTGACATGTTAAAGATTGCTTACATATTTCAACTAATCAGACAGTTGTGATCTCATAATCTGGCAACTAATGATGAAAGGTACTAAAAAACTCTACTCGGGCATTTAGACCATATTTATGCCACACATTTATTAAGAAAAGAGATTTGGTTCATTCAGATTTAATTCAATTAATCATAACATGAGACTTAAGGAAAAAACTTACCTGGTTTGTGCCTATGAGGTACAAATGGAAGCCAGTAAGTCCACCAACAAACCACAGGGAAATAAAACTATAGACCATTAGAATGACAGATGCAGGAGATTCTTTCATTGCCTTCCAGACTGTGCCTTGGTAATCATCCATCAAAACCTTAATGTACAAGGCTGACATGGAAAACACATAGATGCAGAGAAGTGTCGATGAAGAAACGAACATAAAGAAGTAACGGTAGTTGCGCTGCCCATACAGAGCATAATTAGCTTTTCAACAAAGACACTTAGACGAATACCAAAAAAGGAAAAGTAATGTTAACAAGGCACACAAGAAAGAGAGAAGTTATAATGCAGGTTAAAGAGCATACCACTCCAATGCACTGGCCCACCCAAGGGCAATGATGATCAAATCTCTCCACACAATTGTTGCAAATGGAGCAATGGGAGCAGCGGGGAGGACGATAAAGCATGCACGTGTCACAATACTTAACCCGAACAGGAATGCCATTAACCATAACTTCTTTTGTCCGTGGAAACTGGAGGCTCGGTGTTTGTATTCCCCTAACCTCAACAGACACAGAGGAATCATATTGATACACCTCTTCTGGTGGATGTGAATTACGTGGAATAATGCCTGGGTCCCTGGCTGATGTGAGGGAAAGAAGAACCAGCACCTGTCAAGGTTAGCCATCAGATTAAATAAGACAAAGGATGCTACAGAATAAACATTTGGGGGAGAAATGATTTCAGGTTTGTGCTTCACTGTCTTTGATCCAAGAAAGCATACTTCCAAAAATACCCCTTTCGATTATATACACCTTTTGAGATGAAGTTCTCAAAACCCAGAAGCAGCAGCTTCAAGTGCATTGAACTGCAAATATTATCCACTCGCAAGAGTCTAGAAAACTTTACACCTTCCTAGTTTCTACCATCAAATTCTAGAACAGGGTCAAAACATATTTTTAAGTCGGTGTTCTTGTGAAAATGTCATTGGGATAATTTGACGCCGCTTTCACAAAGGATGCTACAGAATAAACATTTGGGGGAGAAATGATTTCAGGTTTGTGCTTCACTGTCTTTGATCCAAGAAAGCATACTTCCAAAAATACCCCTTTCGATTACATACACCTTTTGAGATGAAGTTCTCAAAACCCAGAAGCAGCAGCTTCAAGTGCATTGAACTGCAAATATTATCCACTCGCAAAAGTCTAGAAAACTTTACACCTTCCTAGTTTCTACCATCAAATTCTAGAACAGGGTCAAAACATATTTTTAAGTCGGTGTTCTTGTGAAAATGTCATTGGGATAATTTGACGCCGCTTTCACAAATTAAAGAATCCAAATATTGGTCATTTTGAGCTTGGCACTATCAAATAAATGAATCATGCCCAGTTGTGGCGCTACAATATCCATACCACGCCCTTTAGAATCACATGCAAATCACTTTCTTTTAAGTTATAAAAATTTGTACAACAAAAGAAGAACATAGCAGCTTACCATCTAGCTTAAAGCAGGCATGCTTGAGCATGTGAAATTCCGAATCAAAGAAATAACACATTCAGTTCTATAAAATTCATATAACAAGAGCAATTATATCAAGTGCCAAGAGGTTAAGCAAACTTACATAGATAGTAAAGATAATTGCCATCACCAGAATCGCATACCCTACATTATCCGGTGAAAATTCATGGCGAAGATGCCTCGCAACAAACACACAAAAGATTATTACAGGAACAATGACCAGCAATAAAGTGACAATCAGTGACCTCGCATCAGGTCCAAATATCAATCTCCCATCAAGGATGAATTTCTGTAGAAAACAAAAAACAATAGATACTGAAAATCTCACACCATGATAAGTCTTAACTTTGACCAGAAGAATGAAACTCTACATAGCAAAGAGCCATTTTTCATGCTTCCAATATTTGAGAATAGCATGTCAAAAATATAAGTTTAGCATGAAGTTTGAGAATCTTGAGTGATTGTTTTAAGAGAAAAATGAATAATTCCACAAAGTAATCCAAAGCTCTCCTCTTTTTAGCCAGAAAGTTGTGCACAGATCGGAGGTCCTAGCCCTCCTCCCAAAGAATAGCAAGATCATCCAGCTAGGATGCAAATTTACATGTCCAACTCATGTCAAGCAAGATTTTTTTTTTTTAATAAAATCAAGCAAGATCATTTCACTGCTCAAGGACATCCAAACACTGTGCTCAATGCTTTGATGAATCTACAGGCCCTCTCGTTCATTCTTACTAAGCAATTGCAACTTATGTTAGCTCCCTGATTATTGAGAAAAATTTCATCAATTTCATCAGCTTAAGTTAGCTCCCTGATTATTGATAATTATCAAACAGCTAAATTACAGCACGAGAAATCCCTAACTTAGTAGTTAGTGGAGCTATCAATCCTAATCAAAACCTCAAAGGCACCTGCAAAACCTCCCAGCAAGGAAACCATTAATGTCAGCGCCAGTAACATTGTCACCGACAGAGCACAAGCACCGCTAAACATAACCACAAACCCATAATTTGATCATTATACAACAAAGTCGCCACGTTTTGTTTCTCACTTAACCAAACCACCCAGCAGTGTACTGCATGAATAGGTGTACCACTCTAACTCAAGGGAACACCAAGTCCAGAATCTTGAAAGGACTAACAACAGACTCTACGGTTCCATTCATAGCCTTTGAAGCCATTCCCAAATAATCAGAAATACAGTGCCCAGTGCTTGATTTAGTTCAAGATAACAAAAAAAATCAGTTTTTACTCTTTCCTTACACAGCTTTCAGTCGCCTATACTAGAGAAAAAAATTAAAACTCAACGCGGAAATAAAACGAAAGTTTAAAGTTACTGAAAGTCTCAGATTTTCCCTACTTTCTCCTCCATTTTATCAGTAACCAGACAGAGAGCCACTGACACAGTGGCTTTTTAAACAAAATTATAAAGTAATCTCCACAAAGAAACTGAAAAAATCAAGCAAAATCCACAAATTTCACAACAAATGAAACCAAGCCCAGATGCTAAAAACCACTAATTTACACCAAAAAACAATAATCAGAAGAATATACAAATTAAATAAAGCCTTACATTACTTCCTTTCCACACTTCGAACACGCGTTTTGCCATGACCCTAATCCACACGCTTATCCTCCTCTTTTGTTCAACTACTGCTAGTATCAGAACTACACAGGGAAAGAATCGAACACTTCGAACTCGTTCTTGCTTCTTCTTCTACTTTAAACATTTCAAAACCAATTCAAAAAGGAAAGGAAATCCACCAAAACTAAATCAATCTCTTTAGACTCGTCATCGCAGTAAAGTACAATAGACTCAGTTGTTGAATTTTAAATATTTGCTTTTAGGTTTTTTGCTTTGCGTCTCTCTCTCTCTCTCTCTCTCTCTCTGCGGTTTTTTATTATGATTATTATTATTTTGTGCTGGTAATTATTTGGAATTGATTAAAAATAAGTAAAATTATCAATGGGAGAGAAGGAGGAGGATATAGTAACTGTACATACTGGGATAAGAAAGTATATTCATTAACCTAACGCTACCTTTTTCTGACCGGATGACTCAATTACCAACCTGCCCTTGCCAGGCAATCAAATTGGATTTTTTATACTTGTAAACGTGCTAGCCGTCGTCGTTTCTGTGTATGGAAGTACTAATCTGCCACTGCCTTTACTCGTTTTCAAATGGGATGTCAGAGACGACGTGGCAAGATATCAATGGTGATGAATGGACCGTTCACGGTTGATTAATGGTGCTGGCGGGGGAGTCTCTGGAGATTTTTAATTGGAATTTGGAAAGGGGGGGAGGGGTAAAAGAGACAGATAAGAACATAATATTTAATGATGTTATGACATGGGATTATGGATTGGTAAACAGCCTGGCTAGGAGTGAGAAAGATTCTTCGAGGTCCCTGAAAGGCTAAAAGCTATAGACCCGGGGGGCTCATGATTTCTTCCGATTTTGATTAATCAACGCCATTCGTGTTTGAACTTTGAAGGGGGTAATCCCTGACCTCTCTCTTCAGCTTTCTTTTTATCCCTTTTAGTTTATTCACCTAGATTTGTTGTCACGCGCGCGCGCAAATTAATGTAAAAAAAGGAATGCGGAGGAAAACAAATTGATAAGTAAAGTAATATGATTAAAAAATATAATAACAATAAATAAACAGAAAAAAAAATAACAATAAAAAAAGATTAAAGAAACTAACATCGGTCAACCTAAATTATTAAAGAGCTTACTGTTAAGGGATGTCATTAACAAAAATTAAAAAAATATATAGTTTAATCGAAAATATAAAAAAAAAAGTTAAATTAATTTCTAATAAATCAAATAAGAACATGATAACTTTATAAAAGAAGATGTAGATCAGTCTCAAGCAAATAAAACTATTTATATCAACCAAAAGAAAAAATATTAATTTTGAATGAATAATAAAGCCAAAAGAAACACTGTTCTAAAAAATAATCATTGTGAGAGTTTTGTTAGTTTTGCCTTTGACATCCTATTTTAAAAAAATACTCTTGAGTGGTCCACGTCATATTATTTTGTTATAAAGTTAAATTAGTGATTTTAGTGTGAGAAAAAAAACGATCAATCTAGCCCCATTTATATTATTACAATGAATACACTGATTTTCCTAGGAGAATTATGGTTTTTTTAATGCATGCTTGCTTTACTATTTTAAAATACCATCCAAACTAAGGTACTGTTTTTTACTGTTTAAATTAAAAAAATTGATTTTTATTTTATTTTTTTATGTTGGTGTTTTATATCATTTTCATGTACTTGTGTCAAAAATATTCTAAAAACACATCTCAATTTATTATTTTGATGTATTTCTGAATAAAAAATACTTTCAAAAATAACTTCAATCGTAGTTTGATACTGCATTTTAAAAATATTTTTGAAAAGAATTGAATTTTTTTCTTACTTTAAATTTAAAATTTTTAATATTTATAGATTATTTTCATATGTTCATATCAAAAATAATTTTTTAAAAATAAAATAAAATTATTTTAATACATTCTTAAATAAAAAAATACTTTAATAAACACATCATGTAAGGGTGGGGGCATTCAATTAATTGCCTCCAGTATGTAGAAGAATTTATCCGCTGTCACATTGACTGGCGTTTTTCTTCCTCGTGGATGCCCTTTGTTGTTGAATGTTTGGAATGAGCCCTCGTCTGCCGCCTTGCCTTCGTTAGTTTGCTCGACGCCTGCTTTCTCACACTGACTCTTGGCCGTTATTTATTTATTTTCATCACCCGACGAAGCTCTGTAGTTTATAGTTTTTTTTTTTTTTTAGAAACTCTGGTTTGTGTCTGAATTAAATTCTAAATACCGTGATTTTTAAGCAAACAATCATGGAATTCAAAAAACCTGTTCATTTCTTAAAAGTTTTTAACATTTTTCCAACTAAAAAAATAACACATTTGTGTTAAGAAACCATCTCACCTAAGAGCTGATAGGTATGGTTCTAGAATATGATTTATATTATTCTCTAACACATCCTCTCAAGTGAAATCTCTTTGGGCTTGAAACTTGTACACAGATCCACTCTACCTTATGCTTGATTTTTATCAAATAGAATGAGGGTAGTGAGATTCGAAATCGTGACGGTTGAGTCAACAAAACTCTTATACCATGTTAAGAAATTATCTCACCTAAAAGTTTAAGTTGATAGATAAGATTTCAGGATATGATTTATATTATTCTCTAACAATTTGTTCATATTATATTATATTGTTTTTCACATGGAAAAAAAATAACAAGAATAAAAATATAATAATTTAACAGGAATAAAGATAACAATGTGATATTTTTAGCATTGGAGTGTATTAATAATAATTCTCACACCCATGAACAGAATTAATTAAGATACAATAAATCCCTAATAATTACTTTAATCATTTAATAATTGATAAACATTGACTTCCCTAACCAGACTCATATGTTACTATTGAGATGTATTTACTCGAGTGATCTCTTGCGTCACCCGATTACCATTCTTGTTTGGAAATCTCAATCCTTCTCTGAAATCAATTGTATGTTCTATCCCATATTTCAAAATATTTTTTTGTTAGGACAAGAGAATGAGTTAGAAATCCAGCATGGTTTATCCTGCTATCCAATGCTTCAAGATCCAGAGAAAAAAGAAACACAGCTTAAATTCTCATCTTGACCAGCCTCGGATCTCTGGTAAACATATCCGTGCCCATTCAAAGTGTCGGCTTACCTCTTTGCATAGCTTTGTTATCTTAAAATTAATTAATTCACAAAGTTGATGAGTTGGTGATTTTAAATAAAATAAATAAATAAAGGTCTTATCTTAACTTTCCATAAGCAAGCGGTGACCGAAATTGTTTACAGCATTACAAGGAATTTTTTGGATGATTGGCAAAGTTGTTGACATTATCGGAGGTGGTGCAGATAAGGAGCTGAAATGGATGGCAGAAGGGAAAATCTAAGTTCTTGAATGGTTTCTCCCCAACCTTGATTTTTGATTTCTCCTCCCCTTGGGGCATGGATTTCTTCTTTATTTATAGTTGGTGGAAGAGGATAATTTAATCTATATTGAAGTAAAATTTTAGTCAATGGTTCAAAGTAGAATCATTTCAATCTTTGTTTAAAATAGATGTCATGAATTGTTAAATTTAACAGGTAAAGTAGGTTGTTTGAGTTGTCACTTTTAGGGTCAAATCACTGCATATGTGGTATCAATCAACCTGAACTGACCATACCTTGATATAGTCAAGAATTGAGGGTCATTTTTGTGCATGTTTTTATCAAAATTGATGAAATATAAAGACATCAAACGCACCTGCAAGTGTGGTATAAAAACAGGATTTTCAGCGAAATTTTAGGGAAGAAAATGAATATTAATCAGACGACGTATCATTTAGACACACCGATGGACCACATGACATGTCAGCGAAAATTATTAGTTTTGTGCAATTGAATCTCTGTCAAATTTCAATGAAACCCTCTAAATTTACGTACATTTCACTTTGGTTCCGGGTCTCGAATTTCTTCAATTTTATTCCTAATCGACCCCAAAACTTTGATTTTATTGCAATTTTACTATCAATTTCACCGGTTGACTTGATAAAAAATAAATTTGATATTTGAAAATCTCAATCTTCTCAATTTAACTCAAATTAGGATCATAAACTTATTTTTTTATTTTTTTCAAACAATCTTTAGAAATAACACAAAATGGTTATTACAATATCAAATAATGAAAAAACAAAACGTAAGTGTTTGCCATGAAACTCAAAACTCTCGGGCAAGAATCGAAGGGTACGCGGAACTCGACTCCGTGTGGGCCCTGACAATGGAATATATGCACGCAATTGCTCTTGCTTCTTCGCCTTGTGCGGCGCTCTTTCTGGATGGTTTCCACGGATCCATGCAAGTCCTCTGCAAATGCACTGATGGGTGACGAGTCTGTGTTACCACCCTCGTTGACCGTTCTGATCTTCGCTGCCGCATACCGCGTGTTGGCATGTGGTTAACCCACCCTTTTCAAGCTATGGTTATGGCATGTTAGGTAATGCGTTTTGATTTTTTTTAAATAATTTTATTTATTTATTTCAAGTTAAAATGATTTAGTATTTTTAGATTATCTTAATATGCTGGTGTCAAAAATAATTTTTTAAAAATAAAACAATATTATTTTAATATGTTTCTAAACCAAAAACACTTTAAAAAACAACTTCAATCATATTCCCAAAAACTATTTCGTCAAACACAAATAAAACTTCTTTTTTTTTCAGGTCTAGAAAATATTATGGTTCACTATTGGATTATAGAAAGAAATCTCATTCTCCATTCAAATTACATGGAACTATCATTAAAGAAAATACAGTGGGGTTTGTAGCAATATTTGACTTCTTAAGAAAATATTAAATATAACAATAAACATCACATGGCTTCGAAACAATTTCTTCTTCACATATAATAAAAGGAATTGGTGTTCACGGTGCCTTCATACTTAGTTTTTATTAAATTAAAGGTTTTTTTAGGTCGTCTGGTGTTTTTGGTGAGGACATGGTTATGGATTCTTAGGGATAGTTACAGTTTTGTTTGTTTGTGATTGAGTTTATCCGAGGGTGTTTCTATGCAATAAGATTATACCCCGGAATCATTTCCATATAGTAAAATATAATTTAATTATTTATTAAATGTTTAAACTAATAGTGCATTCTCTCGTTTTGTCATGGGATGATAGGATACAAATGATAAGGATTATGGTAAGTCTGAATTAATAACATCGAACAAAATGTAAGTGTTCATTTGCAAGAATTTATATATGTTTTTTTTCCTAATTATTAACCAAGCTGACAACGGCATTGGCATTGTACTGTTTGATGTATAATCATGATTTATAACTTCAATTACAAGAATCTGGTCCAAATTGAAGCTCTAACTACTGGTTTGTCTTAGTTAAGTGTTTTACATTATATTTCAAAAATATTTTTGATTTTTTTGGTATTTTTATATTATTTTTATGTGGAGATATTATAAATATTCTGTAAAAATAAAAAATAAAAATTATTTGATGTATTATTAAATGGAAAAAACTTTAAAAATAACATCAACTACCCTACTAAACCATCATTTGATAAAGTCAAGTGGTGAGTTATGAACATGTATTTGTAGGTTTTAAATTTTTCAGTAGGCTACCATACATAGACAATGATAGCTCTTTCTAACAACACTTTTAAAGAGCACGAGTAGGCAGTGCTGCTAGATACCTACCATGACGAGGTCCTTTAGGCCTCGTCTCTTGATTGGAAAATTAAAAAAAACAATGGATAATGTTTAAATAATTAATCATGATAAGTGAATTGAAATTTAGTTTTTCAAAATGTCGAGGCTGTTTTTAATGCAATCATCGATGGAAATGCATTTGTCTAAATTAAGTCAATTTTCATAGAATCATGAATAAAAACTTATGATTAGTGTTTGGTTTGAAGAGTTCAAGGTTAATATATACAAAAATGATTACTTTTTAAATATCAATCTCAGATAGTTTATCGATTTTAATAAACTAATTGATTCATGAAATTAACATGTAAGGAAAAAATTCAATAAAATGAGGTTGACCAATGTCGTGGTTAGGATAGTATAGGAGGATCATAATATCATCAGTTAAAATTCAATCCAAATTGTGATATTAATTTTATTTAAAAAAAATCATTATCTAATTTATTTTTGTACAAAGTAAATTGCGTGTTTTCCAGTATGATGCCTACAAAAAGTATTTCACATTGGAAATGTGTGACATTAACTAGGTATATTGATATTCAAGCATTTATTAAAGGGGATCACAATCCAATTTAAAGAACTAGTCTAATGAGATCCTTGCTTCCATGTCCATGAATACCGACAAATCCATTCTATTCATTTCATGTGCAAAATAGATGGTAATATGTTATTTATATAATTCTTTTAAAAATTATTGTATTATATATAAAAATAACTAACAATAGCTTCCTTTTACATTTTCTGATGCTTTAGCGAGATCCAAAATCAATGATGTTTTTTTGTTGAAAATTTTATGTGGAAAGAGGGTAAATAGAAAACGGTGTGATAGTTCGTGGATAGTCAAGCTAAAAAGTTCATAGCAAGTGGGATTTTGATGATTATTTTTAAGAATTACATAGCTCTTAGTTGCATGATGGATACGATGACGAGTTTTCAACCTATTTAAATTTTGATTTAGATTTGTGGTAAGGTAAATCCAATAGAAATCGGGTTTATGGTATATCCAGTACTCCAATCAAGAATATGCGGGCATTGCAAGTGGTTGAAGGGACTTGTTTTTTTTCTCTGCATCAGGGTTCAAGTTTCATCATGCACGTCTGTCACCCCCGCGGTGCCTTACATGCTCACTGAGTTTGCAGGATGTTCAGTGAGTTCGGAAATTAGTTATGGTGCATGTAAACTGACCCGGTCAACCTGATTATAAAAAAAAAATAAAAAATGCGGGCATGCCATGATGTCTCGACCGTTGGGAACTTGCGATTTGGATCAAACCAATAATTATCAATCATTCAGGCGTTCATATTTTATTTTAATCTAATTTAATTCTGTTAAAGTTTGCATTTTTATTTTAATTTAATTCACAGTTCACGCCAACCTAGGCTTCCTCTATAAAGAGAAAACAAACCCAGCTTTCTTTAACCAGGATAAATGGCAGAAACAGCTCGGTTGATTAATAACTACCAACATAAACAGTTCCAATTAAAATCCAAAGACTGGTCATGGCAGGTGCAGGTGATTTGTATTCATATTCATAGTGGGGCTGGTATAAGCCTCGTATTAATCATTGAACACCATATTATTTTATTAATTAATCATCAAAAGGCTTCTGCTCAAACGAAAATAACTATTCATATTTATTTTTATATAAAATGATAAACACGACGAGATGTAAAAGAATAAATAAATAAAGATATTGTTTATCATTTTTCGCAACCACATTTTTTTTTACAGGTATATATATATATATATATATATATTCAAAATAGCTCTCCATCCTTAAATACAATAAAATGATTGGTAATAATCAGCAACACACACACGCGCGTATATAAAGAGCCTTCAAAGTGGGACCCCGTCTGACAAAATACGGCCATATTCAAACCCCGATGTCCACACCACTCCACACAGTCCTTGCCCGCACCCACCCCTCGACCTTCCTTCGTTGACTCGTCGACTTCAAAACCTTGGGAAATTTCTCTAATGGCTGCTCCTCGATCATAATCCCTCAAAACTTTATCTCTAAAACACACACACACAAAAAATAAACACCCCCTTTCTTTCACTAAATGGCCCAGTTTGTCCAAGCAGTCCTCGCCGCAGCTGCCACCTTCTTCCTCATAACACTGATCTTCGCTTTCATCGCCCTCGTCTGCAAATCCACCAAAAACCAAGACTACCAACGACGACAACGACGCCACCATCAGACAAGAACCGTACCAAATCCGGAACACTCCTCCATAACAATCGACGAAAGCGCCACTTTTGATCCGTCTATGAACCGGATCTCCATGGAAGAGCTCAAAATGTCCACCAAGAATTTCTCCACCGATTTGATCATCGGCGACGGCAGTTTCGGCTTGGTCTATAAAGCTAAACTCTTTAACGGCTCTACGGTCGCCATTAAAAAGCTTGACCCGGATGCCTTCCAAGGTTTTCGTGAGTTTCGCGCCGAGATGGAGACTTTAGGCAAGTTACGCCACCAAAATATAGTTAAAATTCTCGGGTATTGTGTTTCGGGTTTGGAACGGGTTCTAATTCTTGAGTTCGTTGAAAGAGGAAGTCTTGACCAGTGGATTCATGACACATCATCAACGAATAACGAGCCGTCAGTGAAGTCCCCGTTACCTTGGGAGACGAGGGTCAAGATACTTAGAGGAGTGGCCACTGGGCTTGCTTATTTGCATGGGCTTGACACTCCCATTATTCATAGAGACATCAAGGCTAGCAATGTTTTACTGGACCCGGAATTTGAGGCCCATATTGCTGATTTTGGGCTCGCCCGCAGAATCGATTCGTCGCAGTCCCATGTGTCCACGCAGGTAGCCGGGACCATGGGATACATGCCGCCGGAATACAAGGAAGGTGCCGCGGCAACGGTGAGGGTTGATGTTTACAGTTTTGGGATTTTGATGTTTGAGGTCGCGACGGCGGAGAGGCCGAATTTGCCTAAAGTGATGGAGGGGAAAGAGGTGTGGCTGATCGAATGGGCCAGGAAAATGCTGGGTCAAAATCGTCACATGGAAATGTTGGATTCTAATACACCCAAGGAGGGGTTGAGTGAAGACGAAGTCAAGGAGTATTTCAGAATTGCTTCCCTGTGTACAGAGGAGTTTAGAGGCAGGCCTGCCATGAGTGAAGTCGTGGGTTTGCTGAAGAAACTTTCATCGTGAAATTCCAATTTGTTCTGGTTTCCGTCATCACCAAACATACTCTGTGCACATCACTCGGTGGGCACAAGATGTGTGCGGCGTGGTAGTCGTGGCCCTGGTCAAATTTAGGTGGAGTGATGTGATGGAAGGGATGTGCATAGCTTGTGGACGGGCTGCTAAAATGTTAAACGGGTAAGCAAAAATTATTTAATTGGGCATGCTCTATTATATAATTGCTGTTGGAAACTAGTATATGCTGTGTTTTGCTGCGGGCTGAATTAAAATTCAAAACAATATTGTATAAAAAATAATAATCTCACGTACGAGTTATTTAACTAGTTGTGTTTAAAGAGTTTGTTCATTAAAATAATTATTTATTTAATCAAATGGTTAAATAAATAGACATATCCCAGGATAACTTTGAAGATGACACCGGGTTTTTCCAACTTTCACTTTGATTCCTCATCTTATAATCCTTCCTGTTAAATAAATCAGAGCTGATTTGTCATGGATAGTCTGTAATCGTAAATGTAATTATAATTCTCAGCTTCGATGTTTGTCTTTGGCTCGAGGCGTCAAGTCCTCTGGTTAAGTTATATTTTCTTACCACGCGTAAGTGGCACTGCGTCCGAGAAATTTCGTACCAGTGATGTAACTGGAACATGGTGCCCGCGAGATAAGGGGTGTATAAATTTTAGCTGTTCTATTCTATAAAATATCACAGAAAGATATTTCTAGCTGTTTTCATCATTTGTTCAGCATTTGATTATATATGTGGTTTTTATTTTTATTTATTTTTTTAAAATGTCAATATTAGATTGATTACAGCTGGATTTTACAATTTATATTTTCAGGAGGCTATCGTAATTTTATATTACTAATAATAAATTTAACATATTACCTAAAATTAATTCAAATCAATCTGTTATTTTTTCAATATTAAGAGATATAATATATATATTTTTTAATCGAATTGTAATTTTACAAGCTATATTCTTACATTGATTGTTTTAAAATCCGCGGTCAACCATATTATATCTAATTAATTCTTATATCATTTTAAGTTCTTTTACTATTTAAATATTAATAATATTTAAATAATTTTCAGTTAAAAAAGAAATTGACTCTACCTCCTACTATAACAGTACTGTTAAAAATAAACAAAAGGAAAGGAAACAGTGTAAACACACGTGCCTGGGGTGCATATCTTACCCATTTTCGCCGAGGCCAAGCGTTATAGGAAGCCGAAGGCTTAAAAGCGACCGTTCCGTGTGTGAGGGGTTTTTTCTATGATGTTTAGTGCCGCGATAGTATTTTATTTTTTAAAATGTTTTTTTATTTTAAAATAATATTTTTTCCTTTTTAAAATTTATATTTTATTAAAAAAATCAAAATGAATAAAAAATATTGTTGAATCATAAAAATAATAAATATGGATGCTCATCAATTAGACCGTCTCGCATTAAGTAAAAAAAGTTGGCAACATAGGTGGCGACTTTGAGATTTGTCTGATAAGTTCATTTTATTCCTCAATTTTTATTTACCTTTTAGTTAATTGGTCCTTTCATTTTTTGTAAAAACTTATATATGGTGCCAAACTTTAAATTTTCAATCTTTTTTCCGTGCAGGAGTACAGACTTGCCAAATTCCAATGCAAAAAGAGGAGGTTAACAATGATTTCAATCATCAAAACAATCAATTTTTGTATCAGATAGTTTCATATGAGAAGAGGTTTCATATCAGTTTTCTCTCTCTTGAAAACAACTAAAAAAGATTCAAGCTTTGAAAGCTTTTGGTTCAAGACGTTTTGGGGGCCTTTTAAGTGTATTTTGGAGGCTATGAGTTGGTTTAGTAACGTTCATGGTGGAAGAGGGTTTCGAGGCTCTGCCCGAGCTAATATAACTAATGAAGTAAACTCAAATAACATGGCTGCCAGGTTCCACCAGCTAGATTAAAAAAAAAAACAGAGTTAGGGGTGGTTGGATCGTTGCGACCCTGCTGCTGTTTTTCTACAATTTCTACTCTGATAAACTCGAGGGCTGCTTGTTCTTGATGAAGTGGTCGAGTCTGTGGCATGAGCTTGGATAAATAATAGGACGCTGGCCTTGTCGAAGGATGCGTGCATCGTATAAACAAAGTGATGTTTATATAGTGGAGCGATGGAAATTACAGTGAAATTGGGCCTCAATCATTACAGGACCTGCAAAACCAGTCTCCTTGTAAATTTAAGTTCGGCTATCATGCTCGGATCCACTTTCATCTTTGTGAGACCCGACAACTTGTCCAAGCCCAGCACTTTCTTAGAATTTTTTAAGCATCACCACCTGTTATTACTAATTTCTCGATCTCTTCATATCAAATCATTGAATACCCTGGATAGAGATAATAAATAAAATTAAAATATTATCAAGTTAGTAGGTGTCTTCTTAGAGTTTATTATTCATCAAAATCTCTTATTTGGCTAAATTTAGTAGGTGTCTTTTTTTTTTTTATATCATTAAGGCCAACCATCACAGTAATGACAAAAAACATCAATGAAATGAAGCAACTAATAAGTAAATGATGGGAGGATGGGAGGGGGACATTGCAGGTTGGCGATGTTCATATCCTGGGAAACTCATTCACATATGTTTCTGGATGCAAACAGGCGATGCCCTAAAACGATGCAATCAATACGCTTCGTGGGTCCATTCTGTGTCCTGCAACCAACGTTATCAATTTTTGTTATGTTCTCTATGTAGTTGACAATATATCTCATTTTATTTTTTAAAATAAAATAAATCAAGATAAATTTTATCCCTATTAAATTTTAATTTCTTCCGGAAATCCCGTCTTAATTCTTCTAGCTGGAATGTCACGGTTTGTTCTGATGTTTCTATTTCAGCCAAATAATGTGTTTTTTAGTTAAAAAAATATTATTCAATTTTACAGTATCAATTGTATATTTCAATCTAATCTTTGGACTAGAATAGATTCTTACGAGGAGTTTTTTTTATAGATGTTTATATCTCATGCTAGATTTTTAAGACAACTGGTGTTTAAAAAAATCTTGCGAGATTATCAATGTTATTATTATAATTTTATTAAAAAAGTATAATTTTTTTCAAAAATCCCAATTTATCTGGTTAAAAATTTCATCATTCAATAATGAGGGTTATTGGTAATTGAACTTCATAACTTGTTTTTATTTGGGTTTATTATAGTTTTATAACCTGAGTATGAATTTAAAATATCAATCCATGGTCGATCCAATATATTGTCTTTTCAAAACTTTTTAATATATTTTTTTAATGTTGTAATTTTAATTTATGTTAGTTAAATTATATTTTCGGTCCTACAATCTTGAATTATATTGTTGGAAACCAAAACAATTATTTCAATTATGAAAATAAAATACCAATCAAAATAAAATCGACAACTATGTTTGCTAGTGGACCTCTGCTTATTACCTCATCTAAATTATATATCAGTGTCAGATGCTTATCTGGAAGCAAAGAAAATGAAAGCCATATCTCAACAACATCCATAAGACGGGAAAAAAAAGAGCGTTCAAACATTTGAACTCATAGATGAAGATAAAAGATAGGCTTTATCTTTTAATACAGAAAATATAACTTCACCTTGAAATTGTGGATATATAAAAAACATGATACTCACAAAATAATTATAAATAGAATTTAAATAGGAAAATATACAATATAATTCCAGCTATAATACAATCCATCTCTACTTACTAGAATAATTCATATTTCTATTAAAATACAAGGATAATGGCTTTATTTAAAAATTTAAAAATTATAAAAAAATAATGGGACCCACTCTGGTGATCAGCGGCTGCGATCACCTCTAGCACTCATTCTATGGATCCACTAGATTGTTATAAAATGGGATCGTCAAGATAATGTTCGCATAAAACAACAGAGGCCCACGAAGCACCGAGCCCGCAGAAATAGCAGAAAGATGAGGATGACTTCTTTGCTGTTGTTGTTGGAAATTGCTTCTTTTTTTTTTTCTACTCAGAAAATCCTGACGACATCAAACTTAACTTTGCATTTCCAAATTCTCCAACACTTGGGTCCTGTATGTTCCAAGGAAAATGGTTCATAAAAACTATTTTCTATTTTTTTTTAGTGTTTGTTTATTTTTGTAAGAGTTCACCAACAGACAAAACTTTAGTTAATGAAAGAAATTTATTTCTTTATTTATTTTAAACATAATTTTTTCTCTCTAGAAATTGTGAAGAAATCAGAAATATCTTGTCATTTATTGATTATATCAAATTTAGTTCATAGAATTTTATTTTTATATCTTCTCTAGTTATTATTTTTGTTGTTGCTTATTTTTCTCTTATCATTTTTTAATTGATTTTGTTTCATCTAAAAGATTTGATTATTATTCTTTTGGTTGCTATTTATTTTATTTGAAATAATATATATATATATATATATATATATATATATATATATATATATATATATTTTTTTTAATTTATTTATCTTTCAATTTTTTTATTTGCCAAACTTGATTTTTATTATTTTTATTGCTATTTATTTTATTTAAAATAATTTATAAATTTATAATATTTTATTTGAAATAATTTATTCTTTTTTCAATTTTATTCTCTTTCAGTATTTTTTCCGTAAGATATGGCTCTTATTCTTTTAATAAAATTAAAAATAATATGTTATTTCTCAATAATTTCTCCATAATATTATTAATCATCATAAAATAATTTACTTACCAAGAATTCACTTTCAATAAAACCACTTGGAAAAACAAACAAACGAGAACTTATAAAAGGCAAGGTTGGCTAGTGGCCAGGGTGTGTCTGGGACCTCAACTTGCTTCTCCCGCCGCCCCCCCTCGCCGAACCCCTCTGTTGATGCTAGTGGACCCTCGCCGAACTCATCTGTGTCAATCACTGACCATGGCATGCGCAACTTGGCCCCACCAGCCATCATAAAACACACACCATGATAGCCACTGATCCTCCGTCAACATCACCACATGGTCTGCCACCACAGAGGATCATGATGCGCCTCCTTTCCCGTAATGATCACCACCCTCCATTCAATTGTCCAGTGCAAGTCTTTTTGACGTGCACGTGAGCGTAATATCTCTAGGTCTCAACAGTAGTATAAATACCATTTCGGAGCCAGAATAATTTGCCCCCCCCCCAGCTAACTCTCACGGTCGGTAACTTGGCCTCGCTTCTTCCTTGGGTTTTGGTTATGGAGAAGAGCAAGTCGTTCCCTCAATATTCTTCATCTTTCTCCGGAGAATTTGGGTTTGAAGATCAGTCGAGCTCATATAACTTCAACGGGCCATGCCAAAAGGGAAATGGTTTTTGCACATCAAGCGATCCAGAGCTGAGAAGGAAGAAGAGGATCGCATCTTACAATGTTTTTACCATGGAGGGTAAGCTCAAGTCCAGTGCGAGGAACAGTTTCAAGTGGATCAAGAGCAAATTCAGCGATGTTCGGTATGGTATGTGAATATCAATCACACGGGTAGTAGATAGGGTTTAATTTTAATAACTTCATATGGGTGGTTCTATTTTCTTTTTTGTGTTCTTTTCTCTCTGTCTACCACTGATCAGAAGCACAGGAATTGTCATGAAATCGAGTTGTTTGGGATCTTCTATATATGCATGCACGCCATGCATCATCTCCGAAGTTTGATCATTTGGGGGTGTACTGTGTTTTATCGATGAAAATGAGTCGAGGTTTTCATTTTTCCTGCCCATCTACATAGACTGTCCGATTTCATTACCAAACACCGACTTAAATTTTCATCAAAAATATCTTTTTAGACAGCAAGTTAATCAGAAGCAACCAATAGCATCGATGATAGATCATGTTTGGTCATTAATTTGCCATTCGAACAAAAAAAAATTGAAGTTTTATCCCCCCCCCCCTATTTTTATTTTTGAAGAAGCATATGAAAGACCTCACGGGACTAGATTGTGAGCAAACAAATGGGGAAAGCACAGCCCACTTCTTCCTCGAGAAGAGATGGGAACCCTTCTTATTAATTATCATTTGATTTTGAGTATAGATTACCCAGCCTTTTTGCTGTCGAAAAAACTCAAAATTACAAACACCGATTTCCTTCCCTTTGGAGTTTAAGTCTGCGGGAAATTACTACGACACCCCACCTAAAAACTGATTCAATGAACATCCATAAAATACAGGCTCATTAAATCAATTTTCTATATAAAATTTTTTAGCTAAAAGATCTATAAATTAAATTAGACTTAATATTGTAAAAGAAAATTGGTTCAGTAAATTTTTCGGACTCAAACTAAATTGTTTGAGTTGATGTTCATCCCTCCCTAATTACTGGAGTTAGTCTCTCAGGTTTTCATGTATCGCACGCAAGGCATCAGGTATCAGTATCTATCGCATGAATATCCTTTTTCTCTCCTCATTCTCGGTGATGGCAGCGAAATGAGAGGGCAATCTCGTTTCAAACTTGTTAGTCCCTCGATTAGTCCTCTTTACGTGACAAAGAGGGTCACGCTTAATTTTCTTTCTTTTTTTTCTACAAGAAAGAAATAAAAGGTCCCGCTCCTCTACAAAAGCTAATTGCAGAATCAGATTTGTGTTGTTTCTTTTCGCGACCTGTTAATGGATGCTTGTCCCGATCGAGCTAATTCACAGGCCCCATTGACACTTTTTTATATTAAAAACCTTTTCCTGATGAATTATTGGATCAACAAAATCTTCAAGGGATCCTATCAAGTACTCGTGAACCAAATTCATGAATTGTTTACAGTTCACATGTTCATTGGTGAGTACTGCAAGTCCGAGCAATAACACCCCTCCTTGATCCTTACTTGATTTTTCAATGATGGTTGTTGCTTTCAATGGTTTGGACCTCTTTATATATATATATATGATCGTTTTGAAGAGCCCAATAGGCATGGTAATAAAAGGACATCTCTCTCCTTTTTAAAAATAAAAATAATTATTCTTGTTTTTTTATCCTCGATGAATTTCCAAGCACCCACAATTTTTTATCGGATCCCTAGAGATTCCATGCCCATTAGGCTTTGTTGATCGAACACCCTATTCATATCCATTAATGTTTTCAATAAAAAATGCATGTTTTATGCAATAAGAAAAACAATTTTGAAGACTCTCTTTTTTCTTTTTTTTCTTACAATTTTATACAGGCTACCCAATTAAGAAATTCTAATGGGCAGCGACTCGGTCGAGGAAAGTACTTTTATTTAGATACTACATTGAGAATCAATATATGGTTGGAGGACTAATTAAAGGTTATCTTTTCTATAAAAAAAATCTTTCCCGAAACCAAGAGTATATATTTTCTCCCGGGTGGAGCTTGCATGCAGAGGCGCCGTCCCATTCATCTATTACACTTAACATTTCAGTTATTCCTATTAAAAAAAATGATTTTTTTTTTTTAATTTGCCATCATCAATGAGCGAGGGTCGACGAATACATGTAGAAAGCACAGTGTAATATGCAGAACGAGTATATATTTTCAGCATTTCTGACCAAAACGAAAAATAACATGAGTAATCACATTCGAGATACAGCAAAAATGATCCAGAATTTCAGAAAAGGAAAAGAAAAAAAAAACAAAAACAAGAAGAGTTGCTGCTCGACGTGGCCTAGTTATCCACTGCATATAGAACTTCTAACTGCTTCCCTTGATCGAATTTTATGACTTGTGGAGGCAGACCTATGCACTCGATTTAATCTGTACATGTCATTATCGTACTTGGTGCTGCCTGTCCTTGAGGTAGGTAGGGGGGGCAAGTTCTTGATGTTCTTGGGAGCATTAGCATGGCCTTGTGTATTCGGAGATATCTTCTTCTTAGAAGCTGCAATTCGGGATTGCAACAAAGTAGATGGTATCTCAAACAGATGAGTCGGGTTTTTTCCAGAGGAGTTGCTACTAGAACTGCTGCTGCTGCCTGGCTCATGGCTTACGTTGATTGACTCAGAAGTCAACTCTGGTTCCTGAATTAACATCAGCATAAAGATACATTTTTAAAAATAGCAGCATGTGTGATGCAACTGGAATAATATGCACAAATGAACTTTTTACTCTTCTATTTTAAAAAAAATGTAAAATGAAATATCATTGTGGTCTCAGAAAGGTTAAGCACGGACATGAGAATAGCACTTAATTATCCTGCTATGTTTTTTCCTATGAAATTTGACGTGGGCCCTATACACAGGAATGTGGCATGCTGCAGAATGGCATAGTTTGAAAGTGCAGAAGATAAAGGGCATTTATAAATATTATGAATTCCACTTGTGACCTCTTTAGGTTGTGCAGGATCTTCTTTCGGTTCTTCAGCTGCCAGATCTTTTTTCTTTTGCTCACGATATGTTTGGGATCTTCGTTTCATTGTAGCATTCCTGCGCCTGCAAAAAAGAGAGGATGATAATGATTAATGAATTATTTCAGGAAAAATGGGGAAAAGGCGGAAAGAAGATGAAGAAAATTGTGATGTTCTCTTTTAGCTTTTTCTTACTGTATCACTTTCACAGTTACACCAGAGCAATGGTGATTATTGTACCATAATTTAGCTATTGAAAGTTGCTGCCAATGATCAGAAGCACTTACTTTCTCTGTTCATCAGCTTGTGTGAGCTCGTCTTCATCTTTTTGAATCACCGGGAGGCCTGATAAGTCGCATGCCAAAGGACTAGTGTGAAAGAACTGAAACCAGAGAATCAACTTAGGAATAAGCTCTCCGTTTAATTACTCCTTGCTTTATTCTTGTTTCTGCTGGCATGCACTTTTTGAACATCCAAATCGTCAATGGTGGTGTTGAAGATTTTAGGAACTAATTGAGAGTGTGTGAGCCATATTTACCTACATGATTCTCCTTAATTCTACTTAGCATTAATAGAACAAGATATTTCACTCCAAAAAATGCAATGGGCTGAGGGTAGCTAGAAAGTGGAAATTTATATGTGACAAGAACTCTAAATCACATTAAGCTCTCTAGTCATGTCCTTACTTCATTTTGGAGAGCTGAAGATGCACTGCCGCGAGATGCAGGATCCAGAGCAAGAAGAGTGGTTAACAGACCCAAAGCTGATTCAGGAAACTCGCTGAATGCTTCAAAAAGGCCAGGTTTGTATGTTCGTGGACGTCGAAAGGTTGTGGATAGCCTCAACTTTTTCCAATAGTCCTCTGGTGGAGTTCCACATAGTTTAAAAATCCTATGCAGCTGCTCAACCTGAATATTTCAGAGTTAACCATGTGACTAAACACTGTAATGAAGAACCAAGAACACTCTCCAAACTTTGTGTTTCTCATAAATATCCAGTTAAGATCTCAGTAACGACCATTGATTTCACTATATACCTCTGTTCTTCCTGGCATGATTGGCCTGCCTGCAAACATCTCTGCCAAGAGACATCCAGCACTCCAGAGATCAATACCAGTTCCATAGTCTGTAGCACCCAGCAATAGCTCAGGAGCTCTGTACCAAAGTGTCACAACTCGTGTTGTGAGAGGCTGCTTCTGTTTAGGAGAATAATAATTCGAAAGCCCGAAATCAGCAATCTTTAGCATCCCATCTTTATCAATTAATAAGTTTGATCCTTTAATGTCTCTGTGTAAAATCCCCCTATCATGGCAGTGCTGCAGACCTGAAAGCAGTTGCTGCATATAAAACTTGACCTGCATTAACAGATTAGGTGAGCTACTGATAAACTAATACATGATCCCTAGCTAGAAACCAAACAAGAGAGTTTCTACCTGTGGTTCAGTAAGTTTTCCTTCGGGACGGAGGATGATTTTTGATAAATCAGACTTCATGAAATCAAAAACTAGATAAAGACTATACTGCATCCTTGATGTGGCCAGACCTTCAAGCTTTACTACGTTGGGATGATCCAACTTCTGTAATATCACGATCTCTCGAGCCATAAATTTCACACTCTCTGGTTCTGATGCTTCAAAGCGGACCTTCTTCAAGGCAACAATTTTTCCAGTCTCCTTATCTCTAGCTTTATACACGTTGCTGTAGGTACCCTCCCCCACCTGTGACCAAAGCATGAGAAGACTAAGATGGTCTCGTGATCACAGCAACCCTTCAAGCAGGTTATCAGAAAACTGTACGATCCCTTCTCTTTTATAGGAAGTTAAAAACGAGACAGGAAGATTTGAATCTTCTAGTTTTTATCCAATGCGATGCATGGAGCCTGATACATCCGTGAAGTGATCCATTCTGAATTTAGAATTGACACTTTGGAAACTAGAAAAACAGATTAACAAGGAATTTTTTTAGTTTATAACCCTTTTTTTCTTTTCATTTCTTCAGTAATTCGATCGAACTTTTATTTTAATGTAATTATGGGAGCCAGATATCACAGAAAAAACATAATAACCCAATCACAACCATTTCAAATTCCCAAGGAAGAATAAAAACTGCTAACTGTGCTGAACTATTATTTCTAAGAAGTAAAAGAATTCAAGAACACTGACCTTAGCAAGCTTATCATAATTCTCGGCACTCTTAGGGATCAAACCACCCAGAACCTCTCTAGGAACATTATCAGTTAGCCACTTGGGCCATCCATCCACTACCTCCTCCCCACCAAACTCCACAAATCTCACTCTGCCCGTGTCACTCAATTTCCTCTCTTCACCATTACCAGCACGAGCACCATTATATTTCCTTGATGGTTGTTCAGGCTTAGGGAGCCTGCCAGAGTATCTCTGCCCAGTGGATCTTCTAGGGCCAGCCATATCTCCTTTTCCCACATAGCCACTTTCCATTTTGAGCTTCTCTAACCCTCCTGGGGTTGGTGATGAACTTACTGAATACTTTCCTTGTGCACAGCCCATGGCCTTTCTTGGTCTGGTACCACTCCAATTTTCTGAAGAGAGACTAATGGTACTGTAATGAATAACATAGCCAAGAAAAGACAGTGTCAAAGAGAAAAGACAGTCATAAATATGATTGGAGTTTGACAAAGAGAGTAAAGAAAGATTGGAGAAGGCGGAGAGAGAGATTTTGCCGGCCTTGGACGGCTCTTTTGGATTTTTACTGTGTTTGGAGAGAGATCAAGGGATATTTTTTTATTTTATTCTACAAGGATGTGATCGTTGAATTGAAATCTCCCGAATTTCCTGCTTCTTGTCATCGTTATCTCCGTCAGGAGAGAAAGTGAAGAAGATGCATGGGATGAGCTCATGACATTTTCAACCATTTTTTGGGAGGTCTGCAACTGCAACGAGACCTTCGCATGTGCCTTTTTGCTGTGGCGGGAGATGGCCGCTTTGTGCATGTCAATGTGAATGCTGGCCATCCCTAACATTTTTCCATAATTACTCCCATTTATCTTCCCGTTTTTCCAGAATTATGGCACTGCAACTTTTAATAATTTTATCTGGGGCCAAGATTATTGATAAAGGTGAACACTAATGATAAGTTACAACACTTCCCTCTAAAACTAAATTTTCAAAAAAAAACATCAGCTATGATTAAAAAGAAATGTACTTTTATTCCTTCTTTTTTTTTTTACCCGACCGGTTATATATACAGTTCTTGAGAATACAAACAAACCTGAAAATCAATTCCGCCTTCAATGATAATGATTATGCTATAGCATTTCTTTTTTCTGGTTGTTTTCTCAAGTATTTTTAGTGCCTGTTTGGCATTGCGATCCCACTGGCTTTTTGCTGAAATTTGAATTTTTTTTTAGTTTAAATGAATATGTTTTTGTGTGTTTTAGATCATTTTGATGTACTGATTTCAAAATTAATTTTAAAAAAAATAAAAAAAAAAATATCATTTTGATGTATTTCGGCACGATAAACACTTTGAAAAGCTACCGCAACCACACTCCCACACAGGTCTTAGATTTTTCTAATTGTTATGGAGTTTGTTTGCTTCCTATTGTTATCTAAAATTCAAATCTTTTTCATAATGCAATATATATATAAGACCTGTCACTAAACACTTGTTAGATACTGTTCAAATAAATAAAAAGTAATCACAAAACCAATGAATGTCACTAAACACTTGTTTGATATTATTTATTTAAAAACATATTATTTATTTATATATCACATATCAAAAGTTCAAAACCATTTTAAAATATATAAAAAAGTTAATTTAACAAAAAAAAAAACTTTCCAACAAAAAATAAACTGTTCTAAGACCTGTCTCTGATATGGCCGAGATATTTGTCGTGCTGCACCGGAAAAGGTAGCTTCTGTCTCAGCCTGCCTGTCTCTACCTTGAATGTTTCCTCTTGGATTTTGACAACCCAACAACAAAGAATCTCTCTGGGGCTTTCGCATCGAGAAGGATCTTGCTCATGATTCTGTGTTTGAGGTATACCTTTTCTTTCTTTTGTGATATATGTGTGTGGTCATAGATTTTCAGATGGAATTTATAGATAAAATTCTCATCTTTTGGTTTTTTTATTGTCATTTTCATTCTCTGGTATTTGCTGGGTAAGCTAACTATGTAGAATGCTCTGTCGGTGCTTTTAAGGTCTCTCAGCTAAAACATAATACTCTCATCTGACAGAAATGAACTGGGCATCCGCCATTAATTTGAAGGTAAATAAAAAGAGCTTTCTTTCTTGATGAACTCGTGTGGGTTGCTGTGAAACCCTTTTGATATCTTCATCCAATTGAATCTTCAAAATCTGCACAGACAGAGTTGGGTTTTCTTAACTAGCCTGTTGAGCATCTTTGACTGGATAATTTTGCTTGGGTATCTATTCTGGCTGTATTGTGTGTACCTTCTCCATCCTAGAAGTTTATAGTAGATTTTTTTGCTGATGCGCGATACAGCGTAGCGTGAGGCCTAGATCAGTCTGGTTAGATATTCTGGGCGTAAAATGCAGAATATTCATGCCCGGGGGACAGGCAGAAGAGTCCTATCTTGCATTAAAAGAAGTTTGATTCATCGGAGCTTCTTTGGATTCCATCATTGAGGTTTCTGACCTGTGAAATCTCTACAAAACAACTGGAAAATGTTACGGGGTTAGATGCAATGCATATTAATTTTGCTTGAAACATAGGCCCCCTTGTGGCTGTCCATCTTTCTTCAATGATGCCAAGCTTTCCGTCTCTATCTTTTTTGTTTCTACTACTTGGACTACAAGGCCTGATTGAACTGCTTGTGTTAAACTCGATGGATGCGATGGGGCTGTCATTTTGTTGAACCTCGATAATGAATTTGGTGTTTGAAAAATATGAGAGAATTGGAGTTTTCATTTATTAATCTCAAAATCAACATTTTTATTAGAGATTAGACACTGAATTAGTTATGCATTATGAAAGGTTGACACCAAACATTTCCTTTCAAATAAAAAATTGATTTAAAAAAAAATTCACCAAAAAATAACATCAGTCTCGTAAAAAATATTGACATTTGTCTCAAAAAATTGATAAATAAATGGGTATAATCCATTTTTTATTTAAATGAAAAAATGACATCGATCCTTTTTTTTTTAAAAAAAAAGATGCATCACAGACTGACGCTTCTTTCAAAAATTGAAGAGGCTGCTAAAAAAGAAATGGGCTTATAGAACAATAACAAGAACAATAACATAACTCGGAGCTACTTTGGCCACCTCACGACGTCAGACCATCAGAAAACAACTCATCTCTTCCTCGCGAGTAAACCGCCAGTGGTTCTCGTCTCCATTGACGCCTTATATTGCCTGCAAAAGCCAGTGAAACCTCAAACACTCGATTCTCTCTCCTCAGCCGTCAACAGCCAACACCACCACCGCCATTAGAAATCTCTCACCGAGATCTGGTAGATGGTAACCTCTCATTTAGAGACTGGTGTTTTTGTTTTTATTTTATTTTGAGGGACTAATGTTAACCCTCAAAACAAATTGCAAATAAACTCAGAATATTATAGCATTTGAATAAAATTAGAAAACACAAGTAATGGTAACCTTTCAGCTGCAGGAGAACTGCAGACGGGATGCATGGTGAAATTTACTGGTCCAAACTTCTACTGAATTTTGAAGGGGAATTCAATAAGGCTTTGGTAAATCTTCTGAAGTTTGGGTCATAAGAGTTTTTCCCAATGGTTATTGAGTTCCTTCTCCGAGAAGTGGAGGTTGATGACTTATTGGAAGATGTTTCGTGCTGCTAGCAGAACAGACAACAAGCAAGCAGTCTCTCTATACTTCGAGGCTTGCTGGTAGAGCGCTGGTGGATCGGTGAGACTCATAACGCTCAACCTTTTCCATGCAAGTTGTGTAACGGACTTGAACCAGTAAATAAATATATAAAAAAAGGGTTTATCATTATCTGAATAATGCTAAATAAATCACAAGAAATAAGTTATAAAGATGACCAGATCTAATTTCCCTTATTTCTTTTGCTGAAAGCATGTTTATTGATTGATGGTGAATTGCTTATCCTCGGAAACCTGGAGGTTGTTCAACAATTACACCAAGTTCAATTGCAGAAGCTAACAACTGATCCCTAACAACAATTAAAACAAGTTCAGGTTCATGATGCATAAAATGGATGTTGTCTAGTGATATTCAATGGCTTTTCTCCGATGGATACATGTCCAGAGATATCATTATCCTTAGCTCCTGGTTCAAGCAATGACTAAAATGAATCTTTATCCTTGCAAATCAAGTTAACTGATAAGATTTTGATGAAGGGAATGGAATATAGTGACTGAAGAAGTTGCAGAACATTGTACATGCTACAACAATTGCAGAAATCAAAACGTATAAGTGGCTTTGAGGACCGAGATGGCACTGTCGAGATCGAAAGGTATCCATGGCTCTAAGAGTAAGAGTCGACTTATTCCAGATCAATTATCCCGAAATTGGACAGAAGTATCTTTACTTGATCAACAAAGTCCGAGCCCGTTGCGTACTCTGTTAGCATTCCAACAGCAAAACCAAACATAGCCCATCTGCTCAATCAATATCCAAAGCACAGAAATGCAAAGACGCATCAGATCAGGAAGCCACATTGTGTCAAGTCGACTGTAGCTAAACGAAGCTAACTTGATCCAAGTATGTGAAAATTCATGTAACCAAACCAAACTAGTTTTGTAAGGGGCGGTAAATTTAGTTTAGGATACCACACTCTTGACCGTCCATAGTTCTTTTCTCTTACATGTATTTAACTGCGTGCAATGCTGGGTTCTTATCTACCAACTCTTATAGCAAGAAAAGGGTTGAGCTTTAATTATGAAGGACTCTGTTGGAACTCAAGATCACATGGTCAATACTTGACAATTCGAAGAGAAGAACTGGTTTTGAAAGGAAAAACAAAATTTTGAAAAACAAATAATCAAGAAAAACTGGGGAGTAAACTTGAGGAAGAAAAACAAAATCTTTCTCGCTTCCACAAGAAGCTTTTGCTGGGGATTCGAGCAAAGGCCACCTCCGTGGTCCAATGGATGCCTAGTATGCATACCACCCTTGAAGTGGAACTGGTGACAACATTGCACTGCCTTGTTGAGTGCTATTGATCGGCGAAACAAATCACCAATCAATAACTGGAATCATTTCCTTGAGAAGGGATTTATTGAAGAACTATCCACGAAGGAGAAACAACTGAAATTTAGAGATTAAAGAACTTAATCGGTGAAATTCTTGTCCCTTTCCCTTCCAAAGGCTCAGGAACAATAGGTCTGAAACACTTTCAGTAATCTATTCGAACAACCCTTCTTCCTAAGAGCCAAAAATAAGAGAACACGAAGTTTCTTGTGTGTAATTCCAATGTGAGACTTCTTTGCTCGCACTAGTTTACCATCTAGTCTTAGTGAGGCATGGCAAGTTTGTCCCGCATAACCTCTTATTACATGTCTTCGACTACGAAGAGGAATGAGGCTAATTTGCTAGAAACTAGTTACTCTTACACCGATTTTGATTGAAAGAAACTGTATGGTATCGTTTGTCTTTTCTCTATCCAGTGAATAATCTATCATTTCAATTGGTCTAATCACTCAAACTCATCATTTAGGACGAATGAAACATCAATTTGCAGAAATACCCACAAATCTGTCCAATTAGATCAAGTATCCACATAAACCCAGATAAACTAAAATTCCAAATTGCACATAAAAAAGAGAAAAAACTATTACCTTCCATTAGCAATCTCATTATTGCCAACGAACCCAAAGAAAGGACCTTGATCTGCCTTCTCAAGCTTCTTCTGCTTAAAATATTGTTGAAGTTCCTTGGCTTTTTGTCTCTGAAACTCCAACGTAATCGCATTCTTGTCGTCCACAGCCACTTGAGCAGCTGGCTTGGGTGGCGGAGCCACTGGAGAAGAAGGTGAAGGAGGCGAGAGGGGATTCAAGGGAGGGGACGGTGCTGCTGGGGATGAAGGTGCTCTGAGAGGAGGGGCCACAGGTCTCCGTACAGGCCCTTCAGCCTGAGAGCTTCTTATGGTCATAATATAAGGCTTTGTTATTGTAGAAAACGTGCAGAAAGAAGAGGTTGATGAAGATGAAGGTGGAAAGGAGCAAGATGACAATGAAGGGTTTGGGATTTTGATGCATGGGATTGAGGATGCCACTGACATTTTTTCCCCTCTTCTTTCTCGATCAAAATCAAACTACTATATTTCTCCCCCTAAAAATTCTCTCTGTAGGATAAATGTTTCTTTTTCTGTGCAGATTTGTTTTTTTTGGTTTGTTTTATCAGAATCAGAAGCGAAGAGGTGTCTGTGGACAAGGAGTGGACAAGTTTCAAAGGAGAGAGAGAGAGTTCAAGTTAGTTGGTCCATAGAAGGAGTGGTGACTTTGGCGCCTAACAGCCGCTCAAGCATGTGTGATGTTACCAACATGCCCCTCTAGTCTTCATTCAGAGGACATGGATGCTGCTTGTCCAACACAGCGGCTGAAAAAAGACTCCGGCTACGTGCTTTCACGCGCTTTTCATGCAAGTGAAGAAGCCATTTCCTATATAGCACTTCGAAAACGTTGCTAAAAAAGTAAAATCACTGTGATCTGATAACGTTTCTACAAAGTAAAACCCTGATAAAGTAAATCCTTGTGTTTTTTTAATGTTTTATATCCTGTTTGTTTTTTTATTTTAAAAATATTTTTATACAAAACTTGAAAACAAAATCTATATCAAAAATAAATATTAAAAATAAAAATATTATTTCATCATAATTCCAAACAAAACTCATTCACTCGGCTCTTAATTTTCACCTGATCCAAGTTTTTGCTCCCAGCTTATTCTCAAAGCACTCCAATCTATCCTCGGAAAAAGAGAAGATAAAAAAACAAGAGGAAGAGGAAGACAGAACAGTTCAGCCTGGTTTCTTCTTGCTGTGATTCCTGCAAAAGCTTAAACATAATGTCTGAAAGCCATAATAAAATCAGGGAAGGTGAATAAAAGCTTTTGAACCCATTAAATGCTTTTGAGAAGCAGGAGAATCCATGGTAGAAACAATGGGACCAAAAATAACATGACACGTTAATTACGAGAAAACAATGGCCAGGGCAATCACAAGTAGCAAGAATAAGGTGACAATTAGAGTATCAAATCGAAGTCGTCATCAGTTGAGTATAGACACAAAACGACAGTCCACCAGGCGGGGCCCGATATATAACTTCCCACTAAGTGCGCATTCTAAGTCGCAATGAACTCCTTTCTATGGACCCAGTTACTCGCTTCTTCTTCACCAGAAGTCAGTTGATCGCCAGGAGAAAGCAGATGAACTCCACCAGTAGCAGTAAGTCGCGTGATGTGCAACGGCTTCTTGAGAAAAACTGGCCCCCCAAAAGTTTTTGGTGATTGTTCACATAATCACGCACGAACAACTTCTTTCATTTCCATTCTCGAATTCATCATCTGATCCACCTGTTTCACTGCCATGGATCGAGTTTTCGAATCATTAACATGGTCATAATGAATACTCACCAAATGAATAAAAAAAAACTAAGCGAGATTGGAATTAGAAAAGAAAGTTGGAATGAAGAAAGCTATGTTTCTGCATAATGAATAACCAAATGCTCAAAAAAATCTTTATAGATGTTAGTGGACTCCTTCAAAATTTAGGACCAGAAATTACAAAAAACATGTCATGTAGGAAACTGGCTTGCTGACTCCAATGTTATTTAACACAGATTTCTTCAATTGTTGCATATGCATAGGGCGGGGGCAGTGTAGATGCAGGAAATGGATGCCGAAATCATTGTCCAGTAATACGTACACATAATGCCTCCCCAATACAGCAATTAAAAGACATAGCGAAACAAAATAACCATAGACTGAGAAGATCAAGTACAATTAACCCAAGACAGATAGAGGAAAAACAGAACCAGAGCCAAAAATGGGAAAGAGGCTTAGGCCACATTGCTATTCAGGGCTGTTAATTCCGAGAGCTTCCATCCTCGAATGACAAACATGCTCCGTGGTCAATATTTAGTTGTTCGGTATCAGAAAAGATATATCTTTTGGAAAAAATCAGAGAGATGCATAAAATAGGATAAATCGTTAACATTTCATTTCATATCTTCAACTTCTTTGACCATATGCATGGAAGGCAAATAGTTTAGTCGATCAAAGATGATTTACACAAAGGAATGTATGATGAGAAGTAGCAACGTGCATGAACTAGTGGAATTCAAATCTAAATGAATTGGCAAAGAAGAAACTCATGATAACCAGTAAAATAAGAACCCACTATAAAGAAAACAAATGCACCATACGGACACGAGAAGAATTAATGTAAATGGCATAAGAAATCATTCCCTGCTCTCTCGCTTTTGAAAGTCTGATCTGGAACAAGGACACAAAGCACCTTCCATTGTAAATACAGTCAATCACGGTCATATATCCTTATTGATCTGCCCCAGTTTCGACATCTCCAAACATATTCCAACCTTTTTATCACTTGAGCCAAGGCCCAAGATGAACGATGATATTATCATATGGATTGCTTAATTCCTTCAACTTGCTTGCCAAACTTACTGTAAATCTTATTTGTTTTCGTATCAGGCAACTAATATATAATCATCACTTCTTAAGGTTGCGAGGAACCTGAGTCACTTTATACGAAACGGCTCAAAAACAAATCTCTTGTAAGTATTCAACTGAAAGATTATGAACACATACAAGCATTGAAAAGCAGGGTCGATATTTAGCAATATGGGGAATTTATAACAGCACGAAAACTTATGCAGATGTGACTTGGAAATTACAAGAGCATAGTGGTAACACCAGAGGTATACATATAACCGAGGCTTATGCCACATGCACAAGAGCACACATTAAAGAGATTCCGAAGGAGGTATTAAAATCTCCTCAATATGCTTGAAACATGAATTAAATAAATGCAGAGCTAATAGCATCAAAACTTGGATCAAGATAAGGTACTCCCGTACCTTGGTTCAAATTCCTTGATTTCTGCAAGCTCACTCCCACAGACATCAGTCCAGTGTACTTTTCTCCTTTCTGTATGACCAGGGATATCACTACCTTGGTCATTCAATGGCTCGCTCTGATTAACATCCTCAACAGGAACTGAAATTCTTTTTGTTGCCTTCTTCAGACTACTCTTAAGACTAACTCTTCTTACATAATTATCAACTTCAAGCTCAGTAGTAAGATCTTTTCCATTGTCAGCAACGAGAGGATCCGGCAAGACATCCTGCTCTCGGGCAGGGCCTTCTTTGAGAGGTGACGGGGATTCATGCCCTGTGGAAGCGCGGCCAAAGCAGACAAAAGAAGCGCAGCCGTGGGAAAGCCGGTTCTTCAAGGAAGCCAGCTGGAGGTCAGAGTCAGGTTCTTGGTCCACCAACTGGTACTGATTCCACGGCGTAACTCTCATGGGTTTGTCTTCGTGCTTCTGGCCCAGGAGAAGAAGGGTCAAGCCCTTACTATACCCAGAAGCTGAAGAAGAGAAGAAACCTCCTCCTTCTACTGCCAATAACATCAGTTCTAATCATCTGGGCATCAAAATATGATTTCTGTATCACTCCACCCCACTGCCCCCTTGCAATAACTAACAAAGACACCAGCCCTTCATTCACCAATTATTCCAAAGTTAAGACAGGTTGCCATCAAAGCCATCATAAAAAAGAAAACCACATATTAATGATAATGAAAATAAGAATTGCTCAAAATCCTTTCATTTCCGAGCAATGATTTGTTAGATGTATCACTGTTACCTTCCGACTATAAATCCCAAAACAACACCAAGAAAAAAAAACAAGAAAGAAACGACAACCCACAAAAAGCTAACCAAAAGTGGCCAAGAAAATGACATTAATATCAAGAGTTCGATCGCCAAAACCAGCAATCTGATCAAAATTACAAGAGCCCATTTAATACAAAGTCATCAAACAAAAGCGGTCAGCCCAAATTTTGACCATAAAAAAGGCTACCAATCATGAGATGCAAATAAAAAGGACTTGAAAGCATCCCAAACAGGATTCATGAATTAAATATAGCATCACAAACACGCTTAAATATTGCGTTTCTAATCATTAACCACCATTAAATGCAAAAATAAGATAGTTTTTTGCACAGCTGATCTAAATTCAAAACCAAAAAGAAAAGAAATTCGAAGGATACCTTCACAAAATTTCCAAAAAAAAGTAACAAGTCTTCTTCTTCTTCTTCTTTTTTAAGATCTGTTTAGCGAAAGAAAGATGGTAACATGCATCACTTCTCTTCACATTTACTCCTTTAAAGGAGAAAAGAAAAGAAAAGACAGAGCGAAACGAGAACAATTGAGCTACTACTAATTTGACTCACTTTTGGTTGAAACAGAGCGAGTTTTTCCTAATAGTTTTTTCTCGGGGACCAAGCACAAACTCTTACGAGCACCTGAAAGCGACGCAATAGATCTGCGAGAGAATCTGGTGGACTAAAACGGCGGCGCCGGCATGTCGAATCGAATAAATCGGCGAGGAATTAGAGAAACAGTCTATACGGCAAGTAAATAAAACGAGAATTATAATTTTCAGTGAGGGGGGAAAGGATTTAATGAGATAAAAAAGAAAAGGTACGAGAGATTGGGTTTACTCCCTGGTTGGTTCTAATTAATTAAAACTTTAGAAGGTAGATACGGATTGTGACTCCACGGCGCATGATAGCTATGGGCCCAACCTCCTCCTCCTCCTCCTCCTTTTTATTTTAAACATATATATATATTGAGAATTTATTTATTTTTTTCTCTTACTTTTGGTGAAAGTAGAAGCAGTGCAGATAAGGGAAAGCTTGCTTTTGTTTGCTTCCCCTCTCTCCCTGTGCACATTATTTGAAGTGTTCTTAAAACTTCAATGAATTGGTATGAAGCTATGGCTGCTTTACTTTCTTCGAAGAAGCCCACTTCACTCTTTTAATTACTTGATTAATCAATTAATTGGTTGCTAGACAGACTGTTCCTCGGAATCACTCTTTCTACTTTTAGTGGTAACTCAATGAGTGCTCCTTTCATTTCGTAACTCAGTTGAATTGTCAGTGCTGTCTTCAAGATCAAACAAAAGACACCATCTATTTAGGGCTTGAAACGACAAAGAAACCATTTGTGTGTTATGTCCTGTTTGATTGCCTTTTAAAACAAAAGAGAAAAAAATTGAAATTTTTATTTTTATTTTTATTTTTTATTTTAAATCAAATATTTTTAGATTATTTTTATATGATAATATTAAAAATAATTTTTAAAAAATAAAAAATTTTATTTTAAAATATTTTTAAAAATAATCTCAATTAGTGTTAAAATTATAGTGATTAGATCTTATTTTTATTTTTATTTTTGGAAATCAATCTATCATCAACAAAAGATCTGCCCTGCAATTATTGTTAATAAATTAAAAAATAAAACAAAAATTATTCATGAAATCTGCTTTTCTATCAAGTTTTCATAATAAAAGTAATGATGATGACGAGGGATTGCATGATTTCTTGCATTTTAATGTGATTTCACCTCATTATTGTTAGATTGTAACGAAAGTTACAAAGGGTCCTAACATATTTTTATTGTTAGATTATACTCTCCATTTCAATCTCTTCTTCTCTCTATTTCCACTCCAAAGTTTATATTACTGAGTTGTATCTACATGAATTTAAAATCATATAGTTCTTCTAAAAGTTATATGTTGATCAATTACAAAATTAACCGGAGGGGGAAATGCAATTCATGTTTGTTAACCGTCCGACCAGAGTTTTATTTGATTTTAATATAGATATTTGAGAGTATGATTGAAGTTATTTTTTAAAATATTTTTTATTTAAAAATACATCAAAATAATATTTATTTATCTTTCAAAAATTATTTTTGATATTAGCATACTAAAATGATCTAAAACAATAAAAAAATATATAATTTAATATAAAAATAATGATAATAATTTTTTTTTCAAAAACATTTTTAAAATACAATATCAAATAGAAAAGTAGTGTATTTGAAAATGGTTTTGGGTTGATTATAAATTAAAAAATGACTTGATTTTTATTGTTTAATTTTACCTTTTTTATTTTAAATTATAATAAAAACATAAACTTAAAAAAATATTATTTGTAGTTTATTTTTAACTTGTTTTTTCAAATCATATCCGTAAAAGCTGTCCAGGTACCAACACATCCTGACACAGGATGTGGACGAGGACCCACGGTAATGCTTCCGCGACGCTAGGATAGGTAGCCATCAGACGAGAAAAGTCGCTGCGGCCAAATTTCAATTTATGGATGGCTTTACACTTTGCTTTCTTTTACATAAATTACAAGAAATATTACGAAACATGTTACCAAAAAAAAAAAAAAAACGGGGTATGAGGAAATCTTATTTTATAAATAATAATGTTATTTTCTAAGAAAATATATAAAAAAACACTTAGTGTTTATCGTGATTTTATACTTAAAAGTCATCGGTCGTAGAAAGTAATATTTTATGGATGTATATAAAAAAAGCGTGAAGCTTAAGAATCCATCGGAAAAAAACTTTATTCTTGACTTGTAAAAGCAAATAGAAAATATCAAAATAGAGGTAGCGTGACATCGAGAAATGATTGCTTCAATTTGGGTGATAATGATCTTTGCAGGCCTTTTATTTGCCAACTTTACACTTTCAAGTTTCTTGAAGAACAATTTACTTCCTAGGTTTATAGCATCGGACGCTGTCCAATCTTAACAAGCCCGAAGCAGTAAATTAAATTGTGTTTATTTTTCTTCTTAAATAATTGTCTGAATTTGTCCAATCTTTTCTTGATAATCTTAATATGCATGCAAAAACCCAATTAAAAGATAAAGAAAAAAAAAAAAAAACACGTCTTAAATTGATTAAAAAATGACAAGGATTTTAGTCAAGATCAAATCTCCTTGTTGATTTTACTCTCCCTCTCTCTCTGTAGGTTTTGATGTCTTGCAAAAGAAAGGTATATTTGATGGTTTATGGATTGAATATTTATTTTTATTTTATTTTAAAATACTATGGCTTTAAAGTTTTTGTCGGTTAACTTCCTATTATATTCATTTAATGTAATAAAAAGAATTTGTCTCTTTGTTGGAGATGAATAAAAAAGTAAATGGAATTTATCAGCGGGATAAGATATAGAAATTGAATATAAATTTATGGGTATTGTGACATTTGTAGCTAATATTGTAAATACAAATCCATAAAAATATAAACTTAACCTATATATATTTACAATAACTACAAGTTTTTTAGTCCAATTCGATATATATAGCCGGATAGGGTTCAAAACTATTAAATAAATTAAATTTATAATTTATATATAAAAAAAGAAGTTGGATATTGTTATATATTTAAACCCGGCCCAGCTATATGCCTATATTCATGAAGAGTCTCAAATTAGGTGAAATCATTTACTTTTCAGGAAAGAAATGAAGTGGTTGTACCATGATCTGGTTATAGAAGACATTAATGGTGATTTAACATGTTCTGCCTACCTCATCAAAACATCACAAAAGAAAACCATTGGAACATTCCTGTCCAGCTGTTGCGTTTCTGAAATTAACATAGCAATAAAAAATAATTAAATAAAATTATTCAATAATTCTTATACTTTTATTAGATAGATGCCGGGTCCCATAAAATTTATCTTAAAACTTAGATCAACTTTAGCTTTGATTAAATTCCTAGGATTAGTTTCTCCTCCCTGATAATTCACATGAATCATTAATAAAAAAATATCTTAAATTTTTATTTAGAAGAGTTTGTCGAGCTTAAAGTGTTCGCTTTTATTTTGTGTTTATAGATACATTCCAAAACTTGATTTCTAAATTATTTTCAATAAATCATACTTGATTAATTATTCAAGTTTAAAATTTATCAATGATTCTTAAAGTGTGTAGCCAATTGGACTTTCTACTATGCTGGTAATAATAAAATTTATGATTTTAGATAAATATAATTGAATAAATTAAAAAACTTGATTTGTTATTGATTCAATAATTAATTAACTAATATATAAAGATCAAGTGCATCATCTAAGTAATATGTCATGATCCCCTAAATATCAAAAGATTACAAGTGATGTGACTCAACCTTTCAACGATTAGTTTCTTAGTGTAATCACTATATCCTCATCAATAATGTTATGATTTAGATATTTTGACACAAAATATGTTTGTATGTTAAATCATATTTGTTTGCAATATTGTAACCATGCATCCCTTGAATAACTCATTTCACCTTGCTAAAGGATTTAACAATCAATATTGTTTGAGACATGTGGAATGTGTTTTTTTAATTCATCTAAGGTGATGAATCCCTCATTGATCACTCAAAAAACTCCGTATAGTTTATGTTATATTCAATGTTTATCCATTTGTTGCATTTATCAAGATAATGTATAGCAATATCAAAACATAACACTTCTTATATAAGATAACTAAGTGATTTTAAGTCTAAAAATCACTTATACTATTGTCAATTATGTATTTTCATAAACACAAATGATATATTTGTATGGAATTCTCATGCTAGTCAATTAAGTGTACATGTAATTTGACAAACACTTACATGTTAATTCTAAATATCATGTATACCTCGACTTATAAGATCAATTGCTTCTTTTTTATAAATAAAATAACATGATATGAATTAGTTTCAAGAACTCTAATAAATGTTCATTATTAAAAGAGCATTGACTAAGAACATTCAATAACAATATTTTGATGCAATAAAATTCCATAATTATAACATCTTTATAAAAAGATTTACAAAGTATTTTTGTTTTATGAATTTTATCTTTAATCTAGAATTACTTATCAAATATTAAAAATAAAAATACTTTATTTAATAAAACTAAATAAATTCTACTTTAATACAATAATATTATGTGTAATATTTTTGGCCATATAAATTAACGCTAGTGTGATGTGATGATAAAAAACTTGAGATATGCACTGCAGATGTTGGGTTCGAGTTAGAGTGTGCTCAACTTGTAAGAGTTTTGTACTAGGAAAAAGTACCTAAAGAGAGATGGAGTTTGATCCATTCCAAAAAAAAAAAAATGGCAACGAGTGAAGTAATTGATCACAATACATGTTTCAAGGATTTATAAATTTGATGGTGACGGCTGAACCCAAAAAGGTATCAAGTTCATTGATCCAGGAAATAATAAAGGGTCAATGGGCTGTGCAGAAAGTAGTACAGCCATCTCTCAAAGCAAAAACATTGTTACTTTAATGCATGGATGAGGGCCACCAACTTTATCAGAAGGTAAATTGTAACTTCCAAAGAAATTCTGGGTTCCTGTGAAAGGCAGATGCGACTATCTTGTTGAAAGCAAAGGGTCAGAAAGAAAACAAGGCAGTAAATCTGTAAATGAAGCCCGTGGTAAACTTCTCACGTACAGGCAATAAAGCTTTGACCATATTCAGATCCCACTCCAGAATGGAGAGGAGCACTGTTTGGTAACATATTTCTGCAATAATTTTGTTGGTTTTTTCATTTCCATGTTGGGGACGGTGAATTAATCTAGTCTCCAAACTCTGGATGATCCTAGGATTAGATCAACCCTGTTTTTCTCTGTCAAGTTCCTGGACCTTAAATGGCGATGCTTGTATTTGCAGATCTCTTTCCATACCAAGATGTCTTCAGAATTCTCTCTACGCCCAGTGGTGTGATGCAATGTCCTCAGTCATATGAATGATCCACTCGTTAAATATGTTTTAACAGCAAGTATTCCCCCGATGTGGACGACAAAGGGTCAGTGTCTCTGGGCCATATGATAGCAAAACTTTATTTACTCCACTAGGAAAATACCCTAAATTGAATCAGATTAGTCGAATATGGAATTTCCCACATTCTGTTCTTCATATAATTCCATCGTCAGAAATTAGGGATCCATCAATGAGTTTTTCGATAATCTTCACCGAGACACTCTTAATTATAGCCTCTAGCTTGTTAGCCACCAATATATTCCACTACATATCTTGCATGGCCATAGTATTCTTTTTTACAGGTTCTATTCTGAGGTCAAAACACCCATAACCTAGCATTCCAGGTATCTAACCAGATACCTTTCTTTGTATTTTCAAAAGAATTCTCCCTTGTTTATACACAAAAGAAATGCCCGAGAACCAGCTTTATCGATTCCGTGTATAAATCTGGGTCCGGGTATCAGATTTAGATTTCATACTTTAGATAGCGCCTAAAGTTGGAACATGATAAACTCTATAGGAAACGCGTGTTTGTCTGCTACGCCCTCAAAAACACAATGCCAGTGGCTACACTAGCATGCTAATCGCAATGCAAACCCTACAGTAAACTGCTAAGCGTGGACTCGTGCCTCTGCTAATGCGCGCGCCTCTGGAGATGCAATCATGGTGGTTGTGATAATTGTTAAAAGCCAATCTTGTTGGATCAATGATTGAGGGAGTGGTCAAAAAGTTGTGTAGCTAGCATTTCTCTTCATCTGTCTTCTCAAGCTTTTAGATCAAATTGAAGTCTCTTAAAGTGATATTTGTGAAAGTGCTTTTGGCAAAAAAAAAGACGAGTTGTGGGTCATAAATCCAGCAATACCTTTATCCAAGGCCGAGATAGAACTAGATTCAGGAAAAAGAAACATCAATCATTTTCCAAAGCAAGGTTAAGCAGCTGTCCCCAAGTAACTTACATAACATACCTGATCATAAAGAACCTGTGATCTTACCTGTACAGTAGATTTCAAATTCGAGTTAAAATATATATTTTTTACATGAATCTGAAACCACCTATATTTTACTTGTTTAACTAGATCCAATTTTACCCACTGGATCCATATATAAAATGTATTTTCCGGGTGGGGTTTTCTCACGTACAAAAAAAGGCTAACAAGCTGCATGGGATTCCGGAGCTGATTGCGAGAGCGAGCGAGCGATGCTGATAGCTGAGCTACAGATTCATTTCTTATCAAGCCAATGCAAGGAGAGGCTTGAGCGTGTGGGATTGGAATGATTTTGGACCCCATGATCATTGTCTGATATAAGATTAAAATCACGCCTGATGCTTCTTCTCAAGCAGCTGAGCTACTCTGGCAGCAATCAGAAGGTTCATATCTTCTTCTGCTACGTTGTTTGTTTGTTTGTTTGCTTCGGGGTGGTGATCATCATATGCCTATAATTTATTTAAAAAAATCTATAAAGATAAATAAATAAATAAAAACCTATATAACTCGGGTTATTCTTAAAACTAGTGAACAATCCTATAAAAACAACTAAAAAAAGATTTTGATTTATAAATAAATAAATATTGAAGGATAAAAAAAAATTAAAAAGAAAAAAATGTAAATCCAGAAGAATTTTCTAAACTTGGGTTAGTCTCTTAAACTTGCATCCCATGAGATTTTAGACCCGATTTCAATCAAAAAGCTCAATTTATAATCAATTTAATATTAAAATGATAAAATTAAAAAAATAATATATATATTTTTTATCAAAGTTAAAAAAACACCCAAAAAAACGAGGATCAAACTTTGATAGGTAAAAGAAAAACTGAAGAGGGTTGAAATATTAAAAACACTATCTCAAAAAAAAAAAATAGCAATCAATAGAATCAGAATCAAATCTGATGGATGAAAAAAGTTAAAGGAGGATGCAAATGAAAAAATCTAATTTTATAAATTATTTCAAACAAAAAATAAAATTAAAAGAACAAGGATCAAATATAAAGAAAAAATAAATTAATTGGCAGTTTTGAAAATCTAACAGGTCAGACGAAGAAATCAACGAGAAAAGATTAAAAAAAAAAGACAAAATATATTGTCGATGTCAAATTAAAGATTAATAATCTATATAAACCACCTAAGAAAGGAGAGGACACCGAGATGATTCCATCACCATCAAGAGAGACGTCTTTGGCTGTTAAAATTTGTCACACACGTCACATAAACACAAGGGAGCAATTGACAAGCTATATGCTGATCATTTTTGTTATTTAAATAGTATTTATATTTACTAAAATGTGAAAAATATTTCTCCATTAACTCGATTATAACTAAAAAATCAGGATGGAAATATAAAAAATTCATGTATGCAATTAAAATATATACTTTTTAAAGTAATTTAGTTATTTTACTGTGGTAATAAAAGTTAAATAAAAAAAACCCTAAATGCTAGTGAAATAAAAAACTTATTTAAGTATAGTTTAATCATTTTACTGTGTTTTAAAAATATAAAAGATTAAGATTTTCCTGATCAATATGATAATAATGACTAATATACATTGCATACCAACAAGGCAGCTTAATAAATCTGCGTGTATTATAAAATCATGATACCTTTTTTTTTTTCTTTTTTAATAACTAACAATTCTAAAATTCAAGTCGAGGAGCAAGATAACTTGTAACGCTGATTTTGAAGGCATGACACAATGGGCGATGATCAACGGCCATGGCATAATGAGGACTAGTTGATTTTACTTCTAGTCGTTGATTCTTTGCGCTGTGTTATGTGATGAAACGTTTTTTTTTTCAACGCAAAAAGATGAGGAAGACAATGCAGTAGTCAATACAAATTAATTTGCGAGTATTATAATAAATTCAACAAAGCACTTTACATATAACAGAGTCACAATTAACCATTTTTGAAGGACAATTAAAAGGATAAAATGATAGGTTATGTTGTTCATCATACAAGCATTCTGCTCCATAAGAACTCAGCCACTAAGCTTTTTCATCTTCACACGCTTCACAAGTTAACAGCATAAAGTGAATATTCTTGAATGGATTAGCCATCCCATGTGCTTTCTTCCTGAAGAGAGCAGGAACAGCCAGAACAGCAACACAACTGCGACAGCCATCCAGATCCTTTAACCAAAGCATGGAATGAAGCTTGCGAGACCTGCTATCTTAGATGTCCATGGAGGAATCATTGGAACTGGGAAGATTAGGATCCCTATTATGGTGCTGAGGAGAGTTGGGCTCATTGGCGCGGGTTCCATTTCCTGACAAAGAACCACCAGGTGGGCAGTAGCCTCCCTGAGCGATGTGATAGTTCTGGAGACTCCTGCGAATGGGGCTTGACAGAGCATTTGAGAAGACTGTATTCTTAGATTGTTGATCACAGTGTTCAGAGCGAGTGCCCTGACCAGTAGCTGTCAGGCCAGACGAGCCCGAAGAAACCAGAAAGGTGGAATTTGTGAATGGAATAGGTTGAGAATTCTGATGTTGATGTGGCGTTCTAGGAGACACTGATGGTTCTTCTCCACAACAGTCCAATTCATTCTGCATCATGACCACAGAATTACTCAATTTAATCAAGTTGTTATCAATACACAAGCAAAATTCCACTTCATTTCAGATCTCGGCTAAACAATATACATGGATCAGTTAAATATCTAACATAAAACTGTCTTAGTCACTCATAGCATGTGCACGCAAGCCCACATACATGTGCATCCGGAGAAAGAAGATAAAGCCAGCAAAACCAAAAGACAAGGAATAAAGAAAAGACAATTAAGCCAGGCCTCACAGGCACGCATCAATATTTATTTGATAGCTCTGTGTAGAGATATATCTCTGTCACACCAGAGCTCAAATAAGAAGGTTTTACATGTTCAGGTGACTGGCATGAGATTATTATTTAATAGACAATCATAACAGCTTTCTAGTGTCTTCCACCGGAGAGGATAACCAACTCGTTAAACACATTATTAGCTATATCAAAACAGGCCCCGGCTTGCAATAGAAAATTATAACCAGTACAGCTCTTTATCCTCAACAATTATAGTTTTTTAGTAAATTGTCCATAGCAACAAAAATTTGTTAACATTCATAACATCCCTGTTTTAAATGTAACTTTCCTGGCATTTTATGGCATGGCAATGCAGCACTAAATCCAGCAGAGTTAAGGAGATATGTCTTCTATAGCAGGAAAACATAATAGAAGATTTGATAGCACTATAAGACAATTTGCTGTGCATCATATTTTCTTTACTGTTGGCTTCACGCTAATTGTCGCCAATTAGACCATACACTAGCTAGATCCCCTACACTGAGGCAAAGAAAAAATGAAAGGCTGTTATAAGAAATATTCTGTACACTTGGCAATAATGTTCATCTTAATGTACCACAAGATAAGTAAGATTACCATGTTATATATGAAGATGTTCTCAGTATCATAATGAACAATTAATTCCAAAAAGAGTATCGGTTTGACTATACATATACCTTTCATATATCCAACCATGTTTCATGGCTAAGATAGTATCAATACATTTGCACAAACACAGGAAGCAAGCATATGGTGTGTGTTGGATATGTCAGTATACGAACACACAAATGCACACACAGAGACATTAGATTGAAATAGATCAGGCAAGAAGAAGAATGGACACAAACCTGTATGTGATTGATTATATCAAATGTAGTCACCCGAGATCCTCCCTCTTGCTGTCTCCAAATCCATTGATAGAGTTTTTCCTGAAAACAATATGACCAGGCTAAATAAACAAAAAATCATTCAACAAGATAACTAAGCTTGAAGACACAATCAAGGTCAGTAGATAAGTCTGGATGTGAGGATATATGTGATGTGACGGCTTAAATGGCATTCAACAAGAGATAATCTTCCAATTTGGAAGCTAAAAGCATCAAGAATAAGAGCATGGTCAAGACCACGTGATGCGGGTTATTATGTAGGCACTAATGAAAGAAAAATTGTATTGAGAGTTACTGGAAAAGTTTTGAGAAGATATCGAAAATGGCATACAAGTTTTTTATGCTTTATTTTAAAGTTTCTCATGGCATTGTCCCGTTGTCACTTTTACTCTGGGGGTGGCTAAGAGCAGCAGGCTGTTTTGGAAGAGAAGTTCATTGTTCCTTTTCGTTCTAGTCCTTACGCTGGCTTTCTAGTTTTCTCATCCCCTTAATTAATTAGATAACAAACTCCATAAAAACAATCTATTTGCCTTGTTAATGTACTGAGCCACCATTTCATGTCTCTCACTCACATAGATCAAATTCAAAACTGTTATTTCTGCAAAGCAACTGTTTGTCAACATCAAAGTATCACACTTGATACAACCACTTGGAAACAAAGGTAATCTTCTACACCATCAATCAACTAACCAAGAACTTGTATCACCGTTTATAAATTGAAAGCATCAAGAGTTTACAAGCTTATTTCTAGGTTCAAAACAAAACTCTTCTATTTACGAGTATCATGATACTCGGCCATTAGCATAATGAGCAAGTTCATAATCCAAGAGCAACTCCAATTTAAAAGTGAAGTCCCTTAGAGACTGAAACCTTCTTTTCTAAGGTAAACCAGCCAAGATTCTATTGTTTCTCCATCACACAAGGTATCAAAATACTCCTATATCCCGCTTGCTTCCTTAAATGGGAATGTTTCAAAAATTGATGTTTTAACAAATCTACCTCCTCATCAGTCAATTACAACGCCAATCTATTATAGCATTTAAAAACGCAAGCCACCCAGAAAAAAAATTGAAAAGCAAAGTACTATATTCAACTGCAATGAAAATTAACAACTCCAATTAAAAAAAAAAAAAAAAAACGAAAGTAACTCCAAAGTGAGTCCATTAACAAAACCACATAATTTATCCATCCGGCCATAAACTTCACAAATCAACCAGAATCAAACAGCCCATGTAGGTTTACACCAAAAACTCGAAAGGGGTAACCCCTAAACTAGACTAGCAATAAAAAAATAAACCAGTGAACCAATAAAGGGAAACGAAAAGGGTACGAGCTTGATTGATAAAAAACAATAACTTTTCAATAAATGAAAACAGCCCCACCAAAAACAAGCGCATATACATACAGATATTCAATAAATCAAAGAGATACAGAGGGAATCTTACAAGACCATGACGTTCACCGGCTTGGAAGGAGAGTTTTTGGTGGTTCATAGACTGTGTGTAAAGCTGAGACAGAGAGTTTGCAGCACTGCAGAACGAAGCGTACATGGTCCGATCCACCTCGTCCAGGCTTGTTGCTATGGATTTTCTCTTCTTTCCCATCGTTAATAACAGTTAATTAATCAATCAATCAGATTTTATATACAGGGATAGATTGAATTTTTATTGGCTAAAAAGGAAAGGATAAATAAAAAGGGTCTCTGGTTTCTCTTTGTTTCTTCTCCAGAGAAAGAGAAGAATGTGGCGTGTTTTATATATATCTATATATATATATGTAAAATAAACAAGTAAAAAGATATTTTAATGAGAAGAAAGGGTGTATGGTAAGGATGGTGGGTGGTGGTGACACAGTACCCAAACCCTTCCCTTTTGTCCCTATACATCACATACCATCTCGTGGTGCCTTATCATTTTTTACGATGCCTTACAAGGATAGAAATCCAGTTGACTATATGTATTCAACAACAGACGGTCTTATTACTACTATTTCACCCGTGATTCACCATGGATTTTTCAAAGTCTTTTTTTATACATAATTTTTTTTAAGTGTTGATAAAAAATAATTTTTTTTATATATAATAAAATAAATCAATAACCATGGAGGATATATATAGATCAAAATATTTGACCTCGCAGCAAGGGTGTTTTGATCTGATTGTATTTGATGAATTTATTTATGAAAATCAATTTTTTATTTAATTAAATGATAATAAAAATAAAAACATATAAATTCAATAAAATAAAAACATAGTTTGTCCTTTAAAAATATAATGATGACATTTTTTTTAATATTAAGACTTCTATTAAATTCACAATCTGTGGTTATAATGAGCAAACCTACTAAACATATTTTTTTTTTCCTTCTCCCTTACCTTTTTCTCTTATTGGATGAGCTTTTATGGAGATCTAGAGAAGTTCCACGTGTATAAACCTTTATTTTAAAAAAAAATAATAATAATTGAATGGATAATGTGTCGTCTAGAAATCTCAGAATCTAATCACTAATATGATTGAAAAAACAAAATTTGTTATTATACTCAAAAACTAATTGCAACCCATTTTTAACTCAAAATAGGTAGGAAACACTATAGAAACCTTGTTAAGTCAATTTATGGCCTTCAAAAACAGAATTAAAAATATTCTTGAGCTTAGATATGTGTTTTTTAAGTAAAAAAACATTTAATCTTACCCCCTCATCATATGAAACCAGACCATTTGACATGATTTTTTTTTTTTTATGGCCAAAATCTTCCCCAACGATGAATGTTTCTCTCTAAGACAGCATTTGGTTATCCTCTCTCCCTTTAATGAAAAAATAGCTAAAACAATAAGAAAATGAGGACTGGTATTAAAATACTTTTTTGAAAAGGGACTAGTAGTCCTATATAATGTGCACAAAAAAAAGGTCACTTAGATACATCAATGGTCCATCAAGAAAGAAATCAAATTGTTCCTAGTCAAATGGAACATAAAAAGTAATCACTGGCAAATTTCTTTACTTGACTCGAATAAATTACCATGAATAATATTCGTGTGACAAGAAAATTTTGCAGGGAGCCTAATCTTATCAAAAACATCATTTTCCCTGATAGGATCGATCCAATACAAATAAAAGCAAAATAAGAATTACAGAATCAGGAAGAAAGAATTAGAATTGAATGGCAAGGTTTTCTAATCTCAAATGATTAACAAGTTCCTGGAATTAGCTACCCTTGTATGCTTAATTTATCCTACCCTTAGACTTTCCCATCATGTTCATCGGATTCCGACAAATTACTTTGTTTTTGTGGTCTGCTTGTAGGTAGCGAGAGGCTCCGGCGCTCCTTACCTCCAGGCTTAGATGAGGCGTTGCCATACCAAATCATTCCAACTACAGCTATGATCATGCCCAGAACCACATGTAGATTAAGACCATCTTTTCCAAAGAAGAAGAATCCCATGATCAGCACAAGGATAGTCTTCATATGACCAAGTACTTGAAAGGTCACGGCTGTGAATCTGCCAATGCAGATGAACTGGCTTAAGTTGGTCCCTACCGCAATGGTGCATGATATAACAATAAACATCTGCGGAGACCAAGATTCAGAGAAAATGTGAGATGGGATTCTGTAAACTCAGGTAAGAAAATCATGCTTGAACACACAAACAGAAGTAGTTAAAGGAAGTAAAAAAAATAAAATATGGGCTCGGCCTTTTATAAGAAAATAAAAATCACACATGTACAACAATATTATGCAAAGCAATACTGTTACGTAAAATGGAACAACAAACAAGAGTTAATGCAAAGAGGAACCATAACAAATAAGCAGCAGCATAACATGTACTTGAGATTTAAAGTCATTGTCAGACTTGATTGCAGAAAATGGAGAGGTGAAACTAATATTATACTTTTAAGAGCATGGCCACTCTAGAAAAATTCCCAGCACTGATCCGGGTTGCTTTTTCCTCACTGTTTAACTTTTCTTGTTAAGAAAATGCATCCAGTTAGCTTTCAAGTACTGAGTACTGATCACATACATATTAAGCTGCATTGAGGACCTCATAATTTTATGCCCTTTCAAATTGGCTGCCTCAATTGTAAATCCTGACTATAGCCTAATAATTCCACCTTGTGTGACAATGCTCAAATTGGAGTGCACAGGGCAACAACTTATTCAAGAGCAAGCGTAAACATAGGCAACCATATAAATACATGTGGAGATCACAATGATGAGCCACGTGGCCACAGCTATTGAGACAAGTGCAGATGCATCTATATGGCATGTTCATGCGATCCCTAAGCATACAAATGGTACAAAAATCTCAGCTACTCTTCAGCATGCATAATGAAATGCAAGAGTGACAGGTGTATCCGGAATATAGCAAAATCATGAAGATGATAATTGAAAAAACAGAAGTCGAGTTTTGCTGAATATCTTACCACAGAGACCGCACTATAGTCATAGGTATCAATTCTTTTGTTTGTCAACCAGTAGTCCAAAAAGGGGCCCAATACTAGAAGCGTTGCAGCCTGGGCTGGAGCAGTGTGACCCAATAGATTGAAAGAATTTAGTGAATACTTCCTTTGGAGGTAATGTACATACTGCAAGCAAATGATTCGACAGAGTTAGTAGAGGAGCGGCTTCTGAATGACATAATCATTTTAATGAACTTCATTAGTTAAATTTGCAATTTACAGAGAGTAAAATTCTTTAAAATTGAAATGGAATAGGATAACACCTGTAGACAAATAGATGTTCAAAAGCACTTACATACTGCTGCAGCGAAGTGCTCCAGACTGCAATAAAGGCAGCAATGAAACCTTTGGTATTAACACTCACATCAGTGATAGTGCAAACACCAACGCCCAACAGAACAACTCCAATGCTCAGCTTCGTGTCTCGTGAGTACCGAATCTTGTCAAACAGCACTTCCAAAAGGCAGGATACAGGAATCATAGTCAACTTTGCAATCTGAGAGTTAAAATGAGCATATGAGCAACATTATTGCAATATTCAACCGCCAAAACACAGCAAAACAACATTTACCTGATAAAATCCCACTGAGTTCCACATTAGACTAACATTCATTCCAACAATTGAGAAGTTTGCAAAGAGAACAAATTTCAAAAGCTCAGGGAAGGGTAGATGAGAGGATTGGATGTAACCCAACCACCTTAAAACACCAGTCATCAAGGTCGTGGTAGCGAAATGCATACCAGTTAGCGTTGTAGCTGCAAGAAACCATAAAAAAGGAAACTTCAAACCACTAAAAGCCTCATGAATGCAGAAACAAATAAAAGAAAACAAAGAGCATGGGAAACAAACTCACCATAACTAAAACCATAAGTAGCCATTAAAGCTTTATTGACAATAATAATTCCAACAGAAGTGACAACATTGAACATCCAGGCAGCCGCATCGGCAGCTCCCTTTTTATCTGCCTTGCTGCTAGATGGAGCCATCCTAATTTGCTTCTCAAAACTTCAATTTTGAAAAGACGCTTACCCTTCAGCCTCCAAAAACAACCACATCCACATCACAATGACCAGTCAGCAACGCGCGTCTCTGCAAAGATCAAGAAAGGATGGAAATCAAAATTGTGGTTACAGCATAAGTTACCAAACACTTACTCTTTCTCCTCCGCCTACATTAAGCTCTCTCTACTTAGGGATTAACTAAATTAATCTGCGAGTTTATATATAAATAAATAATAAATAAAAACGATAGACAAAAGCGAACGATTCTTTATGTTCGATGGAAATTGATATTTTAATTAGAATCAGTTATCAATTTCCTTAACAGAAAGAATCAGAGTGTAATAATCAAATAATTCTGAGATCAAATCATAGAGAGCAGATCTCAGATAAATCATGAGAAAACCACGAAAATTCTAAGAATTCAGATCTGTATTGCGCTATAATTTTCAAGATCGCAACAGAATTCTACAAATTCTACAGCAGATCGTAGATAGCAAAATCACGTTTTCTATAAAATCAGTTGATCCGAGTGAGAAATTACACGATTGAAGTTTTTTTTACGGTGTGCAGAAAAATGGACGTGCCGTAGTAGCTCAAGAAGAGTGAAACGGAGAGACGGGAGAGTGGAGGAGAGGAGGGCGTTATGGCGTGTCAAGTGATGTGCTATTTGCAGTTACTCTGTATTTTTCTTCGGATGGTACTGTAATGTTTTTTCTCTCTTTTTTTGTTCAAGATTCCTGCAGATTTGGAGCGAGAGAGAGGGGGCGAGAGAAGTGTGGATTTCTGTTGCGAAATGCAAGTGTCGTGGGGCGGTAGCGAATGCAAGTGTCGTGGGCCGGTAGGCATCAAGCCGAGCCAGTAAATCACAACCCGAGCGCTTGCTTCCTGCACAAATCCGTATGGCGCAGCCCAATTCACTCCTTCAATTTGTACTTTTCTTCTCTTTTATTCATTTTCAGTGTTTTTTTTAAATATATATAAGTAAAATCATTGCTGTTAATTGGGATTGGAATACAAACCAGTCGTACCAGTTGAAGGGCATGATAGTAATTATATTCTAGTTTACTTTTTAAAATATTTTTTTAGAAATATATTAAAATATAAATATTTTTTTAAAAAATAAAATTTGGCATTAATATATCAAAATGAATTAAAAATATCAAAAAAATTAATTTAAAATAAAAAATAAAAATAAAAATATTTTTGAAACACAATGTCAAACAAATATATATATATGGTTGAACAATAATTTAATTTGATGCAAGAAGAACTGCTAGATAGCATCTTATAGCTAAAAACTTTTTTTTTAAAAGGCTGGTAATTGACAATTGTTATTCTTTAAAGAAAAAAATAAAACACAAATTTATTTAGAAAAAATCTAATCCAAAGAGAAAAATATAAATAAATTAAAACCCCGTTTGTTTTTTAATTTTTATTAATTATTTAAAAAAAATATATTTATTATTTATTTTAATTAAAAATGATATATTTTAAAATCCTTTATTAATATTAAAAATATGTTTTTTTTTAAAAAAAAATATTATCTGAATGATAAAACTTAAAAGCGTTTTTTTTCTTCATATATTGAAATAACAAGAATTTGGCAGCTGATATTAATAAAAATCTTTCCCGTCTGACAAAACCAATCTACCACAAACAATTGTTATACCAGAAAGGAACACGTGTCAGCCAAGCCATATATAAAATTGTTCAATGCTGCAATTTTTAATTATATGCTCAACGCTTCTTCAAGACACCAACCGTCTTTCACGGCGGCCAGTAGTCTTTGTGTGCTGACCCCTGACACGAAGACCCCAGCACGGTGGTTCCTTGCATGACATGATTCGTATCAGATGGCAGGCAGGATTATCTCAGGCTCATGGAACTACCTTTACCACCTGAGCCTCCATCAGAGATGCATTTCCCTCGAGAAAATCACACCTTATATTGGTAAATTATGATTTAGTCCCATTGTTTTCATTATTTACATGTTGACATCCTATTCTTTCATAAGAGTTTAAATTACCCTTTTTAAGATGCATTTTTATATTTTCTATAGTAAGATTATAAATTGACTGGCAGGGAAGGGTATTTTTTAGGGGGAAAAAACAATAAAATGCAGTAGATGGAACCAGGTTACAAATACGTACTGGGGTTTTCAAACTCATGGGACTGGCTAATTTACTAAACAAATAAAGATATACCGAATTATTTTAGCTCAGATGTAACCTCATGCATTGTGCTATGTACCAATCTGTTAAAGGAATCATCAATGTTAAAGTTTGGCAAGTAACATAAATATCTACCCTAATCAAAGATAAAATTAAACACCACGGACCTGTTCACTGGTTTCACTATACACTGTTATCCGGCAGGCTTTAGAACATGGTGAAAGTCAATTTTCTGGCCATCGGATCGTTCAATCGTTAACATGGTCTCCTTATATCTGGAAGTCTCAGCTCATGGAAAGCGTCATGATAAACTTGAAATGGTTGCCATAAGCTAAGCGTCAAATGGAAATAGTACAGCCGAACTCCTTGGCAGCGGTATCAACATGGTGGATGGGCATTCCTGTGGCAAGTCGGCTATGAGCTTCCCAGGTTAAGCACTTTTCAATATCAGCTTGCCAGTCGATTTTATCTGGGCTGAAATACTGATAAGAGGGTCCCTGGATTCCATTCCTGTCCACGCGCTTAGAAGAGGGTTTTATTGTACCAGTTCGAAGAATATCACGAAGAACAGATGTGCTCAGAGCACGGACATGAGCGCTCGGATGAGAAAGGCATCGGATAGTAGCTGGTAGACGACACTGCATGAATTGGCCCCAAAAAAAATCAAATGAGCGAGTGTCATCGAGAACTTATTGCCTCACTTCTTAGCTTACATGTTATCAGTAAACATGCTCGTGTGCTTGTGCATTTATGCATGTATGTGCATCGCGCACAACCTTCATACAAAATGAAACTGGATATGTCAACAGGGTATATTCACCTTTAAGAGGTTTGAAAGGCCATCAGCAACCCCAAGTCCAGACTCTCCCCACTCCAGCACTGGCTGAACTGCTCTAGCTATAGCTTCCAGCAGCTGCCAAATAGAAAATGATGGATTAAAATCACTTAATATAAGTAGTTTTCTTCTGTTGAGAAAGGACTGCCGACTACATCTTGGGGTGTCATAAGCCTCCAGTCAATATAATCTTGGGAAGAAGGTGAAGGAACATTATAAAGAGCAGGTAACATGTTCAAATGAAGTGAAATCTTCTTCAATAAGTTACCTCTAGTTGTGGTAAAGTGCAAGCTTCTCCATCAACAAGCATCCCATCTGTGGCGCGTAAAAGTAGGTCTGATGAACTAGCCAAAATTACCAGAGATTCTGGGGTATCATGATTTCTCATCAGCTCAACAATCAACTTGACAATACGCTGGTTGACTCTCCACATCTTCTGACCTAACTCATCATCTTTGGCAATCCAAGGTTTCAATTCCCTCTCCGCCTGACAAGAACACAGGCCATGAAAGTGACTAAACACTTGAAGCAACTGAATATTAGAGGAAAACAAAAACAGAACCAAATCAACAAGGAAAAAAGGGGTGCTAACTTGAACACCCAACAGGCAACACCTCCAAATTTGGGATCAAAACAACTGCAGAAACCATTTAATTAATGAACCTCTTTTTTTTGCACCTTTCCATTGTATAAGTGAGTATGTTTTGTACTATCAAAATATATAGTTCTGAATTTTTATTGTATTGCCCCACTGTAGGTGGTGCCATCTTTGGAAAAAATAGATTTTTTCAAAATGATTGGCCAAACAGTAAAAGGTAAACAATTTCATTTTACAGCATAATTACAGGCAAAGCAAAATTTAGACCTGAAGAACAACTGCTGTAACTGCGTTTGTTGGCGATGCTGATACAACATTGCATAGTGCGTCCACAACCTAAATACATAATGACAAGTATTTAGAGAAGCATATTTCATAGAACTTAATGAGAATTCAGATCAAATATAGGCAGTTGGCTCTATCAAATCCATTTCCACATAACCGGGCAGCATATCATGCATCCCAGTCATATACGCTAAAAAGTTTAAAATGTATATTTTTTATACATATAGCATGAATCATTTTACATAAATTACATTAAAGCTTATAATTTTTATTTTCCATTTGAAGGGAAAGTGATTAGAACATGGAATACTACCTGTCTCCACCCTTGTTGAGCAGAAGTGCTTTCTGAACTAGGTTGAGTTTCAGGTGATGCGATTAACTTGTGCCACAACAGAGAAACAACAGAGAAACATAACTCTTTCTTCTCTGGAAGCACTGATCTTAATAGAACTTGTGCGCTGCAATTAAATCCAATATGCCTGTCCATTGTTAAGAAATTGGCCAAATCTGAAGCATCAAGGGGGGATCCCACAATACCTTTCCCCAAGGTGCTTCCAGACCCTTCTGAATGTGATGCTCTCTCACATTTAAGTTCAGTTTCTGAATGAACTAATTCTTCGCATTGAAGGCCAGATGATTGCCCTGAATTAAAGCAGACAGTGCTTGCACTTCGATTTTGCTTGTTACCATCAAAACACATAAGTGAATCTTTCCAAACTGGTGTGTGCAAGCGAGCTCCTAATGGCTCAGCCTTGTTAACTATGGATGCAACAGCCTTGCTGTGGATGTCAATGAGGTTATATAGTGAGGATGCCCTGGTGGAAATTTCATTATCCCACTCGCATCGCATCAGAACAGACAGCGCATGCACGCAAGCCTTTGAACGTCTAACTAGTTCGGAAACATGAGCAGCAACCATAGCAGCAGCTACTATCTCAGTCGAACTATAACTCCAAGATGTTCCAATAGAAGATGGTTTCAGAGAAAAAAGTGCCTCCAAAATAGCTAAAATTCTGTGAGTATGATGGATTGCAGAGTCGAGACTAGCTTGGAACTCACTAACAGATCCATTTAGTTTTTCAGGCTTGACTACAGCCTGAGCATGTTTAGATGTAGAATGATTACTTGCCCTGGAAACGTAGGGAAATATTTGAAGCTCACAAGCCAGAGCGCATACAGCAGCCAGAACATAAGAATCAAATGCGGCAACTGGACCTTGTTTCTTTGTCCTTCTAGATTTGATGTTTCTTGGTGTTTCAGACATTGATTGTGAGTCCTCTGTGACATCATCAGGTTGATTGTTTTCTTCACCTCTTGGTCTCTTACTTCCATTGGAATGAGCTTCATGGCTGACACACACAGTTAACACAACAAATAGCAGCCGTGATGCCAGCTCTACAGAGGCACATGATTCTAGAAAGAGAGAGTGGACCATTGTACGAAGCTCTGCCACAACAAGGTTTTTGGAGGCAGGCCCTAAGCTAGAAAGAGATCTTGTTTTTCGGGTCTGTGCTCTAGAAGACTCTGGTGGAAATGCTCTCTGAAGAATTGCTTCCACGGTGGCAACAAATATCTTCATGAGGCATGCTTCTGAAGGACTTCCACGAGGAAGATATTCCAGGACCTTAAGGAGAGGTATATACAGATTCCATGACAATACTGGAGGTTGCAATGGTGTTGCAACTATGATTTCAGGAAGATCAACTGCTGAGGAACTTAAAGGAATCAGACCATAAGCAGCTTCCCAAATGGTACAAATTCTCCATTCAACCTCAGGTCCATGGGCGCAAAGCATAGATGCAATTCCCTGGGCAGTTGCTTCAATAGTTGCTTCATCTGCAGGCACTTCTATCTGTTACCATAATTACAATGAAACAAAGCATTCAATAAAGATCTTTCTTCATAGCTTAAGTCACAACAAATCAAACTGACATCAACAACTAACATTTATATCACCTGCTTCCTGTAGCATGAAAGATAACCAACCAAAGGTCCATGTTGAACCTCCACCCCTTCCACTTGCCTTAGCGGAGGGAAAAGCAATGCAGGCTGTGAGAGGATGCGGAAAAGTAAAGCTGCTGCAGCATCAGCAGCTATACCTGCTCTCATGGACATTGCAGTCCCTATTGCACGCAAGAAATGCAAGTGCATCCAATTCTGGGGAAGCTGCATAAGTGAACACAGAAATTAAGAAGAACGAAATAGAAAGGCTATAGGAAAATAGATAACCATAGATTGATCAAAGAAATTAATTTATTACAAATATAATGTCTTGAGTAACTCCCACTTCTTTTGGGATAGAGAAAGCTTCCTTCTGATGGAAATAAGTGAAGTAATCACAAGCAGAGAAACAGGTGGATAAAAAAACAGGACTTTTGTTTACATTGACAATTATTTCAGAAGACTCCAAAAAGAGGGAACAGCTATCTTTCATGGCTTTGCAGAAGCTAAGTACAAAGGACAGGATAGCTGGTTTTTAATTTAGGCTCTCTTTTGCATTCTATGGGAGAATGACTTGTATGCCTCGCTGTATTTACTCTTCTCTCTCTTAATTATACATTCTTATTTTATATAATAATTAAAAAACTAATTATTCCGTGCATGTAGTCACTCTAATGATAAAATCAGTATCTTCTTTATCTCTTGACAAGATCATGTGGAGACTAGCAAAAAGATCATCAACTAGGTAATAACAAATCAACAGTAAGCATGGTTGGTTGCCAAGGTGAATTTCTGAAATAAAGAAGGCAGGCACTCCAGAACAAGATTAGAAGTGATATGCTTGTCAATGTACAATTAAATGTCAGCAATCAAAACTATGCAATTTACCCTTATGCCAGATGCATGATCTTCAGCAGCTCGAAGGAGTTCCACAAGTTGTACAGCAGCATCAAGAGCATCCGGAGCCCATGATGGTGGTGCTTCAAGAAGTCCAAGAAGAAGACGTTGAGTGGCACTTGGAGTTGCAATGGCGTAATACCTACCCGGAATAGAACACATTTAACAACCACCAAAAAGTAGAATGCTTCAACCTACTAAAATTGGGATTGTCACACTTGTACACAGAGGAGTCTCCCGCTGTCTTTAAGACCTCTATGGTCAATTATATGCTAGTCCCCACCATTATTTATAGAGTTTTTCCGCATGCTAAAAGGCATTGATAAAGATAAATTTTCAATAAAAATACATGAGGGCGGGAGAAGGCACACAAAGAACTGTCCCACAATTAAAAAAGCATGTCATTTATTTGAGTTGCTAGATGATACAATTACCATAAACAAGTAGTTAATCAATTACGCATGCATGTAGATTCAGAAAAAAAATTTATAAGCATTTAGTTTCAGAAAGGTACCTGTGAAACAAACGTGCATATGGCTCAAGAGCAGGTAGCCCAGCAACTAGATGCTCATCCAAAGCTGTTGTTGGAGGAGGCAGTAGAAGTGCAGGAACAGCTACCGCAGTTAGTGTAGCAGTCTCATAACAAGCAACTTCCTCATCGCACACACTTAATATAACCCCGGCACCATTTGCCACAGCCCACCTTGGAGCTGATGGCATGAGCTGAGGATGCTTTCCAGACCCGCGAGAAGAAGCTAACACAATAAAAAAGAAAATCAGTGGATAGTGATATTTGTCTGTGTGTAGACTGCCGTGTTATCATTGTAGATTATGTAATAAAGCTTAAATTATCCTCATAACAGCTCCCAGCTATATTATACATTAATACTTACAACCACAATGGAATCACTAGGAAATCAATGTTCCAAGGAAGCAACAACTTGTGCCTACTGCCGTGTTATCATTTTAGATTATGTAATAAAGCTTAAATTATCCTCATAATAGCTCCCAGCTATATTATACATTAATACTTACAGCCACAATGGAATCACTAGGAAATCAATGTTCCAAGGAAGCAACAACTTGTGCCTACTACCACAATCAAGGATTATGTGTACAGATGTTGCAAGCTAGATCTTCAGTTTCAAGGGAATTATGACAACGGAAACAGTGCAAAGACAGTGCATTTCTTTGCCTTCAGTAAAAAAATTTAAGCATTGCTGATTGTTTTGTTGACAATTTGCGCTGAACATAATTATCAACACTGAGAATCTTAGAGACAATGTTAGAAAAAACCAAAAAAAAGGACAATGCTATCAATTTAAAACATAAATCATTTTTGTGGGGGGAAAAGAAGAGTGGAATGCAAAACAGGAAAACATGTACTTTTCACTTTTCTAAATATGTTCCAGAGATGAAAATATCATTGTGCCCATCTCAAGTCCTACATAAGAAATAAAAATTCAGAATTGCCTTGAACTTTTTCTCTTTAGACACCAATCGTGTCTTTCACTATCTCATATTCATCCTCACCATTGCAAAAAAGAATAGACTGGCATGCATTTTACATGTAGCATGCCCATCAATTTCAAATGAATAAATAAATGATCTTAACCATTCTCTTCATCCAAATTTATATACTTACTTTCAGAATCCAGCTATTCCTTAGATGAGATGTTTTCCATTTGGTAGCCTAAATATCTGTACAATACTACAAACTTTTCTATTAAAATCCCTATCAAGGAAACCAGAGCTCATCTATAACATCTGCACCTCTTCTAGCCAATCTCCTTAACATTGAAATTTCACCTCATCATGCAGGAGGCACCCAAGAATATTAAAAAATGAAACAGACCATAGTATGAACTAGTTAATTAGATGCTAATAGAGCAAAAGGCCAAGTTTTCACATACTATGTTTCTGGAGAAAAAAATCAACTTACTGGTTGTTGGTGGCTTGAGCTCTCCAGCAGCATATTTACCCATAACACCACTACACCTGAAATGCTTGACGACATTTGAGGTTAGGGGAAGCCCCATAAAAAGAAGTTGATAAGAAATAAATATGATTCATTACATTCCATGACAAAGTCACTATGAATTCATTACAAACAGTGTCAATGCAACAGGTGAGATTGCGACAGACTTCATGCCCTGGACTTCCATCGTTGTCATCATTGGATCTGCATTTCCATGTGGAGATCACCATATGATAGAACCCCAGAGTAGCTTCAGTACCACATGCGACAGTCTTGGCTCAGTCCCTATGAGGAATTGTCTGCTTCTGCCATGTGGCATACAGTTTTATCCCATAGAAGGTGCCTTGCAGGTTTATTTTGGCCATCCATATAAATCCAAGACCATTCTAGTACACATCCTATATGGGATGGTGAAAGGATCTTTTCCAAACCAACCTCATTCTTCTATATTATGTTTTGAGGGACAGAAAATTTCCATTTAACCATCTTTGCAAGGTGTTCGCAGTTTTTGTTATGTATAGTTTTAAACCAGTAAGAGAAGTGCAGTTCAAGATATTCAGTATCTTAGTTGTTCTACAAACCATGAAAACTTTTGTCCCATTTTTTTGTGAAGTGAGTAAATTAAGCTCTACTTTCAGTGTTCTCCTTTAGATATACATCATCATGTCCATTCTGATCTAGGAAATTTTTTATGTTTAGTTTCAATCTCAAAGACTAGTTATTAGGAAAAAAAAATGGATTGTGCACCATTACAATGATTATTTCCAATGCCGAATAACTCGAACCTTTCTAGATCAGGACCAAGGAGTTGCGAAACACTGAGCAGGGGAAAAAGGACTGGAAATTATCCCGCTAAAATTTAAAGTACGCAATTTAATCCAGTTTTAGAATTTAAATGTAAAGAAATCATACTATATTTTTACTTTTCCTATCATGTTGAATACTTCCTAACCAAAACACAACAGTTAGTCCAAATAAAATATTGCACTCACCAACGAAAGTAGTCACTTCTGATACCCAGAGGTGCAGCAAGCAAAATATCGGTGATCCAGGGAGACAGGGGCCTGAAAGGTTTCCTCTCTTGTTGTGCCAGAGGAATGGTGGAGGATTTCCCTTCTGATTCAGTACTTGTAGAATGGTCATCACGACTGCCTGTGTCTGTTTCACTATTCTGTTTTTCCAGCTTGTATATTGGGCGATTGTAATGAGTTAAAATCCGCAAAATCTCTCCACATGCCAGAGCCCATTGTTCAGAATATTCATTCTGTAGAAGTATTAAAAGCTGTGTCATAAATATGAAGCTTCTTTTCAACCCATACAGAAATTGCATGCTGTAAACAAATTAGAAAAATTAAAGACAAATGCACAACTTGTGAAATGAAACATAAACCAGAAATTATTGTTGTGTAACAGAGAAAAAAGGGAAATTTTTACTATAGAGATAGAGATACTTGACAGGTAGGTCATGGTTTCGCATTGCATACCTTGCTGCTAGGGCAGACTAGGGAAATGAAAGAAGCAAATGGAGGGCTGCTCCCATCATAAACTAGTGTACCATCTATAATGCATGAAATAATTGGAAGAACAACAGCATGTCCATGCTCCGGATGATGAAGGACAAACGTAGCTGGGAGGTGACAAAAATGAATTGATACTCAGCAAGTGCAATTAATTATTTTTACATAATAGCATTGGCTAAGAATCATTACCCAAAACATCATCAAATAGGTGTTTGTCCCTTGATGGATAACGATTGCGGATCAGCTGTCAAAACCATATCCATATCAACAACCAATATATGTTATTAATATCATGGGCTGTAAAAGTCTATATAATTCAGTATTTATATCATGTAAACAAGAAAGATTGACTCAAAGAGAAAGTATACTTCAGCAATGTCATCGGGAAACTGTTCTGATGTGCACTGCCCAAAGTACTCCACATAAGCAATGATTTGTGCCTGCGGGGGAAGAAAAACATAAAGAAACATGTGGATCAGTTCTTATAGGAAATGAACCTCAATAGAAAGGAATGTCATAAAAAGAAGACAAATAAGTAGAAACTGTACATGAGAGTAATTTCGAAAACAAAGATAAGATGCAGATAGGTCATTTTCCGAGTCAAATGAGCATATCCAATGCTATAAACATTGGAGCAAATGAGATGACGAACAAACAAAATTGAAAATAGAAGTTTTCACTTCAAGCCAAAAGTTTCCAAAAGTAGTGATGTCTAATGACTGTCAACAAGTGCTGGTTCTGCAATTTCTGTTTGATGTCCTCAAAGACAAACTCTCGTAAAATTTAGATAATGGGAAGAGTGGGGTGAAAAAATGGGGAAATGGAAGGTTGCGGAGGAGAAAGGATGGAAACCAAATTACATTTCCGCTAGGCTAGGATGGATCCTTCCTTGGGTTTCATCCATCAAACTAAATGAAGAAGCATCTCATTTCCCCACTTCCCACTCCCCATCGACCCTACTTTCTTTCCTACCAAACACAGCAGAGGGATTTGAAAAGGATAAAGCTATTAGTAACAGAAAACCATGTTCCATCTCCATCTCCATCTCCATTTTGCTTTTCCAATGAAAAATGAGTTCATTTACTGAAAATAGAGAAGAACTTTCCAATGAAAAGGAATAAAAAACATGCTAGGATTGTAACTATTCTCCATTAAAAAACAAAACCATAACTATAACACTCGATTTAACTTTTTGTAATTGTAATAATCTAGCTCTAAAATATTGCTTTTATTTTTTCAAATAAAAAATTGTCATGTTACTTATTAACTCAAAAAGACCGAAAAACTATTTTATATTACTTAAAATAAATAAATATTATGGCATTTACCTAATATGAAAATATAAAAGAAGATAATTTTGATGTTTAATATTGATAAAATGCCTTTAAATATAAGAAGATTATTTTATTATTCATTATTTTAGTTTTTCTTTAATTTGGAAAAGAGCGAGATACTTGTTAAGGAGAACTATGCAAACATAAAAAAAAAAAAAAAAAAATTGTCAAACTCTGAAAACTAATTTGGAAAAGTAATTTTTTAGTTCTCTCGATGGATAACTATTGCGTTGAACATAAAATTTTAATTTTTCTTTTCCTTATTCTAGTTATTTAGAAAAGTGAAGTTTTACTATGTTCTGAACAGTCCCTTAAATTTTGAGCTAACATGGAAGTATTTTGGGGTAAGAAATCATGAAGAGTGAACATAGCTGCATGATTATGTTTCAGCTCGCTAACACCTGATTATTGATGCACAATGATTGCTGGAAAATTGAAATATTAAATCGCCATTTAATAGAGATATTTCAGTAAAGGGGTGGTTTTTATGTAACATACTGCTGAAAAAGGAGGCGTTGATTGATCCACCAATATGAACTAGATGTATCCACTAACATATACAATCAGTCTAGAAACTATGCTCCATTTTTATATCTCCATTCTACCGAGAAGAAATTTACAGATTCTTTAAATCAAGTCTATTCTGAACTTTGGCACCCAATACACCTTAGAAACAATATGTTGATGCAAATATATAACAAGTCTTGCCACCTATTTCATGAGCTTTATAAGACAGTTAAAAAAATGGAATGTTTCAACTGACCTTTCTTTGTTGGGCATCTTGAGGAGGCGGCCAAAACAATGAAGAGAATTGAAGACCATCAATCCACCTCTCAGAAGAAGAACTAGCCATTAAGAAGTTGTCTGCCCTTCAAAATACCAGAAACCAACCGCGAACTTTTTTCCCTTCCCACCACTACCAATCTAGAATCAATATATCGTAATTCAACATCCCCCTCGGATTACTCTCTGAACCCCCCAGAATTTCTCAGCAAAAAATCAACTGGAAAAAAACCCGAGAGATTTTCCTTAGTTTGCTGGCCTCGGAATAAGTTTCTACAGTATCTTACAATCCAAACAAGTACTTGAATCTACTGCTCTGCAAGAACATGGTTAAAATGGCTTCAGAGTGTGATATTCATAGAAAATTCAAAACCAAAACAGAATAACCCTCCAAATTTTTTATAAATTTTGAAAAAGGAACCCACACGAAAAATCAAAAGGGGTATGATATAAGAACATTTTCGAACTCTTAAATAAAGAATAAATCTTGAAATGATTTAGCATGCAAAAATTAAACACAGCAGAAAAAAAGAAACTACAAACAACTGAGCTTAGATCCAAGAGCCCATAAAATAAACATTTTACTAAACATGACTGAAAAAAAGAAAAAAAGGCACCAAAATACCTGGCAGTTGTGTCTGGGAACTGTATCACAGGTGTGTGAACTGAAGCTGCTTCTAGTTTGATTTTTTCTGAGTTGAGTGTTGGTGTATTTGATCTCTCTGTACGACTACTTTTGTGACTGTAATGTTTTTTTGAGATTTTTTTTTTATCTCTAATTTCCTTCAAATGTTTTTTTTCTTTAGCTTACAAAAATACTAAGAGTGAAGTTTAGGTGGAGAAGAGGAGATCTTTAGATGGTTTCTACTATGAGATTTCGTTGCATACGTGGCAATGATATTTTCCTCTAACCTTAGAGGCCCACGTCATGCCAAGCTTTGCCATGTATATACATGTAGTCAAGTTTGCCATGTTAAGACACATACGCCATGACATGATTACATGTACTTAGGATGCTGTCTTAAAAAAAATGCAGTAAAGTTGTGCAGCAGCACCTCCTCGTCTTTATTAAGTTTTTTTAAAATATATTGTTTAATTAAATATAAATATAAATTTATTTATTATTTTTAATACCATGAAATTAAAAATATTAATTTAATATTAATTTAAAGAAAATGATTTAAAATACAAATTAAATTATAAAAACAATCACTTCAAATGACAATGATACATAAGCCACACACACCTCGAGATCCATTTTCATCTTATTTTTTTAACATGTAAAAATAAAAATAAAGAAATGTTCTTGATCCATTTTTTGAATTAAAAAAAAAACATCAATGACAATTTGAAAATATAAGTTTTTAAAATCAAGTTTTCATATGATATATTATATTAGCTTATTTAAAATTTTAAAATTTAGTTTATTCTTTAAGATTTTGTTGTGCATTCTTTTCAAAATTTAATTTTATAAAAGCTAAAATAATATATATTTTATTTATGAAAAAATATATTTTATTATTATATATATAAATTATCGAAAAATAATTTTAGATTTATTAAAAAAAAAACATCCTTAACCGAATGTGCTCGTAGCAAAACAAGCGTGGAGGTGCAAATAACCCTCCCATGTGAATATAATATAATATATTAGTAGTTTGTTCTAACTTTAAAAAAATATTTTTGGCATCAGCATATAAAAATAATTTAAAAATACTAAAAAATTAATTTTAAGTAAAAAATAAAATAAAATTCATTTTTTTCATATATATTTTTAAAATACAATATCAAATTTGATTAGTTAGTAACCCGACAAATCATACTAATTGAATCAACAAGTTTCACCCGATCTTTCAAGGACGTGTTCGAGACAACAATAAAATTGTTTTTAATTTTTTTTTTAAATTATACTAATAATATTATTTAATATTAACACATTAAATAATTTAAAGATACGAAAAAAATCAAGATTTTCAAAGAAAACACGACTGACTTATGCTCTAGAAAACCCAAATCAATTATCATCCCAACATTTGAACTTGTTTTTTTTTTTAATATTTTTATATGTTTTTTAAAATATTGTTTTGCATTTATATTTTGATTAATTTCTTCAGTTATCATGCGATGGGAAAAAAAGAACCCTATCCCTTTACATTTGTAAATCTCTCAATATTGTAGCTACTTGCACCATATGATCTTTTGACTTCACTCGTTCAGATATCAGTGGACACTTCATGGCCATCGAACTCCGTAAGCTATCTAATTTTATATCAGGCACAATCATTCACGCCTCGTAGTGTAGTTTTGCAATGTATTTTAAAAATATTTTTGAAAAAAATTAAAATTTTATTTTATTTTAAATTATTTTTTAGTATTTTTATATCATTTTAATGTGCTGATGTCAAAAATAATTTTTAAAAAATAAAAAAAATATTTTTTTAATATATTTCTAAACAAAATATATTTTCAAAAACAACCACAACAATTCAAAAACAACCACAACCATCTCACAAGTAGTGTCTTAGTCCAATTCATAGGAAGCTACACCAAAGGGTTCAGAAAAATGAACTTGTCCATCTGTGACACGATTCAAAGCTGGGGTAAGGGTTTTACTGAACAATCAGTTCATAAAACTTTTTTTTCCTGGGCCCCTTTCTTTTCGAATATGCTTTCTCGAATAACATGACATCACACTGAGAAAAAGACTATAAGTGGTGATGGGGAATGATTTTTAATTTTTTTTTTAAATTTATATTAACAAAATTTAGTGTTTTCATATACTAACATCAAAAATAATTTTTAAAAAATAAAAATTTTAATATATTTTTAAATAAAAAATATTTTAAAAAATAATCACAGACTTCCAAACAAACACTAAAATAGAACAATCTGGAACGACAAAAACAATGGCATAAAGTTTACAAGATGAGATGAAAGTCGGCTATGGCCTCGCAATAAAAAAGAGAAAAGAAACGAGGTGGGCCATGTCGGCACTTCATTTATATGGCTGTTGTATATTCACCAAGGCAATCAAGCATGATCGTTACCCTGCTCCCAACAGGCAAACCTCTTAAATCAAGGCCTTGATCTTGAATTTCGTGACCTCGTGTTCGTTTATTAACCGTACACGCGTCCAACGCTGATCATGGCGGGTCCATCATAGGTAGGTCCATGGACTAGGATCTTGACTTGAGCCAGTAATCCATTCTCTTGAAAAGAGTGGTCGGCGGCATCATCGTCTGACTTTTTTTTTTTTTTTTGGATTGATCCATACGAGGGAAACTCCACTCCCCAGAAAGCGCACTTTGTAGGCCCAGGTGAGCGGTTAAAACCCCCGGCTGTCCCAGGCTCTTACGAGGGGATGGAGAATCGAACGCTGGTCTGGCCTAGGCCAGTCCATACGTTCGTCCGCCACACTAGTCCCTCGGGGACCATGGCTCCCATTAACTTCAATCTCAAGAACACACGATCTTAAAAAATAATTCCTAACTAATTACGAGTTAGGGTGACTGTAGAAATATATTAAAATAATATTTTTTTTAATTTTAAAAAAATATTTTTCATATTAGTAAATTAAAATGATCTAAAAATATCAAAATATATTTATCTAAAATAAAAAAAATTAGAAACAGCATTTAAAATGCCGTCCCAAACGGCACATAAGCTTCCTATTCAACTTTTGAAGCAGATAAGAATTATTATTATTGTTTATTATAATTAAAAGGGACTGTTTTAGCAATCACTTTCCAAATAAAGGTGATAGAAAGGGACTGTTTTAGCATACAGGTCCTCAACTCGAGACATTCACCACAAATGTGGCAGTTTCTCGTTGGTCTAGAATTATTGGGCCCGGCAGCCTTCCATGATTTCTTAAACCGGGAAAAGCTAACGCATTTGTGATGTACAGTAAAGATTCTTGATGTAATCCGTTTTTTTTTCCTAGACCAAAACTCTTATAATTATTCGAATTACTGCATATAATTCTTACGTCAGCCAAGGAAAAAGCTTCTCAGGTCCAATGGTCCTCGGAATCATTGATGCATCATGTAATCCTATCATGGCCATCCTATTCCACCAATTCAAAGAATCACAGGCGGTGGCCCCTGCTCGGTGGGCAACTGCCCTTTTAATGACTAGACTAGTCGTACCCTACAACTATTTTCGACCTGCAACCAAAAAAAAAAGTTCAGCGGCTTTTGACCTGAGAAGGAGAGAAGGAATGTCATTTCCGAGGAATTTTGGTTGCCGAGATGGCGATAGCGTGCAGCGGCCGAACATCCATGGCTGAGAAGGGCCACTTTGTTGTGTATAGTGCTGATGGGAAGCGGTTTGTGCTTCCTTTAGCATATCTGAAAAACAAAATTGTCGGCCAGCTATTCCGATCGGCAGAGAAGAACTTGGACTACAAAGCAACGGCCCTCTAAAATTGCCATGTGATGCAAACTATATGGAGCACGTGATCTCTTTTATCCTGACACGAGCTACCATTCGTCGCTCATCATCCTCGTATTTGCTTCCAGAATATTCCAACTGGCAGTTTGTAATTTACGGTTTCTAACACATGCAAGATGCAACGGCTTGTTTTTTAATGATATATTCAGGCAAAGATATACAGCACCTAACAGAGTAACATTTCCCGTAAAAAATGACAATATACCGACTATTAATGTTATTATATCCTTATTTTTTGAAAATTACTATAAAAGTTTATTCCAGAATACTTGTTTATTTTATTTAGAATACGAAAAAGAGCTTTAAAATCACAAAAATACCAATAGCTCGTCCTTTACCCTAATATATAGCACTTAATTACAGTAATGAAAAACCCAAATCTAAAACCACGACGAACACAGCTATAAAAATCCATGTCTAAAACCACGACGGACACCGCCACATAAAATCACCACCACACAAACAACCCCTCTCCCACCAGCCATTGAATCACCACATAGAAGTCCCAAATCACCAAAATGGAATGAACACACATGCTTTTTCATTATATGCTACTGTACACTAATCGGGGATCGTTCCTTAAGCTGTATAAAAGGACATGTTGGGTTTTGAAAAGAGGGGTGGAAAAAGAAAGAAACAAGTCTGATCAGGCTAAATCCAATTTACTTTGTGTCGAGATTATGAGTTCTAGCTCTCAGAATTTTTGTTCAATTTAGGGTTTAATTGAAACAAAGAAGAAGGAAGGGAGATTTTTCCTATATATAATTTACTCAAATAAAAATTATTGTCCATTCTATTTAAAATAAATCAAGAAGAAATCCTATGCGGCTATGCCTGTAAAATATTTTGAGGTCCATTTAATCCAAGAGCCCAGCCCAGAATCGTCCCCAGTTCCCTCCCAAGTTCCCAACCCCACGCTCACGTGACTTGCTCACCCCACGCGCAAAACGCACCTTCCCTTCCCCCCTCATCAACGTTCAAAGCCAAAAAAAAAAAAAAAAAAAAAAACAACAACGAGAAATCGATCCTATTCACAATTAGTAGCGCCACATATAAAAACCAAGCGTCCACTGTCACTAGAAGAAACTAAAATCCATCTTCAAGCTTCAAACATCAGATGGTTGGGCCTACTAGGCACTTTGATTGGAAACGTCCATGGGGATGAACCTGTAGGTTGAGCTTCTGCTGCGTCTCGCCAATTGGATATGCGAAAACTATGCGAAGGAATCCTTGGTATTTCTCTTCTTTTTTCATTGCGTGCCTTCGTCTAAGGATTTTGAACTTTCTGTTGCAGATTACTTGCATGTTCTTAATTTTTCCATCTATTAGTAGCGTATTGATTTTTCTTTTTTCTTTTTTAGCAATGTTCTCTTAAATCTCCCTATCTAGTTTCATCACATTTCTTTCCAAATATATGTATTTGATGTCGTAGAACCATCTTAGTTTCCATCTACTTCTTCACTCTCTCCTCTGCACTCATGAATCATTGAAAGACTCTATGCATCTTCTCCAGCAGTAATCCATCGATTTTTTTTCCAAATCAAGCCAAATTTACTGCCAATAAGAAAGGCCAATTAAGAATACAGTTGCCGTGTGTGACCATTGCTAATCACATCGTATGAATATTTACTAATAGAACTTTTAAGAAAAAAATGAAAATAAAAGAAAATTTTCGTTGTTGTTTATATCCTTGTTTTAGAAGCTCTCACAGGTAATATTATACTTGCAATCAATTTTTCTAGTGAAATAAACCTGATCAATATAGAAATTTTCCCATTGCTTTGTCGCCTGTGAATAAACTTGAACTGTTACAAAATATGTTTCACAGCAATGTGGTTCATTTTGAACGCTTCTGTTATCTTACAGGCCAGATTGATTGTTGAAAATATTCACCTTCATATCCATTCATCCATGAATCCGGATGGATGTTTTTTAAGGAGGCGTGGTAATGCTAACAATATTGACCTAAATTGAGATTTTCCAGACCAGGCATCTCATTTTTGCTGCTGCTTTTAGTTATTTGTTTTGTCAAATTCAGATATAACCTAAAAGACTCTACTTTGACGACGATGAATACCAATATGTATAAAATGAAACAGTTCTGCATTTTTCATATCCTATGTCACAAGCTGCAGACCTAACTGGAAAAAAACCCTGTAGAATCCTTAAAATCATTTTACCATGACAAAACAAATTCTAATAGGAGTAACTTTTGCAATATATTTCACATGGAAGTGCGATGTTTGGATTCCTGTTCTTTTAAGAGAGACCAGGAGGAGATAGAAAGAAAATAGTTGACAGTTTGAGATTCATTGCATTGCTAAATAATTTAGCTGTCTGATCAACGATGTAATTGTGGTATTGATAGTATTTTGTCCGAGTAATCCAATCATTGGATCTGGACCTTTAAGGCCAAGATGAAATTCAAATAATACTCCTATACAAAACAAATGTTGGAACTTGTTTATCTTTCCCGTGACTGAAATGATCTTATCTACTTGTGTTTAGACCTTGCGTTCAAATTGTTTGGCCTAAATTAAGTTAAAATTATAAGATTGCTTTATTTAATGTACTAATTGAATCTGTGGTTTACATTTCCTCTCAAGACCTGGTTGTGACTGTATTATGATAAAAGTATTACCGAAATGACATGCCAGTTCTTTTCACTCAATAATGACATAAATGCACGTCAACCTGAAACAAGAGCAATTATGAATTGGCCGAGAGAGATACAATTTGCTGCATCTGCCAGTTTGCACGGGGTAATTCTTCATCTTCTTTTCCCTCTGTTATGAACTTGGTGAAAGTCATATTCATATACACATACACTGCTTTTTTGAAAGAAAAAAAATAATCTCCTCGACATGCTGTGATTCAATCAAATAAAATTTTCAATACACATGAGGAGGGATGAAGATCTTATGGATACATGAATGTCTGCTGATTCTTATTTCAACACGTGCTTAAAGTGGCTATCAAAATCTTGAACATTGCAAGTGGCATTCTTCTTGATCAGAAATGGAAAACCTGCTTTTCTTCATTCATTCTCATCTGTTCACCCCGAAACTCTTCTTCCTTCTTTACATCTCCACATTTTCAACTTATCTTTTATGGGTTGACTTGTCCAGCCAATTTCAGCCGATTTTAAACAAATGAATTTTTTCATGGGTTTCATGAGTGCTACTAAGCCAGTTGATAAACACAAGGATGTGGATTTTGTCTTGCTCAATCATACTTCTTAGTCATGTCCTTTGCTATACTTAGGGTGCGCTAGCTGCAAATTACCCATGGGATGGCTCTGAGGACAAAAGGTAATTATTGTTTTCGCTCAGATTGGTAACTTTAAAGCAGTACCTCTTCATGTTTCGTTATAAATCCTTTAATTCCTCTGTAAATGTTTCCATGTTATCCCTTTGGAAATTGTTAGACTATTGCCATGCTGAGTCAAACCCAGTCCGCTTATTTCAGCATTCTTGCTTTACTTTTTTTTTTTAATTTTTCAATTGATCATCAATCTATTATATGATTTATTATTTCAAATTTTTTATCTATAGTTCAGGTTTCCACCTTAAAAATGATATTTGTATCTCAGGCATCATCACCATGACGTGGTTCCTAAACAAATCTTTCCTTTCTATTGTTTTCTTATGGTTATATATCAGGCTTAGTGAATGTAGTTTAGGTTTTGCCAGTATATAATTCCATAAAAGATTTCACATGTGATTTCACTGAGCAGATTTCTTGTTTTTTCCTTTGTGATTTTGCCCCCCTAAATGCTCTCACTAACACTGAAGACGCTGTAATTAAGTTGCCTATTTTCTTATTATTTCAAATTTTTTATCTATAGTTCAGGTTTCCACCTTAAAAATGATATTTGTATCTCAGGCATCATCACCATGACGTGGTTCCTAAACAAATCTTTCCTTTCTATTGTTTTCTTATGGTTATATATCAGGCTTAGTGAATGTAGTTTAGGTTTTGCCAGTATATAATTCCATAAAAGATTTCACATGTGATTTCACTGAGCAGATTTCTTGTTTTTTCCTTTGTGATTTTGCCCCACTAAATGCTCTCACTAACACTGAAGACGCTGTAATTAAGTTGCCTATTTTCTTATGCCTTGCCTAGGATTTCCTTTCTGGTGTTCTTTTGCACACATAGCTCCATTTGTTATTCCTCCAGGGAATTCCTCACTCAGAGACATGTTATTGGTGAGAATGACTATATATACTCGCCATGAACTGGAATGTATCATCATCAGGGCATTACTCCATCCAAAAGTAAAAACTTAATCAAATTAATCTCGTGAATCTTAAATCTTATTCTGAGTAATCTTCATTGCATAATCTCAACAATTTTCTCATATAACCTTTGATTTAGTTATTAGTTATGCTGGTTGAATGTATGCTAACATTTGTTGGTACAAAATTCAACATGATCTTGAAATATTATATGTTTGATTTACTGGATAGTTTAAGATTACTGTCCTGTTCCTGCTTGGAACTATGGTATCAGTGGGACGACTGTGCCTGGATACAAACCAAAGACCACATGTATTTCTCTGGGAGAAGCAGCCATGGATCTGGACTTCATTCTGGATCCAGAGGGCACAACCAAGGGGAACCTAGGAAGTATGAATGCTTGTAGCTGTGAAAGCATGTGCGGGCTTGAAATTTTCTGGAGGATTCACTCAGAGGTTTATTTCATCTTGATTGTTGTCTCTGTAATCCTCTGCTTTTTATTGAAGAGAAGAATGAGATTCAACATTTTAAACCATAGACAGTCGCCTAAAAGGTCAGTTCAGGTATGAGGTATTCACTTCCACGGAACCTAAGTTTTGTAATTTTACATCAAAGTGATATATTTACATTCGTTGTCTGCAAATCTGCTGTCAAACTCCAAAGTTTTTGGCCCTAGTATTTATCTGATAGAAGTGAAATCTTGACGCTATGAAACTAGTGCTGAGTGAACATTGATTTAGTCATCCTTTGTTATGCATGTGCAAAGAGTTTGAAGTTTGCCATGAAGCCAAAAGGCTTCAACTTATCAACGGAATTGTTAAACACTAGTTAAAACCAGAAAACATAAAGATTAACTTATCAAACTAAAAGCACAGGTAAATTTAGGGTTTTACCAGGAAAAAAGAGAATAATAATAATAGCGCTGTATTCTTTGTTTTCCTTTGGTTTCAGCTTCGTGATGTATTTGTTGCCTCCAAATTTGTGCTGTTTTCTTCATGTTTTGGCAGCATTCGCTCGAGGGGGGAAAGCTCCAAGCTAGAAACAGAAAATGCAAGCAGACAAACCTCCTCACCAAACAGATCCCACTCATCAGACGTGAATTACAAAGATAAGTCAAACATCATTTATCCTATTTAACAACAGAAAAACAATGGCAAACCGACATTATTACATGTGCACGAAGCAGTGTCTTGCAGTTTCAGCATTAACTGAAACATCTAAGCTGTGGCATGCGAATTCAAGCCACCGATGTAGACATATTCATAAATGGGACGCGTCAATAGACATGACGACTCCTTCCTAGCTAATGATACATACAGATCAAACACGTAAACAGAAATGACTATCAATAAATTCACGACAAGTAATGGGCGAGCATGCACATTTACATACAAGGTCAATGAACATGACCTTTGTAACTACGATGTGGACCACACCCTTCACATAATTTGAGGACCTTCTTCTCCGACTACTAATTCGTTTACTTTGTGAAGCAATAAATCGAAATCATCTTGGCTTCTGATGAGGCTGAGGCGCACATAGCGATCTTCGGCGTAGAAAAGACTGCCTTGACGGCCGGTGATATTGGCAACTGCTTGCAGGACTGCATAACAGTGTTTGTCTTCTTGCTTCTCACACTTCAACCATGCATAAGCTGCAGTGTATAATGTATTTGAAATAGTTAACGAAATCTTGGACATGGTGAGATACATATACAGTAGAGTGTGAAAAGTGAAAACCCTAAACTCAAAAACATTTCGATATTCGGCCGAGTTAGTTACCTGGTGAAGCTCCCCTGATTTTCTGGAAGTAGTTGCAGTACTTGGGCATGAGTTTTTGCAGAGAGAAGCGTTTAGATGTTGAAATGAGCTTGTTTATTTTTTCCCAGCGTTTCCTCATCGTCTCATGTCCAAATTCAAATATCCCCCTGCCTCCCGTTGCCAGAACTACTTTTATAAGTTTTAAAGCTCTTAACTGACTATCTCTAGAGACTCCCATGGTATTTAAGCCTATGTAGGTTACCATTCTCTGGTAGATGACCTTGTCCTTAATGATTGCCCAACTGTATAAAACAGATAAAATACACACGCTGCTATCACGAGGAACCGGTAGTATATCGGCAATACAATTTTTCACAGAGACGAGTAATATCGACACATGTTTCCAGGAACAGATTCAGAGAGACAAGTTACCAAACTAAATTAAGAAATCATAATCTTGGGAATGTTTGGCAACAAAAAGGCTCAAGATGCGTTCCATCTTAGGGTGTTTGGAAGTGTGTTAGCGGTTGTTTTTCAAAATACTTTTCGTTTTGAAATTTATCAAAATAATATATTTTTTATTTTTAAAAATTATTGTTGACATCAACACGTTAAAATAATCCAAAAACATAAAGAAATTATCAAAATTTAATGAGAAGCGGGTTGCACCGCAGCCCCAAACAAGGTTAGTTGAACTTAAAAATAACAGAATGCATATATAATTGTGCACAAGAGAGTAATATTTTTGTTGTTACCCGAATCTAGAGCCAGCATGACCAGTAAGCTTAGAAAGAGTGAATATCATCACATCACTATCTGCTGGAGCTGGTATTGCTGTAAAATGTGGCCAATAATACGCATGGTCATGGATTGCTTTGACATTTGGGCCATGGAGGACAGCCTTGTTCAGCTGCCCATCAGGATTGTTCGGTGAAGTAACAAACTCGATAACTTCTGTATCACTGTCTGACTTGTTCTTCCATAAGGATGTATCCCCTTGAAATTGGAAATCTACCGAGTTAAAAATGTCTGTTTGCAGTTCATAAACCTGCAAGGTTTTAGCAGCAGCTTCAGAATCATCACCGATATCAACGAAGCATCTAGAATGTCCACCAGGAAATTAATGAAAATCAAGAATCTGGGTGGTGCAAACCGGATAAAAAGGAATCGAAGCCACCACCCTGGCCGGCGACGAGGAGTTATCCGGAGATAAAGCGTAAACTGCAGCATTAAGGAGCTGGGTTGAGCCGGCACCAAACACAACATATCTTCCCTCCGTGGCTGCATTTCCTACAATATCATGTAGTTTGCGGATGTGTCTCTCGAGCTCCTTAGAGATAGTAGACTGATCGCCATAGGAGTAGCTCATCCGGTGCCACCCTGCTACTAGAAGTGCACTGCTGGCTGCTTGCTGCATCCAGAAGGGCTCCAGGAACAAAGGATCCCCGCTGCATCAATAGAGATGATAAATGATGGTATTGTTAATTACTTCGATTAAGATAAAAAAAAAAAAAAAAACTAAGTAATGCTAATCATTGTTCGTTATATATTTTGACCAAGTAGCACTCCACAATGGCATTATATCAATTCCCAGGAAGATTTCTGATGTGGATTAGCTGCTTAATTTTATGAAGAGGCATTAGAATTCTCACCAAAAGTTTTCATAACCAAGCACCGATTATGAGAGTAAACTTTTTTAAGCCTTCCACTTTCGTTTCTCTGCTGCTATGTAGCCTGCAGAGAGAACTGGCAGGTTATGGTTCATTGGAAATATCTTGTTGATGAATTCTAGGTGAAACAGAATTCCCTGGCCTGAAAATTAATAATTCTCCAGGGAATTTCAGCTCTCAAACATACCATCGAAGCTTGTATCTTCAAGAACCTCCTTTCTCAATATATCCCAATAAAAAAAAAAAAATGGCGGCTCAGTTTCACCAATATATTTACAGCTTCATGTTTACAGTTTCTCTCTTTCGGCATGGTGGGTTTTTTTTGTCTTAATATATTCTTTGAGAGATAAATGTTTGCTGGGCAAAATTGACCAACCTGGCAAACGGGTCCAACTATTTTTCTTTTCATCACAATATGTATATGAAGAAGAAAGATAGATTTGAAACACACGAGCTGTTTCCTTTTTCTGTATTCTTCAAAACTATAGATCTTTGCTTTCTAAAACGCTTGAAGAATCAAGCAAACAGCCTAAACAGTAACTTCCTACTGCTAATCAATATCTGGGTTCCTCTGTAACCCAAAACGAAAAAAAAAGTAGAGAAGAAAGAAAAACGAAACAATAAAGATAGGAAGTGCGTCATCATGAAGTTAAAGTACTTAATCAAAAGTTCAATTCCAAATCTGGTTTTTCGCTTAGGGGTGTGTGTGCCGCGTGTGGTTGAGAGAGCAAGAGGAGGAGTTACGTACCCATCAGCGTTGACAGCGCAGTCAGGGAAGAACTGGGAGCAGTCAGGGCCTCCATAGCAGGTGTTGCACTCGCAAGCTGGTCCTTCATTTCCATCCAGAACCAGACCATCCAGGTAGGCTCTTCCATGTCCCGAGCATGATATTGCTGCCACAGCCTCAGCTTCGGACGCTGCTCTTTTGCTCCAACTCAGATTCCACTCACCGCCCACTTTAAAGAGAAAGAAGATATTGAGAATTAGAGAGCAAACCAAACACAGATCACGTTTCGAGCTCTGGGTCTTGACCATATTTGATTGTTCTTTTCAGACTCTAAATCATCATCATCATCAAGGAGAGTTCAGTACTTTCTTAAGGCAAGGGAGGGAACAAACGAAATGGCCAGTGCTGTTGGCCTGTGAAGATTCTCTTATGAATATGTACGATTTGAAGGGTCCACCCCGATGTTTCATACACCGTGTATTTAAGTAAAGATTCCGGGCTAACAACGACAATGGAGTTCATCTAATTATTGAAGACATTTGTTTTATTGCTTTAAAAAAGTTAGAACTCAGAAAAATTCATTCTTTTATTTTATTAGTATAAAAAAAAAAAATTATATTCATGATAAAAAAAAAAATTAATGCATGACAATGACATTACCTAACTATAAAAATAATTTTATTTTTTTTAATGTTTCACATTACTTTGTACATAAATAAAATTACAGTATTCATCATTTTAGTTCTCTTATTTGAAAAACTATAGAATATCTCTAAAATATGTTTTCCAAACTCAATATATATTTTTCTTAAAATAAAAAAAAAATAAAAACTAGTTTTTCAATTGTATTGATGGAAAAATATTGTATCTGAACATGAGTTTTAGTTTTTCTTTTTTCAATTCTATTTTTTAAAAACTATAATATTATTCTATTTTAAACATCATGTTTTCCCCCCATGTTTGTCATAATTTTAAATCAAGTTGTTTTAATTTATATTCAGATCTAAATCTTAAATTTGAATTTATATATCGTATATTGAATATTTTTCCATGCTCATTTACATCATGTTGTTTGTCATGATTTCAATATGACGTAATCAATGACATACCTGTTTTCGTTGTCTAAGATTTCTGGACAGGGCCTAGCCCTTTGATGGCTACCTGCCAACGCCATGGGTATTCCACGCCACCTTCCCATCCCTCATCTCTCAACAATGGAGACAAGCGTTTCGAGATTATTTTCATGACGACTAACGAGTTAAGATAATATATCAAGATACAAAGACTCTGTAACTCGGTGGTCATGACTCATCTCTCAACAATGGAGACGGGCGCTCCGAGATATCTTTTTCTTGGAGATCACCCACGTCCTTAAAAGGCATCAGAAACTTGCAGAATTTTATAAACTATATTCACAAACAAAAATGGTTCAGAAAATACTCAAGCGTCATAGATCAAAGAGTTACGAAGGAAGAGATGAAGCAATATCAACAATAAAGGATAAATAAATATTATTAAAGCCCTATGCAAACATATTTATTTAGCGTTGTTTTGCTTGTCAAACAGCCAAGAGGTGCCATCACAAAGCACCAGTTTATACATGCAGCTATCTATCTATACTCGGAAGGATATTCTTATGGATTTTATGCTAGCTAGGGCTTCGACGAACCTGGCGAGGCATGGATTATGTTTTTGTTATTCTGGGAAAATTCTCAGAGATCCTTGCAAGAAGTCTATATATGGACGCAATCAGCTTGGCTGGAGTGCTGTTTTTGAAGGAGACAGCGAGGTTTTAAAATCCATCAGGTATATATTATAGAGATAACATGTCTGTGGAAGATATTCGATCCATCTTCGACGTTTTGTATCGTTGTTCATCATCCACAAACAAGCTCATAACCAAACAAAGTCTTAAAATAAAATCTGATTCGTAATATCAGTGGAAACAAGCCTGTAGACACATCCAAGACTTTCAATATATATTGTTGACCTTAATTTACAGAGACTTATCGAAACTCCAGGACAAGTTTTTCTTTTAAGTGGGGGAGATTGATGTTGAGAAATTATCCCAAGATTTTTTGGATCAAATTAATAAACAGAAACAGCTCAGTAAGGTTTTCAAACAAGTGGGTAGATTTAAACAACAATCATAGAAGATCGAGTAGTTGGACAGGACTCAGATTTTTCCAGCAAAATTTCGGTGTTATATCGCTATTAAAATATAAAAAAAATGCATAATAGGGTGATAAAGAAATTACAAAAAAGGAATACCTAAACCATACGCCAAACATAAACGGAGGCAAAGTCAAATATTCATACCAAATACAAATTCAGTATCTTCTTCAACACCCCCATTCCATATAGTCTTACCTGCACCATTTTTTTTCCATGCTTGCCATATTTATTTATTTTAATTTGACATTCAAATCTAGACCTTAATGACAAAATTGTTTCAACACGATCCCATCAATGACAAAATTGTTTGTCATTGTCTCGGATCCCCCCCCTCTAAAGCTATGGTCAAGGCATCATTTTAGCTTGTTTGAAATTTCCAATTTCTGAATATGATGGCTACATGCTGATGCCATGAATATTCCACGCAAACTGCTCACCCCATCACTAAACAATAATTTGTCTTAGATAATTAGTAGAAAAACATGTTTAAAGTATTTATTTGTTGCATGAAAAATTATCCATTCTAAGTTTTTATAGTCAATGATTAGTTCTTTATTTTAAAAGTCTTATAGCTGTAAAAAATATATTTTTTTAATAAGTTTCTCAAGATTTCAACAACTCCATCCTATTTATAATGTATTTTTAAACAAGGTCCAACAAACTCAAATAAATTATATCTAATATCTCTTAGACTCCAAGAATAGATGTAAAAAATAGAATGACAAGTCTAAGAAAAATTAACAACAAATAAAAGAAAAAACTTGAGAAATTCCATGAAAAATCATAATCCGAACATTATCGCCGGATAAAACCACCTTGAAACGAAGGTTTTTATTATCGTGAATTCATAGATGCCAAAACCTTGCCATTTCATAATCAGAATTAAAAGATATTAGTGTTTAAAATTTTAGATTTAATGAACTTTCAAATTGAACCGTTTTTTATGGAAAATGATATATATATATATATATATATATATATATATATATATATATATATATATATATATATATGGATCGTCGTCCACATCTTCACGATGAGATTAAGATTCATCGTGAAGATGTGGACGACGATCCATATTTTTCGTGTTCATTCATTTTTCCAAATGGATAGGCCTCGAGGATAGCCCTGATGTACTCAACTCATGCCCATTTTATTTTTTTATTTTTTTTCACAAGATTTTTCTTTTTTTCCCCTGTAGAAATGGCTACATGTTTATTTATTTACTTTCTGAACCTCTTAATTTTATACATATTATAAAATGTGCAACAAATTGTATCTTCAACATCCCATTCCGTCTCGTCTTTACTACCCTGTCCCCAGCGCTGCCGTGGCTTTTTGTGAAGAAAAAAAAACAGAGAGGATGGTCAGAGAGAGGTCCCAGGTCTGAGCAGCTGTCCCGTGTAATTGAAACCTAAGGATTTGATTTGCCTCTGGTTCTGCGGTGAGTATACACACACACACACCAAAACAATACATTAAACAACTGGATTTAAGAGGGTATTTGGCTTTACAGTTACTTATGTGATTGAGACTCACCACATGATCAAATTTTTTGATAACAATTGGATCATAGTTTTGTAAATGAGGATCTCACAAAAACACTGAGTTTGAATGTTTTTCACCTCAACCACGCCCCTCCAAAAACCTCAGTCACACCCACCTGCACTCCCTCCCTCGGCCACACCAGTGCACACCAAATCCTTTTCTCTCAGCCACACCACAACCCTTCTCTTCTACATTGTATTCAGCCAAAACAGTGGCAACTCCCTCTCTCTTCTACAGTCAGTCGGTGGTTTCTCTCTCCACAGTTAGTCGGTGGTCTCCCTCTCTCTCCTCCAACAACAGTTTTTGAAGAGCACCACCATCATTCCCCTTGGTATCAGCAACTTTTCCTCCATGCCAGAAGCTTCGTCGTGGTCTCCAACAGCAAGCCCCAACATAGAAGTAGCGGCGATGACAACCCAGCCCAACAACAAGCTTTTGACGCTCCTCCTGGTCACTATTTTTGACGCCGCCACCACAGAAAGAATCATCTTGGCCTTCTTTACCCGAAAGCAGTATAAGGTAAGCCTCTCATCAATGTCGCCCAACCACGTTGATATTGTTCACGTAGCACGTCAACAGTGCAACAACCTGATTTTCTGTTTTTTAACTCTTTGACCAGACCTGCTTTCGACCCAACCCAAGTCTTGCAAAGTTGAGCTTTTTGGCCCAACTTAGATGAGTCAATCCATTTAGCTAGATCAAAGCCCAGTCTATTTTTTAAAAAAAAATATATAAAAATCATATTTTAAAATATAAAAAATGTGTAGATAGAGATCAACCCTGATGAAAGGAAACGACGCGTGACTTCGTTTCACCCCACAACCCTGTTGCTTTTTGATTGAGTATGAGTCAGAAAGTTAGAAAGATCAGCGGAGCCCTAGATGAAATTCAGAAACTTACAACTAGATTTGGACTTGAAATTATATCTCTACAGCATGTAGATAGAGATCTTGAAACTCCGTATGAATTGCAGGAGTTGTTCTAATGATATTTTACCAAATGTTGTTTCTCGATCAAATAATTAGGGATTGCAGAGACCTTCACGTATGAATTTAGTTCGTGATGGAATTGTAAGTGGTTTGATGAGAGAATAAAAAAAAGTTGAATTTACTAGAATTATTAATTACATTTTATTATTGTAATTATTAAATCTATAATATTTAACATTTAAATTAATTTCATAAGTTGAGAGCAATATAAAAAGTATGGTAATCAAATACGCAAAATTGTTTTTCATCAAATCCTAAACTCAACCACAATTTTAATCAAATATTTTAATTGCAGTTATGAACCACAATTAAAAATATTTTTTAACAAAATTATTTTTCTTTTAATCTCAACTTACAACAATAACCACAATATGATAAAAGAGAAGCAGCCTTCGAAAGAGCATGCGCTCCTTCTTCTTTTTGCCAGTCAAAAATCCCTTCGTACACTGGTTTGCAGATCCTGCAAAAATTTATGCAGACAATAAGATCGAGCAACATTCACTAATAATCTTCCACTAAAGAGGAGGAAGAAAACTGATAACGAAGCCCTGCAAAAGTTCAAACGACATGGAAGATTTCTGAAATAATAATAGTAAAACAACATGATCTTGTAAAGTCGAATCCTCAATCAATTAAATGTTCAAAACATGAGCTCATGAAAAACAGAACATCTAAAAATTGAGAGCAGAAAAAAATACATTGAAGAAAATAAAATCCAAGAAAATTAACAAATAATAATAATAATAATAATAATAATAATAATAATAATAATAATAGCATGCTTGCAATTCGCTCTATGGTGGATCTTTTATTTTTATTTATTATTTATTTATTTTGAAATGAAAAAATAAATATATATTATAAATATTACTTTATTTTTTTAGTAAACTAGTTAAAAATTTATTTGAGTTTTTTTAATTACTATTAAAATTTTAATTTATTTTCATATAAGATCATAGTTGTCGTTTTTAGTCTTAACAAGCATTCTTATCATACATCATATTTGCTTCTTTTTTTTATGTGAGGATTTTTTTTGTGAGTATCTATATTTATTATTGTATAATTGAATAAAAAATATTTTTAGAAAATGAAATAAAATAATTGAGCCAAACCAGGTCCATGGTATGGTGAACTTATTTGAAGGATGAGTCCGAGTTTATCCAAGTTGATTTAATATATTATTATATTAATATTCTAAAAGCAAGAATGATTGCATTTTGATTATTTTTTTATTTTTTCTTGCTACTAAAAATATGTAAATGGTTCTCCATATATTCTTGGAGCTACATTTAGCAACTGCTATGACAAAACTTCTCTTGTTCATTAAAAAGTAGCATATGTTGCAGTGTGAATAACCTATTTATTAATTTTAAAAAATAATTAAATTAGCAGTACATCAATTTTACACTTTTTATCATTCTTGTATAACAATTTTAATTTTTATCATTTGAATACGATGTTTTTTTTCAAATAATAATAATAATTAAGCACACTCTTCGTGAATTTTTCAAAATCGAAGCAAGTAGCAGAGTTTGGACGTGAGTATTTAATTAGAAGTTTTGAAAAAAAACTTAGTTTTGAAAAAAAAAAAAACTTTTGCACATAAACAAAAACAAAAGGAGGTTAAAATACATATCTTAAATGTTGGATTGATAGTGTTTTTGAAGTTATTTTTGAAAATGTTATATATATATACACACACATCAAAATGATATTTAAAAAAAAAATGATATCAACACATAAAAATGATGTAAAAATACGAATTTTTATTAATTTTAAAAAGAAATTAAAAATAAAAAAAAATCTTTTTTTTTTATAAAAAAAAACAGTATAATAGAAATAATATTAGTATATTAATAGCGTCATCATCCGATTATAAAAGAAATGCAAAAAGTCAATGCCAAATTATATTTAACGGACAAAAAGTCCAAGCTCAAAAGGAAGTTTTTTTTTTTAACGACTCGAATGAAGTGACCTGGGTGGTCTGAAATCATTTATATCACAGTGGATGCCACTGGATAAGCACGATCACGATCGATGTCTATAAGATATCAATTTTTTTTTAATGGCAAGTAATCTCTCTCTCTCTCTCTAAGAAAGAGAGAGAAACTTTGAAAACCATGTTAGAAGTACAGATGATGATTTCAAGTGGACGATGGAAAACTTTGAACGGACTAGTGGGGAAATCATTTCTTGAACTCCAAACGTGATTTTTCAAAGATTTTCTTGCCTCTAGTGGAGCCATATTCGCGGGCCGATGGTGATGCAAAAGCGGACGATGGGAACCTTGAAATGGTGGTCTGTGGTTAAGAACAGCGTTTAAAGTTTCAGTGGGGTGCCCATTGGCATGGTGGTAGGGTTTAGGGTTCTTAAAACAGTTGCAGGTTCCTATATTTTCCATCAATCTAATCATAATTCTTATTCTCGTCCACGCACCACACATATGAGGAATATAGCACAAGCATCCTTCCACCCAGGAGGATTTGCCTTCTTTCTTTTTTGTTTCCTCCAGTTTTTAAATCTGAAATCGAATTGCCTTGAATGGAGATTTTGCCTAAAAAACAATTGTTGCTTTATTGGTTGAGTATATATGCTCTGAAAATCATCGTCGATATACAATATTAATTAGTTTTTAGTAAAGATATTAATATTCCATTCCGTTCAAAAAACCGAGACAAAACGACATCGTTTTTGTCTTGATTTTAATTCCGGTCCGTTCTGAAAATTCCGGTCAAATTCCTGCCGGAACACCTCAGTTCCATTCCAGGTGTGCCGTTTCGTCCACATAAAAAAATCATTTAACTTGCACACATCTGATGTCACTGATATCATGTTAAGCTAGCATATATTGTAACTCTGTATGTCAAGTTGATTGAGTTTTATAGAAGAAATTATTTGCCTTGACAAGTTATTGTTCGATGTGGGATAAGTGGATAACATTTAAAGCCACGGATGAAAGCTCCTTTCATGATTTCACCGATGTGGGATACTGGGAAGTCTGGGATATGGGAATTGAGCTGGACAACCTTAATTTGTTGTTCGGGTTTGGTTGTCCAGCTGGACAACACTGTACATGACTATATATATATAAAAAATTATTGCATCAATTTTGATTTTATAAAAAATAAAAATTATATTTATTTATGTTTGTTTGACTTTGTGTTTGTATTGTATAATTTAAAGTTAATTTATCTTGAATATTAATTATTCTTGTTAAATTAATATTTTATTTTTTTCATATATATATATAAAAAATTAATTATATATGAACAGTACGACACCGAAACGACACGTCGGAACGGTCCGAAACCGGAACGTAACGTTCTAGTCGAAAAACCGGAACGGTATTGACAACTTTGGTTTTTAGAGTTTATTTTGGAAATAAAAAAAACATTTATCTAACTAGCTTTTTAAAACATGCTCATAAAATAACCAATAATTTTCAATAATTATTCCTTTTCTTTTAAAAATCGAAAATGGGTATTTTTAATAACACGACTGTTTTATACTAAATATAATAAGAAAGAGATGGATCATCAGGAAAGAAAATTTTGCAATATGAAAGCCTTGTCGCATAAAAGGTTATGCCTGTATTGGTATTTTTATAGATATTCCCAAACAAGATTGCATACCAAAACCACACACATTCTAAGATATTTCCCAATTTCAAGGAATATGAATGGAAATTCAGAAAAATATTTCTCATCCTCTTCGGTTTTAAAGAGAAAACGGGAAGGAAATTATCAAAATAATTATTCCCTTCAGCTTTTTTTTTGTTTATTTAAAAAATAAGCTTTATCAACTCACCTCTTCTTCATTTCTCATTTTCAAGAACAACGAAAATATCAAATAAAAATATTAAGATGGTTATTATAGATTGTATTTTATTGTGAAAGATGGTTGGTGTTTGACACTGTATTTCAAAGATGTTTTTGAAAAAATTAATTTTTTTATTTTAAATTAAAAAATTTAGTGTTTTAAATCATTTTCATGCTCTGATGTCATTTTTTTTTAAATATCATTTTGATGCATTTATGAAAAAAAATTATTTTTAAAAACAACTTTAACCACATTCTTAAACAGACACTTAGAGAGTGTTTGACACTAGATTTCAAAAACGTTTTAAAAATATTTGAAATTTTTTATTTTTTAAAATTAATTTTTGATATTTTTATATTATTTTGATGTGGTGATGTTAAAAATAACTTTTAAAAAAAAATATTTTAATATATTTTTGAACTAAAACTATTTTAAGAAAAAACCTTCCCATATAAACAGTCACAATAAATAATTGAATTTTTTTTAGTGAAAAAAAAAACTATTTTCTATTACTAAATCTATCCCTGAATCCGAGAAAACTACTCCAACGGGCTCATCAATGACACAAATAAACACGTGTCATATTGTCGAGGGGCAGGTACTTTGACTTTAGATATCGTCTTAGGACCGTCACCGTCCTTTTCTGCCGTCCCTCATAATTACAAAGTCTCCGCGTTGCTGCAACAGAAGATTCAGTTCTGTTATGCACACGTGTCAGATCATGATTCATTGGTCGAAATATCCGTGTGTGATTGCTACAGAGAATCACATTCAGATTCTACGCGCGACTTTCTTCAAGTATTTGCATATACATGCTGATACGCAATTACATTAACAATTACATTTTTTTCCTTCCTAATATGTGATTAGTGGGTATTCCTTTATTTGCGCTATAAATTCTTAGCTTCAACGATCTATGGATTGCATTTTCTATCTCTTTCACTTTCCTGGACCTTATCTCTGTTTTTCGGGGTCTCTTTTTCAACTTCACTGATCACTTCTGTGTTTCTCGAAGGTTTTGATTAGATTCTTGTTTTTGGTTTGGACTGCGATCATCAGAAAGTTGAAAAGACTAGAGTTGACTCCAATTATCAATATTTCTTGCAGGTAAAACTTTTTCATAATACCAAGCTTTCAGCAACAAAGATGGTGATGAAAACAAGTGGGTTCATCGAGGGGAGTTTCCCAGATGAGCTAGAGAGAGTCCTTCGATCAGTAGGATCTGAGTTGGGAGATGTAGTAGATGACATGGAAGCATTGCAGGTGGTGCCTTTGAAGGGGGCTATGACTAATGAGGTTTTCCGGATTATCTGGCCTACAAAGTGTGGTAATCTTAATCGAAATATATTGGTTCGGATTTATGGTGAAGGCGTTGATGCTTTTTTCAACAGAGATAATGAGATTAAGACTTTTGAGTGCATGTCAAAGCATGGACAGGGCCCTAGGCTTCTTGGCCGGTTTGCTGATGGAAGGATTGAAGAGTTTATACATGCTAGAGTGAGTGAAATTGAACTTCTTCCTTAAGTTAATGGTGATTTTGAAGTTCAGTTATATCTATTTTATTACCAATTGCCACGCAGAAATCACTGCCTTCATAATCATACATCTTCTTTTCTTCGTTTGCTGAAGTATATTTCTGCTCCTGGAGGTTCTAAAAGTGCCCTTTGAACTAAACAAAAGGACGCAAATGGAGTTTCAGAGCCCAGTTCCATGGGATATTGACATTCTTTCTCAAAAGTTAATCACTAGTATAGCTGTTGGATTAATCATTAGAGGTTATACATCAACTAATCTTCTGTTTATTCTTATAACATTATTATTTTATGTACCAGGCTCTTATGTACAGTGCTGCAGGCGCATAGTTTGTTTTTCAACTTCCATGAATTTGGGGGGTTTCCCGTCTCTACATGTATTTTTTTGCAGCAAACATTTCATATTTCCAGTATGGGATCAGAGTCAAATGGATATTGTCGCCAGCAGTATATGTTGTAGCATAATTGGATTAATAAAAACAAGCCCCGTCGTTTGACTAGCAAACTGACACAACGAATTGGATTAATAAAAACAACGAATTGTATTAGCTCATCTGTAGCCCGAGTTCCACGTATTATGGTAAATTAGCTGCTCAACTGATAGAAATTTCTCAACCTGCTCGCGATTCTGTTGGTTTTATGGATTTTAGATTGAACTATGGCTTGGAACCTTGTATTGGTCTTGTTAGATTAGATTTCAGCTATTACAGCTTCTAAATTGTGTCTTCGCAATAGACTAAATAGTGAAATCCAATCAAGAATTATTGGGAAACCAGTGCTAAGATAGAAACTAGTGATGCTCTTTGTTATACACCAACTGATGTTCTGTTTATTTTCCTCCTTTTCTTGGTTGGATGTCCAGACACTATCAGCTGCTGATCTTCGTGACCATGAAATATCTGCTCTGGTGGCTGCAAAAATGAGAGAGTTCCACGATCTGGAGATGCCTGGTCCGAGGACTATACTTCTCTGGAACAGGATGAGGTATCGATATATGATAAGGAAGTTAAAAGTATCTTCTTTCATCGTTGAAAGTTTCTAATTCCTTTCCTCTGGATCTCCCTAGGGAGTGGCTGGTTCAGGCCAAAAGCATGTGCTCTGCCAAAGATGTGAAAGAATTTTGTTTGGATAGTCTAGAAAATGAGATCAATATGCTAGAGAAAGAGCTGTCGCATGACCATCTAGATATTGGGTTTTGTCACAATGACTTACAGTACGGCAACATAATGTTTGACGAAGAGACAAGATCAATCACCTTAATCGTAAGTTTCCTTGTTTTGTGAAATGCATTATGTTACTTTATCATTGCTTTTGGAGTTAGCTGGCATGATATATCCCAATTTCAAAGAAAACGTTTAGCAACATCTGGTTTAGTTTGAAACTCTTTTTGGAAGAATTTGCAAACGCATCAGAGTTTTGTTGACCCAGCGATTACGAGTTCGAATCTCACCATTTCCATTTTATTTGATAAAAATCAAGTATAAAATAGTGTGAGCCTGTGCAAATTTCAAGTACAAAAGGTTTTTACTCGAGGGGGTGTGTTAGAGAATAATATAAATTATATTCTGGAGCATCACCTAATAGCTTAAGCTTTTAGATGAGATGTACCCTTATCATAATATGATAGTGAATTTTACTGTTAAATAATTGCAGCAGAAGTTGTCAACTGCACAAATCATATAAAAAGGGAAAAAAAATAAAATAAGAAGGGACAGGTCTGCCTTTTCCCGAGGTATTACTCCTCTTCCACTCAAGTGATACCTGATGATTTTTACAGGGCCGTTTTCTTTTTTATCATACAGTTTTCTCGTCTCTTTTCAAGTTATATACTTGGACAAAGTAGTCATCCAATTCATTGATTAAAAATGAACTTCTTGATTTATTTAGGATTTTCAATTGCCAGAGTTCTATGAACAGCTCTTGAGATGCTCTGTTCCTCCCTTTTGACACTTGCATTTAGCTTGACTCTCTTATCAGTATTCTTTTTCTTAAAAATTTCTCTTTCATTTATAGGATTATGAGTATGCAAGTTTCAATCCTGTTGCATATGACATTGCCAATCACTTCTGCGAAATGGTAGCAAATTACCATTCTGAGACGCCACATATTTTGGACTACATTAAATACCCAGGTGTGCAACCTGTCATATTTTCTTGCCCTTAATACTGCTGTTTTCCATTTTAGTATATTGTGATCTAGATTATACTTTATCCTCCCGGGCTCCCAGCTAATAAGTCTACTTTTTTTTAATTGCATCTGCAAATAGAACTGGAGGAGCGCCACAGATTTGTCAATGCGTATCTAAGTTCTGCAGGTTAGTTTATAAATTATCTGTTCATTTAAATTTTAATTTCACGAGAAAACAAGTTAAGCCCCCAAGTGTCTGACTGGTCTATATATTGTTGAACATGAAAGTTACGAAAAGCATAGTCATGTTGGCATGAACTGTGTTTTCTACTAAGCCTAGGTTTGCAGAAGCTTGCCACTGTTGTCAATGGTGCTCGACCATTGTTGTTCCAATTTTACCTTTTACACCATGAATTATTGATTGGTGATAGAACGGGAAGGATTTCGTTTACACTGAGTTCATCAAGATGCCATTAATAGACATGCTTGACCAACTCTAGTAATGTTTGACAAGTCGACAGCAACATGACTAGTAAAATTCCTCATGATTCACTGCATCCCTTTTTATGAAATATTAGTAAGTAATTGAGTTACAAGGAGAAAGAACAATTCTGCTGCGAGTTATATGAAAATCCCACTCACGATGTACATGGAAAATCCCAATTATTCAAACAGGGAAGCAACCCGGAGAAGATGAAGTGGAGCTACTACTTCAAGAAGTGGAAAAGTACACTCTGGCAAGCCATCTCTTCTGGGGATTATGGGGAATAATCTCGGTAAGCATCCAGCATATTGCTCTATCCTTGTTAGTCACAAGCATGCGTGCGAGATTTCATTGAACGTGCTCCTACTTGTTGCAGGGCCATGTTAACAAGATAGACTTCGACTATATGGAGTATGCTAGGCAGAGATTTCAGCAGTATTGGATGAGAAAGAAAAAGCTCTTGGAATCCTCTGATAATTCCCTTAATAACCATGTAAATGGATATGTGGTGTACGATAGATGATAGGGTACTCCTGGTCAAATCTGTGTAGGAATGCAGCACTGGGCTGTTTATTCAGAGCAGAATCTGATCCACAGCTTCTGTATTTGTGCTACGCTATATGCTTGCCTTCATGTTATTTTGCAAACAAAAAGGGTAATTCTATAGAAAAAAGATTACGCTATTGTACATAAAAAGGTTAAACCACATTGCCTTGATATTCAAGTTTCTCCATCTCCCTGTGGGATAGTTGTAAATTTTGTTTTGTTTCGGTCGAAACATTTTGTATCAATAAAAAAATAAGACAAAATAACGTTGTTTTTATCTTAATTTAAATTTCAGTCCTTACCGGATTTTTCAGCTAAATATCAGCCGATACCTGCCAACATTATTGTCTGTGCAATTTTGACTACGGAAAAAAATCATCTCCCACATTGCCGCTGGAGGAGACATGATATGACCTATCATTGATGTGACCTGTCACTAATGCTTTTTTCCATAAGATTTTATAATACTTAATTATATATCATGTATATATAAAATCAAAACAATAAAATTAAAAAAATATATATATATTATAAAAAATAAAATTGTTGCGTCAACTTTGATTTTATAAAAAATAAAAATTATATTTATTTTTTATCTTTTTTAATTTTTTCATATATATAATTAATTAATTATATATGAACAATACAACCCCGAAACACTCTGCAACCGAAATATTTCATTTCAATTGAAAAAATAAAACATTAACCGAAATGAAACTAATAGCTATACCTTGTATTGTTGCTAGTGTATTCTAATTTCTACCAATAGTCAACTTATAAGACCAATGAATAGCACAATCGTTTTATCATCGAAACCCCCATGATGTTCATGATCAGAAGTTGTTAATTTTCAATTCACCCCATTTTTATGGCATTTTATTTTAATGGTGAACCAAATTTCAAAACAAACATTTCATTCGAGGGTCTCCTTTATGTGCACGGCATGGAGACGAAGCGAGTGACAAATTTACTGTCTTTCGATGTTTGAGAAATTTCATCATAAATTCTGCCAATAAAAAGCGTTCAAGTCACTCATCCATGGGTCGCGTCCAACAGTGTGTCCATGATATATATATATATATATATATATATATATATACAATTAAATACTCCTGTATATATATATAATTACAATTAAATACTCCTATTTATGATTCTCTCTATAAAATATGCACTCCTACTCTGAACACAGTAACACGAAGTTCAGTATACATTATGCAAAAAAAAAAAATCAATGAATGAGCATGAGGTAGAGTAGTAATAGCATATTTCTCGGGATCTCACCCCCAGCCCCTCGCAAACGCTCCCAGCAAGAAATATCCTGCAAAAGCTGTGGTCAAACCTCAACCGCAATTACAGCAAAAACAAACACATATTTAGTCAAAAATGGATCCCATGTAGCCGAAAGTAAGAAACTATTGGATACACTCATGACCACTCAAGGGCCTTTGAGTACACTGTGGCCCTCAAATAATCTATAAAATGTAAATTTTTCTCCCCCTTGTTATTTTCAACACTCCCTTTATCTCTTCTTTCAATTCCAAAGATACTGAATAGGTAAATATATGAAGTTCTTAAACAGGGGGTATCATATCAGTTTCTTACATGGTGATAGCCCCTTGCAACCATATCAAGCGAAAATGCTAAGGAAGAACTCTTAAGATTCTGTTTTGGATGGGAAACAATTGAATAAATAACGTTTCAAGACATGAGGGATCATGAAGGATCAAAAGAGTGCACTCTTCAATCAAGCTTTTATCAATGGCAGAATCATTGGCATTAATGGCTGCGATTGTGAGTTTCAAAGTATTAGGTGTATATATATTTTCCTGCCTATATCAGAATATTCTACCAAAAATAGATTGTATAGCGACTCTTATTTAATGAAAAGATCATGAAGAATCTGGCAGCTTTCTCCATCATTGAAAATTAGGAAGCACTTGGTGGGCACACAAACTATGAGGCTTAATATATTTTTAAGACAGCCTCAATAGCAAGTTTAAGGCTAATATTGAGATATCTAAATCTGAGTACTCTGTATACACTGGATACTAGATCTTAAAAATCCGACACAGCTATTTCTATGTAAGAACAACACAATTCAATCAAGTAGTTGTAGCCTTGTAGGGTTAATTGGTCAAAAAAATTCCATGGCCGGTGAAACCTTGCTGAGGTTTTAAAGTATAAGAATGGTACCGATTCAAGTTCAGAATATGAGTACCATTTTAACTGAGGCTAACCTCAGCAAGAAACCAGACAGAAGTCGCACTCAACAAAGTGATCCCAGTCCTGCATCATTCAGATTTTAGGTGCCAGAATCCATCATCAAAGTCGTTTAACTTCCAATAGTTATCCAAAACCTGCCCCGGTGACTCGTGTAATCTAAAATGCTTGCTGGATTTGCCTGCTATACAGCGGGTCCTAGAAAAAGAAAGAGATGGAATGATAATTGAAGTCGCACCAACATTAACTTCTACGAGAAATTGTAAAAGACAGAATTTAAACTTTAATCTAAATTGTGAGAAAGTAAAAGTTTTCAGAGTGAGACAACTTTAATAGAAACAGCACAAGTGCTAAAGATGAATAACAATGCTGTGAAATGAGTTCATTGAATGTCTTCCAGCATGAGGGCTACAGTTCAGGTGCACAATGATGACCCAGAAAACAGCCTCAGCTGTTTTCAATCAGAACTGGTAGTTGTATACAATGACGAAGAAGAAGAAGAAGAAGAAGAAGAAGAAGAAGAAGCAACATTATTTCTCATTTAACAACTTTTCATGTGTAAGATGAAGGTAGAAATTCTAGATTTCTTTCCCTGCGCACCCAGAAATGCTAATACTGCACCCTTTAAGACCTAAATATATTTAACCCATTAACACTTGCGTAGTTCACATGCATGGCTTAGTGCTCACCTGCTCCAATCTCAACTGGCTTATTCCAACATCAATTCCCAAGCTGCCACAATTTCCTGATTTTCAATCTCTGCATCTGTGAATGTGAGCGCCTTCTTCAGCTTCCTAGGAGAAAACACCTCGACCTCAGCCATATATGTGGCAGCCACAGGCCGGTGATCAGAAAGTTTTAGCTCTATCCTCCTGTAGTCCAGTAGCCTCATTCCCTTTCCATATGAAAGGATGCGATCACACCTAAAAGATCAGAGCACATTGGTGTATAATTCATAGAAGAAACTGATAATCACACAATTAGGCAGGCAAGCTATTAAGCAAAATATTGAGAGTTGAAGCATTTGCTGGTGTAATATAAAAATTTACATGAATAATATTCTAAAATCTACCATGTTCAGTTTTCTCTGGAGGGTCGGAAATATGGCGGCTGTGACGGCAAGCACATTAGTGGTGAAAATCTAGAGGATGGAAGAGGAAATGTATGTAAATGAGGAGAAAGGACGTAGGGAGGGGATGATAATACCTTTTCCATTCAAGGTTGAGTAATTTGCAACTTATTTTGTCTTAATGTAATAGCCATTCCTATACTTTAGATTTAATAGCAACATTAAATACAGAGTCATGTGAAGGGCTGTTTTCAACAGAGTAAATCATCCTCCAAAAACACAATAACACAAAAAAAAACATACAGATGCGGATGACGAGTTAACAAAATGAATTAAGCAGATGAGTGGAAAACCTATTACACCACACAAGTACTGCAGAATCATACCATGAAGGAACACGCCTTCCAGCCTTTGGATCTTCTCCGCGGTATTTCTCTGAATTCATCTCATATTTATATGTTGGTGCAAAATTCAATATACCCTCTGACCATCCATCGAATGCACGGCCTTTTCTTAATTCTCGTACAAGCTGCACAAATAATTCAAGGTTCAGAAACCTTAGCAGGTGAGTACATTCACTCATGCACATACAAAATCACTCACAAGGGAAAGTACTTCAACCTCTTATTACATAATTTGCTTAAAAAAATTAACAATTACTTAGGTACCTGGTCTCCTTCCACTAACTTGGACCACTCCTTTTTGGAGATGAGTTCAAGTGTTTTGTCATATGACAAGTTGATGCGATAATTCAAATCACCCAACCAGATAATTCTTCTGCATAGATTATAAAGGTTAGTGTTATGTTCCATCATCTTCTATTAAAGAGACAATTAACAAAACCCGCAACAAGAAGTTTCCTGATGGCTGGAGAAAAAATTAAAAAGTATGAAGGCACTCGAATCAGCCAAAGACATGTTTGCATTTTTATTTCGATACCATATACTCACTCATGATCATATATGCCTTTAGGGAGTCCAACACTGGAAAAGGGATGAAATTGAGTCCTTCTTTGTATTTCATGAACATCGTTATTTCTTTTGAGCTCATCCCCATCCTTACCACCTGACGTGAGGTGTGTGCAGACAAAACAGAAAAATGTCTGATATATAGACATGCTGACTGATATTGATCCCTGAAAGTTTGAAAAACAGTCATACTATGTGAAGGATTACCTTAAATGAAAAGGATTTGAAGCAATTCATAATTGCTGTTCAAACATGAAAATGCTGAAAATATCTTCACCAATTTCTTGGCAAGATACCAAATACAAGACAATAGAGACAATAATTAAGCATTTGGATTTCTTGAAACAAGATCCCACATTTCATTATCTGCTAAAGTTGTCTATAATGAGATTTGCAATCTCGTACAAATGATAATACAGTGGATTTTTTCAGAGAGAATCACTAGTTTTCCAGCTCTATCAAGCTGTACATGCTCAAACCATAAAAGAAAATTTAATCTAAATATGGAAGGAACTATCACTTGTCAAAAGCGTGCAATACCATAGCCGTCAAACTGACTGAATTGGAAAAAAAAAGAGATCAAAATGCAAGTAAAAATAGGTTAGGAAACAGACCTTGTTACCAATGTAGCCCATAACACCGACACCAACCGTGGACACTTTTAAGTTCTGAATATGCTTCCGCAAGCTCCTACGAATCCAAATAGTGAGAAAAACTCCGACCATCTGCTTGCTCACTATCCTTACATATGATGATCTTCTTTTCTGTTTCATGAGAGCTTCAAAGTCAAGCTCAGCAAACAAAGTCAATCCTGATTGTACTTCACTTGAAACAGACTTGAAAGAGCTATATCCTCCAAAAGATTTTGTTGCTTTAAATGATTTAATTGATTTGAAGGAAGGTGGTCTCTGCAAGACATGCTGAGATAGCAGGTTTAAAGGGGGCTCTGGCCAGGTCAAGCCAATCCATTCAGAACCACTAAGAATTCTAGTTATTTTTCGAGGAGCTGCCGATGCTTCTACATCTCCTGCAGAATCTTCTGTCCGAAAGCATTTTAATCCATCTAGATTTTTTGGAGAAGAAAATTGCTTTTGTAAACCCCGCTCTACTAGCATACCTAATTTGTCACTGCAAGTGCTGTCTGGAACTCCAGAATTTGAGTTCACGTCACCTGTAATTGATTTATCATCGAGTTCATCAAAACCATTGAATTCTTCATGGAAGGGATGAATTTCTTCACCAATATCACTATCGCTTTCAAGTGATATCTCCTCTTCTATAGTGGGCACATTTTCAGATGCCATAAATTTTGTTGGAGATGAATGATCACTGTAGCATTTAACCTTAGTCCTAGCTGGTCGAATTCTGTTCAGTGTTTCACGAATAATGTTTTCCCACTTGGGAACTGGGCGGCTGTCTTCAGCGCCAAAGATATTCCCGGCGTTTAAGGGTACCATCTCCTGAAGCCTGTAGAAATGAAGCATTTGTCCTATTTCTCAAGTGAACCAATTTGGATGAACAGAGAAAAACAACGCGAACCAATTCGAGACCAGGATTGACATAACCAGCAACATAAAATTATGCATTTCATGGAAAAGAACAGGCACCATGCAGCGGGTTGAGGCAATAAAAAGTAAATTAAATTGCTGGAGTCATGTCGAGTGGATATAAAAACCACATTATTTACCTTCACTGACAAGCCAGACAAGATTAATGTTTAGATTGTAGCTAAAAGCAGGTTTAATCATGTGTGGAAATTTCAATTTTCGTGCCAAAGTGTAGAGGTTTATACCTCCTGTTTTCCCTCTTTGGCCTTTATCAATAACAATTTGAAAATCAACATGTTGAATCGATCATATATATAGACTTCTCTTTAAATCGATCATATTTTTTATTAGCAAAAGAGCAAGGTCTAGTTTAATTGAATCAGTGAAGATTAATGTTCAGATCTTATGCTGGCATTGTGGCAGACATAGCAGATTACCATTTTTATGTCATGGATAGCAGATTACCTACGAATATGCTGAGTTTGGTATTGGACAAGGCGCATGGAAACACTTACCCGAACACATAGATGTCAGCAGGATCATCAGTATCAATCCAGTCATCGATATCCAGGTCATCATGTGGAAGCTTTCCTCCAACATTCCATGTCCCAACGCATATCCTGAGGTTAGGAATTTTGGCAAAATTCAATTCCTGGGGTTAGGAACGCACCAAGTAACGCAATGTGAAGAAGAAGGGAATCCTCAGCATGAGTGTAACTGGAGTTTGGTCTTAAGTGACCAGGATACAAGGGAAGGATATTGGACCTGATTTCCTTCGTGTGTATGTACTGCGTTCTAAATGTCTCCGACACTCTTCTCCTTATCCTTGGAATAACATCTGGAGTTTAAAACATGTTTCCAGGAAATAAGTCAAAATGAAAAGGCAATGCAGCATAGTGAAATTCCAAACTCATTATATTGACTCATTCCGATGTCATGATGAAATTGCCATGCGGGCACACCGAGGGTCTGTCAGAATCTGAATCGAGCATAAAATTGAAGAGAAAACCAAATCGACCGTCACATCAAACAATCAATGCCCTATCCATGGTTTAGAAGATTTCTTTGAATATTCAATGAAGTGATGGAAAATGCATCAGTGCCTACCTCTAGGTAACTAATAGTCAAACAAAATAGCAGGCATCTTTACCAATTTTCAACCATGCTTGACAGCTCTTATATGAGAAAGTAAACATAAGGAACCAAAATGGGATCCATTCAGTTACATACCAAAATCGAATTCTTTAGATCCCCGGAACAGTAAAATTTAATCCCACCAGACTGCAAAAAGAAAATATCTCGACGTTCCAGAATCAATAGAATCCTAAACCGAATACAAAGCCACAGTTTAGACTATGTTCGGGAATCAAATGCTTCCATGGTCGAATTGGCAGCTAATTCAAGATAATATCATGAAAAAGAGTCGATATACACGCTAGTCAAACTCAAAGTGCCAAGAATCAAGATTCCAGCTGTGAATTTGAAACTTCAAAGAAGAAGAAGCGATAAAAAGCAAATAAAGTTGAGATCACCTTGAGCATCCTCCCCTCTTTTACTTCCAAATTGTGATTCTCTCGGGCATTCATCAAATCCTGCACCAAAACACAGCCAAAAATCTCTTCAAAGAAATAACCAAGAGGAAATAATTTAGAAAACAGAAAGACAAGCAGTTCTTCTCTCATTCAGAGAGTGTGGGATTTCGATGTTACCATTGGTTTCGGAAGCAGAATCAGAAGAGTTATCGTCGTCAGAGTCGGCGCTGTAATCGCAGCCTTTGGAGCTGATGTTTAGCAATTTACGAACCACCACTCTTGGCCAAAATAGCTGTATATATGCACCGACAACCCAAAGAACAACACGTTTCAGCTCTACTTATCTGCTCCAAATTCACCCTCGGGTTTCTTTATAAACATTAAAAAATCGAAAAGAAGAAAAAGGGAAAAGGAAAAAAGTAAAACGAGAAAGAGTCACCTCTGGTTGCTGCTTCGACCTGGAGTACTCCATGGTCTGTGGATTCTTACGTTAGAAACAATAAAGAAAGCAATGAAGTGCGAGTTTTCAAGGATTTCACAGAGAGGGAGAGAGGGGGAGAGAGGGGGAGAGAGAGAGGGATCAGGGTAGAGGTTGCTGAAGAGAAAGGGAGGGAGAAGGAAGGTAGTGACGTTAAGAGTTAACTTCTGACGACGTGTTTCGCTCCAAGCAACGGTAGTGGGATTAATTAACACTAATGATGGTTAAGGAACTGACTAATTAATTACTCCAAAGGAATTTGGGAGACTGATTGCTGTAGAAAGTAGAGGTTATCATTGGGTAAGAAAAAAAAACTAATTAAATAATTAAAGCGTGCCCTCACGTGGCATCTGGCATGCTGATGCTGCCATGTGAATTTTACTCGGTTAGAACTAGTTTTGTATGCTTTTGGTGTGTACATTCAGACACACACGTAAGTTGAAATGGTTCATTTGTAGAAAAAACACCAGCAATTCATTATCTCAACTGCTTTTATATTGATACAAGATTTTGGGGTAATTTTATAAATAATATATTTATCATAACTTAGGAGGGGTGATTAACTATTTCATCAAATAATTAGATGGGGCGTTTTTCATCTCTTCTCGTAAAAATAGACTATATACTATATAGTTTTAAATCTCTTTTTCTTTTTTTTTTAGGGATAGAAAATAATTAATTGTCTCTCAACTTTCTACCAACATTACTTTAAAGGGTGAAATATTCATTGAAGATATAAAATAAAATAAAAAAGCACCTCGAATTCGTATAAAGCTTTATGCATCGATCATCAACATATTGTATCTACTAAGCAGATATTATGGATTTTTTTTCCAAAGTATGGAAAGTAACATTCCCGGCCACTTCCATAAAATATCTTGAATCGGATGCCAATTGATGGGAAAGGCGACTGTTGGCTTTGTATCGCAATGCAAACATAAACAGCTTATAATAAGTTAAGATAACTTTAAATCCTGAGTATATTTTATCAAAATAATTTAAAATAACTTTTTTTGAAATAAATAAAGCATATGTAGTGTGAGACACTACAAATTAAAAATTAAAAAAGAATTAAAACAATTTTTAAAAATCATATTCATCATTTTAATGTATTCTTGAACAAAAATCACTTTCAAAATCAATTTTAACCGCATTAAACACAGCACCAGATTGATAGGTGGCACAAATTGTGTAACTCTGTCAGTAAGTATAAATTATACTTTTTTAGATTTGATAAATAAATTAGTTAATGTGAATATACATTAACATCAGTAGAAATTAAATTAAACTTATGATTTCCTGCCACGGCATCGATTTGTGAAATAATATTTTTTAAAATTGCATGGAACATTCTAGCCTCTGTTTCCTTGTGAATTAATTTTTTAATTATAGAAACAAATATTATTTTTATAAAAAAAAAGTAATAGGCTAATAGCAATAAAATTAAATCAGAAGCTGGTGGTGGGAAATGTTGACCCCTCGATCCTAGAAAGTTAGCTGGGGCGGCAAACCGTGTGGGTGACCACCAGCACAGCTTGAATTCAAAAATCTTGTGATTCAAAACTTAGTTTAGTTTAATTTTTAATTTGAATAAAAAAAAACGTATTGGTTTGACAAAAAAAATGGTTAATTTAGATATCGGATGGATCATTTTAATTCATTCATATCAAATATAAATTAAAAAAATATATTTTATTTTTAAACAAAAATATTTGAAAAACAATCCCAAAGTCTTATAAATAAAAAATAACTTCTGCTAAGAAATATAATTATTTAGCTTCTTTACACACACACACACACACACAAAATCAGACTGAAATCACGTCTGTCAACTGTAGTAACAACTCATCATAATTGAAGTCAAGCAAATAGGTTTCGAAGGCTCCAGCTCATCGGTGTTTTTTTTTTGGAATTTGTGTTTTATAAAATATTTTTATTTAAAAATATGTTAAAATACTTTTTTATTTTTAATAATTAATTTTGAAACCACTATATTAAAATGATTTAAAAATATATAAAAAAATAATCCAAAAAAAAAATGAAAGTTTTTATATCCCACGGTAGGAGGGTTCCAGATAGATACAAATCGTACGTTAGAATCTTTGTGACAGAAGTGGCAAAATCATGGCGTGAATCATGTTTTTTTTTAATAACAGGGAAATCCTGGCCGTCTGATTGAGATGAAGTATCATGAATCACCTGTTCTTCCATAAGCTTCCACCAATTAAGCGGAAACCCAGCAATGAATTGGAAATCAGCTTTGCTTTTTATGATATAATGATGATTTACTTTGTGGAAAACACAATCAAGCCAATCTTCGCATGCTGTCTTCGAGTACATTTCCCAATGAGTCGTGTGGTCAAAACAAAAGGTTATAAAATAAATTGAGCAGAACATGGTGATAAATAAAACATTAAAAAAAAACACTAAAAGAAATTCTAATAATATTCCTTAATGACCAGAGCCAAGTCAAGATATGGTATATAAGTTACAGTTTATTTAATGTTGTCGCTTTGCGTTAAGACTATTAGGATATGTTTGGAGTGTGTTCAAGAATGTTTTTAAAGTTTTTTATTTAGAATAATATAAAAAAACTAAGAAAGTATTTTTAAAAAAAAAAAACTTTTGAAAAAAACTACGAAACCGTTATTCTTCGTATTAATAAACAGCAGGCGACTTGCAAAAAGCGCGGTGCGTGTATACACACATCCATGAGTCATTGATAGTCATCCCTCTGGATATTTTATTATATTTATTTTTTTAGATTTCTATATTGAATGGTGGCAAAAGGTTCCGAGCAGGGCAACTCTCGTGCCTAGTTCGAGGTCTATGTCTCCCGCTCCCAGCTTTTTGAGCATTCTGAGTAATGCTGACAGGGCGGCGACCGAAAATAAAATCTCCTTGCACTTTGAAGTTGGACGCAATAAAACATTCAAAGTCAACATTTCCAGTAAAACTGAGTCAAAGTTTGGGTTATATATATTAGAAGCATTTCAACATATTTTTTTTATGCAAGTTAGCAGCTTTTACAAAAATTCACATCCTAAATTCAATATTTTCTTATGAAAATCATAAGCTTTTTTTATTACGACACGTCCCATCAAAGACCATTTCAACGTATCGTGTATATGCACTACTTGTCGGTTTACTATTGATGAAAACAATATAGCTAATTCTGAGAAAGAGTTAAAATTAGGGTTATAGGGTTTGAATTGAAGCTTAATAAAACCAGCTCAAAACTGTCTTTCTCGTATTGATTGATTTTGGTGATGGTTGATATAGCCCTAGCGATATGCCGAGGCAGCCAGGGTTAAAGTACTTAATTCCCAGCAGTTGAGGACCGACCAAGATATCCTTTTAAATAGATGCTCCCGTCCGAGTTGAGGGGGGAAGGAAAAGGAAAGACAAAAACAGAAGAGAGGTTAGAATAATGGAAACCCATGGGTTGTGTAAACTAATGTTGTCACTTCTATTCGGTTGCGCTTTAAATAACGGAACGGGTACATTTTATTTCAAATCAAAATCAGAATAAATTTTAAGTACATTTTGTCCCGTTCTAGAAATTTTGTATGAAATGTTTTGGTTTTATTCTGCTCATTTTGTTCCGGTTAAATAGATTTTTTAACTAATAAATAATTTTACAAGTATCAATCATATCTTTTAATTCTACTGTTAAATTGAGATGATATTATTGATGATGATATTCTCGTAGTATTATACAAGTTCATAATTATGTTCGGAAAAATCATTTTATTTTATCTTTTTTTTTAGATTATTTTTTTCTCAATTTCATTATTCAGCAACGAGTTTATTACGAATTAAATTTTATAATGTAATTTGATTTGCTCTATTTAAGGTTATCATGGTCTTCTAACGCATGTACAACATTTAAAATAGTAACGTAGGTTGACCCGAGTTGATTTAATATATCGTTGTTTCAATATTTTCTTAAGATGTCAACTTTTTTTATTTATGTTTAAAATTTAAATTGCATAATTCAAAATAATTTTATTTGTAGATTTGAATTAATTTTTGTTGTTGAATTAATATAATTAATTATATATATAAATATAAACAATAAAGCACCAAAACGGTTCCAATTAAAAATTACATTCCAGTTAAAAAAATGAAATATTAACGGAAACGGAATTCACAAAAAAAATTGACATAAACATTCGCAGACGCATGTGGAGACAAACATGGCATTCACATTGGCCATCCAGGAAGAAGAATCCCACTGGACGACAGTAGCATGCAACATGAAGCTTGTCCTGACCTTTAAGAAAATTAGGCCCCGCAACTCATCAGGCCTTCTTAGAATACCATCTGTCTGCCATGACAACTACGACCACTCACGTCCGAGATATTATCATCTAGACTAGAGATCACTCGCCACATCAATTTGCACAGACTTTTCAATTTTCTATATATTGCCCAAAAATAGCATTTAAACTGCTTAAGAGATACTGTGCTTGCTCTTTGAGTTTCTCTGGGCCAGCTTGAAACCACACACCCATGTCACCCATGTCGGCATGCTTTTCATATGTTCTTAAACTGTTTGGTCATCAAATAAATAAAAAGCTGTTTCAGATGTGTAATAAAAACACAAATCGACAAATATATATATATATACATGCTTTTTTTGTTTGTAAATTGAATAAAAACAATCAAACTATATATATATATATATATATATATATATAATCATCAAAGCTTTTGGTCACGTCCATGCTTGGCTCCAATGAGTGCGATGTGGCTAAGATCAAGTGGTGACGGCTAATCATGGAATCGACCCTTTCGTTATGATGCCCTTCACGCTATCATGATGCTTCAGGAATATATCTTTCGAAAGTAACATGTTATTAATTGAATTTATTCGTTATAATGCCCTTCCAAAAATACGCTGTACCTCTTCTTTTTTCTCTGTTTTTTTTTTTTCTCGGATATAAGCTTCTAGTCAAAGCCCCAAAGGCACGCCATTTACAGGTCCAAGTAATTAATAATACTGAATTATCAACTTCTATTTCTTCAAAATTCTGGGCTAAACAAAATCACAACACTTTTTGAACAAGTCTAGTCGTAAATAATTATTTCTTTAATTAATTCTCAGGGATTATTTTATCTCAAGGTTTGCTTCTGTATTTTTCATATCTACTACCATTAATCCTGCCCACTATGCACAGATCAGAAACGAGACGTGTACATTTATGTAAAAAGAACTGTAGAAATTAAGGGTGAAGATGAAGTAATGATGGAACAACATAACAGATAAATGTAATAGATCATACATACCTGATCAGCCGCCACGTACCCTTTCGTTTTTCAACTTGGAGCTCTGAGGTAGATTTGCTTGTCTTCAAAATAATATGTTGAATATGTTCAAGAAATTCAAATAGCCCAAAAGGTTATATATTGGATAACTTGGTAATATTTTTATTTTAACAAATTAATTTATTCTCATTAATCACTAATAATTCTTACATGCAACATATCCTCTTTGATGGGTTTTGAGATTTTTGACACTTAAAGCAAATATTTCATTATAAAAAAAGAAATGTCAAATCTCGCGACTCGCCAAACTCACGTGTACTTTGGATTAACGTGTAACTAAATTTAGAAATTTGAGTCTCATAGTTTGTCATACACATGTATTTGAATTCAACACAAAATCAAACTCATAAATTGTTAGATCTAATATCTCACTATATCTATAATACTCGAGCGAGCTCAACTTGATGTTGTGTATAACATATGTAATTGGGTTTAGTGTATGATTGAGCTCAAAGACTTTTAATTCTAGCCGCTCATCAAACTTACATAAGAACAAAATATAAAACTAGAGAATAACAAATATGAGAGAAGAGAGAGCTATATATATGGTCAATATATTCTCCAATCCGAGAAATGATACATCACAGAATGCAGCTCCATGTCCATGCTATAAATTATTCTGTACGAGAGCCTCGTTGTTATTATTTGATAAACCAACAACCTAGTAAGCATAAGTGTCAGCAACCCACTATGAGGTAAGAAAAAAAAAAAGATGAATTGGGATTTATTCTATCATAAATTCAACCAACAGTTACGACAACATAAATGTTGTAAGAATCTCCGTGATAACCATCTATTAACCATAGTTTAAAATTAAAGATTTTGTTTGTTCTAAAGTTCGAGTCTTGTGATTATTAATATAATGATTATTACAAGTTTGTATGATCATTAATTTTAAAATCTATAAAATTAATTGAGATATACACAAATTATCACGAATATATATTTACATTAATAAATAAATAAATAAATCTTCGTGGTACCGACACAATCTTGCCTGGGTAAATTGAGGCTTTTTTGTTTACAACTTTTTTTTATATTTATAAAGATGACATGTTGGAATGTAGATACAAACACTACTGAAAAGACTACTGGGCTGTTCAATGGCGGGTCAGTAGCTAGTCTGTGGCTATCAGCGACGGTGGATTCGAGAACCGAACATTGCTTTTTTATTTGGATTTTTTTATTTTTTTTATTGCATGATTGTTTTGACCTAGTTAGGAATGCGAAAACTTTGGTTTGCTTCTAATGTAAATGGTTAGAACCAAATTACATCTCCACTCTCCCATGCAAGCGAGGCTGAAATTCAAGGAATAAATTAACTGGATAAGTGATGATTTCGACGAGCATTGACTCTACAGTTTAGGTTGCAATTTTTGGAACTACATCCTATTTGACACTATATTTCAAAAATATTTTAAATTAAAAAAAATTATTGTTTTTAAATCATTTTAATCTATTAATATAAAAAATAATTTAAAAAATTAAAAATATATTATATTAATACATTTCTAGAAAAAAAAAAAACTTTAAAAAACAACTTCATCAAAAATCCTAACAAATCACTTATGAAACAGATTTGACTCACCAAAGTTAACCTTGAAACTGTCTTTGACCAGAGAATGAGGCAAGCTAGGTGGAAATATATAGCGCTCAAAGGAGCTAGAATAAGGTGTCATGTCACTTTTATAAACCATATTACAAGAACCATAGGTCTGTTATATCATACTTTATTAATTTTGATGAGCTGATATAATTTACATGGGAATTAAAGTTAAGGGATTGAGAAAAAACCCAAAAAGAAAGTTAAGTTTGGAAATACAGGTGATTGGAGTATTGGATTTGGCAGTGCCATTTCACATTTTTTCACGAGTGAATGAGCCACGTCCTATTGCTGTTTTTGCATTTTGAACACGTGATTTCATGCACTTGAAATATAGAAATCCTTGGATAAACACAAACCTTTACTGGGTATTCTTTTCATTGATGCCTAGCATTATCAAATTAAAAATTGAGACACCCCCATTGCAAGTATTTTGAAACAAAAATTGGTGTTTTACACTTATTTCGATATAAGTTTTTTTTTTTAGTTAAAAAGTGCATTAGCTTTTACTACTCTTCGAAGTATTCTTCCTCGGTTGCAATCAATATAAACCAGGCGATAACATTTGACTATTAGAATCTCACGGAATCGACAGTCAACCTCATGAAAGCTATTTAACATTCGAGGATCAATTATGAAACTATACGTGTGTGGTGGCCAGAGAAAGAGGTAGATGATGGTCGGTCCAGTGATTAAGAGACGTTGTGATTGATGACCTGCCGGGAGAACCACACACCTGGCTTCCGACCATATTTTCACTTAATTGTTCATATATAAGATAGCAAACTTCATTTTTGTTTGTAGATTCATTTATTCTGCTTTTTTTAATGTAGACATTATACCTAAGATTTTCCAAAAAAAGTTTCAATGGTGTCCCGGTAAGAAGATTTAGATGAACATGTACATCCACTCTCTAGATTATTATTTATTTAGATGGAGACTTTTTATAATTCAAACTGTTTTTTATGTTGAACTATTAATAGATTTCTTTTGTTACATTTCATCTTTCTTGATATTTCTTTATTTTATTTTTGACACAAACTATAAAACAATTGGAGTGAGCTCCTCTTATTAGGTATGATGAAATCATGAAAACCTCAAATTGGATTTAGTCTTTCACATATTTGTCTTGGGAAAAGGTTATTATTATGTGTTTTCTGCAAAACACATTCCATGTCAGAAAAATGTTTTTTGTCTTATACTTAAGTTAATAAATATAGATGCATAGAAGGAGATGAGTTAATAAACAGAGTGCAAGTGACCTTGTGTTGGCATATATAAACTTGTCTTCTCCCTTTCTTTCACCTGACGACATGTGATATTTATGGATACCTTGTGCCTCATAAGCTTGCATGGTAGAGGTGAGGAAAATGTTGACCAATATTTTTTTCACAGAAAGTTAAGTCATTGGCTGTTGTCCATTCTATGTTATTGGTGAAAAGATTGTCGTAAAAGATAGTAATTAGTGAGAGAGAGTGGGGTCAGACCAAGAGATATTAATTGGTGAAAGGGTGACTTTTGTAGATTTTGTTTTTGAATTCGAGGAAATTATATTTTCAGAAAACATATTTTGTGGGTCCAGATTAATGAATAAAATTTCAATTGTCCTGGATTCTTAGAAGAAATGCATTTCCTGACTTCTGTAGATGTGTTGTACTAACAATGGATATAGGCTGAGGGTTTTTTATTGTGGTGTGTGTGCATGACATGGCAACCTCATAACCATTAATGGTTTGCCAATTTTAAAGTTGTTCGTTTTTCATCTCTATGATGGAGTGGTCATATAAAGAATTATTATTTCAATGCAGTCAGCTTCATGAACATTCTAAATGGATGCTTGTGGTCAATGTTTGGTAGAGAAAGTTTGAGATTGAATAAATAATCTCTTATTTGGATTACTAGTTTATAAAATTACAAAAATCACTTCATGTATGAAATCAATTAAAAAACATAGTGGTGGAATGAGAGAAATGGGACGCTTGTCAAGAAAATGGGAAGATCATAATACGACGAGGAAAGTTGAAATCGATTAATGTTTTTTATTTTTTATTTTGTTGGTATTGAAAATTATCGATGAAATAGAAAAGAAGACAAGATGTTTTTCGATTAAAATATTTTATTGTCAATTCTATCGGTATTTTTCATTACTGACATAATCTTCCTTATATATCAATGAAATATTCCATCGTCATGTTTTTAATTATTTGCTTGTGCACCATCGAATACAAAGTTTTATCCCTATGAATTCATCTATATCCCAATAGTTATTACATTTACCTATTTAAAGACTTCGGAATTCCAAATTTAAAAACTATAAACTCAATTTATTTTTTTTAATTTGATTTTGAGTTTAAGAATTCTTTCTGAAAGATTGAAATAATTATTTATGTATGTTTTTAATTCATTTATTAGTCACAAGTATGAAGTTGTGATGATGAAGGTGAGAAAAAAGTTATAATTAATAGAAGCAAATCATAGTCCAGGTATTACAAGCAAAAAAAGAAAAAGAAAGAGATGCCAATAATTCAAAAATCTTTATTCGTTTTGAACAAGCATGTGAGATTTTCATAAAGAAACCGGGTAGAAGTGTAAGGAAATTACTTTTAGGTCCTTTACTTGGACCACAAGTCCTTCCCTTTCCCGAAATTGTGGTCATTATAGGAATTTCGTTTTCATAGGATACATGCTATTTTCTACAAAATCAGGTTTTAATTAAGGAGTTATATTCCATATCAATCACTACCTTGATGGACGGTTGAGATTGAATTAAAACCCTAATTGGAATTTCGGTCCTCTCTCCACCTATAAATATAGACTTTTGTCCATCACAAAAGCTAGCCGCAATTATCAACACATTAGGGTTTATAGGCGAGGAGAGAGAAACCGAAACTCTTCACTAAAGTTTTTCTACAACCAGATTCAACATCAATCAGTAGCAGGATTCGGCAGCAGGATCAAGAATCTCCTCGTACCATGATGAACGGAGGTAATTCTTAATCCTTCTTATATCGAAATCTTATTGTGATTATCATGCAGTTCAAGATCTTAGGGTTTATGTTAAAAACGAATTAACATGTGGTATCAGAGCCTAGGTTTAGGAACGCATGATTGTCCATGAAGTAGGATAACCTTATATCGCCATAAGCGGTAGATATCTATATCCTAACTCTGTTTTGCAGATACTTAACGATCCAACTATTATGGCCTGAATGAATGTTATTTATTTTCCGCATTATTTTAATTTTGGGCACGACTGTTTGATCGTGATTTATTTAAAGTTCCAATTTTGATTATGTACAAAGCTCCTGCGTGAGTACTATTCGAAAATATTCGATGTAATATATGTCAATAAGTTCGTCGTGACGAAAGTGGTGGCGGACGAATTGGTGGCTGGTTCGACCTAAAAGGGAGTCGTTTTGAAGCTTGAAGATGAAGACAGGAACAAGGCCATATAGTTGGATCTAATTTCCTTGATTATGTTTATGATGTTATTTTTTTTTTCCTCGACCCCAGTTAAGGAGCTCGCTTCGCTCGGCCTCCCTTCAGTTTTTCTTAGCCAACCCATAATATATCATAATGAAATTGAAACTAATTTAAATACATATTTGATTCTTTTGGTCAATAATTTTGTATGCTTAGGGTTAGGATCACCACAGTGACCTACATTCATATACATTGAAAATTGCCCATAACCTTACCATCATAACGTTATAATTGCATATTTTTCAATACATGAATTTTTCAGTCTCCTACAGGATGACTATATTCATATGTTGAAACAATATTTACGGAGACTAAAGATATCCACAGATATCTTATTTGTCTTAATTAGGAGTAATTACACTCACCTAAAAATACTCGACTTTAGATGGTATAAAGTATTAAAACTCTGGTGACTACCCACAGGAGCACCTAAGTTTCATTTTATTATGTATGTGTTGTCTTTTAAGTTAAAGCCTTATCAAATTATTGTATCTCTCTTTATATTGCAGTTAGCCTACCCACTCACCTCAACTCGCATGCTTCTTCTGTCCCTATACTTACTGGAACCAACTTCTCTGAATGGAAGGAGCAAGTTGAGTTCACCTTAGGAGTACTTGATTTGGATCTGGCCCTCCTCAAAGATAAGCCAGATCCGCTTACTGACAAAAGTACCCCTGAGGAAAAGACTCTCTTTAATGCTTGGGAGAGATCTGACAGACTAAGCATCATGTTCTTGCGAATGACCATAGCCAGCAACATCAAAACCTCCCTTCCTAAGCCCATGAATGCTAAGGATTACATGAAAGCCATAGAGGAAAGGTTTAAGACTGTAGACAAGTCCCTTGCTGGGAAACTAATGGCAGATCTTACAACCATAAAGTTCGATGGTACTCGCTCAATGCATGAACATGTTATTGAGATGACCAACCTCGCAGCTAAGTTGAGAAATTTGGGAATGACTGTGGATGAGTCTTTTCTCGTCCAATTTATCCTGAACAGTTTACCTCCTCAGTACGGGCCATTCCAAATTCACTACAACACTATTAAGGACAAGTGGGCAGTGAATGAATTGGCTAATAAGCTGGTTCAAGAAGAGGCACGACTGACTCAACAAGGCATTAAAGTGGCTTATTTTGTTCAAAAAGCTGGACATAAAGCTGGGATAAAGCACAATTCAGGCCAGAAAAGGGCACCACCCAGATCTAATGAGGCCAATCAACCACCCAAGAAGAAAAAGAAGGAAGACTTGTGCAAATTTTGCAAGAAACCTGGACATTTTGCAAAAGACTGCACTAAACGAAGAGAATGGTTCGAAAAGAAAGGTAACCCTATGGGTTTCGTAAGTTATTTCGAATCAAATCTTACTTATGTTTCTTCCAATACTTGGTGGATTGACACTGGTGCTAACGTTCATGTTTCTAACACAATGCAGGGATTCCTTACGACCCAAACCATAAACCCAAGTGAGAACTTCTTATTTATGGGAAATCAAGACAAAGCTCCAGTTGAAGCTATTGGAACCTTTCGTCTTGTTTTAGATAGCGGTTTTCAGTTAGACTTATGTCAAACTCTTTATGTTCCGTCTATTTCCCGTAATTTAGTTTCCGTAAGTGCACTTGATAAAATTGGTTATTCGTTTCAAGTTGGAAATGGTAAATTCAGTTTATTTAAGAATTCTGAACTTATTGGTTCGGGGATTTTAATTGATGGTTTATACAAATTCCATCTTAAACAATTTGCTGAAACCCATCTTACCCTGCATTCTAATGTAGAAACAAAGCGTAAGTCGTCTAAAAACGACTCCTATTTCTTGTGGCATAAAAGGCTGGGTCACATATCCAGTGAAAGGATCAAAAGATTAGTAAAAGATGGTGTCCTTCCGGATCTAGACTTTACTAATCATAAAGCTTGTGTGGATTGTATTAAAGGAAAAACAACAAAACACACAAAGAAAGGAGCCACAAGAAGTACCCAGCTTCTTGAAATAATACATACAGATATTTGCGGACCTTTTGACGTTCCAACTTTTGGGGGAGAGAAGTATTTCATTACCTTTATTGATGATTACTCACGTTACTGTTATCTATACTTGTTGCATGATAAATCTCAGTCAGTGGATGCTGTACAAGTGTTCATTACTGAAGTCGAAAGGCAACTAGATAGAAAAGTGAAAATCATAAGGTCAGATAGAGGTGGTGAATTTTACGGAAGGTATGATGAAACAGGACAACATCCTGGACCTTTTGCAAAACTTCTCCAAAAGCTTGGAATTGTTGCCCAATACACAACGCCTGGATCTCCATGGCAAAATGGTGTAGCTGAAAGGCGAAATCGTACATATATGGAAATGGTTAGATCCATGATGAGTCATGCCAATTTACCTATATCATTATGGATGGATGCTCTACGCACAGCTGTTTACATCTTGAACAGGGTTCCTAGTAAGGCAGTTCCAAAGACACCTTTTGAACTGTGGAAAGGATGGAAACCTAGTTTAAGACATCTCCAAGTTTGGGGTTGCCCAGTTGAAGCTAGAATCTACAATCCACAAGAAAAGAAATTGGACTTTAAGACGATCAGTGGTTACTTCATAGGTTACCCAGATAAGTCCAAAGGATATAGGGTTTATTGTCCTAACCATAGTACGAGAATTGTTGAAACTGGTAATGCCAGATTCTACGAGAATGGCGAAATCAGTGGGAGTAATAAAGTTCAAGATGTGATCATTCAGGAAATAAGGGTACATGTTCCTTTACCCTCTATTTCGAAAGATGGGAACCCTCCCATTGTTGAACCATTCAACAATGAGGAACACCCAATGAATAATCCACAACTCCATAATGAGATTATTGCCAATGAACCTATGGATGCAACACCAGCGGAACCGGCATTAAGAAGGTCTCAAAGACAAAGGAGATCCGCTATTTCCAATGATTATATGCTTTACCAAGTAGAATCTGAAGATGGGACAATGAAAGACCCGGTTTCTTATTCACAAGCCATTAAAGATGTTAATTCTAATAAATGGATTGATGCCATGAAGGATGAATTGAAATCTATGGCAGAAAATCAAGTATGGGAAGTAGTTCAATTGCCACCAGGACACAAAGCAGTTGGCTGTAAGTGGGTTTTTAAGACCAAGCGCGATTGCAAAGGCAATATTGAACGACATAAAGCCAGACTTGTTGCCAAAGGTTTCAATCAGAAAGAAGGTATTGATTATACTGAGACTTTTTCTCCTGTGTCCAGAAAAGACTCACTTAGAATTATCATGGCATTAGTGGCTCATTATGACCTTGAGTTACATCAAATGGACGTCAAAACCGCCTTTCTTAATGGAGACTTGCAAGAGGAAGTCTACATGCGTCAACCTGAAGGCTTCATAATTGAAGGTCAGGAAGACATGGTCTGCAAACTTAAGAAATCACTATATGGACTGAAACAAGCTTCCAGGCAATGGTATCTAAAGTTCGATGAAATTATTACTGATTTTGGTTTCAAAGAAAATATCGTTGACCCTTGCATATACCTTAAGATCAGTGGGAGCAAGTTCATATTTTTAGTTCTGTATGTTGATGACATCTTATTAGCCAGCAGTGACCTTGGTTTATTACATGAAACCAAGACTTATCTCTTTAAGAACTTTGAAATGAAAGATATGGGCGAGGCATCCTATGTGATAGGAATAGAGATATTCCGTGATAGGTCACTTGGTATTTTGGGATTGTCTCAAAAGGCATATATTGACAAAGTTCTAGAGAGATTTGGCATGATGACATGTTCCTCTAGTCCTGTTCCACTGCATAAAGGAGATAAGCTTGATCTTACGCAGTGTCCACAGAACGAGTTGGAACGTAAAGAAATGGCACAATATCCTTATGCTTCTCTCGTAGGGAGTTTGATGTATGCACAGGTCTGTACGAGGCCTGACATTAGTCATGCTGTTGGCATGTTGGGTAGATTTCAAAGTAATCCAGGGATAGCTCATTGGAAAGCTGCAAAGAAAGTACTGAGATACCTAAAGGGAACACGGAACTACATGCTCACATATAGAAAATCAGGACACCTACAGGTGACTGGTTATTCAGATTCAGATTTTGGAGGATGTCCTGACACTAGACACTGCACTCTTGGCTATGTGTATCTCTTATCTGGAGGTGCAATATCATGGAAAAGCCAGAAATCCGAGTTGCTTTACACATCCACCATGGAGGCTGAGTACGTGGCATGTTATGAGGCTGCAATTCAGGGAGCGTGGTTGCGTAATTTTGTCTCTGAGTTTGGAGCTTTGAGTTTCATCTCTAAGCCACTAACTCTGTACTGTGACAATGAAGCTGCAACTTTCTTCTCCAAGCATGACAGGATATCTAAGGGAGCAAAACACATGGACCTTAAATATCTATCACTGAAGCAGGATGTTAGACTAAAGAAAATTGTCATTGAGCATACAAGAACAGATCTCATGGTTGCAGACATATTCACAAAAGGACTACCTCCAAAGACCTTTCAGGGACATACTCAAAGTATGGGTCTTGAAGATAGTTCCTAGTTATCATTTATCTGCTCTTTATCATGTTCTTGTACATGACATTTATTGAGCTCTTAATTTATTGCTACATCTGCTATATATTCTTTCTGTTATCCATTGTGTACATATTTATGATTGGATGAATGCTAACAGAAACAGTCTTGTAACAAAGACATTATGGGACCATTATGCAAATCTCCTCTTATGGTCTAGTTATGAAAGTTGTCACTGATGTGGTACATGGAAGGAATCATGTTATGGAATGATGTGTGCACGCCATGACTCCCATTGACAACCGGATTAGCCAAGACACTTATGATAACCGACTAAAGAAGAGCTTAGCATGTAACGCGCGCCTTATGACTCCTATATGAAAACACTAATGGATCTTCCTATCGACCAAGTGGGAGACTGTAAGGAAATTACTTTTAGGTCCTTTACTTGGACCACAAGTCCTTCCCTTTCCCGAAATTGTGGTCATTATAGGAATTTCGTTTTCATAGGATACATGCTATTTTCTACAAAATCAGGTTTTAATTAAGGAGTTATATTCCATATCAATCACTACCTTGATGGACGGTTGAGATTGAATTAAAACCCTAATTGGAATTTCGGTCCTCTCTCCACCTATAAATATAGACTTTTGTCCATCACAAAAGCTAGCCGCAATTATCAACACATTAGGGTTTATAGGCGAGGAGAGAGAAACCGAAACTCTTCACTAAAGTTTTTCTACAACCAGATTCAACATCAATCAGTAGCAGGATTCGGCAGCAGGATCAAGAATCTCCTCGTACCATGATGAACGGAGGTAATTCTTAATCCTTCTTATATCGAAATCTTATTGTGATTATCATGCAGTTCAAGATCTTAGGGTTTATGTTAAAAACGAATTAACAAGAAGGTGGCAGAAGAGTTCTACTAATAGTTTAGCATAATAAAATGGGTATTAATTTAAACAAACAAAAATAAAAATCTATTTAAATAACTAATAAATTGATCAAGAGATTCACATTACATCAAATTTAGCAATAAATCTACCTTTTGAGTTTTTTTTTTAATTATTACCTTTCGATACATTATCACAACATGTATACAGAGAAACAAGACAAAAAAAAAAAAACGGACAAAAGAGTTGACTTTTCTGGTTAGATTCCGTTCACTGTATAAAAGTAAGTAGGGCATAGTACCGAAACTTTTTTGAAAACCACTGAGATATTATTGAAAGATTACCCCATCAATATATTCTTACGTGGAAGGTTACAGACTTTCGATTCTTCCTCAAAACACTGCACCAACCAAAGTGTTTATAGACTTGTCAATTCTGGGTTCGAAGTGAACATTGATGTCCCTGGCTGTTTCCAGTTGTCGATACACAGTGTAAGTTCATTTTTAGAATTGTTTTTTTAAAATGTTTTTCATTCAAATGAATTAAAATTATATTTTTATTTTATTTTATTTTTTAAAAATTATTTTTGATATTATTACATGAAAATATTTAAAAATATATTTTTTTATTTAAAATAAAAACAAAATTATGTCAATTTTTTTTTTAAAATATTTTTAAAACATAGTTTCAAACAATGGTGGACAGAAGTTTTTGTCTTCGTTGTCACTATAATCCACCAAAACTTCGAGGTGACAAGTTTCCCTTGAGCTTTGTAAGTCTGTAAGGGATTCTGACTCCTGTAGTGATGCTGCATTGATGAACACCCTGACAGTGCATGCAATGTAATATCTTTTATTAACTGGAAAAGAAAATGTATCGATTCTCTAATCTAACTCCATTGCCTCCAATGGCACATGGATCAATGCAGTCGAAAAAAAGAAAAAAAAAGGGTGCATGTGTCTGCAACTACACGTAATCTCTTGTCTGTTTTGCACCATTAATTAGGGTGCAAAGTCAGGATTGTATCACCTTTTTGGTTACAGAAGTCAAGATTATTTTAATTTCAGACAAGAGAATTAACATGTATTTAATGTCCAAAGCACTATCGTTTTCGTTCATGGTGTCTAGTTACTGTAATCTTCAAGTAATAACTCTGAAAAGCTCGGAATTGTCTCGGTTTTTCTTAAAAAATTTACAAGAGAATTAATTTAGATGCCGGTAAATCCTGTCGGAGCACATCATCAATCCCTTCACATCAACCATCTCGTTTTTTCTTGTCATTATCTGCCGAAATCAATATCATTAGGTGAGTATTGGTCGGGGGTTGAAATTTACGTTGATAATTGCGTATCAGAGTTTTTGGTTACAAAAGATCAGGACAGGTCGAATAGATATAAACTCGGTGCATCCAATGCATGCCACGCAATTCAAATCCAACATCTAGCTAGCTAGCCCTCGGACATAATTGCAAGTGTTTTCGATGGGAAGAGTCAACTTAATGTTATTATAAACTTGACTGTCTGGTTTCTGACCCGGGCCTGCTCGTGGAATGTTCTGGCTTCTTTCATTTCTAAATCATTTAGCTAGAGAATTCTTGTTTGAATTTCATTCAATTTCAGCAAGCATCATCATCGTTGTTGCAAGTTGGCCATTGTTCCCTTTTCTGTGATTGGTCTAGGCAGTAACCCCATATGCACAGCATCAAAGTTATGTCTGTAAATCCGACACACCATATTCCACGACATGGCCAAACTTTGTAGTTTTCCCACAGGAGTGATGATACCATTAACTCAAAAAAAAGAAGAAGAAAGGCTGATGTGTAATCGAAAATTTAACTGGCCTTCGAGGAAACAACTTGCCAATTTGAATAAACAGATAATATTCGTTTTTAATATAAGAGAATGCTGCGTTTGATGGGGAGGAAACTCATTGGTCTAAGCCTCTAAGGTTTAGGTTATGACACATCTACGTTGGACTAACTTATTCACAAGTCTCACAAATGTATAGTTAATTTACTAATAAGAACACTTGTAGCACAAGAGGTGATCAAGATTAAACCTTTTTTTATTGCAACGAAAAAGATTTCATGTTTTGTCATGATGACGGCATCTCCACGTTCAAAATTAGGAACAGAAGATACCATTTATAATCAACTAGTGACTTTGATGGGTCATACAGAGCATTTTTATCCATGGTCCCTAGAGATAGATTGAGTGGAGTCTCCACTAGATTGGAGACTCAGCTTCAACTTTCTTGAGCTCTGCTTGTGGGAGAACTGTTTTGCTAGCTCCAATCCATCGGAATGACAGAGAGGAAAAAAGGTTTTGACTTTTGACGTGCCGGGTCAAACTGACTAAATCCACACTAGCAACTCCTCGATCCAAAACTTGCTCGTCACTCGGTTGATGGGGTTCGGAATATACGACACGGAGGTTGGGCTAATTCATCTTTGTTCTTACGTCAGGATAATTAAGAACACAAGGCTAGAAATACAAAAGCCCTGGGCCCAAGTAGATAAGTAAATAAGCCCACTTAAAATATTTGTAGAGAATAGCCTAGAAGAATTCTTTCAACCCCAGGCCTCCACGAACAATTTCACTGGGCCTTCCTCGATCCAGATCCTTTCTAGGCTACACCGTGGCCACTTCAATCCCATACAAACGACCCTTTTTATCTCTTCTCAAAAACCACGGTAAAACCCGGCCTGATAGGTTGGCACAAAACATGTTTGGATTTTATTTATATTTTAAATATTTTTAAAATTGTTATTTACTACAAGTTGTGTTGAAATTTATACATGTTTGAATTCAACATAATACAAACATTTTTTATATAGTGTATATCAATCCACTGTGACTCACAATCGACTTGATAATCCAAATTCCTTAACAATTATTCTCTAAAAAATAATAACATTGATTCTTAATCAGTAATAAAAACATAAAAAAGAATGTCAATTTTCAATGGAACTCGATCCTATTCATTCATTTCCTCTGGTGTTTCTTAAACGATTTGTCACTAACAGGAAAAAGAGCAAAGATAGTTTGAAATGGTAGTCTCTTTTCATCTGCATGGAATTACCCCGATGAGGTTATGTTTGAGTTGGTTCATCTGTTTAGTCTTGATATATATATATATATATATATATATATCGTTGTTCTAATTGACGTTTCTTTTTGGTCCATTTGATTTCATCCTCATGTTTGATGCACGTTGTTGTTGCCTTTGCTATGGAAGATCGTCTATGTACCTCTACCTTGATTCGATCAAGAAAGTGATACTATAGTATCAGGGTCATAGAATGGCCCTTTAAAATCAGATTAGCTCTTCAATAAAAACCCAGCTGATTGAAAGTTCCGAGCCCCTGGAAAGAAATATTGTACTTCGAAGGGAAATAGGTCATCCCATGCAGAACGAAAGTCAAAGGCTCAGAACTCAACACATAACAATTTCGCACATCAACAAGGTACCAGCCATTAATTTGTATGTGAGCGTGTACCGCTGATATCCATTTGTTAAGAAAATATATTAAAAATAAATCGACGGACGACAGCTTGATTCCATGGTATGGCATGACAGCTTCACCGAGTTTTACTTTTGCTGATGACCAGAAGAAGAAGAAAAAATGGATATTCAATCTTTGTTTAGCAGAAAGCTACGAGGACTTACCAACCCTAGCTAGCCTGATCTATCTTTGTCTCCATGTTTTCTTCTGTTACTAAACAAGAATGTCTTTCTTTTGTTTTCAGGCAAGGGGGGCTTACAACCATTGTTTGTGATCCAAGTAAGTATGTTGAAATGGCGCCCTAGCTAAGTAGGGTTCGGGGCTCCATGAATTTTAAAGATGAAGGCTTAGAAATAAAACGTATAAAGTCAGTTTGTAAAGGCCATTGATGCGTAATTAGCTGCGCAGAGGATCTGTTTGCCAGCAGCGGAAGTAAACTTTTGTTCAAGGATGATCAATATATTTTAATTTTATCCCATTTTTGTTTTATTAATCTGAACCACAACTTACTTGTTGATCATTTTCAAGATGCCTGAGAACGAAATATCCTTTCGGATAGCTAACCTTTTTGCACAAAAGAATATCAGTTCGTGCCAGATTGAAAATAAAATATTCCGGTTCCTTGTTTGCAGCAGCTCAGAGGACTGCAGAATCATATCCATGCCTTGATTTATGCTTCTTTAAATCTCTGTGAAACGCCATGCATTGTAATGGAGTACAAGCCAAGCATCTATATATATACGTTCTGCTTAAGTTACTTATCTTCTTCCCAGAGGTCTGTCACGAAAGATGGACGGGGAGAACGATGGATTACCATCTCTCAAATTACTAAATGTCATCAGCTCATAAAATCATATATAGGCACATGATCATGATCGATTGATGATGATCAACTCTAACTATCATCCATAGACACACGATCGTTCGAGCTCGTAAATCATAATCAGGGAGAGAGAGACGAATTAATGAAATGAATGAGATTTCGATTCAGATTTTGTATATTCTAATCAGGCATTGCATCATAAATTATACCTTCATACGGCGCCTTAAATCAAAAGTCTACTTTCGGACCCGTTTTTTGGGAGTCTTGCTCCTCAGACAGGGAAGTAGCTGGACCCTGCACCAAAGTTTTTATATGTAAGAAAAAAAAAAACGTAGGGAAAAGACAAAAGCATCCTAAAACACTTGGTAGATTTCGTTGATTTATGCGTAAGAATATTTTTTTATCATATAGTTTTCTTTTAAGAAAAACTAAAATATTTCCAAATGTTTTTTTTATGATCAATTCCGACGTAATTTCATTTCTTGGAGGTTTCAAGGGTCACTTCGGGAAGAAGAAGATGGTGCATGCAGGGTTTAAAAAATGTTTTTCACTTTAAAATTATATTAAAATATATGAATTTAATATACTTTCCAAATACATCTAAAAACAAAAACCGCCGCTCACCTAGCAATCACTTAACAGGCTACCTTGCAGGCGCGCGATCAATCATCCACTGAAAAACGTTTGTGACATTAATGAAAGAAGTGTCTCGTGGAGCTAAATTGCTGGGGAAACGCAGTCAAAAACTCTAATAAAAACCCTAATCGTGACTTGTGCCCTAATATATTCCAAAATCCAAACCCATACCTCTCTCTCTCATGTGACTGTCTGCGTTCCATTATCTTTAGAGCCCCACTCCCAAAACAAACCCACCTCCCCCTCCTCCTCGGTAACCAAATCACTTCAATGTTTCACCACCCCACAGAAATTACACACACTGTAAAAACAAATCTGGGCCTTGAGCCAACTAGATGCTACAATGAAATTTCCTCTGTATCCACGCCACCCTTCCCTTGTAGCACAGGCCACGTTTAAGACGGTGTAGTTTATGCAATCTTATAGCATACAAACATGATGATAAGGAAAAAGACATTGAAATTGGTTGCTTACTCCAAAACCCTTTTACCTTTCACAATCTCCGAAGCTGCCTCACTCCTGTTATCACTTCCCTAGGCACCCTCCCTGAACACTCCGTTTTATTGTTTACTCTCTTTTTCTGGAGGAGCGAAGATGGATGCTAGATTCTGAAACTCTCGAATCTTATCTTCATTACACACCTGACCCACGTACACCTCCAAAAAAATGCCATATCTTTCATTGTTGGGAAGGGTGATTTCTACTATTTTGCTGAGCAGTTATTTATACCTGTCAACCATGATTGCTATTAGGTCGAAGTTTGAAGTAATCCTGGCCATCGATTTATATAATAGAATCCACCTATCGTTTTTTTTTTTCATGCACTAATCAAAGTGCAGCATGCATTTATATGAGTGATTTAAACAGTCAGGATTGCGCCATGTCAGCACCCGGGTCCCCCACCTATTGCCACGAGCAAGTAAGGATGAAGAAACGGATGTGAGCACCCAAAAGAACAAAAGTTCAACACTACCCCACTTGATAACACCATGCTTGCATGCTAGAACAAGGGCAATTTGGGCTATTCACTAAGAAACTTGCAGCGCCCATGTAAACTGCTAAAAAATAAGTGCTACCTATTTAAATGCCAAAGCTGAAAAAAGCAACAAGAAGAAGATTGCTCAGCCACCATCCACCATCTCAGCCACCATCTGCACCCAGAAACCGAGCATAGATAAAATGTGCAGTGTCAGAACTTGGACACAAAAAGCTTGATGATATCTTCATTTTGCTTACAATATTAGCACCACAACCTCCGGCCAACACCTAGCTTTGGTTGCCATTAACTTCAGAGAGGGAATTTTTTCGGGTAACGTTTTCTTCACTTTAACTGTATCAGCAACTCTTCCAGAAGAGATCTAATGGTACTCATCTTTTTTTATAGTTCACATGCATGGTTTCAACACTTTAGTGTAAAACTCAAGCATTCAAGCCTTCACGGGAACTGCTCTCACATGCATGTTGTCTCCTGAGTGGACTTTCTTTCACCATCTCTGTATCTCCAACACTATCGCCATTTTCAAAATCAACAAAAAAAACCCTCCTTTCTATTAGCCCAAGATTTCTGAAATCACCGCCGCTCTGATGGAGAAGCCAAGCCACCATTCCCTCTTGTTTTGCTCATTCTTGGTAATAATGATAACCAGCACCAAAACATTTTTTGTAGTCTCTCTATCTTCTGATGGAGAAGCTCTTCTTTCTCTTATCTCAGCGGCAGACCAATCAGCAAAAGCATCCTCATCAATCCTCTCCTCATGGAACCCATCAAGCCAAACTCCATGTTCATGGCAAGGCATTACATGCTCTCCACAAAATAGAGTCATTTCCCTTTCTCTCCCTAACACGTTCCTTAACCTTTCCTCGCTGCCCTCTCAACTCTCCTCCCTTTCCTCTCTACAACTTGCCAATCTCTCCTCGACTAACATCTCTGGCGCTATCCCTCCTTCATTTGGCCTACTCACCCATCTTAGACTCTTAGACCTCTCCTCTAACTCTCTTTCTGGTTCTATACCACAGGAACTTGGCCAGCTCTCTTCCCTTCAGTTTCTTTACTTGAACTCCAATAAATTATCTGGTGGGATACCTCCCCATCTCGCGAACCTTACTTTTTTACAAGTTCTTTGCTTACAAGACAATCTCTTCAATGGTTCAATACCATCCCAACTGGGCTCTTTGGTCTCGCTCCAGGAATTTAGAGTTGGAGGCAATCCTTTTCTTACAGGAGAAATACCTGCACAATTAGGACTGTTAACCAACCTCACAACATTTGGTGTTGCAGCAACTGGTCTTTCAGGGGTAATACCACCCACATTTGGGAACTTGATCAATCTACAAACTCTGGCTCTTTATGACACTGAGGTATCTGGTACTATACCACCTGAACTCGGTTTATGTTCAGAGTTAAGGAACTTGTACTTGCACTTGAATAAGCTCACTGGCTCAATCCCCCCTCAACTGGGTAAGCTGCAAAAACTTACTAGTTTGCTTCTCTGGGGAAACGCACTATCTGGAGCAATCCCAGCTGACCTTTCAAATTGTTCATCACTTGTTTTGCTTGATGCTTCTGCTAACGATCTTTCTGGCGAAATACCTGCTGATTTAGGAAAGTTAGTGTTTCTCGAGCAGCTTCACTTGTCTGATAATTCACTTACTGGTATAATACCTTGGCAGTTGAGTAACTGTACAACTTTAACTGCTCTCCAGCTTGACAAGAACCAACTGTCAGGTACAATTCCATGGCAGGTTGGCAACTTGAAGTATTTGCAAAGCTTGTTCTTGTGGGGTAATTTAGTGTCCGGTACAATACCAGCCTCTTTTGGGAACTGCACCGAATTATATGCTCTTGATCTTTCACGAAACAAGCTCACGGGCTCAATTCCAGAAGAGATTTTCAGCTTGAAGCAATTGAGCAAACTTCTGCTTCTTGGGAACTCATTATCAGGGGGATTGCCTCGCACTGTTGCAAGTTGTGAGTCTTTAGTGAGATTGAGGCTTGGAGAAAACCAGCTTTCAGGTCAGATTCCTAAGGAGATAGGCCAATTGCAGAATTTGGTATTTCTGGACTTGTATATGAATCATTTCTCTGGTCATCTTCCTTTGGAGATTGCCAACATCACTGTTCTTGAGCTATTGGATGTGCACAACAACTACATCACTGGAGAGATACCATCTCTGCTAGGAGAGCTTGTAAATCTGGAGCAGCTTGATCTTAGCAGGAACAACTTCGCAGGTAAAATTCCATGGAGTTTTGGAAACTTCAGTTACCTGAACAAGCTCATTCTCAATAACAATCTGCTCACAGGGGCAATCCCAAGGTCCATCCGAAACTTGCAGAAGCTAACTCTGCTTGATTTGAGCTCTAACAGCCTCTCTGGTCCAATCCCACTTGAAATTGGTTATGTCACAAGCTTAACGATTAGTTTGGATTTAAGCTTAAATGGATTTACTGGCGAACTTCCTGAAACGATATCTAGCTTGACACAGTTACAGTCACTTGATCTTTCCAATAATTTTCTTTATGGAAAGATCAAGGTTCTCGGTTCCCTTACTAGCCTCACGTCCCTTAATATCTCCTACAATAACTTTTCAGGCCCAATTCCTGTATCACCATTCTTCAGAACTCTATCTTCGAATTCATACCTCCAAAACCCAAGACTTTGTGAATCCACAGATGGTACTTCATGTTCTTCGAGAATAGTTCAAAGAAATGGATTAAAATCAGCCAAAACTGTAGCTTTGGTTTCAGTGATTCTGGCTTCAGTGACCATAATAGTTATCGCTTCCTTGGTTATAGTCGTGCGGAACCAAAGGTATGCAATGGAGAAATCTTCAGGAGCATTAGCAGCTTCATCAGGAGCCGAAGATTTCTCCTATCCTTGGACTTTCATCCCATTTCAGAAGCTCAGCTTTACCGTTGATAACATCCTAGATTGCTTGAAGGAGGAGAATGTGATCGGGAAAGGCTTTTCTGGTATTGTTTACAAGGCTGAGATGCCAAATGGGCAGTTGATAGCGGTGAAAAAGCTTTGGAAAACAAAACAAGATGGGGATCCGGTGGATTCTTTTGCTGCAGAAATTCAAATTCTTGGGCACATTCGACACCGGAATATCGTGAAGCTTTTAGGCTATTGTTCGAATAGGAGTGTCAAGCTCCTTCTGTACAACTTCGTTTCAAATGGCAATCTGCAGCAGCTTCTGCAGGTGAATAGGAACCTGGATTGGGAAACGAGGTACAAGATAGCTGTTGGTTCAGCTCAGGGTCTAGCTTATCTTCATCATGATTGCGTGCCAGCAATTCTTCACAGAGATGTTAAGTGCAACAACATACTTCTTGATTCAAAGCATGAGGCCTATTTGGCAGATTTTGGCCTGGCCAAGCTGATGAGCTCTACCAATTATCACCATGCCATGTCCAGAGTAGCTGGGTCTTATGGCTATATCGCCCCAGGCAAGCTTCCCTTATATTTGAAGTCCAATATATATGTTCATGTTTTGTTTAGTTGCTTTATCGTCATATGCTTATGATTCTTATTTCATTTGCTAATAATAAATATTTTTCCATGATCATTGCAGAGTATGGATACACCATGAACATTACAGAAAAGAGTGATGTTTACAGTTATGGAGTGGTATTGCTAGAGATCATAAGTGGACGCAGTGCTGTGGAGCCTCAAGTAGGAGATGGATTACACATAGTTGAGTGGGTGAAGAAAAAGATGGGAAGCTTTGAACCAACTGTATCGATACTAGATGCAAAACTTCAAGGTTTGCCAGACCAAATGGTGCAGGAAATGCTGCAAACACTCGGAATTGCAATGTTCTGCGTGAACTCTTCTCCTGCAGAGCGCCCCACCATGAAGGAGGTGGTGACATTGTTAATGGAAGTAAAGAGTCCACCGGAAGAATGGGGAAAGACTTCTCAACCTCTAATAAAACAATCATCGAATCAAAGATGAAATAATTTTGGTCCATGTTTTTCTTTGCTTCCAAGGTAATCATTGATCGATTCTCTTTTCCTATCCCAAGAAGACAAGAGTAGGAGGATTGTTGAAAAAATTGAAGAGAGTGCTTTGGATATTGTTATCAGATTTAGCTGGTGGTCCTGGGTGGGTTTCTTGTACAGTTGTAGAAACAGCAATGTGGTTGAATCTGCTTCATCCTTCGCTTTTTCCCAATTACAATTTTTTATTTACATGCAACTCCATGCATTTCCTTTTTCCCCTCATTAATGTTACTAAAGCTCCTGAATTTCTGTGAATTATTATCTGGTGCTTATTCCCTCCCTCCCTCTACAGGATTAGATTCCTAAATTTCAGCCAGAATCTAGGTTGTGGTGCTTGCCACAGCTGTTGGCAGTTGAAACATCATCATAAAATAAATTGCAACAGATAACATAGAAATATATATTCAATCAAATTTACTGGACTGCACGTAATGACATATATACAAGTAACAGGATTCACGCGACATGCATCGAGAGATCGAACAAGAGATAGAAGTAAATGAAAATAGATAATCAGAATCATGTCCACATTCGAGGATGTCTAAAACGTGGGACAGGTGGGTCGTGTCTGGCCATGTTCGAGTGCAGAAAATAGAATCGTTAAACCTATTACCGGTGGAATTGCTACTGAACTCAGAAGAACTCTCCATACATATTTATGCATGTAGGGCCTATGATGCAGATAAAAGCTGGCAGATAGAAACAGGCCATGCTCTCCTCTTCTTTCCCCTCGTGCCTCAACAAGCTAATTCGTGTCCCCTTTCTCACTATTCTTCACTTGGTCCACACACCCCCTTTTTTCATGAGACACAAGAATCGGGTCAAAAAGAAGTTCTAATAAGAGAATAATCAGCAGCTCATTACAGCAACATCCCCATTTCCCTCTTGCTCGCTGCCCTTTTAGTTTAAAATAAAATCCAGAAAAAGAGAAGAATCCGTTGTTTAACTCGAATTCAGATCGTCAACGCGATAATACCTTGATGTAAGGTGAATAAAGAAATAAAGATCCATGATTAGTTAAATAAGCTTCCCTTTTTGTTTCTTTCATGGTCATGTCAATCTTTACGGGCCAAGGCAATTTGAAATAGAAATGATGTCTGCAGACCACATTCATCATGCATTTGCATTGGAGCCTCCCCGACAGGAGGTTATGATTTATGAAGCTGCGTAAAACTTCAATTAAATATTTTGGTTTTCATGGGCTAGGCTAGAATATTTGGGCTTAATACTGAGCTGGACTAGGATAATTGGGTCTCAGTCCTCTCCTCCAATAAGATAAAAATAATAGGCTCCTGGGTATGAAGATAGGTTAAATAAAGAGAGAGAAAACCTTTGGCTAGCCTACATATATACTTTCTAACCTTTTGTCTTCAGAACTTAATTTTCTAACAGCAAGAACCTAACTGGGAGATAATCTTAAGAGGGGAAAATACTCTTAAGGATATTCTCTAAACACACCTGGAGTGTTTTTTACATGTTAACAAGTATCATGCAGCCTGTTACTCTTGAAGCAAGCAATCAATGGCGGAAAATGTACAGTTATACTTGACCCAAAAGGGTAGACTATATATATATGGATAGATAGATAGATAGATAGATAGAGAGGGGGGGGGGAGCCCCGACAGGAGGTAGACAAGACAACCAGTTCATGCTGATTAGCACATGAAAATCGATGTCGTCTTCTTTAACTAAAAAAGAAAAGTTCCATTGTCAAAATGGTTGCAACAATTGTGTCTTCTTTGGTCGAATTCAAGTTGCGTGGTTTTAGCTCTAAATAAAATGAATGAAGAAGTTACTCCTCCAATCGTAGTTGCATGATCTGGTGCTTTTCAACTCGAACTCGCCCTATGGTGACATCAAGATGCAGCAGAACTTGCTACTTGTCCATGATTTGCCGGAAGCTGTCCTGAAACATCGCAGCCAAAGAAATATCATAAAGAAGTTAGGACTCACAACCTTGCAATGCGAGTTCAATTTCGTAGCGACTTCTTCTTTTTAGACCACTCAGCTTGTCCCAAAAAGCCACGCCATTCCATCTGTCAATGTTCCCTGATGACATTTCTTTTCTCCACATGCATTTTATCTGTTTCTGATACCATTTTTCCTTGTCTCTTTCTTTTCCTTGTATGCTTTGATTGTTATATGGACTGCAGTTTCCTTCACCCCATTTCCTGTTATTTTTCAGTTATTTTATTTTATTTTATTTTAAGAGCTAGAAAAGAATATATAGATGATATGGAAAGATTGACGAAAGAAAAGATATTAGAAGGTCAAGTGAATTGCTTGGCAAGGAAGACAATGAAACTCAGTTTCCATTATTATGTCGATCGGGAGTTGGCAGGAAATACAGTATCATTCATTAGAAATATTTTCCAGAAAGTGAAATTTCTAGTCACTACCAAAGAGCAGCCTATGGATTGCCTGCTAGTTCATGGATCTAATTCCAGAAGAATATTCTATATTATAATTTGACTCGACACTTCGTTATGCCAGATAACTAAAAGTTATCAACTGCATACCATGCCATGCCAATCTACAAAGCAACATCCTTCGTCGAAACAACAATGGCATTGCCGCCTTCCAAATTGAGGTCCGCCATCTTTCCCCTCTCGATATCAGCTTTAACCAGTAGTGGAGGTACAAAGAACAATAACGCTAAACACATAGTTCATAACTATGTGAAATTATTTCAAGGTAAATTGTGGATCAGCTAAAAGCGAGTTATTTCAGAATGAACTAGGAAATCAATAGCGTGAAAAAGCTCTAAAGAGTGGAAGGGAAATTGAACAAGTTAAATGTTGTTGGCAATGCCTATCACTGGTTACTGAAAAAATACCCCATTCACGAACTAAATTTACTTCCTAAAGTTTTAAAAACGAAAATATAAACATTGCAATTTGAGCAGTTCCTGACACATCAAAGAGGCATCTGAAGGCAGGCGGTTTGAAAACTTTGAATGTAGTCGTATCTTCTTGCTACTATTGCATGAAATTGTAGCAGGCTTCAGGAGTGTACATGCTTACAAGTTGCATTTTTCCATCTTAATCTCCAACATTTTTGGGCTTTTACAAGATTTCGTAGGGTGTCGTATCTTCAGGAGTGTACAGGCTTCAGGATATGTTCTGCAAGATTTCGTAGTGTGCGTCATGGAAAAAAGGACAATAGAATAGATGGTTAAAGACATTCCCAATCCTTCGAAATTAAATGTGGCTTTTAGCCTGCCATATTGGTTGGGCAATATGAGATCCAAGCCCACTTGTAGAATAGCTGCCCAAAACTTGACTTGTTAGAGGCCACTGTGTGGACGAGGAATCTATATCCACTGTGTTTAAAAATTCTTCTTCTTCAATAAACAGACTACAACTCCAAGGTGTGGTCAAGTCTACATGTGGGAGACAACTGGGACAAAGAGGTGAGAGCAGTGCAAAGGAATAACAAGGACCATTCATCTCAGGGTTGAAGAAAACTGTAAGACTATCCATCTAGAAATGATCCGGTGGTAAAAGCTTGTGACTAAAATGTTTGCTCCCTTGTAGTCTCAAGTTTGAGTTCTGTAATTGCTAATATGATGATCACTAGAAGTTTACATGATTGTTCTGTAGTTGCTAATTAGCGATGTAAATAAAAATAAAAAACTGTAAGAATTCTGTATAAAAAGTACAAGAAACACGCAGTTAGTGCCTGTCAGCCCAGTACTAGGAGCCTTGAAGCAAGCAAACTTTAATGTAGTTGAATGTGTTTCTTACGCATTTCAGAGCACTCCATGGCAGATCCCTTCTCCTAGCATATTACCATTGAACTTGGCCTCATTGCCACCAAACCACAAAATGCTTGATTGACTGTGGCAACATGTGGGCACTTGATATTTTCTCCTAGCTCTCAATTTAAACCTTACATATCAATGTATCATCCTAATCTTTGGTGGGTTCTTATAAGCAAGAAGCTACTCATTGGATATAGTTAAAAGCAAACACTGCAATGGTGCATTCCAAGCTCAGCAACAGCAATGTTTCACCATAACACCTATCCATTTGCTTTTATCAAAATAAAATTCGTCACATCCATAATAAGAGAGGCAGACTTACCTAAACAAGCTCCAATTCATCAATCAAAGCATGAACATACGAGAAGCATATGACCATTCATTGTATCGGCCTCATATTGTCAAAAAAAATATTCTAAGCTACATAAAACAATATATTGTAAGTCAGAAGGTAACAGAGTTTTCACTATTAGTACCATTGAAATTATTAAATTTGAACCGATCCATTATTCAAAATCATCATAATTTCCTACCACAAATATCCAGTACATCATTTCCACCTATAACATCAGTACCAAAATTATCACCAGTGAGATCATAATACATTGCAAAACCTCAAAAATAGAAAGCACTAAAACAGAATTTAAGCGAAGATTCATTATCACAAACCTCATTAGTCATCTAACTGTTGAAGCTCGGCCTTTAACTGCTCCATCTTGAGCCCCCCTTTCACTCTCTGGCAATTTCCCTAGTAGTCCTTCAAACATGTCCATAGCTTCCTTCACTGCAGCCCTTGCACACTCAGCCTCTTCATCAAAATACACAGTCTCTTTTGACTCCGAAGCCATGTCTATCTCCTCTCTTGCCTCTGCAAACTTGAGGTTTATCCTGTCAACTTCTCTGTTTACATCTAACAAGGGCACCGACTCACCTCCAGACTCAGTACTGTGTCCTCTCCGATTTTGGTCGGTCAGGGACCGAGTTCGAGGGTTCGGTCTGAAAGGGTTAGTGAAAGTGTGGAGATTTGAGACGGGGGCTTGGAAAAATTTGAGGTTTGGAGAGTCGATTGAGTTCGGAACAAAATAGGTTGGAATCAGTGCTCGAAATTGGAGTGGAAACGGATTTGTGGGTTTCGGAGAATGTTCAAAAGGGAGCCTCAAAAGCAATTTGAAAAGAGAAATCTGCAATCGCTTCTGCATTTTCACTGAGCAAGAGAGCAGACACCCAAAAGAAATTCTCTAGGCTAAACTCTTGAAACCCCAAGTCCCAACTCCTTTCTTTTACAGGTTTAGACTGGGCCTAGGCTATATACAGATAGAAAATGTCTGGATGAAAGGCGTGGATCTTTCGTAGTTGTGCATATTAAGGCCCTTATCGATGTCAAAATGGATCATCATCAAACAACCGATAAAAATTGAAAAAATAGGAAGCAGATAGGCATGGTTTGGACGATGCATCGATGTGGGGAGACGGTGATTAATTCTTGTGTTTTTTTTTTAAAAAAAAAAAAAATTAAAAAAAAAATATTTTTTTATATTCTTAAATCATTTTCATGATATTAAAAAGCAAATGTTAAAAAAAAAGAATATTTTAATATATTTATAAATTAAAATCAATTTTCAAATCAACCACACTGTAAAATTTTGGGTACTTTCTAGTCAATTATCTCAATCTTGAAAACGAATGACACACTCAACCTCAAATTGTAACAAGGAGTTAGAGACACGAAAATATTGAAAGATTGTTTCATTTTGCTGGCAAAAAAGGTTTCATGCAAGTAAGCTTTATGTCATTACCGGTACGGAAAATTCAAGAGTTTTTGGCCATAGAACTTGGTCTAGAGGAAGATAGATACCCCAGTTGACGATGCCAAAAATCGGCAGGGGAAACATTTTGAAAACATGTGATGGGCAATTAGAAATGGTCAATGAAGGCTTACGTTTTGCTTCATCCAAAGCCAATGCAGCTAGGTAATAAAGCTCGCCTCGTGTTTATACCCAAACCAATCACTTTCTTTGTCATCAAGCCCTGCAAAATACACCAATCAAGAAAAAAAGCTATGGAAAAGTCAAGCCACTTGTAACACGAATCACAAACATAAGATTCACTTTGAAGGATGGCACACCAAGCATATCTTTCAAGTGAAATGTTAAATTCAAGGGTGAAGTTTTGATTGATATAATAGGAGCTTGTTCTTCACTCGGTAAAGTGACCGGTGGTAAGTAGCTTAAGACTAATTGCATTTTATGAATTGCAGATCAGAAAGCCCATCCATAATCGATTGCATTTTTTGCATCATTGGAACCTCTTTCACATCAGTAGCTTAAGACTGATTAGACAGGATGAAGGTTGCTGTTGTTTTTAAAAATGATTTATCCTTTGATTTGGTTTATCCTTTTAATTTCCAACATTTCTCTCGCTCACGATGATCCTGATCACAACAAGAACAGTGTAGTATTTTACTTTTAGAAGAGTTGAGGAGGGAATTATAACCTTGCTGAGCTCCTGATGTTGCATGCCCATTCCTCTATACTGCCATTGCTGCAATTTTTGCTATCTACCATCAATAACACTTCAGAAATGCAATCCTAAGCTGGAAATCAAAATTTAACACGCTGATTTACTGCCAGGAATATTAAATATATAAAAAGAAAGGTGATGTGAGAAAAATGAGGAGTACAACTATACGACGAAATGCCAGAGTGACGTGTTTGTCACTAACATGGAGCTTTTTCAAGTCGAGGGAAATGCAGGGAGCCCCACTGGACTCAGTACTAGAACCATAGCATTCAGCGTGAATGAAATCAACGGAAATGGAGAGTTGGATTTGCCTGACCAGGACAGTCCAAACCAAAAAAATACGCCAGCGAGTAGCGGGGGAGAAATTGAGGGGAAATGAAGGTGAGTCGAGAGGCGAGTAGCCGGCTACGGTGACTCTTTTTGAGATCTGAAACTCGGTACATAAGAGCCTTTTTATCCAATGACATCACTGCCGAGAAGAAGATCGGTAGTATTTGGGAGTGCAGTTGTAGTTGTTTATACATTAAAATAATATTTTTTTATTTTTATAAATTATTTTTGATAACAGCACATCAAAATAATTTAAAAATATTAATTTTTTTTATTTAAAATAAATAAATAAATAAATTTTAAACAAACACAATACAACTGCAGAAACAAACAGACAGGGGAGGCGAGGGATAAGAGTTTTGACTTTTGAGTACTGGGTTTTGGTGATGTTGGCCAAGGGTTTATTAGAGCATCTTCGTGGGAGAGCCAAGAATAAATAATTATTATATTTAGCTTTTTTCTCTTATTTTACAACTTTATCATGATAAAAAATATATATTATTAAAAAAAAACCATTCTTGTGTTTGTATTTAAATAAAAAAATATTATTTTATCAATTAAAACTTTGTTCATTAGTTTTAATTCAAAAATATATGTATTAAAATATAAATGGATTATCAAAATACACCTAAAAACATATATTTTATTGAAAACGCTCTTTGTTCCTCCCGTATTTTTTAAAATATTTAATAGATGCGTGTGGCCTATACGGTACAAAAACGGGCCAAGAGCCCGTTTCCAGCATCTGGCCCAAAAATGTAAATATTGGCGCCAAACGTTCAAGATTTAAACCTCCAGCACCCCCCTCTACCCGCCAAAAAAAACGCTAAAACACAAACCCCAAACAGATCGAGAAACAAAAGCGAAATCCCCTTTCCACCCAGATCAAGATCATGAAGACGATTTTCATCGCCCTACAGTGCTACCAGTGCTCCACGATGCAGGCACCCTCATCTCTCTCTAATTTTTACCATTTTTTCTGTTCATCTGCCCATCCCCGGGCATATACAATTTTGTTTTTTGGCGTGTCCAGGTGAAGCAGAAGAAGAAGAGCAGCAACAAGTGGACATGCGTAGTTTGCAACCAGAAGCAGTCCGTAAGGAAAGTCTTTGCTCATGGTTACATGGCTAAAGACCTCCGCAAGTTTGTCCAATCATTCAATATGTCTCGCAAATTCGCTGACGAACACGACTCCTTCGATCAAGAAGCAGCGCTAATCCCAACATCAGAAACTGATCATATTGGGTTAAATGAAGACTGCCAGAGAAAGAGGCGCTCTGATTGGACCGAGTACCTTGATGCAGAGGAAGATTATAATACTAAACAAGAGGACGAAGGTACCTGTACGTGTTTCTTTCTAAGTGTAGCTGTCTTAATTTTGATCAATTGATTAAATGGTTGAGTATTATTTTTTGCTAATGTCGATCATTGCGCCTAAAATTGAAATTAAGAAGGAAATTGGAATATGGTAATGCAGGAGAGGAACCTGGGCCAATGGTTGTGACAGAGTTGCCCAAGGAGATGTTTAAGAAACCCAGATTGAGGAATGATTTTGGGCAGAGTAGTGGAGATCATGGCAATGAGAATCAGTACAAGCCGGTTTTTTCAAAGAGGAATGCAAGCAAAATTGCCATGTCTCAAGGTACTGGAATCGCAGCAAATGAATTCAAGAGATTCCTCGTGTTTTAAGTTTGCAAATTTTAATTGTTTTGGTGAACTTTGAGTTGCAGACAAGGAATCAAGGAAATATCAGTCTACAGAGGATGCTGGCAATTCAAAATGGAGTGATTGCATGACACAAGCTGAGGAGGCAAGGATTTCCCAGCCGGAAATGGGGAAAATTAAGGCTTCCAAATGGAAAGATTACATAACGCAAGATGATGATGGTTTTAAATTCGGGAGTGGGAGAAATGCAGGAGCTCACCACCAGAACTGCGGTGATTGGGAGAACATATTGGATGACGATCAGAAGGTAGAAGATGATGTCCACCCAGACTTCATGTAAACATCTTTCACTCTATCCAAACTCTTTCTGTACAGGTCGGTGACCAAAACTAGCTGAAATTTGGTAGCTTTGACCTGCCTGTCATTGATTTGGAGTGCTGTTGATCTCGTATGAGGTCATGCTTTTACTTCTTTTAGAGGTTTAATTCTTCTACAGGTTAAGCTCATCCTGTCATTACACACCAGAGAAGATGCAGGGAACTCTGCTGAAATATGGTTTAGAGTCTAGACCTTGCAGCTTACAAAATGAGGATAGATAATGCGCACTTTAAAGCCCTAATTCCGCTAGCAATTATTCAGTACCCATTCACAAACACCAATGTATCATTGTAAAAATTCTAAAAAAAAGGGTGACTGGTCAATCAAGCCCTAAAACACTGGTCTCATAAACACCAAATTATCATTGTATTTACCCACAGTATTAAGCTATGCTTCATTCACTGAGTGCCAAGGAGCCAGGTTGATCACCAACGCTCGAAACGCCAGCTTCCTGAAGGACATGCATTGCCTCAGCCACCTTTTTCCTGAGAGCATCTGGAGATTCAATAAGATGCAGGACCTCTGTTTGATCCATCTCCAATAACATCCCGGTCACCTTTGCCACATGATCTGGCTCGAGACATTCCACAAGGGGATAAATCTGTTCACCCAGCATCTGCAAGAGATATATAGAAAGATAGCAGTTATGTTTCGAATATCTATCTTCACCAGATAAATAGCATTTTCCAAAAATAGGGGAGCAATGTGGATACCATCATGCAGTTCTCTGGAGTAGCAGAAGCCAGAGCGGTTGTGAGAGTTGAAATGAGCACCGGAGTGGTTGGCTGGGCATGACTAGGAGCTATCGGCATCCCTGAAGCCTCAAAGGGCGCCGGCATCACTGGACCACCAAAACCATGTTGAGCCACAGATGAATCTGTGCCATTTCTTGTGTTGCCCACGTATCTTAAGCCTTGATTAGCATTCCGGTGCAATAGCTGAATTCAAAATGAAGCGGATATGAAACATGAAATTTCAGGGGAAAGTTTGAACAAAACATTTCCAACAGATTGAAGTGCAATAATATGTCATCATTTAGCAATCAAGCAAACGCCTCTTTGCAATAAAAGCTAAGTAAAATTAAAAGGATTTGCTCGTGTAAAACAGTAAAATTAACATGTGAAAATTAGCGACCACACTTCTTAGGTTTGGGGAAACATGACGTTTTCTTATAACAGGTAAAGGAGGGGAATATGATTTGTTCTTTAGTGACAGATAAAGAAGGGAAGTGTTGAAAGACATGTAAACAACAAAGCACCTGCTGCTGCTGGTGGTTCCCTCCACGCCGCATACCCATCCTCTGCCCCTGTTGCCCTTGCCTTTGCAGCTGATATGGCATAGCAAAGTTCGGGCCAACACCGGCATGAATTCCAGGCAAGAGCTGCGGCTGGAAACTGTAACCGGCACGCTGAGGGGGCATCATACCAGGAGTTCCTTGGCCAAAATAGAGCTGATGTGGTACGAGCCTAGGTGCGCCAGGATGATATCCAGGAACTCCTGAAGGTAAAGTTGGCAATCCAGGCACCCGAATTCGAGCAAAATGTGCCTGAGAAGAAACATCATTTAAGATAATCCATCTACATTTCACAAATAAAATGAGAAAATAAGCGTTACATCAGATTCTACCCTTGTATACTTTCAAACTAATGAACTTTTGAACAGGTGTATCTCTAATCTCACCATGCACTACACTGATATTTCAGAAAACAGGGATGGAAAGAATCAAATTTGGGTGTTGAAAAGTAAATAGTGAGTTTAAAAGCAACCCTCGGATTCCTGCATGTATCTTGCTTTGTCCAATTGCATCTGGATCATGGCTTACAGGGTATCTGAATTATTTCACTCCCTAAAAATCCTAAAAAAGAGAGCAAAAAACCAGCAATTTATGCTGCAAACCAAAAGCTTCATCCAGATTAACAACAACAATGACCCAATGATATTGAAGAGCTCACTAGTCATTTTTTAAAGGTGCCACTGGTATAAAACAACTTTGAGGACTATGCACTTCTTCTACAGGTCATATAAAAAGATGAAAAATAAATACATGCTTTTCCCAGCAGCAAATGCTTTCTTATTGAAACAAAAAAGAGAGCAGTAAATGTTTGACGAGAAAAAATATGCAGTGATGGAAATCACCTGCAGCTGAGCCATCCTTTCTACTCTGCGTTGGGCAATGGCTACATACAGGGGTTTCTTTCCTATCATCTTTCCGTTCATTGCACTCAACTGAAAATAAAAATTGGTGATAGTTATTAATATACAAAAACTACAAATGTAAAAGGCCAGATGGCAAGATCTGATTAGCAATTAAAAATTAAAAACTTACAGCTCTTGAAGCTTCCTCAGGTGTAGAAAAGGCAACAAAACCAGAGCCCTTACTCAACCCTTGTTGATCAAGCATGACCTGGAGGGAGTATTAGTACATGAATAACAAAATTGAATTTATTTGCATGGAAAATAACCCACGTATCACTTCAAAAAACAATTGCATTGTAACTATTACTTATAAATAGATTATACCTTGCATGATGTTATGGATCCAAACTCAGAAAATAATTCCTTCAATTTTTCATCGTCAATGGTGTCACCAAGATTTTTTAGGTAGAGATTAGCAGCCTTCATTTGCTCATATCTGCTATTTCTTTCCTGTTCAAACTTGGCTTTCAACTCTGCCTCCCTTTCTCCTTTCCTTTGGGCCCTCCCAACATACCAAACCTTATCACTGAATGTCGTCCCATTCAACTTCTCAACAGCAGCAGCAGCGGAATCTGGGCTCTGTAAGTTCACAAAACCAAAACCTCTGGATTTCCCATTTTGGTCCTTCATAACAATTGCACTGGTGACGGCACCATAACTGCTGAAAATTGTCTTAAGGTCCTCATCAGAAGTTGTCTCGGACAAATTCTTAACATAAACATTAGTAAATTTTGGTGAGCCATTAGCCTCAATCCTTTCCTGGCGTCGAACAAAAGGTCCAACATAGACTTCTCTATCATTTACCAACATGCCATTCAACCGGTTGATCGCACTCTGAGCATCTTCCTCGTTTTCAAACTGTATGAAGCCATAACCTTTTGATTGACCATTGTTGTCAACAGCTACCTTGCAGGAAAGGACGGGCCCAAAGGAAGCAAATGTGTCGTGCAATGCCTTGTTATCAATTTTAGTGTCCAGATTCTTGATAAAAACATTTGCATGTCCACTTTTCCTCATAGCAGGATCACGATGAGAAAACATAATTCTGATAGGTTTCCCATTCAAAGGGGTGAAGTTCAGGGCCTCCATTGCTTTTGCAGCTGCGGTTTACAAAATGACAATATGGGTGAAAATGCTAAAAAGTTTGTATTGTTAGCAAAGGGATTCGGGGAAAATGATGTCTTCCCTGTTATTTCCTGTCGCAAAGACATAATACGCACACACAAACTTGAATTGACATCATTTTCAATGTCACTGAACTATATGCTACATTCAGAGGGTGTGAGGGAGGGTGACAGAGCAGAGTATCATAAACATCAGATAAATCCCAAAAGAAAAAAAAAAAGGAGCTTTCATTAATTTTGGCTTAGCATTTATCAACTGAGCACAAAAAGCTTCTGAGAAATAAAACACCAGATTGATTTTAATATACAAGACACTACAAAAACGTTGGCACCACACGCTCAAAAAAATTAAAAAAAAAAAACACACACACACAACCTGATCAAAACCACAAGACAAAAATATAAAAATTTAAAGAAAAAGTTTGAATAAAATTGTCAGCACTGATGCATGCACTCACATATTGATGAACACGTGAAACAGAGTACTATCACAGAGTAGACAACAAAACAAGGGCCAAACAATCGGACAGATGAGAAGAAAATTACCATCTTGAGGATTGTTGAAATTGACATAAGCATAGCCAAGTGAGGATAGTCCAGCCTGATCCCTACAAACCCTAGTGGAAACAACCTGCGCCACCTGGTTAAACAGATCAAACAGTTGTCCTTCTTTGACGTTGTGCTCCAGATCCCCAACGTAGAGCGACCTATTCGGAAACTGTTCGGATGAAGGCGTTTCCGCTGCAGGAGCAACCACTGCCGCTGGTTGAGCCGTAACCACTGGTTCCGCGACAGCTGCAGCCATTGTTTTCTTTCTTCTTTCTTCTCTCGCAGCGGAAAGATTAAATTGAGAAGGAGTATATATCTGAAGAGTGATTGGGGACAGATATAAATAGAGAAAATAGGGTTAGCTGCGTGAACGGAATTGAATTCTTTATTTTTATTTTTTTGGTTTGTTTCCTCTTCAGAAAAGGAGAAGCGCAGAAGAGAACGAGGGTGGAGAGGGAGGCAGCGTGTTTATAAACTTTATATATGTGTGCTTCGGAAAAGAGCCACTTGAACCGTTTTTTTTTTCTCTCCGTGTGGTTGGATTCCTTCGAGAAGCAACAAAAAAAGAGAGTAGAGAATCGCACGTGTGAATTGTTGTCGTTGGCGAGTCAATACGTGGCACTCGAGGCTTTGTTTGCGGGGATCCTCCCCTGCAGGTAATTTATTTTCTTTCTTTTTGGGATGGATTTATTCTGCTGTTGACGCTACGCTGATGACCTCACTTGTGGGGTGCCTACTGGTGGTATGCCATGATCATATAATATAATATTATAGATAATTGCCCGCATTATGTTGTGGCTCGATCAAATAATTTTTATAATTATTAAGATTAAAATATAATATCTATATATGTGAAGTTTGATATTATGAAATAAATCAATATGTCATATTATAATAACAATAACATCGAAGTCTTAACATTTAAAATTATCATCACTATCACTGTCAAAACAATAAAAATTATTAAATCACGCCAAGAAAAAACACAAAATAATTAACAAAAAAAGTAAGTAAGAACAAAAACTAAAATTATTATTGCATTAATAATAATAAAAAACAAAATTAAATCAAAGACTAAAAAAGACTAAAACTTTTAACAAAAAAAACAAATAAAAAAATATCAGCTAAAAAAATATTAACTTGAAAATAAAATAAAAACTAATAAAAAACTAAAAGAAATAACAACGACGGAAAAAATATCAATTTTTAAATGATCATAAAGACAAATTAAAATTTAACAACTAAAGAGAAATAACAAATTTTTCAAAAAAAAAACACTACCTCAACAAAAGAGAAAATAATAAAAATTATTTGATTATCCCGTGAAAAAAAACTCAACAACATTAACAGAAGAGTAAGCACGAAAAAAAAAAGCCTAAAATTATTATTGTTATTGTTGCATTAATAATGAGAACAAATATTAAATGAAAACCTAAAAAATTCTAAAAACTTTAACAAAAGAGCAAATAAAAAAATGATAAAATAAAAATAAATATTATTAGATGAAAAAAAAACATTTGACTTGGAAATTAAAAAAATTATATGAACTACGTTGCAGGCTGAGCATATAATTTTTATAATTATTGGGATTAAGACAATTAATAGAATTTGATAGTTCAAAAATAAAATAAAATATTTAAATATGCAAAGTTTAATATAATAAAATATATCAACACATCTTATTATAACAACAGTAATATCGAACTCTTAACATCTAAAATTATCATTACTATTACTGCCAAAACAATAAAAATTATCAAATTATCCCGAGATCAAAAAATTCAAAAACATTAACAAGAGAATAAACAAGAAAAAAGACTAAAACTAAAATTGTTGTTGTTGTTGTTGTTGTTGTTGTTGTTGTTGTTATTGTGTTAATAATGAGAAAAAAATAAAAATGAAAGACTAAAAAAATCCTAAAAACTTTAACAAAAGATCAAACAATAAAATAAAATAAATGATAAAATAAAAATAAAAATTATTAGGTGCAAAAATTCAGTTGACTTGTAAATAAAACAAAAAATGAATAAAAAAACTAAAAGAAAGAACAAAGAGAGAGAGAGAAATAGAATATCAATTTTCAAATAATCATAAACACAAAATAAAATTTAAGAGTTAAATGTTTTTAAAAAATACTACCTCAACAAATAAGAAAATATTAAAAATTAAAAAACCAGAGCTAAGAGCACACTTGTATATACATGGACAAAAATAAGGATTATTTCAGAAATATAAAAAAAATAAAGGGATTAAAATAAAAAATTAAAAGTACAAGGCCCAAAATGAGAATCAAATATATTATCAATTTCAATCAAAGGACAAAATTAAAAAAATCAAAACTTATGTACAAAATATATTAAGGCATTTAAACCCAATCCAGAAATTAAAATAAGAAGGACAGAAGTGAAACCTAAATATATAATCAATTTCAACTGAATGACCCAATTGAAATAAATTAAAATTTATATAATAGAAATTAGGACTATACAAAAAATTAAAAGTACATGGACGGAAGTGAACATAACACAAAACCGGGGGCCTCTTTTGTACTTTAGCGTACAGGAGAGAGAAAACAAGAAAAAAAGGTTTAACTGATCACCGTCATGCGACGGCTACCCTTTTCCAAAACACGCCACACCATGAAGAAGATCTTGCGGCGAGGAATCGATGGAGACGCTGGAAGCCCATTTTCCTCAAATTTAACAAGCCTCACGCGTGCGCCCGTACAGGGCGGGCGGCTGAATACTATTGGTGGCATGTGCTACACGCGCCGACAGTATTCCAAGAAAAATAATAAACAATTATGATCAATTATTGGTTTACCCATGTGACCAAGTCATTAATTTTGTCTTATTAGGGGCTATATTCGTATTTAGCTATTTTTTAAAAAATATAAAATTCTCGTGGCACCCCTCCGTCAATTGCTGATTTTTATCATTTTCGAGAAATAAAATGGTTATTTTATTATGTACAAAAATATAAAAAATAAAAAGCAGAAGACCAGATTGAACCGGACAAAAAATATACAATTACCGCGAAACCCCTGTCCAGTACCTTTTTTTTTGTTTTTTTCAAGGGAAAAACACAAATACTTTACTGTGCAAAAAAGACCCCGTAAATCGGCAATCTGACCCGAAAATTGAGCAATACTGTTATAATCCACAGTGATTTGTCTCACAATAAACAGTAACCCACCCATGACATCATGACCTTTTTCAATGTATTAGATAATAATAATTAGGTCACGTCTTGAAATAAAAAAAATATATAGTTAAAGAAATATGTGTGTTGATATATATATATATATATATATAATTTTGGAGTCAAAACATTGGGATAAAAAATATTTCAAGTTAAAATTTTTGTTTCTCGTAAAAAAATCTGAATCCCAAACATATTAGACTAAAAAATAATATTATAATTTTAAAAATCGACTTCAGGTTTACACATACAAAAATTAAGAATGTCAACTCTAATTTTTTAATTATTATTCATTTTCATATCTTAAAAATAAGAAAAAAAAGTTATTTTTTATTTTTATTTCACAAATATAATATTAAAATTATAATAGCATTCTGATTTCTGTATTTTTATTGTGGATCTTTCATGTAATTCAAAATAATTAAATAATATGTAGACGAACGAAGGAGTTATATCTTTTTATTCTTAGTTGGTGAATAAATTGATACGATTGATTTTGATCCTAAAAAAAACAGTGGAGGGACGATGCAGATACGCGAAGAAATGTTTTGAGAAGATGCACACAAGATATAGGGTGTTTTCTTGACTGGGCCTGGCTGTGTGAAATTTTCCCCGTGCAAGCTTGGATTGAACAGCCTCCTGCGAGCCTAACTAGAGCTATATATGGGCCTGTAGAAGTCCAGTTTGACCGGACTAATAAGTATTTTTAGGCTGAGATTAATACGCAGATTGGACTCGTTCTGTATCAGAAATTAGAGCTGGGCTAAGCTGAGAACTTCTCAGGGCTCGTAACTGACCCTAACCGCAACACCGAAACTAGGGTTTTAAATACTAAGTGTTTGTTTAATACTATGATTATAAATTAAAAATAAATAAAAAGATAATAATTTTATTTTTTATTTTAAATTAAGTTTATTTGGTGTTTATATATAATATGCTCCATAACTTTGAGAGAATGAGGAAAGAGTGAGCGTTTGTGGTAAGGAACCCTGCCGCTTCTCTCTCAAGCACGTCGCAAAATGTTTCTTCACGCAGTGTTACATACAAAGTCAACGGCAACTTTTTTTTATATGCTGGAATTTGAAAAGCATTTTTCTTTTCTCCTATAAAAAAAAATAAATAAAATTTGATATTAAAATCTCATTTTTATAAATTAAAAGGATCGGTTACTTAACATTTAAAAAAAAAAAACTAAAATAAATATCTCCTTTGGCGATGACGTGGACTCAGCCTCTCCACTAGTCTCCCAGTCAAAGAAAGAAATCGAAGCAGCTGCATTCAGTCTTCCACGTCCCCGTCTTCCTCTCTGTAGCCTGTAGAGTAGAATCGGAGAAGACAATATTCTGCAGGGAAACAAAAATGGCAATTCCATTATCAAATGGCTTAAGAGCACTCTTCTTAGTATTGGGCTGTTTAATGGTGGCCACTCTCACCTACACCATCTACGTCGACGGCTCCCCATTTCGCAGAGACCTCCTCACCCCGTAAATAAACCTCTCTCCCTGTCAAATATTTTCTTTCGCTTTCGGATTTTCGGATTTTTCCAAGTAAATGAAAATTCTAAAATCTGCATGCTTTCTCTTTCACGTTGCAGGTGGATGATCGCTACTTTAGTTGATTTCTACATTAATACTATAGCTTTAGCGGTACCACTTTCCTTCTATTCCAATATATATAGTCTTTGCTTCTTAAGATCTAAGAATATGATACGTGAATTCTCTGGTGGTTATCAGACCTGGATTTCGTACAAGGAGTCGAACTTTATCACTGCAACAGTTTGGATAGTTCTGCTAATATGCTCCGGAAGGTATTTTTTATGGTTATTATACTTTAATTATTGTTCCATCAAGTGCAAAGCCCTTTGATAAATTAATTCAAATGCGGTGGTGGTTGTTAATAGAAATGGATGTGGCGTCAAAAAGTCACTTCTTTAATGTAGTCTTGCCGTATATTTTCAGGATTTGTTGTTTAATCTTCTTGTGTTTTGTTCAATATTTTCAGCATTACAACGTGCGCCTACATTTTTATTCAACTTCTCAAGTTGTCGCCTGAGGAATCTTTGCAAGACCCGCTGTATCATGTACTGCTGCGGCAAGAAATCAAGTATGTGATTTCAGTTTCTGTTTCTAGAATTACGCTCCAATGCTGGAATATTGTTAAAATAAGTAAAGGTTGTAGCCCATGTAGGATTTCGAAGTTATTCCAGTTTTGTATATGGCATACTGCAGCTTGGATTTAATTGTTTTGCGGACACCCCTTTGCCTGACGATGGCAGCCTGAATGCTCCTATTTATAAGTGAAATCTTTATTCCATGTGTGGAATTCATAATGTGTTGAAGAGGGGAATGTTTCTTTGAAACCGGAGGTTTTCCTTCATAGATGGGTGATTTACTGCTTAAAAGGATCAAACTTCTTGATGGGTAAACTGCCATTTTAGAGTTTACTGCTCTGATTCTTAATCCCATTCTAACTGGACACAAAACAAGTTAGGAATCTGTTGGAAGGAAGAGAATTTCTTCCATACCACCAGTACATGATTCTTTGAAATCTTTTTTTTTCTGTGGTTATTATATATGTTTTAGAACACGACTCGTATAAATAGATTCAACAAGCTCTACAGATCTCACCCGCTCTCCCTTTCTGTGATAGTTGCTCATGCATTGACAAACAGACTTAATTACTTGCAGGGGTGTGGAACAAAAGACAAAACAATCTGCTGTTGTGACTTTAAGGATTGCTTTCAGCATTCTGGGTTTTCTGATGCTGGGAACTTTGATTTACACATTAATAACTGATGGTTCTCCTTTTCGCAAAGAGCTACTTACTCCGTAAGTTTTCAGTTTCCTTTATCTCCTGTCCTTTCATTTTCTCCCTTGGTTGAATATCTAATCATTGATTTCTGTTTAATTTATTAGAGATATTTGCTGGTTTGTTATCTTCTATAATACTGATAGTATATTGCGTGCTCGCAGGTGGATGACTGCAACACTAATCGACTTCTATATCAATGTCGTGGCTCTTTCGGTAGGTGTGGATTATTTTGGTTACATTGTTTTCTGCTCCATTATTCTTGAAGTTGATTTCAAGGTCTTGATCTAGATGCTACCGAAGCCATAAAAGGCTCTCTAAATCGATTCTTTTTCACTAGTTTCTTTGACCGCATTTCATGGGTACTTGGAAACATTTCATTTATTTCAAGAAATTTATAACAGTTTTTTGCAGAGAGGAAGCACAACGATATAAACCTTTATACTTGTACCATTCTCACAATTTCACAAGATTTTGATTTTCTTAAAAAAAATGTGAAAGATCTTTTGGGATATTTAAGTCTATTGGTGATTTAACTTCCCAAGAGAATCATAGTTAATTTTGGGTCTTACTAAATATCCTTGTGCATTTTCTTTCAATGAATAGTGTCCTTCCTTGTGAATTTAGGTTTGGGTTGCCTACAAGGAATCAAGTTGGATCAGTGCATTCGTATGGATATTGTTATTGATTTGCTTTGGGAGGTAATCTCTCGTTCATAGCCTTGATTCTCAGATATAAAGGGTGATTTGCTTTGTTAGTCAAGAGAGTAAAAAAGTTGCTAGGAAATCATAAAACATTATGAAGACAAGGTTGCTATATGTATGATCTGCAGCTGCTTTAAAACCATCTGTCGAGTTGGGATGCAGGAATTTTCAGATGCATACCGAAGAGGAACGAGATCTTAATAGATAAAACGATATTTACCTTTTTGCATTTTCTTTTCAAGTCCAAAACCGATCGAACACCATCCTAGGTATTTTGATATCTTTTGGAAACACTGATATTTCATTCCTGCAATATTTCAGCATTACTACGAGCGCCTACATCGTCAAACAGCTGCTGCAGCTTACTTCTCAAGAACCAGCTTACCTGATCTTATTCAATAGAGGCAACAGGTACACTTGTCTCGTGTTTTAAATTCTTGCAGTGGCTTTAAGTAGTTCTGGGTTCAATATTTGGGGTGGCAGGTTGAGGAGCATGATCATATGAATCTGTCTGATTTTTCGACATAATCATTCGTATTATGGAATGAGGAAGTTAAATTTTAATTATCATGGTCTTGAGATTGAGCTATTAAGCATCAAGATGCTAATTTCTCCTTCCAAGAAACTTGTTTGCGGAAAGATTTGGAAATTAACTTGCTGTGTTCATGAACTCGCACATATTTTTTGTATTATTCTCTAAGAGCTGCACAGTTATTTGTCCATGTTAGGGCAGAAAACAGGTATGAAAGGACTTGACACGCATCTATACGACAGGAGTTGATGGACATGAAGCATATATACCTTTCTGGTGTGCGCTTTGTCTTGTGACTTCATGACAGAGTGATTGCTTATGATGCGAGCAAATGTTGACATTTTGAATCATATGACTGTACTACAAAATCACAAATAAGTTTATATTTGTATCAACCTTGTGACATGTTGGCAGGGTTGGCCAAAGCTACTCTCATCCATAATCAATTTAGCCTCGGTTGTGGATTGGTCAAAATTTGATTTTTATTTTATGTTTAAAAGTATTTTTTCATGTTCTTATATCGTTTTGATATGATATGTTAATATTAATAATTTTTTTAAAAATCATTATTTACTGCAGTCCTAGACTTGAAAGGTTATAATTTGAAAAGTTGGAAGATTAAAATATACATTTAACCCCAGATTTAAAAAAAAAAACAATTTTTTTACTGCTTTTTTCATCATAATCCCTTGTCTTTCAATCTTATCATTCCTTAATAATAAATATGCTCATTAATCCGAGCTTATAAGAGTATAATAATAAATAAATAAATCAGCCTGGCAATGCAAAATGATATTTTCCTTGATGAGCAGTGCAGTGCGAGGCCTATGGAACTCGAAATCGCCCACAGAATGCTGGATGGCCTGCTGTGTAGTTTAATTAGGTCATCTTCTGTCATCTGCTTGTAGTAACTTTAGAATTGAAGCACGCAGACCTGCTGCCGAATTAAGGAAAGAAATGGGGTGCTCTGTTAAAAATAAAAATATTAGATCGGCTGAGGCTCTATTCAAATAAAACTATTTGAAGACTGGAAAGTTCGAGGATGTGTCTGTGGGTACTGCTGGTCACTGATCAGAAAGGCCCGAGTCTGCATCCAACTGCGGTTGCTCCCCTTTACTGTCTTCCCGTCGCAGAGTTTCGCCGCCGTACTGTATGAAACAATAGCGTGAAAACACAAAGTTCCCACCCACCGCTTAGGATTGCTAACAATAAAAAAGTAATTGTCCATTGACTATCTTCCGTGATATCATGTTGTATCCGATTTTTGAAAACTACTTCAACAAATAGGATGCCGAGCAATCTCTGAATAGACAGCACAGACCAATTGATTGGAATTATAAAGAACCTCTTCGATTTGTCCACATAGTTGTCGTAGAACTGTCCCAGCCCTTCATCAACAAGTTCATCCATAATTCCTAACATGATAACCTGCGGTGTTAACCAAAAGATGCTCCTGGGTGTTTGAATGTATTATATCATACCTTTGACGAAGAAGTTACATTTCCAAGAATCTCCCCAAGTATTTCTAATATTTATTGATAATAGCCCTGATATTCATTGATAGCCAAGACTTTAACTCGGAGCCCTGACATTCCTTCCAATTGCACGCAACTCACGATTTCATACTACCAGGTAGCGTCTAGTTGAGAGGCAGGACACTGAAAGCTGGACTGTGGAGAGGAGACGACGCAGAAGATCAGACTATGGAGAGCGTAAAAAATGGGATGCTTGATAGATGAAATCATGAAAGTGAGGAGAGAGAGAGAGAATTGGACTTCGAGATGAGCCCACGTGCACTCGGAAAGGTCCAGGACATATGGGCTTCAGTCCAGGCCCGAATATATTTAACAAAAAAAAACATATGGACGACACGTGATTCTTGGGGGGTGTTAATAAAACGCAGCCGCAGCTATATACATGATTTTAGCGTTCAAATTACAAAATAATGAACATTTAACAATAAAGTACCTTCATCCATGCATGATAGCACTCTTGTAGCCACAGCCCACAGGTAGAAAAACCGTCTTAACACCAGATCATCCACCATGGAGGGCATCGCTACTAAGCGGAGAGGATCAAGCTCGCCACTGCCTTTCCATATATCACATTGCTAAGCCAGCTCACTATCTTGGAATGCAATGGTCAAAAATATGAAAGGACCCCAGAAGCTTTCACGAATAAGATCCTTTTAACTAGAGGCGATAGATGCACTCAATTCCAACACAACTCTGAAAACAGTATCCATTCTTTTATCACAACAGAGATAAACTGAAAGCAGTTCATGGCACACTAACCCAAGGTGCAGGTCTACAATTTTAGACTCGGAATTTTATCAAACCAAAACAGTGCTGCCTGCTAGAAATGGCATTGACACTCAAGCATGTCTCAGGATCAAGAACGATCAAAAAAATCACAACGACCAAAAAAATGATAAATGAGCCAACCACAAGCACTAGGATGAATATGTTAGATCTATCCAGAGCTTAACATGCACAACCACCTCTCTGCTCACTCTCTGAGTCATTCTCTGGGATACCCTGGAAGTATCTGCAATTAAATACAGGAACGGGTATCAAAAACATTCATTAATAAACATTTTGGATTGTTATAAATATCATTGAAACGTTTGGCAAGCACTAAATCAAGGATTGGGGTTCAAACCATAACTTAAGATTTTATCATATCACAACTAGTACAATAAGACCAAGATAAAAACATTTGCCTTTTGAGTGCACATGAAAGCATAACAAGAAAAATGCATGCCAGGGAACCTGAACGAGTCCATATACAGTTCCTAAATATTAATATTAGTTAATATACAGTTCCAAATTTCTGGTTAATCTTGGTTACCATACAATAATACATCTTTGTTAATTATAAGAAGATACACAGAAAAGACAAACACACTAACAAACCAATGGCAAACCATCCTCAGCTGTAGATCCTAGATAATAATAACAAACTATTTTAAATCATTTATGACCAAACTAATATGCAACCATCCTGGGATGTAGTTCCTAAATATTAAGAGCAAACATTTTTTTTTTTTTGAAAAAAAAAATGTATGCAGGATTGCAATCACACCTAAAAGACCCTAAAATTTTAATATCATATTCTGCAGGAAAAGAAATATCCTTGCCCCAGAACACAGCATTTAAAATGACACCATGGAACAAACATCATGGATGGAAGGATATCCAATTTTCTTAAGAAACTTTTAAATGGCATTCAATCAGCTTGGAAAGGAAGAAACAAAGCCTTCAATTCCTAGCATGAAACTTTTCATATGCCAAGTTGATCATTTTCTACGGCTGCAACCAAAAGCTTGGAAGCATTGTGGAATTTCCTGGTTAAGCACTTTTTTGGGAGCTAAAGAGAAATGAAAGCTAAAATTATAAAATTTGTATTTCTTAAACCATTCCAATAAATATTTCCCCTTAAGATAATTTTTGTTGTATTCTGTTAATTCTGATTTTGGTCTTGTAAACTTGGAAGACCTGATCACATCAATGATCAATTTTTCACCCAAACTTATGGCTTTTGTTGTAACCGCTTACATATTACTAATATATGGTGCTGATGCAATCCAGACAAAACTCAGCGGACAGTTTAAACTTACATGTCTTGCCCATGCTCATTGGCTAGAGCAATTTTGGCAATGGACAGGAATGCAGGATCAACATTGTAATCTTCTTTTGCTGATGTCTCAAAGTAAGGTATGTTTCCTTTTGAAGCACACCAGTCCTTAGCTTTCTTCTCAGAAACCTGCACAGCATAGCTATTAGACCAAGGGTGGGGCAAGGAGTAAAGGAAAATGAATTTACCAGATTCAAATTGTAAATCCTTACCACTCGGCTATTTCCACCATCAATATCTATCTTGTTTCCAAGTAATATAAATGGAAATGTCCTAGGATCAGACAGGTTTGCCTGGAAAAAAAGAGGAATGAAAATCAAGTTGAATTGGGAAGAGAACAGCAATGCCATCCTCAAAAATTAGCAGCTAAGGAGTTGGAAACCATAAGCCCAAGAAAAAGCAGGCAGGTGATGGATGGCCAAAATGGGCAGGATTATACTAGCAGATTATATAGCATTAAATGCCCAGTCAAATAAATTGATGCATTTCCACAAAATGCTGCCATGAAGTGGCTCACCTTTATCAAGTTAAATAAATTGATGCATTTCCACAAAAGCTGTCTCCTTGGCAAATTCCCTTGAGAAAGCACAATGATTATATTCGTCTACCGCCAAGTAACAGAATTATTATCATTACACACACTCCTGGCAAAATCTGCCCATATTTCGGAGAACTCAGCTAAATACAAATCTTAGTTTGACCTACTTTGTAATTATTTCAGAGTCAAATACCGGAGTTGGAGGGTGAATAAATAAAGCATTCCAAGAAAGACCACAATATCTAAAATAAAATGAAACCTCCTATGCAATGATCATAGACCATTAGCAGGAATATATTACTAGGACATTATCATTTCCCTCATTATTAAAACTAGACTCAATTGCGTGTGATGAATATTCCATACACACCAAACCATTGGTGCAATCCATGTAAAATGGAACATTGCCTAGTGTAAAGGGAAGAACCCCCTATGCCTCAGACCACCAGCAGGGCTTTGTTACTTAGACATTACCCATATCCTGTGGTGCTGATATCTGCCCCCCAGTATAGCATATCACAACATGTAAGTTGAATAAAATACATTTTGATTGCCTTTCCCATCGTTCAAAAAAAGATCTTGTAAAAGACAAAAACCTAAATGCATACGATACTAGAAAAAAACTTGTGAGTGTTGAATTGACCAGACGTGTGGGAATAACTTGTGGAATCAAGAAGCCTTAAGGATCTATATACAGCCGTGCTATAGCAGCTATCCATTCATCAAGTTATTCCATTCACTTTGATGAGTGAGTGGACAGAAGGCCATTTTTAGCTACTGTATTATCATTATAACTTATTTGGTCTGTTGCAGTAATTAAGATGTTTCCCAAAGAAGTCAAGATGATAGCTGAATGGCTAGCAAACCATTTACTCATTGCATAAGAAATTCCAACTTTATCAAGGCTGTGATACTAAATCCCAGAGGCAGAAGAAGACGGTCAGCCATTCTTCAGAACTGCTGCCGAAACCAAGATTATGAGCAAGTAGCACAAGCCATGTTAATGCACTGCTTTATTGTACTACTGTATATACATGTCACTTTCCAGTACACACACCAACTGTTCAAATCTTTATTGACAAATGGTAACGAAAGAGCCGTCATAGAAACAATGAAGAAAAGCAACAAAGAACCTGTTTAAGAAACTCTTCGTGCCAGTTGTCAAGAGTATCAAATGATCTCATGACATTCACATCATAAACTAGAGCACAGCAATCTGCTCCTCTATAAAATGCAACTCCAAGCGACTGAAATCTTTCTTGTCCAGCCGTGTCCCATATCTACAAACATTAGATACTAGTATTTTCAGCAAGCATTCTTCCAGACATTCCAAAATAAATGAATAGTTGAAAACCCACTTGCAGAGTGACAAGCCTGTCATCAATCGGTAGTTCTTTCGTCACGAAATCCGCACCAATCGTAGCCTTATATTGTTGGCTAAACTTCTTGTGCACGTATCTGAGTAATCAATTAAGGACTACACATCCCAGTCCCATTCCCCTCCCCCAGAAAAAAAAAAAAACATGGGTTTCTTTATAATCTGCATCTAAATTGATTAAAAAACCAATGAACTCTCCACATTATTATTAATTAAACACAATCAATAGCACAGAGATTAGAGATAATATCAAAAGAAAAGGATAATTAATCAATCAAAATGCAGATTGAATAAAACAGATAAAAAGCTAAGGAAGAGGATACTGATTCATTAGGGACGTCTTGCCGACCCTGAGAATCACAGACAACATTTAAAATACCAAATCAGATTGTTTTGGATGTGATGTTCAAATCTGAAGGAAAAACCTAGAAATCGTACCCGCTGTCGCCGAGAACGATGACCTTGAGCAAGGTACGCCTACGCGTTGACATGCCGCTCTTCTTTTTTTTCTTTTTAATAGACACGAATTCTACGGCTTGGTATGGTGATTGAAATTCAAATCAAAAGAAGAAACAGTTCTCCTCTTTTTCCCCCAGATTTTCACTGTTTGTAAGAAAGGAGACGGGGAGAGATAAGAAAAAAAGGGGCGCCAATTTCGATCTGCTCTTTTTAAGATTTTACGAGTTTCTTTTCTTTTTTAAGTTTCTAGTGATCACCTGCCGATTAAAAGTATAATGTTTTTTTCAAAAAAAAATATTTTTATTTTTATAATTTATTTAAATTAAATATTAGTGTTGTTAGATTATTTCAATGTTTTAATATCAAAAATATTTTTTAAAAATATATTATTTTATTATATTTTTAAATAAAAAACACTATATAAAACAATTCCAAACACACTTTTAAAAATAATACACGGAAGTTAAAATCAAACTGCATTGATAAATATACATAGAAAGTAGAAACTTGTCATTCTTTCCACACCTGTCGGTTTTGATCTAAGAAATTCAGGTTTTTTTAGTTTTTATAAGCTTTTGTATCAAAAAGGAATTCAAGTGGGACAAAGGATTCCGAGGTTCTCGCCATTTGCTTTTGTGTTTGAATATCTGTTAAAGAATGTTTTCCAAATTTGTTTGGCTTGAAAATAATAAATTATTTAAAAAAAAAATTATATGATTTTGATTTGATAATATTCAAATTAAAAATATTTTTTTGTAAAAAGTCATTTTAATTCAAGCAAAAAATACTTTTGAAAAACATTTTATATTATGATACCAAACACGCTTGATATTTTGATAGGTTTTGCAACTGCACTTTAAAAATCAAATTTAAAAAAAAAACATTTTTTGTTTCTGTTTGAAAAATATAGGCTTGAAAAAAAAAATGAATATGGCTAAAATAGTTGCGAGATAAATAAAAGGAATTTCTATAAATAAAAATAATGTTATTCTAATTTTTACAAAATTAATATGTGGAAGTCATTGCAAAAAAAGCATAAGCTTCCACGATACAGCCAATCTTTAATGTTTGTATTTACTGTTGAATTTGTTATTTAAAATAGTTTTTGCCTTGAAAAAACCAAATTAATGTTTTTCATGTGTATTTCAATATTGCAGTGAAAATAAAAATATTTTGATTTATTTTTAATTGAAAATAACCTTGTATTGCATGACCAATCACGCATGAGTTGATGGTCTTTATTTGCTTTCAAGTTTCAACTACACATCAGTTCATGCCCCGCGTCATTACGTGGAGACTGTATCAAAAAAGTTTTGAATCTAAAAAAAAAAATCAGATAAATTATTCGAAATTATTATTAAACTTCATTCAACGGCGAGCTTGAATTATTTAGATTCGACTTTTGCATAACCCTAGTTTTCGAAATATTTTTTATTTAATGATGTGATAATAAAAATAAATATTTGTTAAAATTAAACACCCACTATATATTGAAATATTCATTCAAGGATACAATAATCTCACATAAGGAAATCAAACAAATTATTGCAATTAATGCTGAATAAATAAATAAAAATTCCATACATGACGAACCGGACCGATCTCAACCACATTCTGAATCCCTAAACCTCAAAGGACAAGGCTCCACACATTTTACAAGTGAGGATAAGAGAACTGTGGTGGCCATAAAAGGATGCTACTAGAAAATACTGAACCTGTATCCTTGTAATTACGAGATCCTAAATCTTACCCGAGCCACCCACCTCCCATGTTCCACAGGAGTAAATATAACAAAGTCTCAAATAACGCTTCTTAGCATGATAGATTTCTCACTGTTAGTGTATCATCAGATGTTATAATTGGGTCCCATAATTATCTACGGCTAGCGTTGTTATATTTCACTCTTCATGGAAGAGTAATGTAAATCTCAGTGCAGTTTCTGTAAGAAAATCGATGCAAGAAAAGAAAAGAAATGAAACGTATAGCCCATCAACAACTAACCGAACGGAGACAGCTTGATTATCTTGTTCTAGTATCTATCATCATCAAACGTGTAGCTATTTTATTTTTTACAGTACAAAACGAGGCAAATCATCAAAATGGAGTTGCTTTACTCAAACCTTGAAGGTGGTCAGATTGGCTCTTCGACCAGAACCAGGATAGCTCAGTGGCATATGTTTTACAAGCCCCACTTTTTTAAAAAGTCCTTAGTTCTCTTCCTCGTGCGAGTAAAAACAATAACAGCACAGGCAAGGATCCATGGAGGGAAGCTTCCGCCAAAAAGGTTTGAACTCTTGATCCATTCTGGATGTTCCTTCAGAGCCAATGCTATCAAAAGAGTGATCACCGCTACCCCGAGCACGATCTTGGTCACTGGTTTGATCATGGAGTCCTACAGTTTCAGAATACAATTTGCATAAATATCCTATTTGAGCGGAAACACTATTGTTAAAACCAAAAGAATCACGAGTTACACAAAATTAAGCAACAAAAGCACAACTAATCCAAACATGATTGTAATCTATGCCCAGAATTCGCAGCCTAGAGAATAATTAATACACAACACACGCCAAATGCAAGATTATTATGTTATAATGCATGGCGAAGTATCACTGGTATAAAGTTCAGAGAAAAACAGGACAGATGAAATTTTAGGAGAAATGGAAAAGGATGTGGAAGATGCTTTTGGAATTCGCCGGACTATGCCTGGTTGAGCATTAACGACAAGGAAGCCGAATTCAAACATAAAAAGAGCCTCCAGTTAATTGTTCTAAGGAAGTAAACAATCATAAAAGTTCAAATTATGCACTATTAACTTTAACATAGATAAGCAAATAATCTTCCCAGCAGCCTGGCATTTCTTCGAAAACATAGCAAGAAAAATGACCATTTTACTTTGCAATTTGCGTATCAAAAACATTTACAGGAAAAGAATCATAACGAGGCATGAGTGCCATAATCTATTCAAACCCGTAGCATTCATCTGGCTCGAATCTTGTTAGCTAGCACTCTAAAACATGGCTACAGAATATCACCGCGGCACATTGGCATCTGGGAGGATTTAATTCGGAGAAAATTCCAGCGTTCAGAAATCCATTCAAGAAATAGTGGTTAAAAAATTACATGCTTAGCAAAATAAATTTAGAAAATGAGCATTCAGTGCAAATCCAAAAGAACCCAGTCAGTGAAATAAAATGACAAGATATGGAGGTTGATGTTTTCTTCTCTAATTTTTAGATTTTGTTTTACGATGGTTGATCCAGTTTTCCATTATTTTATATGAAAAATTATCATCGATCGATAAGTGCAATAAAATTGTATGCAAGCAACAAAACATTGAAAAGAAATTAACAGGCGATAAATGCTGTAACATAATAAAACTGGAAAGATTAAAATCAAATCAAATTTATCCAAGTCATGTTCTATAATTACCTTTGGTTCTCCGTCAACGTGAATGACCGATCCATCTCTATACCCAATTACAGACCTACCATTCCTCCCAAAACGGATCGGCGCACCCCGACCCGACGCTGGATTGAAAGCGAAGATCGATTTGAACCCATATTTCTCGAGGATTTCTCGGACCTCCAGTTGGTTCTGGTCCCACCCTCCCAAGCTCGACTTGAACACGTTAATCGGACCCTTGCCTTGTCTGTACAGATGGATCTCCGCCTCCGGTACTTTGGTCCTAACCGTTTTTTGTGTCGGCTTCGGGTTGTTCGGTGATGATCCGTTCTCGTCTGTGCCTTCGATTTCTCTTATTTCGTTTTCTGCCTCCATTTTCTTCGAAGAGCCGGCATCTAGATTGTAAGCGCCATCTTATATATCAGGATTCTTGAATAGATTTATTAAAAGATTACTTCATGACTCGTTATGAGTGGATTGTTTCATTTATGGCAGTTGTATTCAGGATATTTGATGTGGTAATTAAGACTATTATTATTATTTAAAAGATATTTTTTTCTCAATGTTTTTTTTTATTTAATTTTAGTTTTTTTTGGTTAGTTTTTTCTTTTAAATGTCAAATTGTCTTACCTCAATCTCATGTCGAGAGTGAGTTGGTCAAGTTAGTCCAGGTTAACTCAGTTTTCTTCCACTCATTTTTTTTTCATTAAATAATTTCCCCATAAACTTTATCATTTTTTTATTTTTTTTTGCTTTGTTATCTGAGAGTAAATTAGAAAAATAAACCTGAATTGACTTAAAGTTGTTGTTTTTTATTATTAAGTTCGCGCCGCCAATCCAAAATTATTTGAGATGATCAGTATCCCTATCTTTTCAACACGTGCCATCAATTATCTTTAAAAATATATTAAAATATTGTTTTTCATTTATGTTTTAAATTACCACAACTAGAAAGTATTTCTGTTTTCCTTTAATCCAAGGTAGGATCAAACGTTCTGATTTTGATTGTAGTTTTGATAAAATCAGCAGGAGGATGACAGACTGGAAAGGCAAGCTAGTGAACAAAGAGGGTAAACTGACCCTTGCCAAGCCAGTGATTTCGGCTCCCCCCGTTTATCATAAATTATATATTGAGTTTTTATTTACAAATTTAATTTTTTAGATGAGATATTTTTTTGATATGATATTATTAAAGTTTTATTGATCCAGTAATTACGAGTTGAATTCTTACTGCCTATTATTAAATTTAAAAAAAATAAAATTTTGGAAAAGAAGCTGCATCCTTGTTTTAAATCTGCCATGTTGATGGCTAATTTACTAAGTATCAAGGCATCATGTTCATGAATAGATTAGCACATGAAAACATTAAAATAGACATGTCTTTTAAAGTCTCCCGTATTGTGGTCTGGTTAGCTAATTATTTCTTCCTCTGGCCTTTTTTTTTAATGTCAATCAGTGTGGGCTAGGGGATGCTTTTCGTTGCAGCACATGCCCTTACAAAGGTCTTCCCCCATTCAAACCTGGTGAAAAGGTAATTAACAGGGTCCCCCCCCCCTTTCCCTCAGCGTTACAATACTGGATTGTATATAACTAAGAATCTCTCTTCTTACAGGTTTTGCTGTCTGAACTTTCTTGTGGCAGACATTTGAAGATGCTGCTTTTGGACATACGCAGCTTCTGAAAACTTTTGTTTTCAATTGGCAATGATTCATGCATAGTTTACCAATATAAATGGTAATCAACTTCACTGTCCTGGAAATGGTCCATAAAATGTCACAACAATGTTTGATAATACGAGAATTACATACCTAAATTTGTTCTTCTTATCTGTCTTGGTGCTTATTTTCTCCCTGTCTCAGGACCTTTGTTTTAGAACTCTTTCACCTAAACGTACCCAATTCAAACAGTTCCCAATCTCATAATGAATATAGCTCAGAATAGTTTTACTATTTGTGTTGTTGGTGTGGGTGTATATGCACGAGGTGTCCCATTAGTAGCAAGGCACCTCCACAGCACCGGGCGAGCCATTGTGTTGATCACCACAAAGCAGCTATTCACAAGTTCAAACACATTTAAGCAGCCTTATTTGTTGGCTGAATGAATAAACAAATTTGCCGTCAACAAGCACCAACTCCTGTTGGTTAAATGAATGAACAAATAAACTCAGCCTTCACAATTTTACATGTCCGGGATCTGCGTTGCAAAGCTGAATATACAATTTGATGCCTGGTGCAGTTTGGAAGCTAATCAGTTCATCTGTTGAGAAAGAAGAACTAGAAGCCCTTGCGGACCAACCAGTATTTCGTTAAGGAAACTCGATAAACCAAACCATACCACAGGAGTCACATCCACTCCCCCAAGAGGTGGAATCAGCTTCCTGGTTGGAATTAGAAGTGGTTCTGTGGGAGCATAAGCTATTACATATGGAAACTTCCCAACAGGAAGCTTTGGGTACCAGGACATTACTATTCTCAACACAAATAGAAAGGAAAATGCTGAGAGGAATGGCCCTAAGATACCTATAGCTAACTTAGCTGTGGAGGGGTCCAAATCTGCCAGCATCAACCCCTGGATTAAATTTGAGGTAGCTTCTGGCGTTGCTGGTATATCTACCTTGATATTCTTAACAGCCTCAAGAACGCTAAAAGGCTCCCCTGAAATGGTTGCATGTGATGGCCAGAGGTCAACATTGAGAGAGGCTGTGACTCTTGCAGAGCAACACGACCTCGACCGCAAGTCTTTACGGCCTTGATTGACATGTCCTCTGGTAGAGCGTCTCAACCTTTCCTGCACGATATATTGTACTAGTGCAAATCAGCCCCCCCAAACCATGCAGATGAAGATTGTAGAATATAAAAAAACTAGGAAAAACCAAATGTCAAATGAAATCAGAGTTATTGGTTCATAACAGAACTCGAAAAGGCATTCAGAAAGATTCCAGGCAGCTCATTAAATAAAATAAAATCAGAGGGGCACCAAGACAGGGATTTTGGGTTCAAGCAGCACACGCTAGAAAAACCTTAAGGAGCACGAAACTGAGTATTTTCTGGCGTAGATGGGATTCTTTTTTGGAAAACTTAGTCTTACATTTCAATCGCAACCTGGATTAAACAGGAATGGAGCCAAAGTTCTTGAAGAAATTAGACACATGCACACAGGGGTCAGAAAACTCATTGCAATAGTTAATCTTTCTCTAGGGCTGGTTTGGTTTCAAAAGTTCAGATCACATTTACATATTGAACTTGTGACCAGGACAAAGCAAAAGGGATTCAAAAGCCAGCCCCTGTTCCTTAACAAGTTAAAAAATTGAGCAAGCCCTATCAGCAATCAAATGACAAGAAGCCTTGGCTTGCAGATGCTGCTGATTACTTTAGAAACCGGTAACCATATTCAGCTAAAACATCAATTTTAACATATCTCCAAAATTATGTAACACCATCTTCCCCCCCTCATAGAAAACCTGCAGTCTACAGCCCCCCCCACCCCACAACATTTTGATCCGATAAGCTTCATTTTAAACACAAAAAACTTTTAATAAAAAATGCCCAGTTAGTTCAGAGCAGAAGAGAATAAAGACTAAATTAGAATCCCATGACACCATCACATGTACAGAGGAAACTGGAAAAGCAAAATTGTAAACAGAATTTTGGGTACTCACCGAAACATTGGATTTACCTTTCTTATGTATCGAAGGCCCCCGGCTTATATGATTCCAGTGGCAGAGGGAAAAACATGCTGCCATGCTGTCTGTGCGTATGTGAGTGGGGAAGAGATGAATGAGTGGCAATCTATCTTTGTGTCTCTGGATTTTTAGGATATTTTTTCACGGGTTAATTTGATTTGACTAAGAAGTAGGGGGAAAAAAACAAGCACGATCATAGGAGATAGGACTCCACGTTGGAAATCTGGCTCGGTCGATTCCATCACCAAGAAGCCCGAGCCAGGCTTTCTCTTAGAAGAGTAAAGTATTGGGCCTGATCTGCTTAGAACATTATCTTTTAAATTTATTTTTTAAAAAACAATTTAAAACTAAAAGTATAACGACTCGAATTAAACTTGAACGGATAAAAGTATGCACCGAACAGTAATAAAAAAGTAAATGGTAATATATTTTTACTAAAAAATAAATAAAAAAGCTCACGTATCAAATAGAAAAAAATAAATAAATTCTATAGTCAAAATCATAAATAAAAGGCTACATACCATCATCTCTGCATTCCAAGAAAAAAAACTCATCCTGCACTGAAAGCTCACTCTTAAAAGAAAACAAAATCCTAGCAATCCTGACTATAAAAAAATCACAAGAAAATCAATGAGCATCAAGCAGCCCTATAAAATCTCTTGCAAGAGATGCTCTCTCCTCCATCTCTTTTAATCGACTAGCCACATTGCTTCTGAGAATTTCTAAAGAAGCCTTGTACCGCCGAAGACCATCCATATCCATATCCATATCCTCAATTGGCAATGCCCGCCACGAATTCGAACGTCGCCCTTCTTTCCCATCTTCTACTCCCTTAGACGATGATGATGGCCCGTGCGTGTTATCATGGGAAGATTCATCAGAGCTGCTTCCGCGGCTATCAATGGTGTAGTTGTCGAGAAATTGGTCGACCACCGAATCCACGGAAGGGTGGCCGAACGTGAAGAGCCTACCCGATAAGGAGCAGGAGACTATAGCAATCTGTGTGTTAAACCTGCTGCTAAGAAATTTGGCCTTTTTTATCAGACCAGCTCGTCGCTTTGAATAGGTCACTTTTCGGTAATCCTCGTTTTGTATTCTTTTTATTTCTATCTTTCTTCTCGTCATCTTGGGAGATAGCTGGCTAAAAACGCCTCGTCGCCTCTGCCTTTGCTCTGAGGTTGAGAGTTGACGGGGTAGCTTTTTATATTTTAGCTTTTTGTTTAATCCAAAACGGAAAAGGAATAATCGGATGCAAGCCGGTTGTTGAAATGGATCTGGGTTCGAATACTTGGATTTGTGTCAAACACGTTACGCGCTTCGAATTTGCAAGCTCTCGGGAAACTCTGTTTCCGGATATTTATTTTTAATAATCTCAAAAAAAGTTTTTGCTTAAATAAAACGATAAATATAATAGCATACATGGCATTCTCATCAACGTCTCAACGGATGGGATATAAGCGATCACCCTTCTTCAGAAACCCTAATCCGACTACTCCACTGAATAGCTAGCTAACAGTCAAGGAGAGACGTGATGTGAAAACAATAATTTTTTTTTTGATACAAGAAACTTTTTCTAGAAAATATATTTTATAGGTCTAAGTAAACAAATAAAACCTCGACTGATCTAAACTTTTACAAAAAATATATATTCTGACTTGAATTTTAGATCTATTATACAAATCATAAACTCTCTGTATCACGTTACCACGTTAAGCTATTAAAACAATAACATGAGAAGCTTTCGGTATGAAATTTAGTAAACATCAATATTCGAAGGGTGCACTTCATAGGTGCATGTGAAGCTTGTCATCTAGCACCAAAAGGCTTTTGCTTCGTAAATAAAAACCTGTGGAAACTGAGAAACAATGGCTAAGAACGCACTACCAAACTGGATGCATCTGGCATGATTTTGGCATCCGCAAATGGAAGATTTCTTAAAACTAGTTATTCAACTACGGAAAAGGACCTTACAACCCAATGACTTTGCCTTGTTACTGCTTGAACGAGGTCTTCAATTCCCTAATCGCGAAATGGCGTGAGATCAATGGTCATTTGTTTCTTCCCCTTGCTCACCTTCTGTCAGAGAAACAAAGTAAGCATCAGAACAATAGAGTAAGCATCCAGGCCAAAGATGATTGAATGAAAATAACTTGATACCAATGCCGATGTAATTTTTCATAAATTTTCTCGTAACAATTGAAACCAGTCCATAACCGGCTGAGATTTTCTGTAATGAGTGCAGGCTTTTGCACATGTCCAAGGACAACCTACCACACAAGTATGCTAGGTTCAAAAAAGTGCTAAATGAGTGGAAAAGGAAAGAGTGAATTAAAGATCGGCAGATAATAAGAAGTGGTGGGAAGGTAAAATTAAGAAAAGTTAGGGTTCTATGAAATTATGCTCCCAAACAAGAGTCCTTACCTGACACTTTGATAATTTCTCTCTCATCTCAGGAATCAGAGATGAAAGTATACAATGTGTGAAGCACTGCTGAAGATGAGTTTCTTACAGTGAATAAGCATTAAGGAAACTGTATGTGCAGATTCAAGATGGGGCTAGAACTTAAAGCTATTGCCACAAGCTCCTTTAAATGGCATAGCGGCTAATTTCATGGGAAAAACAAAAGATGTTAGATAATTATACTGTCAAAATACAAAATCTGTTATCTGGCACCTGGTTAAACAAATATCTGTATATGGAAAGTGAGCTTTATGAATCAAACACCTCACTGCCATCAAAATTTGGGTTATTTGGATCAAGAGAATGACTATCGTCCACATCAAGTAGCCCTCCCCATGAACCTTTACCCCCTTCACCACCTGCGAGAAGGAAATGCCCTTCATGTCAAAAAATCATGCATTAAAACCAAATAAAATAAGACAAAGAGATGAGAGTATAGATTACTGTGTGTCATGATAAACATATAAGCCAATAAAGGATAAAAATGTTGATTCCCTTCCCCCCCCCCCCCACCCCTTTTCTTCCCTGTCTAAATCAGCATTTTGTTAATCAAATTGTCTCCATCAGCTACTTCGAATTTATCAAATCAAACTTCAACTTTCATGGAATGAAATGATCAAATATTACAAGATCAAGATCCTACATGTTTGACTAACAACCCCAAATTGAAAGCCGTGCCTAGCCTAGCCTTTTTTGGGACGGCCGTCTTTTGAAGAATGTGAATGTCTTTCATGCTTAAGCGGGCTTCCCTTCTTAGGACTCCCTTTGCTAGAAATTCCCTGGCTTGACCCAACTCGGTTTGGTGACCTTGGAGAATTTGGAGACTTATCATTCTTTGGAGACCTGGAATGAACTGAGTTCTGCAATGGAGAAACAGATAATGGATCTCCACTCTCTGAAGCAGATCGTGCAAGCTCCCGATGCTCTTTTGATACAAAACCATCATTATATTCCATCCCAACAATATTACCAACTCCACGATCCGATTATCACTGATCCCAGCACACATATTCGTAGACCATCACTCCTTGAACGGTTTCAACTTTTCTCCATTGCTCGACAGTATAGGCTTTGATTAAGAAAAATGGAAGCAATCAGCAGTTTGTTTTCCAAAAATAGATTTCGTTTCCACAACACTGATCCATTCTCAAGGAGAGCTCCTCCCCATCTATCTGCCTTTTGAAATAGGAAAAAACCCGGGAAACTGAAAGTTTAGGGGTGTTTAGCATTATATTTCAAAACTATTTTTAAAAAATTTTGAATTTTTTTTTTTATTTTTTATTTTAAATTTAAAAAAAATAGTGTGTTTATATCATTTTCATATAATAATGTCTAAAATAATTTTTTTAATTATTTTAATATATTTTTAAATAAAAAATAATTTTAAAGACAACTGTAACCAAACTATCAAATAATTATTTAGTAGGTACTTAGTATTGTGGTATAAACTGAAATTGAAAAAAACCCATAAATTTAGTGTTTGGTTAAAGTTAAAAAGAAAAAAAAAAAGTATATGGATCCTACGGATTAAAATCAGCAAAACACTGGTGAATAAAAAATAATTAATAGCTGCTTTTCAAAAGGATTTGTAAACTCCTTGCGGTTCCAATAGGCTGCTTTTTCACTATTTCTTCTTCTCCAACAGTCTAATCCATTTTATATTATGCTGTTAATAAGTAAGAGTAGGGTCTCTTTCTCTCCGTGGTCTAGCTGGTACTTTTTTTCCTCGCTCGACCATGGAGGAGTTTCGGTTTGTATTTTTAGGCAAGTCCGTGTAATTAAAAATATCATCAATCTTTGAATATATCAATCCAAACCTATTTTACCTTATTTTCTGTAATTAATTACTCTTTTGATTATGTTTAATTTAATATTATTTTATTTAAATATGTTTTATTTTCTCATCAAACTTTTTATATTATCTACTTTTTCTATTTTTTTTTATAATGATTTTTTTAGTTTAGAGATTTTATTATTTTTATTTTTCATATTATATTTTTAATTTCTTATTTAAAGAGATTTTTTTATTCTATATTAAACTTCAAACTCAACCATTATTTCAACCAAATTCTTTAATTTCAGTTATGAACTTCAGCTAAAAATACTTTTCAAAAATTATTTTTTTTAAATATTAACCATAAAAATTACAGTAAGACAACACACACCCTTCTTAGTAATTGTTGTTGTCGCTCTGTAAGAAATATCAAGTTGGGTCTCCCTGAAAATTTAAACCGAAGCTTCTATACCCACAAAAAGCTCGGGCCCATATATGCCCATAGCAGCTCCGCTTCGTTAAGTTTATTCCTTGAAACGGCAGCGGTTTGGGGAGCAAGAGAAAACTTCGACAAAGGGTCGTCGCCGTCTCTTCTTTTCAATTTCGCATTGTAGTGGTGGGAGACTGGAGCGAAAACAGAGTAAAAAAAACTGAACCATGTCCGAAGGAGCAGAAGAAGTCATCAATTTAAGATCTCAAATAACTTGTCTTCAGAACAGAGTCAGAGTATTATTACTATCCTATCTGCTTCTTCCTCTTCTTCTTCTTTTTTAATCATCGCTTCACTTGTTTAACTCAGTCTCGATCCACATATTTCCTGTTTTGAACTTGATTTTTTTTTTATAAAAAAAAGGAACTGGAGGAAGAGAACGCAAAGTTTTCCTCTCGGCTCTCAAGTTGTCGCTGCAATGAGGTTTTTCTCTCTCTTTACATTGACCATACTAGTTTCAGCAGTTACTATTTTTTTCCCAGTACTTGAAGTTAAGCAATGATGCAGTTACAAGAGAAAATGCCTAGAGAAAAAAGTGAAAATCTGGGAGAGGAGAGAGGAGAAATGAATTCTGGGAGCAAGAGGAGTGGAAGAAAGAAAGCCACACGTAAAACGCCAGGTCTTATTTTGTTAGCTGCTATAATGTGCTGTTTGCGACTGTTTATAACATTACTAACTTGACTGATCTTTTATTATGCTCTTATTGTATTTTATTTTGTCCTTTTTTCCGCCAGCTCAATCAGAATATATAGTGATATTTTTCTATTTATCAAAATTTATGCGTAGGTTATGATACAAGGATCATGAATCACCATCCGAGGAGATATGTTGCTCTTAAAGTCATGTATTTTGGTCAGAGGTATCGATTGGGATGTTGAAACTTGAATATGAACCTGGGTTTCTTTTTGTTGACAACAAGGAGCCGCGTGTTTCTTTCTTTAATCCTTTTTTTTATCTTTTCGTGGGCATTTTATACTGTTTAGAATAATGTTGGAAGAATGCAGACCTTTTGAATCCTGTGTGTGATGCTTCAGGTTTTATGGTTTTTCTCAGGAGGCACAAATGGATCCGTCAATTGAGGTGTGGCATTACATATTTTCTTATTTTAGGTCATGGGACTGGATTTTAAGGTTCTTTATGGAAGCGAAACGTGAGGTGATTTTTTAGAGTGATGAGCTGTTATGACAAATAATTTTCTTCTTTAATTCAAGTTCTCTTGCAGTCTGAGATTTTCAAGGCTCTTGAAACGACAAGACTTTTAATTGGTGATAAGAAGGAAATACAGTACTCGAGATGTGGTAGAACAGACAAGGGAGTTTCTGCTTTTGGGCAAGTAGGTTGCTTACTCAATAAAAGTTCTGTTTTCCTTAAAATGCTCACTTGGCATTTCTGGGTTGATTGAATTTGCATTTGAAAACTGAGAGCATGACAAATGTTTGTTGCAGGTGATTGCGCTGTATTTACGATCTAAACTCAAGGACATTGATGCACACAACAAACATTCAGGGGAGACTGTTCCAGAAGAACAAGATGGTCCGCCAGGTTTGCTATTTTTAGATGGATTACTAAGCTTTATTTACTTGCATGGCCTTCCTTTTAAGAAAACTTTGAGCTTCTATTTTTAATTATCTTGTTATTGGGATAATCCTCCCTCTAATTTTTAAGTATATGTATACTGTCATATCCTTCGATGACAATTTCTTAGGTTTTGGGAAGAATGTCCTCTTAGGTGTAGGATGTCATCCTAAATAGAGTACACAGCACTATGTCACTGCTTGCAAGTTACATCTATCAAGCTGGAAGAGAATTTTCTGATATAATTTTTTTAAATGTGAAACTAGTTCAAGTTCGTCATGCTAACTTGCAGTATTGTTATTCTTTTTTATTTTTCAAGCTGGAAGAGAATTTTCTGATATAATTTTCTTACATCTATCAAGCTGGAAGAGAATTTTCTGATATAATTTTTTTAAATGTGAAACTAGTTCAAGTTCGTCATGCTAACTTGCAGTATTGTTATTCTTTTTTATTTTTCAAGCTGGAAGAGAATTTTCTGATATAATTTTCTTACATCTATCAAGCTGGAAGAGAATTTTCTGATATAATTTTTTTAAATGTGAAACTAGTTCAAGTTCGTCATGCTAACTTGCAGTATTGTTATTCTTTTTTATTTTTCTCAAAAGGGGAAATTGATTATGTGAGAGTGTTGAATGGAGTCCTTCCAAAAGACATTCGGATTGTGGGCTGGTGTCCTGTTTCAAGTGACTTCAGTGCAAGGTCCTTCTGTGCTTCATGAATTACCTTGAACTTGTTAACTATTATGTGTTTGTATAATCAGTCATCTTATATTGAGTTGCAGGTTCAGCTGTTTGAGCAGGGAATATAAATATTTCTTTTGGGGTGACAATTTGAACCTCTCGGTATGCAGTTCTATTATTGCTAGAGCCTTTTTTGGGGGGTGACTTGCCATTTTATACCTCTGGTTTTATGCTACTTGGCCATGTAGCAACAGGGCTTAACAATAACTCTATCATCTTCTTCTTTTTTCCCCCAGGTTATGGAGACTGCAGGTAAGAAACTTATTGGAGAACACGACTTCAGAAACTTCTGCAAGATGGATGCATTGAATGTGCACACTTATAGACGAAATGTGATGTCATTCAAGATCTCGCCTTGTGACATGAGGTCTAAATTTATAAATCATCTCGTCTGATTTCAATATCAAAACCAGTTTATCCTTGTATGCCGTGCTTTTATTTTTCTCAATTGGATCCAGTAACCAGCAAGGTAAAAACCCATAAAAAATAAGCTAGCATTTGTTCCTAAATTGTTTCATATCACTGAAGTTTGACAGTTGCATTGCTTGAGTGGTTGAGTGTGCAAGAGAAACAAACATCAATCTCTGGGCTTTAACGTAAGTGGCAAAATGATGAGATGGGTATAGATGGGTCCTCCAATTCAATCTTCTCAAAATGAGACGATGCTGCAAACAATAAACTAAAAATACAGATGGATGGGGAGATATAAACATTGTATACTTGGTGTGAAGTAGATTGAATCTTCTCATTTCTCACCTTCAGGATGAAATATTTGGTGATGCGCAACTGCAATAGTGGCATGGGGAGTGTTAAATGGATGATTAGGAAGCTAAGCATCAGAACCAAGTGAATAAACATGCTTGATTTTGTTAAATTCCAACTTATGACGAGAAGTAGGCATCCCTTTATTTATTCAGTTTGATCATTGCACAGACATCCATTTATGAATTTGCCATACTGACAATTATTCAAATTGAGACCTTACTATTTCTTTTGTAGGTTTGAAGGGCATCAACTTTATGCTATAAAAATTAAAGGTCGTGCTTTCCTGTGGCACCAAGTCCGGTGCATTGTTGCTGTGCTATTTATGATTGGCCAAGGTCTTGAATCCCCTGAAGTGAGTATCAAATGCCATTCAAATTGCATGGTTTCCTCTTCTTTATTTGATGCCTTTAAGCCAAAATGTCTTACAGCAGAGACAAGTTTAGCATCTTGATTTAGTTTACATTTGCTTTAGCTGAATTTCCAGGGATGAATATAATATAAAATCTGAACAAGATGAACGCGAACAAGATGGCTCTGAACATTCTACAGATAATTTATGCCATTAAATGCATACATATGCATGTGCACTCATGTGCTTTTCAATTCCTTGTGTCGCGTTACAAATAGGATCCCCACAGATTGTAGCTTTTCACTATAATATTCAGGCAGGGACCATTTTGAAACAACACTCTGTATATGATGGTATACATTTAGTACAACATATCAATTAATAACTATCAAACATTGAAAACTTATAATCTGATATGATATTTAAAATAAATAATAGTAACAATGTAACTATTCACATTCAAAATCAACAACAAATTATAATACAATTTATTTATTAACGAATAAAAATAAAATTAATATTTATTTAATCATAAATAAATAAATAGAACATAAAGTATTTAATAGCTAACTCTTGAATTAGATGTTGTGCCACTAATAGAGGTAAAGTGGTTCTTTGAGCTCCTAGAAGAGAAGAATCAGAAAGTTTTTTATTTCGTTCATAACTTGTTCCGCTACAATTTAAAAACTTTGCTAACCACTGAAAAAAAAAAATAGAATATGAAACTTTAAAATAAATAATAATTTTTAAAATAGCATACGAAACAATATTTACCTTCTTTAATGGAAAGATGTGCATATGCTTGGGCATTGGAATTATAATTTATTATTCTTTATAGGAAAGCTGTTGTGTTTGAACTGGAAATTAAAGAAATCAACATCTTTTTAATGCAATTTTAGTACTTGATGGTAAAGGAAAGCTAAGGGAAATATTGATACATTTAGTATATCTTTTTAATGGTCTAGTTTGCCTTTTGATACAAAATTATTATATGACCTTATATGGTTAAGTTTTACAAAATCTAAGGAGGTTCGAGTGAGTACTATCACCCTGAAAATCTTAGATTGCTATGATATTTGCTTAAATCTCTCTTAACTCTTTTGAAATCAGGGGTGTCAGTTGACACCCCTAGCTTCCCACCAACATATACAGTAGTGAGCATGCGGAATCCTCTCCATGAGCTAGATTTCCTTGCTAATTGACAATCCAGATGTAAATATCTGCTCTTTGCTTCCCTGCGGATGATTTTGAGAGAATTCCTCAACGTTCATTCTTTCACTTGGGGAGAATTTGAAAGCCAGTTAAGGCGGGCTGATAAGCCCACAGAATGAATCGTTGGAAAAGTTTCAAACAGTCATTGTGCTTCATGGTTTTCCATTGCTTCAAGAATAATTATTTTAGTATGAAAGCAACTTATGCCAAGTACTCAATTCATAGGTAATAGATGCATTACTGGACACCAGGACACTGAGGAAACCCCAGTATCTCATGGCTCCAGAAATTCCATTGGTTCTTCTATCCTGTGAGTTTGAAGGTCTCAAGTTTTCATGTTCTTCAGGTACTTGAAATTTGAAAAGACCATTGCTAATACATTTTCAAGACATTCAGTAGTTGATATTAAGCAAACACTGCCTGGTTACCCCCAAACTCCAACGAGCTCATTGTTTGTATTTAATATTTCAAAACAGCTGTTTAGACAAGTCATGTTCTTTGGAATTCACATCACTTTCATCCATTGTTTGGAATTTTTAGGCATTTTTTACTGCAATATCTGAGATCATTTTTATCAAGTGTTATTGAATTTGTGCATAGATGCTGGACAAGCTCTACACGTTCACTTGGAGAATGAGTGTCGACTTTACCAACTCCAGGCTGCTATCTTTCGCGAGGCTCTGTTGAGTCTTTTGCCTTTGTCAACTGGTGCAGAAAGTACGTCAATTTTTTTCCTAAGAGAAACATCTTAGCTATTGCTTTTATTGGTCTACATCGCTGATGCAATTTCTGACCTTTCAGATAAAGACTCGTCTAGCAATGGAGTGACAAGAAAAAAAGCTTCTCATGTTCCCCTCATGTCAAGGGAAACTGAGCGTAAGTCCTACCATACCTTGAGTATCATCACAGTTTTACTTAAAAGATGTAATTGTGTGTCCATGGTCATGAAATATTATTGAACTATTAACAAGAAGGTCGGATGTGATAAAAGCCTGCCATTATCGTTTCCCTATCTACATTAACTCCCTCCAAAATAAATATTCACAGCTCTATACCAATGTTTTCACCGTGCTTGTTACTGCTTGTGCTTGTTACAGCATCGTATGAAGAGCGGCGTGCGAAGCTGGAAACGGCGAAGTTAAGAGCTTGATAACTAGTCAGCCAGATTTTAATGCAACCCAATCTAATTGATACAACTTCATTTCTAGCCGGCTTCTGGAGGAGAATAAAATAATTTGATTCCAATGCTGGGTGATATCACTGTGTATTCAAATATAAGATTTATGGGAGACCATATCTTGCTCGAAAAGAAGGAAAACAATTGTTTTTTTCTTCTTCTCATAGACAACCAAGGAGCAGTCTTGCGAATCTAACCAATTCTTGGTAATCGTTACAAGGAAGATTTAAGCCCTCAAATTCCTTCACTCTTGTTCACTGCCCAGATTGGAGGGTGCCCGAATATTTACAGCTAGAGGTCAAAGAGTGGGGGGAAGCCCTAATCATTTCACCAACCCTGTTGGGCTGCTGCAACTGGTGTCCAATTATCGAACACAAACGCAAACAGTAGCTATCTCCCAACTATTTGCTCGGCAATTTCAACTCAGCTCCTCATTGTTGAACACAGATGGGGACTAGAGAGGTCCCCTGGATAAAATGCATCGCAACTCATAACCACGCGACCCCTGTTCATGTCATCTCGTGTACTGGTGATTACAGCAAGTTGATGACCAACCAAGCAATGGTCGCAGTGTGCTCACCATCGAGCATTTGTTGTGACGTGCATACGAAGAAAAGTTCAGCGGAAAACTTGTTATAAATAAGCAGGCTGTTAAAGATCGATTTAATAAAATGGATATTTTTACTGTTCTTAAAACAAGAAAAACTGAAAACTAAGGACTAAAATTAACATTTAAGGAAAATAAACACTAGCATTTGGGTTTTTTTATTGTTCATCGATTGTGCTCCCTCTTCTTCTATTTAACTGTTCACGTTTGTTCAATGTCAATTTATCATGGAACGATGAATACAAGTGTTTTAGAAACCTCACTGTTTCATATATATAAAGAGAGCACTATAAAGAATTGACATTAATCAAAAATCACTTTTTAAATGATAACTTTGAAATAATTTGTTTTTATATAAAAAACTTGCTTTTAAAATTATTACAAAAAAATTGAAAAAAAATATTTCTATTAAAAAAACATAAGAAAACAGGGGCATAAATAATAGAAAAGAGGGTTTTTTTTTTATTTAAAGAGATAAATTTTCGGCATTTCAGCTCAAAGTAAAACAGCTCATCCAGGCATGTATAGATCATCACGATGCACACCATTGTATATAAGAAGACCGATGCTTGCCCCTAAAAGTTAATGGTAAGACCACATCATAACCGATAGTTGACCTCTATCACAAACTATTGTGATGCGAAACTAAAGCACCTGTGATACTTTTTAAGTCAAACATTCAACAGATGAAGGTAAAATGGCAACTTCAGAACGCATTTGATGGAAAACTTCAAGTTTTCTTAGCGTCAGCTTCGCCACTAGCGGATGATACTTCCTTCTCTGCTGACGGTGCTTCTTCCGCATTCTCATCCTCTGTCTCATCTTCATCATCTACACAGATGAGGTGGTTCATTTTTGGGCAATCAGATTTAACGGGAATATTTGCATAGGAGTCACAAAGTAATAAATCGAAATGGGGAATATCACATGCTTGAATAAATTAGAAGTGACTTACCATCATCCATTTCAGGAGCAGGCCCGCCAAAGCCTCCACCTCCTCCAAAATTCATACCATCAAAGCCTCCACCTCCTCCAAGATTCATGCCATCAAAGCCTCCACCTCCTCCAAGATTCATGCCATCAAAGCCTCCACCTCCTCCAAGATTCATACCCTGAATTACAAAGGTTACCATCAAACAGCGTTAGCCACAAATAATTAGAGAAGAGCAGCCCATCCATTCTTATGCAATAAAAACATTGTCACTCACAGGAAAATCAAAACCCGTGTCCCCCATCTCAGGTGCTCCTAGACACCAACAAAAAAAAACATGAAAATTAAGTCACACTGTACTGCAGGGGAAGCATTGCAAAATATAATGAAATGGAATGGGAATTGGAGTCTGAAGGGATAAAGGCTTTTACCCTTACTCGTGAACTCCTCATCTTCATCAATCCATTTATCCCAATCAACAGTCAAGAACACTGGAGGTTTTCCGGTTTGTTTAATCAATCTGCCCCACCATTTATTCTCAGCCTTCTTCACAATGTAATGGATACTTCTGGAGCCAATACTGGTCTTGCTATCCTGCAAGTAGTATTACAAACTTAATATCTGGCAAAAAATATATTCAACAAGACAGGTTCAGGTATGAGGCAGAAAAGGTATTTACCTCTACAATGATCTTGTCAAACAATTCAAGTTCAATTTCATAGGGTATCTTATCCGCACCACTGGTAGCAGAGAAGAAAAACTTCCCTTCAGGCTCGAGTTTAAGCTTTACATCCTGTGCATCAGGCAGCTGCACGGTGATGAACAAATTGTCGGACCTCTGGGCCCATTTCACCGAAGGATGACGGCTGAAAGTTGAATGTCCAATGCGGCATAAGAAATACAAATATTTACAAATTTTCAGCATAAATACAACATATAACAAACTTGCCAGCAGCATTCGATTAGATTAATGTATGCATACTCATAATACAAAATGACATCAAACAATACAATTTTTACAGGTAATCCAGGAACGACAGAAGCTATTAAGTTTACCGAAGAGTTAAAAGCAACCGGACTACTTCTACCATGCTCCAGTCTACATACAACTCCGCGAAATCATGTCTAACAATCTCATTTTCCCAACAGGCCTTAACCACATCAACAAGGAATAACACAGATTGATAGAGGAGTACACCACAATTTAGCCCCTTTTTTCCATTTTTATCCAATTTCTAATCAACCAAACAGAACGAATTTCGCAAGACAAGATTTATCTAGTGGGGAAAAGATTTCATTGAATAAGCCTTTAAAAAAAAAAGACAACCATCTCCTACAATAAACTGTGGCTCCACCACCATCCCTAGAAGACACACATGATGACCAGACACACAAATTACAAACGTCACCTGCTTAAGAAAGTAGTCCAATATACCAGATCCAGCCATGAAGGACAAGAAACCCCCAAAGAAACCCTAAGTTTCCTTGGAGAAATTGGCAAACTTAGGGGTGTCTAGCTAGTACAAGTATAGAAGAGAATCTATCTATTAAAATGACAATACATGAAGTAGTACCTCATTATGGTCAGTGAGTAAGAAATTAGTACAGTGAGCAGCAGGGAAGAGAGGAAGGGAGAGGAGGAGCAAACGGCGAGACTTAAATCTTTGCGTGTGATTTTAGGCAGATAGATATTCCTAATTTTATTGTGACGGAAGGGTATGGGTTATTTTATAGACCGGTCGAATGAAATGCAAAACCCTAACTCAAGCAAACACGTCTAGATGCTTCCTTTTTTATTTTGTCTCTGGTGCCTCCGGGGATATGTTTGGAATTGTCTTAAAATTAAAATTAAAATAGCTCGGCGACATCTTTTGTGAGACAATTCATGTGAATTGCAATCTTGTTTTATATTTTTTATATTTTAATTTTTTTATGTTGGGTTGATTAGAATTTTAAATTGATAATTACTTTTTATATGTTATTGAGGTCTCACAAAGCAATCTATTATCGGGTTTATGCTTGATTTCACGGGGAAAATAATAATTTAGTTGCTTGCAAGTAATTGAAAGCGAAAAGAAACCATAATTAAAAAAAATATCTTTGTTTTTTGTATGAAAAAAGTCAGTTTTGGTCTTTTTCACCCTTTATTGATTTGATTTTTATTTAATTGGATATTTTGGTCATGTTTGATATTGTGTTTTAAAAGTATTTTTGAAAAAAAAAATCTAAAAAATATTTTTTTTTTATTTTTTATTTTAAATTAAATATTTTTTTTATGTTTTTAGATTATTTTTATATGCTAGTATCAAAAATGATTTAAAAAAATTATTTTGATATATTTTTAGATAAAAAAAACACTTTAAAATATAATCTCAATCGACACTTTATTGTTGTGTTGATAGAGATATAGTGAGATTTTTTTTGTGTTTAAGACAACCATAAAAAAAATTAAAAAATTCAGATTTATTGTATGGTGAAGATTGAAATATAAGGACTAAAATTATATTAGTTAAATATTTGAAGGCCCTTTAAGAGAAAAAAAAATAACGTGTCCGCATTTTTTTCAATTACTTTGTTTTTGTGTTTTGTCAAAAATCAGTTTTGACCCATTTAGTTTTTTAAATTACATGGTTATATTATTTCATATAAATCTTTAAGTTTGATTAAAGAGGAAGAAAATACCTATTTTCTGGTGATGAAACTCGTTATTTTTCGTGTTAATATAGATATTATTTAGAAATGTTTTTTTTTTTTGTTTTTTTACACCGTAAAATGATATAAATACTTTAATATATATATATAAATCTAAAAAGAGGTTTCTATATGTATTTTTTATATGGCTAACACAGTGAAATGATATATTGTACGTTGAGAGGGCTGATCCAATAATTTGAACGACAAGAAAATCAGTTTCTGTTTACTCTGAACGTAGCAGCATACAATGAAATCCCCATCATTCTTTTAAACGTGAGAGACAAGAAAAAAGAAAAAGAAAAAGAAAAAGAAAAAGAAAACAGAACTCATTGGTCGAAAAAGAAGAGAGTGCTCCCAGGCACACATGGCAGAATTAACATGGAAGCGCTGTGTAAGGCTTGCATTGCAAACAACAGCCTGCTGGCCGACTTGTCATTTTCATACCCCAACATATCCAGTAGCTGATGAAGCTTCCCCAGTCTTATTTATGTTCAGACTAAAGTCAATATATTAGAAAAGTATTCTCCATCAATAAGAATTGACAAGCTCGGCATCATATCCACAGCTTCTATGTAAAATGATAATGTTAGATAATAATATAAATTATATTATGTAGTATCACGTACCCGCTTAAGATTTTTGGTTAAATGATTTCTTAACATGGTATCAGAGCCTTGTTGACCCAACAGTCATGAGTTTGAATCTCACCACCTCCATTTTATTTGATAAAAATCAAGTACATGGTAGTGTTGGCATGTGTAGTTTCCAAGCCCAAAATGCTTTTTACTTGAGAGAGTATATTAGAGATTAATATAAATTATATTTTAAAACTTCACCTTACAATTTAAATTTTTAAGGTAAGATGATTCCTTAATATATAAATACGTAGCAGTGGCATCACAAGACAAAACTACTAAGAGACCAAGCTTGTCTATGCTCCAACCACTATCACGAAAACATTTCCATTCCATAGAAGACACCATCACTCACCCCAGAAAATGCAACTGCAACAAGGGAATTGAACCACCAACCCATGGTCTTCTTTTCTTGCCCGACTAAAACTCTTATCCAACTCCTCTCGTCAGATCAGTTAACTTGTCTCCTAAAGTTTCTAGCAGTACTTGTTAGCACCTTCATATAACTCCTTTTGTATAACTCCTAAATGTCATAGCTGAAGGAACCGCAGCTGCAAGGTGGTAATGCCCAGCTCGAGGCAGCTTGGCAGGGAATTTTGGATCTACATGCGTTCTCCTCGAACAGGATGTCGAGCAACCGCTTTTATGCGGTTTTGTCTGTTTGGTTAAGGTATTATGCTTAATCTGGGGATGATGAGATCCAATCACTCCTTGGCTAAAAAAAAATACAAAAAATCAGCTAGTTATTGTGGCACCCAAAAAAATGCTTGGAATTGTGACAATTTTAAAAAGATGGAGGTGCAGATTGCAAGCATGAGAGTGGAAATGAAAATTAGTGTTAGCAACTTCCTGCACTCTACAGGATCATAAAAGCACAAGGATATCAATCTCAACAGATTAGAACAAATAAAGTGGAAAGCAATATGAGACAGATATGCTACATACTGGGATAACCCAGAGTATCAAGAATACAAATCTTTGGGTAGCTCAGTACAAATTACCGTTACCATCAGGGCAATATACCTTCACAGGACTAGAAAAAAAGGAACACCCAATGGACTTGCTTTTAGCTTATAATGTCAAACAAACAATTATAATTCATGTTTCCTCGAAGAGCACAACCCAGCCAAAGTATATTCCCTTGTTAAGTGAAAGCTTGAAACAGTACAGGAGAAGTGTTGAATTGTAACTAGTCCTTAACCAGTCTCGCCTCAAAACCCCCTTCAGGTCGCTTTACAAGAGTGTAAGGCATATGAGTCCCTAGAATTTTATCCCATATGGAGAAGAATGGCTGAGAATAGTTGTATTTCGTGCCCGGGAGTTGATGGTGGATGTCATGATAAGCAGTGTTATTCTGGAAAAAAATATGGAAGATATTGCCAGGCAACCAGAGTCCACAATGATCATCAACTGTTTTAACTGTGGCGAAGCCAAAGAAAATGACTGATGTTCGTGCAGTCATTCCTGAGATGAGGAATGAAATGGCACCACCGACTGTGTCAAGCAAGAGACCCTCGAGTGGGTGGTTATAAAGTGCCCCAATTGCATAAGGTACGACTAGCCTGTGATGCTGCGAGTGGACGTGGCGGTATAAAAATTTGTTCTGATGCATGTACCGATGCATAAAGTACTGCCATGTATCCATGACAAACATTCCAATAATAATTTGCACAATCTGGATAGGAATAGAGGGTTGGATCATGATTCCAGATTCATCAGCTGTTGATGTCAACTGCAGCAACAATGCAGCAAAAAAACGTTAGATGGCAAAACATAAAACAAATACACGTCAACGTCCTAAACTGTGTAAATCAAACAATACCACCAAGCAATTGATAAAATTATCATCCAAGTCCTAGAATAACTGATCTCTAAGTCACTCCACATGCTCCTACCAAAGTAGGGATATGGGAGGGAGGGCTAGGAGATAATCCTACCTTTCAATGCTTATAAATGAATGGAACCTGCAACCATATGGTTGCAAGTCCAAGACTCTTATCTTTTCACAAAACAAGGGTCGAGGTAAATAAATGATTATTTGGTAACAGCAGCTATATTACAAAATACCACCAGACCAATAGCAATGAAAAAAATATGAAAACTCCTAACTTGTTTCAATGTCTAAAATGCTCATTTTCATTCCACAGTAGCAACTGGAATCTTAAGGTGAGTGGAGAAAAGTTTCATAATTGGAAAACCAGGATAGAATTTCTGAGTGTTCATGAAAAGGAATCCAATCAGAAACATGGTAAGTAGAAAATAACAAAATGAGATTTGAATGTTTTATCCATAAGTCTTTTCCCAGTGCCTTTACTGAATCAACATATTGTATCTCACAGACTCAGAAATGATACAAGACAGCTAAAAGGGACTCCTGCTTCATGAAGAATAAAAGGGTTTCGGACACAGCAGAAACTGATTTGATTATCAGATCCAGCTTACTCTGCCAACGAAAAATAATAATTTTCCCCATATAGCTGTTTGAAAAAAGGACAAGAACAATGAAAACATAACACAATGGCAGAAAGAGTAACGGCCACTTCAAATTCTAACATTTAAGAAACTTAAAATCTTTCATCTTGAATCAGCATATAGAAATTATTCATCTTTTTCCCTGCCTATCAACTCAATATCCCATTCACATAGACAAAAACAATGTAAGCACTGCTACTCTTCTTAAAACCAAGGCATCAGAATCATGCACTGAAGACCACTATCATGGAACAAAAGATTGAAAAAATTCCCAAGCTAAAATTAACATGTGACCAGCCATGTAAGGCTACAAGAACTATACTCTTGTTGTTTATCTAAGGAACTACACACATCTACTAAAAAAGGTAATCCATCTCCAAGAAGCAAGTTAAAACATAGAACTAGCAGTAAAAATCATAGACCAATTACAACGAAGACCGAGCCTAAACCCCAAACTAGATGGGGTTGGCTATATGGATCCTAATGTGCCAATCCTAGGCAATCATAGAGCACAAAGTGAAGGAGAGTAATCTAACAAGCTATTACAAGTTCTAATCCACATCAAGCCCCTCCTTTGGAGACTTTTCAATGTATTCAATAGCTTAATGCTATTAAATTCTTCAATGTCATTGAGCCTATAACCCGTGGTCTTCTCTTCTTTCAAGACCAAAACTCTTGTTCGACTCCTTTATTAGATCAGCTACTTATCTACTTTTGTTTCTACCTCCTCTCTTTTAGCATTTCAGATACTTAATAACTGCTTGTATAAACAACATAATAGATAAAACAGTTTTTTCAATTAGCCAACAATAGTGTATACTCCTTGACAAATCATATAAAATACATACTTCATAGCAGTGGTTAAGGCTCGAGGGTCAGGTATGGGCTATATCTGCCCTAGCTCAAAAGGTCCCCCGTGAACTATGCTTAACTTCTTATTTAACTAAAAAGGCCCTCCTAACTTTTGACCTGTAATGGAAACACTACCAACACCAATAAACCATGAGTTCATGACATATGTCCTCGGGGTCCATTGTTAAGTAATATACAGGACACGAGTAACTTGAGAATTTTACCCTTACTTTTTGCAAAAATCCTTCAGGATTACTGAGAATCTTTAAATGATATCGATGGATTTTAACACAATTAACCTAGAAAGAGAGAGCTCGGTATCACTTTCCTTTCTAATAATCACCCACAATGCTATTGATACCTTCATCACTCTATGGTTGCATTTCTATATCCTGTGTTTTTTCATATAGGAAAAATCTATATTGAGAAAAATCCAATTGTTCACACCAGAAAGGATGACAATTTCACGGCAAAATAACATAAAAGGAAAACAAGAACTACTTGAACAGTCCCAGTAACTAACCAAAAAGAGTACATGAGCAACAGCAGCCTGAAGTAGCTGTTGAAGCAAAACACCCTTAACCACCTTCGACAGGGGCACCAAATTCTTCTCTTCCTCCTCTTTTCTAGTATGCAACCGATACCCATCCAAAGGCGGCAATAGCTGGTAAAACCCAGCGTACAACCAATAAATGATAATTGGGGCAAAAATGCCCATCACTTCATCACTCACATAACCCTCCCAAAACACCATGGCTAATCCAATTTACAGAGGCAACAACAGGTATCAGCTCTTCAATTCCAGACCTAAACTGCACCTCACAATCTCCAGATTCGAAGCTGCATTTAAAACTGAAGATCTGCAGCTTTAATCTTCACTCTACATAACCTGAACATCACAAAAATTATAATAATCAGTCAGAAATTCAAAGGAAAATACGTAGATATAGATGAATTTAAAACATAAAAGAAAGTTTGATTTCCATGATTCCTGCACGAAAAAAGTAGATGAATTTCCACACTTTCATATCATGGTTTGCAGGGGTAGAAAAGAACAAAAACATCACAATTCAGGCTAACGAGGTTCAAATTAACCGCACCTTCTTTTCATCTATTAATATAAATAAAGAGAAAACATCGTATCATCCGCAATTAATTAGCCAAAAAAAAAGAGCCTAAATCAAACCTGCTTCAGTTCACCTTTTTCTAACACAAAAATTGAACAACTAAATAAGTAGATTAAAAAAGGAAAGAAATTGAAAGACACGAGTTAAGGTTTAAGGTATTGGTTACTTACATGTAGAGATTGCGGGTGCGATGAAGCTGTCGTCGTCGCGGCGTTAAAATCGAGACAAACAAGAGGCAGGCAGACTGATTTAGCGAATGTCAAAGATTTTTTAGATCTAAACAAAGCGAACAGAGTCCTGCCCCTGCCCAATTGTTTTGATCAACGTTAATGACTTATTGGTGACAGCACAGGTTTGAGATTGATTCAATGCTTTCTGATATTTTTAAGCTGTGATGTGTGATGACATGATTTTTTATTTATTTATTTTTGTCTGCCCCTTTGATTTTTCTACCTCTTCTTTTTAACAAAAAAGAAATTAATCTGGCCGCCCTGGCCCGTGATACGTATAGCGCTGGGGTCTTTTGATATTGGCTGGATGGATGAGCGCACGTTGCATGCTTGCATCCATAATAATAATAATAATAATAATAATAATGTCTGCTGAGAAAAATCAGAAAATAATAACTTAATTTGCAGGATTTTTCTTATTTTCTTTTTTGGTTAAATTCGGAAAGCCACTAGATAAAAGAATTTAAATAATTGAGAGTGGAGACTTTGTAGATTATGATTGGATAGTCCTTGATGCAGTGGTATATTTTATGGATATAAAACTGCATTTTATTTTATTTTATTTTTTCTAATATCATATAAATAGGCTTTTCTTACATATTTAAAAAATTGGGTCGTAGCTTCTAATAAATAGATAATAAAAAAACTCAGCCTGATACCAGCACTAAAATAAAAAAAAAAACAGTTATAATAATATGGGGGAAGTTGGAAGTTTGAAATTGAATAAAAAAATAGATCGACCCAATCTGATACAACACGATATACATATTATCTAGATAATAAAAGATAAGTTGATATGGACTAACTTGCAAAAATCACAATCCATATTATCTAGAAAAAAAATCACATAACTATTTTTATTTTAAAAACAAAACTAATATCTAATAATAAAACAAGTTAAAAAAATCTGAATCACATTAACTCTTCAAACACGTAACTTGAGTTAATTAAACTTGAACTATATATATATAAAAAAAAAAACATGAAATTTAATTACTAACAAATCAAACATTGAATAATATTTTTTTAAATAACTATACAAAATAAAGAAGCCAGAGTTTGTTTTCCCACTGGTCAATCTATCTAAATTATTACTGGTCATGTTTGAATTGTATACACCGGGTCATCGAGACAGCTTTATCCACGAGAGTTTAGATCAATGACTTTTTATTTATTTGTGTATTTATTCACAGGAGGAAAATTAGAGTTATCTGGCTGCTAAATGTCTCTCGGGACTTGAAGATTTCAAAGTGATTGTTGGTTTTTTTTAAAAAAATATATATATAATGTTGGTATATTAAAATGATTTTAAAAAATAAAATAAAAAATAAGATATTTTTAAAATACAAAAATAATTTGGTTTTAGGTTTGTGAAGAAAAGTAATCCATTGTTGGGATTTTAGAGGTTTCGAGCTAACCACGGTCTCGATAGAATTTGCCCCGCGAAGCTTACATCATTCGATTTGCGACCCGACCCGATCGTGACGAGAAAAGGAGTTGGTTCCTCTAGAAATGATGCAATGTTGGGTGTGAAAATCTCTTAACATTGAATGCATGGATATGATCTGGTCAACAAGCCAATCACCGAACCTCTGTCCCAGCAAAATCGATCAACCTATTGAACCAGTCCATGCAAGGTAGTCAAAATCGCGAGCCAACTCGCAAAATCGTTGGCTCCGAAAACCTGGTTGAACCGGAAAGAAAAATCGAAACCGGTCAAACTCGGTCAAACTCGTAGAAAAATCGTTCAAAATCGTAGAAAAATAATAATAATAATAAATAATAATATTTAATTATATTTAAATTCATTTTTTAAATTTAAATATAATTAAAAATAATAATTTTTGTACGGACATTTTACGATATTTCTACGATTTTACGATCCGATTTTTCGGAGCCCTTTCCGATCCGTGTCAAAATCTCGATTTTGACTACCTTAAGTCCATGTATTAAAAAAAAACAAAAAAACATAGAGATTATTATATTTCATTTTTACATGTTATTAATAATTAAATGTCATGTGTACGGAAATGGGACACCCTTGCACTGTTTAGTCTAAAGATTTTTTTTATTGTTTTAATATACTTATATTAAAAACAGCTAATTCTATCCTATACAGTATAGTGTTTAAAAACAATATAATAATATTAAGGAAAAACCCATGGGTCAAATTGTTTACCGGTTACTTTTTGACTGGCAATATAATTCAAGCTTACTTGATCCAATCTGTTTTCTTTTTCCATTGTAGGGATACCAGGGAAAAAATTAAAATTATAAGAGCAACTTTTGACCAATCTTGCCAAAGTTCAACACGATTAAAGCTTTGTTTTGTATCACATTTTAAATATATTTTTTTAAAAAAATAAAAAAAAAATATATTTTTTATTTTTATTTAAATTATATATTTTTATTGTTTTTAAATCATTTTCATGTAATGATATTAAAAATAATTGTAAAAATATATATTATTTTAATACATAGCAGTACTAAGAGGAGGAGGGTGATTTTTTTTTGTGCCCCTCCATGTTTTAAATCTAATATTAATGCATTCTTTAATTATAGTATTTTTTATTTAATTTAAATATTAATTTGATTTATATTAGGATTCACTTTTATCCTTTGGTTTTTTAACTTCTACCATTCATCTTTAATATTCTAACCCCCTAAATTTATTTACATCCATAACACTTTCATGTTTTAATCTTACTTCCCTAACAAAAAATAGTTTCAATTTTTTAACCCGTAACAGACATGGTCAAGAGTTATGAAAATTATGTTTGGTATGCCAAAAAAAGGAGGTGGAAATTATTGTGATTTTCACTTTTATTTCCTAATCTGGCAAATGAATGTTTGTTTAAGAGAGTAGTTGATTTTGTTTTTTAAAGTATTTTTCATTTAATAATGCATTAAAAATATATTTAAAAAAATAATTATTTTTAATACCAATATATAAAAATAATTAAAAAATACCAAATAATTTATTTATTTAAAAAAAAAAATTTAAAAAAAATATTTTTAAAACACATGTCAAATAAAAACAATTATGAAAGGTAATGTTTAACCCTAGAGTAGGGTCACGTGTTAACCTCTAAAGATGTGGAGTAGAATATTGTGAAGGGGAATCTTTTTGTATCCCCCACAATTGTTTTCCTATTTTATCTTGGAGAGAGAGAGAGAGAGAGTGTGTGTGTGTATATATATATATATATATATATATATATATATATATATGGGGTTTTTACTGTGCACCCACACACTGTGCACACAGACACAGTGCACTGTGGATGCAATAATAGTTTTTTTTTTTTTTTTTCTGCTTATGTTTTTTTTTCTTTTTTTCTGTTTGTTTTGTTTTTATTTTATGATTACGCTCCTTTTTTTTTTCTTTTTGTTTTTTTGCTTTTTTTTCCTAATTATTCTTTTTCTTCTTTTTTTCCTCCGTTTTTTGTTTCTTCTTTTTTGCCTTTTTTTGTATTTTTGCCTTATTATTTTTTTTTCATTTTTTTCTTATTATATATATATTTTTTCCAACTTATATATATTTTTGTTTTTTTGTTTTTTAATAATCGAGGTGTCCGAGCTCGCTTAAATGCACTACGATTAATCTCCATATCCAAATTTTTTTGATAACCAGGGTGTCCAGGCCAACTTATACATACCATGACAATCCCCGTACCCACATTTTTTTTTCTAAAATGCTTTCCTGTTGGTATATTTTTTTCCTTTTTTTATACTTTTTTTTATTCACTCATACATTTTTTTTATAACCGGGATCTCTGACCAACTTAAGCACACCACGACTAATTTTTTGGCCGATTTTTTTTAAAAACAATATGGATTGCTACAGTGCTTTCACGCTTATATTTTTTTTTTATTTTCTTTCGCTTATATATTTTTTTTTTAATCATGGTCTCTCAGCCAGCTTAAACTCTTTTTTTCACTTATACATTTTTTTTCACTTATATTTTTTTTTTATAACCACGATCTCCGGGCCAGCTCAAGTGCACCACCACTACTCCTCGAACCAAATCTGTTTTTTGATAATCGGGGTGTCCAGGCCAGCGTAGACACACCATAGCTAATCTCCGAAGCAATTTATTATTATTTTTTATTTTTTTTCCTTATATGTTTTTTTGTTCACTTTTAATTTTATTTGTTCTTTGGATGAGATGATTTTTATAATTTTATTATTTGTGCAATAATAATGATAATTTTAGTGATTACTTTTTTATAAAAATCTTTTGATTTTTTTAAAGACTTTCCTGAAATTTTAATTTATATCCGTGATCATTTTAAAAGTAATATTACTCTATTTTTCCCTTTATTCGTTTTTTTTTCTGTTTCTTTATTTGTTCTTTAGATTATATGATTTTTATTATTTTATTATTTATGCAATAATAATGATAATTTTAGTTATTGTTTTTTTATAAAAATCTTTTGCTTTTTTATTTTTATTTTTCATAAAAATTTAATTATTTTAATTGTTTTGGCAGTAATGCTAATAATAATTTTAGCTTTAATAGCAATGATAATGACAATAACGTCAGGATGAATTTTCAATCTATGTTTTTGTTTTTTTGTTGATAGAAAATTAACAACTTATTTTTTTTATTTGATTATTATAGGTATTTTCACAATTTATATTTAATTTTTGTTTGATTTAAATTGAATTATAAAATGAACTAATCTTAATACAGTGAACTTAATAATTCAGATATCCGAGTTTTCTTGCTTTTTTAACGATGATGATAAATTTATGCTGGTTATTTCGTTTGAAATTACTAAACAGATAAATTTATATTGATTTTAAATTCATATATTTTATAGAAAACTTGCACTTGACATGAATTCTGCACAAATTTATTATTTTAACTAAATTTATATTATAATAAAAAATACACACAATTAATATTTTTTACATTGAAAAAAAATATTGTGCCGCCCGCGACGAAGCGCGGGGGCATTGTCTAGTATATATATATATAAAGGGATGAAGTGCTGAGTATGTCTGGTACAGATTGAAAAAAATAACGAGTAACAATGGATCCTGTTTTTTTTTTTTTTTTTTCAGTTTTCTAATCGACTAAATACACACAATTTATTTTGTTATGGTTTCATTATTTTTTTATTTACCGATTTAATCGATTTTTCAGTTTTTTATCCTTGCCTTAATCCTAATTAATCAAGGGGAAAAAGAAAACAACCGGACCAATTCCTTGACATTTTGACCCAGCTAGTTGAAGTATGGAGATGGAAATGGATTGGAATGTATTTTGCTCCATTATCTTTTCATGGGTGCTCAATAATATAATGTTAGTTGTTTTTTAAAGTTTTTTTTTAATATATATTAAATATATATATATATATATATATTTATAAATATATATATATTTTTACATCATTATATCACGATCTAAAAAAATCATAAAACATGCTGTACCACAACCACCTACTATTTAAGCATCTAACATCACCCCTCTGTCACTAATCCAGTAAAATCCAGACGTTAACTGAGGTTAAAATGGTGTTTTTATCCCACTTAACTCGGGTTAGTTTTTAAAATCAATAAAAAAACAATTTCTTTTTTCATTGGAAAATAAAAAATTAGTCCACAATTCAAATTCATATATAAAAACTATAAAAATCCTCCGTAAATCATAAAATAAAATATTAATGTACTGTATTGAGAAGTAAAATTAAAAATATAGAAATATATATATATTTTAAAAGTGATTTAAAAATCCGTTTATAATTCGATCAGATCAAGAATGGATAAAAATCCAGTGGACACGGAATTCTGAAAAGCGAGAAGCAAATGCACAGACCAGACGGCGGTCTTCTTGTTGCTAGTAATACGTACAGGCAAGTAAGTAGCCTTGGTGGTGCTAGAAAACAAAAATCATAAAAGCAAACATCCTTTTTAGAAGGTAGAATCCAAGACCAGGAGACCTGGTTGACCGCGTATCTCTGTCCCGAATTATGTGGTTCTCATTGCAAATGACTCATTTAATTATTTGGAGTATGTTAACATTAATATAAAAAATAATCTAAAACTATAAAAAAAAAAATTTAAAATAAAATAAAAATTCAATTTATTTTAAAAATACTTTCGAAAAAATTTCTCCCAAACACCCCCTTAATATCTCGTTACAGTAAAACCTAATCTCGATATTTTGATAAAAAAAAATTGTAGTCAAAGAGGAAAAAAATAGGAAAGAGAAGAAGACCCTTTTCTCTTTGCATCACATGTTAGAATTAAATAATAATAATTATAATAACTTTATTCACCTCAAGTCCAATAGTTTATAGATAAGTTTGAATCCTTCACTTACTTTTTTTATCATCAGATCCATCGATTTTCCTCTTCTTACTTGACATTATATTTTTCTCCTTTTTCATCGTTGATTCCTCTTCAAAATCAACATTGAATTAGTAACCATCGTAGGGTCATGGTTTGTAGATCGACGGTGAGGAATTGTAGCGGCGGCGGCAAATTTATGATTTTCAGAAAAATGAGTAGTTGTAATTAGAACAAGTGTGGTCAAAATTGTTTTTTAAAGTGTATTTCTATTTAGAAATATATCAAAATAATATATATTATTGTTTTTTTATAAATTATTTTTGACATCAAAATAATTTAAAAATATTATTTTTATTTAAAATACAGTGACAGATATTCCTTAGACTATAACGTTTGATGTTGCTGGCTTGCTGCTGCTCTGGTTTTGCTTTTGAAAATAAAAAAATATTTTAATTTAAAGTAAACATTCAATTTTATTTTATTTTATTTTTCAATCTGGACTGATTTAAATATCAAATTGATAAATTTTAAAACAACCTATCACATCATTCTAACTACTACGTTTTGAAATTATAGAAAAAAACAACTTTTCTCAAAGCAACCAAACAGGCACTAATCAGTTAATAATTCAAATCTCAAACTTTTCTTGTTTTTAATTTATAAAAAAAAAACATCAATGTTGTCTGAATATTTTACGCTAGAAAAAACAAAAAAGTTCAGTTCACATTACAGACCGATCTAGTCAAACTCAAAGCTTAACACTGAAAGGAGAAAAACATAGTATATGTTTTTTTATTAATAAATTATACACATTAAGTCCTTCACATCCACATGTTTAGGAAACACAACAGTTGTGGTTTGAGTCCTTCCAGTTTTATTTTTTTTATTTTTAAATAAAAATTAACTTTTAGTAGAGAGACAAAAGTTGATGGTTTAAAAAGTAATATCTTTTCCCTTCTCAAGGCTGGTTTGATTTCTTAATATCTACATTTACTTATTTAAATAAATTACTCACAAAATCACACTAATCGGGCTCCTTTTTGTTATGGAAAAGCTAAATCAAAACATTTTTCGAAGAAATTCAAACTAGTCCCTCTAAAACCCTGGCAGCAAAAAAATATTTTCCCTAAAGAAGTCAAACTAGTCCCTCCAAAACCCTCCACACACAACACAGCAGTTAAACCACACACTCGCCCCCACAATAACACACACCACCCAACCAAAACCCTGGAAAGTTACAAAAAAACCCTCAAAGCAGCTTCGCGTCCGCTTCTTTAAAGACCACCACATTCTCTCTCAGGGCTCGATCATTCATTTGCGTGATCAACAAACAACTCTTTAATTTTTATTTTAAAAAAAACTTCTCTCAAATTTCTTCATCTCTTCATCTGTCAACCTCATCGATGAAGGTGACCACCGACTCTTTTCTCGGCGCTGATGATATGGCCTGGCCTCCTGGGTTCAGGTTTCACCCGACAGATGAGGAGCTTGTCGTTTATTACCTGAAGAGGAAGATCTGCAAGAAAAGGTTAAAACTTAATATTGTTCGCGAGGTTGATGTTTACAAGTGGGATCCCGAGGAGTTGCCTGGTATGCCATCTTTTTTGAGTCTTTTTTTTCAGGGCGTTGACTTGGGTTTTGTTCTTGTCTGATTTTTGAGGGTTTTGTTTGGTTTGGATTTGATCGGAGGATTTAGGGTTTGATTACATGAATTAGGGAGATGATCAAATTTAATTAGTTTGTGTATCAGAAATAATGATTTGGGTTTTAAGTGGATTTTGGTCTGATGAGTGTTTTTTTATGGTTTGGAATGGTTTGTTGTTATGAAACTGGTTTGATGGAAGCAGTCTTATTTGAGAATCACTCATCATTTTAGAAGTAAATGTTGTTTCATTTGGTTTTGGCACAAGGCGAACCTTTTTCTGACTGATTTTGAGCTTCCCGTGTGTTTGTTTGGCTCCTTGAGCTTTGGATTTTTTGTTTTAGTGTTATCGTACATTTCTTTTGGGCTTTTATTTCTTGCACTGCAAAGGTTTAAATCAATTGTTTTTGCTGTGGATTTATTTTTTGTTCGTTTAATTTTTTTTCCAGGAAGTTTGAGTTAGGGTTTGGAAGATTGAATTATCTATCGCTAACAAATGAAGAAATGATATTGCAGGGCAATCCATTTTGAAGACTGGAGATAGGCAATGGTTCTTCTTCAGTCCCAGGGATAGGAAGTATCCTAATGGAGCAAGATCAAACAGGGCCACCAGACAGGGGTACTGGAAAGCAACAGGGAAGGATCGCATTGTTGTGTGCAATTCTCGAAATGTTGGGTTGAAGAAGACCCTAGTTTTCTACAGAGGCCGTGCACCAAATGGTGACCGAACTGACTGGGTGATGCATGAGTATACTATGGACGAAGAAGAACTTAAGAGATGCCCAAATGTGCAAGTATGTGGCCTAGTGGTCCTGTTTTGTATTTGTTCATTTGTTGTGTATTTGATGCTAATTACATCTTTTTTTCTTTCTTTTGTGTGTTTCCTGCATCAGGATTATTATGCCCTTTACAAGGTTTACAAAAAAAGTGGAGCTGGTCCTAAGAATGGTGAACAGTATGGAGCACCATTTAAGGAAGAAGACTGGGTTGATGATGAATTTCCGCGTGTCAATGGCTTGGTTACTCCAGAGATTCCTGTTAAGCAGCATATTGAAGCAACTCTTGTTGATAATTTCAAACTGTCTGCTCCACTTGAGCTGCCATTGAATGATTTTGAGGAGATAATAAAACAAATTGGTGGAGAACATGCCTTTAACGGGCTGCAGAACAATGATTTTTCTTGTTTACTGCCTCAGGTTTGTGTTATAGATTTCTTCAATGTTTCATCCTTTTCTTTCACCTTGACTGACCCAAAGCATACGGACTGCTGTAATTACAAGTTTATGGTGTATTTAGTCAGAGTAATATCTAATTTGACCGTTCTGTATCATGTCACAAAATTGGTTTGCACTGATTCTTTTGTGTCCAAAAAAAGTCCTAAACGGTCCAGTTGTTTTTGTTCATGGTTTGATAACATTGATTGGCAGGATACAATTGCTTTGGTTGTGCGTTAGTGAAGTAAAAGTAGAGTTACATTGTTTTATGCGGTTTCTTTACTTCTGCTTGATCTTTACCTTTTCAGGATCCAATTGTATTAATTAATTTCATCATTGCAGGTTAATGGGGAAGAAGAGGCACAAAGTACTTTGGTCGATCCATGTTTCAGGGAATTTGTTTGTGAGCCAGTTGGAGAGTTGACAACAAGTGATCAGCACTGCAATAAACACACCAACTTCAACTTTGACCAGTCAGATACCTCAACATTGCGACTGCATGAGGCACCTGAGGTCACATCTGCCACTAACTATGAACAGGCTCCCCAGTTAAATGAAGGGGATTTCCTGGAAATCAATGATCTCATCGATCCAGAGCCTTCTTTGTCCAATGCGGAACAACCTGTGGAAAACTTGCAGTTTGATGATTTTGATGGATTGAGTGAGTTTGAACTGTACCATGATGCAGCCATGTTTTTGCGTGATTTGGGGCCTGTTGATCAGGAAGCAGTTTCGCATTCATTTATGCATCCCTATGGCTGTGACATGGTTAACCAAGTCGGCTACCAGTCACAGCCTGATTCAATAATAAATGCGGTGGATTATCAGTTGCAGCAGTCAAATTTGGTGGCCAGCCAAGTGGATTGTGATCTGCAGCCACAATTTTTTGATGCAGAGCAGATGAACAATCATCTGTGGGTGCATGGTCAGAGAAGCAATATGTCGGCTGCTTCAGAATCACATAATGGGATTTTTTTCCAATCACCACCAGGTATATAACTAGTTTGACTAACAGAATTACTGCATTTATTCTGTCTTCCATCTGGTGTACTAAGCTGCTGTTTTATTCCTGGACAAAACTCGCTGTTGTGTTAGCCAACCCATGCAGAAATCTTGATGAGATGGGTGGCATGCGAGGCAGAAAAGCCTTTGTGAATTTGGGACTCTGAGCCAGATTCAAGAGTTCTAATACAAGTATTTCCTTCGTATATTATTAATAACAACAATTGGAGTATAGTTTATTCTAATAGTAGGCCATTTTGGTCATGTTCAGGTGATGTGTGTGAATCCAGCAATAATTCTACCATAGCCAATGAAAATCAAGGTGTAAAAGAGGGTGATGCTGCTAATGGTTGGTTGTCTTCTGCCCTGTGGGATTTTGTGGAGTCCATCCCTACTACTCCCGCGTCAGCTTCAGAGAATCCATTGGTTAACAAGGCTTTTGAGCGAATGTCAAGCTTCAGCAGGATAAGAATGAATGTCAAGAGCATTAATGTTGAGGCAGCTAGCAGGATCAGAATGAATGTCAGTAGTATTAACGTAGCCGCAGCTAATGGCGCTGCGAGTGTAAGGAGCGCTGGTAGAACTAAGGGATTTGTTTTACTGTCGATTGTTGTAGTCTTGTGTGCCATCTTATGGGTATTTCTAGGAAGTGGTAGACTGTCGGGGAGATCAATCTCCTCGTGATTTATGTGAATGTGAAGTTTTGCTGTTAAATATTTTGTGGGACGCTCCTGGAATCTATGAATAGGCATATCAAGCTCTAGTTTTTACCACTTCATGCGTTTTTTATTTTAATTGAAAACATACCAAAATAATTTTTTTTTAGATTTTTAATATCAGCTATCACATATATTATGATTTTTCTGGTAAGAAATAATTTAGAGTTTGTCCTTGGGATTAAGAAAAGTTTTTAGTAGGGTGAAGGAGTTGAATATCGTCCTGCCTTAGCCCTGTAATTTGGCAATGCCTCCCCTCTCGTAAGGGACGCATTCCCTATCTAATGGAAATTGAACGAAAAGCACTGCATTTTTTCTCTGCCGCCATGTCCGTCGCTTTTCTCCAAGGCCTCACCTTTTCATTTTCCAGTAATGTAAGATCCCCCAGTCTCAGTCCACTCCCCATTTTCTCGCAACCCAGAAGAAAGAAGGGCCTCTGGAGTTTTAACAGTAAATATAATCTATGATTTATAGTTTTCTGTCTCATTTTATTTTTTAATCTCGAGGCTGTAATCAAATCCCAGATCTTAAAACCATCAAGGGACAATCAATCGAGTGGAGCCCTCGCTTTTATTCTTATTTTATATTTTTAATTTTCTGCAATCTAAAATACAAAAAAAGAAAAAAGAAAAAGGAAAAAGAGTGATCTCCAACGAGTCAAAACTGACTGTACAGATAGGGAACTGGAGGAAACAAAGATTCCTCTGTATGGCGAGTTGAATCCTTATAAAAGTTTCTAAACTGGGCAAAAAAATAAAAAGATCGGCAGCCCATTTTATTTTGGACAAGAACAACAGAATCCCCAAAACACTACACCGACTCTCTCATCCCTCTGAAAGAACAGAAGGCGTTGCTCTCTCCCTCCCCCTTTATATTCAGAAGAAAAACAGACAGATATCAGCTTCTTTCTTTTCTTACTGTGAACTTTCTGACGCTGACCAAAACCAAACTCAATTCAACAACGTACGAATTCACGAACACAAACCGAGTAAAATATTTTATTTATTGATTCATCATCTTTACTATACGACGCCGTTTTCGAAGAAGAATAAGAGAATAGAGGGAGAGCGGTTCGTGTAGAAGCAAGAAGATGGAGCCCTTCTTCTTCTTCTTCTTCTCCTGTTAAAAGAATTCATGGCCTCCTCTTCTCAGCATCGCTGCGTTTTTGGTATCTCTTTTGTCTCTCTATTCTTATCTATCCAATAGCGTGCTCGATTTGATTGCTGGGAAAATCCAGCATTTTTAATTTTTTTCAATCTCGCAGAATCCAGTTGGGTTTGAAACTGATTTCGCTGAGTTAAAAGCTTGCTTCTTTTTTTTGGGTGGCAACTTACAAATTGGAATTCGTGATTATTTATAATTATAATTATTATTTGTTTGTAATTTTGGCAGTTGGGAATATACCGTATGATGCAACCGAGGAACAGCTAATTGAAATCTGCAGAGAGGTTGGGCCTGTTGTGTCCTTCAGGTCTGTATTGTTGTTATTTTTACTTGGGAGTTGCAATATTAAAGCTTCTGAAACCCTAGTATTTGAATTTTGAAAATAGTTGATTGTCAATTTTCAACCTGTTATCATTGCAGTTTTAATCTTTAATTAGTTACCATTTTGTATTTTATTTAAATTATTGAACTGTGCACCAGTTCTGATGCGTAACTAGTTGTTTGCCGATCCTTTTCTTTGGGAAGTTAGCTAAAGCTTCCGGGTTGAGACATTAGCGAGGGTGGAATTCGTTGCCGTTAATCTCACATTCATTCCTCTTTTTTTTTTTTCTTTTTTCTTTTTTTAATTTATATAAAGGAAGACTGCAAATCTGTTATGCCCATAATGGGAAACCCTGATACTTCTTCCAGTCCTTGTAAGAGATGGGAATGGAATGGTTACCAACCATGTCCAGAAGGACATGATGCTTCCCTAGGCAGTGGGAATGCTTTTGCTTCTCTCTTATCAAGCTTGAAGAAAGCACTCGACTACAGATGCTTAGTGTGTTTATCTCCTTTATAAGGTCTTAGCCAAAACAAAGCTTCTTCTGCAATAGAAGGTTACTCTAAAAATGGAAGTGGGTTCAATCAGTTGTTGTTGATGAAAGTGCAGACATGCCTTTAGTAAATTTCTCGAACTTTTGCTTTGTGGGTTAACATAATAACAGATGGTAATGAGTTCTTAGATATATGACCATCTGCTGACTACTTTGAGAGCATAATCAGATGAAGGTAAAAATTTGAGAGGAAAAAGGGAGCAGCCAAGAAATGGTCTGTAGCTCACGTGTCATGAAAGTCATTTAGCTTTACTAATCAAGAATCAGTCAGTTCTTCAGTAGTTGCATTCGGTGTATCTCTTGCCTATCTCTTGATTGTCTTTATTGTAGATCTATCTGCCATGCCTCAATATAGCCGTACCTTTATATAATCATTCAACAAATTATTTGGTTTGTCCTCTAAGATAGATAATTCGCCTTAGTTTGCCTTTTTGCTCAAAAACTAGGTTTCTCTGCCCTGTTTCTTTTTTCCTACAGCAGTAATTTGTTTCTCTGCATCATGCTGGCTAAAGTATTTATTATTTCCCTCTGTTTCAGATTAGTAATTGATCGAGAAACTGGGAAACCTAAAGGATATGGATTCTGTGAATATAAGGATGAAGAGACAGCACTAAGTGCTCGTCGTAATCTTCAGGGTTATGAGATCAATGGCCGGCAGTTACGGGTTGATTTTGCTGAAAATGACAAAAATGCTGATAGAAACCGAGAACAGGTGTTGCAAAGTTTTGATGTCCAGCTATTTGACTTATTTATTTCCCTTTTCCCCTTTGAAGTGATGTCATTGGGATGTCCTTGCATGGCTAGACTAATGCCGATGGTCAAATTATTTTCTTGTATATTATAGCTGTTTAAGTTGACATCAATTGGATGGTACCATCCTTCAAGCTACTGGTTTGAGACTTGTATTTTACAGTATACCTGGATCACTGGCTTCTTTTATACATCATTGCATTGATATTCAGCTTTGAGTTGCAGTTGTGTCAAATGCCATATATTTTCCCTTTGAAGGTTGAAGCATTAGTGATGACCTTTACTTATCTTGCAGGGTCGTGGGGGTCCTCGGCTGGCTGCAAATAATGGTTAGTCTCTTTGGCTCTTATAATTTAATGTATTCATTTTTCTTCTCATGTCAAAGAATCTGGTGACATTTTTTTTATGCTTGCACAGATCCCCAGAAACAAGGAGGGGGTCCAGCAATCCTGGAGGAACCGGCTCAGCATCAGCCAATTGGTCTCCATATAGCCATTACTGCTGCAACTGTCATGGCAGGAGCTTTAGGTGGTGCTCAGACTGTCATGCAGTCAAATCAAAATGGTTTACAGAGTCAGACAGCTCTAGCAAGTGATCCCCTGACTCTTCATCTGGCAAAAATGTCTAGAAATCAATTGAACGAAATCATGTCTCAGCTGAAGGTGTGCACTTGATTAAAGGTTGTGCTAAATTTTTTTATTGCATTGTTTAGTGATAACTATCTAAATCCATACTGCTAATAGGGAATGGCTACACGAAACAGGGAAGCAGCTCACCAGCTATTACTTGGAAAACCACAGCTGTCAAAAGCTCTTTTTCAGGTACCCATCTGTTGTGCGGTGTTTTTTCATGATTATAGAGGTTCTATTATTCTCCTTATTTCTTATTTATACAATCTTTCATAGCACTTGCTACTTACTATACAAATTAGAGAGGATGCATAAGTCTGACAAGTTACCCAACAATTTTTACAGGCACAGATAATGCTTGGAATGGTGACTCCACAATTGGTTAGTTTCAGCACCTCAGAGCATTGTTTATGTTTTGTTGCATTCATTTTTCCTAAAGAAGGCTTTGAAATGTGCAGTTGCAGCTCCCAAATATTCGGCAATCAACAGGTCAACCTGCTTTATCTTCATTACAAGATTCTCAACAGGTTCAGCGGCCAACAGTTTCAAATCTTCCTGGGTTTACCCCCACTGCGCAGAGGATGCAGTTGGGGTTAGGTCAATTTTCTGCTGGTCCACAACCATCTGTTCAGCCTCAGAAGTCTCTGGTTCATAACCAATTTTCTGCAACCCTACAACCAACTGTTCAAGCTCAAACACAGATTCCACAGCATGTCAACAACCATGTTCCTCACCATGCCACATTGTTGGGGCAGTCTGCGCCACTTCCTTCCACGCTTCCTTCTGTTAGACCACCAGTTCAGATGGCAAACTCCACACCTCTGAACCAACAAATGCAACCTTCATTGGTACAACACACAGGACAGGTTGGAAATACAAGTGCTAGGCACAACCCTCAGATGGTTCTTCCGAATAAAGCTATGCAATCTTCTCTTTTATCTCGTCCTCCGGCAACAGGCTCCTTTCAGGTTCAGTTACCTAAGCCATTACCTCTTATGATTTAATGTTGAAAAACAAAGAATACTTGGTACGAAGTAGCTTTGCTGTTACATTTCATTCAATTTGCTTTTATTTAATGAAAATTCCCCCCCTTCTGCATCTCAACATTGGAGGTCTACCATGGAATAAATATTAGGAGTGAGGAAAGGGAAAAGAGCACATACATTTGTTAATTCAATGCCTAGAAATGTTTTGTTCTTTTTCTCCTTTTTGCTTAGACATTTCTTGTATGTGGAAATTTACACAATTTTGAAGGTAAATGGTTTCAATTGAACAAACAATATTATATTGAGCCTTACGTATTTAGTTGCCTGCCACCTTGATGAATTTCCCGGTAAACTTCTCCAACTTCAGGTGTAGAAAAATATTTAGCAAAGTCTTGCTAGAATAAGTCTTCACATTTTTGTGCGTGAGCATGCTTATACACAAACTTTCTTTGCATGTTGATTGTTGTTATTTTTATTAACTAACCTACAATATGGTAGCAGTCTGGCCTCCCAGTATCATCGGGCATTTCAGATGCAGCAAATGCTGATAGGTCTACTCTCAGAAGTAATGCATATTTGAACATGCAAACAAGTGTAGCTCATGATTCTAAAGAACCAATTAATCGCCCTTCAAAGGTGTTAAAATTAGATGATGGAAGGAGCATGTCTGTCCCTATGAGAGGTTCTAATTCGTTTAGTGCGACTGGATCTGGACCATCCCAAACACCTTCAGCCAGCTCGGTCCCTCCAAATCCACTTCCCAGGCCAGAAGAGTCGCAGCATTCTGGGAAACAAGTTCCTCAGGTGAGTTCTCCCTAATGATCTGAAGAGATCACCATGTTAACTCGTCAATTTGCATTAACTGGTCCAGAGTCCCAAATGGTCATATTCATCCCATTCTCGTCATGTTTCTCAATATATATATATATTCTGAGGTAACATGAATTGTTTATAGTTGGCTGAAAATTCTTTCTGAATAAAGATTAAAATTGGTCCGTTCAACAGATCAAATGCATATTAGATGCAATCATTTGGATATCCTTAATCCAATTTATAATCAAATATTAATGTCTGACCAAATATTTTATAAAAAAGAAGTTATCAGATATTGAAATCTAACAAATAACATGCACTTCTTGTTTTAAAAATCCGGCTGCAAAAACAGAGCAGCACTCTTGACAATAGCGCATCTTCTTATGCTTTCTGCTGTCTATATTTAGTACAAATGGCTGGAAATGATCTTTCGCTATTTTTCACCTTGTATATTCCACACTGTAGGTTCAAATGGTTTTTAGATTAAGTTCTTGTTGTGAGCTCATGTTATGATATCCCTTCTCCATTGCAGCTTCCAGCGGACATAGAGTCTGCCTTACTGCAGCAAGTGATGAACCTCACACCAGAGCAGCTGAGTTCATTGCCACCCGATCAGCAACAGCAAGTCATCCAGCTCCAACAGGCACTTCGGCGAGATCAGATGCAGCCATCATAACAGGCTGAATCACACTCGGGCCAGTTTCCATTGCATTTATTATTACTAATTAGTTCAGGCTCCATCTGTATCATTTGGAGGGAGAAGGCCTGATATTGATTCATCAGTCTCTCGATGCTAGTAAAATTATTTGTTCCTCATAAGGTCCAGTTTTGGACCTGAAATATGAAATGCAAGAGCATTATAGCATCCATGTAACAGTGATCAGCATATGTGAAAGAATCAGTGGGAAGAGAAGGAAAAGAAATTTTGTGTAACGTTGTTGTTTCTCCTGGTGCTCAAATAATATTCTCTATGATTAGGGTTTGCATCGAAAACTTGCGCCTTTGTTTTACTTCCAATTCCAAACGTGACCGAAGCTGAATTTTTTTTTAATAATTATTAATTTGAGCATTTCAATATGATCTTTCTGTTTTATGATTTATTTTAGTTATTATCTGAAACAGGTTTGAAAAGTACGGTGTAACAGGTTTTTACGGTTTGGTGGGGGATGGCGGGGAGCAAAGAGCTGTGTATCCTTGGATTCAAGGTTTCCGCATCATGAAATTCAAAAAATGAAATAAAAGGGAAATATTATTGATAGGAATTGCTAATCTTATTTAGAAATCGAATCTCAAAAATTGAGAATTACTCTACATTCTGCGTCACACTTGGATATCAAGGGAGCACCACGTCAAGCTTTTGCCGTCAGACTTGGGCAATAAAACGAAACGAACTGGTGAATTCCAAAAAAAATAAAAAAAAATGTGCAGAATGCCATTTTGAATGGAGGTTTCTTTAATTTCAAAATCTCACATATGTAACTAGATTTGGTTTTCCGATTCAAAGATATTAGAAAAGTTTCGTACTTTTTTTTTCCTTGATAAAAAGAAAGCAACAGTGCGAAAATTTTACCCCGTTTTCAGGTAATGTACATATCATGAATCAATCGCAGCAGGATCTGAAAAGCACTACGTTTTCAAGAATATCATCCATCTTCTATCTCTGAAGTTTTTTTTTGTGGTTTAATTTTCTGGAATGTAGCTGTCTGAGACGAGGAAAACATACAGGTATCTCCTTGCGCTTGCCCTGAAATCAAAGAAACATCCTCCTGATGGTCCTAGCAGTGACACGGGAAATCAACCTTCCAGCCAGATCAGCTGGCAAGAGAAGTAGCTGCTGTTGCAATTCCGGTGGGAGCTGCGTGTTTTTAACAAGTTTGATCAGTATACCAGATATTTAAGTTTTTTTCTTTTTAAAAAAAAAATAAAACACCCTTCAGATGCCTCAATAACTGACATATAACTCTGGACTTCGAAAGAAAATCTTCTCTAATAAGCCCTCATCTACACGAGAGACATTGTTTTATCAGGCCTAACAATTTACTCTCGATATTCTTATTAAAGTACAACCCAATTTCAAAGAGTTCTCTGTGATTGTGTGTGGTAATTCACGGGTATGCCAGTATTAATATTTGTCTTGGCGTCTTTGGGCATGCACATTGTATCTATGTATGAATACATCTGAGCTTACCTCAGGAATAACAGAAAGGATGGGCAGAATCTCCTCAACTGATGGAAATTGATAAGAGATAAGTGATGCTTCCTCTGAGTACATGTTTTGATTCTTGGATGGGTCGGTCCTTTTGAGTTCCTACAAGATAGTAACATATGTTAACAGCACAAGGTGGACTAGATTATAAGCCAAAATAGAAATGTTGAAATTATTGTGGAAGACACGTTCACACAGTGAAAGCGTGATCTTCAAACATCGACAAATTTCGTCAAAAAAATAGAGTAGCTGATACATTGAACTTTTTATTTCCTTCAAATTTTCCTTGCAAGAGAGACAATAGTGGAAGAATGGGCATCGTCTTAGTTAATTTTAGCCTCAAATGCATGTAAGAGATCCATTCAAAGAATTTCATCCTCCTTTTATAGAGCTAATCTACTCCCACATGGCAATATCGCCATCTTTAAACACATCTTAAAACCCACAAATCATGAAGCAGGTTCTACAGTTTCCTTCAGAACACTCAGGAGCCACAATGCAGAAAATATAATTTTCCTTGAGCTTGGTGGATGACTACAAAAGGTGAGTTTTTAGTGACAACAAGTCGAGCATCAATTTTAAATAGCCTTTCCAAACAAGTACATGTATGGATTCAAGTGAGCATTCATAATAAGAGGAGGATTTGCATCCAATAATACATATACTATTGTATTCTCAATTTTTTGATTTATGGTGGAAAGTTGGACTTAGCAGAACCACATCCAAAAGAATAGTTTTGGCACATTTCTTACTTTACCTTGTACAGAAAATGAGTGTACCCAACTCTGTCTAACAAAATAAGTGCAAGATCTTACCACAGGCGAGCCTCCATTCTTTTGTAAACCTGCAAGGAGTAACATAAGGCGGCGGAAGGTTCTCAAGTTCACCATGTCTTCTTTAGTCATTGAAGAAGAAGAGGAAGCAGCAAAAGGAATGCTTGTGTTAGCCATAGAAGTTAAAGAATCGAGAGTTGCTCGTCCAAATGCATCCACACCCTGCACACATTTAAAAACAGGCACTTTAAATCTAGAAAAGGAAAGAGAGCATTAGAACATAACATATATTACTGCTGATAATTTTGACAGCTACAACTAGTTGCTGGATAGTCAGTCACTAGTCATAGACCTGACATGAACAAAACCAGAACACTTGCCTTGGCAATTTCTTGAAGGAGTATTTCCCTCACAAAGGCACCCTGCCAATACATCCAATCAAAGATTTAAAATACATTAAAATTAAACACCTCAGAAAAAGAGAGAGATGGACCTTCTCTGTTAACGTGAAGGATAGGATTTGCTTGACAGCCACTTTGGAGTCATTGTCCTCTACCAAGACCCTCTCTGTTCTGGCACGAAGTGACTGCAATAATTTATTTAAAATTATGAGTACATTAATTTTATGAAATATCAGAAGATAGAGATTAGAGAAACAAAAAGATTTATTGTGATGTTTAGCTGGGTATGCTCATTTAGTATCACCAAAGAGAGATTAAAATATTAAATAGTAATAATGCTAAGTTCCCTAAGCGTGATTGCCAAAAGGAGGGATCTGGTAGCCACCAAAAACAGTTCTGAGCTTCAGTGACCTATTATAATAGCATAAAAAACAGCAGCCAATTTGTTGAAACAATTTCCCAAGGCCATGAAACCAAGGTAGGACAAATACGGGGTACTACAACCTGAAATCATTAATAGCTTTGTTGTAACACAGGGAGATGGCAGCATTTTTTCTGCTGCAAAACGAGTGGCCATTTGGCAACGACAATCAAGCTGAATACAATTAAAGTGAGGGAATGAAATTAATGGTAGATATCAACTTACATCATATCAGCTAAGGTCAATTTGAATTATAGCCCTCATTCAAACGAACCACTTTAATTTGGACACCACCATTTCCAATTTGTATTATAACTGCAATGTTAAAGGCTGGAATCCTATTGCAAAAACTCTTGACAGTTGAAGGGGTTCACACCTAAACTTTTGAACTTGGTAGTTATATTTCAAATCAACATGAAAAGGTGTCTATGATGCTATTCTTGAGTTGAAGAGAAAAATGGATAATCTCACCTCTGAAAGCAGGGACTCTAGACGATCAATTCTGAAAACACCTTCCTGCAGAGAAAATGGTTAGAAGCAGAAATTAATATATTTCAACATCAAGTACATGCACCAGCAGCTTGAGAAAAGAAAAGAAAAGAATAAATAAAACACAGGATAAAACTCGCAAATCCAAAAATATAATCTACTTATTGCAGCCACCTCATAAAGAAGAGCTTGCAAAGATGACCTCAGCTGTGGTGAGCTATCCGTCAGTACTTTTCTAGCAATCCATGGATATGTACTACCCAAAACTTTGTAATTTGGATCAAAACCGATAGCAATGCCTTCCAAAACTGCAAGACTAAAGGCCAAAAAAGAGCAAAGACTAAGTAGGCAATATACATGTGAAATAAAAAGACGCATATCAACAATCTTGAACAATGGAAAATAATGCACAATGAAATATGTAAGGTAAAGTAGTAAAGAAAAGCATGACTACCTCCGGATGACAAGAGAAAAATATGAAGGAATTTGAAATTTGAACTTGTACCTGCAAATAAATAAAAATAATCAATTGAAACTCCAAGAACACTTAAAATAATATAGTTATCAATATATATGACATGCAGATACAATTTTATGTTTTTGGTTCAGTCATTGTATCATTGTGGAGATCTTACAAACAAAATTTGTAGAGAGTTTATTAATTCAATTCAGATCAAGATGAGTAAACAAGTGAAATAACAATCATCAGATGCATGAAGCATTACATAAACTCCGAGATCTCAAGACATCCAATTACAAGGATAAAAATACATGAATAGTTGTAACATGGTGGCAACACTCGACAACAAAGGCAGCATGTATAAATGCTACAAAACCATCTTATGATGACAACTCTAAGCATCATAATGCCTTGTAGAGTATGCATTTTCTTCCTTTCTTTAATTTTCCAGATTAAGAATAACCAACTTCCTGGGTACATTTATGTAACAATTCCCAGCCAAAGTATTGGTTTATAAGGAAAAGAAAAGAAACCGAGAAAATATATGTTGAACCACATTAGTGTGTTCTCTCAATAACATGGTCCACTCACTGTTTAACATTCATAACGCATATATCCTGCGAACATAGTTGCACTCAAGATGCTTACATGGTAGTTCCCAAATTTCCCAAAAGGTCTCCAAAACTTATATTGCTGACTCCTTTAGCAACAGCATTTTGTAAAACACCTATAGACAGACATTATAAATGATGTCAGGACCAGTTAAAGCTTTTGGAGACATAATAATAGGAACCACTGGGTAACCCGGGTTTATGCAAACATAATCAAAGGTACCTGTTAAAGCTTTTGTAACCCCCTCCTTATCTGAAGTTGGCGGAAGCAGCCTGCAAGCAAACTTAATTCAGACTTGTAAATAACAACAACAATGAAAATGATTCCATTAGCTATTGGCATAAAGGAGATAGTAAAAATACCCAAGTGTGACAAAATCCTTGGCCAGCGCTTCAAAATCACGGTTTACAAGATGAAGACAAGCTTCAATAAATCCATCACGGAATTCTTGTTTAAATTCACCCATCATACCAAAATCTGTTTGCAAGATATACTGAAAGTTAATTAATGGCATTTAAGCCGAGCATTTCCAGGAACGCAAGCAAAATGATTGGGCATGTGAGTTTAAACAAAAATTCAAGAAAAACAAATGATAAGAACAGACAGCGCTGACCAAGAGTCAAGTTGATATATAGTTCAGAATTTCACAGAATGTAGCCAAGATGAGGTTCAGATTGGACGTTTTCGTGAAACTTTGTACTTGATTAATAAGAGAAAAAGGTCTAACTCACATGCCAAAGTATTTTAACTTTGAAACAGTACCAATATAAGCTAATTTCCCATCATATGTTCGAAGAAGGTTTCCAGGATGTGGATCGGCATGATAGAATCCGTACTCCAGAAGTTGATTAAACGAGCAGTAAACTCCTACCTAGTCAGCAAAGGAAAGCCATTCAACTCAGTCACTAGACAAATAATAATTGTCATACAGATGGATTGTTCAAGAAAGACAGGCTGCTCTCAGTTTCTTAGATCACCTCGACCAAGTAAAGATCCTTCACTTCAGACAACTTTTTCCCCTACAAAAAGCACAAAAGAAAAGGAGGACAAAAATGAGAAAGTCTTTTGCATGTAAAAAACATTTCTCATTTTAGTGATTTAAAGCCCTTCTTCCTAGAGCTTGGCATGAGATTCAAAACAGTGAATAAATGACAGCAACGAGCATATTAATTACCTCAACCCATTCCATTACAAGGACCCTGCGAGTTGTGTTCTCCACATACATATTTGGAACAATGACATCTTCTATAGCACCATACAGCTTTCTGTTTAAGCATATAGCATTATTGTTGTTAGTGAATAACTAAATGTGATGGAGCATTTTAGACAACAGATAACAAAAATAAAGAAAACAAATATACACAAACATATTTCAGATTTGTTTGTTATGCCGTTCACTTACCTAAACTTTAGTCCATTTTTTGCTTCTTTAATATAGTCCATCTCCTGCATTCAATGTGATTTGCCTGTATTCAATATGAATCTCTAAGAATATTCCTCAAACAAAAGTATAATTGAGATATAACTAATGCAAGTCTGGCTAACAAAGGAAATGCACGGCTTTCTCAATAATCAAACAGGGCAGTAAAAGGAGATCAAAACAAAATATGTGGTCAGAAATACGAGTTCTTCACAACAACGCATAAAGAGATTCAAACATACCCGAAAAAGACTAGATGCCCACTCATCAACAACTGCCTGCAAATCAAACTCACATTTCTTAGTCACTTCCAGATGAATTCATAAAAAGACCAGTATTGCAACATGACATATTGAATACAAAACTTTATCCTCTTTTATCATGAAAAAAGTAGGACCTGGAGATCAGAATTCAATTTGCCTGCTTTCTTTACCACTCCTGCTATAAAATGCAATATTAGAATGTCTAGGGAAATAGCAGCTTGTACGCCTGGCCTCTGAACCTTAACAGCAACAACTTGTCCATTACTACGAAGCCTTGCTTGGTAGACCTATTTGTTTGTGCACCGCAATGACAGAGAGAAAGAGATAGAGCAATAGTAGTGAACATTTCCAGTAAACTCACAAATGCAAAAAAAGAAAAGAAAAACTCCTTCGCCGTACAATCAAGCACAAACCTGTCCAAGGGATGCCGCAGCTGTAGGCTCCGGCGAAATCTCAGAGAAAATCATGTCTATTGGTAATCCAAGTTCCTGCTCTATTGTATTTAAAGCAACTTCTGTAGAGAATGGAGCTATTCTATCTTGCAACAGTGATAATTCATCCAGATATGATGGTGGTATCAAATCCTACAGCAAATTTATGCTAATTCAAATTCTTGCCAACTGATAACTTTTGTGCCTTTTCTTTTTCTTCAACTGTATTGAAAAGAAAAACTATCATAATTTATTAGCATGTATGAATTAAAGCAACTTACAGGTCGAGACGAAACAGCCTGCGCAATTTTTATGTAAGCCTGAACACAGAAATAACAAACAAGCGCAGAAATAAGAATTTGAAAATATTCCTAGAATGAATTTTAACAAGAGGAAAAAATATAGAAGAACAAGCGCAGAAACCATACAGGTCCAAGTTCAAGCAATATTTGTCGAAGCTCTGCAGCTCTAATCTGCAAACCAGCAATAACCAAAAAAATAAGCAAACAATATAATAAAATTAGAATAAAAATACAAATAAGAAGGATTTATTCTAAAACCTTGAACATCAGATCAGATTTCTCAGTAATACTATCAACGTAACGAGCCGCCAACCACCTGCCAAAAGTGGAACCAATTTGAAACAATCTGCGAAGCAAAATGAACGGTTTTCTCTTATAAATCGCCGCAATCTTTTTAAGATCGTAATCATTTAAAGAATCTGCTTCGCTGCTACTCAGCTTGAACAAGTAACCGGACTTCTCCGTAAACGCGTCCACATCGTTGCTGTTAACAACTCGCAGTGTTTGAGGAACAGATTTTTGCGATTTGTGATTTTTCGATAAGAAATTGGAATTGGAGTTAAAGAGAAAGGAATTAAACGATGGCGAAGAATTTAATAACATTTTCTTTTGCAGTTTCTGGATGTGGCTGAAGAGTGTGAATAGGTGAAGAGGGAGAGCATGAGAAGGTAACGTCTCTTTTGTAATCCATGTAGAGGAGTTCTTTATATTATGGTTAGGAGAGTGCCAAATGGGAAGAACGTATTGTTGCTTATTATCCAAGGTCACGATTTTACTTTATATTTGTTAAATAATGTTTTTCTTTGTGGTTTGTTATAAAATTATCTGACTCTTTTAACTGTGCTTGTTGTTATTTTTAAAAATATTTTTTATTTAAAAATATATTAAAATAAAAAAAATTGATATTAGATCATAAAAATGATTTAAAATATTAAAAAATTAATGTAAAAAAATCAAAAATATTTTTTAAAATGTAAATTCGAGCCTAAATAGTGTTTAATACTGTTGCGGTGATTTTTTTAAGAAATATACTAAAATAATATAAATATTTTTTATTTTTTATAAAATCAACAAAATAAAAAAACTTTTAAAAAATAAAATTAAAAAAATATATTCAAATTTTTGCTAACCTTTTATTATTTCTCTCAATTGTACGTAACCACGTATGTTGTGAAAGTTTTTTTTCTAGTAAAACAAATACGACACAAAAAGTCTTAATTTAAAAAAAAAAAGTTTATTTTGGAAGAGAGATGTCATGATATGACAACGTGGTCAAGAGTTATCCCTGGCTATTTGCCTATACTTTGCCGGGGGTAATGTTCTAGTAAAAAAATTAAAAATATAATCTTTTTCAATATAATTTTTTTAATTAAAAATAAAATAAAATATTTGATTAAGATACAATTATAATTAAAGATAATTGATCTTTCAATATAAATAACACACTAAGTTGTGTCTAGTAACTTTATTCCTTAGAGTAATTTCTTGTTTGATGAAACTTTATCCACCAATAAAAGGTAAAAAAAAAAGAGCTATTAATAAAAGTAATTTGAATAAAACTATAAAGTTTTACTATCAAATTAACTCATCAACCCCGCGATCATGAGCACATGATTAATATATCCCTGCATAAAAAGGTGAAAAAAAAACATAAAGTTGAAAAAAATTTGAATATCAATTCCAAAATATTAATTGATGAAAATGTGAAAAAAATATTAATTTCAAAAAATGATCAAAGTCAACTTATATTAACATCTATACATATGACCACGGGCACTAGACTAGAATTGACAACATAAAAAGCAAATTTACAGAGCCATTAACATGAAAAATTCCTTTTTCACTAGGGAGGAAGATCAACTTCCTTTGAAATGAATGACAAAGCCATTAACATGAAAAATTCCTTTTTATCTAAGATCATTGCTATCCATTGACAAACTCAAGAAGTAAAAAAAAAGGTTATTTGTCATCTCCCCGTCGTAGAGAAGCTCAACATGATAAAATTACCCCTGCTATAAAAAATCTAAAACGTTACAGAACCGATGTCACTGCTATTGGACAACGACGACTTTTTATCTCATTTTCCATCACTCTTCTTTGGTTCATTGGAGCACAAGCCCTTTGCATCTCCATGATTTCATAATTCTTTCTGGAGAGAAGGAAGTCTTGTTCATAACAGCTCTGAAATCTTCGTTTACAAACCTTGTTGTTAGAATGAATTGGCAAGCCCAAAAGCGGCCTCACCTGGGAGCTACAGGGAATAGAAGGTCTAGAAACAAGAGCCCAAAAGAAGACGGGCTTAGCCCAAAACCTAAAAGGCTAAAAAGCCAAGCCCAAAAGGCCTTCTATGGATCTTAACTTTGGTGTGTTTATTCAATGTTGGTTCTAGCACTTCCCTCACACAATTGTTGTATTTCAAAAGTATTTTTTTAGTTTGTATTTTAAAATAAAGAAAATTGGTATTTTAAAATCATTTTAAGATGTCAAAAATGATTTTTTAAAAAATAAAACAATATTATTTTGATATATTTTTTAATAAAAAACATTTTTAAAAGCAACGTTAACTACACTCCTAAATAATTACTTGCATAAATGTGATATGTGATATGAGGAGAGAGGAGTTAGACTCTGATATCGAATGGGTTGATAAGCCCAGGAGCCAAGAGGAATAGAAGAACCAGAAACAAAAGTCTGAAAGGAGATAAGTTTGGTCTAAAGAACTAAGCTTAGAAAGCTCAACTCATCTCAAAAGTCAGTTTAAGAGATGAGAATTCGATCGCTTATAAAGGTCTTTAACTTTGATGCGTTTGTTCAAATGCGGGGTTCTAACACTTTTTGTAGCTGTGCCAAGCCAAGCACACTATTACCACAGATTTCCCCAAGGAAGCTTGCTTGGTGCTAGAATTTGACAGCTTGGTCGGAAACAATCAAACAAATTATGCAAAGCAAGAGCTGAAGTGGCCAATTGTTAGCAGGAAGACACAAGTTATACTGGATGCAATCAAACATCTTTTGACAATGGTTCAAAGCCTGTTGAGATTGTGCGTTAATTTAGGCTTGTCTCGCCTCGATGTTTATTTTGATAGAAAATAATATTCCATGACTTCCTAAGTTCTTAAATAAAATGATTTTTTGATATGATATCAAAAATTTATTGACATAATGGTCACAAATTCAAATCTCACAACTCTCATTCTATATAATAAAAAACCAATTACAAAATAATATAAATTTATACAAATTTCAAACTCAATAAACTTCACTTTAAGGAAAATATTAAAGAACAATATAAATCATAAATATATAAAAAAAATATAAATTATACTTTAGTAACTTCAGTCTGCATATTCGTTTTGATTTGAAGCTCGTCTTGTCCCGTTAAACATACAAGAATTCAAGATGTCAGCATGTGGACGAGAGCTTTTTAGAAACTTGTTTTCTTCAAAGAAATTTCCAGGGCTTTCGTATTCCTAGGTGCCCTGCAATTTTGCCTCTGCAAATACAAATGGCGACATGAAAAATAGTAGCTCTATGTATTTATAACATCACATCAGATGTGCATGTTCATGCGAAAAGACTGATGTTAACCCCCGCCGATGCCATCTATCTACTTCTCCCGACCATCCTCCACATCGAACGGGCATGCTTGGCAGCTCAGAAGATGCATATGCTGTTGGAGAAGCCACAATTTGGCTTGGAGAGTTTGCTAATATTTTGGAATTAATGAACCGCCAATTATGGATGCGTATGCCTAATGTTAACACATAATCCATAAGTTTCTTTATAAGTTTCTTTAGCAGTCTGACCCTTGAGGGCAAAAATAAAATAAAATCTAGATGCAATTTTTAAATTCTCAGTCAAATTCATTCGGTTTTAAACTTTTAAAACAAGCACTTTTGTTAATTACGCATATGGTATAAAAAATATAATTCTTATAGTGGCATGTAAGTTTATTTAGTGCCCGTTTAGTATTGAGGTTCAGCCGTAGGTTTGTAAAAAGCAGTGGTACATGATGTTTAGTTAAATAAAAAACACAAGTTTTGTGGTATGAGACCCACCAAAATTTTTGTCAAGCGCAGGTTTAGAGAAAGCAGTAATTTTTTGCTTTCCGAGCGGTGAGGACAGAGAAAGCGGGTTAGGGGGACCCACTTTCATTTTTGTATTTAGCCATTGTTGTTAAGTGATTCAACGGCTTGTATTTTGATATTGTACGACAATCAATCCTTGATCGTTGATCATGTTGCTCCACACTTTGGTTTGAAAATGGAAAAAATAATATACGGATGAACTTCATAAATTATTTTAAATTTGTTTTTTATTTAAAAAATATTAAAATAATATTTTTTAAAAAATATATAAAATATTTTTAATTTAAAATAATATAAAAATTAATTAAAATATAAATAATTTTTACATAATATATGTTTATTAATATAAAATATATATTTTTAATTTTAAAGGAATCTAAAAATTAATTAAATGTTATATAAAAAACTTGATAATCAAACACATAAAACTATTTTTTTTCAACCTCAACCACAATTTTATCCAAACATTTTACTGCTTATTTTAAACCACAATAAACTGTTTTTTTTCAACCTCAATACCAAACAGAACCTTAAAATAAAACATACAAATATCATCAATAATATAGACCTTTCTTAGCACTAAACTTGGAAGCATATTTTATACATTTAGGAATTTCCTTATAATAAGCCCCCATGTAATGATTGACATATATGCATGAATGAATGCATGATTTGATTGATTCTCTTGTAAATGTTCTGGAAAAGAGAACAATGTTATGATTTATAAATATCAAATTTAAATTAATATATTGAAATTTAAAACTTGAAAAAATAAAAAAAAAAATCTCAAAAAACAAGCAATACGAACATAAAACACCTTCTCATAACTAAATTAAGCCATAGAACATACAATGTTACAAGTAATACTGGATTACCAACATGTATACAATTAAATAGCTAGGTCATCCCAGGGACACTTAAATTTTTTAGTACCAGCAACCCAATTTCATAGTTGTTTCATGAACACATGACCCACCCACCCCTAAATTACCTTTATTCTTAATTTAAAATTACATCTCATAATAATACTTTAGCAAACAAGAAACACACATTAAACCGCTAAAAATTATAAATTCAAATCCTCAGATCAAACCCAAAGCCTAGAAAAGTCGAGCACCATTAATTTCTTGGAATAGCAACGGCAGAGAGAGGCTGTTTCATTTCACAAGAAAGTTTCAGCATTTCACTTAGGTCAACTGGGTTATGCATGTCCTGGACCCACTCGAAATGGTGCACCAACTTAGCCACCCAAAGGCTCACTGTCACGAGCCCTAGGTTCTTACCAGGACAAACCCTGCGTCCAGCCCCAAATGGTGCAAGCCTGAGGTCACGTCCTCTCACATCCACGTCAACACCACCTTGACTCTCCAAGAATCTTTCTGGCTTAAACACCAAGGCATCCTCCCATACTCTGGGGTCATGGGTTATGGCCCACATGTTGACCATTGCCGTTGTGTTGACGGGGACCACCATGCCATTACTGAGGTGTACATCTGAAGTGGACAGCCGTGCCCATGAGAGGAGGGGGCCAGGAGGATGTACACGTAGGGTTTCCTTGATCACAGCCTGAAGGTATGGTAACCCAGCGGCGTCAGCATCCGTGACACTCCTGTTTCCGACAACCAGTTTCAGCTCGTTGCTGAGTTTGGCTTGAATCTCCGGGTTCAAAACCAACTCAGCCATGACCCACTCAGTCAAAAGCGCAGTCGTATCAGTGCCACGAAAAATCATTTCCTGCACATTACGAAGCAAACCCATAACACTACGAGAACAGAACGCTTATAAACAGAGAGACAGAGAGAGAAACAACATTAAAAATCAAACAACTAGTACACGCACTAACCCATAAAACAGCAACCATGTCATCCTCTTCAAGCTTCTCTTCACCCTCCAGAGAAAGTAGAACATCTACGAAATCAGAATTATCGAAGAGATTTTTAATCTTCTTAATTCTATGCTCTTCAATTATTTGCTTAACCAGTTTCTTGACTCGAGGAACAAGTTGGCAACAACGTTCTTTAATGCGAAAAGGGTCATAAAAGTAATTCAGCCACGGCAGATAATCGGACCAGTTAAAAGCACCCAAGAGCTCAAACCCCTCTATAACAAGCTCTTGCAATTCTTTGGCCTCCTCGTTAAATTGCATTAGGTCATATCTTTTGCCAAAAACAGTACCCATGATGTTATTAAGAGAAGCATTTTGGAGATGTTTACGCAAGTAAACAACTCCATGGAGGGATTGATCATCATAAATGCCACTCAACATGTTTGCACAACCAAGCTGGCGCCATGGCTCATGAGCCGCGATGCGCCTTGGAGCAAATAAATGAGTTGATGCGATTCTTCTCATGAGACGCCAATAAGCCCCATTTGGCGCAAAACCAATGGCTCGGCTAAACATGAGGCTTTTAGCCGATAGCTTGATGGGACGGTCAGCGAAGTGAGGGGAGGTCAAGATTTCACGAGCAATTTGAGGGTCCGACGTCACAATGGCTGGCGTGGAGCCTAAACTGAAAGCCATGAGCTGAGTAGCGGCTCGGCTCGACGCCATGCAAGCGAGGGTGCGATGGGCCAAACCGTGGCTTAAGCTGAATAGGCTTCCAAAGCAGGGTAAGCCTCTTGGACCGGGGATTGAGACGCTACCCTTGTGGTTCCTGCCATTTTTCCATGCTAAGCCACCAGCTGAGAAAGCCCAGGTTAGGAAGGTGATGACCGAGAATGATGTCAAGACAAAGAGCAGGATCAGAGGGTTTGACAAGTTTCCGGTTTGTAACATTGCAGGGAGTGCAAACATCCACCAGCTAGAGTCGACAGAAGAGGGAAACAATTCCATTGCCAGAAAAAACAGAGAGATGAGAGGGAGAGAGAAGAGGTCTGTACGTATGAAGGGGAGACGCTAATGAGGAATGTGTGGGTAAAGGCCAACAGGGTTGGTTTAAATAGGTGTAGCAGGGATCGGTACCCGTTTGTTAGAGTTATATATATTACCACCTTATTTATTATTTATAATTTATAATTTTATATTATAAAAAATATATTTATAAATTATTTATTAAATGATAAAATAATAAATATTATGTATAGATGCGTGTTTTATGTAGCATATATTATATAATATTAAAAATATTTTATATAATTTAAATATATATTTCAAGTTAGTGTAAGTTTCGGATAAATTTAAATAATATCTATATCCTATTTATTATTTATCAAATCCAAAAAATACTATTTTTTTAGTTCAAGTCAATATTATTAAGTTTGCATTAAATTATTATTTCTTTCTGCTTTCGCATGGATGCATGGAGTGGGAGCAACATGGCTTACATCGTTTTTTCCCCATAGATATCATTCTATTTAACCAAATCATCAGCTAAAAGATACTCAAATTATAATCAAGATCACATGAAAGAAAGATATTTTGATTATCAAGAGGAATGGGAACGATTGTGATTTCTTTCTTATATATATATATATATATATTTTTTTTTTCTTATATATTTAAACGGTCAATATTCACACACGCACATCACTCTTTTTTTTACTTCTTGTTGAAAAATCGATTTGACTACCCCAACGGTTGTACTTAATAATTATTTTTGAGTGAAATAAACTTAACAATGATATTAATTAATCATCTCGTTTAAAATTAAGTTATTAAGTGAAGTCTTAAAATATAATTTATATTATTCTATAACACATCTCTCAAATAAAATCACTTTAAGTTTAAAATTAGCACAAACCCACATTACTTTATGTTTTATTTTTATTATGAAATAGAATGGGGTGATAAGATTTATATTATTCTCTAACATACCCTTCAAGTGAAAATTCATTGAGTTTAAAACTTGCACAAACTTACATTATCTTATGCTTGATTTTTTTTATGAAATAGAATGAGATGGTTAGATTCGAACCCATAATCGTTAGATCAATAAAATTTTGATATCATATTAAGGAATCATCACATCTAAAAATTTAAATTATTGGTTAAAATTCTATATATAATTTACATTATTGTGCAAGTTTTTAAATCAGGAAGCTCAAGATCAATTGAGACTCTCACTTGACCAAAACAATATCCTCTCTAGGATTTAAATTATAGGATTGCTGGGTGTGAATGGGTGTGAATGAGTGTGAATGAACGTGCATTCAGTTTTATTTATCAAGTCCCATTTGTTATGAAGACAACTTTAGGCAAAATATATAGCATTTCTCAATTTCGTATCACAAGACTGCGCGAAATGAATCCTCGTGTGAATAGCAGAACAAGAAGCTTGCCATTTCTCTGCTCTGACGCGATTCAAAATCTAAGCATTGTTTTGCTAGGTGCGAACGAAGATGCGAGTGTCTCTGTTCCAACTGATGAAAATTATCATCGGGCATTTTAGTATCTTAATAAAGATCGTCCTTTGCATATAATTTCGAGCAGAGAAACAGGGCTGATCAATAAGTTGGTCTTATTATGGCAGCAAATGATTGGCGTAACCAGTTTTAGATGGGTTGTAGGCTTTATTATAGTCAATGAGGGCTATCCGGTGTTCGAAATGAGTGAATAAAGAAAGCAAAATTGAAAGTTAATAAACCTTCCAGCAAGGCGTGTATGTACGTTTGGAAAGGATAGAAATATTTTAACCTAGAGCCCAGAACATGTGATCCTAATTCCTGCCCATTGTAGGCAGCAGAAAACTCTTAGGTGCTGGAAAGTGAATAAAAGAATAATCTTTCGAGGGTGGGATCGTGGGATTCTATTATATTGATCTGTTAGTTTACTCAATTAATTAACCTAGACCTAGTACTCCATCTCGAACTAATTAAATCCAAATTTATATATATATATATATATGCACATTTTATAATTTCAGCATGAAAACTCAAAGTTTGTGCTCTACACGGGAAATACAACCAAAAAGAAAGAAGCTTGGGTGTTTTTCCCAAGAGGACAAAAAGATTAAGAAAAATCGAACTCCCACTAGATTTCTCAAAAAAAAAGTTAAAGAATTAGCAATCAAATGGACGTGGGTAGCGGGAAGAGAACCCGTGTCATTAGCTTGGAAGACTAGCTGGTGGTTATAATTGACATTGATTCATTATTTTGTAGTAAAGTTTTGGCAAATTAACACGCCAAAACTTAGTTTTTTAAAAACAAAAATACATAATCATAATATAGTGTAATTTCCAGCTACATTAAATACCACACGGTTGTGGACCGTGGTGGTTTTAAACAGATCACCCTCAAACTCTTTCTCTCTTTTTTTTTTTAAAAAAAAAACAGAGAATTCCTTGGAATTCTAACATGATGAAAAAAATAATAAGATAAGAAATAGCATATTTAAGAAATTCATGTGACATTTAAGATTTGCAATTCACAAGTATTATATGTGAGTTGCAAGAGAAAAAAAGAAAGAGAGAATATTTTAAAGGCATGTCAAAACTCCAATGACAATACTAATGGTACTATTAGTAATATCCCAATAAGAAAAATAAAATGATATCAAATAAGGTCATCATCGGTTATTGAAATGGGTCACACAAGTATTTTAAAACAAGTGAGCAAATTATCTCGAATAACTTAACTAACCCACTATGTTTACCTTTTGTGACCTTATTTAGTATTGTTGCATTTGCTTAGTTGAGTTTTTTCTAGAGGTATCGATGGTGACATCATCAAAGCTATAATGTGACCACAATGTCATTTTCTTCTTCTTTTATCTTCTCTCCACCTTGTAGTTGGTGATGACAACACTACCAGTATTGTTTAAAAAATCTTTACAAGACAAATCTAATGACATTATGAAAGATTACAAACAATAAATAAAGTAGATCACAAAAGTGTTTGGGCTCGCTTGCTTTTGAATCACATATGTAGCTTTTTTCAACCATCATAGGTGACATTTTTTCTTATTGTTAAATTCATTTATTCGAGCTCTTTTCGATGAGATTGGTGGTGTCATCATCATGATTTTGACGTGCCTTCACAAATTATTCATCATCTATAGATAAAAATAAATAAATTTGCTAGACTCGCGAAACATGTAAACCAACCAAATATATTACCAGGTTCATGAATTTTATAAAATCTAATAATTTTTATGAAACTATTGTCTAAACTGCATGAAAAAAAAGACAATAACAAAATAAAGTTTAATTAAAAAAATACCCCATCAAATTTGCAGCCTTATATTTTTTTTAAAATAAACTATAAAATTTATTTACGGAATACTTCAATATTAAAAAATAAAATTCATAAAAACAAATTTAAAGAAAAAGCAATGCACCTGTAATCAACAGTGAAATGACGGCGGTGGCGGTGGTTAAATAGTATTTACTCGCACCCTTTAGCTCTTAGCTTTTCTGTTTAATAAAGTAGAGAACCTGAACTTGACAGGTGTTTTCAGTCCTCGTTTAGGATGTAGAATTGAAAGGGACAATATACACGGCTACAGGACTGGCCAAGAGTTCATTTCAAATTCAGTCACGGGCTGATGTAAATCTGCAGAAGAACTACATGCAAGCCTGTGCCTCCATACTTTGAAAGCTTCCTCTAGTTTTTTTTACAGATATTATATTTTTCTTCCCCACAGAATTTATAATCCAACGACTCATTCTCTTATTTTATTTTATTTTAACTTATCTTCCTAGTCTCTGGCGATGGCACCTGTGCTGTTAAAGTTCCAGTTCCATGATCTCTCTTCCTAGAGATTTGAATGCAATATATATATACAGCAAGTGGTCCTTTACTTTCGATGCAGTGAAAACAAGCACAAAGGCCGCCGCAATAGCTCTCGACTCTCACCAATGCGTGTGCTTATTCAGTATCTCGAAGCCATACCCTCCTATAAGATCGAATGGGCGGCATGTGAAAAGCTAGAGCACGATCCAGCTTGTTTGACCTGGTTTTCATCAATCCAAGAAAGCACGGTATTCCCAGCACCATAAAACTCGAAGATCAAAAACTAATATTAATGGTGATGACAGCACCACCGAAATTAACCAAGCTCTGCTCGGGGCGTTATGGCTCGGAAGGTCGTTGCCGATGCCTGGACTTAGTTCAGTCAATCAGCCGTCTGTGTTCATCCATTGAACACGTCCCTAAAGGTGATCGAGCAAGGATTTGCCCCACACTTTGATAGTACGTAGCAAATGATGTTTTTACAGGCTCGTCACTGCTATTCTACATGACAGTTGATTTGAGTTTAAGAAAAACTGGAGCGGAGAGATCACTTTAAAAGCAAATTACACTGTTTTTTTCATCGGATGAACAGGAGTGATTGGATACGGGAATGTAGCAAAGATTTGCTCGGACAGTTGAGATCTCTGGGAGCTGCGATGTTGACATAACATTCTTCTAGGAAGGAGGTTAATTATTTATTTCTTCGTTACTTAGAAATTGCTGAGATGCAGAATATTCAATCCCACAGGCCATAAAGCGATTACAAAAAAAAAAGGTTTGGTGATAGCTTCCATACCAAGTGATTTTAGATCTTGTTAATTTCACGTTTTAAAAATATTTTTTTAATTTTACTTTAAATTATTGTTTTTTATTTTTTATATTATTTCGATGTGCTAGTATTAAAATTAAATTTTCAACAATAAAAATATTATTATTTGAACTCATTTCTATACAAAAAATAATTTAAAAAATAACCACTACGACCTTAACACAAGAAACTCTCAAAATATAAGCTATTTCAACTCATCAATAGCTCACTCTTCTTGGACTTTGAAAATTGAAAGAAACAAGGTTTGACAAATAGTTCGTTTCTCACATCTTCTTGAGTATTTTTCAGGGACAAGAATCGAAAGGCGGAAGCTGCTTTTAACTAGTTTAGTGCAAAAGCAACTAGTTTTTAAAATATTTTATTTATTTAGAATTACATATAATTAATAAAAAAAACTAAATTGAAAGAAACAAGGTCTGACAAATAGTTCGTTTCTCAAATCTTCTTGAGTATTTTTCAGGGACAAAGTTCGAAAGGCGTAAGCTGCTTTTAAGTAGTTCAGGGGAAAGCAACTAGTTTATAAAATATTTTTTATTTAGAAATACATATTATTATTATGTTTTTTTTTTTTTTTAAAAAAAATATATATTTAATATTAGTATATCTCTAAAAATATTATTTATAATTAAAAAAATATAAAATACAATTTATAATACAAAAACAAACAGGTTGATTTTACTTTATATATATACTAGCTATTTACCTATGTTTCGCCGCAACCAAAACCATATTTTTTTTAACACCAAAAAAAAATAAGAGTGCTTTTTTTTATTATACTATAAATGTTGACAAAATGATAAATTTGTGTAGAATTCTTGCGGAGCATAATTTTTCAATAAAATATATGAACCAATATAAATTTATTTGTTTATCAGGTTTTAACAAAATCACCAACATAAAATTATCATCGTCATTGAAAAAACAAGAAGATTTCAATACCTAAATCATTGAATTCACTGTACTAGGATTATTTCATTTCATAATCTAATTTAAATTAAACACAATAATAAAATATAAATCATGGAAACACTTACAATAAATAAACAACAAAAATAAATCATTGATTTTCTACTTATAAAAAGAAGAAAATATAAATGAAAATTCATTAATATATTACATTCATTATCATGACTATAATAACTAAAATTATTAACACTATTAATGCCCAAACAATTAAATCATTAAAGTTTCTTGAAGAATAAAAAAATATTTTTACAAAAAAGTAAGCAAGAAACAAGTAATAAAAAATAAATCACTAAAATTATTAATATTTTTTAGCAAGCAATGAAACCATAAAATTATCTCAAAGAATAAAAAAAAAATAACAAAAGAGCAAATAAAAACAATAGCAAAAAAAGAAAAAGAAGTATTATGAACATAAAAGAATCATATGATCCGAAGAACAAAAAAAAACACTAAAAAGATAGGAAAAAAGAATAAACATTAATTTTCAATGATCATTGATAAAATTTAAAAATTCAGAACTGGACCGAATTAAAACAAAAAAATATTTAAAACACAAATTAAAAGCATAGACTTATAAATACAAATAAAAAATAAATATTGTCCGAGAAGAACATAAAAACCAAATGAATTCATACTAGATAAAAAATTTAAAGAATGAGGGCCAAAAAAATAATATAATTAATTCCAATCGAAGGACAAAATTGCATCAAATCAAAACATTAAGACAAAAAAATTAAAGAGATTTTAAAAAATAGTTGTGTACTATTTAAAAAAAAACCACAAGAATAAGGACCTAGATGATAATTAACATATATGACCAATTTCAATTAAAGGATAAAATTAAAATAAATTAAAACCTGAAAACCAAATAAAAAATAAAGGTACAAAAAATAAATCAAAAATCAAAAGAATAATGGCTAAAATGAAAAACAAATCAATTTCACTTGAAGGGTGTAATTGAATATAATCAAAACTTATATTGAAGAAATCATGAAGAAAAAATAAATCAAAAAATTAGAGACTGAAATAAAACAATCCTAAACATAGAGAATCACTATGTATTTTGCCGTTGCAAGAGATAAAAAAAAAGAAAAATCATCCACCGGCGATTCCTCAACCACACCAAACATTTTACACCATAAATTAACACGGTAAATGTCGCCTGAATGACGCGCAAGCACAACAACTAACGGCGAGACTGCAATGACTTAAAAAAAAAAAATACGAAATCACCTAAACAACTCTATACCTAGTAATAATCATGAAAAAACCAAACATGCAAGGATCACCATGCCCCAGTGCTAGACCTTTATTTTTGTCTTTTCTTAGAGTATTTAAATAATTTTACCATGCACAAAATATAAAAAACCTAAATTACTCTCGCTTCCAACCCCCTGCTTATGTCCCATCCTAGGAAAAATATGATATTTCATTGTGTAATATCAGACAAAAAAAACCAAATACCCCCAATCAGCCCTTGTTTTTTTGTGAGATCTTTTTACTAAATAAGTAGTTTTACTATACAAATAAATATGCAAATAAATACGTAAAAGATAACAATAACCACAGGCAATATGCAAATATCACACAGTTTACTGGAAATCCACACTGATCTGTATGTGGGGAAACATGAAACCTCAAATTCTTTTATATTATTTGTAATGTAATATAACGGCAAAGGGTGCTCACCGTCGCGGAAGTTTAGGGACTTTACTGCTGTAATCAATAAATTGAAGCAGTTTATCAAAACTGAATAATGAAGGCAGGTATGGTTCGTAGTAGTCGGCAGCTTTTCGGAGTTAGCTAGATCACAGAGTAGGTAGCTACTAGCCATGTCGACTGAAAGAAACAAGGCGATAAAGGGTGTCAAAACTCTACATGGTTCTGAGATAGGAAACTTGAGAATCACGCAAACACAAACGTGGGGCTGCGAGGTGTACACGTAGAGTAGAGTAGAGTGAACGCAAATCTTTGAAATCTTTGAAATATGGCAGCACGCACATAGAAGCGTCAAAGGGCCCATATCATATCCAACCCAACACGCCACCACCTCGCTTCCTGCTTTCACACACGCACTGTAGGGAAACAGGATAGGTCCTTTGCTTTCCACTCTTCGGAGTTTGGAGCCGAGGATCTGCTTTCGAGGACGCACAAGCCTGCCCTTCAGTTTACAGCCCCCACATCTCGTCTCTTCTCTCATTCACTCCAGCCAGCCAGCCAGTGTACATGAGAAAAAGCCAATGCACTGTACCTGATTTTGACCTTTGATCCTGCAAGCATCAGACATGGGATCTGCTCCTTGGACACGAAATTGATCAAACTTCATATCAGTCTTTCTCCCACCACTCTCCTGCATTTCATGAAACAGCGATCAATGCATCAAATTTTACCTATTCATCCACGACTTTGAAGACCAATATTTTCTCTTTATTTAAAATAGATGCTAGCATGTCTAGAATATTTGTGTATAATTTGATGATAAATAGTTTGAGATCTATATAAGATATATTGAATTCGATTAAAAAAATGTATCTTTTATAAAAATCTGTAATAATCGAGATTTTAGTAGCTTATTTAAGCCCACAAAATGCTATTTAAATGGATATGGTTTACTCAAGTAAAAAAAAATGTCTAAAATATGTGGCACGTCTGCATGAGGCGTAAGGGAAGAATATCCGGTTCCATATTTGGGAACATATGACAATATCACCATAATGTTCTTTCTTCCTCAGAAAATACTGCATTGGTTGCATGCGTGATGCCTGATTTCAATTAAATATTTTTAATAAAAAAAACTCAGGAAAGGCTTATCGATAGCGTTTTAAATTTTATCCTAAGATAAATTTGGAAATTTATCTTTCAACCCCGCAATGATAAGTTCAAGGGTACGTGTTAGCGCTCTATTGGCGGGATTATCTCCATTAAGTCTTGAAACGCGTCGTAAATGTTTAATGTTAGCCATAAATGGACAAGAAGTTTTAAATAGCAGATCGCAAGGAGCAGTTGGCTCAGGCTGGAGGTTGAGAATCCCAGATATAAAATCTTTCTATCGCTCTAGCCGCATCCCCCCCCCCCCCCCCCCCCCCCTAAAATCTGCACAAGAATTGGCTTTCTCGAGAGTACCGTGGTGCACTTGAATCCCAGGATGTACAGATAAGAGAGCTGAACATGTGAAAAACTTCTGCTTCTCCGTAGAGGAGGCGAATGGCATCCACAGAATCGGAGTATATGATTAGTGTAAATGCTTGGATTCTGACGAATTGTGTTTATGAGATTACTTATTAAAGCATACAAGGCAGTGCTTAAGCCAAAAAAAGAAATAACTTAAAGCTTTCGTTTAATCAATGAATGGCAAATATGAACATCTTCTCAAACGTCAACAATAAGTTGGTCCGGTGGAAAACCATCTCATTTACTTCGCTGAAGAGTTTAGGTCTGAATTGTGCACATGCTGTGGCTAGAAGCTGTGCGGATATACGAGGTGATGTGTGAGGATAATGTATCTTTGTCAGGAGTTTGAGATATCTCTCTTAATTGTCTCATTTTCTTTGTTGATGCAAAATAAAAGCTTCTAAAACACAATTAATTGCTATATATCAATGGTATTTGTTCTAAATAAAGTTATATTTATTTTATGTTTAGATTTTATAATTAGAGTATGATTCTCAAAGTGGGTTTTACATATCATTTTAAATTCATCATTCTGGCTAAAAAAGTTATTTATATGAAAAATAATAAGTTTCTGAAAAAATCTTTTTTCTCATAATCTTTTTGATGGCGGAAAATCTTAAATAATATATTGTATCTAGATTTCTGAGGCATTCTATACTATTTTGAGCCTCCGAGGCTACGACACGATCAATAGGACGTGGACCGATGTTTCTAAAATCAATAGGAGTCTTACCCATTGTTGGGCCTCATACTGCTGTTTTTACCCTCCACACCTCAGTAGACTCAAGAGCTCTTAAGAGGCCTTACAAGGCTTCGTGAATATTGGGCTCGAAGGCCTGCTCAGGCTTTTGGATCAAGGCATCTCGAGCTGCTTTTGATTGCCCAGCTCTGGTCTATAAAATTAAACTGCCGGGATCGGGTCAAGCTTCTAAGCGTGTTAACCGGCGGCGTATTTGTTACCCGCTTAAGGCCACATATGGGGGGGCGAGGTGCAGATGCAATACGATATCAGCCACATGGTTCCATTCCATGTACGTGGATGAAGGGATCACATTTGATCGCTAATTAAAAATATAAGGTCTCATATTACCAAAATTGAACTGAAAAGGCAACTATAATCAATTTTTAAAACTTAAAGGACCAGAAAATCCATTTTACCCTTTCACTGTGTTGACACATTGCTAAAATTCAACGTATTTAGCCAAAATCTGATTCCTAAGAGGACGGGCGGCTGTCGGCAAACCGGGAACTTCTAGGTTCAATTCTTTTAGGATGCCCTATTTAGATCACATCTTCCTTGCTGGTAGGATTTTGGTACTCGGATTGAATTCACAGCTTTTATATCTCACCTATCTTAGTAGAGATGACCCTTTAAGATTTTATTAAAATGGAAACCCTACATACAGCTGCATTACATTACGATTCTGGTTAATTTTCCACGAATGAACTTCAATTTTCTCGTTGACGTAGATAAGAATAAATGTGCTTCGCAGATCCCACCTAGCCGCGCGCTTACTGGGGAAGCAATAACTTCTTGTCACTCTAAGCACCTGCGATAGAATTTCTGCTTGCCGTTAAACCCGAGGAGTTAACCACTTTTCTGATTTTTCTTGCCCCTATTTCGATGTGGTCTTGTTGGTTGGCATGAATTGTTCTGAAAACTCGAGCCATGAGCCATCTGACCCGGTGTCAATATATTTGGAGTATTATTTTGCGTTGAACTTTTCTTCTTCGACAAGACTTTAGCTGAATCAAAGGGCATTATCTTTGATGGCAATAGTTGTCTGTGCTGGTGAAGTCATTAACATTTGTAAATGTATAGTTACCAAATCACAGCGGCAGTGCTTATTTAATGTTTTCGTCTTCTCCTTTCCATGCATTAAGTGGCTGATAATGAAATCGATAGAAATTGACTGTAGTTGGCACACGAAGATTCTAGGTAGGTTTAATATTATTACAGAAACTATATGTCTTAATATATCTCCTAACCGCTTGAAATTTAAAATGCGATGGTTATTTAACAATGCTCTCTTGCTCTTCTTAAACCGGGGCACAGTCAAATCTTATAACTAAAGATATGTATCGCGTCACACCCTGGCTCCATATTGATTTCTTTGGAGATGATTGATCTAGTTGTTTTCCCATACATATTTATCATGTCGCACTGTTTTGTGAGTTTACATAAATATATATATATGAAGTTGTTTTTGAAATAATTTTTATTTAAAATTAATTTTGATATAATTACATTAAAATTATCTAAAAATATTAAAAAATTTAATAAAAATAATAATATATATTTTTTAATTTATTTCTTAAAAATATTTTTGAAATCAGTGAGAAACCTCTCAAAATTTTGCTATACTGCTATGCAGTGATGCGTATCTGTGTCTTTCTGCGCTGCTTGCCGCGTTACATAAATCTATTCAGTTCTCGTTTACTCTGGTACTAACTTAGCATGCATCGCCTGCTGCCATTTCTAATAAAGAAATATAATCTAGTATTTTTCAGCAATTTCCAACTGCCATGCATATATATATATATATATATATATATATATTTTGCTCTCATGTATAGTACTTCTTGAACACTCCTTGTGAGAATTGTGGTGCAGACCCTCTTTTTAGGAGCGCATTAATAAAAATGGAATTCAAATTAAACCGTGATCTTATTAAAATACTAAACAGGAAAACATCAACTTAAACAATCTTCGAATGTCAACATATCTATCCTTAGTATGACCTCCAAGTTGATCATAAGATACTAAGTCGCACAAGAACCTAATTATATTAAATAGCACACACACCATAAAAGATATGCCAACTAATTAATCATGCTTTCCACAAACTGAACTGTGAACACGAACAAAAGATAATCTCTCATCAGGCTCTGGGCTTGAGTTTTCCCTCATTGGCCAGCTTGAAAAGATGTCCCTGAGCTGCTGCAGCTTTGTTGGAGGCTAGTGCAGCAACGAAATTATCCCTGACTTGCCTGGTTGTGAAAGGGAACTTGTTGCTTACCATGGAGTTGAGCAGGGAAGCAGTACCTTCTCGGTAGAGTGTCCCGTACCCATCAGTACGTGTGTTTGAAAGTGCTTGCTGCAAGGTCATACTCGTTCCAAATCCTGGCAAGCTAGTCACATTAAATGCGTTTCCCATTGTTCCCCACCAGCCCACAACACCCCATGTTAGTGCGGGGTGAGTTCTCCAGTAACTGTAAATTAAACAAACATAGATGTCAATTAAAAAAACAAACATATATTTAACCTGATTCATTGCTTAGAATCTCATATTTAGTTTAAAATTTGAGTGGTTTATCGAAACTTACTTGCATGAGAAGGGCGAATTTGGATCAGGAATGAACGGAGGCGTGGGGGTAAAAGGGGTGCCTGGAGTAATACTTGGGGTGGTTGGTGGGCTTACAATGACTGGTGTTCGTGGACTGCCTCCTGTGGTGGGAGGGGTGGGGTGGTATCCACCTCGCGGAGGGTTTGATGGTTTTGATGGAGTAGGAACACTTGGTGGGGTTCCACAATTTCCACCTGAAGGGGTTGATGGCGTTGGCTTGTAGCCTCCACCTGAAGGGTCCGATGGCGTTGAGTGAGATGGTGGGTTACCAGAGCTACCTCCTGAACCATGTGAAGGTGTAGTTCCATGGGAAGGGGTCCTTTGTGAACCTGCCAATTAGATTTTGAACCATTAGCAGAATATGTATTGTTGAAGAAGTTGGTTTACGGAGCTTTCTTTAGCTTAATGCTATTGATAATTTGAGCAGTCTACGATATGAGATTTTTCTTCCCACTATCACTTGCATATTTAGTTCAAAACAAATTATACTACAGTAGCTTGTACACGCAGGAACGCTAGCTAGCTAGTACTTGTAAGAAAAAAGTTCGTCGCTTCACTATATAGAGTTGTTTTGCAGAAGTTGAAATCAGCACACTTGATTTGATTATATATATGTATAGATCATGCATGGAAAGATGTGTGTGTGTGTGTGTGTGAGAGAGAGAGAGAGAGAGAGAGAGACCAGAAGGGGGGCTTGTTGAATGTGGGTCTGGGAAGTAGAAGTTCTTTTGATCTTCAAAGGTCGTGGCCAATACAGGGAACGCCACGTATTGGGAGAGCAAGCTAGCGACCAAAACCCACATCAACATTGAAGCCTGCTTGCTTTCCTGCTTCTCCATCTCAGTATGCTTGGAGAACACTAGAAGATATATAGGAGAGAACTGAAAGGTGCGTTCTTCAGTGAAGAAAGAGGGGGTTATATAGAGTTGACAGAATGAAGTAAATATTAGCAGGTGAAGGAGTGTGTGGTTAGTTGATGTGTTGCCGGAGCATTAAATGCATTGTGATCCATCCCCCTCCCCCGTATGTATATCTCTTTTCACCCATGATGTATTTATTTTGACTTGTCTCAGGTACCGTTGCGTGGTGTCATGATAAATAGTTCTGCGCAACAAATCTTAAATTTGAATTAGTCTGTTTAATCATTCAATTAGCCTCACAAATTACATTTTCTAAAAAATAACTAGCTTGCATTAAAAAAAAGTATTTATTTATTGTTCTCTAGTTCTAAGTACTGTGGTGTGTGAATTGCCACCATTTCCATGCGAGTTTTTTCCAAGGTTACTACGAAATGAATTATTCTATATGCTGAAATGGTTAATGTCCATATTGTCAAGCTGATCAGGAAACCCGTTTATTTTCTGCGTGGATTTTTTTTCCTGATTGTCTGCCCTAATGTTGAGATATGTTCATATGACTGAAATCCTCGTGGGTAGGTAAACTAAACAATGAACCCTTAAACTTCAACGGGTTTTGGTGGAGCATGGTGTCCATTTATATAATTAGTAAGCTCCTGCATGCAAGGAGAAGCCTCGTAGAAACTCGATCGGAGACTTGGCACTTGATAAGATGAGTCGCTAGAAAGGTGGGAGGGAAGAGGGAATCATGGGGCAACGAAGAGCAAACAAAAGAATGCTGCACAATTCTAGGACCTTATCTCTGATACCCTACAACGCAATATACCTGGGACTTTAGATTTCCGAGTGTATGAATAGTGAGTAATTATATATTCATTTTAATATTTAATTTTCAAGAGCCGGGAGAATTGAGGATTGGTAGACATATATTGATCACTGCAAAATAGTCTTTTTTTATTTGAATTCAGATACCATATAATAATGAAGTCAATGACTCTAGATTATAGTAAATAAATTTAAATTTAAATGTGAGTTGTTTGAATTCAGGACTAGTTTTCTCTCTTTAAACTCTGTTCAGCCGGTCCCCACTCAAACTACCGGAAATGTTTCATTTCCCGAGGAGCACATGAAAGCTTTTTCCTCTGATTTATTAAATATGGCAAGAGAAGAGAGGGGGGGTAGGTGTCTTCCTATTCATTCTCTCATCGGACAAGCTAGCCATGATACTCTGCCCCAGTTTTGGTTGGAGTATTTAGATCTTGTACTAGTGAGTAAGATGGTAGTTCTTACGATGATAAGAAATCACACAGTGGTTTCTCTTGATAGCACAGGCTGCTGCGCTCTAGTTTTACGCGTTGCGACTTGAATTGTAAGCAGACAAACGCTCCGTACTGGAACAAGATCAGACGATCCTTGGTTTTAACCTTTTCATCATCACTTTTTAATCAAAATAATGATGGAAATCATGACACATGTTGCACACAAAGGGAGGGGGGACCCATGATCCTGAAACAACAAGCTGTAACCTTAATGGTTGTGGCAGAGAAGTAGTTGATGCAGAACTAACATGTCAGGGGATGGGTAAATAAAGACAGCTTCGTGGGTCATCCAAGGCAACAGAGCCCTAAAATGATACCGGTGTTGCTGTCTTCGACCAACTTCTTTCAACATAGGCAGGGTGGAGAGTTTCATTCTTTTATCATTTTTTAAATTTTAAAGAATAAAAAGTAACAGGTATTTTTCAAAAGTATTTTTTAAAAAAATACATTAAAATAATATATCTTTTTATTTTTTCATGTTAACATAATTTAAAAAGGGGAAGTATTTTGTTAATAAATAAATAAAAATAAAATGGTTTTAATATAGGATAAACCGATTCTGTATATATATTTTCTGCTTCGAGTTAAATGGATGTGACCTATTGAAGTAAAATTAATTAGGAGTGTGGAAGACGGCTCGGCCATTTCTGGCTTTTTGCAGAACATTCTGAATTTCTGATCTGTGAGGGAGTGGAATGTCAAGTCCCACATGAACGCCAGTAAATGTGAAAGGCCAGCTACCTCATTAGCTTTAGCTGGGAGCGCTTTCTTGGGTCTTGATAGCCCTGACACATTTTTTATTTCTTGGAAGCTATTACCGTATTGGTTCTCAGGTGTTGTTTTTTATTTTATTTTTAAAATAAAATATATAAAAATAATTTTTATTATCGTATTGCTGTTGAGATTTGATTTTATAATGTTATCCAAATCATAATTGTTAATACCGTTCCGGTCGTCGTTCCGGTTTTTCGATTGAAACGGAACATTTCGGTTTCGGAGCGTTCCGGCATGCTATTTTGGTGTCGTACTGTTCATATATAATTAATTATATATATATGAAAAAAAAATATTAATTTAACAAGCATAATTAAAATTTGAATTCTTTTTTATTTAAAATATTTTGGTGTTTTTAAATTATTTTGATGTATAGATGTCAAAAATATTTTTTTTTTTAAATAGATTTTGAACCCGGAACGGCACGCCTGGAACAGAACCGAGGTGTTCCGGGCGGAATTTGGCAAGAATTTCTGGATCGGACCGGAATTAAAACCTAGACAAAAACGACGCCGTTTTGTCTCGGTTTGTTGAACGAAATGGAACATTCTGGCCGAAAAATAAAAAAAAATAGATTTTGAACCCGGAACGGCACGCCTGGAACAGAACTGAGGCGTTCAGGCGAGAATTTTGCTAGAATTTCCGGATCGGGCCAGAATTAAAACTGAGATAAAAACGACGCTGTTTTGTCTCGGTTTGTTGAACGGAACGGAATTAATAACTATGATCCAAACTAGTTTTCACTTGTAAGGCATTGGATTACTATTTTTAAAAACATTTAATATGTTGATGTTAATAATTAAAAAATAATATTTTAAAATGTTTTTAATTAAGAAATAATTATCAAACATTCAATTCACCTCAGCTGGGTATTGAAGAAGGAAACAAAAACCTGAAATTCATAATTGGCCTGTGATGAATTATGGGCTCTTCAAGATAGTTGTTGAATCAGGCTCCGGTCATTAACTCACAGACCACGTTCTTGCTTCTTCTTCTTCTCGTTTTTTTTTTAATATGTTTTGTTAAAAATAATATTAAAATGATATTTTTATTTTATTTTTTAAAAATTATTCTGGATATAAACACATCAAAATAATTTAAAAATATTTATTTTTTAATTTAAAATAAAAAATAAATTTAATTTAAAAAAAAAACATTTTCGAAACACGGAGGCGACAAATATAAGCTTAAGGCTTCTTTGGGAGAGCTGTTGTGGTAGCTTTTCAAAGTGTTTTTTGTGCCGAAATACATCCAAATGATATTTTTTTATTTTTTAAAAATTACTTTTGACATCAGCACATTAAAATGATCTAAAAATATCAAAACATATTCATTTAAAATAAAAATAAAATAAAATAAAAAAAGCAAAAGCTGCGGCACGGCTTGAAAAAAGCCATGCCAAACAGCCTCTTAATCTAATTGGGTTTTGATAGGCCATTGGGGTCTCAGCCATATGTAAATTTAATCTGATAAATAATTTAAACAAAGCCAACGTACCTCGCTCAGCAAGGTTTCGAGTAGAAGTTTTTTTAATAAAAAAAACAAAAAAATATCGAAAATAAGATGCTGAATAGCAGTACAAAGAATAAAGTTATTTTCAAATTTCAAATTATATATGTTTTAAAAATAAATTTTGATTTCTAGTTATCATTCCAAACACAAAGAAATATCATTTTGATTTTTTGTTTTCTCGTCCCAAATGTTTTTCATTATGGTATTAAAACGGGCACCTGACTATCAATTTGCTAGATTTAAGAAATTCCTTGGAAAAAAAACATGTTAGTCGTCGAAAATTACCTCGGAAGCATGAAGAATCATATGAATTCTCGAGTCACCATCCTAGCCGATCGAGCAAGAACCTCATCTCTTTCAAATGGAAAACACAACACAGAAGACAGATCCATAAGCTCTGCTCCGTCCCTTAGTAATTAATGGTAAGGCTCAAGATTCAGCCAGTGCAGCATATCCATATTCTTAAGAACATGGCTCAGTTGCAAGCTGCGTTGATACTCCCACCTAACCAGCTAGCCAGCACCATGATCATGGGAGATGGGGTCAGATTCCACCCCCTCTTCTCCAGACTTCCTAACAAAGAAACTAATCTCCATTATATTATATTATTTATTGGTCTTTCCAGATTTTTAGGGATGCTATGATGATTAAATACTTATTGACGGCAAGGCAAAAACAGATTCTGTAATCTCTGGAGAGAGAAAAAAATCAGAGACATTATAGCAGGGATGTAGTTATTCTTCAAGAACAAAAAACAGATTATCAGCACATGCAAGGAACATGATCACTGTTTCGGTGCCCTTGTTCACAAGCTATGCAATCTTCTCTCAGAAAGTCAAAATAATGGTAGGCAAAAGAGAGTAAAAAATATGGAGGGTCGGTTATGGCTGTGATCGGTTGACTTTCTTAGAAGCTCAACTAAGGTTGACTTGCTAAAGTCTTTCATTCACGCACATGCATCTCAACACTAGTTCACCTGGTGATGAAACAAAAACTATAAATTTTGAGTTCTGGGAACTCAAACTCCTCACACCTTCTAAGAAATGGCCGTACAAATATGCTTCTTGCTTTCCTGGGCTTTGCTTTGCTCAACAGCAATGCTCCTCGCCATTTTTTTGAAACACAGAAAAGGCTGCGGCAAGAGTGATAGAAAGCTACCACCAGGGGAAATGGGACTTCCTTGGATCGGTGAAACAGCAGATTTCTACAGATCACAACGTGGAAACCAATTGTTCGAAGAGTTTGTTCAACCACGGGTCGCAAAATATGGAAAGATATTCAAAACGAGGCTCTTGGGTTCGCCAACAATCATCGTTAACGGTGCTGAAGCTAACCGGTTTTTCTTGTCAAATGAATTCAAGCTGGTAATAAGCTCATGGCCTACTACATCGGTTCAGCTCATGGGCATAAATTCCATCATGGAAAAGCAAGGGGAGCAGCACCGATTCCTTCGTGAAATAATCGCCACCAGCCTTGGCCCTGCAGGGCTTGAGATTTTAGTGCCAAAAATTTGCGACTCGGTTCAGCTGTACCTAGATAAAAATTGGAATATTGTAAGAGATGAGATCAGTCTTTTCCACTCGGCCAAAGCCTTGACGTTTACCATAGTTCTGGAGTGCTTGCTAGGGCTCAATTTTGAGCCTGGAACCCTGATCAGCACTTTTGAGAGAGTCTTGGAAGGAGTTTTTGCAGCACCCGTTTCATTTCCTGGTTCCAAGCTTTCTAGAGCCAAGAAAGCAAGGCGGGAGATAAAAGAAATGTTGATTAAAGTGGTAAGGGAGAAAAGGAAGGAAATGGAAAGCGGTTTAGTGGGTGATGAGAGAATGTTATTCACCCGATTCGTGAGCGGAATGATCCGAGGGGAGATCAGTGAAGAGGAGGTTATTGATAATGTGGTTTTGCTAGTTTTTGCAGCTCATGACACGACATCGTTTGCCATTGCCATGACCTTCAAAATGTTAGCTGAGCATCCAGACTGCCATTCTCTCCTCCTTCAAGGTACTCTTTTCCTCATTATTTCAAGTTCTTACAAAGGAAAGATTTCTAAAATCAGAGGGGTATATATACGTACCATGACAATTTATAAGAAAATAAGTGCAGTTTCAAACTCGAATATGAATTTAGTAAACCAGCATTGGAAGCACTTTTCCACCATGATGATCATTCTACTAAATCAGTATATCTCATTACTCTTGGCAGAACATGATGACATAATGAGCAGGAGGAGACCTGGAGAAAATCTAACGTTAGAAGACACGAAGAAAATGAAATATACATGGCAAGTTGCACGTGAAAGCATGCGGCTTTTCCCTCCTATCTTTGGCTCCTTCAGAAAAGCTATTGCTGACATCGAATACGAAGGATTCACGATTCCCAAAGGGTGGAAGGTACGTCACAATTCTGACTCCTTTCCTTGATATCGCCACATAAAATTAACTAGCTCAATGGCATAGAACTCACGGCTCCAATCAATGTTTGGAATGATTTTGAAAAGTATTTTTTTTAAAAATAATTTTTTTATTTTAGATTTTTTTTAATATTTTAGATTATTTTAATACGATGTGCTAATGTTAAAAATAATTTTTAAAAAATAAAAAAATATTATTTTAATACATTTCTAAACAAAAAATAATTTAAAAAACAATTACCACTCTCACACCATCACTAAAAACAAGAGTTCCACGGGCCAGCTTGCAGAAAACACGCAGCAAGAGAAGTACGCATGTTACGGGAAAATTAGGCTTGAAATATCTAAACAAATGATTCATCACAGATCTGGATTCATCTTGTCTTCTGCAGGTTCTGTGGACAGCATACGGGACCCACTACAATGAAGAATATTTCAAGGATCCTCTGACTTTCAATCCAAGAAGATTTGAGGAGCCAATTCCACCATATGCTTACCTTCCCTTCGGTGGAGGACCGAGAATTTGTGCAGGAAACCAACTGGCAAAGTTGAACATCCTCATCTTCATCCACTACGTTGTCACTCGTTACAACTGGTCCCTGCTCTGCCCTGATGAACAAATCACCATGGACCCTCTCCCATTCCCTTCCTATGGAATGCCCATCAAAGTTTCTCTCAAGTCATCTTAGAGGAGAACAAACTTCGGGATTTATCAAGAATTATGCCCAGCAAACTAGGTTTCACTTTCTACATTCACTGTCTCATCCAATATTCATATTCCACAGCATTATGAGGCTAATCTTGTGTTGGATCTCACATCTACAATGATCCCCTGGATGTCTAATAATGTACTAACATTTTTTTATAGCTCGGAAGAACCAAATTGGTAATATAATTTTTTAAGTAGAGTGAAAATGACTTCTCATATTTATATGCACTCCAATAATAAAAATTATTTAGAATAGTCAACTATTTTTAATATATTTGATACACAACTATTCTAATAACTCAATATAACTAGGTTGATTTGAGAGATCTAAACATACCTTGAATAATTTTTAATCAACTTAAAATTGAAAGATAAAATTGAAAAAAAAACACTAAAAAAAAAGAGTTAACCGGGTAAATTTATTAAAATCATGACATAATTAATAATATAGGATAACCTCATAAAAAACAGTAAAAGGACAGATTTAATTTTTTTTAAAAAAAAACTATTATAACGAATAGTTTTTTAGTATTTTTGTAAAAATAGCACAATTATAAGAGAAATGTAAAAATGACTCCAGGTTTGGCTTTTCCCTGGAAGCATATGAAAAAAAGAAAGGCAAAATATTTTTTGTTTTATTTCTAGCTCTCCATTTAGCACTTGGAGTTGCTCTTGGCACATCAATGAATTCGTGCGTAAGCAATCATTTCAAGAACGATAAATTCTGAAGCTGCCAGCACAGAATACCTACCTAGATGGACTACTAATTATATAATATTGGTTACTGTATTGATACCTCAGTGTCGCCATTAGCGCGTAAAATCACCAGACCCGTCTCCACTGCATTTGCTTGTCATTGGAGTTTTCATCACAAAGCGCTATCATACAGAAGTCAATTTGTTTAGGCGGTGCGGCCAATCTTAGATTGAAGAGACAATAAAATAACCAGAAGAACAGCGTCGTTGTATGGTTCAGTTGTCAAAGACGCTTATTCCTTACACCCCCCCAGAAATCATGGAATGCTCGGAGAAAACTCGTTCCTCGCATCAGTCCAGATCTCATTACTTAGAAATGATACATCCCGGCTTGACTGAATATGGATTAGTATTTTAGCACTACATAGCTAATGTAATCTGAAAGGTTATAGGTCCTAAAACATGTATTTCCAAAATATTACAAGAATAATTTATAGTGCCATCATTTTTCATGTATGGCATCATCACCTTATCTAAATGGTAAGGAATAAAGCTATAAGAAACACAGAATTGTGGGTATTCCTAGCACTGTTCTATAGGCTTTACCCTAATCGTTACAGTGAGGCAGCATATGATTCTCTCTCAGAATCCCCCCCTTCTCCCTCCGCAATACCCACAGAAAAGAGAAGGAAAAAAACTCTCATAGAACCGTGTTTCCCTAGCTTTGTGTTGATGATCATGATCAATCACAAACTACACAAATCATCTCTTCATTCTGCAGGAACTCTGCCTACATACATGTCTGCGCACGCGCCCATGTACGCATGCAATTGCATGTTGTCAGATTCACCATTGAAAATAAGAAGAATACAAGGAAATGGGTTTAACCATTTCCTCAAACTCCAATAAGGAATGTAAGTAAGCTCACGATGCAAGGAAGAATTGATGACGTCTGGCATATGAAGCAACCGATTGTAAATACCTGAAGACATTAATCATCTCCAGATAAATGGCTCTCCTATAATAGAAAAAACCATGCCCTGTAAATTGCTTGATTGTGATATATGATCAATCTAAGATGAAATTAGTCAATCTAATGAGACCTTTATCAGTAAAAAAAGAATTGGCGTTTCATCCCCAGTCTTTCTTTCAGACATTTCCCATTCAGATTGTTATTGACATGAAACTTACACTGGGCAGTAATTAATCAATGAAATAAACAAAATATGATTCTCACATGTAAGAACTGACCTAACCAAGAAAACTGATGGTAGTTACAAGTATGATTTTGCACTTGACAAAAGTTTTCCTACTGAGGTGGTGGATCTTTGATGCATTGCATGGCATCTGGCAATAGATTATGACTGATTGGCTTCAATCCTCGTTTAAACCAATAGTTCATAAGTGAGGTTTCTAGTTTCCGCACCTGTGAACAGTATATTTCATCCAATCAATCAAGTATTCAGTGGAGGCAAGAACAAGCTACACCCTTATCTTCTTATTCTCTGAGATTCCAACAATGCACAACCAAAAGTAATAGCAATGAGAACTTTCAGATACCATTGACAACTGCCATTCCAGTTCCAACAAGATTCTGTCTAACTTTCTTTTTCCTTTTTTTTTATATGAGAACGAAGAGTAAGGTTATAGAAATAAGAAAGATGGATACAAATAAACAGAGCCACATGCTGCAAGAAAGTAGCAGCAATCCTCAGCAAAAAAGGGGAAGCAAAAACAGAAAATGAAGGGGGTAAGTCAAGCAGATTTGTCTAATCTTTCAAGTAGTTCTATGAGTACGTGTAAATGTACAGTTCCTTGTATGGTAAAGCAGCTTAAGTAACTATCTTTGTAAGCTACAGCTATCATGTCAACATCCTTATGATCACTTTATATTCCATGGCTTCTGATGGAAAAATCTCAAAACATATTATTATATCAGTATGTTATGCTGCTATAATTGTTTCTACATTGTTCTAATTGACACAAACATCTTAACAAAGATGAGAAAAAACACAGGAGGTATCATGCAAACAAGATCAGGGAGTTAGACCCACTTGCAGTAGATTAGCAGAAACCTAGGTGCAATTTTTGAGGGATACATGAAAATTTCTGAGGGAGAAAAAACTCCTCCTTAAAGATGATAAATATTGATAACGTCAACTGCATACCAGCTAAAATTTTTGGAAACAAAAGGTTATTATTGGGAGGTTAGGATATCCTTCAATATATACCAACAAAAAGGTTGGTGGCATTATATTTGCAACACTTATACAGCCCTTACTTTCACATCAAAACTACTTGCAGGACCTTGAAAAAGAAAGTAGCGTACATCTATTCAAGTTACATCTACGCACTCTTTTCTTATTTTACAAGGATGCCATAAAGGCATAAACTCAAATTTAGCATCTCAAAGAGGGGATGACTAACCTGCCTAACAATGAATGGTTCCTCTGCAGGACTCAGTGGCTTCGTTAATACTGTCAAAAAGCCATTTCGATTTCCATAAACAATATCTGTGAAAGGCCGATCACCCACCTGAGAGAAACACAACCACGCTATTCACATATAATAAACAGAAAGAAACCAGGCCAACAACTGAAAGAAGCTCAGTTAGTTTGCACATACCATTATAAGTTGTGAAGATTTACAGCCAAAGTGCTTTTCAATTTCTTCAGATGTTCCGGCAGGTTTCTTCACCCCTACAGTGCGATACATAATTTATTAAAGTTTGCAACGGTGCTGCGGACTGCATATTAATTAAGAAATAAGTACAGCATATGAAATAAGCAAAATACGCAAAAAAAAAATGTCAGCTTCCACATTGGATAACCATAAAATAAAATAAAATAAATCCTATAAAATTAAAGCTCGAACTGGCAGAGACGAATCTTACTGTGCCTTATTACTTTAATTCCAATTGCCTTCTCAAGTGCCCTGGCTTTTGAACCATCATGATCATACTCAACGAGACCTAACTCATTACACCAACAGCACACAAACAGGTTAGTAACTTGATACGATAATTTCATTCACAAATAACAAAAAAAAAGGATCAAAATACAAAAGGGTCTGGGCAAAATTACCAGCGGAGTTACTGAACACAGCAATATCATTCCCAAAAACAGATTTACACCTCTCAATGGACGGACCAAGAGGACCCCAAAGCGACAAAGAGTAAGGCACAGTAATAGTGTTATCCTTATCAAACACCACACCCTTGAACCCTCTCGCTTGCAACTCTCCCCAATCAATGTACCTTATGTCAGGCACTACAACATGAGGCAGAGCCAAATGCTGGTCCTTAAAAAACACGGAAACAGAAGAAACAATGCCTTCAACGTTGATTCTTTGGCCTAATGCAGCTCTCAAATCCGTCCACCACATGTTTGATAAAAGCCCCCTCTGATTACCAGTTTCAGTTTCTCCTGCTTCTTCAATTTCCTGGTTTTCGGTTCCTGAATTTTGGTTAGCGTTGGTGTTAGTGTCTAAAGAACATTGAAATCGGTCAAAAACTGACAGGTTCTGAGCTGGGTCAGGGTAGCCTTTGTTATTGTTACTTTGGGAATTCTTTTGCTCTTTGCCGTTTCTCTTACAATTGCTTGTAGGGTGAAGAGTGAGGGAGCAGATGTTTTTGGAGTGTGTTTGGTGCTGTGAAGAGGAAAAGCAGGTGGATTTTACGATTCTGAGATGGGAACGATGGAGATGGAAGTGAAGAGAGGGTGGCGTTGGACAGCAGGGTAAGGGAGCCACATAGGCGGTGGTGGTGCACTGCATTTCCAATCTGCTACTAATCTTCGCTTTTTCGTAAGCGACTGCATTTTTATTTCACAGACAGGCCGGCGAGGTTGTGGACCAGTGGTTTGTGGCTCTGGGCTGGTTTCAGAGAAAGGAGCCGGCTATGCGCTACTGTGGTTCTAGCTAGGTCTGGTTTTCTTGGACCCATCCTGGACGGCTTGCTATTATAATTTGGGCTATGGGCCTCTGTTGATTATAGCTATTTAAGAAACCACGGGCCTAGGATTTACGATTTGCCGCTTTTCACTAGCCTGCACAGAGGTAATTAAGCTTTGTTTGTCCTGAGAAATTATTAAATATATTCTCTCTTTATTAACAGGTCATGTTATAGATAAAAAAAAAGGGTAACCTTTATTTTTACTCATTTTTGTAGGGATAATAATATTTTTATTTTTTAAAATTATTATTTCAAAAAATAAACAAAGAGCGAATAATATTTTTTTTTATAATTTTTATATCCTAATACTGTAAATAAAAAATACTTAAAAATATTTTAAAACAAAAAAATATTCCACACAATACCAAACACGTTTAATAGTAGTAGTATCAGAATCATAGTAACCATAATCTAAAATCTCATTTATATTAATAATTTTAAGAGTTCATAAATAAATAAATACATTGAATTGTAAGAAATTAAATACATATACTGCATATGTTATTATTTTAGTTTTTTTTATTGAAAAAACCGAATTAGGATTTTAGTTTCAAGAAACGAATTGATCATCGTAGAAATGAATTTGCAAGCAATAAATTTCAAGTATAAAAGTCAAAACTTGGCTCATTCAAGATAAGCATGCTAGAAAATAAGTGGGGTAAAAAAACAGGGAGGAAAGGAGTTGGAAATACAAGTGGTAAGGTGGTTTTTGTTTAATATTATGATTTAACCGTAATTTTGTAAAATAAGTAAAATCTTTAAATTTTAAATCACTTTTTAAAATTATTTTGATACATTAATGTTAAAAATATACTTTTTAAGAAAACAAGATAAATCTCCAGAACTTTCGCGTGACAAACACACGTGAGTTAAGTGAAACCAAGACCCAGGCTAGGCACGTCAAAAACAGGAAACGCCACTTGAAAAATTCTCACCCAACGCGTTTTGTCCTTTCTGTCTCCAGTTTGACAATATGCTTTATACTTTGCCAGCTCTTTGTCATTATTATTGCAGCCCCTGACATTCATCTTGTGTGGACAACTCGGTTTGGTCCATTAGCACGCCTGTGCAACTGCCCCCGGGCCAAACCCCTTCACTTTCACATAGAAGATAGAACCGCTTACTTCTAGTTTCCTGGGCTCCTTCCTCGACTGACTTTGCAAGCCTGTCTCCGGTCCTAAAAGATTGCATACATATGCCAGCTGTAACTGTTTTTTAATCAACCAGGGGAGGTTGCGGCAACCAGGAAAGCAACTATATAAGGGACCCCAAGTTCTAAGTTCCAGAATCACACAACACGTTTAGCCCTCTCTTCATAAAATCTCTTGCTAGCTGCTGATTATTTACTTGGAAAAAGGATAAGATGTCATTCTGTTGTTCGAGTAAGCTCTCTTCAATGATCTTGTTTACTATGTTAGTTGCTTCTCTAATGGGAGCCTCCGAGGGTGGCAATTTCCTCCAAGATTTTGATATCACCTGGGGAGATCAACGTGGCAAGATACTAAATGGTGGCCAACTTCTCACGCTCTCTCTCGACAAGGCTTCTGGTTCTGGCTTTCAATCCAAGAAGGAGTACTTATTTGGCCGAATCGACATGCAGATTAAGCTAGTATCGGGCAACTCGGCCGGTACTGTCACTGCATATTATGTAAGCTTGTATCCTTGTTCTTGATTAAATTTCTGTTCTAACTCGTAAATTTGAGATTTCTCATATTTTTTCCACTTTTGCAGTTATCCTCTCAAGGGCCGACTCACGATGAGATTGACTTCGAGTTTTTAGGCAATTCAACTGGAGAACCCTATGTTCTCCATACCAATGTTTTCTCCCAGGGAAAAGGCAACAGAGAACAGCAATTCTTTCTCTGGTTTGATCCCACAAAGGCTTTTCACACCTACTCCATCGTGTGGAACAAACAACGAATTATGTAAGTAAAATATGTTTCAATACTTTTGTATATATCCTTCTTTGTTGCTAAATTTCAAATTCTAACTTGCAATTTGCTGCGCTTTCATTGCAGTTTCTTGGTGGACAACATCCCGATTAGAGTGTTTCAAAATCTGGAATCAATCGGCGTGCCATTCCCGAACAAGCAGGCCATGAGGATATATTCGAGTCTCTGGAATGCTGATGACTGGGCAACAAGAGGAGGGCTTGTAAAGACCGACTGGACACAAGCTCCTTTCACTGCTTCGTACAGAAATTTCAAAGCCAATGCCTGTATTTGGTCGTCGGCATCACCTTGTACCTCCACCTCCCCAAATTCTGTGCAAGACAATGTTTGGCAAGCTCAAGAACTTGATGCCCCGGGGCGCAACAGACTTCGATGGGTGCAGCAGAAGTATATGATTTACAACTACTGCACTGACCTGAAGCGGTTCCCTCAGGGTCTCCCACCTGAATGCAAGCGATCGAGATTTCTTTGAAGAAACTACACACGTTCATGAGTCTGTCATATATTATGAAAATTCTTTATTCTTTGTGCGAGTTAATATGAAATAAATCAATTGTACCTCTTTGTTGTTCTTTATGTAATATAAAATAAATCAATTTTATTATTAATTATTGTTCTTACAAATAAAATATACCATCAAACGAATCGATTTCAATTTTTGTAATCACCCTCTACTTCCGATACGATTATCGCAGCTCGTCCTCCGACTCTACAGCGTGCATGAAGAAATCTACCAAATCATTGACTAAATATAAATTAAGTATAAACTTCTAAAACTAAGATAAATGAACATGAACACGAACACGAATTAGTATTGATAATTGTTGTAGAATGTCCAAATGATCCTTACAAATACTTTCCTATCTTATTTTGGAGGTTTCAACAAATAACCCTTTTTCATTGGACAAACAATTTTCCAATCTTATCCCATTGCCAAGTAGCATTTGTCTGATCGCTTTAACCATTCGGTTCCCCGTCATGAGCAAATAAACTCGCCTTCGCCATGGTATAGTTCTGCTTTACTCGGCTACCATTTTCACATTATATTCTTCTTCTTCGCCTGATCGCTTTAACCATTCGGTTCCCCGTCAGAGACTCTACCCTTGCTGAAACCCAAATTTACACCCATCTAGTTTGTTCATATTGGTCACCGGTTGCTTGTTATCATATTCCAAGAGTTTGTAACAAAAAAATATGAAATTTTCAGAGCTCCTCCTTTTGAATGGAACTCACTATATGTGTTGATTTGATTTGTAATTTTCAAATTTCACATGCCTATAGTAGGCTTGAAGTTCAATTATTTTTGTCGAAGTGAATGAGTATCTAACTTTGCTTTCATGCTAATTATAACTCAATCCTCGTCATTTAATAAAATAAAATAATTATTTTTTTGGGATTTCGAAAACTCTTGTCAATTATTTTTTGTGGTCTTAATTATTTTATTAAAAAAATAATTCTTTAATAAATTTCAGTTTCTGTATTATCTGTTCTATTTTAAAAAGTAGAAAAAATAAAAAAGAGCAATGGATGGGATAGAAAAACTTATTAAGAAAGAGGGTATTTTAAAAGAAAAATATTAAATCAAGGATGATCAACAGCTGACAAAGAACTATTTAATTAATTTGATACCACAAGAGCTAATTAATTTGCAATAAAATACTTGGACTAAAAAACTCATTGAGGCAACCTCGTGGTGCTAAGATAAGACTCAGTGACATGGGCAATTTTACATTTTAATCTTGTGGCAATTTTAAAATGTATGTTTCTAAACATTGGGCAAGAACCCACGAGAGCCAAGTGAAACCAAGACAGGTCCGAAACGGGAAGACTCTTTCAGCCTTCGTATTGCGAAAGTATACTTTCAGTTGTTGTTATTTTTAAAGTGTATTTTATTTAAAAATATATTAAAAATAATATATTTTTGTTTTTTAAAAATTATTTTTGATAACGACACATAAAAATAATATCAAAATATCAAAAATTTTAATACAAAATAAAAAATAAAAAAAAATCAAAATTATTTTTAAAACACAGTGTACAACACCCTTACTATAAGTAAAACCACCCAACCCTATTGTCTCGCCTGTCTCCAGTTATAAAGTCCACGCTTTGAGCTTGCAGCCAGGCTCTATCTGAAGTTGTCAACAGACCATCATTTAGTCATCCAGCTGAGATTTAATTCATTTATATGGTCAACTTGCATGGTTTTGGCTTCCATCAGTTCAACACTACTTTTCTCGTATTTCAAATGCTTCACTGACCAAATCCTACGCCATCACAGAAAAACGAAAAAGAGGTGAAAACCCCATAAAACATACGATTTTCTGCTTTCCTGGGCTCCTTCCTCTCATTAATTTGCAAGCCTGTCACCTGTCAGAAAAGAAAACAGATATGTCAGCTCTTTCTATAGAATTTCTATATCAACCGGACAGGTTATAGCCTCTAAAGGACCAATATAAGGGGACCAAGCTGCAGTACTCCTAACTATTAGAATATAGAAACACAATCTTCTATTTATGGAATGTAAATATTTTCCTATTTTGTAGCCGAAGGACTCTCCCTTCATACTTGTATAAATCATCACATTATCAATTGAATAAACAAGGCAAAATCATTCCAAAAACTCTATCATGGTATCAGAGCAACCCTAAGTCTTCTTCTACATCTAAACCCTAGCTGCCTCTTTCTTTTCTTTTCCAAACTACAAATATCACCCAACTCTGCTTCCCTCTCTGTTAATCAATCTCTGCCCAAAACAATTCAGAAAGCCAGCAATGACAGAAATCACAACAGACTCTACCACCTCAGCCACCTTACTCTCTTCTCCTCCCACAAAACTTCATCAATCTCATCCTGCTCTTACGGTGTCCAACATCACCACCTTTATCAAAGTCACCTTAGACATTGAAAAGGGCCAATATATTACATGGTCTGAATTGTTCAAAATACATGCTAGAGCTTATCAAGTTATGGATCATATTATCCCTGCCTCATCAGAAAAGCATACTCAAGTTACTTCAATTCAAGACACGGACCCTGACCTTTGGTCCCGTGTGGATGCCATTGTTTTACAATGGATTTACAGTACAATCTCAGAAGACCTTCTCAATACAATTCTAGAACGTGATTCTACGGCTGAAACAGCATGGAACAGATTGAAAGACATATTCTCAGATAACAAAAATTCTAGGGCACTTTACCTGGAACAAGAATTTTCCAAAGTTCAAATGGAAAATTTCACCGATGCTTCTTCATACTGTCAGCATCTCAAATCCCTCTCGGACCAATTGGCCAATGTAGGTGCCCCTGTGTCGAATGAACGGCTAGTTCTTCAACTCCTCTCCGGCTTGACTGAGGCTTATTCCAACATTGGATCGCAAATCCGCCATGGAGACTCTCTTCCCCTCTTCTACAAAGCCCGTTCCATGCTTGTGTTGGAGGAAACGGCAAGGATGAAGAAGGCTGCCCAAACTCCCCCCAACTCTGCCTTTTTTGTAGCTCCGGCTGCTAACTCCGGTGGACACTACACTGGAAACCCACAGCACCGCACAAACCCACACCATAGCAACCGCAGCTCCTTCAATCGCGGTGGCAGAGGAGGTGGCCACGGAGCTCGCGGTGGAAAGGGAAGAGGGAGAAGTGGTGGCCGAGGAAGCCAGTGGCACGGGCACACCACGGCATGGCAGCCGGGATATGCCCCGCAGCACCAGACCCCGCAGCACCAGACGGGAAATAGATTTTATGCCGCGGAGAGACGCCAGCCCACTTATGGGCAGGCCCCTTGGGCTGGGCCGTGGCCTCAATGGGCCAGCCCACCATGCCCATACCCAACGGCTGGACAGCCCACTCAATGCCAGCCCAGCCTTCTTGGGCCTGGGCCCCAGCAAGCCCATATGGCAGCAGTCACATCACCGGCCCAGTCCACCCAGCAGGCCCATTCCTCTTATGCTCCTACTGACATCCAAGCGGCTATGCACACGCTCTCCATTGCTCCCCCTGATGATCAATGGTATATGGACACCGGAGCGACATCTCACATGACTGCAAATGGGGGGTAATCTCACATCTTATTTAAATATGAGCACTAATCGTAACATTACTGTCGGAAATGGTCATACTATTCCAATTATTGGTTATGGACATGCATTATTACCTGAATCCAAACATCCTTTCACTCTGAATAATGTCTTGCATGCCCCAAAATTGATCAAAAATCTTGTCTCTGTGAGAAAATTTACCATTGAAAATAATGCTTCTATCGAATTTGATCCGTTCGGTTTTTCTGTGAAGGATTTTCCAACGGGGATGCCTTTAATGAGATGTAACAGCTCGGGTGACCTCTATCCAGTTACAACAAGACCAACCATTGATTTTTCAACACCATCTGCTTTTAACGTTGTATCTCCCGATTTATGGCATAATCGTTTAGGGCATCCGGGAACTCCTGTTTTAAGTTCTCTTCGTAGAAACAATTTCATTATTTGCAATAAATTTCAGGACAATTTTTTTTGCAATTCATGTCCTCTTGGGAAACAAATTAAATTACCTTTCTATGAATCTCTCTCATTCACCTCTTTACCATTTGATATTGTGCATAGCGATATTTGGTCATCACCTACCCTTAGTTCGGAAGGTCATCGTTACTATGTTTTATTTCTTGATGATTTTATGAATTTTCTATGGACTTCTCCAATTGCAAATAAATCTCAAGTGCACTCTATTTTTCTGGCCTTTCGTGCTCATATCAAAACACAATTTGAGAGAGATATTAAATGTTTCCAATGTGACAATGGTGGGGAGTACGATAATAAATCTTTTCACCAATTTTGTCAATTACATGGCATGACTTTCCGTTTTTCTTGCCCACATACTTCTTCTCAAAATGGAAAAGCCGAAAGAAAAATTCGTACCATCAATAATATCATTCGCACCCTACTTGCTCATGCATCTCTACCAGCATCATTTTGGCATCATGCACTTCAAATGGCCACCTATCTCCTCAACATACTACCCAACAAACAGCTTGCTTTTCAATCACCCACAAAAATTCTCTACCAAAAAGATCCATCCTACTCTCATCTTCGAGTCTTTGGATGCTTGTGTTATCCTCTTATTCCGTCTGCTTCTAGAAATAAATTGCAAGCTCGGTCAACACCATGTGTGTTTTTAGGGTACCCCTCTAACCATAGAGGATATAAATGCTATGATCTCTCCAGTCGTAAAATACTTGTTTCCAGGCATGTAATTTTTGATGAGCATACATTCCCTTTCTCTACATTACATACTCCTTCATGTCCTACTTATGACTTTCTAGATGCAGGTCTCTTACCCTTTCTCCACTCACCTGCTCCACCAAATCATCCTCCTGGCCAACTTGCTGATCCACCACCCCAACCCTCGAGTCCTATTCAGGTATCACAATCACCACCCCCCAACCCCATCCCCAATTCTCCAAGCCAAGAGCTAGCCAGCACATCAAACACATCACCCCGAGCAGAATCCCCTACCACCACTGCTCCACCACAGACCCAAAGTCCACATCCACCAAAGGCACCAACCCAACCCCCTCAAATTGTCCATTCTCTTCACTCTCCACAAATGACTACCAGATCCCAACATGGTATTGTTAAGCCCCGAAAGCTCTTTAACCTTCATACTTCGGCTGAAACATCCATTTCTCCTTTACCCACTAATCCCCTTAATGCATTACATGATCATAATTGGAAAATGGCCATGAAAGACGAATACGATGCTCTTATTGAAAATAAGACGTGGGACTTAGTACCCCGTCCGTCTAATGCTAATATCATTCGAAGTTTGTGGATTTTCAGGCATAAGAAGAAATCTGATGGTTCATTTGAGCGGTATAAAGCCCGACTTGTGGGTGATGGTGCAGGTCAGCAAACGGGGATTGATTGTGGGGAGACATTTAGTCCGGTAGTCAAACCGGCAACCATTCGGACAGTGTTGAGCATTGCTTTATCTAAATCTTGGTGTCTTCATCAACTAGATGTCAAGAATGCCTTCTTGCATGGCAATCTCGACGAAACAGTTTATATGCATCAACCTCCAGGTTTCCGAAATTCAGAGCACCCAGATTATGTTTGTTTGCTAAAGAAATCTCTATATGGGCTTAAGCAAGCCCCACGTGCTTGGTATCAACGGTTTGCTGATTATGTGGCCGTATTGGGGTTCTCTCACAGTATTTCAGATCACTCGTTATTCATTTATCGGCAGGGTAATGATATGGCGTATATCCTTCTATATGTGGATGACATTATTCTTGCTGCATCATCTACTACTCTTCGGCAAACTATCATATCGAAACTTGGCACTGAGTTTGCTATGAAAGATTTGGGTCCCATCAGCTATTTTCTGGGCATATCAGTTACACGACATTCTGGAGGCCTATTTCTTTCACAAAAGAAATATGCAGAAGAAATCATTGAGCGAGCTGGTATGTCTTCTTCAAAACCATCTCCTACTCCGGTGGACACAAAAGCTAAACTCAGCATTTCTTCAGGAAATCCATATCATGATCCGACTGAATATCGTAGTCTAGCTGGTGCACTACAGTATTTGACTTTTACACGGCCAGATATTTCCTACGCGGTTCAGCAGATATGTCTATTTATGCATGACCCCAGAACACAGCACATGTCGGCCTTAAAGCGCATCATCCGTTATATTCAGGGTACTCTAGATCTTGGTCTTCACCTGTATCCCTCATCAGATCATACTCTTATCTCATACACCGACGCCGACTGGGGCGGATGTCCAGACACCAGACGGTCTACTTCTGGCTATTGTGTATACCTTGGAGATAATTTACTCTCGTGGTCTGCAAAAAGACAACCCACATTATCACGGTTTAGTGCTGAGGCCGAATACCGGGGAGTGGCTAATGTTGTTTCTGAATCGTGTTGGATCCGTAACCTACTTCTGGAGTTACATTGTCCCATTTCAAAAGCCACATTAGTATATTGTGATAATGTCAGTGCGGTTTATCTTTCTGGCAACCCAGTCCAGCATCAACGCACTAAGCATATTGAGATGGATATTCATTTTGTGCGGGAAAAAGTCGCGCGTGGTAAAGTTCGTGTTCTACATGTCCCTTCACGTTATCAGATTGCTGACATCTTTACTAAGGGACTTCCGCAACAACTTTTTGATGATTTCCGGGATAGTCTCAACGTCCGGCAACCTCCCGTTTCGACTACGGGGGTGTATTAGAATATAGAAACACAATCTTCTATTTATGGAATGTAAATATTTTCCTATTTTGTAGCCGAAGGACTCTCCCTTCATACTTGTATAAATCATCACATTATCAATTGAATAAACAAGGCAAAATCATTCCAAAAACTCTATCACTAACATCATAGAACACGATTCTAGCTCTCTCCTCATCTCTACTACACATTTCCCTTTCCTGGAAAAAAAATGTCATTCTCTAGTCCTAGTAAGCTTTCCTCATTGCTTTTGTTTGCTCTGTTACTTGGTTATCTAATAGGATCCTCAAAAGGTGGCAATTTCTCCCAGGATTTTGACATCATTTGGGGTGATCAACGTGCTCAGATGCTAAATGGCGGTCAGCTTCTCACTTTATCTCTTGATAAAGTTTCTGGTTCTGGCTTCCAATCCAAGAATGAGTACTTGTTTGGCCGAATCGACATGCAAATCAAGCTGGTATCAGGCAACTCGGCTGGTACTGTCACTGCATACTATGTAAGCCTCGATCCTTATTCTTCAATTGGGTTTCTTCTCTAGCTCATAAATTTGAGGTTTCTCATATTCTATCTACTTTTGCAGTTATCTTCTCAAGGGCCGACCCACGACGAGATTGACTTTGAGTTTTTGGGCAATGTAACTGGAGAACCATATGTTCTCCATACCAATGTGTTCTCCCAAGGAAAAGGTGGTAGAGAACAGCAATTCTATCTCTGGTTTGATCCCACAAAGGCTTTTCACACCTACTCCATCGTGTGGAACAAACAACGCATTATGTAAGTAAAATATGCTCTCAACTTTCAATACTTTTGTATCATTACAGGTGCTGAATTTCAAGTGCTAATTTGTAATTCGTTGCGCTTTCATTGTAGTTTCTTAGTGGACGACATCCCGATTAGAGTGTTTCAAAATCTGGAATCAGTTGGTGTGCCATTCCCGAACAAGCAAGCCATGAGAATATATTCAAGTCTATGGAATGCTGATGAGTGGGCAACAAAAGGGGGGCTTGTAAAGACCGACTGGACACAAGCTCCTTTCACTGCTTCTTACATAAATTTCAAAGCCAATGCTTGTATTTGGTCGTCTGCATCACCTTGTACCTTCTCCTCCCCCAATTCATCGAATGACAGTGCCTGGCAAGCTCAAACATTGGATGCCCTAGGCCGCGACAGACTTCGACGGGTGCAGCAGAAGTACATGATTTACAACTACTGCACTAACTTAAAACGGTTCTCTCAGGGCCTTCCTACTGAATGCAAGTGATCGAGAATTTTTGAAGAAACCAGAGCATTAAGTTCATTTTTTACTAAATTTGTAATATAAATAATGTAATGTTAAATGACTCAATTTTTTAATTCACGTCGTTACTCTCTGTTCTGCTTTCTTTACAGCCCATCTATTACCTTGGCAATATAAATAAAACATTCGATCAACACATCCCAAATGATGAAATCTTTAGTGTACATCAGACGTAATCAAGTTATTAAAGTTGGTTTAAACATGTCATATTTTATCTTAAATGCCTGAAACTCCAGTCCGCCTGCGAATCCTCCATATTTCCAGTATCATGTGAGAAATGAAAGGTTATTTTGTAAGAGAGAGAGGAAGTGTACTAAAATATTATTTATATTATTCTTTAATATATACCTTTTAAGTAAAAGGTTTTTGAACTTGAATTGAAAGGTTATTTTGTAAAAGAGAGAGGAAATGTACTAGAATATCATTTATATTATTCTTTAATATATAACTTCAAGTGAAAATTCTTTAGACTTGAAGTTTACATATGCTCACACTATTTTATACTTTTTTTTATCAAATAGAATGAAGATGATAAGATTTGAACTCGTTACCGTTACAGCTAAACACTTAAACTATTAGGTATCATTTATATTATTATCCCAACAATTAAAAAAAAAAACAGTTTTGTGTTTTCTCTTGATATCTTGATACATGAAGTTAATCTAATACTCATACATTACGAACATGAGTTACTACATTCAAAATAAATTACATAACACCGGTCAATCTCTATTGCTAGCAAAGACGTCCCTCGTAATCTTCTATTTCTTTGGCTTGCAATTACAGGGTTACAGCAACATGGATCCGAAATAGCTATATAAATTAATTAATCATCCCATAATGAAAAAACAGAACAACCCATTTTGAATTAGTGCTTCCCAGACAAAGGAGGGAAGATACCTCGAGTTGTCGTTCTTACACCGTCAGGTTACTAAAAACACCTTTGGGTATTTTATGGATCGCATCAGCTCCATGCAAGTTATCGGCTTGGAAGGTTAAGTTACTGAGTTTTGCTGGGAGAGGCACTTTGGCTAAATCTACTTTGATAGATATGTCTATCTATTCTAGCAAACATTTTGCTTCCCTTAAGCTGTTAGAATAGTGTAGATAAAGTAGTCCATTCCTTTATTTTTTTTCCTCTAATCAAAATGGTAAAGGTATTCATCTGGTTAATTGGGATAAAGTTGCGAAAAGCAGGAAGCATGGTGGCTTGGCCATTAGAACGGCTAAATTAAGTTGGCATATCATTTCAGCTTCCAGTAGTTTATGGAGCTCGGTTTCCGTGTAGCTGATGTTATCTCGGATGAGGGCTCTTGAGTTTTAATACCCTTTTTCTTTCTCTATGCTATCTTCCTCTCGTGATTGGCGGAGCAGTTCAGCAAGCAGTCTCCCTATTCTCAGTTGTTTATGGTCGCGTGCTGGGGTATTTCAAAGTGTAGAGATGATGGATTTATTTCAGGAAAGAGATACTCTTTTATCATGAAATGCAGTGGATGGGAATTTTTAAACTTGTGTGCAAGCATGCTTTTTCTTCTTCTATGCGGACTGGCCTCCATTCCAGCAAACTTGTCGGCTTGGATTTGTGTTTTTGAAGGTCAAAGTCGAATCGGATTCGTGGGAAGCCATATCGCTAATCATGAGTTGCGCTTGAGAATTTCATCTGTATTGACCTGTGGTTTGTGATGGAATACACTTGATAGATAGAAATTGGAATGTCTCCATTGGGTATGTTCTTCGTGAGGTTTACCAGTGCACAGGCTTCATGGCTAAGTAAGGCTCCCATCAGTGGAAGCTGAGGTTATATGGGATCCTCCTCCGGGAACCGGAAATCTTAGTCAGAGTGGTCCAAGAGTAATCTGTCGAAACCCTTTTGGTATAACTTTTGGGCTTTGGCCCAACTCAATAAACAAAAACTAAAAATTACCTAAATGGAGGCAAAGCGAATGATGGGGCAAGATTGGTGGGGGGAAAAGCTGTCCCAGACTCCCAGTGCACTTCAATTATTATTATTATTATTATTATTATTATTATTATTATTGTATAAGAGTAGGTGGAACTTGTTTTTTTTTTTAAATAATATTTTTTTTTGGATATCCTTGCGGAACGGGGGAACCACATGACCCGGAAAGTGCACTTTATGGGCCCAGGGCATGCGTAAACCTCCGGCTGTCCAGGCTCTTATTAAGGGACGGTGACTCACAGAAGAAGCTTCGCCCTCAGGTTTCGAATCCAGAACCTGGAAGGAATACCCCACGCAAGTCCCAAGCCTCCATCGTTGGGCTAACTCCTTGGAGTCTAAATAATATTTTTGAGATCGAAACTTAAAAAAAAAAAAAAAAAAAAAAATTGAAATCCACTTACAAACTCCCCTTTACAGCCTACGGTTTAACAGCTATTTGTCCCAACCGGCTCTTAATTTGGCTCGGCAGCTCAATCGGCGCTACTTAAGAAAACTAACCGCTTTTCCCATTTCCAAAAATTGCCAGATGTCAACCGTTTCAATTTAGCTCTCCAATCGACCCAAAGCCCCGCAACACCAGCTACCATTCAATTCCCTCACTCTTCCACTAAACATAAACAGAGCAAACGGTCAAAGACTCTTCAGTCTAAAACTTGTCATCTGCTATCCTCCTCCATCTACAATTCTACGTCAAGGTAATCATCTTCCCTTTTCTATCATTTCAGTTTTTTCCTTTTCTGCGGTCTAAATTGTTTCTTGATTTGTTTTCTTTCACTGATGTTTTAGAAACCACCATATTGTATGACTTGTTTCCGACTGTTCTTATTTTCTTTCTTATTTTGTGCTGAATTTTTTTACCTGGAATCCCATTTAAATAAACAATCTGTGATCTTTACTGAAATCCCTTAACAATTGTGTCCAATGTGCGTCTTTCCAACAGGAGGAAAAGAAAGAGACGCATTCTTTTTTCTGTTTAAATATTTAGTTTTTAACCAGAATGGAGGAGGCTTCAAATGGGAGAATTGAGGGGACCAAGATTGAGGAACGACAGGAAGTTATTGAGGAAGTTGAGGCTGTCGATCCTGGGGCTAAGATGGCGAGAGAAGTTGTTGTTGATAGTACTTCTGAGCTGGTGAAAGAAAGTCCTGATGAGAGTATTTCGATTTTGAATGGCAGCAATGGTTTAAAGGAAGAGGCAGAAGCTAAAGAGAAAAATGCTCAAGTGGAAGTTATTGAGGAAGTTGAGGCTGTTGATCCTAGGGCTAAGGTGGTGAGAGAAGCTGTTATTGATAGTACTTCTGAGCTAGTGAAAGAAAGTCCTGATGAGAGTATTTCGAATTTGAATGGCTGCAATGGTTTAAAGGAAGAGGCAGAAGCTAAAGAGAAAAATGCTCAAGTGGAAGTTATTGAGGAAGTTGAGGCTGTCGATCCTGGGGCTAAGGTGGTGAGAGAAGTTGTTGTTGATAATACTTCTAAGCTAGTGAAAGAAAGTCCTGATGAGAGTATTTCGAATTTGAATGGCTGCAATGGTTTAAAGGAAGAGGCAGAAGCTAAAGAGAAAAATGCTCAAGTGGAAGTTATTGAGGAAGTTGAGGCTGTCGATCCTGATAGTACTTCTGAGCTAGTGAAAGAAATTCCTGATGAGAGTATTTCGAATTTGAATGGCTGCAATGGTTTAAAGGAAGTGGCAGAAGCTGAAGAGAAAAATGCTCAGGTGGAGGAAGCAGGGTTATTAGAAGTGGTGGAGGAAGCAGGGTTATTAGAAGTGGTGGAGAAAGAAGTGGTTGATACAGTTGTTGGATCAGCCGAGTTAGTTGTATCTGTGGTGGAAAAATTGACTGAAAATATCGAAGCATCAGTGGAGAAATTGGAAAATTCTGATGTGGTTGAAGAAGAAGTGAAAGAAACCAAAGAGAAGGTTTCCGTGTCTTTGAATGAGACTGATGTGATTCCTCCAGCTTTCACAGATAAGACTGATGGGGAATTACCTGAGATGGTATTGAAATCAACGGATGGATCGTTTCCTGCTGTAACAGTAATGCCTGAAGAAGTTGAGGCGAAAGTGTCGAAATCTAATGACGAAAGCAATGGCGCTTCTCCAGTTTTGACAGATGCAGTGTCAAAGGGTGTCGAGGAAGTGAAGCAGGCTGCTCTCGAGGAAAATATTGGGGAACCATCGAGTAATGCTGACAGGGAAACTGTGGAAAAGGTAGAATCTACTACCGTAGTTGAACGCAGTGGTGCTTTTCCTGGCACCACAGGAAATCCGGTCAGTAACTTTATTGAGATTCTGTGTTGAAAGTTTGATTAATCGTCCTGTTCTTTAGTGTTTTGAATCTCGTGTTCTGTTTTGAATCTCTTCACAGCCTATTACATCCCTTCGACATCGTAACCTGCGCCCCTCTTGGAAGAGCTGTTGTGGCCTTTTTGAAGCTCTGCGGCCCTCCGACAGATAAATTAAGGTAATTATCTTGTTCAATTATCTTAATTTTTTAATTAAAGCTGCACATCTGGCAGAGATTTCCAGCCTAGAAAGTGTTCATAGGTACATATTTTCACTTAACATGTGTATTTCTTTCATCACACTAATCAAATATGTATTGGTCATTTCTTTATGCTTTTACTGAACATAAATATCTTCGAATCGATCTGCAGATTGTGGAAATTCTTTGCTATGTGCTTCTGGGGCTTTGCCCCTTTATGTTAACGTGTTTGGATTTTCTGAAACTGTATTATGAATAGAAAATATCAGAGGGAGATGATCATTTGAACATATTTGCGCGCAAAAGAATTTCAGGGACCATGACAGGAAATAATGACCAAGTTTTCTGTACTTGCTCTGTTAGTTATCTTGTGATCCTGTTAGCAAAGAAAAGAATTTCAGGGCCCATGACAGGAGAAATAATGTCTGCAATTTTGTTTGAATCTGTCAGTTATGTGATCCAAGAACTTTTGGTTTCACTAGAAGTTGGCTAGATTTGGGTTATCAGTCTGTCTGAGCTATGGATCTGTGTGACATGTCTTTTGGTGGTATTGTTTAGTCTTTCGGCTTCTGGTTATTTGGATGGCTTGATAGAGTCAAACCTGACTCTGTCTTGTCATGTCAGGACCTGCTGCTTTTTGTTTTCTAGTTCATGTAACTGATCTGGTTTGTTTTGGACAAGTTTGGTGTTGTGTAATAAATTGTTTTTAAAGTGTTTTTTTATTTAAAAATATATTTATTTATTTTTATTTTATAAAAAAAATATTTTTAATGTTAGCATGTTAAGATGAAATTAAACTCGTTCACTTTTGAAAAATCTCTAAGCGTGATGGAAGAGCTGCTTTGTTATAGTGAGGTAGTTAAATTACACTTTCATTTTCTTACATTTATAATCAAATAATTAAGTGGAAAGTTATGTATTAATTACTTTTTGATGTGATGCATAACAAATACCAGTAATGAAGTTTGTATTTGGAGTTATATATTAAAAATATACTTGTTTGTTTTAAAAATATAAAAAAAATTACTTTTTCGTTTCAAATTAATATTTGTTATGTTTTCATTTCATTTTAAAATAATAATATAAATATTTTTTAAATAAAAAAAATTATTATATCAAACATCCCAAATTACTCATGCTCAATAAATTATTTTCTTCTTGTGTTGCAGATAAAGAACATCATCACAAACTTCTGTCAGGAAAAGGAAACAAATTTTATAGCTTGTGCAGTGGTTTTTTTCTTGTGTCACGAATGGATTGGAACCAATGAAGAAGAAAGCTTGGCAACTGGCCTCCAGCTCATTGGCAATTGTGTGGCTTGCTTGTCGTCGTCATTTCATTTCATTTCTTGTTCTTTAAGGTTTTTTGATTGCACTCGAGTGATTTGTACTTTGAGTTTGATGGCATAGAGTTTCATACTTTCGAGTGTTTTTAAAATATGATTTATTCGATGGGAAAGAGGTAAATTGAATTATTGATAAGTGTTTGTTCTTACTGTCTCTACATTCGAAACACTTTTAGAGAAGCTCCCACTGCCTCAAAACATTAACACCGACAACTCTTCAACAATCACTTGATCCATCCAACAATTTTTTCTATAATTTCTTTTAAAACTAGATTTAAAAAATGAACAATTATAACAGCAAGAACAATATTCTCTAAATAACAAGTTTGATTTAAACAGATTACAGAAATATATTTATGTGTGTGTGTGTGTATAAAAAAAAACTAGTTGTACTCGCTAGACCAACTGACCTCATTAAAATCAAGTTTTTTTTTTTTTTTATATAAACTTGAAATATTTTTCCTCGTGCACAAATAAATCATCGTTTCACTCGGCAAATAGAAGGAAATTCAACAGTGCTTCTTCTCACAAGTCCAACACCGCATCATTGTTTCACTCGGCAAATAGAAGGAAAATTTCTACACAGAACTAATGCACCATTCATTTACTGGTCTGTACTGCATACTTTTATAAGTTGCCTTGGTGGTTACCATGATGGAACGGCAGTGTTGCAGTGAAACACACCTAGTGGAAATGAAAGGTTCTTTCCTAACTGGAAATAACAAAATAAAGCCACGTCCAGAAGATAAGTCACTTTCGGTTGGGGATTCTACAGAATTTCATATGACCTATTTATCAGAAGGCATCAACCAAAAGGATGGCTATGAAGCAGGGAGACTTGCAGAAAATCACGAGGGTGTATGCATTGCAAAATCATGATAAATACAGAGTATCTTCTTCAACAACTCCTACGGTTCGGTTCAATAAAAAACAACTCCGCGCAACAGCAAATAGCAATCATGGTTAAGAAAAAAACAGCGCTCCAAATCCGGATATCATAGTCAATCTAAATGCAGGTGTTCCAAATCTGGAGATCATGATAAATCTAAATGCAAGCATTCCTAGAAGTTGGGAATTCAGAGACTCGCAATCATACAATGATTGTACATGGAATCAGGGTTCAATCTTACTAAAGACAATTTGTCAAATGTTTTCCAAGCAACTGGAAAAGCTACCAGAAACAAGGGAGCAAGAAGCATAAACAATTAAATCACTGCTTTAGAGGTACTATAACGAGCAATGGAACTTACTTACATCTGTGCTTCATTTACAGGAGGAACTCTTAAAAACTAGAGCATATTCAACAATTTCAAGGGTGTGCAAGACTTAATCACAAAAAAAGCTTCGAATAACATGATCTTCCAAGTTCCACTCACACTGGTCATTCAATAGCACAAAAAAGCAACATGCGAAAATGCGAAAGATGAGATAGAATGTGACATGTCTGCAGTTTACCATAATTAACTTCAAAATTGAAGGGTAAACAAGCAATTACTAAGGAGCAATCTCAATCACGTCTACTATCTTCGATTAGAAATCATAGTTAATCAGTAAATCCTCTATAATTAAGTCAAATAACTCAGCATTATTAACAACATTTGAAAGCAAACATTGAACTTCAAAACATGCCAGATATTAGTATGATCAAAATCCATGATAAGGCTAAAAAACAAAGCCAGGCAAAAAGATATTCATCCAACAAAAATGAAACATTTCTTTTGAAGATCGAAGACCCTAACCTCCAAATCACTGCCGCCTCGAATAGCAAACATAAACCACAGCAGCTGCAACAGCAACAGCACCCACTGACCCCATGGCCACCACGGGTGACTGCCCCTTGAATCCCTTCTCCCTACTATCAATTTCGATCCCATCAATAACCTCCTTAGACCAATCCTTCAATCCACCAATCACTTCTTCCGCCTTTTTAGCCTCCTTTTGTAACTCCACCATCTTACCTTCCATTTCCTTCATCTTCTCTTCCGACTCCCTCAACTTCTTCTCCAACCTCTCCTTCTCCACCACTTGACTCTCCAACTCCTTAATTCTCTTTTTACACTCAATAATCTCTTTATCTTTCTCGCTCAGTTTTTCTCTCATATCCTCCTCAAGCCTCACTTTCTTACTCTTCTCCTCGATCTCCTTGACCTCCAAGACCCCAATTTTTCTCTCCAATTCCCTCACTTTCTTCTCCGCCTCCGATTTCTCCTTCTTCACCTCTTCAATTCTCACTTCCTTCTCACTCACCTCCCTCTTCAACTCGGCAACCTCCTTATTCGCCTCATCTCCGTCACTCATCGCCGAAATCAAGTCATGTTGAAGCCTAGAAACATTTGTTTCCAGCTCTGCAGCTCTCCCCGCTATTGATTCAAGCGCTCTCTGGGCCTCCTCCGATTGCTCAACTTCCCTCTCCAACTCCGCAACCCTCAGTTTCAGATTTGACTCCTCTGATTTCATCGATTCAAACTCAGCCTTCATTTTTTGGACCTGAAATTTGATTTCATCGTTCTCATCGCCTAGTGACTTCTTCTCGGTCTCCAGGGACGCAATCTTTTGCTTTAGCTTTGTCTCATTTCCCCCTTGATCAAGATCGTAGAAATTATCTGCAGCTGCCTGGTTCTCCTCAACACCGTTGGTCATTGCCGTCTCTTCTGCCATTGCTTAACCCTAAAATAACAAAATATCAACAATTAAATAAAAAACAAAATCAGAGAAGAAAAGTATTTGCTGTTGCAATTTAACTACAGATATTCATACAGAAATAGAGATGAAAGCACTGTTTGTTTGCCAAGAAAAAGTTGAATTGAAAGCTAATTACTCGTAAATTCTGAGATTCTAGAAATAAATCAGAGAATTTTTTATTAGTTTGAAATATTAACATTTTCTCGGCAACCAAGGAAGAAGATAAGTTTAACCTGGAAAATCGGAGAGAAATTCTTACAAAATTATTATTATTTCTTTAAAAGTTATCGGGAAAATGGGTTTTTTCAAGGAAAGTGAGGGATACGGCGAGTAAAAAAAAAACACCTTTACTTTTGAAATCTTAAAATGGGAAAAATTCGATTAGCACATTAGGGTTTTTGATGTTCCGATTCCTTCTCATCGTTTTATTTTCTTAAGCAGCATCTGCGAGAAATGGACGGCTGAGGATGGTTGTGAGGTGCACGTTATAAAGGATTTGGGCCTACCTCATGATGTGGTCATTTGGACCGTTGAACCTGGTATTTTCCAATTCGCCTGGAAACATAAGAGGATGGACGGGTTTAGACAGCCCGCCCATACCAACCCCATGCGATGTGACCACATCCATTAGGGTTTGTAAGGGTTTGTCCTTTCCATTAACCTTAATTTTAGGAGACTAAAATAGTTATTTCAACTGGTGTTCTTATTAACCACTTTTTGTGTGATTTCTTGGATTTTCAGATATTTCAAACTACTATAATTGATATATTCATGGATTTAAAATTCATGATATGACTCATTCAATTTGATATATCAAAAGACAAATTATACAATTGTTGAAAGCATGGTTTGTCTTAGAACACATTCAAAGAGATATTTTTTTCAAATAACAATATTGTGACACAACTATGATGTGATAGCACATATCAACTGGTGTTACATGACTTAAATCATGAGATCGAGATAGTCATATAAAAAATAAATTATAAAATTTAATTATCAATCAACTCAACGCAAAATAATAAAATTAAAAAAACTAATCTCGTTGGTCGACATGACATTCCAAACCACGAAGTAACAAATGTATTCTCTCTTTTTTTTCTTTTCTTTTTGTGATCACTGATCATCTCTCTTGTCTGTTTGGAAGTGTGGTAGTGGTTGCTTTTGAAAGTATTTTTTGTTCAGAAATATATTAAAATAATATATTTTTTATTTTAAAAAAAATTATTTTTGACACCAGCAAATGAAAATGATCTAAAAATACACAGCAAAAATTAATTTAAAATAAAAAAAATTTTATTTTTTTTCAAAAATATTTTTGAAATACACACATCTATACTTCACATCATTCTGCAGCTTGGTGGTCATATTTTTAGTCGTGTCAAGAATTTAATGTTATTAAAATACAAGGCCTTGTGTCACAAATTAGTTTTGGTCCATCGAATAAGGCCTTAATGGCCTCCAAAAAAAGTTTTTTTTTCCATTGGTCAACTTAGGTTTAATTTGTGGTTATAATAGTTTGAAGATTAAGATTTGGAGCTAATTCATGGTTCGGGCAGTTCACGGTTTGGGTTCGGGGCTGGTTTGGGTTCGGGGTTGATTGGAGGTTAGATTAGTTTAAGGTTAGAGTCTAGTGTTAATTCAGGATTAAGGATTAATTTGGGTTTTCAATAAAAGAAGTGAATGCTATTAGTGTTTTTAATTCTTGGATACAATGGCTATGTGCATGTTTAAGTTGAAGACGCGACTACCATTCGCATCTTTGACTAAACTAAGCTATTTTCCTCTGCTAAAAACTCTAACCCTAGAATATTTTGCATGTGATGGCCAGGACGGTGGTTCGGTTTAGGCCTTGTAGCCCCACAGGAAACTAAACCGGCCAGCAAAACCCGTCACCTCATATCAAGTATTTATTCTGCATTTGCAACCATCACTCTCACACGTACCGCCGGCAACCATTATTTATAGTGAAACCCTCCGAAGCTTCTCTAGAGTCTAGACGCAGGAACGTATCCATTTTCCAAGCCCAGGTAGACAATCAAAAAGTTTATTAACCTGTCAATCAGAAGCACCCTATTCTGGCTGTTTGTATCCGGTCAATGTATTGGTGATTTGAAAGAGAGATTGCCACATGAGTTAAGTAACAGCTCATGAATCATGCCCCCCTTTTTTATTTTACATGATATCTAAAGAATTTTTAAATAATTGATGAGAATGTAATTGAAGTTATTTTTAAAAGTAGTTTTTATTTAAAAATATATTAAATAATATTTTTTTATTTTTTAAAAATTATTTTTAATATCAGTTAATTAAAATATTTTAAAAACACTAATTATTTTAATTTTCAAATAAATATAATATTTTTTTAAAATATTTTTAAAACAAATTACCTGCTATCTAAGTTACCGAGGGCCAGCTTCAAGGTAAATTAGCGAGTGGAAGATGTTAACTGCGGACCAGCTAGCGTCGGAAGCCCTGGCCTACCGTAACAAGCCAGCTAGCTAGGCAGCCTCTTTCACTGATATATTATCAGTTCACTCAGACCTGTATGATTTATCGATTTCAACGAAAACTTTAGCATGAGACAGTGTCCCCCTTTCTCCCGCTGTTAGTGGACTCAATTTTGAATTGCAAGGCGTACAGTTTCATTATTATTACATAGAATGTTGGGTTCTCATCAACTCTCCAATATATATATATATATATATATATATATATATATATATATATAGATAATAATGCTGCAAGAGCAAAGAGCGCGGATTGTTCCCTCAAAACCCAGCCTGTTTGCCCTAAAGTTGGCGGCAAAGAGAAAATGTGGATGGAGCAGTCGTGCAACACATCAGATATTAATCAGGTTTTCTTATTAGATTTTAATTATTTGAGGCCAACGTTAACAATTGTTCTCGATTTCTGTGGAAATTGAAATTAATGTAAGATTTGAAGCAAAAAGGGTAAGCATGCAATGAATTAATAGCAACATGAAATCGTTTGTGGATCTATCTAGCTGTGGTAAAACGAAAAAGGAGAGCTCCAATTGAAGGCAGATCATAACTTGGCGAATAAAATTCTATAAGAAATGTAATGCTAGCCATATTCAGGAGATCATTAGTTCTACCTCGTTAACCACTAATTACTGAAAATATCAGCAAGAGGAGGAGGAAAAGAGGAAAGAAAGGGAAATCGTGTTCCTATGTTTAAGATAAAAATAAAATAAATGGACAAAAGGTAAATTAAAATTATAAAAAATAAAATAAAATGACATGAACGGACCCTCAAAAGTGATACAAGACGGGAGCTAATCCATGCTTAGTTAACCTCCAGACTTCCTCTTTTCCTTTTCTAACCCTTCAAGAAAACCAGAAAGAACTCTCATGGCTTTGATTTGACACTGCAAGGCCATTATATAATCAGCAGTCTCTTCGAACAACTCGTCTACCCCAAACGACTCGCCCCCTGGGATAATCCTTTGCAATGCCACGATCTTTCTCTCTACTTCTGCCCTCTCGTCATCTTCACCTGCACCCACCGTCGTCGCTCGATCCATTTCTTGAACCTTCAATGTTTCCTTTATGTTTCTTCTGCTTCTCTTGTGAACATTCTCTGCTCTCCTGCCTCTTTTCAACCCAACTAAAGATGCATGTTTTGCGCTAGCCATCTCAGATTTTCTGTGGGTGGTTTTGCTTTCTTTTCTTTTATGAAATGTGGGTATCGTTGCCTGGCTCAAGTTATCCTCCATGGATACCATATTTCCTGTCAAGGGAGACAAAATGAGAGAGAAATGGAGGACGGAGCAGAGAAATCAAAGAGAGAGGGAAGGGAACGGACGATTGTGAGGTAGCTAGCGGCGTGGTGGTATGTATGTAGGAGGAGAGGGTGTTGAATTATTGCTGAGTTCGAGAAATGTCAATGCCAACGAAGATGGGCCCATCTCTATTTGGCTTCCCCATTCCTAGTTTTGGACTCTAGCGGAAGGTGCGAACCACACTGGCTAAAGGCGCGTGCTCATGTCGAGCCGAGAGAGCCGACATGTGACCTATCCTGTAGAGGCATTGTCACCACATACGAAAAACTGTGCTGGACCCGATGCGTGGAGACATTACACCGAATAAATTAGGGTAATAATAGAAACATAAATAGGACACAAATACATCCCTAAATCGCTGCCTAGGGTTCCATGTTGATTTTTAACTCTTGCCTCCTCTTTTAATTCAAGCAACTTTTGCTACTGTTAAATATTTTTAGAATTAACGTTTTCTGTTGGGAATTTTTCTCTTTTTTAATGAGTTTAGTTTGGAAAAATGTTTTAATTTTTCAACATATTCTTTTAAATATAATACAAGAAACTAGCTCGTCCACCAAATGAATTAACAGCCAGCATGTATTTTAATTAGTGTTTAAGAGGGAGCTGGGATGTTTCATTTTTTTTCAAATTAAGAGTATTTTTTAGGTAAAATGTTTTCAAAAAAGAAAACAAGTTATTTATGAAAAAACAAACGAAGCCCGCTGGCAAATAGGACAAAAGAAATTGAAGATTATATATATATATATATATATATATATATATATATATATATATATATATATATATATATATTGCCATGTAAACCTGGGATGATGATGGTCACCTGTGGGAGAGGCTCCATGGAGAAGAAGAGGAAAACGAACGGGTCCACCAAACAAAACAAAGGCAAGAGAGAGCACATGCGATCACATGATTTTCTTGAACCCAGCACCACCCATGTGCAGCCCTCTTCCTCTCTCTCCTATGATCTTTACCACTACCTCCTTAGCATGGAAACCACGTGGCACTTTTTCATGGGACCCATCTTGAGCCCCACAAAGAGATTAAACACCCTTTTTTTTTTTTTTTCTTTCTGACCTCTACGTTTTTTACTCTTTTATTTTGTCTTCCTAATTGGGTAGAAATATTAAAGAGGAGCTGGCTGGCTAGCTAGCTAGCTAGCTAGGGTGGATGGTGGTGGACAAGTGGTGACGCTGTGGAGGGAGGGAGGTGGATGGTGGTGTTTCCGAGAAGGAAACTGGGAGGCGGTCTGGTCATTGGGATTGGGAGAGAGAGAGATTTTGTGTTGGGGATATGGGGCTCCATGCGATGAAAACCACCTAATCTTTTGTTGGATTTACACACTACACAGCTGCCTCTTTTATATTTTTATATTCATATCAAACAAAATACAAATTTTCTTGGATCAAATCCCACATCTATATTTTTCATTTCTCCTCTCCATGCACTGTGTTGATTCCGTACACATTTACGTACATAATGACAAACTAACACGTTCCATCCATGATCGTGGACATTGAAACTTATCAGTCTGTCTTCTGTTTATCAGCAAAAACCCTGAGGTCTTAGCAGTTACATTGCTTGCTTCCCATTCAATTATATATATATATATATATATATAAGATCCTATCAGTTTATTTTTCTCACCACTGTTGCCATTGGCTGAGTCCACTCTCAACAATGAGAAAACTCTGTTCCCGTTTACCCAGAACCACCGGAGTGAGTCGAATGAGTTCGAGCTTTATAGTTTATAGAGGCAGGGTGAGCATTGGTAACCATATATATACGATCTAGTTAGGCAAGATGTGGTGGGTCCACCTTTGATGGGGTTTTATTGGGACAATGCATGCATGCAAGTGGGGCCACCGGGAGACAGATAAGTAGGGTTCGGTGTCCTGATTGATGATGGGGGCACTACCAGTAGACACATGCAGGGCATCGAATTATGTCAACCCATAAATATAATCACAAGAGCAATAGTGTGGGAGTCAGGTCTCGTTGGTGGATGGTTTTCGCTGCCAACCCATTTCTCCTATATATGTCCACCATTTTATTTTTCCTGGGCAGTGTTTGTCGTTCGAATGCAAACTATCCTCTTTTTAATTTTAAGAGATTGACATGCCAGAGGAAGCATAACACCGTGCGCTCTCATTGAAACGACTGTTCCGTTGAGCTCATAAAACCTGTTTTAATTTCAAAAGAATTTTTGAAAAAAAATAAATTTTATTTTATTTTTTATTTTAAATTATTTTTTTAGTAATTTTAGATTATTTTTACGTGTTGATGCTCAAAATAAATTTTAAAAAACAAAATAAAAATTATTTTAATATTTAAAAAAAAAAAAACAAATCCAACCACATTTTTCTACTCTCAACCACGCTTTTGTTGGGAAGTCAAGTTTTAAAAACTTACTTTGAAAGTAATCTAGTTTCACAATAAGTTGGTTGTTCATCTACAATCCAATTAAAAATCAGTTAGATTTAAAAAAAAAACAATTTATTCTACTTTTTTATAAAAATAAATAAATCATATTATAATTTATTTAGCTCTGTTTAATTTACTCACTTTATAAATTGATTTTGGAATATAGTAGTGCGTTTAATAGTCATGTTTGTTGCATTCAAAAGTTACAGACTTTTTAGTTTTTTTCAAGAAGAATGTCGTGTCAGTTTTTAGCTAATTCGTTGCAATCTGGTTGGGTTCGCAGTTTTTAATGCCATTCTGTTTATGTGGAATGACTCGTGTATATTGTTTGAATTTGAATAAATAAAAATATATTTTATCTTGTTTGGAATCTAGACTATTATATAAATTTCATCTAAATTCTGATGATTTCATTTTAATATTATATAATTTTACAATATTAATTATATCATTTAATCTTGTTGTCTAATCATGTTGAAATTTTATAAAGATTTTCCTGATATATTTTTATATCTTAAGTTGAAATTTTAAAATAATCAAAGTTTAGAAAGAGCAAATTTGCCAAGGGTATTTTTTTCTTTTATGTTAAAATTCTTAATTTTATTTCAAAAATAATATTTTGTGTTTTATGGGATTTTTTTTAATTTTCATCATTCAACAATAATTTTATCATGAATTAAATTTCATAATTTATTTTGATTTGTTTTATGCAAAGTTACTATAGTCTTATGATTTGGATTGTCAGTATAATATATTTTCATCTCAATAGTTTTTTTTAAAAAAATATATACCATGTTGAGTTTATAAAATTAAATTATGTTGTTCAAAAGGTATTTTGTATTTTTAAAATGGTATTTTTAATAATTATGAATTAAAACGGGGTGATTTGGTCTTTTGACGAATATAAATATTGATTTTAAAATAAAAATGACTAGAAAGCAGGGCACGTGATAATAAATGAACGATGATTGCACCTTTCAAGCAACGCATAAGATGTCACCGCACTTCCAAACATGGTTACCAAGCCGCGTCTCTGTCAAACGAGCTGAATATGAGATACGGGTAAACCTCCTATTTCAACCTCCTGTCAGGGTTTGTAAAATTTCTTCCGTTTTGTTTTTCCTCGACGACGCGAAATCACTTCAGTCGGCTTCACCGGTCACCATCCAGGCTATAAATCCCTGGGCCCATGACCCGCCCCCGGCCCAAGTTCGGGGTGAATCCAGGGTAATTAACCCCCGGCGAGGCTGGAAGTCCAAAGTCCTGGGCACTTTATAATAATAAATAGTATATGAAGCTGAAACAAAATAAATTATAGTGCCGTATCCAACACATTTTTCATGTAAGATATGGGCCCGGACCCAATATGAACTGAGTAGAGGCATCCATCACTCAGCGACTCACACGTGCATTGGATTAGTGAGACTTGACGAGCATGCCAGCTCACTAATTTTGGTGTTTGGTGATATAGAAACTGTTTGGGTGTAATTGAAATTGTTTTTGAAAGTGTTTTTTATTCATAAATATATTAAAATAATATTTATTTAATTTTTAATAATCATTTCTGACATTGTCACATGAATCATAATCTAAAAACACTATTTTTTTAAAAATCTAAAGTAAGAAAAAATTATTTTTAAAAAAACACAAACCGCCATGATCAGTTATCATGAGCCAAACTAAGTGCTGTTCATGTATATGATCTGAAATCGCTGGTTACACGTCATTTTGTTTTGTAAAGTCTATATTCATCAATTAGATGTTGGACTAGTTGGATCAAGATTTTTAGGAACTATTTTATAGACGGAATCAAATTTTTATTTTATTATATAAGAAAATAATAATTTATAATCAATCCAATATAACATAACAAAAACTTAACATTAAAGAAAAAAAAAAACTATGAAAACAAAAGGAACGACAAAAATAGCCTAGCCTTGGTGTAGCCAGGAGAGTGGGCCTGAGTTAGACCGCACACCTTGCCCAATATTTATGTTTTTATTTTATTTTTATAATGGACGGACGACCTTGATTCACAAGTCCTGAAATTTTCTAGGCTTTTAACTTGCAAGTTCCGAGCTTCGCTTGGGGAGTTAATTGTTTTTAGTTAAAACAAAGCAAACTAAAATTAATCTTCGATAGCTTTGGTATGATTTCAAAAATATTTTGGAAATTTAAAATTTAATTTTTTTTTTTGATGTTTTTAGATCATTATTTTATGTACAAATATCAAAAATAAAATTTAAAAATAAAAAATCATTTTAATATATTTTTAGATGAAAACATTTTTAAAAACAACAACCATTCCAAACCATTACAAAGTATGCTTGAGTTTTAAGTTTTAACCACTCGGAGACTGATATTAAATGATCGTTTACTCCCAATTCTTATTTAAACGCTGTTCGTTTATGTGTTTTTTTTAAAAACAATATAGGCAGGAATTGAACACCCCTTTAAATCTCGCACTTCTTGTGTGGCGGGTGTTTCTTTTGACGGAGTACTATTTCATCACGAAATTTGTCACTCCACGTTGAACCAGTGTTGCAAATCACTCAAAAGAAAGAATCTCTTCCCAAATCATTAGCAACATTTGCTGTTTCTAGGTCTCAAGAATATAGTACAATTCAATATCTAATTGATGAACTACTGACTTTACAATACAAAATGCCGTCCAACAATTTCACATTATATCCACACACCTCCTGTACCCTTATTCCCACGAAGCAATTTTCCCAGACCGAATCTCGCCCGGCATGGATTTTTCCACCGCAAGACTCAAGACACGTTGATCTTCTGAGTCCTTTTCTAGAACATCCTTATGCCATATTGAGCAGTTCCGATCTTTCTGTGAGCAGCTGTCCTTTTCTAGTACATCCCTGTTGTCATACCATATTGAACAGCTGTCCTATTCTAGTACATCCTTGTCATGCCATATTGAACAGTTCCGACCTTTCTGTGAGCAGCTGTGGAGGCGGCAGCGGAGGCGGCACCAATCCCACCATACTGAGCCTTGGCCTGCAGCAAACTTGTGTCAATCATCACCCGGTCATCCACATGCTCTACCTTGCTCGCTCCTATCCGTGTCATAAAAAATGGGTTGGAGTCGATGTTAATAGCAACATCTGGTGCATATTTGGCTGCCATGCCACATTGCTGGACTTGCTTTTGTGAAGGTAAGTCGGTTTCAGCTTCCAAGGTAGATCGTTCTTGTTTTCCCGTGTTGGATTTACGGTAGCAATACGCAGAAGGGACAGCGTGTGAAGGACGGACTGCACTTCTCATGTATGTTCTCGGGTCATAAGTATCTTTCATGATGCTCCCATTCTCGCATGATACAACTTGCCCGACAACCTTTCCAGGTTTAGCTACAGAGGCAAATTCAATGGATTATTACACACTGGAAATGTAAAAAGAAATTCAGTTGGTTGAAAAAACATTGACAAGAAACCAAGTACCCAGTGGAATTCTCTGCTGTGCCTGCAATATCCTTGATATATTTACAGGAATTCCTTCAGGGTCTATGGGATTTTTGTTGCATGCTTCCTCTACAGTGTGCCGGTCCTTGAAGGAGGCAAGATTCTGTTGTTCTTTGTTAGGGATTGAGCTTGAATGCACAATTGTGGACCTGCACATATCTTTCGAAGATCAGAGGAAAATCAACTGGCCACCAGTGAAATACTTCCAGGCCAAGAAAGCAAGTCATAAAACAAAGAGACAAAAGAATCCTCGTAAAAAAATAAAACAGAAACATTTAAATCAACAAAACTATGTAGCCTTTTTGAAATACAGAAAATAAAATCCCCAAAGAGTATCAGAAGCACAACACAAAAAAGGAAAATAAATTATCTTATCCTATAGCATCTGTAAAGATACAGATCTTTCAAACCATCTAAACATACCAAACAACACATATCAGGACAAATAATCTAAATCCAAAGATAAAATGCATCCATCCATTCATCCTTCTAGCAGTTGCTTTCACTTTCTTCCTTGCACAAATGTAACGGGACAGCTAACAATTCAGAGCAGCAGAAACAACCAATAATTTTAATACAGCTAAATTACTGCCACTACTGTCATAACTGTTTATACTTGCAATAGATAACATGTCACGCAGAACATCACATGTGCCCCAACAAAAACATCCTGTTATATTCTTATTGGGCTTGTCCCCACACCTCTGATGAAAAAAACTGAAAGGACAAAAGATCTGATGATCATTACAACAGTATCCATTAAAGATCACTTTGCTATACCGACAATTAATGAAAGATTCCAAAGTTCAGAAGAAAATGAAAGAATGCAACCCCCTGATCATTAGAAAAGTTACCAATAACATCACTACCCTTCTCCGATCCCCATTATATCAGGTGACACACCGTGAACTGCAAAAAGCGAGGCAACAAAGACAACAAGATCGCAGCAAATAAACAAGAAGACAGCAGAACATGATGCCTGGATATATTTACCTGGGAAGAGATGCATGCTTTCTTTCAAGAGGAATTACAGGTCCACTTTTACCACCATTTTCCTCAAGATGTGCAAACTGCTTTCTGAATTGATCAACAGCACTGTGTACACCACCAAAAGTCGGGGGAAAGTTGAAGCAAGACAGAAAGTTGAGTAAACTATCTCCAAAAGTAAAATACATAAAAAATGTAGAAGAAGAAGGAGAAGAAGAAGAAGAGGGGCGACTCAAAAACTAGAACCTTGGATAAAGAAAGTTAGTCCTCTCAGTTCCATTTACATAGTCCTTGAGCAGTTGAGGATGGTATTCCAGTATCTCCCGAAAAATTAGCTCTCGTACATCCTCCTTTGTAACTCTTCGCCTCTCAAACTCAAACTCCATCTTTGTTATTGGCTGGCAGGAAGGCTCCCTCTCAATTTTTGCCAATCCCTTGAAGTAAGGATCTGCCAGTGCCTAATAAATATAAGCAGGCCAGAATAATTCAACAGATTAGCCATATTAAAGGGATCAAGAGAGAATAAATAGACGTAGTCTGAATGCAATGCAGAAACACAAGCAGAAGGGTTCAGCAAAGAAGAATGGCATCAAATTTCAGAGAAAGTCAATTGATTTTGTAGAGGAACACACCTCTTCAGCAGTTGGTCGATCTTTGGGGTCAAAAGCAAGTAGCCTTTCCAACAAACGTAGTGCCAAAGGATCAGCATTGGGAAATTTCTGCGCGAGTGGAATGGGCTGCTTTTTCCTCATGCTGGTTAAATATCTCCTTGCCTTATCATTTCGAACCTGGATTCATAAGGACAAAAAAAACAGTAAATAACATAAAATATGCAATATGTGCTCTTTTTGTGTTTATGAGGGCTTTGCATGCGTGCCATTTTTGGGGGGGTTGGGGGGGTTATTGATGTAGGTTGAGGATATGGAAATAATATGTCCATAACAAAATATGGCATGAATATATCCAGAACAAAATACAAAATTTATAGCAACTTTGCACTTACCAGAGAGATTGTATCTAATGATGGTGTTCCGAGTAGATCAGTCATCAAGTCCAACTGGTGAACGACATTTTTGCCAGGGAAAAGTGGTTTCCCCATCAGTACTTCAGCAAAAATGCAGCCTATACTCCATATATCAATTGCTGGTGTATACTGCAACCAGATGCCGTTAAAAAAATTAGAAAAACTGTAGAATTAAACCTTATTAGTAATTCTAGAATTAAAATTGCAAGAATGCCAGTTTTTCCACTGAACAATTACTCTGTTTACATTAAATCCACTTGACAGGAAACCTTCTCCGGCTCTCGCCCTCAGAATTATGAACCAGCATTCCAAACAAAAATCAATGATTGATGGAAATTTCCAACATACAAAACTGAACAATAGAACTAACTGTGTTTTCATAGAATTAAGAGATCAACACATCTACACCTGTTTTGTCATTCTTTCAGGACAAAAACAGTTTCACATCTAGTATCGAAACTTAATTAAAGGATCAATATTTTCGGCATTAACACAAGAAGACAGGCAGAAAAATCACTTTCCATCTGCAAACCAGGCACCAACTAACAATTCTAACTTAACTAGAAAATTGTCAAACCTATATGTTCAAAACCATCTGGTTTGGATATACCTTGGAGAAAAAGGACCCACAGAGTTCAGGAGCTCTATACCATCTTGTAGCAACATAATCCTGTAAATTTACGACACAAGTTTCGAAGTCAACACTCCCAGTTCCAATTAGATTTATTGAGCAAAAATAAGCACATCAGGGACCTATTTTGTTAGAAGAGTACCGTCCAGAATACTGTCGAGGGCGTATCATTGAAAGCAACTCTTGCTAACCCAAAATCACAGATTTTAAGCTTGCAGTTTGCATTTGCCAATATATTCTTTGGCTTTAAATCTCGATGATAAACATTTGCTGGAGCCAAGCACATAAGAGTTAGATATATGACACACCCTCGATAAATGGAAATTAAAAAAATCCGAACAAAGAAAAAGGTAGATGTGGACAGAGCAACTATATCACAAGGAAAGCAGTCACCGCAGGAATACCAGAGAAAGAAAATACAAATCATCAAACTCATTGTAAATCTAGAAGTTGATGTATTGCAAGAAAACATATTGAAGGAGGAACCAATAACACCGATACCAGAAATTTTTTTGCAAAATGACACCTTGAAACCATATCCAGTTATCCACAGCTTTATGAGCAATTCAAATTGCTTTACAAATTGCCACAATCTTTTCTTGTGTCAAGAATGCATGTCGATTGAGATAAGTGGGTTATAAATGCTGCTCTCATGATTTATGCATGATATTCAAGCAGCCATTGATGAAGCTCCTAGAAAGCACTGGTAGGAAAGGTGAGGTCTGGTAGGGTGGAGACAATTGAGGCTAGTTCATTTTGTTTCTGATCCTAAAGAAGGTTTTTTTATAGAGAAATTGGCCATTACCTCATATACACATAGGATTAGGTGCACCTACTCAATTTGAATAGGTTTAAGGATCAAATCCTGTGACTTTACGATTAAGTGTCATATAAAACCCTCTTTTAGAAGCTTAAACCTGCCATGAGCATAGTAGCCTCAAGTGTGTTCTCATTCATCAAACTCTTAACACCATGCAATCATCCCTAAGAGAACAGTCAATGGCTCCTCGTATTTGGCTTATAAATCATGAAGGGGAATTTTATCTCCTCTTGATCCACGCACATTCATGACACGTGAAGAGGTTGTGGTGGTTGTAAACAAACTTAAAAGGACCGCAGATGCACAGGTAATCATTAAGGCAGGCTTCCACCAAATTTCCTTTATTTGTATTGGAGCAATAGGCCTCTTTTATTTTTTATAATATCAGGAAACAGGTAATGAATCTGCACATACACTTTTGCTGGAGCTAAGTAAATGTTCTCATCAAAGAAGTTAACAGTATACTACCTGTGTGGATATACTTTAATGCACGAAGTAGCTGGTAGAGAAAGAATTGATAGTGCTCTCGTGTCAAGTCATCATTGGCTTTGATGACTTGATGAAGATCCGACTCCATTAGCTCAAAAACAACATAAATATCTTTAAAATCCCTTCTTGAAGGTGGTAGCATAATGTGTTTAATTTCCACAATATCAGGATGTCTTAGGAGCCTGAGCAGCTTTATCTCACGCAATATACGAGCAGCATCAGAAATGTGTTCAAAAATATCATGAATTTTCTTTATTGCCACTTTCTCACCGGTGTGAGTGTCAATTGCTGAGCAAACAACACCATAACTGCCTTTCCCAATAACTTCCTGAATTTTGTACCTATTGGCATCACCATATTCAGAGAAAAAGTCCATCTCTGTCGAATTCTGCAACATAGGAACCCAAGTTAGCTGAGAAGACCAGCACATTAAATAAGATCAACAAACATTTCTATGCCTTTTTTAACTGTATGACACTAATCATGTCACAAAAATTTATATGTTATATTTTGATATCTTCTTTTACTATGCTCAACAGCATGAAAATCAGTGCCACTGAGTTCTAGCATGTACCACTTCAGATGAATGAATCTTGCATCTTATAAAGAAATGGCAGACCTCTGGAGGATCCCAGTTACTTGAGTGAAATTAAACAAAATGGTACCCACATTGTAACTTTTATAAACATAAAAGTTTCTTATTCAAATGTCAAATGAATTCTAACTAGTAAACAATAATTCAATCAAAATTGATATTTAAAAATAAAAATGCATTTGTCCTTCACACCGTAATTTTTATTTTATTTTCCAGTGGTTCCATGAGATCAAAGCCCTTATTTTCTTCTTTGAAACAATAATGGCTGTGGGCAGAAAATGAAAATTCATTAAAGCATAGAAAGGAGAAAAAGAAAAGGAATGCAATGCAAATAGTTTGAAATAATGAGTACATAACACTGAAATTCTATAGCTTCCAGAATAATCAGATAATATAGAACCAACATAATAAATAAACTGAATTCTTACAAGTGCGCTCTCCCAAACCAATAAAAAGTATCAGAAACAAAACTATTTATTGATGAAAAAAAAACAAGTCAAAACAATCTATTGATGAAAAAAATCTACTGGTAATAAAATCAAATCCACTTAAAAAAGAGAGATAAAAGTGCTATCTCTAAAAGCAGCATTGCATTTAGACTCTCAAAATAGACAAATTCATCAGTCTTCACTTGTACAAAATCAGAACAGAAGGAAAGTAAATCCAGGTCAAAACATTTTACACTGAAGTTGAATCGGGGCAGGAAATTAAAAAAAAAAGTATCAGAATCAAAACAATCTATTGATGAAAAAAATCAAGTCAAAACAATCTATTGATGAAAAAAAATTTACTGATAATAGAATCAAATCCACTTAAAAAAGAGAGATAAAAGTGCTAAGGAAGCATGTACCTTTAAGTCAGCTGATAACATTCACACGAAACAAAGAGAACCCCACTTCTATAGAAAGAAATTTTCATTCAATGATACCGTTTGCCATTGCAGAAAACAAAAATAAAAACTCCATAGCATCCCCCATTAAGAAAACAGCAAAAACATAAATTAATTCTTTTATTATGTAATGAAAAAGAAATATAGAATCATATAAATTGTTACATGGATTAACTGCAAAACAGACTAGATCAATTTGCAAAAATAATCACAACTCTTAATTATTCACAATTTTCTTCATATAATGATGTTCCCCTACTTTCCTCTATTTTTAAAGCATATTTTACCAAAAACACTTTTAACATAAACAACACAGTCAATTCTGAATCAAACTGTTAAATTAACATCCAAAACAAATTAAAAACGGTTTTTAATTTCACCTTCTTTCTCTGATCTTGCTGCATACTTTTTGTCTCCAATTCCAAAACTTCAGCCAAACAACCCCTACCAGAAAAAAAAATAGTTTCCCTCTACCAAAATCTGAAAATTCTTAAAGCAGGTGATATTGGGAAACAGATTCAAGATCCTCAATTAAGCAAATCAATCAAGGTTGATGAACTGCATTTTCCTCATCTCCCCCTGCTCCTTATCACAAGAACAGAATCCCACCTTATTCCTACTCGAATCCTTCACCGAACGTACATTCAAACCAACCCCTTCTTCATGCCCTCCTCCTCCGAATGCCCTCCCTCCAATATGTATAATAACAATTACTACCATAAATCAACAGCCACCGTCTCTTTTTGACAATTCAGTAACAACAACAGCGATGACAAGTCCTCTTCTTGCATTTCTTATTCTATCAATCGCTCCTCTAACTAACCTAGCCCCAAAAAAATATTATGTTGAGTTAACTAAACGAAACTGCTTTCGGGTTTGCGTGTAGAGCCGTATTTTGAATTTGGTAAGAGAATTTATAGTGTCTGTGAGGGTTTTCGAGTGTAGAGAAATGCGAGATCTGTACACCGACCGACACGAAGCTCAAAGTAGTTAAAAAAAATCGGAAGTGAAATAAGAGATTATGAGAGGAGATAAAACAGGGAGGGAGATGGAGGTTTTTATGGCATGTATCTAGGGGTATTTTTGGGGTTTTGATGCTTTGCTTCCTACTTGTAATTATTGTTATTTTTTATTGATTGATAGAATTAGATTTATGCCGTATGAATGCACGGATAATAGGATTTTGATACGGAATATGGCATTGGAGTGTAATTATATGGGTTATATAGGGGTAGAAATGGTATGGGATTGTGTTCTGGCAGGTAGAGTGGATCAGTGGAATTGAGAAACAGGATTAGGTGCAACTGTGTGTATGATTTCATGACACGTGGCTAGATCATGGAAAGTGAAGAGTCCGCGGGATATAAGCATGGATGCTGGTCATTACTGGAACATTTTATTCTATTTTATTGAGATGGAAACAATTTGTGTCTTGGTAAAAGGTTTTTTTCCCGAAAAGTGTTGGATTTTGCATGAGACTTTACCGTTTACGTTATATACTTGATAAATGAGTCTAGCTGTGCTGGGTCGAAATATTTAAAATAAAAAATATTATAGCATTGTTATTGTGTTGTTTTATAAAATAAAAAATAAAAAAATTGAGTTATTATAGAGTGAAAAATAAAAAAAAGGTTAAATTAAAAAATTAAAACATAAATAATAAATAATAAAGTGAGTCAATATAAATCAATTTGTCAAACTTGCAACCTAGTTATAGCATCAGTATAACCCTGTGAAAAAAAATATAAAGCATAATTATATAATTATACCAGTGAGTCTGTGTTTTTTTAATTTATAATTATGAGAATATGTAAATCATTGATGAAGGTTCATATTCATGAATATTTCCATGATTATTCATAAAAAGAAAATCATGCATACTCACGGTTTACAATTTTTTTTTATAATTCATGAATGTTCAAACTCGTAAAACATATACATGAATACATCCATTCTAGTCGCATGATTAATGTATTGGTTTATGTACTGTGATATATTAGGGACTAAAAATAAATTACTAATTAAACAAGGATTTAATAAAAAAAAAAATACTTTTCATTAACCAAACTCGAGTCCAAATTTATAAGCCCACAAGCTCATATCCCAGTCTATAAAACTATTTAAGGTTTAGAATTTCTGTTATTCAAATATCTATTAAGAATAATTTCTCGTTGGTTTTTAAAACATGCTAATATTTCAAGTTAAATTGTTAGTGTTGGATCAAAAAATTCTATCATGGCTTTGACTTCAAACGCGAGTGGACCTTTTATATTATTTAGCCGTAAAAAGCCCATTATATATTTTATAAACTACTTCCAACAATTCCTTAAATAAAATTTGTTTGACCAATATGAAAGGTCTATAAATATATAGATAGGTATTGGTTTGGTGGATTACTATGTTATAAAACATAACTTTTGGCTCTATACTTTTATGTGAAATACTATATACTTATGTTTAAATGCATGTTTGATAACGTATCAAAACGATTCAAACACAAAAGGCTAATAAATAAATAAATAAATAAATAAACCAAGTTCTGTTAGAAACGCGGTCCAATTTATCAAATAATTATCTCGTATAAAAATTTAAGTTGTCAGATAAAACATCATAATATAATTTATTTTGTTTTATAACACACATTATAAACTTAGATTTTTTTCATGGGTTTAAAATATTTTATGTTTAATTTTTATATAATATAATAGGATAATAAGATTTAAACTCACAATTATCTAATCAATAAAATTTCAATATCATGTTAAATAATTATTTTATCCAGAAACTTAAGTCATATATACAAGGGATGATATAAAACTTAATGATTTATATTATTACCTGCCAGTTTACTATTTCAAACACCTTTCACTGCCAATCCCTCGGTTCTGTGTATGTTACCAAGGCTCTTTAGTCTTTGCCATAGCTACACTCTATGGAAATGATTCCCTATATATAAAATTAATTATCACCCACCTTGACAATCCAGTTCAACACACACGACTCACAAATCCTGTATAAGAGCTAATGCTTGTCTGTTTGTGTTTTAAAAGTGTTAATGAAATAATAATAATTTTTTTATTTTAAATTATTTTTTAGATTTCTTTAATCTGTATACATCATCAACAATAATTTTTTAAAAATATTATTTTAATGTATTTTTAAATAAAATATTTTTAAAAAAATAATCACTAAGAGGATATTATATATTATATATACTCTGGATTAATGACCAACCATTTCGTCAACTGATTCCTAAATCATAGCATCCCCACAATCTAATTCTCAAGTTCTCATAGGCTCTCGTTCTAATGAAACAACAATTTCAACTTCGTTTGGTAAGGCATTTCAACGTGTTTTTAAAGTTTTTTTATATGGAAAAACATTAAATTGATTTTTTTATATAATCTTAACATGCTAGTATAAAAAATATAGAGGAAAGATACAACATCCTATATTAAAAATATAAACACACACTTCATTTTAATGTATGTATGGAAATATCATTGAAGTTGTTTTTAAAAGTGTTTTTCATATAAAAATGTATCAAAATCTTATTTAAAAAATATATATTTTTGAAATCAGAAAATGAAAATGATATAAAATCACCCAAATAAAAATAATTTAAATATATATTTTTCAAGCATCTGAATTTATTTTTCAAGGTTTTAGGGGTGAAAAGGTCACGTTTTTTTTTTAACTTAACAATCCAGCACTTGCTTCACGTGTTTTAAGTTGACCAACACGGTTTCCATTGATTAATGGCTGGTTCAAATATTATTATTAACTTTTTTTATTTGACAAAAAAAAAAAAACCTTGAGTGGACTTATAGTCACCACATGAAAAACTGGCAACGCGTCAGTTTAACCTGTCCAGCCGATGAAAACCAGCCACTCACCAGATTGTTGCCCTCCAGCTTGGACGTTTTACCCTCCTGGAATTGACTTTGTTCCAAGTATAGGCGTGAGTGGCTCCTCCCCTTCCTCGCTGTCCGTTTCACTATTTTCGTCTGGATTACAAAAAGAAAAGCCCAACCTTTTCCGATGCTTAAAAGTTAAAACAACTACGCTCCCGTTGCTTTTATTCGGCAGATATTTAAGAGCATGTTTGTTAAAGCAACCTTGTTCTGTTTTGAAATGTATTTTTAACATGCTTTTTAATTCATTATTATATAAGTAAATAGTCCACACCTCCTTGTTTTTACTCCTTTTTAATCTATATATATATATTAAAAAATATTATTTTAATATATTGAACATAACTCGTCTCCAAAATATTTATATTTTATTTATTTCAAAGACTAATTAATTAATTAATCACAGGATACGTAGAGAGTATGGACACGGTTGGCAGGTATTTTAAAAGCGCAAATAGAGGGAAGAGGTGTAATTGGAAACGGAGTCATCGTCCACTCGAAAAGCTATCCCGTATCAATCAAATAAAAGGAGAGGCTAGGATAATGTTTATAACAGGCAGCCAGTCCAGCTCTGGATCGTGAAATTAGCCATCTTCTTCGACCCTATATTCCTTTTTCTATTTTTAATTGGCAAGGAAAATGGCTAATCTCAATCGATAATCTCTTTAGGAGAGCAGCCTCGCGCTAAACACCCATTTTGTCAACTCACGTTTTCAACGTCCTCCCGTGAAATCTCATCATTGTGTCTCGGGGGTTTTAGATGGTGGTGTCCTTTATTTTTCTTAAAAAATAATTTTATGATATTTAATTATTTTTTAAAATAAATAAATATATATATAATGTATTTTTAGATAAAAATCATTTTAGAAATAACTTTTATCACCCTTCAGCCATGCAGTTAATGTGTATACAACTCCACGGCATCTCACATTGTGGCTAATATCTTCAGGAATCTAATACACACGGTACAATTACAAAAAAAAAAACGGTAAATAAGAGCACCATGGTCAGTCTATTTTAAAATAATAAAATAGAAATAAATCTACAAAGTGAACCCTTTTAAAAATAAACAATAAATAATATCAAAAAATAAAAAATATCAAATTTTAATATGAATATATTTAAAATAATTATTTTTTTTTCTTTTATTTCAAAACCAATGCACGTATATATAAAGACTTCCTTTTTCGGGCACTAATACACGTGAAGATGCCTAAAACTTGCCCGTCAAAAAGTAGATCCCCTGTCATTCAATCATTTACCACCGTTTTTTATTTTTTATTTTAAAAAGGCCAATCATTCACTTCTTTTGTTTATAAAGAGAGGGGGGTAAAGCTAGAAACATGAAATCTTTATCCATCTCCGGTCTCGAATATCCAACCTGTGATGATTGCAGTCTAAATTTAAAATTATTTATGAAAAATAATTATTAAAAAAAAAAACATCTATTGTATAACTAGTATTCTTGTAGCCACCCTACCATGTTTATTACGTGTTTAGTGTTTACAGCTTTGCCAGCGCTGCCGACAAGACGGGCATAGCTTTGCTCAACCAATCACGCTTCTCTGGCTGTTGGGAAAATAAAACTAATACGCAAACAAGATTTTGAATCTCAACGGGAGGAGGGAGATAACGAGATTCAAAGTCTACGGAGGAGAGAGATATCTAAACCTAAATTAAGACCACACTTTTTTGGATCAACTCTTCAAATGCATTTGTAATTATAATTTGATTAATTAATTTTTTGGTTGACAATTGACCATTGCAATTAAGTTGACCATTCGGCTTCCATTGCATTCGATTAATATAAGGCCACCTAAAAAAAACATCACCTTGCCAGTTGACCTGCAATATTTAGAGATCACCATAAGTATTTATAGTTTTGATATGACGGTGTTAGTAACTAGACTTGAATCCAAGATTTTTTTTTACCCAAATTTGATTGGGTGTGAAAACTCAACCGAATGGATTGTATTTAACATTCTAGAATTGTAGTAGAAATTGTTTTTTAAAGTGATTTTTCATTTAGAAATACATCTAAATAATATTTTTATTTTTTAAAAATTATTTTTAATACCATCACATGAAAATAATCTAAAAACACTAAAAAATCTATGTTTCTTGAGTTTCAAATTTAAAGTAAAATGATTCCAAAAATCATTTTTGAAATCAATATATTAAAATAATCTAAAAATATCAAAAAAATAATTTAAAATAAAAATAAAATATTTTCAATAATATTTTTGATATGCAGTGATAAATAGGGCATATATCCCTGTTATACAAGACATTCATAATTATTTTATATACCGTAATCCAAACAAGTTTCTTGAATTTCAATTATAATTTTTTTAGTATCAACAATAATCTACCTGTGAAAAGCTTGTTTATTTTTAAAACTATATTTCAAACATATTTTTAAAAATCAATTTTTTTTATTTACGTATCTGAAATTACAGTTTTACTTATTTTAAAACATTCCAATAAATAATATAAAAATAATATTTTAAAAAACATTCATTAACGGTTAAAAACACAACAGCATCGTTTCTTTTTGTCAGGCTAACAGGTAGGGAAAAGTAATTGAACGAGACCATATCTAATACAATGATCAAAGCAATTGGTTCAGCCCGTCTCAATTTAGTTTTGTAACTGTAAAAATAAAAATAATTCTATTTTAATTAATGAGCATTTAGTTAGACTATTTTTATATTTAATAAGTTTTTAGTTTATATTCAGTTTTTTTTAAATGGTTTGGTAAAATCAAACCAAAATTTATATATATATATATATAAACAAGAATTATCTATTTTTTAAAAAACAAACAATTAGTATAAGTTAGTTTCAAGTTGTTTTTTAAATGTTAATTTGCTCCATTCCATGATCAAATTCAGATGATCCCATCCACCCCGTGCTCCTAACTTCTTCTTCTTCTTTTTTTTTAGGACCCCGTCGACACTCCTATGATCAGGTAAAAATATTTAAATAAAAAAAAATAAAATATATTAAATCATGTACACTCGAAAACCCTATGATCTTTTATACAAGATTGAGATAATATTGTATAAAAAAAATAGAGAAAAGGTTTGAAGGATGAAAAAAGACATGACAAGTTTTTTTAATGATATCTAGTATATGTGGATCAAAATAGTATTTTCTAGTAACCTCTAAACTTACAATAAAAATCAATGTAAAATGACCAAAAAACCCTTGCAGGAGAATTATGTTGGTTTTGTACTCTAATGCATCAAACTAGTCATACCATTTAAAAAATATTAAAAGGCTAAAACAACTCGAGTGGAAGTCATTATATTTTTTTTAATTATAGGGATAAGGTGGTCATTTTACCATGAAATCAAAGGAAATGAGAAATCCAATGGCATGCAATATGTTTAAGATAATTGTGTTATTGTGAAAAGACCATTTTAACTTCGGTGCCTAGTTTAGTGTTTTCTCAATTCACAATAATTTTATAATTATACTATTGCAATGAATAATATTCAGGTATAAATATAGAGTAATTTTTTAATGAGTATTTAATGCTGAAAACTCTTAAGAGTGAATAAACGAAGTCTCATGCCCTGACACAAGTTTATAATTATATATAGACCAATCGAGTTTGCATATAATCGAGACCCATCGGGTTTAAGCGTAGTCAAACCTAAAGATGATGGGTCTAGCAGTTTGATAAATCCACTCTCTTTTTGGTTCATCATATAACTAAAGCTTGATATATTGGATATAGTAGCTTGCTATATTAACATTTACATGTTGTTGTGTCTTTCAGGATATGTTTTTAGTTTTTTTTTGAAAAAAAAACAGAAATACCCTGTTATCATGTGCCATCGATAGTGTTTCCATACTTTAACATGAGAGCTTTGTTGAATCGTTATTTTTTTTTCTTGTGTATTTTCTCAATCTCTCTCTTGAATTTCATGTAAAAAATCTTACATGTATGAACTATGAAATATTTTAAAAAATTGTAACACGTGCTAAACATAAAATATTTAAGGGTTTAGTGAAATATTTATAAAAATATCAAGGTTGACACTGAAAGATCATAACCTATAGAGTCAGGCGAGACGATATTAACTTGAAAAATGATTAAGAGTATCTATTTTCAAATATTTTTTTATACAAGTTATGTGCTCAAGTTTAAAGAATTATCAATTAAGGTGTTTTTTATTTATATTTGATCATGGTATCCCAATAAAGAACTCTTTTATTATAAATAATGTCATTTTGCAGTGAAATTGACATTTTTCTTAAGAAATTCCAACATAAATCAAAATTATTAAAGGATAAACTTGACATAAACACTTGTCTGGAAATAAAATTGATATTTTTAAGTTTTTCTTACTAAGAAGAAGAATAGTAACTAAAATATAATTGCATAGTTTTTTTTTTTTTGGTAGAAACCATCCGGTAATCCGGTCACTGCCGACTAATCCGGATTCGAGCCGGGTAGGACCCTTAAGGGCGGCAAAGCTCTCCCAAGCGAGTTTTAAAGCAGCTGCATACCCAAGGCTCGAACTCGAGACCTTAGTTAAGCTGGGAGGACCCCCTACCAGTCCACCCACGCCCCCGTTGATATAATTGCATAGTTAACTCGTCAATTTCACTCATTTTTTCGATCGAGCGCGTGAAGTTTAATTTTCTCATCCAAGCACACTGATTTTTTAAATTCCGACCAAGTACTTTCTTCCAAACTCTATTTATTGCTTTGGCTGTCATTTAGTCAATCAAACACTTCAACTGAAAAACTCATCAATCTTTTGTATGTATATTGTCATCACATGATATTCATTTATCTTGTCAAACCAATAAATATTTTAATTGTACTAACAATTTACTTGCTAGGTTTAATTAATCATAAAATAAGTTAACGTCTTGAAATAACTTATAATATTTTTAAAAAATTCATTTTAGATATATTAATTTATTAGAAATAATGTTATTTTAAAGGACACTTCTACTAAAAAACCTTATAAAATGAAATTGTCCCTAAAGTACTTGATTGAACAATAGCAATAAATAACTTCGAGTGTATTATAGCAAGAGCGACCAAAGTTCATGTACTTGACTGATATATATAAAATAAAAGCTGGATCATTAATGAAGTGACTATTCGAGAATATAGCTGTGATTATTTTTAAAAGTGTTTTTTGTTCATAGATATATTAGAATAATATTAAAAACAAAATATTTTTGATATCAGCTTATCAAAATAATCTAAAACACAAAAAATATTTAATTTAATTTTAAATGAAATAAAAAATATAATATATATTTTTTAAAAAAGTACTTTTAAAACAGTGAAAAATACCCGTTGCCCTCCATCATAATCATGTAGTCTACCCTGATGCTTTCATCCCGCGTGGCCACTTGAACGCTACTCTGAACAAGTGATAGTAAGAGACGAGGGGCCCATTGCATGCAGGTCCCACATCTCTTGGGGTGTACCTTCTAGACAAAGAAGGCCACACTGTCCGCCATCACAAGTCACGGGAGAATTGTTTCCATCCCATTAAGTGGTGGTATTTGGAAAACAAATAAACAAATAAATGTTTTTGATTTTTTATTATTATTTTAAATTAATTTTTTTTGAGTGTTTTTAGATTATTCTAATACATTAATGATAAAAACAATTTTAAAAGACAAAAGTTATTATTTTAATGTATTTATAAGTAAAAAACACCTTGAAAATTCAATAAAACTCTCAAATCCTCACTAATTATTTCTATATATTTTCTATTATTTTAATCTATTTCAGTGTAAAAGACAATTATTAACACGATTAACAGACACCCCGTGCAGTTTCTCTCCGTTTTCGTTGACTTCAAGCACACTTGGCTCGATAAACAAAACGTGGCAACATTTTAACATGTGATAACGTTTCTCTTGTCCTCTCGCTGTTTTTTTTTTTTTTTTTTCCAATAAGTTCTTTCCATTTTCTTTGCGCGTAGCTTAACATTATAGATTCCAGATCGTGGAAAAACAGTATAACGCCTTTTTTTGACCTCCGATTATGAGTTGATAGCTCTTGATTTTACTCTTAAATTGTTACCACTTCAAGCTTTTTACAGAAAACATGTCCAATTGCGGGTGGAAGGTTTTTTTTTTTTTTTTGTTATCGGGATGTCTAGGTCAGCTTACGCGCATCTCGATTATTCTTCGGGCCCACTGAATATCCTACAAGCTCAGTGAACATGTAAGGCACTGCGGGGTGACAGACGTGCTGCACAGAGATGGACCCAAAAGAAATATGAAAAGAGGAACCCTCCAACCTCATTCCCACTAGAACTCGAACCATGTTCACATGAAAAAAAATGCCGCCAACAACCACTTAGCCACAACCCTTCTGGTGCGGGTGGAAGGTTCTTGTGCCTATAAGAGGAGGCTGTGTCGTCCAGGTGCTTAAATAAGTCATAGGCCTTTGACTCCCCAACTGAGCTCACAGTTTACTGGACCCGCTAAAATTACAAACGGACCACTATTTACCGATCAGCGACTCGTGATCTAAGCCCACGATCTTGTTCCCAAATTTACAGTGTATACATTTTCAGTCAACAGTTAAACACAAGTCAACCATTCAGTTGACAGTGAAACACAAATGTTCGATGTCTAGATCATGTTATCCTTCATTCGAGAGGAGTCCAGTCACCTACTTGTACCCATTTGTGTGTTTCAAAAGTATTTAAATAGAAATAAAAATAATATTTTTTTATTGTAAATTAATTTTTTTTTTATGTTTCTAAATTATTTTCCTGTCATAAATTATATCCAGTCACCACGTGATTTTCTTTTTTCTCGAGCATGGAATTTGCCATGTTGATAAATGGATCAGGAGTCGAAAACGTGTACCATATACTTCAACAGTATATCCATAATAACTTTTTAGGTTAGAGTAGAATAAAGATGGTAGGCATAATGTTTTTCAAAATAACTTTTTATTTAAAAATACATTAAAATAATTTATTTTTAATTTTATTATATACATCAAAATCATCATGAAATACCAAGAAAGATATGGATATAATATTTTAAAAAATAAATAAACAGACTGCTAAAAATGCATAAAAATATAAAAGAAAGCTGACAAACACCCTTATAATTTAATTGTAAAAGAACTTCCTAGTCTAACATGATTTGTATTTAGAATATTTGTTGGATTATAAGAGATTGTAAAAATTATTGTGACAGGCACCCTATAATTGAATTATAAAAGATTTTTGTAGTCTTAAATGATTTGTATTTTTAGAATCTTTAGAAAATTTGTTGGATTGTGACAGTTTAGACTTATAAATTTTCTAAATATTAGAAAAGTAATCATGTTTTTCATTATTTTTCTTATATATACACCATTAAAATCCATGAATAATATAAAACAAGTCATTTCAATCACTCACAAACTTTATAATATGAATTATATTAGCACTTTATATGACTGTCGAACTCTAGAAAGACTACAAACAAGATAATAAGAAATAAAAAGATATTAAAATCCAAAAATAATTAAATTGATTTTTTAGGTAATATCTTATGAGTTATATATTTTTTATTGTTGGATTGTAAAAATTATTGTGACAGACACCCTTTTTTTTTTTTTTTACTATTTTGAAGAGCTGGCGCGTGCTTTATTTATGGATGCTGTTGAATTTTGTCCTGAACCTGGCCAGGCAAGGTGGAGAGAGAGAAAACGTGATTTAATCCTCGAATCATTTTGCCTCGCAAAAACTTTCTGCACAGGAAATTTCAGCAAAGACAACTTTTTTATATTTTTGTATGTATCAATATATTTAATTTCATGTATTTGATTGTGTTTATTGTAATTCATGTTTTTGTTTATTCAAATGATAATAAAGATACATACATATATGAAACCAATTGAATAGAATGAAATAGAAATTGTTTTTATAAAGAACTGCTCATATTATTTTTTAAAATATTTTATCTATATAAAACATAATTACTTTTATAAATAAATCAGAAAAATATTTTTCAAAAATTAAATTGATACAAAATATTTTTTAAAAATATCTATTAAAAAAATCCAGCAGAATAAAAAAAATCATAGAGGAGATATATTGACTCGTATATAAAATTGAAAATTATTTTAAAAATACACTTCAATTAAAATAAAAACTCAGATTATAATAAAAATAAGAAAAAAGTAATGGTACTACGATGATGCAAGCATTTTGTTTGCAAAAAAATATGTTTAAAACAAATGAAAAAAACATTTGGACGGGCTTCCAAGAAAGATACAGTGGATTTACCCGGAAGTTTTGTTCCAGGAAGGATACCCATCAAGCACGATTATCCAGAGTGACCTGGGACCGTTCCTCGAACTTCCTTAACAAGTATACTGGATGGTATTGACGGAGGCTGCCCGTGCGATCAAAGAATCATGGATGTTCGAGTCTTACAATTCGGCCGATGGATCAGCCATGAGCACAGATTTGGAAGGCTTTTCAAAAGTGTTTTTTAAAAAAAAATGAAATTTTGTTTATTTTTATTTTTTAAATTTAAATTAATAAAATTTGATATTTTTAGATCATTTTGATATGCTGATGTCAAAAATAATTTTTAAAAATTAAAAAAAGCATAATTTTCATGTTTTTTTAATGGAAAGCACTTTTAAAAGCAACCGCAACCACACTCCCAAACAGACACTTTAAACTCATTTTATGGTGACGGTATAAGAATTTGATTTAGAAAATGAATTAAAATAATATTTTTTTTTTATTTTTTAAATTTATTCTTGACATAGTAAATCAATATGATTTAGAAATATTTATTTTTTAAAAATTGAAATAAAAAATAAAAAATATTTTTAAAATACAATAGCAAAATAATATACAGCTGCATGCTGCAGTATCTATAATAGTAACAGACTTTTTTTTTTCTTTTTCTAAGAGCATCACAGAACGACCTTCTTGTTTGTAGATACATCCAAATGTTTTATGCTCTTAACATTGAAAACACGTCCTCCCTCGACACTAATAACAGGAGAAAATTATAAACTCAGTGTCTATTCTTTGATGTCCTAGTATTAAAATTATTTTTTTTTTTAAATATTATTTACATTTATTTCCAATAAAAAACAATTTAAAAACAATCCCTACTATACTTTCAAACATTTCTTAAGTTACAATGCACTGAAGGATGATCTGCAGAACCTAAACAATTGACGTATGCCACTCCCTTTTCTTCACCTCAGTATCTTCACAACCTGAACTTGATATGAAGGTGATAGATTTGTGGCGCGAGGACAGGTGAGATTTGACTCAGCTGGTCACGGGAATGCTTGATGCTTACAAATTTAAATCTTCGCCACTCCTGTAATTATTAATCATAACCTTGCGGACTGCGTAATTTGAAAAAACTCTCTAAATGATGTCTACACACCTCCATCAGCTGGGATACAACTGGCTCACCACTCGTCACAGAGAGTGAGCTACCGAGGACAGAAAATGGCAGTGGTTGGCCAAAGTTAATGCACCGGGAAAAAAAACGAGATTTCTTTCATGGCACCGACCAATAAGCGCCGGCACAGTTGTAACATGTCTAAATTAAACATTTAACCTAAGTTAGCTGAAACCTAGAATATAATTTATATTATTCTCTAACATATCTCATAAAGTGAAAGTCTTTTAGACTTGAAATTTGTACAGACTCGCATTATTTTGTGTTTGATTTTTATTAAATAGAATGGAGATAGTAAAATTTGAACTTGTGACCACTGGATCAATAAGACTCTGATACTATATTAAAAAACTATTTTATCTAAAATTTTAAAATATTAGATAAGATCTCAAAATATAATTTAAATTATTCGAGAGATCCAATCAGGAAGAGGAAAACCTGTTTCCTTGCTTGCGTGACTGCAAAGTGGCTAAAAAGATGTGGCTCATTGTAGCTTTTGGGAATGATTCGAGCTTTACGAGCAGCAACAATAATGATTGGATTATCTCTCGTGGCTATTCTAATAAATCATACTTGTTTCTGCCACTCTTTGACGGGTGTGAGGAAAAGAAATATGCTTGTTCTCGGCAGGGCGATGCTGGCTGATCCAATATATTTCTAGCCTGACAGAGGTAGAAGATGCAGCCTTTGGGGGAATATGAACTTGAGTATTCAATGTGTCCTTGGCAAAACCCCGATGTAAAACAAAAAAAATATATTTCAAGAGGTTTGTATGTCACATCACATTGAAAAATACAATTTAATCAGTAGTTGTTTTTTATGTTAGAGAATGTTTGTCTGAGAGTATGATTGATGTTGTTTTTAAAAATATTTTTTTAAATATATTAAAATAATATTTTTTATTTTATTTTTAAAATAACTTTTGACATCAACATATCAAAATGATTTAAAAATATTTTTTTTTTCATTTTAAATAATAATAATAAAAATTTCAATTTTTTTCTAAATTGTTTTTTAAACGCATTCTCGAACACCCCTTATTCTCTTTAAAATTATTATTTTCATCATGAATTTATTTTTAAATTAAAAGTATAATTTTTTTTTATATTTAGCAACATTAATTTGTTTTCGATAACTCTTTAACACTCGAAATTAACTACCGTCACAAAATTCTAATAGCTATTTTATTTTTAAAGCATATAAATATCATGTATTTTTATCATCAAGGAGAGCCAACCCATGCTATATTTTCCAGGGTAATCCTGACAGAATGGGTGCAAGAGGTCTCACCAGATCCAACGGAGGAGTTTATACCTTGGGATTTACAAATAAAATCTCTCGTCCTCTTTCCCCTGTGCAAGGTAATCCGGTACATTAAAATAAGCCATAAATACTACAAAAAATTGAATTTAAAACAAAATAAATTAATGTTTTTAAAAACACATTTTAAATACAAAATAATCAAACTTTCTAAGTTTGCAGCGAAAAGTTCTACTGAAGTGAACGGGACTCACCTATTGAAGATTTAGGACGATTTCGTTTTGCTGATTTTTTGGGAATTAGCTTTCCTAGTCCTTTTTTTTCTATATTTTCCACTGTAAAAAAAAAAAAACAACCTTGTACTGCCAAAAGATTTTTGATTCCAATCTAACGGCTGAGTTTCGTGTCTCTCGTTTCCCTTTTATCCAATGCTAACGGAGGTGGTCGAAATTAGCAGAACTCCTTCGTGGGATCCACGTGTCATGGGACGCAAATAATTCATTACAAACGTGGCATTATATAATTGGTTCAACTTATTCCCCAAATGCATCTTACAAGGTGCTGCGGAATCCATCCACTTTTGATGACGCTAACATTACGTCACTCACCCCACCACTCTGAGTGAAACACAAAATGTGTAACTATCAAGTACATTCAGCTCCACACAACCCCATCAATCATATCATGCCACATCCTCGACAAAACACCCGAAGCCCTTTACTATGCATGGTAAACTCGTAATTCCAGCAATTCCAGATGTCATTTTTATTATAAAACTATCTAAAGGAGCCTCTTCTTTTTTAACCCTTTAGATTCTTGTAATCATCTCAACAGAGAGTATATTTTGAAGTCATGGATTTGCGTCAACGGACGCCAAACAAAATTCAAATACAGCGGAATTGTGTTTTACTATTTCTAATATTAATTAAAAAAACCATATTAAATTTCCTCTCGTCTCCTTCAATAATTAATAATAATAATTTCTCTGAAGAAGTTTACGACACTCACCACTACGCCCTTCTTTCCCTCTCCAATCATATACCCTATTTCTCTATACATAAATTCTCTATATTAAATATTTTGTACTTGCCTATTATTTTCTTCCAATTTCCCAGCGAGAGGAAAGCAAATGATGTAGAGGAGTGCAAGAAAGATATATGTATACTTCTAAGAAACTCTCTCTTGATTATAATTTATTTACTGTGTTTTTTAAGCTAAAAAAATAATTATTTGATCGTCAATACAAAAGCTCAATTTGTTTGGAATCTGTCTTCAATAGCCTCTTTTTAACTGCTCTGGTACTCTTTCTTCCTCTCTTCTTTTATCACTTTTTTTAAATCATTATCTGTTGAAGTAATTCGTAGTTTAAGCTTTTTAGAGTTTGATCTTTGATTGTATTATTTCCTTTTTCGTATGAGAGTTAATGGTGCTGTCAGGAGTAACTTTCTCTCTCCCTCTGCTGTTTTTGGCATGCTAAATTTGAGTTTTTTTTCTTTCTTTCTGGGGGGGGGGGGGGGGGGGGGGGCTAATTTTTGGTGTTTGGAGTTTAGGGTTTACATGGGATTGAGGGAACTATGAAGTGAAACTTGTGAGCTGCCTTAGATTTTGTTTTATGTGGTGGTTGCATGATTTTGATTGTGCTCAAGTTTTGCTCCTTCTAGTTTTGATGGACTTTTTTTTTCTCAGGGTGTTGACTTGGTACCTCCTGCTTGTGTTATAATTGTTATTCCGCAGCCGTTTTTAGCCTTTGATAAGATTTGACATGCGATTGACATTGTAATTTTGCAGAATTAGAACGTGAGACTGTGAGAGAGGGAAAAAGTGGAGAATTTCTTTCACTGATAGGCAGGGAGAACGTGTCTGCATGAGGGTTTAGGGATTAATTTTTTTTTTTATATATACTGAAAGTATCGGAAATCGCTTGTTGAACTCAATTTAGGTTCTCATCGTGTTTGAACGGTACTGAAATGATCTTACTTTATTTATGTGCATGATGGATTTATGTTCGTGCCTGCCATTTCAATGGTTTGACTCCGTTTTTTCTGTTTTCTGTGTTAGTGAGAAGTGAAAACTGGAGCAAAATTTGAAAATGTCTGGTAAGTGTCCTGGGCATTCCTTTTCTTTTGACTCCTTCCTTTCTTGAAACCAGCGCGCACCCCTTTGTATCTTGTTAGTATATGTGCATGCAGTAAATTGGTAATGTCTCAATTGGCCTTCTGTTATGTTTATAGGTCCATCAAAAATTCCAGTTGTTAATAGTAGTAAGAAGGTGGGCACTGGAGCATGGGGGATCCCGCTTAGAACTGATGCAAGATTGTTTTCCAGCTCATTGCCTGTCCTTCCACATGAAAAGCGTTTGTCTAAGCTCTTGTTGCTAAGTTATGGATTTACACTCATAAAATATATTTTGATTTCGTAGAATTTTTTTTTTCCTATGCAGTGAACTTTCATGAATCAGAGAATGGTGGTCAATCTATTGATGATAGCTCACCTAACTTGAATAAACTCGACCTAGAAACTGAGGTTATGGATCTATTCGAAGACATTGAATCAAGTGCAATTGGAAATTTGCTTCCTAATGACGACGAACTTCTTGCCGGCATAATGGATGATTTTGATCTTAGTGGGCTGCCTAGTCAAGTGGAGGATTTGGAAGAATGTGATTTCTTTGGTCCTGGAGGGGGAATGGAGTTGGATTTTGAATCCCAAGAAAGTCTTCGTATTGGCATGTCCAAGCTAAACATGTCTGATGGGATCCCTGCAAATGGGGTTGGTCATTATCCTCTTCCAAATGGTGTGGGAACAGTGGCCGGGGAACATCCGTATGGGGAGCATCCTTCAAGAACATTATTTGTTCGGAACATCAATAGTAATGTGGAGGACTCTGAATTAAAATCACTCTTCGAGGTATTTTTATAATTGTCAAAAATGCCAGACATCACTTATCTAAACTGCAATGGTTTTTCAGATTATATTTAAACTGAATTCTTGACCTCTTTATTGTATTTGTTGATATTTTGATGTGTGGATGTATGTAGTGTGCTTTTTGTTAATGGATATGAAATTTTATGTCTTACATTGTGCAGCTAATTAATCAATCTAGTTATACCCTTCGATGAAGCAAGGGGTCATAGAAGCTTAATTAAATAGATGTGGAATTTTTGTCAATTCCTAGTGCTTAATCTCAAGCTTTCTCAATTCTTGTAGCAATATGGGGATATCAGAACATTATACACTGCATGCAAGCATAGAGGCTTTGTGATGATATCTTACTATGATATTCGAGATGCTCGGACTGCAATGCGTGCGCTACAAAATAAGCCCTTAAGGCGGAGAAAACTGGACATTCATTTTTCAATTCCCAAGGTTTAAAGAGAGTTTATATAAATTTGTTTGTTTTTTATGTTGTTGATCCCATCAACATCTTTACCGAATTTTATTCCCCTCCCATATACCAGGATAATCCGTCTGAAAAGGATATAAATCAAGGGACTCTTGTAGTCTTCAATTTGGATGCATCTGTATCAAATGATGATCTTCGCCTAATATTTGGGGTGTATGGAGAGGTCAAAGAGGTTTGTATTAGGGTGTTCTATTTGATTTATTTATTACTTGTTCCTTGGAACGATTCTTCTATGTAAGCTTTCAAGACTTTCATTATCTTTACGGGTTGTTATTCCATTGCACTCAAAATACAGATAAGAGAAACACCACACAAGCGCCACCATAAATTCATTGAATTTTATGATGTTAGAGCTGCAGAGGCAGCTCTGAGAGCATTAAATAAGAGTGACATTGCTGGAAAGCGCATTAAGCTTGAACCTAGCCGCCCCGGTGGAGCTCGTAGAAAGTAAGTATTAGTTTGATGTTGCTAATGCATAGCAACTCGTGCTTCTGTGTTTTTGTTGAAGTTGATTCTTGCTCACTGTCAGATTGGCTGAATACTGCAAAATCGATTCAATTGAGAAAGTAGTTTTGATCAATACAAGGGATTCTTATTGTCAATTTTAGATGGACTTGTTTCTTCAATGCATCGTGCAAAAATTGTCCCCAAGGCCTCTTTGTTACGTTTAGCCTATCATTAGGTACAGTAAGAAGCGTGCCCTCTTCCCTCTTTCTAGAAAAGGTGGCTGCTACAATACCTTTGAAAAAGGACAGTTATATATATGCAAAAGTAAACAGTAATGGAAAGGGGCAGAATGATACTTTACCAAAGAGTACTATGTGTGGGTATCTCATGACCAGAAAAATCAGCTGGAAATATGTTGTTTGAAGTAAAGTTTAGGAATTATTAGTTGATTTCTAACTTTGTGAACGCTTTGGATTCCTCTTTTTTCTTTTCTTTTCTTTTCCTGTAGTAGAAATGGGAGAGTTTGTGTTCCATTTTCCATCCATGGAATGTAATTAATGAGGATCTTTTTATTCAAGTAAAATGGACAAGATGATTGTTTTTTTGGAAGTCCTAATTGACATTAATATGAAAAGTTCCTGAAATTCATAGGGAGGCTTTGTTACTTGGAAGCACATTTAGGATATTGATAAACAAACGTGACTATATTACTAAAAATCCTCGGTTTAAGTAACAATCATCATTCTGTATTGGGTTCATATCTGCAGAGTGGTTGTTACTTTTTACTTCAATGTTTGCTGGTATTATTCATACCTAATGATTATGGGCTTCAAAATATAAACCATGTATATATCTCGAATCTTCTTTCACAGCATGCTTTATGTCGTAATCACTGATATCCTGAATTTGAGTCTCCTTTATACACAGCATGATGCAGCAAATAAGTCAAGAGCTGGAACAAGATGAAGTTCGAAGTTTTCGACATCAAGTAGGCTCACCAGTGGGGAACTCTCCTCCAGGTAAATCATTTCTGAAGTTTCTTTATAATTATCTGAGAATTCAATTATTGTCATGTATTTCCTATCAGGTCAGAGGTCTGGTGCTTTTTAAAGCTTTTGGATTATTGGTTGAATCTATGTTGCTTTCGTGACAGGTGCCTGGGCACAGTTTGGTAGCCCAGTTGAACACAGTCCATTGCATGGTTTTAGCAAGTCCCCAGGTCTAGGAACTTTAAGCCCTGTAAATGGAAATAATTTGCCTGGCTTGGCTTCAATTCTCCCCACTCATCTTTCTAACCCTGCAAAGATTACCCCAATTGGCAAGGACCATGGAAGGGCTAACCATGTAAACCAGATGGTTACCAACTTTGGATCAATGCAAGGAGCAGCCCATCAACATTCTTGTTCATTTACCGACCAGAAATTGAGCACTAGTCCTATTCCAACATCAAATTCATCTGGTATAGGCACATTGACTGGTCCTCAGTTCCTCTGGGGAAATCCTGCTTCTTACTCCGAGAGTGCCAGTTCTGCTGCTTGGCCAACATCAACTGTTGGAAATGCATTTCCATCACGTGGGCAAGGGCAGGCTTTTCCATACACTAGTAGGCATGGATCTCTTCTTGGTTCACATCACCATCATGTTGGATCTGCTCCATCTGGTCTTCCTCTTGATAGGCATTTTGGCATCTTCCCAGAATCACCAGAAACATCCTTCATGAATCAAGTTGCACTGGGGGGCATGGGTTTAAATCGCAGCACTGGAAATTATATGATGAACATGGGTGGCTGTGCAGCTGTGGGTTCTGGCATAGGACTTCCAGGTCCCCTTACTGAAAATGGTTCACCTGGTTATCGGGTGATGTCATTTCCTAGGCACAATCCTATGTTTATGGGGGCTGGTTCCTATTCAGGACCTGTGACAATCGGCAATGAGGGATTTGTTGACCGTGTTCGAAGTCGGCGAGTGGAGAATATTGGGAGCCAGATAGATTGCAAGAAGCAGTATCAGCTTGATTTGGAAAAAATCATTAACGGGGAAGATACTAGGACAACTTTAATGATTAAAAACATCCCTAACAAGTAGAGCACTGCTGAGTGTTTGAAAACAGATGAGTTTTTTGGTTTTGATTAAGTTGGCCACATGGTGATTTCTTATGCTTTTGTTTTCGTTTCTAGGTACACTTCAAAGATGCTACTGGCTTCTATTGATGAAATTCATCGCGGTACTTATGACTTTCTCTATCTCCCCATTGATTTTAAGGTAACGAAATATTGAAAAACTTTCATTTGTTGTTATTACATAATTTGTTCAAGTTGAATGTGCTTATGGTTTAATTAACTGCTCTGGTTCCAGAATAAATGCAATGTGGGTTATGCTTTCATCAATATGGTTTCTCCCTCGCACATCATTTCCTTCTATGAGGTTTGTTTCGACACCTTAATTTCTGTCATAAAATAATTAAATTGTATGTACTCTAGTGTCATCTCTGCTGTAAAATCTGAATTAAGGTAGGTTCTTCATTAACTTAACTTTGTTGCCATTCTCTTGGTGAATGTTTTGACTCTTAAGCGGAAAAGTATTGTCAAATTGTTTAATACAGACTGGTGAATCATAAATTCAGGCAATTTTTTGGCTAGAATCTTATGCATAAAAATGAACGCAGGCATTTAATGGGAAGAGGTGGGAGAAGTTTAATAGTGAAAAAGTTGCTTCGCTGGCATATGCTCGAATTCAGGGCAAGAGTGCCCTTGTTACACACTTTCAGAATTCAAGCTTAATGAATGAAGATAAGCGATGCCGGCCAATTCTCTTCCACTCCGAGGGCCAAGAGGCTACTGATCAGGTAACAAGCTGTAGCTAATTTATGCTTGTGATTAGAAAAGTACGGTGATTGTTTTGTCAACCAGTTGGAATGTTATTCAAATCACTATCTTTGAACTTATTGTACATATAATGCATACTTTGTTTAAAATAAGAAATCAAAGAGGAAAATGAAGGACACCATTTTGACAATACCTGGTTATTTTATATCTGACCAAATTAAGGGCTAGAAAATGCAACACCATTTGTTTTTCTCTTCTTTCCTTTTTTGATGAATTGTCACTTCATTTTCTATTCACTGACCTTATTTTTTGTGGATCCTCCAGGAACCTTTCCTATCTGGTAATTTAAACATTTGTATCCGTCAGCCTGATGGATCTTATTTCGGGGATTCATTTGACAGCCCAGAGGATAGCCTGGATGAGAAACCGGAGAAGAATTAACAGCCTAAACTTGCTCTTGGCCTTGAATGGTGTCAGGAGTGCTAACCATTGTGTAGGCATTTTGAATGTATAAATTTGGAAGAGAAACTAAAGAGTGGGTACTATACTGATTGAGTGATGAGCAGTCTCCACTTTTGCACCATGGATGCTGCATAACATCTCACAGTTGGCAGAGGGCATTTTGTTCATATGTAGAGCAACCCATTGTTGTTTAACCAAGGGTGAGAATAAGGCATTACATATTTTGCTGAGCAGTGAAGTATCCACCATGAAGGCATTTCTCGCTGATCTGTACATGAGAACTCCAATTGGGCTTGATCCTTTTCTGTTTTTGCACCAGGTTCTGGAGTCCATTTGCAAATATCACAAACATGTTTATATGCACATATGTTAATCGGATAATCTGGGATTAAGGGCTGTTATAAGTTGTATAGGATGGAAGATGAACAGACCCTGGATCCGATTCATCCTGTCTTTTTATGTTGTAGCCACAAAAACACATGAATGTGTATATGGTTGTATAGTCGTCCAACCCTCTGCCCCCCCTCACCAAGCAGGGTAATGCTTTTCTCAATCTATATTTGATTGCCTTAGGTTTCAATTTATGGATACAGGCACCTGTGATTTCAGAACGTGGATATTGCTATAGCTTGATGGTCCACGAGCCTGTACCCCCCCTGGGGTCGAAGGTGAATTTAATCTAGTCCTCTCCATGCCACCGCGTGGATGAGCTAAGAAATCATAAAGTAGACCAGAAGTCCGTACTTTTTTTGACGAGATCGAGAGGCTATAAGGTTCTTTCATGGTGAATTTGTAGTGCTTTCACTCAACTTCTATCAATAGTGCCGAGAACGGTTGCTAAATTACAACAAACATGAATAGAGGCTGGTTAAGCTTCATTTTTCTTGCAGTACATAGTTTTATAACAATGCATCAGACATAATTTATCAGTACGCATTGAGTATCCCTTTGCAAAGCACATTCTCATCGTGCAAATTCACCGACTCAGTTCCATCAAGAACTGGCAATGAAGCACAAATGAAATCTCTAATTACATAATCATTTTCACGAGACAGGATACCCCTGTCAATAGCATGGTGTTAAACTCACCGAGCTGAGCAAATTTAAGCTCTATTTTTTACCAGACAACCGGGCCACCTATATCTAGTGGCATAAAAATGATGCTACGGACTTTCATCAAAATTTATTACTATCAGATTGTCTTCCAGTTCCCTCGAGTATATAGCAGTCCCTGCAAATACAAAACCCCCTTGAGAATCTTAGTCATATTTGTAAAGCATCAGCAATGGATCCAGCAAGGCTTAAAACTTCAAATGGAGGTTTATTTGCGATGGCTTTCACAGTGTGAGGGCAGGAATCTGTTATCCAAAAATAAGCAAATGCATTCTCCATGCCTGAAAAAAAATGGCACTATCATCATATGGCTTTAAGCTAGAAGGTTCAAACATAAATATATAAGAACGAAAAACAGAAGACTATGCCTTGAAACATACAGGCCTTTACCATTATTTTTGTGTGTAAATCGCTCCCAGGAGCGCTTAGGAAACACCCCGTGGGTGACATATGCACTGACTTTGGTTGCCCCATGAGCTGCCAATACTTTCTGAAGAACAAAGGGGCAATGATAAGGGGCTAATTTGCCAGATTTTCACAATTGTTGCAGTCTTAAATGTGAATGAATTTGACCGACTGGTTATACACAGATGCACATGTTATATATACATTTCTTATTAAAGATACATGGACCCAATTCCTGTACACAATTTATCTGCAAAAACGAGGCGATTCCTTCTTTTTTTTTAACAAAATAAGGTGATATCTAAACAAACCCAATGGTGGCCAAGGCTTAAACTGATGGTCATGCTCGAAACTCTTGCTGATCTCCTATATGATAATGGTAGTTAACACTCACAAAAGGTTATCATAAACAAATCCGGGCAGGACCTTCCCTCAAATCAATGAACTATAAACAAAAGAACTAGTTTATGTTACATGGTTTTTTTCCTTAAAATATGTCAGCAAAAGGCAGTTGAAATTAAGTTAATTCCTGCAATAAATGGAAGTTTATCAACTTTTATTCTCACAATCGAGCCTGATTGTTTCCAAAATTTGGATCAAATGATCTTCAGGCTCCCTAAATTTGTATCAGGATATCATGCAAATGAAGTTCAAATCGGAAGTGTATGGTTATACAAAATTTAACAAGAAGTTTGAGAAAAGAGCAAGGTGAGAAAATTGGGAAGGTTATACAAACCAAAACATATATAGATAACAAAGGAAGTATTGACAGTGATGTACAAAATATGTGGGTTGCCTATGTTAACAAAAGAAGTTAGTATGAAACTGGAAAGAATTAGAATTCTTAAATCAGAATACAGAGATTGAAAATGAAAGAAAGGAAGAAAAAAAAAGGTAAGGTATGTAGAACAGAAAGAAAAAAAGAAAGCAAAGAACAGTGTAGAAAAGGAATTGCAGGCCTAGAAAGATATGAGAAATAATCTTTTCCAACGGAGTAGAAAAGGAATCAAAGGCCTTGAAAGAAATGAGAAATGATTTTTTCCAAGTTTTAATTGAAAGATTCAGAGAAAATGATTAGGAAAAATAGGGTTTGCTGGAAAACAAGTACCTGGCACTCAATAAGGGTGCCTCCAGATTGTACCAAATCATCAACAATAACCACATGGCAGCCAGCAGGATTTCCCTCCTTTATTCTAACTATCCTCTTATCACCTTCGCGAACCTTCGCACATACCACCTGAAATTCATGATCCAGCAACATTAATTATCCATACAACATGTAAACTGGTCATTCAGTCCAATATCAGAGAAATTAAACCAACCATAGGAAAATGATCCAAAAGCTTGTGGAATCGCTTCCAGGCTCCATCATCCGGAAAAGCAACAACAATCTGAAATTACAATTGGACAACACAATCGGTGGCAAGCAAGATAATCCTATTGAGCTACAAAATTCTTCAAAGAGACAATGGTTTTATAGTCACAGCAACGACAACAATAAATCATCACAGTGATCAGAAACAAGACCGTATTTCACAGAAATGATCAACATTCTGGTACTACGAACCTTATCAGCTTCAGGAAGTTGATGAAGACGTTGCTTTAACAGAGGAATCCCAGTAACAAATAAAGGCAAAACATGGTCCCCGAAATAGAATCTTTCCTGCACAAGGAAGATAGATAAATAAACTATTACCTTCGTACTTGACACCAAAGAAAAAAAAAACAATGGAGATGCTCAAAGGGTATAAATTTGAAGAGAGTGAGAACCAAAATGTTTTTAGATGCTCAACCAACTGAATGTGACCAGAGGTTAAATTTTGGTAGGTGACAAAAAAAGAAGAATGAAACGCCTGGAGATTAAATTTAACTATGGTTTCAGAGAGGAGCAACTTGAGGCCTGCCCGCAGCTCAAATGTTACAGAAAGACTGGTGATGAAGCCTGCTATCAATAATAGTAATTCATAACAAAGAACTTATGTTGTGTCATTCAATAAGATGTTTCCAACACAACAAGGTGAAACATATATACTTATTTATTGTGGGTTCACTTGTGGAGCAAGAGTGAAACAACCTGCAGCGCATGTATGTCATAGATGACTAGGCTAGTGGGGCCACCTCTTGAAATGGGAATATTCGACAATATCCTAGCCATGGTAAATGCAGTTGCAACATCCCCTTCTTCTTCCATCCGCTCAAAGGAGCCAGTTGGAAAGAAAGGCAACACCAACGAGAAGGAGGCAACAAACAGACGTGGCAGTGCATAAATGACAGAAAGCTGTTCGAAGATAACTCCTGGAGAACTAAAAGATGCAAGGAAGGCGACATGTTGACCTCGTAAATTTTCAGCATTGTTTATAAAAAGATTAGGAAATCCATCATCGAAATTCCTGATAACAACAAAGAATCATTAAGTTTTTCCACTTAAATAACATTCAACCACAAGATAATGCAATAAACCAAACACCACAGACTCAAGGTCACCTGCCACTCAATCAAAGACATGTTTGAATGGGATGTGAAAACTGTACAATAAGTTAAGGGAAATATTCAAACAGAATAGATAGAATGACTCACATACAGGAACTAAATTTCTTAACAGATAAATTCAGAATAATATTTCCAGCAGTCCCCCAGAACACAAAAAAAGCTTATAATTCCACAGTAGCAGATAATGTTGTAGTATATTTCATGATGGTTGTGAATTTATAAAGTAAACTCGCTATTTCTAGAGTTGTGAGGCAATTATTTATGACAACAAATTCCATATGCACTCAAACACTAATGGTAATTCTATGCAAGCCAATTTCAAGAAAAGAGGGTATTGTTTATCAGGGGACAGAAAAAAATGTTTAAGTGTCATTTTTTTCATTTTAAAAGTTTTTTTTTGAAATAAAAATAAAAATTATTATTTTTTTATTTTAAATTGATTTTTTATATATATTTTCAGAGTGTTTGATGGTGATGATTTAATGTGGTGATATATATATATATATATATATATATATATATATATATATATATATATATAAGAAAAACACAATAAAAAACACACTATCAAACGCTCTCTAAAACAACAAATACCCTAGTCATATTCATGGATGAAGAACGAAAATAAAAGTAAGGACAGAAAATAACATAATTAACATGAGCAGTAAGAGTGGGAAAGGGAGGCGGGGAAGGACCTCCAGTTGATGGATTGGAGTGTGATGAGTTCAGAGTGAGCAGCAACGTTACGGGCAAGCTCTTCGGATTCCACGCAGTAAAACAGATGTACTTGCTTCATTTTCTGTTGTTGTTGTGTCTCTACTTTCTCTACCTCCATTTTCTCTGCTCTCTGTTTCTCTTTTCCCCCTGCACTGCCCCTTCTCTCACTCCTCCTGCCTCCACCACCGCTCTTTCTTTGTGACTTGTAAGACGGGGCGCCGTACTAGATTCTAGGGCCTGTTTGGATACTTTACACGCGTAGGTGCGACTCTAGTTCTAGCAAAGTTTCAATTGTACTAATTAATTTCTTCTTTTTTTAAAATAAAAAACGGGGAATTAATTCATCGGTGGGGGTATTTTCTAGTAAATGCCAGTCAGAGAAAACAATAAAAGACGAGACTTAATCTTAATGCATAGCCTACGAGTTTTCTTTGTTTTCATGGTTTATTTTTATTTTAAATTATATTAAATTGATATTTTTAAAATAACTTTTAATAATTTTACCGTGTTGGTATTAAAAATAATACATATAAGATTAGCTGTCCGAATAATCGATCATTGTCCATAGTCCATACGCCCTGGGGCCTATACATATAATCATACATCATTGTCCAGCTTGAAAAATGATTCCCACCCTTGAAAGTCCCGAATCGTCCCTTATAATAAACATTATAAAAATAAATTAGAAATCAACTCCACTAATTTTTCAATTTTAAAAGAATTTATTATTATTAAAACTAATATTATCATACCCAACCCTTTTTTAAAGATTTATGAAGAAATACGATGAAGGTGAGGATAGTAATATAATAAAAAAAATTAAATCAAGATTTATTTATTCTGAACATGTATATTCAACTTATTTATTAATTAAATTCATTTATGATAAAAAAAAATTGTTTAAAACAAATTTCAAGTCAATATTTCTGTAAAAAAGAGAGCATAATAAATATATATAAAAAAACATTAAATATCAAAAGGAAAGGTATTTCTCTTGTTCGGGTACGTAATAAATGCACTGCGTGATAAAATAATGTTATGCTGGGCCCAAAACTAACTTGTAAGAAATATGGGTCTGGGCCTACAAAAAATCCCTTGAGAAATATTGATAAATTCTAGTCCACCAATCCAGCAACCAAAACATGCCCAACGCTTGAGCCCATAGGCCTCGGACAAGTATTTGGCACGGGGAGCCGGGCTCGAGGCCTACACGCACACAATGATGCCAGGTCAAGTGAGTTTATATAAATCTATTGCTATATATATAAAAAAGAATATATATAGTTTTTTTTTCTTTGTTTTTATTAATACTTGTGTTTTTCTCTGACCAGCGCGAAAGGCATGAACATGATCCTGTTTTTTTTACCATAAGACTGTTCTAAACAGTCACGATGCACTCGAGCTGAGCGTACTTGCTATCATCACTCGTCGAGCCATGTGTGCTATGCAACCTGCAATACTGTCTCACAGCAATTGCCACCACACTTCCTTGAAAACCTGCAGTTTTGAAACCAGTTCATTTGCGTTTATCTTTTCTGTAACATGATAGGATATTTAGGGGGTGTATTACGGTACGTTTTAAAAATATTTTTGAAAAAAAATAAATTTTTTTATTTTAAATTAATTTTTTTATATGTTTTTAAATTATTTTGATATATTAATGTCAAAAATATTTTAAAAAAATAAAAAATATCATTTTAATATATTTTTAAATAAAAAATATTTTAAAAAATAATCTTAACCACATTTAATCTAAAATGAAGATGATAAACACCACGGAAGCGAAGGAGGAGCAAAATAGCGGTGAGTTTTAAGATGATTTAATAGCATTGTACCACTAATGATGAGAATTGCATGACCTTACCTACCATATCAACAAAAGAAAGTTGAAGAAAATTCCATGTTCGTGTAGATTCTAGCAAATTGATTCACGTAATTAAAACCTTAATCTAAGTCTCGAAGATTAGCTTAATTGGAAAGATGTTGAATTTAAGAGGTATTTTGTTTTTTAAATTCAAGATTTGAATTTCACTAACTATATTTTTTTATTCATGTTTCTAGTGTAAAAAATTAATAATTTAACTTGTTTTTAATTTCCGTAAACACTTGCACAGTATCATAAAGATTTAACGAGCCAGCAGGACACCCCGGTTAAATAAATAACGCAGTGAAATCTGCCCAATCCACACTGTAATGCATGGCCGGCACCTAACAAAACATTGCATGTTACCCTAAGAGATGGGTTTTGAACGGAATCTCGATCGGAAACTGGCAAAATTTCAAAAGAAAACCTTCATAATTACATTATCGGTGAGTACTGATTAGGTCTCAACAACATCGTTAGACTGATTAGCTTTGCCGCCCTTAAGGGTCCTACCCGGCTCGAATCCGGATTAGTCGGCAGTGGCCGGATTACCGGATGGTTTCTACCAAAAAAAAAAAAAAAAAAAAAAAAAACATCGTTAGACTGAAACAAATCCTGCTGGAGCTGTTCTACAAACGAAGGGTCCCAGCAATTAATGTAAATTCTAATACAGTAATACTAGTCAGGGACATCTCAATTCTTGCGGTTTAAGACAATCATCAAGGAGTAATTATGATAGCAACGATCAATTTTGTTGGAAATCAATAAAAAGCAATGGCCATGATCATATCAATTCTCCTCTGGGTCCTTCAGATTGGCTAATCACGACAGCTAACAATGAGCATCAGTTAATGAAATTACCAGCATAAGCCAATGGCTAGAGCAGTTAGAAATTTACTCGGGGGTGTTGACCGCATGCAATTTCAAATTAGTCAATGATGATCAGATGGTATGGGTCATCGAGATTGGTTCGTCACGATTAAAATGGATTGTGGAAATCCAAATCCACTCATGAAGGTCCCCCGATTCCCATCTCCAGGCTGTTGACAAACTCGAGAACCGGTAAGGAACTCCGTCGAAAAGTGAACCATCTCTATGCTAAATGGAAATTGCTTGAGAGAGAGCAAAATTTCAAATAAAATTAAGAATTACTAAGGCGGTCACCAGCAAGCCAACCTACCAGTAGCTGTTAGCCATGGAAGGGAACTTTCACAGCAAAAACCAATGATAAAGAAAAATAGAACTAAAGAAGAGAACAACAGGGAGATAAGAAGAAAAAAAACTGATAAGATAAAAGCAATTATCAAAGCAAATAACGCTAGTGCTGTGGTAACAATTACCACAGGCCGAGACTTGTAAATATTCCCTGCATCCATGCCTTTTCTTCAGAGTTTTGTTTTCCACGTCAGCATGGTAGATAAAATTATTTCCCAACTAGCACCGATGAGAAATAAATCTTACTCTGAGCATAGTAATACAAGTAAATACGGCACAAGTGTCTAATTTTTTAAAATATTTTAATATTTTTAGATTTTTTTTATTTAAAATATATTAAAATAATTTTTTTATTTAATTTTTTTAAAATAATTTTTGATATAAACACATCAAAATTAAAAAAAAATTCAAAAACTTTTTTATCACTAGAATAAAGCGCATAACAAAATTACAAAAACAACAATTATACTTCCAGTGAATGTCTTGTTAATCATAACAAATTCAACGTGATCATTTAAAAAAAAACACGTGTAATTTTCAGAGCAAATAATTTAATATTTTTTTAAAAATATAATCTTAAAACCAAAATAATTCATTGCAATAAACAATATTATTTCAATTACAAATTAATTGAATTACATAATTAAACGGTACCTTCTGACATGCATGACAAAACTATCATCAAGCCCCAGCTATAGTTACAAACGACAATAGAGATTGATAACTTGATGCTTTCTTCATGATGAGTAATATCATTATTGTTGTCAATGTTATCATTATGTGAAAATCAAAGCAAAACAAATGTTAATTTATTAATACAACAAGTTATTCAAGTTACATTAAAAAAAAATTCAAAATTAACAAAAACCATAAATTAAATCCTAACAATAATGTAATCAACCCAACATAATTCTTTGATTTTTTTTTATTAAAAACATAAAAAATTTAAAAAATATTTTTAAACGAGAATAACAAGTTAAGAGTCTAACCTAGATTTTGTCGTTTTCACAAGCTAATCAACGGCCCACTGCCAGAGGAGTAAGCGGCACAGTGGTGGGCTACCACGCCACCGTACTTTCTTAACTTCAATCTTCCAAAAAAAATAGAGTAGTAATTTAATTAATTTGTACATGATGACCTTCTCAAGACAAAATATTTAGAATTCCAGCCTCTCATGATGCATCCAGTTTCTTTGGATCCATGCCTCGCATCTGCATAATTTACTTCCGATGACCGAAGCAATCCTAACATCCGGTCCATATGGGGGTGCTGATTTTGTCTTCTTGGAAAATTGTCAAATTAACAGTGGACTGCCGGTCGATCAATCAGGGCCGCTGATCAAGGATTTTAAATCTTGGAAACTGCAATGAAAAAATATATTTTCCATGTATCTACAGTTCGAGGGAGCATGGCAACCTGGCAGGGACGAGAGGCAATGGCGGTTTTATCTCTGGTTTCAAATCCTCTGCACTTGCAATGAATGGTAGGATAAATGCACACTGTATATCTTCTCGACAGACTTTAACTAATGCTATACAAAATTAAATCGTGAGTGGATCAGTTGGTTTATAAATAATTTAGAATTATTCATTGATTTTTTTTTAAAAAAATAAGTTGAATATGTTTTTTTAATATAATATTAAACAATAATAATAAAAAAGAGCACGGGATTTACTTGGCACCAAAGATGAATAATTGTTAGCATCGAGGAAGAGGGGAAAGAGAACGAGAGGGAACACGGAGAGAATAAGTTGAGAGAGAGGAAGGCGATGGAGAGAGACACAAATCGAAGGGAGAAAAGAGATCAAAAATATATTTTATTTAAAATTAAGGATTATAGTCTTTTAATTTGGTTTTTTTATTAATAAATTATTTATTAATTTTTTAAATTCATCTATATTTTTTGGTGATTAAAACTTTTAAATCTTAACAAAACCTAAATTTTTTCAAAACCATAAATGGAAATGTGCAACAATAGATCATATTTGAAAATATAAAAAGTAAAAGATCAATAATTTAAATAAAACTCTAAAAGAAATATTAAGAGAGATAAATAATTAAATCGGCAGTGTAAGAGATTAAAGTTTGAGCAAATGGTTTAATTAGTAATTTAATATATCATAATAATAATAATAATAATAATAATAATAATAATAATAATAATAATAATGGAATAACATCGAGACTCCAAGGAGTTAGCCCAACGGTGAAGGCTTGGGACTTGCGTGGGGTATTCCTCCCAGGTCCTGGGTTCGAATCCTGAGGGCGAAGCTTCTTCTGTGAGTCACCGTCCCCTTAGTAAGAGCCTGGGACAGCCGGAGGTTTACGCATGCCCTGGGCCCACAAAGTGCGCTTTCCGAGTCATGTGGTTCCCCCGTTCCGCAAGGATATCCAAAAAAAAAACATCTTGTTGTATCTATTAAGATCTAGCTTAGCCTTTACAAAAAGACAGAAACAGACCTTTCTTAAACTGGTCTTGCTGAATGATTTCAGTCAGACATTTTGTCGTCTAAAACATAAAAAAAAATCGGTGGGGTTTTAATCTGATTCGGATACGAGTGGAAGACTAGTGTCCTGTTTATCTTGTGTTTTAAAAGATTCTTGAAAAAGATTAATTTGTTTTTTTAAAAAATTAATGTTGTAAAATTATTTTCATTTACTATGATATTAAAAATAAAATATATTTTTAAACAAAAATCATTTTTAAAAATCAATTCTACTTTCAACCGGCCACTAGAAGGAGTTCAGTAAAGCTGCGGCATATTAAACAATCACGTGTAGTAGTTGTTGAAGGTGAAGAGCGAATAAAATAGAAGGTGGGGTTAGAAAGAGAAGGAAAGAGATAGTAGGGTTTTCTCTTTGAAAAAACAACTAGGATTTGTGTTGTTAATCATATTTTTGGAATGTTGCTTTTAATATCAATTCCAAATTATTATTATTATTATTATTATTATTATTATTATTATTATTATTTTAATAAAATGGAGTTTAATTTGTAAAATGGAGGTCTTCTTCTTTGCTAGGAAATAAAAACAGTGGTAAATCTCGTAGCAAGGAGAAAGTAAACATCCTGCACTCATTTCGTGTCTTGCTAATTCTCGTCAAATAAAATACACAGTTTTAAATACTAAAACAAACAGTGGCGTTAAACTCCATTTCTTTTGGGGTGTTTACGAGCTAATTCCTTACTGATCACATCCAGTTTCCTCAAAAAAGTCGTATATAACTCCTGCTACAAAAATAACAAAGCTTATAGCACAAAATCAAAAAATTAAACCAAGATTTTTTTAGTGTCTCTGTGCTCTTTTATTCAGTAATATACATAGAGTTATAGTTCATAACTTTAGAAGATTAAGTTGATGGACTTGAGTTTCAAAAATGTTTTTTTAAAAAATAAAAATTAATTTTTACTCTCCATTAAAAAAAAATTGTGTTTTTAGATTATTTTTATGTGTTGATGCCAAAAAAAATTTAAAACAAACAAAAAAAAATATCATTTTAATATATTTTTAAACAAAAATCACTTATAAAAACAACTTCAACCATACTCCCAAACCGGAGTCTTGCCCTGATCAAAATCTAAAAAAACAGAGCTCACCAGGTAGCCTACCACACCAAACCCGACTACAGACCAGCCTTGAAATTCTACGCTGCTCAAGACATTCGAGACTAGCTTATGAATCCAATTTCGAAGACAAATATATAAATTACTTCCTCCAAGGATTGCAGGGCTGAGATTGTTAGAGCAAGCCAAGGGATTCTGAATCATGTCCAGGATAAATCAACAGCTAGAGCACATTTCAGCAAACGAACAAAGTTAATTTCTTATTCTCATCATCAGCAAATTCTTCTTACATTCTTCTAACAGTACCAAAAAAAACCCACCAACAAAATAAGATTTCTTTCTCTACACCTCCTCCCTTCAATATGATCACTACAGAGTAATTCACATATCAGATATAATCTGTAACCAAAAAGCCAAGGCCACGAGATTTACGCCCTAGCATTCATCATCCCTGTACACGTGCTTCTAAGTCGCCTAAAAAGCATAGACTAGCAAGCAATCGATCAGGAAAGTACCGTTTAATTAATGCACATCCACTCTAGCAGAGAGATGATGTTAATCGAGCCAGTAAGATGATGACAAATGTCACAGGCACAAAATGTGGTGTCTCGTTGATCCTGGAAGCTATCGATGGAGTAGGATTTGAAGGTACCGCGCCATAAACCGTAGCTCCATTTGAATTTGTGGTGTTCAAGATGGATGAGCTTGTGCTGCAAGACATTTCCAAATCCAGTAAGTTGAGTTTGGAGAAAAATCAACCACCTGAAGGTCGTCGTTTTGATGAAAAAGAGAAAGAAAATTAGAGTGAGTAAGAGAGATCACCTGGTGGACGGAAATTGACATGTCCCGGTACCTGAAATTGCATTGAGATTAAATAAACAAAAAAAGTAAATCAGAGCACAGCTTCTTCCTTTACTGTTCATAACCAAAGTGAAGCATTGTTTAAATAAGAACTTGAACATGGGAAATTAAGCATAAATAAAAGAAAAGCATTGCTTTTTCTTTCCTTGTTTTTTCTTCAGAACAAGGAATAAAGAAGCCGAATCCCCTGAAACTTTCCGACCGATACTTACAAATGAGTGGACGGACAAGAGTGTGACTGGAAATTTAGTTTTGATCAATGACCATTCATATAATAATAATAATAATAATAATGACAGAAATTCAGGTGTTATTAAAAGGGAAAATTAAAAACTTCACTGTAAAGTGTGAGCATGGAGAAGAAAACTGTGACTCCGAGCATTTGTTTTAGAGAGGAAGTTGAGCTAACTGTTCAATCCACATTGGCCCATTGCTGATTTCTAACCCAAATCCACTCGTAGTTTTTATTTTTTTTTTATATATATATATGGTTGGATATAATGAAGAGTTAATTATAACTTTGTCCCTTTTCCTATTGTGCGCGCGCGTGTATAATATTAATCCCAAACTCCCAATAGTATTAAAACTTATTAAATGATTCAAAAGATTTTCTCGACTACTTAACTATAAATTAAAAAAATGCTCTTTTTTCTCATTAATCTCTTTTGATATCATCCACTTATTATCTTCCTTTTTCTTCAATTTTTTAATAAAAATAAATGAAAAATAGCATAAAATGAACGGAAATGGTGAGTGAATTTAAAAATATAAGGATTAAACATTTAATTTGTGAAACCACAAGGGCTATTAATTAATTTTGATGACATTTAGAATTTTACACTGTGTTAGCGGTTCGTTTTAAAATTATAAAAAATATTATATATATTTTTCAATTTATTATTGATGTTAGCTCGAGTTCGGAAGCACAGTAAAGACACGACTTACTTGGATTGGTGCTAGTAGTAACAGCAGTTCCTCCAAAATTACAGCTACTGGGTACTGGATTCTTCTGATAATAGCTGTTGAATGCATAAGAGGCATGATCACGGGCAGTGTTTGGGTTGTAACAGCTCCCACTAGGCTGAATTGCTGAGCAATCAGCACCGCCATAGCCACAAGCATAGTCCAGAGCAACTTGTAATGCTGTTGGTGATGCGCTTTGGCTAGCGATACACCAGCTAGCTCCGGGAGATACAGGTGGTGCCGTTGAGGTTGGGGTTGCCATCGGTGTCATGGTAGCCGGCGATATGGAATCCGGGTCGGAATTAGGGTTCATTGCTGGATTTGAAGAGGTGGGAGTGGCGGGAATTATTGTGGGGACAGTTGCTATTGGGGTGGTGATGTCCTTCCGGGTACTGGAAATAGAACTCGCATCCACTGCAAATTGTCTTGTTCCATGGTCTGCTCGTCTCCTGTTCCCAGCTGCTGACATTTTTGTAGCACTTGAACCTGGATTTAAAATCGAAATTTGTATTCGTCAAAACTTTTTACTTCTGTTCACACCATTTTCAGACTTGACATCGAGATATTATTATGTGCATGGTTCCAAAATTCACCGACTGCCCTAAAGTGACAAGTAGATAGGTAATTTACAGTGCAGCAAGCGTGGCCACCTGGAGTAGGCCAACATGTTTAATAATTGACAGGAAAAAAAGAAGAGAAGGACAAGAATTGAAATTGAATAAGAACCATGATTGGGAATCTGAAAAATCTATTTCGTACAATATAGACTATAGCCCAACGAGTCATATGTGAAGAAAGAGGTATCGTTTTTCGAAAAGAGAGCTGAAACGACATACAAAAAAGCTATCAAATCCTCCTCCCAGATTGTAGAAAACCCAGCGAAGGTTTGGCTCCGAAGAACAGAAATAAAACAAGAAGTTGAATGACGAGATAAAACTCACAGCAAAGGCGCTATTGTGTGTTTCTATATATTCGATTCATCAATCAAAAATAAATCTCCATATTGTATCTGAAATCTAATTTCAGTGTATCATGCATGCTTGAGTTAACAAGAAATTAAGAAAATGATCAGTAATGTATTTGTATATGATGTGAAATTGTTGCTTTCTTGGCATGATGGAAACGAATTTGTGAAACACGACTCTTCTGCAACAGAGTCATTCCAATCATACAAAGCAAATCATCACCTGAAGAAAGGAAGAGACCGAGTAAGAAAAACATGAGCGAGTAGATGACTCTGCTACCCATGGGCTTAAACCCCAAGCCCTCTTCTTCTTCTTCTTCTTCTTCTTCTTCTTCGTCTTCTTCTCCTTCAATTTCTTTTCTTCTTCTCTTCTATGATGTATTTATCCAATCACTCTACCCTTTATTCAAGGCAGGAAAAGGGAAAAGGAAGCAGATAAATCTTAAATCACAGAAGCATCAATGATCTCGTTGAGAAAAGAAGATTTTGCATCCTCGTGCTTTATAAAGAATACAAATCTTGTGGAGTAAGCACACTCTCGAGAGAGAAAGAGTAGCTCTATGCGTGGGTGCTGAGGAGGACTTGGGAAAGGAGACATGGGCGTAGAGGAGGGTGCAAGCAAGAGATGGAACAACAAAGGAGGGAAAAGGTGAGAAGAAGGTTGAGAAAGAAGTAAAGAGAGAGAATTGTTTTCGAATTTAGATTTGGTGTGTGGGCTAATTGTAATGATGACGATGATGTATACATTTTGCCTTTTATATTATTATTTTTTCCTTCCGAGTTCATGCTTCTTCTTTTACTGTTTTATAAATAATGAAATCACAGGTCGAGCTCGAACTGGGTCCGGTGAATTTCCTTGCCATTATGCAAGATAAGTGCTGCATGTTTCTGTGATCAATCTGGTACTGCACAACTGACCTGATGTGGGATCGACCGAGCCTAGATCTGCCGAGGTGGGGTGAGTTACACTCAAGTGTTCTCTCTGCTTTTTGGTTAAAGTATTCGCCACAGTTTCTTCTTACCGATCAACACTGCCAACTACACCGAGAGAATGTGCCTCTCATTTCTTATTCTTCTCGGTGACACCAGCCTTTCGAATTTTTCACTTCGACATGGAAATGGATAATGATTCCCTGACTGTAAAGAGTGGTGCAGAAGGACTAGCATCTCCGATAACGACGTCGTGTATTGATGCCAAGCTGATGCAAGATTTTTAAGCAAACTACAGCAGAGAAAAAACATTAAAAAAAAGAAGAAAAAGACAGAGTAAAGTAGACTCGCGGAGTCACGGCGATCAGCTCCCGAAAAAACATGCAGGACAAACCGATCTCAGCGAACTTTTGTTCCTAATCCTGCGAAGAGCTCTAACAACTTCCTTAATCTTCTCTTAATATTTTTTTTGGCCGGACTTTTAACCTTGTTTGATGGTTTTGTTGTGGAGGGAGATTGGTTTAGAGTGGCTTCTACCATTCCATTATTTGTTATTTATTTATTTATTATATTTAATTTTAACATCATTTAAAATAATAATCGAATCTCTTTATTGATTTATTAAAAAATTACTAGCAAATCATTAATACCAGGTTTTAACCTCAAACTAAACATAGACCAAACATGTTCGGTAAGGATCATAAAATAAAAATCTAAATTTGGGGCAAGTACCATACATGGGAATATATTTTAAGGATTAGGCGGTTAATCTCTAATAGCTTCTATGACTTTTAGGGTCAGTTTGTTTCTGCGGCTGTATCGTCGTTTGTTCAGAATTTGATTTTTATTTTATTTTAAATAAAAAAATTTGGTGTTTTTAAATTATTTTGATGTACTGATGTCAGCAAATGATTTTAAAAAATAAAAAAAATATCATTTTAATATATTTATAAATAAAAAGCACTTTTAAAAGTAACTGCAACTGCCCTCCCAGACATGCCTTTAGTAATGTTTGTTGGAGTGATGACCGATTTTTGTTTGGGAATATATACTTTTTTTTTATTATACCAATACATCAAATCGATGTAAATATATAAATTAATTTATAATAATAAATCAAAAGTTTTAAAAAATGCAAGCACCCGGAAAACAAGAACACTCAAAATTTAAACCATCTACTAGTGTTTAGCATTTGATGGCCACTAATACCAGACGTTCATACAAACCACCACTCTAACAAAATTTCATATTTAAATTTGCAAAGAAGGGGACCGTTGTAAGAAATGTTAAGAAAATCACTGAAATTGCTCTTCAAAAACAAAAGGTCAGCCGTCCAAAGCCCTATCCCGAGGCTGCACTTTTGACCAATTGGGTACATTATGCAGTACTACTACTATATAATATATTCCTAGACTTAATTTCTTTATATTTTTTTTTTGTTTTAGTGCAAATAAAGCCACTTCTTGATCGTTGCTCTCTTGCTATGTTATTTTAAGTGGGCATGTGTTTGATGGGGACAATTTGAAGTAAAAATATTTAAAAGAAAAGGCATTATTGTTTGGTCATAATTGCTATCTCAAGTTTATCTCTTTTTTTTAATGTGGATTAATCTTAAAACAAACACATGCTATGCCCCTCACCATTCCCCACCCAATAATGTCATCGAGCTGTAAGATATTAGATACTAAGACACAAGTCTTGAAGTTGAGGGACTAAAATGTAAACACGGATAAATATCGAGGATAATAAACTAGTTTACAGGCCCATCAGATCCCCCAGCAAAAAAGATGTTAGGTTAGGTGCCCACTTGCGGGCTTCCTAAAAGCCCACTCCATGATAAGTGGGCAAGAGAAACCTGAAATACTGGTGTGGGTCTCAGAGTCAAAGCAAGTCAGGCCAACAGCCCACAGGTAACAGCCCAAAACATTTGTTTTTGTCAAATACAGGTGGCGGTAGGTAAAAAAACTACATAGTACTGTACATCTCAAAAAATAAATAAAAAACTAAAAATTGAAGGTTTATTCTCTATTGTACATTTCCTTGAAGGAAAGGAAACTTGCCACTTGTGACCTGCCGGTAAATCGTAATGACTAGAGTAGCTGATATTCCGTGAGAATGAAGCAAGAGCCGTGGAAGAAGACACGGCATGAATAGCTGCCATAATTTCCTCCATGTTCATGAATGCGGATGAAGATTTCTTATTTTTTTTCTTTCAGATTCTCCAGACCTTTTGCGTCCACCGCATCGATGAACACCTTCTGTTCGTGGGTTTTGTAACAAACCAATAACTTACTTACCCTCTCCATGCTAGACGAAAAAAGATTGCTTTGTGTGGAGTTGAGCTTTGAGAGAAGCCTCTGATTATACAACGAGGTTTGGGTTTTGTATTTGTGGAAAGACTAGGAAAGCATAGTTTATGTCGCCTGCAATAGAGGTATAAAAGGCCAAAACACGTCTACCTCCAATAGGGTCTTTTGCTAGGCCACGGAAGCACAATAAATAATGATTCCCTGATGGTAAAGAGTGAAGGAGCTAGATTGACAGGCTAGTCCATGAAGGAGCTTAGCTCCATGGCAGAGTTGTAAATTCGGGACTTGAAAACGATCAGTTCATACAACATACAATCTGTAAATTGTGGGTTTTTGAGTGAAGCAGAAAAAACATATTTGATGGAGCTATGGGTTTGAAGTTGTTACGTGGAATACAATGATTATAGGACTTGCTAAATGCGGAGAGATTGATAATTCTTGGAGGTTGTTTGACAGTATGGTGCTGAGGAGGACCGTGTCATGGAAATCTATGATTAGTAGGTATGTCGGGAAAGGAAGGTTCCTTGAGGCAACGGATCTGTTTAGAAGAACGAAAGAGGAGAGGATTAGCCTAAGGAGTTTACACTGGTGTGTTTGTTAAATGTCCGTGCCTGCTTAGGAGCACTTAGACAGGGAGAATGGATTCATGATTATATAGTGAAGAACAAATTTGCGTTGAATGCGGTCCACTTATTTTCAATGCTCGAGCCTTCAAATTGCAAACCGGATCATGCCAGTTTCCCATGAGTCTTGACGGCTTGTAATCACGGTGGGACAGAGAAACAGACAAATTTCTTGTTAATGACAAAAACATTCAAGATCCAGGTGCCGTTGTGAGCTTCTGTCGAATGTTTATGCTGTCTATAGTCACTTAAAGAAGCAATGCAGCAAAGGCAGATAGACAAAGAACCTGGATGTAGTTCAATTGAAGTTAATGGTGAAGTTCATGAATTGGTTGCTGGGGGAAGGCTGCACCCTAGATCCAAAGAAATCTACCACGAGTCTGATGATTTGGGATGGTCATCAATGGCGATGGAACAGGATTGTTATGAACCAATTAAGATTGTTGTTTCTTGCGAATTATATCATGACTTGAAATGAGTTCTTTCGAGTCCCATGAGTCCTAAATTTTCCCTTGTTTTAAATAAACAAGGATGCGCGCACATGAAAGAGGGAAGTCCAAGAAACTGATGGATCAAGGATGCTGTAGACAAAGTATTCATCAACTGTGAATGCAGTTGACCCATCATATCGAGGTAGAAAAATTGCCATGGCAGCTAACATCACCAACGATGAAGTAGCTTTTTCTTAAAAATTTTAAGGATCATCACTGATTTGCATGTTTTGTTTGATTAATTCAAACACCAGGGCATATTTTAAAGGCGCGTCCAAACGAATCTCTCTCTCTCTCTCTCTCTCTCTCTCTCTCTCTCTCTCTATATATATATATATATATATATATATATATATATATATATGAATCTTGCATCGTGTTTTTAAGGAATTCTAGATTGATGGAAAATAAAGAGTTCATGCCAGGTAAAACAGGTAGCTAATCTTACAAGGAAGCCCAAAAACATTGGTGAAATGACACAACATTGATTAATATTATGATTTGCAAATTCGAGAGACCGGAAGATTTGCTGCTAACTAGGACTTTGACATGGCTCGCCCTGGTGCCCAAGAGTAAATCTCCGGGGTCACAGCACCATGGGTAAGCAAGTTCTGCGGCATTCCGTACAGATCTGAAATATCAAGGTGATGGTGACGGCCATTTTGGTAATGCTGGTTCTGCACAGCAGCAGTCATTTCATCGTCATCCAGTGGCAGACGATCAAAAGTTGCGTTCATGAATGACGCAGCCATGATCACAACAGGGCCTGAAGCAATGAGCGCACCAACTACACCTCCACCGACAACCTGCCCTTGAGCCCCCGCCAAGTAGATAGTTAGCCCCGTGATCCCCGGCGGAGCTGGCGGGGGCAAGACAGATCCAAGCAGCGAGAGTATCTCAAAACGACCATGAAGGGTTACAATGGAACCTGGCGAAGCTGGTTGTCTTAGGGTTACATTGGTTACACAGCCACTCCCACTAAGTACAGATATTCCGCGCTGCTTCCTTCTTGCAAAGTTAGCTAAACTCTCACACACGTCACAGCCAGAACTCACCTCCATGGCATGTGCTCGGAGTGCGTTTGCACTATCTCGAGTGACAATAATAGGAGGTTTTGGCTTATTTTTCGAGCCAGCTGGCCTGCCACGAGGACGCCGGTTAGTTTCACCGTCCGGTGCTGAAGAAACTGGTGGGACTGCCTTTGGCAACTTCGGGGCCATGAGGACTGATTCAATGCTCGGTCTGTGGTTATTAACCTTCTCGGAGTCTTGGCTTCGATCCATGATTCTTTCAGATCCAACAGAAGGGGATGTTAGGTCTGCAGCACCAGCATTCAGAAACAAAACAATACACAGGAACTGTGCTCGGATTCTGAGCTTAAGTAGCACATTCTGCTCGAGTAAATTTATTGCATGAAGCCAAAAGAATGATCATGATTAGGAGAAAGTTAAGTGGCACCAACCTTGTAATTAAGTAGTTTATATGCATTCCTCGCTCTGCCTACCTCCCAACTGGCATGCCCTTCATGTCAATTGCCTCCCAGATTAAACATCTATTCATCACATAAACAGCAAGCTGAAGTCAAATCATTCCAGGAAGTCCTAAATTAATTATACAATGCCCACACGAAGGCTTTCCATGACAACTAGCTTTCAATTTCGAGGTAGCTGTTAGATAGAAATCTCGGTCTTTTTTTATTTTTTCTCCTCGCAACCCCCCTTTTTAACAGCAATGAAAATTGAGGTGAATTGTGCTTGTGGCGCACATTTGTAATTTTTCTCTTAAAGTTAATTTATTTTATATTTACAGATCATTTCTGTATACTAATATTAAAAATAATTTTTTAAAAATAATTTTTTAAGATATTTTCAAGCAAAAAAAAGAGTTACTGCTAGAACACCCCTAAACGCATAGCACCAGTGAATCATTTTTTCAAATTAATCGCATGAAACAGACGTATAGTACTTTCGCATCGAGGAGATTCACATTTGCAAAGCTACATATCAAAACTCGAGACATTATGCCCCAATCAATTTGCTAAAATACTGGGCGCTGCATCTCAAAACTGAGGCAATGGATAAACCTGGTTGAAGTATTTACAAATTGGACAGAGTTGACTTTTTACTGCAAAAACAGCCTAATTTGCCATCTCTTAACTCGCTGCAAAAGGAGGCTACAGAAACCATCACCAGCTGTTCATTCAAATTGGTGTGTGTAATCAATTAGATGATAAGTAGCTCTGCTGCCAGAGTCGTTGTAATTGCTCGGGCGCAGCCCCTTGAGAACTACTAAGACTATGGTCGCCAAGGCTTTGACGTGGTTGTTCTGGTCGAATTCTGGCTTGAGAATGATAAGGATTTGCATGAAATGGAGCACCATAATTCTGTGAGAGCTGCTGACCTTGTTGATAATTGTGTGTGTGCAATGGGAACATATGATCCTGTGAGCGCTGCTGCTGACCTTGTGGATTTCCAGAAAGCAGTTGACTCTGTCCAGTCAAAGTCAAATATCCATTATCTGGGAGGGCTGACATCGTTCTTGAAGAGACATTGTTCTGTTTTTTATTTAAAAAAAAATAAATAGAAAGAATTACAAGAGCAAAGGACAATAAACTAAAGAAATCTCTTGAGAACTGAGAACGTGTAAAGAGCTTCATAGGGAACCCTATTACCATTACCTGTTGATGTGTGATGAAATTATTTCTCTCTTGATACTGGGAATGGAAAATATCATAGCCGCCTGCAGAACCAGTAGGGGCAGCAGCTTGCAAAATGGCTCCAGGAAAGTTGCCAGGGATCCCTAAACCTCCATAACCAGAAATGTTCACATCAGACAAGGGCAAATTGCTCCTGGAAGCACCTGTTTTGTATTGTGCGTAGCTGTAGCCCATGTTTGACAGGGAATCATGGAACATGGTGTTATCTTGATAAGCTTGCTGAAAAGCAGTTGGATTACGAGAATAGTTCTGAGGCATAGAGGGATAGCCAGTCAAATTGGTCAGCTCTTCCAAGGACACAGTAGACTGAGCGTACAAATTAGCTGGCAGATGCTGGGAAAGTGTGGTTTGTGGGACAAGATTAGCACTGGGCAGTGTCGTTGAACATGACATAGGTAGAGAAAAAGCAATCCGGCTTGGAATCTGAGCACTCTCACGAGTAAAAATGAAGAAAAATTAGCTTTGTTGCATTTCACCTAGGAGTTTCTTAGCACTGCAGTGGGACATGTATATAGGTAACAATAATACGCTAGATGCCAGTGCAAGAAAAATAACTAAGTGCACCAATGGATCATAAGAACACCATACAGCAAAGTTTTAATGAATTATAGTTTATTATATCAAAATCAATTAAGATGATTGTGCTTAAAAATGAAATTTAATCCCAAAATGCAGTCTAATCTAATCTTGCAGATCAAGCATGCAAAGTTGACGTAGTTATAGAAGCCTGGAATTCAGTGATTCTTCATAATATTTTCAGAGATTCATCACAGAGAGATTCTGTGTCCCAACCTAACTCTTTTTCTTTAAGTGAGTGACAAATTAAAATGCTCAAAATATGCAGGCACAAATACAGAAAGTCACCTAATTCAAAATTCATCAGATATTTCTTACACACCTCTGACTGGGAAATGGCTGGATTGCCAGTGGATGATACAGCACTATCAAATCTCGAGGGCATTGATTGGGTTCCGAGGAAAGATGAAGCGTAATCAGAATCTCTTGAAGATTGAATAGTTGATGTGAAAATATCCATTGGTATAGTTGTTGCACTAGCTTGCTGCAACAGAATGTCTGAGGTTAGGATCTACCATTCCATGTTTGCTAAAATACAGCAATTCAAAATCATGAGAGAGTAAATTAACAACCAGCAGCTAGAATAGAAGAAGAAGAACACAGACAATATTGGAAAAACAACAGCTGATAAAACAAAAGAATGTCTCCATAAACCATATTGCTCAACAGCTGATGATAAGAAAAACAACCCAATATTGGAAGTATTACTACCAGTTCCATATGAAGAGAAGAAAGGTTTCTTGCCTGTGGATGTATCCTCCTAACACCCGAGGGACAATCCTGCTCTAGGGTTTTCTTAAGATTAGAATCAGGTACAGATGATGGATGGTTGTATTTGTGCCTATGGGATACTTCATGAATGTTTTGTCTCATTAGCTCTTGCTGCGAATATACATACATGTTATTAATCCCAACACCTGCAGTAAATCGATGCGTATCAGATATGGATCTGAGCTGCTCATCTTGAAGGTGCTCTGGATTTCTGCACAGAAAGAAATCAGGTGATATAATGAGCCATGAAAGCATAAATACTATGACTGGAATTAAACTGAAAGACACGTGCCTAATCTCCTTGCACAGAGCAGATGAACTATTTGCTGCTGCAGAAGTCTCCACCAGATTGGTCTTTACAGGAGTTGAAGCTATTGAACCCCCAGATTTGTATGTACCAAAACTCAAATGTGGCCAGTCAACAGCAAAGGCTTGCATATAATCAGGAAACACCACTGCATGTTTATCGTCAGATGAAGGCAATGCAGGCTCCTCCTTCCCCAAACTTAGCTGCTGCAAGTTCACAGCAGCTGATGATACTTCATCATTCAATGGTGCATCAAAATTTGGAAAACAAAATTGGAAGCCACTTCCAGTTCCTAAAATTCACAGTGAGGGGACAAGGAAAGAAAAAAAAAGGATTGTAAAATATATTTGGTGTAATAAAGAACAGAAAAGAGAACATTCTCATTTAAAAGGCCATTATATAAACAGTTATTTTACCTGACATATTACATCAAATACTTTAAAAAAAAATAATGTACCACTGGAAGATAATCATGCAGTATCATCACTTGATCTCCCATAATCACAATTTCAGAGAAAAACAGACATGAGCTTAAAACATAATTACTACAACCGTCTCAAAGCTCACTTGCTAAAGTACTTACCCTGAACTTGGGTTGTACAAATATGTTTCAGAATAAATTCACTTCTTTCATTATAAATAACTGAAACAATTTCACTTCATGAAAAACAAAATCTCCAGATGCATCTACTTATGCATATGCAGAAATTGCAGACATCCTGCATATATTATTGTTTACAGCAGGATCATAAAAATTGGCTGATAAAGTCTTGCACACGTACAAGATCAAACTCAAGTTAATATGGCGTCATGTAAAATCCTGGTTTTAGCATTAAAATGAATGTTCACTTTAACCTCTATAATAAATTGGCAAGACACTAAGGTAGTGTTTGAGAGTGTTGAAATGCTTTTCGATTAGAAATGCAGAAAAATAATATTTATTTATTTATTAAAAGTCATTTTTGCATCGACATATCAAAATAATCTAGAAACATAAACAAAATATTTTCAAGCAGATTTGTTTTCAAAAAAATCATGAACACAGTTTCTACCGCAAAAACAAACAGCCCATGAAACTCAGATTACTGAATCATGACCATCATTCTAGTAATGCTACAAACCAGAAAAAATAACACTAAAACCTACAATTTTTCCCTTATATGTCAATCTGGTTTGTAAATCATAACCCTGAATTGGGATCTGTTCTTGATTCTTGATCGAGTTCATGCTAGAAATCTGGGTCTTGGAGTGCCATTAAACAAAAACAGCAAATAATGAGTTATAACCAAAACTCTAATAAACCAATGCTTTAAAAACCAGGGACTCTTCAATTCTTGTCATCCCCCAAACTAGGTTTAAGTTTCCATAAGCAACCATCAACTTCAACTTAGCAATTCCTTTTCAGGCCATTTCTCAGCAGGAAAAACAGTGTCCATTTCTAAGAGCCAACATAATTTCTCTAGAATAGAAAATCAAATAACTAGGCTTTCCTAAACAATAATTCTCTTAAACATTGAGCTAAAAATTAAGGATAAATATAAAAAAAGCTATCTTCATTCTTATTCTTGATTTAAAAGAATGAGAGAAAGAAAGCCAACGCATGGCATCTAAAAATCCAGAAAACCAATAGCATATGCAGGAGTGCAGGAGCCTTGTTGCTTCATTTTTCTTAAGAAACACAAACATGAATCTGCTGGTTTCATTTTTGTTACAGAAAAAACCCTCAAATATGCAGACCGAAGTTGAAACAATTTAGCTTCCCTGTTGCTCTTGATCTAAAGATCCTCCATAACCATATAAAAAAACGCCTCCATTACATCACACCAATTAAAAGCCCCCCAAACCAACCGGAAAGGGGAACGGAAAGAAATGTGAAAGAAGAAAAGAGTGGTAGGCAAAATACGATGAAGGGATTGAGAAGGTTCTTGGAACTTTTTGGGTTGTGAGTGGCAGCAAAGAAGTGTGGTGAACAGATGAAAATTATGCTGTCACGTGAGATAGGCTATTTTTAATAGGGGTACATGCACATGCAATGATCTGGGCATGTCAGGTTTAAGACCTGCAACCCAGCCCATCAAATCAGTCACGTGACATTTGAAATTTTACATGCTGTATAACAATGGCTTACTAAATTGAATTGGGTCAGGTTAGATAAAAACTAATATAGCAGATTTTTCGGTTCTTTAAACACCCCTGGTAAATATTGCATCTGTGAGAACGTGCATGTAAATCATAGCACCATTTGCTTTTTGACAAAGGCAATATTGGCATTCTCAGAGCACATAATAACTGTTTGGCAAGGGATCACTAGCATTTATGGGGAAAGGAGAATAAAATATTAGCATCAAACTAAAACCATGTGAATTACCTTCACGATTATCATTCATGCAGCTCTGAGAATCATAAGTTTTATCCTTCACTAAACAATCACCCCCATGAGAATCGCCAACAACAGTATTCACATTTTCCTGTCTTCTACATGAAAAGGCAGATTCAGCACAATAAGAACCTGGATTCTTCTTAGCAGCATCCCTATCTGATACTTGTACCTTCTCTGATTGGTGGTCTTCATTTGAATTAGTTGCATCACCATAGAAGTTCGATTGATAAGAAAAGATATCAGTGCTGGAGGAGTTGGACACATTAAAATTATTTGACCCACCAACAGCTGTTTGCTGCTCAAACACTGGCAATTCATCATGAGAGCTTGCAGCAACACCAGACTCGTGAATTGTCTCAGGCACCTGAGTAGGATGTGGGCATTGCAGAAATTGGTGCATTTCTGGTGGAGATGGAGAAGAATCACATGAAGATTTATGACAGTCCTGGGATGAGTTTACTGAACCTACTACATCTTGAGGTGTGCAAGAAGTATCCATATTTTGGGAACCTTTGCTGCGCAGCCTACCCATCCTAACAATGTCAGCCATTGAAACATTTCCTGTAGTACCTCCAGACCAAGCAGCTTGAGTTCCTGATGACAGGTGTGCAGACGACAAAATGGTATCTCCAATTTCTGTAGCTTTAGCTTGCCTTCTGTCATCAGCATTGCAAAAATCACTGCAGCAGAATTTTCAAGATCAATCCAAAGAAATAATGAAATAATATATTCAATGAAAAACATTCAAATGAGGTAATAAGATTGTACATCTAGAAAAAACCCCATAAAAACAAGGACTGTAAATGTAAAACATTGAAAAGAATAATAGAAATTACAAGTCTTAGAAACTAGTTGGACCAAAATAAAGATATGACAGTGCGATATTATTTTTGGAATATGCTAAGGTCATGAATTTATAATCTATAATCTACAATCGAGTCAATTCCATGGTCATAAGTTCATTTCATTTAGAAAAATCTCTTTTAAGATATTAAAAGCACAACTATTTAATCTATATTTAGCACAAGCAGCGAAATTCACAAACTAAATACAATAGAACTTAGGAAGAAACAGATCATGTAACTAAGATGGCAAAAAGGTCCTAACTGCATAACATCACCCAGGACCAAGTGCAATGTTGCAATCAAAGCATCCTCATGGAAACAATAAGAAATCCCCTGGTTTTTATCTATATGAAAATTTCTAACCTCTAAAATGGGATAGACAATGCCATAATCTATTTGGGAAAAAGTCATGCACACGACCCTGAACATTTATAGGCACAGACATGAGTTTCTTCTGATCTCATTTCAAGAAAGGGGTAACTTGTGAGGTATTTAAAAATAAAGCAAAATTGTGCATGGTAGAAATCAGATGGATAGAACAAAGTGATGGATACATGCATGCAAATACACATACCCATATATGTGTGTTTAAAACTGACAAGACGATTTTAAAGGACATAGTAAACAACATTTGCTGTCTGAAACAAGAGGAACTTGACATGAGACAGACAGGTAAGCACATGCATCATTTTTGACTTCCGAGACTAATCACTAGAAAAATTAGTTAACATTTTTACGTTAATCCACCAAAACTACTAATTAATAGTAAGAAATAAAATTGAAGAAAACTAGGAAGGGGTATATTATAGTATAGTTATTGATAATCTGTTTTAGAACTTAGATGTATACTGGAGATCAATTGACTTGAATTCGTAATAGAACTAACTTGTTGAATGAAGGCTGCTCATTTGTCATTTTCACACGATATATTAAAGTTGGTGAGGGCCCCGAATGAGCAACCGACCCATTCTCTTTCCTATATGCAGCTGTACCAGGGTCTGAAGGGGACAAAAAATCACTTAGTAGGAGTATACAATAGCAAATCCAACTCAATATCACCATTTCATCCAACATAAGCGTCTAACATTGTTCAGTAAAATAAACACACCATTATTGCTGATTTGACATGATACACGCCCAACATTATATTCAACACCAGCTTTAGCTCCATGATAACCATTGTTATTACCCCGAGCCATTGATTCTAGTGTCTCCTTCATCTGCAGAAATGCAATCTATGAAATTAAAAAAATAATAATGCATGAATAAAACCCTAGTCTACGGTAAGAAGAATACAGTGATCCTGCTGGTGTAATCGGACAAATATAGCATACTGATTGATCTGGTGCAGCACAGAGAATAAATAATACCATTAAAAAAGTAGAGAGAAAAATACTAGAGACCAAAATTTACTAAATAAAAAAGCAGCAGAAATATGGTAATAGAAACCTTCAGCAGCCATTAAACACTAATTTTGAAACCCCTGGCAACTAAAAATCAACCTATAAATCGATCTCTTATGCTGAACAAGTTAATTCATGAGCAATATTTGGGAAATCATCAATGCATCCCAGACCGTCAAAGAAAAACCTTCTGTTTTGACACATTTCACATGCCAAAGTTTATAATCCATTGTAATGGAAAGAATACAGCCCCCTCCCCTACCCAAAAAGTAAAAACACTTGAGCTCTTATTTTTATAAGGTACCTCTTTTCTTCTTTCACGTTTGCTCTTCACTTGATGAAAAGGATCTACACAATTGAAAATACTAATTTAATAAGGACTTCTAACCAAGCACATCACAATCGGTAAGCTTTACATTAAAGAAATGAATCAGATCAACTAACTATAGGAGAAGTGGATTGTCCACTATCAAGATCTATATATGAACCCTATATTAAGGCTCCAAGGGTAACTCAAGCCGAAATCTCTTATCAAAGTTACATATTGCCCACCAAGAGAAGTTTTTCTTTGCAATTTCTTTGATTCTATTTCTGCAAGCAAAATCACGCTAGACCAGAAAAAGGATTACAAAAAAGGTATATGTTCACTAAATTAAAGACAGTTAAATATTTATCCATAGTCTAGAAAACATAGCAAATACAAAATAATCAGCATTCACCAATGCCTTGCTGTGAATTAAAAACTGAAGAAAATTAGGTTCCGTTTTTTTACAAAATTAATATGATGCAACTGCATTTGGGACTTGGCGTTTTCTTATAGCATAAAAAAAGAATTGAAAATTAAATTAAAAAAACTTTCCCCCATATAATCACAAGGAAAAAAAGTAGCGGTACTGGTTATTTTGTACAGTTTTCCCGACAACCAAACAGAATTCAACTGAGAAAACCGGGAAAAAAATCCACTGCCAAAACCCTAAGCAACAAAACTGTGTACTCCACTCAATACCACTATTTTTATCAACAAAACACGCACTGAAAACACTCAAGAAAAATTCAAGTAACCTTGATTAAGGAGGTTTTGAACGGCGGCATCAGCGTCCATATTAAAATCGCAAAGCACTGAATAGATCTCTGCGTCCGTACAGTTCTTGTTAACAATCTCTTTAATATTCTGCACTACCTTTTTTGACGCCGCCGGTATCTGCATAACTTCCCCTTCGTGTTTGCTTTCACTACCCGTCTCTTCTCTGCTCTCTCTCTCTCTCTCTGTATTTGTGTGCCTGCGGCCTCTTCTTTATGGATTATCAGATTCCCAACAAAACGGAATAAAAACCTATTCTTATCAATTTTTTGACTCTCTTTTAGGTCTATTTATATCGTTTTTTTCAGAAGTATAAACCGTCTTTTTATTTTTTAAGTTATAGCGCTCTAGAGAGCTGTTTGAGATGGCGGTTGCGGTAATTTTTAAAGTGTTTTTTGTATTAAAATATATTAAAATAATATTTTTTTATTTTTTAAAAATCAATTTTGATATCATATTAAAATAATTTAAAAATACCAAAACATATTTAAAAAAAAAAAAACTGAAGCGGTGCCAAACGGGCTCTAATCTAGCAAGTTTTTTGGTTTTATTTTCTTGCGGTTCATTATCTGCCGTTCGATTTACATGCGTTTGAGAATCTAGTGGGTCCCGCGAAGGAGATTTTTTGCGATATTTAAAAGAACGGTGTGACTGTGTAACGGATATGATGGTGGGATTTTGTGTGGTTTTGTTTTGGGTTGTGGTTTTTGATGGGGATTTTCAAAAAATAAACTTCAAATTTAAATAGTGTTTGTTTTCTGATTCAACTCTTTCTTTGAAAACATTATTTTATTTTATAAATATTAAAAAAAAAAAACAATATCTCTAGCACAATATTTATTATGTGTCTACAGTACTCACTTATTAAATATCTTTGGGAGTATGATTGAGTTTACTTTTTAGTGTTTGACAATACTATATTTATTATGCCTCTACAGTGGGGAGAGCTGAAAAAAAGTTAAAAGGGGAAAAATTGTTTTCATTTTTAATTTTTCATTTTCATAACTCCAACGAAAAAATTATATTGAAAAGTTAAAATAGTATTTCAAGTTGAAGAGTTATTACTACATATTGATCAAAAGAGCCAGAAAAATATTTGATATATTTCTATGCAAAAAAATGGCTGTGATTTTATTTATATCAGTTATTTATTATCAATAAGTAGTTACATCAATATTATATATACTAAAATATAATTAACTTTCTAAATGCTTTTTCTTTCATTGGAGTGCAAATATAAAAAAAATATTATATTTACGTTATTCAAAAAGTCATATTACTAATTTAGCTTCTCCCTATAGCCTTTTCCCTTTGAGATTCTCCTACATGTTTGTTTAGAAGTGTTGTTAAAGTTGTTTTTAAATTGTTTTTTTAGAAATGCATAAAAATAATATTTTTTTATTTTTTAAAAATTATTTTTGATACTAGCATATTAAAATAATTAAAAAATACAAAAAAATAATCAAACTTTAAAAAAAAAATTGAAAAGCAGTGTCAAAAAGGCCTAAACCTTACCCAATTTTTGGGTAATGTTATGGATTCGAGGAGTGAATTTAATTCTATTAAAATAATATTATTTTAAAAAACTAACAAATCAAGTTGAATTATTATTAAGGTATTTTTTTTAATTTAGCCTAGACTAAATACTGATTATTATTATTATTATTATTATTATTATTATTATTATTATTATTATTATTATTATTATTTAATAAATTTAAAAGGAAAAACACAAGCGTAGGTGATATAGTCTGTTGTTGTCGTGGTTAAGATTGAAAAAAAAAAGTTTCATAAAAAATATTTTTAACTACGGTTCATAACTGAAATTAAAGTGTTTGGTTAAAATTGCGGTTGAGTTTGAGGTTTAATGAAAAAACAATCATTAAGAGTCACACCTCGATCCTTTTGAAACCGTCATTTATTTTTATTTTTAATATCAGAATATAAAAATAATTTAAAAACATAAAAAATATATTTTAATTTTTTTATTTAAAAAAACATTTTTTAAATGAATTGTCAAATAGCCATAAATTATATGTCCCAGCTATCCTAATGACATCCAATTTTTACTATTTTTCTTTTGATTTTTTTTATTCAGGTCGGTGGTGCATCTCGGAAAGGGGAAATTGTCTTTCAAGTTTCAACCCCACCATAGAAAGTAAAATGTTCAATAAAAATGCAATTAAGGACCCCTTCATTTTGCGTTAAAATATCTCCAAGATAAAAATAAGAATATATCGATTTTTTTAAAGTTAATATATAAAAATAATAATAAAATAACATAATTAGAATTTTTTAGATAAAATCTCGTGATTTAAAAAACACAATATATTAAGATGTTGCTAATGAAAAATATGTTTTTTTTTTCAAATAAATTGTTACACAAATTGACATGAATTACAATAATGATAGATAAGATTAAAAATGATAGAGAAGATTAAAAAAAAACAGAGAGATTCAAGAGCAAATTGAAAATTTGATTACGATATAATTAATATTTGTTTGGAAATGTGGTTGAGGTTGTTCTTGAAATTGTTTTTCATTTAAAAATTTATCAAAATGATATTTTAAAAATATAATAATATCAGCACATGAAAATTATATAAAAATATCAAAAATATTTATTTTAAAATAAAAAAATTTAAAAATTATTTTTTTTCAAAAATATTTTGGAAAGGCAATGCCAAACAATAGCTTTAGTAAGATAAATCCAACTTCAAAATTAAGAGTTGATGATTGTATAAAAATAGTTTTGTCCAAAAGTTATTTTTATTTCCACAAAAAAAGGGATTTTCCTCAAGATCAACCATGTTAAATATATATATAAATATTATTATTATTATTATTATTATTATTATTATTATTTAAAATCGTTTTTTCATCTGAAATCTTTCCCAGGCATTTTTACTTATGAAACCACAAGTCATTTTACTCTTATTTTTTATATAATTATTAATTAATATGCTACGTAAGTTCATAAATCCTAAAATTTAAATTGATAATAACTAGCTTGTGAAAGGAACTTAAATTGATTACAACTAATTATTTTTATTCATCATGACTATAAATTAACCTAAGAAGTTTTAAAAAATTAAACGAATTACAACTAATCATTTTCATTGATAATTATCATAATTATCAACTAAGAAAACCCTATTAAAACTTAACTTGACTAGAACTAGTCATTTTCTTTAATAATAATAATTAAATTAAATATACTTTAAATAAAATATTTTTAATATTCATGTCAAAAATAATTTTTAAAAAATAAAAAATATTATTTTAATATATTTCTGAAAATAAAAAGCAATGCATGGTAGAACTTTATTACAACGGCATGATGCAGGAAGGTGTAAGGTCTGATGGGACAACCCCTTCGAGTCACCCCTCGATCCTTTTGAAACCGGAACCTTGACGATGGGAGCAACAGCTGAACGAGGACTAGGAAAATAAGTATTTAATATAAAAAAAATTTATTTTATTTTTTACTTTAAATTAAATATCAAAAATATTTTTTAAAAAATAAAAAAAAATATTTTATTTTTTACTTTAAATTAAATATCAATAATATTTTTTAAAAAATAAAAAAATATTATTTAATATATTTTTAAATAAAAAATATTTTCAAAACAAAATAAACGTATTTCCAAACCATCACAAACTCATAATCATGTGACTCCAGACTCAAACAACACCTAAGTCTAGCATTACTAGAACCAACAAATGGATCTGACAGACACTACTAGACCCAGTGCATGGGCTTGGCAGTGTGCCGGGCCAATGAGGTGGGCTTGACTCTTGTTATTTAAGGATGCCGAGTCCAATAATTTTTGTGCTTAAAATTGTGGTTAAAATTAATTTTTATTTAGAAATATATTAAAATAATATTTTTTATTTTTTTAACATATTTTGTATATAAACACATTAAAATAATATAAAAACATTAAAAAAATTAATTTGAAATAAAAAATAAAAATTCATTTTTTTAAAATATTTTTAAAACGCAGTGTCAAATACTTTACCAGTATCACATTTTAATAATGGATGGATTCATTACGCATGAATTTAAATAAAATAATTGGATCTAATGTCATCAATTACACACACACACATAATCTTAAAAGAATTATTTCTCAACAAATAAATTTAATTATACACTCTTATACTGCAACAACATCATTAAATATTTTATGATCTCTCATGGTTTATCATATTTTTATTTTTCATCCGGATAAAATAAGTGAAATATAACTTATAGTATATCTTAAAATATCACAAAATAAATAAATTACACTCTAGTTTCTCTTTTCCACAAAAAAAAAAAAAACTTGTAGGATATAAATATATTATTAGTCATTCAAAACAAAAATTTACACTGTTAATTCTATATTGTTTATTTATTTATTTTTATAAAAATATACTTACTTTAAGCATATAATAGTCCTCAAATTTATATACATATAAAAACTTTGTAAGCACTAGTCACAAATCAGTTTGGCCTATCAGATATCAATTATAAGCTATCAATCATTTTCATTAGACAAAATTAAATAAGATGACCAGTCAATAGTAATTATTCAATGTCATCAATAATTTTAGCAGGTTTTGGAGGTTGTGGCCTTGTTTGTTTCATCATCATCACTGGAATGTTTTTGGGATCAATATGCGTGTGCTTATGTTCTCGAATTACATGCGACAAAGTCAATGAATGTCAAGGCCAAGAATTAAGTGTGAGAATTGCGAGCACGTTTTCCACCAATTTACTCGACGTGTCCACCAATTTCACATGAAAACAAATCTTGACGAACTCACTGCCTTCGATCGCCATAAAAGCGAGTTAAGAAATCTTGCACCACTTAGTTCCAGCAATCCTGACGAATTCTCTTAGGACCGGACGAACTACTTCACTATCAAATTACCTTCAAATTGTTGAACTTTTGAGATTGTTCTGGGTTATCTTTACCTTCAAATTGTTGAACTTTTGAGATTTATAGTTTGGTGTTATTATTATTTCATTGATATGCTCAGTGTATAACTTATCATATATAAAAGAAGTTTCCCGAGGAGGGTGATGCGAAGATAGAGGGTTTGCGACCCGTGCAGTATGTCCCGAGTTCGAGTCAGGACATGCACTCTTTGTAAGAGTCTAAGATAACCGAGTTTTTACTCGCGTATCTAGATCCATAAAATATATTTTTCATAGAATTAAGTTTACTCAGCATAAAAAAAATGTTTATAAAAGGTGGGGGATCTAATTCTAAATATACTCCAACTTCAATGCTTATTCTTAATTCCTTGGCCATGGAACTAAAAAACCTTCCCTTAATTTTCTCATTCTCATAACCTATTACTGGGATTATCGAAGATTAGGTTTCGGCGATATCAATTCAGTGAGTGAGTTTGTTTTCTTCTCTCCTGTTATTTAGAACCAAAAGCTCCAGTTTTTAAAACAATGATGCAGCAAGATGTATTCCACATGTTCAAGCCCAGTTACCATGCGAAATAAATTATACCACAATGTTGAAGCGAGTTATTAAAATCGTACGCAATTAAGATTTTTTTTAATAATATATAAGTTGTTTTTCAAAATATTTTTTTTTCATAAATATATTAAAATAATATTTTTTATCATTTAAAAATTTATTTTTAACATCAACACATCAAAACAATTTAAAAACATAAAAAAAATTAATTTAAAATAAAATAAAAAACATATTTTCAAAAATATTTTTCAAACATATTCTCATTAATGATGTAGTAGCTGGTAGCTGGTGCTAAACATTGATTTTTGCATCTGCAAGCGAATGTGCTGACAGCAACTTGTAACAAAAGAGTGGCCCTTACTTGATGGAATCGATTGTATATAATTATATTACGGCTTTAAATGGGGAGAAAAAAGAACCCAGATGCTAGGAAGTTTTTCCCAACAACAACATACGCGTTGGTGACATTCGAAAGAGCGACAAGCTGCGTTTTGACGGTTAGATGAACTAGAATCAAAACCTAGAACTCCACCCTCAAGTGTGTTGACTTCTTGTTGGAAGTGTTCGGTAATAACACCTTGATCTCTAGAATAGAATCAAAAGATATTTCCCTCGTCTGAGATCATGCTGATTTAGCATGGACGAACATTTTCTCTCCAAAACAATAGCGGAAGAGTTCAGCGGGCCATCACCAAGAACAGAGCATCCCTCTAGCTACCTTGATCCTGGCCAGTCTCTACCTGATGATTTCATTATCCCCATCATAACAACACCAAGCACCTCTTCATTTGTAAATCCCATATCCAATCTGAACAAAAAGAAAACAAGACTCGCTCACCGATCCCACTCAGCTCCTTCTGTGTTTACAAACACCAAGGATTTTCTTACAAATTCTTTTGACCCCCGGCCGGCCCCAAAATCGACTCCTTTGATTGTTCGGCAGGCTTTTATTGGCGTGATCTTATATGTATTGGTCGTTGTGTTCATATTCCTTGTCGGTGGTAAATTCAAGGGCACTCAAACAGTCAAGACCGTCGACGCCTTGTACTTCACCGTGGTCTCAATGTGCACCATTGGCTACGGTGATATAGTTCCAGATACAGCATTTACCAAGTTGTTTACTTGTGCATTCATTTTGGTTGGTTTTGGTTTCATCGATATTTTGCTAAATGGTTTAGTCACGTACATTTGCGATCGGCAGGAAGCAGTTCTGTTAAGCACAATGGATGAGAGCAAGTCCATCACCATGGTTCAAGCTTATATGATAGACAAAGCTAAAGGGAGGATGAGGATCAGAATTAAAGTGGGTTTGGCTTCAGTAGTTGTCATTGTTTGCATTGCGGTAGGAACTATTTCAGCGCACTACCTGGAGAAGTTGGGTTGGGTTGATAGTTTTTATCTGTCTGTTACTTCCGTGACAACCGTGGGCTATGGGGATTTCGCTTTCTCGACCATACCTGGAAGATGTTTCGCCATTATTTGGCTATTAGTAAGCACATTGGCAGTTGCCAGGGCATTTCTCTACCTGACTGAGCTTAGGATTGACAAGAGAAATCGCAGGATTGCGAAATGGGTTCTTCACAAAAAGATGACACTGGGCGATTTAGTAGCTGCAGACCTTGACAATGATGGATCCATCAGGTAATGTTCATGATTTTCTATAAACAGGATTCTAGTTACAGCTAGGTTGATCAAAATCCTAATAACCCTTCTCTAACTGCTATATTCTTTTACTTTACCCTCCCAACCTGATATTTCCAAACTTGATCCAATAACTTGGAACAATAATGCGGTGTTGTGATAGAAATAAAAACAGGGTCTCTCTAATCTTTGCATAACTATCAGGCAACATTGATCTGGGAAGAAAGAAGCATAAATACAGCTTACATCTTAGATTCCAACGGATGTCCTTAAAGTTATATTGACAATTGCAAGGCAAAACATCAGAGTTAGACCATGGAACAGCCATCATGTTCCGGAGTGGCAACAGTAGAAATGAATAATTATGATCATCAATTGCGATAGCTAAAGTGCAAAAGTTTTTGAATGAATTGTGCAGATTAGGACCTAGTCTGTTTTCCAGTAGGAATTTTCATTGCAGTTCCATGCGATCATGATGGAAATTAAGAGTAACTACTATTGTGATCTAAAGGGGAAATGGTGTATTCAGTTCCAGATTTTAATTTGAGCCTCACATTCAAGAGCGATAAACAGATACAGATGAAACTACTGGGTGGGATTGCCTAAAGAGGAAATTTGTCCAGTTAGACGACCGCCATCAGAATTATGTATGCCTTTGAACATAAATGTATAAAAATTCATTTTAATATAAGGAATGCTTCTTCCACTTCAATACCTCCATGCTTGCCAAACATTTTGAATGATGAGAGCAGTACTTGGTAGAACAGCCTCCCCGGTTTCAGCCAAAAACTCTGTAGATGCTGCAACCAGTTAATTGAGCACATATCTAGCAAATTTGGTGTTTGTAAATCAGATTATACAGCATTTTTAAGATTTCAATGCGATCAAATTGTATGTGCTTGATACACTTTGTTGGTTTCTTTTATGGTTGCAGCAAATCTGAATTTGTTATATTCAAGCTTAAGGAGATGGGGAAAATAGATGAGAAAGACATCCTACAGATCTGCAACCAATTTGATTCATTAGATAGTACCACCTGTGGCAAAATCACTCTTGCGGATCTCATGCAAAGTGACTAGGGCTGTGCATGTTTTACTATTGGAACAGGCCATCCAGATTTTTCCAGCAGGACTTGATGATCTCCAGTGTAAACAAGAAGAAAGGTAATAATACAACAAGCCATGGTATCATTTTTGAGATTTTTGTTTAATTACTCGGTTAATGGTAATATTTGAACACAAATAAAAAGTGGATTAACATCTTTTTTTCTGGGTTGAAACTTTATCATAACTTAATATTCAACATAGTCATTTTAATATGGAATATTAATTCTTTGTTTGGCATTGCGGTCTAATTGTGTTTTGAGAACAATTGAACTTTTTTTAGGTTTAAAATAATTTTTTTTTGTTGTTATTAAATAGCTTTTACATGCTAATATAAAAAATAAAAAAAAATATTATCTTAAATATTTTCAAGTAAACGCATTTGGCTTTGGGAAATGGTTCTTGAACGCTAAATGAGCCACACAATGAAGGTGACGAGAAGATTATTTCATCCAGCATCATAACAGCAAAATGAAGGAGGCCATTAAGAAAAAGAACGTGCATTTGAGTGCAAATTACCATTCCAGTTCCAAGTTTACTATCCTTAGATTGATGAAAAATAGACACTAGAAAACACAATAACCTTATTAAATCATAAACTTTCATACAAGGATGCATGAGATCGGTGCCTCAATACTCAAAATCTGCACCCTTCAGAGAAAATCACTAATTTGAAAGCGAATGCAGGTAAAGTTTGTGCAAAAACATAGCCCTCACCTGCCGGAGGAAAACAGACGGTGATAAAACGAAACTTCAACTGATTTCCACCTTCCTCGGCATCATCCTCATGATTCTACAAAGATGGATAAACTCTGAAGCCATCTTCAACACACGACCATGATTGCCATCAAATATTTAGAAGGTTAGAGGAGAAATAGGCCCACAAGATTAAAAAAATTATAAACTCGATCAATAGACTTACTTCTGCCTAATAGCAACAGCACTCTCATGAAGCTCTATTATTTGCTGCACCTTAAGATTTCCATGCCTCTCATTATCATTCAGCACCAAGGCTGAGACATTCAAATGCTACAAGAATGCCTCGTCTCATCCAAACCCCTGACTATGATCTCTTCATTACAATTGTCCCCGCCGAGGAATAAAGGACAGTGATGTGAATTAGGAAAACTAATTTGAGTTTAGAAGAGAGTTGATCAACAATTCGATACGATTTTGTGAACCTTTCCATACCACCAAAAAAATCAAAATTATTAAAATTGCAAAAATGGTCAAAAAGCTGGTCTGTGTTGGAAGCAAAGCACATAAGCGCCTTCTTCATTACAAGCCTACAAAGCACCATTATAGCACCACCGCCACCGCCACTCTGACACATCATCTCTCCTCTTCTCTCTCTCTCTCTCTCTCTCTCTCAAGTTTGAAACGCAACGAGCTGAGTATGAATTTGATTTGGGCAGACTTTTAATTGATTGTTAGGCCTGGATTTGTGGCTTGCTGAAGCCTGACGGGCTGGTAGAAAATCTTAATACTAAACTGTTGGATTTGGGCCTATACGAAAGAAATATTTCCAAGGAACCGTAAGCCCTTACATCTGATGTAAATGGGCCTTAGATAAGAGAAGTATACAGTTTATTGTTCGTTAAAAAGTTGTACACTTTCAGAAAAAAATAGTCTGGAGGAAAAATCTAAAAAATACACTCCAATTGTATACATAATCTTTGATGATATCAATTTTATACTCAAATTTTCAAAAATTATCAACCTTCTGATTGATTTGATTTTTTTATCCATATTCGTATTTATCTTATATTATTATTATTTTATAATTAAAAGACGTCAAGTTGTATAAAATTTGATGATTTCATTAAATGAATCTAAAGAAAATATAATAAAAAAATCAAGAGTATTATTTAAAGATAAAAATGATAAAAAAAAATCTAAATAAAAAAAAAATCTACCCTTGATAGTCTTAACTCTAAGAGTATATTTGATTTTTACATGAAAATAAAAGGGAAATATTCCACAATCAAACGCCGCTAACGAGCTGAAAAGGTTGCCATGATCAATCAGCAAAGAAAAGGGCGTGGGTTCATGACCATGGCTCAGGGCCCCACTCTTATCTTGACCATGGCCCAGGGCCCCACTCCACTGTGGAGTGGGCCTACATGGGTTCCGTTGAATACGAGTCTTTTTCCTTGATTTCTTCCCTACTTGGATTTGGTAAAATGTTGGGCCCACATGAAATGACATTGAAGATGACTCATTCTCGAGCCCATTATTTGATCTCCAAAAAAAAGTTCCGGAGGTTGATCCCAAATCCATCAACCCTGGCTCTGAGCCGGGACTGGTTCGGCCTTAAGACTTGGATATTTCTTTCTTAAGAAAAACATGAAATAAAGTTATTTTGGAGTTTTTTCTCGCTTTTAATCCAAAAAATAATAAAATGATTTTGTAAACCATATCAACCCGGCAGAGTTTCTTAACTATACCGACACACGCGCGCGCGCATATATAAGTAAGCATGACAAGCTACTCGTCAACAATGTCCACTATGAACTGCACAAAACGTGATTTTGACCATCTCCTAATTTCACACTCAGGGAATCATTCACTAGGAAAGACAGAAGCCTTGCATTGCCTCGGACACGAAATTACTGACCACTGAAACAACGATGGTAAATTGACATGTCAAGGAGAGGAAAATAAAGTGAAACGTCTTTTGATCTCTTAAAAAGACATATACATATATATATATATGTGTGTGTGTGTGTGTGTGTGTATAAAACACAATTCTGATAAAGTAGCCAATACAAATTGTAGTTGTTGACGATATATACATCAATCAATCACCACCTAGGAGCTATGATCGATGGAAGAAGTCGAAGTTGATTCGACATAAAAAGAAAAAAAAATTGCTAGCTCTACCGAGGATGTAAGTATCTAGGTCAATTTGTCTGGTAACCCCAGGAACCAGTTTGCCAACCGAAAGTATAATAAGCAAAGAGATTAATTCTAAAAAATTACATTTAGATAGCGTGCCCCAAGTGCTTCCTTTTTTTTATCGAGTCATTTTCCAGCTAAATATTATTTATATACCAAAAAATAGAAAGTTGATGATTCGGGGAAGTCAAGTGATCAAGGAGAGAGATGCTTCTGTGTGATTTTTTTTTTTTTATCACAGAGTTTTAACTTGTAATTTTGAGAATTAAAACTCTCTTAAAGTTTGTAACTTATACGTAGATATATTTACTATCAATGTTCATAATTTTATGTATGCACATAACTTATTGAAGATATAGTTTTCTATGATTTCAAGTTACCCTGGAATATAAAATAGATTATCATATATATTTCTTATATTGAAAAGATCAGCACAAGAACAAAAACTATTGCCTGTTCATGGTAGATAGTCCTGACTGTAAAGCACACTCATGCACATAAAAGAAGAATATATATCTTAATCTCAACAGGTGTTCAACCATGTAGAGCTACAGGGATTTTCTGCTTTAAATTTGCACCAAAACTGGTTTATATTACCAAGTAACAGTTATCTAGGGTTCATATATTTTGCTTTTATGATGTGTGGCTCTGTCTTAATTTTCCCAGCCGTTGATTTTGGCTTTATGTCCTTTCCCTTATGAATATCAATCTACTCTTGTTTTTTATTTATATATATATATATATATATAAAGGAAATTAATTAGGCAAGATGTATTGCTTTCGTCTTCAATGGCTCTGAGCATCCGTTTATCGCTCACATGCATGGCCTGGTAAAAGAGAAACCGGGCTGAATTGGTGTTAATTATTGGTATCTAGAAGAAAGCTTACAAAAACAAGGTCAATCTCTCCATCCCTTCCCCCTCTCTACTTCATCTCTTTTCAAATCTTCAACTGGTTTTAATAATTCGATGTGGTGGAGCCGAGCAACTGCCCTTTGAAACTGCTAAAGCAGCGCTCTCGAGTGAAACATTGACCTTTGTGATGCTAGAGTCCGAGCACAAAACGCTCGAACCAGTCGGTCTGTGGATATAAAATATAGCCACAGATCAATGTCATCATCTGTCGCTCTCATCCTCTCTCCAAAGAATAATATCTTCATTGGTGGAGTGGAAGATCGATGGGCGTTTTAATTATCTTAATTAATCGAGATTAATTAATCTAAGACAACAAGTAACCTTGGCGTGGAATAGATTCTCACAGTCTAAACACTTCGGTGGTTGGGAGCTACACAGTCAAGAACAATTCAAGTCCTGGACACACCATTATTTTTAAAATAATCTGCTCACGTTTGAATATTTCCTTTGGCTGGTGTTTAATTATTGAATTAACTGTCAGTGTGATTCAGGAATTATTAAATTAAAAACCCTGACACGCATTTTTTCATAAAGTAGCAGAAACTTATATCTGTTGGGTAGATATATAGAAATTCAGTACAGTAACGAAAGTCAATTGTCATACTTTTGCAGGCACAATTTCACAATTATTTGGTGTTTTTTTTCAACTTTTTCAATATATATTTCTCTGACCGTATATGACTCCAGGTTTGCTGTCATGCTTGTCCACTCAAGTCGTTCTTTGCTTACCAAGCTCGTGAATTTGTTTAATGGAATGACAGGCATGATCTGCGTTTCATCCATGGAATCAACATTTTAACGTGAGAACTGTGAACGAGAATCGAAAAAATTGAGGTTTCGACATGATCAATGCCTAAACCGTGATGGATTCGATAAGAAAATTTGAATTCAACGTCCAGTTTATATTATTAAAAGAGTTTGGGATCAATAGTGAAAAGAATTTTTAAAGTTTAATAACTAAAATATAAAGAATTAAAGTTCAGAAAGATCTTTTCGAATTTCGATTTTGAAGCGTGAACTGGTTGTTTATTAAATATGGTTCAAATTTTTTTATTTTATTTTTATTTTTTAAAATGATTTTGGATTGTTTAGACGTACTAATGTAAAAGAATTATTCTAATATATTTCAAGTAAGAAAATACTTTAAAAACACAAACGTTATCTAATTTCAAATTCTCTCGAAATACAATTTCTTTTTTTTATTGCTATAAAATATATTTCTCCAACAAAACAAACTGCGGGGGCTCGTATCAACTTGGGATCATTCTAAGACTGGTTCCCGAGCCATGAGATGAGAATGTATCCATTTCTGTCTCCTCTGCGGTATCACTCGGTCGAAAATTATCTGGTGGAGATGGCATCGTGCTCCCTTCTGTGGCTGTCTGGTCAGCAGAGCTCATTGAAGCCTGATTGTGATTTAAGTTATCTGACCTAACCACACAAGACAATTGTAGCATCTGTTAAGACTTTCTGCACTCGATCAAATAATTATATGTGTAAGGTCTCGCGAGGGACTCTCGGAGCAATATTCAGACGGCAAAATCATACTTCCATCATTACTTGGGTCTGGATAGAAGCTAATTTAGTTCAATTTTCGCTGCATTTTGACCATCTTGGCTTAATATTCCGACTAATTCTGCAGCAATATTAATTATTTTTAATAACTGGACATCTTTGTAGGGTTAAGGAATTGATTTTATTTCATCTTTACTACCATTCGACACCTTTTAAAGCAATGGTTCTCTACCAAGCCCAAGAAGTTCGCTAGCTAGCTACCCCATGTCAAAATTATGTTAAAAAATAATAATAAATAATTTATTGACTTTTATTCTACCTTAATGTTTCCTTAACTTGGAATCAAAGTTTTCACTTGTAAATAATTAGAAGTTAGAATCTCATTGTTTTTAATTAAAATAATACAATTAAGTATAAAATAGTGGTTAAGTTTTTTTTTTTAATTAAAATGATAGGCTGTACAAGTTTCAAGTCTGAATAATTTTATCTTGAAAAGGTGTTATAATAATTTAAATCTTTTAGTAAAGTGTTGGGATCTAATTATTTAATGCAATTTATATAAACAAAGATATATATATATATATATATATATGTTGGAGATTGTGAGATGGCAGCTGCGCATGTCCTGTGCAGAGTTTATTCCTGCGCAATAAATGCTTCACCAACGGTCTTATTTTTTAGCCTTCCCGTTAGTTGCTGTAATTAGTTCTTCTTCTTTCCTTGTATATAAACTGCAGGATCATACATAATAAATTATGATGTTCATTCCAGTTTCACTGTAATCCCGTTTCTCTCTATTTTTGCTGTAACAATCAGCACATTATCATTTTCTTCATGGTATCAGAGCTGTGATCTTGCTACCTTTGCTCTGCATTTTTTTTTTCCTCTCTTTCTTGTTGGTTGCTGATAAACATGGATGACCATGTGGTTGCTGATAATTCTAAAAGAATTGTTGCTGCCTTTTCAAGCTTCGACAGTGAAGCCAACTCTTCTCAAAAAGTGACCACTGTGTTGCTAAATGAATTTAACTACTTACCATGATCAAGAGCTGTCACCATTGCTCTTGGAGGGAGATCTCGTTTGGGATTCATTAACGGGAAAGAGAAGGCCCCCGATAGCAGCGCTCCAGGATACGAAAATTGGCTAGCAAAAGACCAAATGGTGATGTCCTGGATTCTGAATTCGATGGAACGAAACCTTGCTGAAATGTTCAGCTATTATCAATCTTCTTTAGAACTGTGGGAAGCTGTTAGAGACATGTATGGCAATCAGAATAATTCAGCTCGTATTTTTCAAATACAACAAGAAATCGCCAGCCTTCATCAAAATGGGCAGCCCTTTGTTACTCTGCTAAGCAAGCTTAAAAGCTTGTGGAATGAATTGGAAGTATACAGACCACATTCAATCGATCCAATTGTCTTGCGCAACCGAAAGGAAGAGGACCAAATTTTCCAGTTATTAGCTAGTCTGGGATCAGACTTTGAAGATTTAAGAAGCCATCTTTTGATGAATGATGAGCTTCCATCCTTGAAGGGTGTTTGTGCCACCATTCAACGTGAAGAAATTAGAAGGAAAGTTATGGCCCGTGAACACCCATCAAAAATTGGAGATGCTCGTGCATTTGTTGCCCAAAAATCTGCAGAACTGGGCTCCTTCAACGCTGCCAACAACATTCGTTCATCTGCTGCCCAGAATCTTGCAGAACATGGCGCCTTCAACGCTGCAGAGGCTCGAGCGTATGTTGCCCAACAATCGGCAGAAAAGGGATTCTTCAAAGGTAAGCGTTCCAACCTTAAATGTGCACACTGTAATTCCATGGGTCACTCCATGGATCGTTGCTGGGGATTGCATCCTGAATTGAAGCCGAGAGACATGCCCAATCGACACAGTAGTCAGAAAAGATTTTTCAAACCCAAAGCTAATGTTGCTCATATTTCGGAATCTATGTATACTAGCCCAATGTCCTTGCTAAACGAATTTGCAAGTTTCCTTCAAGAAAAAAGAAACTTTGGAGGAGATGGATCGTCTGTTGAAGACGCCAGTGCTCTGTTGAGCAATTTTAACATCTCATGTGCCCGTGATGCCTTTAACGGGTCTTCAACCCGTAATGCTTTGAACGGGTCTTCAAACCGTGACATGAATGGGCTGTCACGTGCGGGCAATACTGCTTTTTTAAGCAATTTCGGTGACTTTACTGGAGATTCAAACCGCGAAAATGCGGACAAATTTGAAGGTATTTATATTGCTCTTTTAACTGCCTTAGAGTTAAGTAAATTGCATGATATTTGGGTTGTGGATTCAGGTGCTAGTGATCACATGACACATAATTTAAACAAAATTCATGATTTTACCCCGTTCCCGATACCATCTTTTGTCTCGATTGCAAATGGATCTACGGCAGCAGTAAAAGGCAAGGGAAAAATTAAAATTGCGTCAACCACTATTAATTCCGATATTTTATATGTGCCTTCTTTTCCATTTCAGTTATTATCTGTTCGAAAATTAACTATTTCCCTTAATTGTGATGTTATATTTACTCCGTTTAAGGTGATTTTTCAGGACCATCACACCAAACAGAAGATTGGTGAAGGATTTCATTTGAATGGGCTTTATTTTTTCTGTGATTCTGAAGTTCCGAAAGGATTACAAGCTTTTTATTCTCCTATCAATGATCATCGTTTGTGGCATTTTCGTCTGGCTCATGCATCCGATTCTGTCATCTCAAAAATAAAACCAAATCTGTCAAAAAAAACGTATGATTGTGAGACGTGCCATTATTCCAAATCAAGTAGACTGCCATTTAAATTATCTGTGTCCAAAGTTTCTCAGGTTTTTGAACTTATTCATTCAGATGTATGGGGACCTTTTTCTATATCAATTGATGGGTTCAAATATTTTGTCACATTTATTGACGATTTTTCAAGAGTTACATGGATATATTTATTAAAATCAAAAACTGAAGTTTTTCATTGTTTTAAAGATTTTCACAAACTAGTTTCTACCCAATTTTCTACAAATATTAAAATTTTCCGATCTGACAATGGGTCTGAATTTACATCGCATGATATGGAAAATTACTTAATTTCTAATGGAATAATTCATCAAACTAGTTGTGTTAATACTCCTCAACAAAATGGAATTGCTGAACGCAAGAATCGGGATTTATTAGAAAAAACTAGAGCAATAATGCTTCAAATGCATGTTCCAAAAAAATTTTGGTCCTATGGAGTTCTTACTGCTACTTATATTATTAACCGCTTACCCAGTCAAGTACTGGATTTTCAGTGTCCTCTTGAAATATTGCAGGGCAAAACTCCCAATATCTCGCATTTGAAGATTTTTGGATGCCAGTGCTTTGTTCACCTACATTCAAATCAACGTGATAAACTTGACCCTCGAGCTATCAAATGTCTTTTTTTAGGGTATTCACACACCAAGAAAGGGTATAAATGTTACGATGCTACTCGTCAAAAATTGTACGTTAGTCGAGATGTTCGATTTGTCGAAACCAGTCCTTATTTCGCTGCACCCAACCAGGGGGAGTCCCTGGAGGACTTAGTTCCATTACCTAGAACAGAGATTTGTAGCCTCGACTTGGCTAGACCCCATGATCCTCCTCTTAATCCTTCCTGTCCCATTGACATTGTCCCGGTTGACGAGTCTTCCTCTGTTGTCGTGCCAACAGAACCGATGATCCAAACTTCGTCGGGTGAAGTACCAGCTCCAAGACGCAATCCTCCACGAGCTCGTCTTTGCCCTTCTAAATTTCAAGACTATGAGGCTTTCACAGTCAGGTATCCTGTCTCAAATTATTTGAATTATTCAAAATTCTCACCAGCGTATTCAGCTTTTTTGTCAGGTATATCCAATGATCATGAGCCCAGAAATTTCACTGATGCTCAATCTCAACCAGTGTGGAGAAAAGCTATGGAGGAGGAATTAACGGCTCTAGATGAAAATCAAACTTGGAGTTTAGTTCCTCTTCCCAAAGGTAAACATGCCGTTGGTAGTCGGTGGATATACAAGACCAAGTTCAACTCTGATGGATCCGTTAATCGCTACAAAGCTCGTCTTGTGGCTCAAGGTTTTACGCAAGAATTTGGTGTGGATTACAAGGAGACATTCGCCCCTGTTGCAAAAATGACCACTGTAAGAGTTCTTTTATCTATTTCTGTCAATAATGGATGGTTCTTATCTCAAATGGATGTAAAAAATGCCTTTTTACACGGAGATCTTGAAGAAGAAGTATTTATGAAGCTTCCTCCTGGCCACTCGCTAAGTTCCACTCCTAATTTGGTATGTAAACTTCATAAATCTATTTATGGGCTGAAGCAAAGTCCTCGCGCATGGCATGCAAAACTTAGTGGAGCCCTTGCTACATTAGGTTTTACGAAAAGTTCTGCAGATTCTTCTTTATATATTCGGTTTAACAATGATGATAAATTGATGGTTCTCATTTATGTCGATGATTTAATTATCTCAGGAAATAATATTGAATCTATTTCTACATTGAAGAAAACTCTTCAACAATTATTTCCGATTACAGATCTTGGTCCCTTAAAATATTTTCTTGGGATTGAAATGGCCTCATCTACGAAAGGTTTTTTTCTTAATCAGCGTAAGTACACACTTGATGTGCTTCAAGACGCAGGTATGCTTTCAACTAAACCTTCCGTTACTCCTGTTGATAGTAAACTCAAATTATCTCTTGCAGGAACGGCTCTTCCCTCGCCTAAATATTATCAACAACTTGTGGGCAAACTTATCTATCTGACGATTACCCGTCCGGACATTACCTACGCTGTCAGTCTTGTCAGCCAGTTCATGCACGCTCCAACCATCCATCATCTCAGTATGGTCAAGCGCATCTTGCGATATTTAAAAGGAACTATTGGCCGCGGAATTGTCATGACCAGAAACAACCATACCAATGTCATGGGCTATACCGACTCTGATTGGGCTGGAAATCAACTTGACCGGCGCTCGACTACTGGATATTGCATGTTTGTTGGAGGAAATCTTGTGTCTTGGAAGAGCAAAAAGCAACATGTTGTCGCTCGCTCTAGTGCCGAAGCAGAATATCGTGCAATGGCGGCTGCGGCCTGTGAGATGGTGTGGCTTCGGAGTCTTTTAACAGATATGGGTTGCTTGTCTATCACTCCGATGAGTCTCTTTTGTGATAATCAAGCTGCTATGCATATTGCCAAGAACCCGGTGTTTCACGAAAGAACTAAACACATCGAAGTTGATTGTCACTTTATCCGTCAGCAAGTTCAAGCGAACAACATCACTACTCATTACGTGCGGACCGGTGATCAACTTGCCGATGTATTTACCAAAGCCGTGCCTTCTTCCCAATTTCATCGTCTCCTGTGCAAGCTTGGATCCTTAAACCCCCTTGATCCAGCTTGAGGGGGAGTGTTGGAGATTGTGAGATGGCGGCTGCGCATGTCCTGTGCAGAGTTTATTCCTGCGCAATAAATGCTTCACCAACGGTCTTATTTTTTAGCCTTCCCGTTAGTTGCTGTAATTAGTTCTTTTTCTTTCCTTGTATATAAACTGCAGGATCATACATAATAAATTATGATGTTCATTCCAGTTTCACTGTAATCCCGTTTCTCTCTATTTTTGCTGTAACAATCAGCACATTATCATTTTCTTCAATATATATATTAATTTACTAGTCGTAATATTTAATAGATTGGTAAGGAAAAACATTTTCTAGCCAATGTATCCTTCAACCAACAGGTTCAGAATCTGCATTCACCCCTGCATCTTTATATTCAAAGCATCTTCATAATATTACTGTATTTTTAATCCAGAAAATGGCTGCCTGTTGCTTCAAACTGCACAGCCCTACCTATCACCCTGCCGTCTGTTGACTTAACCTCAAAAAAAAAAAAAAAAAAAATGGCCTTGCAAACAAGTCAGCAATCTCAGGCTATTCATTGGTGGTGTTTAAATTATAATTATTCCTTTTCTTTTTTTTTGGTGGAAAGCCCCTCCACCTAAATTATTCCACCCATATCACGCATCAGATTGGACGGTTCTCATCATTACTTCTCATGTTCTCTCATTCAGAATTGATTTGAAATCTTTTTATCATCGCCGCTCACCTTTCATATGTTCATTTCAAGTGTGATTGGACGGAATCCCAACTTAGGATGCAATTTACATTGAGTTTCGATAATTTTTCTTAAAAAAGAAATCGAGTTTTTTTTTAAAAAAATTAAAATTTTATAATATATTTTAATACGATAATATATAAAAGCAAATTTTTTAAATTTAAAATTGTTCATTGCTATCACTGGTTGTTTCCTTTTACGGAGAGAAAAAATAATTTTATTCACATCAATTATCATGGTACAGAAGGGGAAAAAATTGCTTTTTCTCTCGTTGATGCCGGCGCCGAACCTGCACAAAACACTATCGGCGTGGATAAAAACGTCTGGGGTCTCACCGGCCACCGAAATCCATGCTCGTGTCGGCGTCAAATCAATTGGGCTCTTGACAACTCTGAAGTGTTATTGCCAAGCATGTGCAACGGCTTCCGTTTTGAGGCAGGCAAGCATGTGTTACTTGCGCAGTCCAATCGAAGTCATGTAGGACTAAGCATGCCAGTAAATAAATCTAGTTCACACTTCACAGCTTTACGTGAATTTTTTTCCCACTGTAACTAAAAATATATGTTTTATATGATTGTTTGGAATTATTATTAGATTTAATCTAGCCATTCAAATTTAACTTTTTATTTATCTCAGATATAAATTAAATTCTTTAGGAGTTGTATTGGTGTGACCTCATTGACTTTGTCAGTTCAAAAATAAATCGATCAACTAGTAAAATAATGTAAAAACAAAATTAAGAAAGAAAAATGAAATTAATAGATGAAAAATCTCTAGGATTGATTTATTACTTAGCTTAAATTTAAAATTTAACCATGTAAGAATTGTCCTAGTCAATTTGACCGGTCAAAAAACAACTCAATCATCTATTAAAAAGAGTTCGAAAGGAGTAAAAAAAAAAGAAATATAAGAAATAACAAGCTCCATGTGAAATTGAGAACCCATGAGCATCGAATATTAAAATCAATTTGGTGCAATTCCAACACTCTTCATCGATTGCAAGTGCATTAAATGCCATTAATTATAATAAAAGGCTTGAACATGATTTTGAAAAATAATCTCTCCTTCGCTTGCTCTAGGTTTTAAAAGAAACACCAAGTCTTCACCCACTCGATGCTTGACCTATCTACATGTAGAACGTGTCATGTGATTAAAATGCATGGATTGCTTACATGTTCATACTTTTAAATCTTAACCACTACTACTTTGTTATATAATAAAAAAACATTAACATTAATCTTTTTGTCAATTAAAAAAACTCCAAATCACAGTTTCTTAGCACAATGTTATCATTATTAAAATATCATCAAATTATCCGGAAAAAATATTTTTACTAGTGATTTGATCGTTATTTATTTTTGTGTTTTTTAGTAAAATATTAAAAAAAAGAACAATAAAATATATTTTATAATTAATATTTGACCTTGATCAATTTGCTTAAAAGTATTTTTAGACAATAAAGTCCATAAAATATTCTATAAACATTAATTAATTACAATATCTTCAAATTATTTCAATTACCATCATATATTGTTCTCCATTTTTTTCACTATCACCATATTTTTTTCAAAAAACTCTAGAGTGTAATTTAGCCTCATATACCTATCACTTGAGGGTATTTTTAGTATTTCAGATTTAATTGAACAATGAATTATTAAACTTACCCCTAAAAGCTAGAAATCAAAAACAAGTATGCATGCATTCACGCTTTTTTTGTTCTTTTGATAATTATTGAATCGAGAGAGAGAGATTATTTTGTTTTTTTATCAATTATATAATATTATTTAAATAACTAATATAGAGATATATGGAGCGCTGACAAATTTATGGTGGTGCATGAAGCTCAATTACATGGAGAATTTACTGCTTTTAGATTCGAGGAATCCCTGCATTGATGCCAGGCTGCCAAGAAGTTAGTAAAACACATCGCATTTGATGAGTTGACAGGAGACGTTTCTCCTTCAATTAAATCCGGAGAAAAAATTGGATGCTCAACAGCACTATAAATAAATAAGAAATTTTAAATGCACGTCCCCAAGCCATTGCTTTCTTGCATTTTAATCTACCACTCCATGGATTTCTTCCCGTTGTTTTGTTTTTAAGACACTATATTTTTCAATTACCTAAAACAGCTAAACAAATAGGAAAACATGATAATACTTTGTGTATGTTTCAATCATTTGATAGTGTGGTCGCCGTTGTTTTTAAAAATATTTTTATTTAAAAATACATCAAAAAGATATTTTTATTATTTTTTAAGAATTATTTTTGACATAAACATATAAAAAATAATTTAAAATTACTATTTTTTTTAAATAAAACATAAAAATATTATTTTTTTCAAATTTTATCAAAAACGCTTCTGAAACACAGCGCTAAATCAGGTCTTTGTCAAAGTATTTTAACTTTTTTTCCCTTTTCAATCACATCATTTTATACGCTAGTGAGGTAAATTTAGACTTGAAATTATAGTAGAAAGTAAATTCACAATAATTATCATCATGAAACAAAAAATATTTTATTTATTTATTAATTTTTGAATTATAGAAAGGAGAGAGAAACTCATTGAAAAATGATAGAATAAAAAGAAAGTAATCATTGTCATGATTTTAAAAATCAAAATGATCAAGTTTCATGTCAAAAAGTTTCATTCAACGAAAAGAGTTTGATGGTAGTGTATTTGATCTTCATCTTGCTTGAAAGAGTATATCATTCTTGAAAGAACTTTTTTCACGTGTCTTGGAGAAATTTGTGATTTATCGATTTGAGAGACTGGTTTTTTTTTTATGTTTTCAAGGTATTTTACATTAAAAAATATATTAAAATACAATCTTAAATCTAAAAATAGAGGTCTTATGACATGCACAATAAATTTTAAATTTAAGTTATAATATATATTTTTTATAAAAAAAAATTAAACAATTAAAATTTTACCTGTTCATCTAAATTTTTTACTACTAGCGTAAAAAAATCACCTAAAGTTACTTATTTCATGTAAATTACGTGGAAACACATACTTAATTTCGGGACTTTCAACTTTGGAAACAACGACTGTAGATCCACTGAAAAGATGGTTTTTTTTTTTTTTTTTTTTTTTTTGCATTTAAGAGGTAAAAGAATGCTAGCTTCCCAAGTGACAAAAAAAAAAAAAAAAAAAGCTTGAAAAGCAGTATCGATAGCCTAACACGACAACAAAGAGAGCAGGACAAACCAAAAGGAAACATGTGAAATTACTTGTTCGATGCATCCTATCAAGCTGATAGCTATGCAATCATCTCAAGTTACGCAGGTTAATGTCTTAATTACTTCCCGAAATGGTTTTTTTGTAGGGTTAATTATACACCTCGAGCATGGAGGGTAGGTAAAACCAAAACAAGTAATCTTTACTTCTCGGTCACCGATCGTTGCTAATAATGATTAATTTCTCTCTGTTTTCCGCAAGAATTTACCTTAAATTCCTTTTGAAGTGGAAACGCGATTCCTTTTTTTATGAGAAATGTTATTTTTCTTTTTCAAATGCTTTTGCAAGCCTCCCCTTTTTAGAAATTAATTTATTAAATATTTCAAATAAATTCAGAATTGCCTGTTATCCAATAAAAACCTAAAGCTCCTAACAATAGGCCGGGTGTGCTAATTAGGAAAAAGTATAAATTCTAATCCGGTGCCGTTTTTCAAGAGCAAAGATGCGGTCACCGTTCAGGACACGAAGACAACAGAAAAGGGTGCTATCATGGCTAGCAACAAACTCGATCGATTGAAAGTAACTGAAATGTTACTCCAATGACAACACTTCCATAGCCCATAAACGCGAGAACACAAAACAAAAGTGGCAAGCAGGAAAAAAAAGCGACAGACCACCGTCACCTTTAATAGACAAGTTACGTTTGACCAGCTTTTGATATAAAGTTTGGCTTGTTTAATTATCATCATAGCTATCTTTATTTCTTGAGGTGTGGGCTCGCAATTTGCTTCCTAATATAAGAAATTCAAATTAAAAACTAAATTCACAAGATATTCCACACACACACACACACACATATATATATTACTACAAAACAGCTCGTTGTTAAACTTAATCTCATATGATGAGTTCACCTGAAATACTCAGGATTTAGAGTTTGATTCATACAAGATTTTAATTGAGCTGGATAATGTATTAAACTAGGGTAGCGTAGTTTGATCTATTTGGGTTAACATTGATTTGATTAGTCTCGATTCAAACTTTGTCAAATCAACCCTAGATAGAAAAAAATGAATTATGTTATTTTAATACAAATAATTAATTTGAGTTCACTTCACAACTTGCAAATTGACCCAATAAATCAATGACTCAGACTCTTCTCCAAGCTATTTATTTCATGGTATCTAACAACTATATTTATGTCCTGTTTGTGAGTGTGCTTGAAGTTGTTATTAAAATTATTTTTATTCAAAAATACATTAAAATTATATTTTTGTTAATTTTTTAAAAATCATTTTTGACATTAATATATGAAAATGATCCAAAAACATTATTTTTTTTAATTTAAAATGACAAATAAAAATAATTTTTTTTTAAAAAAAAAAACAGTGTTAAAACACGCTACCAAACAAGATATTAAAATTTAGTAAAAAAACTCAAAATAAAAGGGTGGGTGTTTTACAGTTTACCCGTTGAATAAAAGTCTTTTCCAGTTTACATCAAGTGCGTGTTCTTGGACAAAAAGTTCGCCACAAACTTCGGTAAAGAAACGGTGATTTGTAGACGAGAGATGATGACGTGAAGGCCCAATCAGCAAAATGGAGGCAGGGATACAGTATCATTTTTTTAAATTTATTTCGGAAAATGAACTCTCACGTGCCAACATGGGTCAAATGACGGTGCCAACACGGTACACGTGTGAGCCTAATTCTCCAATAGAAGAAACCGTAGCGTTGGAAACATTGACCGTGTATTCAGTACCTCTCCACCTTTATTACATGACTGTGACTGCGTGCACATAAATCGTGGTTGGTCCCTCTTCTTCAACCATAAACGATGGGTTCAGCTAATCTCCTGTCCTGACTCCTGATCCATCTAACCTTTTTCTTTTCTTGTAATTAAAAAAAAAACACGCCCTAAATTGTAAGAAAATAAAATGAAATTCAATTAATTAAGACCCATGTTCTTTCTTTTTCCTTTTTAAATGATCACGAGTTCTGAGAAGGGTGTTAAGTAAATGATATAAATAATTTCTTGAGGTTTAACCTAACAATTTAAAATTTTGATTTTTGAATGAAATGGTTACCCGACAACAACATAGTTTTGTCTTTATTTAACTCATACACAAGATGTCATGCTAGCTCTAATTAGAATATGGTTTGAGATATACTATTTCCAAAATCGATGATGAGATTTTGAATTATCAATAATTTAGCATAAGGAGAGAAAATGATTATTTTTGAATTATTTGTAGTCTCGTTATATTCATTATATACAGTATGGTACTCAATTAAACAAAATAAAAAGAATAAAGCATGGAATTAAATAAGCATGGAACCTGTATAAAGGCATGCCGTACCATATGAAACCGTGGTGGAATAAGAATTATATAGTGCATTTTTGGAAAATAAATCCAGTCTCTAGTGACAGTAATTAATTTTAGCGGTACTGGATCTGGTTTTTGAAAAGAAAAGTGGAAAAAATAAAAATGTTATCTAGACTCAATAATGCATGCCGTTAAAGATTCAGCCATTGTTACTCAGTGCTGGACAATGTAACAAGTCTTATCATTTACATACTTAGATGAGACTTTTGGCACCGTGGATTGGATTTATTTTTTTATTTATTGTAGTAAGGGGTATAATTAGTTCAGTCTGTGTATCAACCAAAATTAAATTCTTTCTCCGAAAAATTATTAAGAGCACCCCACCCCACCCCCTCGATGAATCTTTTTTCTAAAAATAAATAAAAAAATAAATTCTTACTAATATTATCGCTCGAATTTAGGTACTTAAAATACCACAACATACATTTTAACCGATCAAGAAAACATTTAAAAATTTGAATTAACTTAATAATATATATATATATAAGTGGAGATTAGCCAAACCTACCATCAAAACTAAATTCTCCGATCCCGGCCCCGCTCTCTATCTCTTTCTCTTTCTATCTCAATAAAAGAAAAGAAAAAACAAAAAGTCTACTATTTATTATAAGAAGAAAACAAGCACCTTAAGTAAAGCCCCCACCCTCGGAGCTTTCAAGCATTGTATAGTGTATCTAATTCCCTTTGTCCTCCTCCTCCTCCCCCCTATTTTTCTCACTTGTTCTTGATGTCGAATGAAAAGGAGGATCCATACAATTACGATCCCTTTCACTACAATATTCAGCACCGAACCGGCCGGCCGGTGTCGGTGTTTCCGTTCTTCGATGACAACAATCTCTCCATGTACAATCAGCAAACACCCCTACAAAACCTACAAGAATTTAATGACGATCCCTCGTATATGAGCCTCACTAACTGTTTACATGGCTCCATGGATCACTATAACACCTTGTCAAGAGCCCTCGACGTGTCTTGCTCATCATCCGAGGTAATTAGTCCCATTGAAGACGGCTCGAAGAAAATTGGTGCAGGAGAATTATCAGCAGCTACAAATGAAAACTTACCATCCACGCCGAATTCCTCCATATCTAATTCTTCTTCGAATGATGGAGCAGCCGAAGAAGACTCTGGGAAGATCAAGAAAGATAAGCAGCCAAAAGAGAGTACTGAAGATGGGGATGGAGATGCTAAGAAACTGTAGGTCTCTCGATTCTTCTCTGTAGTCTGTAGATTCATGCATGGTAAAGGTTAACAACCTTTTTAATTACAGAACTCCTTTCATTTTATATCTTTTCACTCTATAGTTAATTAATTAGGGTTTATGTGTCCCACTTTTTTTTTTTCCAAGACAGTTTGTCAAAGTCTTTTAATAACTGATGAAGTTATTATTGCTTTTTCTCATTGATCGTTTTTTGAACTTATTATACGACTTTTACTCCTTCTTGTGAAAGGTATGGGCAATCTTTTCTAATAAACTCCTGTACCATGCGCAGAACTATTTGAATGCTAAATTTGATAAGTTTCCTGGAAGTCATCGCGCAGAGTTTTCTGAATAAAATAGAGTATTTTTCTTTCGGTGGATAGAAACCCTAGTTTAGAAATGAAAGAAAATTCTGCATAGACCATTAATATCTCGCTCTATGCACTTTGATTTTGTATTTTCGTGATTACCAGGAGCAAGACAAAGAAGAAAGACAAGCGGCAAAAGGAGCCACGGTTTGCCTTCTTGACAAAGAGTGAAATTGATCATCTGGAAGATGGATATAGATGGAGAAAGTATGGTCAGAAGGCCGTGAAGAATAGCCCTTATCCAAGGTCATTTTGCTCGATCACACACACACACACACGTATATATAATCACATAAATATATGCATCAATAAGATATGTACTGGAAATTAATCGATGAGAAATCAAAGAATGCAGCTACAAATAACTGATAATCATTGTTTGAGTTAAAATTATTTATTTTATGCAGTTAAATTTTTATTAGCCAGATATGCTGATGAATTGTCACTTCATGTATTCAGAAACCACATCTTTCGGCTATCATTTTATCCATGGCGTTTATTTTTTACCCTCCAACTCCATCAAACGACGATATTGTTGAAAACCCCATCTTTTGTCACACTCAGATTCTCTAGCTAAGATGGTGAGAGTTTCCATTTCGTGAAGCCAAATTTTAGCAAACAAGTATATATACTCCCTAGCTAGCTAAGATGGGCAACCAAAAAACTAATCGAGAGCTTAATTTGGAGTCAAAGTTAGGAGAGCTTGGATGACATCACAGGAGCATCAGTCCTCTCTCTTTGGAAATATATTTGAACCAGTTATAGAGCTTATATATAAATCATTTGCCTATGTATTAGTGATTTTCTAGCTTCTTTCGTGCTGGAAGAACATATCTATACATCTAGCTAGATGACCACCACTGCATTAATAATGCTCTTATTACCCTAGTAGTGCTAGCTAGGTGGCTTAATTATCCACGAAGTAGTTGGCCTCAATACCGGTGGCTCATTATATACATTTCAATTTCTTGACCTTTGCTTCATTCTGAACACTGCACATGACAAAATTTAGCCATGGGCCAAAAAACAAATGAAAAAAAAGAAAATCTTGCAGGTGGCAGATGCAAACTCAAAGTATGGTGTAATCTGTAAAAACTCTTTTACATCGGAAGCTTTCTTCAAAATCATCACGAAAGAATATTTTTTTCTTTTGCTTTGAAATTGCAGAAGTTATTACAGATGCACCAGTCAAAAATGCACAGTTAAGAAACGCGTGGAAAGATCATTCCAGGACCCGTCAATCGTCATCACCACATATGAAGGACAGCACAACCACCACTGCCCAGCAACTCTTCGAGGCAATGCTACCGGAATGCTATCACCGTCCCTACTGGCATCGGCGTCAATAGGGCAGAGCTTTCCTCAGGATCTCCTAACTCGCTTTCTTCCACCAAGCAACCAACAAGGCAACCAAACTTCGATGTTCTATCACAGCCATGCTCCACAGAATCAGCAGCTGCAGCAGCACCAGCTCTATGCTCCTGATTATGGCCTGTTGCAAGATTTAGTTCCCTCCTTCATCCACAAGCAACATCCATGAATTAACTCCCCCGCCGCCCCCCTATATTCTCTCTCTTATTTAGTGTACTTAGATTCCCATGGATGAGCTTATACCAGTATGGTGCTCACATAGAGCATTGATGCATATTTCTGGCAACTGGATTTTATATATATTCTGATTGATTCTATAAAAACCCTTTTAGCATTTTTCAAAAAGTGAATGATGGGGTTTCCCTTGTGGGAATGGCCGCTTGCTTGAGTTTCCCAAAATGATATCATTAAGTGACAGGAGACGGTGCCGGTACGACTGCTCTCAATTTAATTAGAATTGTGTTTAATTTCGGACGGGGAGGTGAAATTTGCATGTGTGTGTGTGTGTGTGTGTGTGTGTTGTGCATGCAAGTGCAATTAATTTGGTACATAGCATTTCGATCGAGACGGGGTTGCGAAACTGCAATATATATCGGAGATGGCTCTCTTCTTTACATGTAAATTATCAATTTGATCCTGCTATGCTATGCAAGGAGATTAGATATATAGTCGTTATTAACTTTCAATTTGAATATATATATATATATATATATATATATATATATATATTTGGCCTTGACAATTTATTTCTTCTTGTCAAAGGTTTTTTTTCGATTTTGAAAGTGCTCTTCTTTTTCCTAGCTAGTAAATTCAATGATCTCTTCTGTAATTATGACGACTTACGTTTATAAATGCCACGGGCTAATGCTACCTTTACTCTCTCTTTTTTCTTGTCTTAATCTTTTTTTGAGATAATTAATTGATCAATAATTTTAAATTTATCACTTCACCTCTCACCCACTTTTTTTTATCAGTAGCCATGAACTAGCTTAAAGGCCATTGGTAGACTGGTTTTCAATCAACCAAGTAGAGTATTTCATCTTCGGTATGATCAGTTTGAACAATTTTATGCTAGAACGGCTTATTTACCACACACACACACATATTGCAACGCTATAGATGCATACAGATCTTGGGACAATTTGTTCATTCCCGTGGTAGAGTCAAAATCAAAAGCTTAGTATATATCTACTTGGAGGGTAAGTCATATACGAGCACCTGAGAAGGAATCGAGATAAATTATTTAATCCAACGAGTTCTACTTCCACTTGATTCGAATACAAACAATTTTAGACAAGCGACAGAGACATGTAATAATTAAGTTTTCTTGAAATCCTAACTAAAACACGCTTGTCCTAAAAATTATATATATATATATATATATATATATATATATATTCTAGCTAGCATCTTTGTCTTTTTTATATACTAAAGTGGACTTTATGAAGAAGAACGGGAACAGGGGCCTTGGAGATATATACTCAACTGGTGGTTTTCAATACCAGAAGTAGAGGGACGTGGAGAGGTCAGATTAATATACAAGCAGCAGTAGAGTCCAGATAATTTGCTTCATTTTAAATAAATGTCTCCGAAATATTGAGTTGTCAAAGCTCTTCGTCGATTTCAAAAGTCAAAATCAATTCGAATCCGATAAAGAAAAAAGAAACTTGGTCAAACTGCCAATCACTGACCGTCACTTAATTATTATTTTTCTCGAAGAACATTGTGGAGATCAAGTTTCATATTTCATACAATGGCGTTATGCAATGACATCGAGATTTTTTTAACACAGGATCCATGCAAGTCTTCATGTTCTCATTCCAGGGAATCTCAAGAAACCGTGTTGAAAAAATTGCATTCAAGAAATAGTCAATGAAACAGTATCTTGGTCGAATTAACGGTATGAGCTGTTTCGTTGACAATGAACTGCATTAGGGAATCTGTGGGGTTAATGGTGAAGTAATCAAAAAGTTTATATAAATTATGGAAAATTAAGAAACTAATTGTAGGATCAATGGTGGGTTCTACATTAAGGAGCTCGAGGTGTCAAGATTATTCATTATAATTATTCTCTTATTCCTTCAACGGTGATGTGCGCATGCCAAGCTTTTATCAGTGACGTACTGAAAAACAATTGTTGTGAAAATAAAAATGATTATTCATCAAAATACTCTCTTGTCCTTTCACTTTCATTAACACATCTCGTTATTGGCTCGGTTTGTGGACGATTCGTTAACAATTTCTCTTCTAACAACACTGTAAAATCTGTGTGAATTTGTGTTTGTCACTATTTTAAAAAAAATATTTTTGAAAAAAAATATTTTTATTTTTATTTTAAATTTAAAAAAAAATTGATAATTTTAGATCATTTTCATATGATATCAAAAATAATTTTTAAAAAACAAAATAAAAAATATAATTTAAATGCATTTCCAAACGAAAAATACTTTAAAAAATAATTTTAACTACTCTTATAAATAAGTACATGGTAGCAGCAGCCACCTTTTTGCAAGAACTTCTTATGTCTTGTCGAATCTAGCCTGAGATAAATATTTTGGTTGTTGACAAGAAAAAAAAAAGGACTACATGAATAAAATGAGAAATAATAAAAGAAATTAAAGAAACTAGCTCTTGTCTCTACTGTAAACAGTCTAATTGGATTGCCTGTGAACTTCTGTGTAATCTTCTGCTCGAAGCCGAATATTTTTTTTTTCCTGCGGTCTCGATATTGGGCCGGTCTGATGACAAAGTTGAGACTATCAGTTTCCTGAGGCCCGAGGCTCCCTATTCGAGAAAGGATCCAAGGATAAGAAAGTTTGAAGCCCTAGGCCCAATTCGCAGTTCAGTTTAGATGGTGGTGATCATCCAATGGACAGTTGCTCGTTCGAAACCTATCGACCGAGCCCTTCTTTATTTTCTCAAGTCGTTCTGAACTTCTTCGATCCTGTTTACTCTCAAACCCACGACCTTTATACTCAAATTAAACGTGCTAATTGAAGGAATCATTTTACTTGAAAACTTAAGCTATATTAGTTAAGATCCTAGAATATAATTTGTATTATTTTCTAACATATCTCCTCAAGTGAAAGCTTTTTGGGCTTGAAACTTGCATATACCCATACTACTTTGTGCTTGATTTTTATCAAATAAATTGAAGGTGGTGAGATTCGAACTCGTAACTACTGGGTCAAGAAAGCTGTGATACCATGTCAAGGAACCATCTCATCTAACAACTTAAGTTTTTAGATGAGATGGTTCCTTGACACTAACCAATTGAATTACAACATGAAAATGTTACCCGTCAATTAAATAAATATATTAGCCTGATTAATTAATTGTATAAACCAACAGTTAAACTGGACTCAATTCTTTTAGTTTTCTGATAATTAAAGATGTTTTAAAAGGGGCCGTTAGCTTTTCTTTCCTCTTTATCACTCATGGAAAAGAATTCCCAAAACGTTTGACACAATTCTGTGGATGTGATTTGAAAGGTATAATATATTATTACCGGTTACTAAATATAGTTGTTTTTTTTTTTAACATGGATCAGGTTCCAAGTATACCAGTTGTTTCTGTATCACGTGTGTGTGTCCATTGGCACGTAGCAACGAGGTGGCTACGGCTGGCAGCATGCTAATAAAGGCAGTAATAGCATTTTCTCATTCATGTATACGCGTATTTATACATTCTAGCTGTATAAATAAAATAATACTTCAGGAAAAAAACAGACCAAAAAGAAAAGTCTTACAAATTTGTACTGGTGTCATTATAATTCATCGCACCGGTCAGCTGACACCACCTTTTAAAAGCAGCCTGTTCAGAACCGATTTTTTGGGATTGCTTTTTTAAAAGTATATTTATTTTTTAAAAAAATAAAATTTTTCTTATTATTTTGATATATTAATATAAAAAATTAAAAATCTAAAAAACTATTTTAATATATTTTAAACAGAAATTATTTTCAAAAAAACTTTATATATACCTATTTTTCAAATACAGGTAACTTTTATACTGTAGCCTGACATGCTACAGCAGATAGGTGACTTGTTCTTACCATAGATGACCGTTGCATGTCTCGGGAAAAAAAAGAGTCAAAAGCTGAAGGCTAGGAAAAAAGTCAAGGAAAGAAGATATAGGATGACGATCCTCTAAATTCAAATTTATGTCTGTTATTTTTAAAATTTATTTATCAAGATATTAAAATAATATTTTTAAAATTACTTTTAATATTAACATAGATTTGAAAACTTAAAGAAATTTAATTTAATTTTTTTTTCAAAAACATTTTTAAAATAAAATACATCTAACTAGAACAGGGCCATGATCCTAACAAAAAAAAAAACGGCTCATGCTAAGAGCCCTAAGGAATTGTCATAAAACAGGAAGTGGAAACCCTTTACAGTAAATATCATTCTCGGGTAAAACTTAGATTTTCGTCTGGCGCAGCCGGATGCAACTTTTAAATTAATTTTTGTTTGATAATACGATAATAAAAATAAGCTCTTCAAAATCTTAGATTTTATGCATTGAAATGCATATTATTTATTCTTCGCTTTGACAAATAAAATATTTTGTATTGACTTCATTGTTTTTTTTTTTTAAATAATCAAAGGTAATTAAAATAAAAAAAACGTAATATTCACAATCATTTATTTTACTAGAAGAAAAAAAAACATTTTCTATTAGCAGCATGCTTTTTAAGCAAAAACTTATCATAATTTAAAAAACAAGTTGCAAACAAACAAAAAACCAATGTTCATAATTTGTGGTTTTATGGAAAAATAAATCATAAATACCATTCAGACAATAAAACTATTTTATTCTCATTGAATATGCATTTTTTTTTTATAATTCATTTCAAACCAGTATCATATATATCTCCAATAGCATTTGAAAAATACCGTAACATGACGGAAATGAAGTCTGGAGCCTGAAAAAAAAGCACATAACCCCAGTGATCAGATTGGAAAAACAACAAAAAATCAAGGATTAAAGCGAGCTTTTACCATCGCCGGCGAGCAGGAGGGCAGGGAAACAGACCTGGAGTGTATTTTATATATACAATAAGGATCCACTATCATCCTAAACGAGTCGGAAAAAAACCATTTGGATCATAAACATGGAAGCAGATATCCCAGCTTTTATTAGTAATAATAACTAGTACATCAACCAGACTTAGAAAACTCATCTTTAAGCTAACATCATAGCATGTTAAAAGGCACAGAAAAGATGAAACAATGCAGTGATGAGGAGAGATCAAGCACAGTGGAGCAGGCATCATTGTGCTCCAGCAGATGACAAAACATTGCAGAATATGAAAATCATATTTCATAACAAAAGAAAAAGGGAAAGGAAACGAAAAAGTGAGATGAAATGATCATTCACTATCCCGAGAACTGTAATCATGTAAAGAGCAAACTAAGAGAACCATAAATAATTATACTCATTATAATGAAAAAGAAAGCCCATTGAACCTCAGCAGACAACTGTACAACTCGCTACTCTCTATCTTCTCTCTCAAATTGCCCTTTTTTTATGGGGTTGAAAGCGACTCCCCATTGGTGGTGCAGGGCAGTATGGAACAAAGGCCAACACTCCACGATTAAAATGAGTAAAAAAAACTGGTACCAAGCCACCTCTTCCATGCAGGAAGAAAACAAACATCTAGGTTGTGTATTATCGATGAGTTATTGAAATCTTTTAATTTAATGGATGAGAAGGTAATGCTTCTCCCTCACAGTGTGCTCGTCAGTCCTATCCGTGAGTTGTCTTAGCTAAACGGCTTTCTGAATCCACTACCTTGGTTTCATTTTCGGTCGATTCCTCCTCCCTCATGGATTCAATTTCCATGCTAGTAGTACGAGTCTTTCTGTTCCTCCGATCCTGCAAAGGATTGTACAGGTCAAATTCATGTGCTCTGAGATACTGTAATATCATGAACATGGTAAGAGAACAGAGTTTTTGAATCCTTCACATCCAAATTAATAAAATAGTTGATAAATGACAAGGGAACATCTGGATAATTTGTGAGAAGTCTCCGGAACAGATTAGGGAAATAGGGCAGACAGTCTCCCTGAAGCAGTTGCTATAGCCATATCACATGGAAGAGTTGGCTTCAAAATAAAACCAAATGGCATTACCCATGATGCAAAAGCTGCCCTATTCATTATGCATACTTGAGGATCATATGTTGTCATAATTAATGGAAGATATTATAACCTTGAGCGAGGAAAAACAAGATCTTCCTCGACAGATTCATAAAGCAACAAAGGTGTCCAACCTATCCTTTGGACAGGTAATTTGCAAAATGAGCAGTAGGAAAGAAGCTCACAGTAGATAGTTTCCCGGGAAACCTATCCTTACAGAGCAAACACCTTATAAAGGTTACTCCACACAAAAAACAGTATGACAGGCTATGCACCCTTCTGAAAAGAAAATTAGAACTCCCAAATTTCCATGAAAATATTAACTGCTGATTGGGAAAAATGAAATGAAAAGAAAAGAAATAAAATATCATACCTCACGAAGTGGGTACTCATCAGCTTCAAGCATCCTTACAACTTGGGTCATTTTAGGTCTCCTTTCTGCATCAGGGTCAACACACCTTAGTGCAACCAAAAGAGCACGTTTTAAATCACGTGTTGTTGGTTTAACTTCGAGATTGGGGTCCACAACTTCCTCAGCTCTTCTTGTCCCAACCATCATTTTAAGCCATTCAAGAAGATTAACCTGCCATATGCAAGTGATGTGCACCAAGTAAAAACTCTTGCAGGAAAAAAATAATATTATTTTCAACAGAAGGTGCGTGTGCATGCGTGTGCAAACACAGACAGTTTCAAGGAATTGTAAACACAATACCAATCAGAGAATACAGTACCTCGTTAGCTGGCCGACCATAGTCCACAGGGTCCCTTCCAGTCACTGCTTCTAGCAGCAGAACTCCAAAGCTATAAATGTCACTCTTCTCATTTAGCAGACCTGTGTTAGCATACTCTGGTGCAACGTAACTGAATTCCACAAATGAGACGCCGATCAAGTGACGTTCACCAAAGAGACATAAACTATTGCACAAGTACAAAAATGTACACATACCCAAATGTACCCATAACTCTTGTTGTGATATGACTTTCTCCAGAATCAAGGAGCTTGGCCAATCCAAAATCAGAAACCTTGGCGTTAAACTCGTCATCAATCAAAATATTGCTGGATTTTATGTCTCGATGAACAACTTTTGGTTCTATCGCTTCATGCAAATAAGCAAGCCTGGCTCAAGTTTACAAAAAAATTCATCATCTTTGTATATACATCCAGGGAAAGAAAATACTAATTCCATTTCTGGCATCATCAACCACAACTAGATATTTACATTAGATAAGGTAAATAAAAAATAGACTGTCCAGTCTTAGCATTTAATGGAGGTTATTTTGAAATAATGGACAGATGAGGTTTGAATAGAGCTAAGAACTTACGCCTTAGCAGTACCCAGAAGAACCTTCATGCGGGCCTCCCAAGTAAGGATACCATGATGATGCATTCCCCCATGCAGCCATTGTTCTAAGTTCCCATTATTCACATATTCATACACCAGCATCCTGTGCAAATAATATTTTTATGCAAAAATTCGACCTCAAAGCACTGCCAGGTCAGAATCATGAAGCACTTGTCAGAGACATAGCTTCATGTACTCTGTCACAGTGACATGACTCATGTGAGACTGAAAGGCAGAAAATAACATCTTACCTGTGAACTCCTTCAATACAGTAGCCAAGAAGCCGCACAAGATTCTTATGTCGAACATGACCTATAGCCTCCACTTCAACCCTAAATTCCTTCTCTGCCTGTCCCCTAAAACAGCAATCCAAAAGAAACTGTTGGATAAACTACCACAGCAGTGGATTTTGGCATCACAAAAGAGATGACATCTTTATAGAATCCTTACAGATTATTAAGAAGCTTCTTCACTGCTACCTCGGTTCCATTTATTAGTCTACCCATATAAACAACTCCATATCCACCCTCGCCAAGCACATTATCTGCTGCAAAACTATTTGTAGCAAACTCAAGATCCCTAAGCGTAAACCAGTGGCCCCATCCAAGGTGTGAAAATTCAGGCAAGCCAATTAAGGGAGAGGCCGTAACAAGCCCTGCGTGTGATAAAGAAGATTGCTTCCGAAAAGTCCCGGAGCTTCCTTCTTCCCCTGAATGGGAACTAAACGCCCTCTCATGGTGATAAATGGAGCTGCATTGGCTGGCATTGTCAGGATCACTAGATTTGCTCATTCCCAGATGAACTAGCATTTTCTCTGAATTCTTGTCACTCGATTTATCATTGACTGTGAGGAATAAACTTTCAGGGTGATCACTTAGATTTTGAACCCCAACCCTATCAACCTTAATATCTTTTGATATATTTGGTATTTTGGAATGTGTATTTGGTATTTTGGAATGTGCATACTTGTCCAATGATCTCCTAGATTTCCTCCGAAATGTAACCCATACAGATAAGGCACAAAGAATTGAAATTATAAATACTCCTACAGATATTCCTATTAAAACCCATAGTTTCAAACCAAAAACTGATGTCTTCTTTGATAGTTCTGCATTCAAACTCTCGGATGACATCTCTGGTCCTCCAGAAATCACAATTGAAAACTGTATTATGCAATCTTACTTTACACCAAGAGATAATCAGATATCGACCTGGACACAGATAAGATGTCATGTACGTAAATACACATAAAGATGACCCAACTGATAAAGTTTTGAACTTCTTAGACAAGATAAATATTTTGTCCAGCACTCTCGAAAGTTAACAACCGAAGCAACCTATTTATTAAAAAGGAGCTTTGTTTTTCGTGATTAACACTAAAACCTCAAGAAAAGGAAAGGAAAACTAAATCTACTGGAAATTGAGTAGAATAAATTATTGGCTTCATCTACAACTATTTAAAAGGAACCAAACAGAAAGAAAATAAACAAAAGAAGGGATAGGTGAGAGTCCAAGGGACATTTAAAGAATTTAAATTGCATAACAATTGGCAGTGCCTTGAGGTTTCTGCGGTGCGTACAAAGATGAAAACAACTTTTACACTACAGGCATTCGACATATCGACTAAAACCCATTTCCAGAAAAGTCTCTCTGACCCAGGAAACCAATGCATTTAAAATCGAAGTTCAATGAAAAAGTAATCCCATACCCATGAGTCACAAACAGTTAAATCACAAATCTCAAAACAATGAGAAAAGGAATAAGTTCTCAAAAGCATCACTTATGATCCAAGTAAGAGACAGATAAAGAGATGTGAAACCTTCAGAGAGAAAAAAAAAAAGGAAAGCATTTACCTTTGCAGTCATCGGAGTGTCAAAGCTAGCCCCCTTGATATTCTTCCTTGAGCACCCCCACAAAAGCAAAGAAAGGGCTTCTCTTTTTTTAAGCAAGTGGGACTCAATAAACATGGATAGGCCAATGTAGACCTGAATAACACAGATCAACCAAAACCCAATAGCCACGAAAAGGCAGAGTTGCGGGGAGGAGTAGTTTAGAAGCACAAGTTGTGGCCTCCAGTGGACAAAAAAAAAAAGAAGAATTTAGTGAATATTAAAAGAAAGAAAGACAAAAATCTAATCTTTCAAGGCAAAATGTGTAAAGGGAGAGAAGGGGATAGTAATATAAATGAGGATGATTCTAGGGTCCTAAAAAAGATAAAATGGATGAAATGGTTGGTGGGTCTTTGTGTGCATGTGGAGGGAAGAGAGAGGGACCTTTCAGAAAGCTGGAAAGGAAGCTTAGTTTGCAATGGAGGAAAACAGAGAGAGAGAGAGGAGAGAGAGACAGTAAAGAGAAAGCAAGATGAAGTGAAGCGAGTTGGCATTTATAACCTGGCAAGGATTATACTAATCAGAACCCATCAAAAAGCGAAGGAGAAAAGTGAAGGGCAAGAGATGGACAGGGAGAGAGGGGCAGAGTCAACATAACAGGAGGGAACTCCAAATCATAGCTTACTTACCAAATTGTCCTTCTTCTTTTTACAGGCTGTTTAATCCTTTTAATGGAATTCATTTTTTTAATAAATCTTATATATTCTAACCATTTTTAATATTAAAGATAAACTTTAATTAAATTCAATATTTAAAAATAAAATCTCTATATGAAATTTAATTTAAATATTGCAATGAAACTCATATATGAAATCAGTTTTAGTGAGAAAAATAATTTCATGTGAAATTCAATCTTTAAAAATAATATAAAAATAAATTAGACTTCAACCCTTATTGATTACACCAAGAGAGAAAAATTAATGCTAAAACTATTTTAATTGAAATACACATCTCTTTTTAATCTCTCTCTCTCTCTCTCTCTCTCTCTCTCTCTCCTGTTAGTGTAAAATGCATCATTATTATTAGTCTCAATTACATCATCACCATAACATTTCTCTCTCTCTCTCGATTAAATGATTTCAATAACATAAAAAAAAAAAAAAAAAACATATGATCAATAATAACCTTGATGAGTCATATTCTTTGTTTAAAAGCAATTGAGAAATTACAATAAAAAAATTAGGAAAAAAAAAGTTCTATTAGAGACATTTTAATATAATACAAGGAAATATTATCAACAAGGACTAAAATACATCACACTCTCGAGATGACTCGTTTTGCATTTGGATGACGTGTATGATCTATTCCATTCATAATTGATAACATTTTTTTTTTATATTAATTGATTTGTTCTGTCAATTTATTTTTATTAGATTTTTTTCATCTCTCTTCTTCATTCACTCTGGTTTGTGCCATCTCATTTGATTTATTTGTTTTTGAAATAAAATATGTTATTTCACTATTTTTAAAAATTGTGTTTTTATATTTTTAAAAAGTTAATAAATAAAAATACCCTTATCTTTTATACAAATTCTTGCTGATTTGTTTTTCCCGATCAAAGGAGATATGAGCAGAAAAATATAAGGTGCAATGTCCTCATCCGTTGTGACCCAAAAAAATATATTAACCCATCCTGTGCTGTGTACGATGTTAAAAGAAAAACAAATTAGGACACACGTGCACAGCCTTCACGCACTTGCAATTTCGTTTTTATTTTGGTGTTTTTTAACCGATAATTGTTTATAGCCATGAAATAATAAGGAACCAGAGAAGGCATGCCAAAAATAAATTTACTTTTTTTTAAAAAAAAAAAAAAAAAAAAACAGAGCACTACTTTCAAGTCCATTTTTTTTCCAGGTCACTTTACAATTAAAAAATAAAAATAAATAAAAAAATCCACGCAAGCAGTCGTTCCTTGACCGCAAGACAAAATCAGGTCTCCGTAGCATCCAGCCTTTCATGTATTCCTTGTCTTCCTCTCGACCAGGTAATGAACTCTGTGTCGATGTAAATAATGTTGCAACGGTTATGAAGGGCAGTTATGTCAATGTAAATTCGGCCAAACCTAACATTCTGAACCTGAAAAGAGCCTTTCAATATTAACAAATAAACTAATCATGGCTCGGAAGGAGATAATGCCACCAGGGCTTATCGGGGAGGGTCGGAGAGGCTTCGATTTGAAGCATAATTACTTTTGATTAAAGTATGCCTCCAACAATTCCTTTTCAATTATCAAAAATGCAAATCCTTTTTAATTATTTATTTTCAGGAATCATATTAGAAAATTCTGGAAATTGAAATATATATAATGGCACAGAAAATTTTGCTGGGTGAAGAAAATCAATAATAATAAACAAGGAGAGATGAGGAGCCAATCGGACTCGATTCTCATGGGTGCCGCTCGAGAGATTGGCTGAGCACCAGCTTTGACTTCATTAACATGGCCAGATGTAACCGTCTGATCATCATAAATCATGTGAAGTGTAACCTTTTTTTGCATCTAGAAAAATAAACGGTTGAGAGAAAAAGGCAGCTGAAGTGTGTGTGTGAGAGTTATACACAGCCCCTTCTCCTCCATGGCCACTTGCTTTCCTAGAAGCCTTGCACATGCATCACGTGAATGGCACGCGGAAAAACACCTTTACTAAACTAGACGTGAACTGGTGATTGCTGTTTCGGTGTTTCTACTCCCATCAAGAATCTAAATTTATTCTAGTATTTGTTTGAAAGTTGGTGTGGATATTGTAATTTGTTATATATATTTCCTGTCACTTTGTGTTGAAACTTGAAACTTAGCTCTCAATATGTAAAATCTTTTTTTTTCTCTCACAATTTTCAAGTCCATAAATCGGATTTAAAAAAAAAATACAAATTGTTGATAGTCATCTTACGCGCAATTCAACTAGTTTCATGAGCTATAAAATTAATGATCATATAAACCTTCAATGATTATTATATTAATAATCATATGACTCGAACATAAGATTATAAAAAACAAATAAAAATTGATTGTTAAAATTTAGAAATTTCATGGCGCTTAAACTATAACTAATAGAATCCTACAAGTCACAAGCTTGACTTGTAAGTCATGTCGTCTCGTCGCCCCATGTCATCAAATCTAAAAAAATCATTAATCATGTTTAACTTTCTATTCTTAACAACTATTAATATGGGAGATTAAATGGAAACAATCACTTTTAATATAATATTTATTTTTTGGTACTAATGTGATAAAATTAAAGGGAAACAATTAAAGCCAAATTAATGTAATTATTTCTTCTTTGTAAGGATTAACAGATTAATCCGCCTTGACTTGGTGCATGTTGAAATATTGCCCCGGGCATGAAAATGTAAATCAAAATTGATTCGTCTAGAAAGAAGAAATTACAAATATGAAAGGGATATAATATTTTTTAAATTTTATTTCTCATTTCTATAGTAATAATCAGGTGATCGTTATGATTAATTTACTTTTAAATAATAGTATTTATAATTACATGATTCAGTATAATATAAAATAAGATACCTTTTATGGAGAAATAATTATTTTAAAGTCATGGAAAAAAAAAACTCATAATTTTTTTTTGAAAAATTTACCTGGATTATCTACAATTAAAAAATCTACGACCCACTTTCCATTTCGATTACACTATAAAGTATGTGAGACTAATTATATGTTTTAATATTTATTGAATATAATCGCCTAAAAATATATATAGAGAGAGAAAATGACCTACGATTTCTTGTAAAAAAAAATTAATATCGGTATTCTTGAATACATTTAATATAATAATATGATTAATAAATCTTATAAATATAACTTTGGCTTTGAATTTAAATTTCTATGTTATACTCTTTTTTTTTCTTTTAATAAACGACAACCTTTTTTTCATATTTTTTTTTTTAATAACCGTCGTGTCCAAGTCTTTTTTTTCCACCGAGTTTCTTTTTTTGTGTTTTTTTTAACCAAAGTATCCATGACAACAAATTTCTAACAAATCATTTCACCTTCTTACCAAATGTTCTAACAAATTTTATCAATTTTTTTTTACCAATAGTAATATTCAATCACTTTTTGGTTGAAAAAAAATATTTTTGAAGCTTTTTTCAATTACAATTTTACTAATGAAATATTAAAATAACAAAATACAATATTTATAAAATCAATCAATCTTTTACATAGATAAAAAAGCCTAGTGGAGCGGGCAAATCGGCTAGTAATGTACTAACCAATAAATAAATACGGTAATGTGCCCACGTAAAGTTAGAAAGTGAATGTTTCTATGTAATTTCTCAATATAATTGATTTTTTTTTTTTTGATTTGGAGGGTTGATAACATGGTATGTTAATTAATGGCTAGGCTATGATTTTTCTAATCACAGCTTTATCACTGTAAAGTTTCTCCCCAAAGCTATTGCGATGACATATATTGTATAGATAAGATATGGACAAACTGATCTGGATATTTATGTTAATAAAAAAAATAAAAATAAAATCAAAAGAAAAAATTCTTTATATGGAGTGATTTTACTATATCCATCATTTTAAAATGTTACAAAATAATATTTAGGTGTCATGTAATTTTTTTGATATTGTTATTAAGTATGGAAATATAGTTTTTTTTTTTTCTACCACGATAATTTTTTCTATTAATATATCTTTTAGTGCATACAATGTTTTTAATTGAAATCGTTGTTTTTCTTGATTTATTCTTTACAGTCATTAAAGCAAGTTAATAAAAAAAATATCAAAATAGCATTTTCATATTTTATTTTTGATTGAAAGCTAAAAAATAATAAACTCGATAAAATCATGTTTAAAATCCTTGTAAAAAACTTTTATGAAACGATTTTTCATGAAGACTTTATTATTAGTATTTTAATTTTCATATCAAATACATAATATTTTTTTATTGGTTCAAGCAACACTACAAACCGACCATAGGTTTTATTAATTCATTAACCTATAAATTCATTATGTTCGCAATATAATAATTTTATTATTAATAATTTTCGTTTAGAGAATTAAATAGGCCTGTTATGTTTTTTAAGCGGGACAATTTTTTTCTTATAACAACTTTAGACGCTATTAAAAATATTTTTTATATTGCTCAAAATACACTAAACAAATTCACATAAAAAAAAATCATGTGCAGTCCATGTTTGTTCCTTGTGTTTTTTTTTTTTTTTAAGAAAAGAAATAAAAAATAACGAGCATTTTAAAAAGCAAAACATTTCTTGCATAACAAATCTGAAATTAAAATCTTAAAAAATTGAAGGGTGCCCGTACCGCCACCCTTGATCGAAGAGAAAAAGGGTATTGTAAGAGCGGCTAAAAATTCCAAGAAGAAGGCCCGTTTATTCGACGGCCTAGATTCCTCGCCCGAATTTCGGTTCAGATACCAGGCCCTCACCAATATCGCCGTCGAATCGCCGTCTTCTAGGGTATTCGCCGGGAAACAATCCTTCTCGTCAAAGAATCAGGACCTGTCTTGATCAACCAGGACAGGATCAAGGCTTCAATATCATAGTTCCAATCCAATCCAACAATGGCACACTCTTATTCCAGAACCCCAATTCTTTTCTTTTCTCAACGAAGTTGAATTTTGGGGTCATCTTTTTGTTTGGTATGTGGGTTTTCCTCAATAAAGTTTTTGGAAACACTCAGAAAGATGGCAGATACTTTATCTCTCTACCCTCGCCCATTCCACCATCTAATCGCTCAGCACCCGTTAGTGGTGGGCATAATCAAGCTCGGCCATGCTCTATTTCACCGGAAAAGATACCTAGCAGAGTAGAATATCAGAGAAAAGCTACAGCGTTTTTAAGGAAATCCATTGCTTCGAGACAGTGGGATCGAGTTGGTCACGTGGCAGATCATCCATACACAACTGTAGCTATCCTCCCGCTTGCCTGCGGGTTCGGTGATATTTTAATGGCCAGTCATTCCCAAAATAAAGTTCATATCTTACGATTACAATTATATTATATTTAAAAATTATAAAATATATATAATGATCAGATTAATCACTGTATCAATTCACAGCACCCATGTTTTTATCCTTCATGTTTTTGTTTTTCCAGTTGCGGTCTTTTATGCTTAATTCCATAACCAATCTGTAAAAAAAATCAAGGAAAAAATAAATTCAACAAAAGGACCAAAATGTAAAATAAGAAAAAACCCTATTGCTAATTTCAGATTCACCAACCTTTCTATGCACTCTAAAATGAAATTTTGAGTTGTACCATGATATATCTGGATTAATTTGCAAATGCCTTCTTGACTGGCTTGCAGCAAAGCCATACGCGAGCACTGGAGCTATGTGATTCACCAGCACTGGGAATGGTGGAGCACACTAGAATGAGATAAAGAGGATGACAAAGTTTTCCTGGCTGCACTGCCAACACCATGCCTTACAGTTTATAGTTATATAAAGGAAGTTTTGTTCACAAAACCCCATTACTCCCTTGAAGAAAGATTTCTTATTACTAGAAGAAGTCACTCAAACATGGAACAAAGGATCTGGGTTTCGAACATTTTTCGTTCTTTTAAGAAGTCTGCAACTTTGATAATATTGAGTTTAGTGTGTGCTGGTTTAAAGCTGGAATGAAACTGCAATATTGTCTGGTTTCTGCTTTGTCTTTTTTGTATGGCTGGAGTCCATAAGGATACATTTGGCACACTTCCTTTATCCTTCTTCCCAGTTCGGACATACTTACCCAGCACTGCTACTGTTTTGCATAACTAGACCGGAATCATGTATCCTGTTATTCCTCTTCCTACAGCCCTTGGTTTTATTACAGATGAAATAATAGACCCAACACCTGTTAGTCACTAACTCCATCAGATTAGTAGTTGCATTAGGCTTGAAACTTTTTACTCTGCATCACTGCTGTACCTCCTCTGTTTTTTTGTTTGTCCCTTATGAAGAACGCGATAAGATATGCTTTATGGTGTTTGCTTCCGAAAAGCTATTTCCGGACTACTTTTCGCCAATGATCATTAAGAAGATAGTGTCAGATATAAGCGTTGTCCATTTGACAGATTGATTTGACTGGTGGAAACTGCTATGGATCCTTTATATAACCCTCGACAAAATTCTGTAATCAGACTCGAATCCCTCAGAGATAGACAAATAAGAAGAGGGAGAGCTTCTGGCCCAATTTGTGTTCATGCAGGTAAACCAGAGAGAGTACAGATAATTTGTTTAAAGTCGAGGACATTTGGACCGAAGAATTTAAAAAATGGCCGTCTCCACACAAGTCAGATTTTGGGACCAAGAACTGGGACGGGCAAAGAAAAATTTGCAGAATAATATTTTTTATCCATGCTGTTAAGAATTTCACGGTGCTCCTACCTCTATTTTAAATGGAAAAAAAGAAAATTTCGGATGGCCTGCATGACAGACCTTTTATTTTCATAGTATTGTGAATACCATACTTTTGATGGCAAAGATGGGTTAATGGCACCATTTATTCTTGACAAAAATGCAACATGACTTGGATGCTGTAAGTCAGATTAAAAGTGATGAAACCCAAGTTATCAATACTGTTTCCATTGATGTTTTATTTTTTAATTGGAAATGAATGTTTTGGTTTCGAGCGTTTCAGTGCGTTGTTTTTGGGTTATACTATATATATATAATTAAATATATTAGTTAAAAAAAGTTCAAATCTAAAAATAAAATTATTTAGAATTGTGCAATTTAATCTAAAAAATACACAATAAAATAATTTTTCTGAACAAAATTATGAATGTATATAATATTATAAGAATGTCATCATCAATCTCGCAAGGTAATTAGATTCTCTGATTGCTCTGAAATTTTAATATAATATATATAAATACATCAAGAAACTCCTCATAAAATTTCATCTCAATCTAACAGTCGTATTAACTATGAAAAAATATGATTGATATTATAAAATTATTAATTATTTAAAAACAACACTATCCGACCAAAACAGAACAGCCGGAACATTGCTGATCGAGAATAAACCAAAATTTAAATTAATATAAAAATAACATTGTTTTTTTTTTTTTTTACTGTTACAGGATTCTAAAAACAAGTATATACTAAATCCCTTAAAAACAAGTACGTCCCTGGCATTTCTGAAAAGATTATTACAGCTGGACGCCATCAAATGCAGTAAAGTCCCATCAGCTGGTGACCAAGTCCTGTGCTGCAACACATACTTTCAACTAAATTATAGTCCTAAACTAGTTGCTCGTTGAGTTCAATCAAGTTATAAAATGTCAGCATATCATAAAAAGAAAAGTAAGAATCACATATAATGTTTGCAGAGTCGACAGGCATATACATTTACTCATAAAAAGATTACTACTGCTAGATCTAAGTATTGTTACATAAGACAGATTCTTGAAACACGTGGATGAAAAAACCTCGCTAGTGATATTCATGACTCAATTAGGCAGTTTTAAATCTGACACTTTACATTCTTAGTAGAAACTGTTACTCATGTCTACAATTCAACTCTATTTGAACACGAGTCCTGAATCCATTGTTTGGGCAATGAAGATCCAAATATTCGAAGAAGCAAAGCTCTCTGTTTCCTGCCTAACTTGTTTGCACCATAAGCGCGGTGGACACCAAGTTTAAGTGCTTCTCGCCCTTCTTCAACAGCTCTTTTCCTAACAGACGTCAATAAACCAGTCCCTTGTGGATCAATTTCATTACTCTCCATCTTTCCATTCTCAGCAGTCTCATTGTCTACGATCATCACACTTGTACCAGCATCTGTCTTTTCATCAGATTGATGGCTGTCATCTTCATCAGTCTCAATTCCAACTCTATCTGTGGCCCTTTGAGTACCAGACAGGCTGCTATCCCACCATTTATTCGTAGCTGTTGATAAACCATCTGATGGAAATCCATATTTAAACTCATCCAAACCCATCAATCCTTTGGCCAGCCCTGGAGTGAGTGTGATATGTTGCCGCCCAACTGGAACATCCTTAGTTCCTTGCTGCTGCAATTTGTGAGGTTTGGAATTTTCATTGTTTTGCTGCTGGATACCACTGACCAGATCATGAAAATATGCCAAAGAAAGAAACTGAATCAAAATGAGTACACGTAAATAAAAGAGCATATAATTCAAATGGATTTAGATGATAGAATTGTTTTCATCATGTCAAGCATTCCATCATGAGTAATTTGCTAGGTGATATCTGAAGTCTCTCATGACCTGCTGTTCACTTAGATCACGAACAAAATTACTACTCATAATAGAGATAAAGACAACTGCAACTAACACACCATCTGCTAGGCACTCTTGTCCATACAAAAAAAAACCCACCTCCACACTCCTAATCAATCCAAGAAGCAAGGATAATGAATAAGCATGCACATCCAGAAACCAATTCTGAATGCAGACACAAAGAAAACCTATCAAATATAGCAAAAGGCGAATCCAACCATTGCCACCAACGTCAAAGCTCACAAAAATCTATTCTTTCTATCTCTTCCCCGTTAAAAAGTCTTTATCTTGGTCGAGATCTTTATTTAGCAAGAACAACAAAAACAAACCTAAGTAATTTTTTCTTCAGATAAAATTATATTACCACACAATCCAATTTCTTAAATCTTGTTACTCAAACAAAAATAATTACAAATTCAAATTAATGACAAAACTAACAGCTTCAAATATTAAAACTCTGTACTTTGCTTGCACTAATTAGTATATATAAAAAAACATACACACACCTTTTGTTAGCAGCCTTTGCGAGGTCGGAAAGGGCTTTGAGTTTTTCTCTAGCAGCATACCTTCTAATGTCCTCTATACTCTTTCCAGCTAAGTACTGAAATGACGGGGAGAAGTAATTAAGTTTCTATAGAAGAAATTCATGTCTACCAAAAAAAAAAAACAGAAGAGAAAATTACTGATAGGGATCGAGAAAAAAGAAAAATTGACCTTGCGATATGGCCATCTATCAAGACCATTCTCGCGGCAGATTTTCTTAAGCACACTGACACAAACGCCTGCTCCAATAATTACACAAAATATTAATAAAAATATAAAAATAATAGTTTGAAAATTGAAAGTCCAAATGCGGGATAAAGGGAGAGAGGTACCGAGATTGTTAGCGGCATCGGAGAGAGGAAGAGAGAAGTGCTTGGATATGGCTTCCCAAGAGGGCGGTTTTGATTGAATCTGCTGCTGCTGCTGGATATTCATTTTTTTTCCGAGTAACTTTAAAATCAATCTAAAAGCCCAAAAATATAATCAAGGGCTTCTTCAATCCGTGAGAGTGACGAGAAGAGATTCGAGCTATGGATGGATGGATGCAGTTTTTAGGGTCCCTCCCCTATCCTTTTACTGTGACGGACGGCAACCTGCAAGGGGTGACGGGGTCCGCCTCGAGCTCCCCTCTTCAAAGGCTGCTTCTTTGGGCAAAATTGCGAAGGGGCAAATAGGCATTGCATTATTATCAGGACAAATTGCAAAGTTTAGTGGTATAGCCAATTTCACCCCCTAAATCATAATTTTTATTTTAAAATGCACCCTGAGGTTTCATCTCTTTCATTTTGGACCTTCCATTTATATGTCTTGACTAGTTTACGGACATCATTTCTCATGAGGGATAAAAAGAAACTAAAATAAGATAAAAAGAATAAGGACCCTATTTTCCTAAGAGAACACCTCCACATAGAGAAAACAAAGATCATATCAACCGATTTTGTACATATAACTCGGACTTCCAAATAAGTTTAGATACGAGGAGACAGAATAAACAAAGTTAATTGTAGAGTATCTATTTAGATGATGTTTTCTTTCCCGCATCAGCGCCATCTTTCTTTACAGTGCCGTTTCCCTCCTCTTTCCCGCATCAGCGTCGTCTTTCCTTACAGTATCGTTTCCATCTTTCTTTCCCGCAAGAATCATGGAAATCTGGAGGCCTCTGCTAAATGCTTGATTGAAGAGCAGGCGAGTTTGGAACTCTGAAACAAACGAGAACCATGACAGGATGGCTATGGGCATGAAAAGCAATAAGCCCATGATGTACTCGTATGCCCTCGCTAGCTCCTTCATCGAATCCCAGAATCTTATCCACTTGAACAGGTTCCTGCATGCTTGTCCGATCTATATAAAGAGGATTTAATCACACAGTGACCAACTGAAGGAGAACTTTTGAAGTATATTATCACACATTCTGAACAAAAGTCGTCCACTTACAAGAAGAATGGCCCACCCGGTGGGCATGAACGCGAGGATGGCAGCAAATAAATCCTGTATTGTGAGACCAAAGACCACAAATAGAACAGTCATCACTGACACGAAGCCGAGAAATAGGAGTGCCTTGAGAATTCTGAACATGAGCTGAAAGTCCGTACGGAATTTCCTTCTCCCCATTGACACCATCTGAGAGCAACATTTGAAACACAGGCAGCAGTAGAGTAAGTTGAAGCATAGACATTAGGTGCGCACTTGCTTGAGAGACATTTACTAGAGAACACCGTTCTATTCTACATTCAAATGGTCAAGATATAAACTTAAAATGCTGATTTGCTAGTTTTAAATACAATTATTTGGTGTATAAATGTTGAAAAAATTTATTCAAGCTCCTGCTAATCACATTTACTTTCTACATGAGTTCCATTGGCCTGCCACATACCTTGAGGACTAAGAGAGCGCTTATCATAACTATCCATGAAAGTCCGTAAACCTACAGCAAAGATTTTAAGTTTATAGTAGAGAAGTTAGTTTATGGTAGCAGAAATAAACCAAAAAGTATGACAAAACATCACTCAAATATGGATTGTACCAGCAAGCTTTTACTGCGATGGGATATATCAAGGTGGTAGACAATGCCATATTGGTAGATAAAGAAGCGAAATGCAAGGATTATTTCAAGCAACCATCCCCTGAAATTTGTGTGTCTGAGATGTTCGTGTTCTCCATCCCACCATGATTCCCAACTTTTATCAGGAGAAATTCCTATACCACCACGATTGCCCATCCACCGTTTCCAATCTGTCCAGTCATCCACTGTTTTTTGCCAGTCAAATCCAGATGGATTGAACACAAATGGAGCAAACAACCAGGATCCAACCATGAACCATATCGTTATTGTGACGAACAAAAAAAGACTTGAACTGCGATATGATGCCCCGTAGACTTCATACAAGATCAACAGTATAAATAATTCCAATCCTTTAACAAAGTGACTTCGTGAGTATAGCCTGTAGTTTTCTGCAAACTTTGCATGGAAAACAACAAAGCCACGCCCAGTAGCTCGGTATTTGGAACCACCATGAAGAATTGTTCTTCCGAAATAATGTGCTTTGGTTCCAAGCTGGAATGTAAAGAACACAGATGCAAGCTGTAGCTGCATAATGACAAAATCACCCAGAGCGGTGCGGAACCCTTTCTCCAAGCCAATTTCCATAACCATGGGCAGCACTAAGAAAAATCCTAGCTGAAAAATGGACTGAGGAGCCATAGCCTGTTCAAGGACCTTGCTATCATTTATGACCGGGTTCATAAGAATCTCCCTATCTAATCCACTCATTACCAAGTATAAGCGTCCATATAAGAACACATATACAGTAATCACAGTTACCTGAAACGACAAAATTACACTTGAAGTAAATCATGGTAGGAATATTAAAATGGCTTCACAAGTAACCAGCTGGCCAAGTGACCTGAATCACCTGATGGTATCTAGCGCTTTTGAATTCCATAAAACTGGGGTCTCCATTTTATGTACCTCATTAATTCAGAAAATAATTGAGAAACCATTACTACGTAATATTGGTCACCGCATAGGACTGAAGCATAGGGCCCCAGTTGAAACAAACTGCTCTTATTCTTAATGTTTAATTGTTTAAATTTTGATACCAGCATAAATGACCTTCGTCCTCCATAAACAGCTTGGAATATGTAGATAAGAATAACCTGAGCTACATTTACTGTGGAGCCTAGTTAGAGTTATGTTATCCATTTCTTATTTAAATTGAAAAAAAAAAAAAAACATAAATAGGGAGGAAGAAAAGGGCATTTCCTAAAACAGAAGCAATGAATGGAATGAAATCACCTAGGAGCTCCAGATGTGGAACTCCTCAAGGAGATCAACAAACCACCATAACTCAGAAAACTTAAAGTAAAAGAGATACCACCAGGCACCAGCAGTAGCCAAGAAGACTATGAAAGAAAGCAAGAAACTTGGACTTTTGCTCCGCAAAAAGACAGTAAAATAAAGATAGCATTTCAACATACCATGCTACTGAAATAGAAACCAACTGTTGTAAAGTAGAATGAGAGCATCCTATAGAAGTCAAAACGGCGCCCTAGCCGATAAACATCACGGCTAAGTGTCTGCTCTCCATTTCCATTTGCAACCTTTGCCTCAAAAGACGATATCTGATTCATCCCCACATCACGACCTTTCCCTACTTGGATATATTCATGATGCGTTACATATCCCCCACGTAGAGTTGTGTTGTATCCTGAAGACATTCAAATGCTTAATCATGGCATGATAATTAAATCTAATGGTAATAGTGTTCAGATCCAATATAAAATTACCTGCAAATATGTCCTCACTTAAATTTATTATTTTTGAAGCTTTACTTATGCCACCCCTTGTTATGTGGAATAGTCTGTCAAATATATCAGGATGGCCATAATGGAATCGTACCCTATGAAGTTAGACAGCATTTATTAGAATCTTAAATCGGTAAATGAACAGAATTAAATTAGATTTTTGAGCACAAGACAGAATATTTGAATTAGAGCAACATCCAACATTGCATGTCAAAAACAACAAAAATGCTATAGAACTGCAAAATACAACAGTGCATGTCAACGGAAACAAGGCACTTCAAATAGTTTGCTATGACACAAGCAAGAGAGAAGACACCGTTTTCATCCAAAAGAATAAAAAATAAAACGCTCCTGTAAATTTGAGTTGTTCTGTTCTAAAAGGATCGGACCTCTCTCCATTAAAGAACTGTTGGACTAGTTGAATTCATGTCTAGGCAAATTGAAGAATTCAAGAAAGACGAAATATTTGACATTTTGAATTCGAGACATTAAAGACAAGCAAATAACCATCACAGGGTGTCTAAATAATTTGAAGCTTGCAATTTTTCTCAGATTTGAAAGTTAAAGGAGTTTTAGAGTCCTCTAGTATATAAATAGTTTCCGCCAGGGTTTTGTGGTCTCTACTACTTTTAATCTGGACCAAAGCTCATTGTTAAGTTCATTCAGATAACTTGTACTGGTCAAAGAGCAAAACCAGTCTGTTCTGAGGAAAAGGGGAAACCACTCAAGTGGTGATTTACATATAAGATGGTCCTTATTGGGAGAATTAACGCAACTGGGAAACCAGTCTGTTCTCCCCAGGAGCAAATAACGCAAACATTTCTGATTATGAATTTTATTCTCCTCAAGCAGTGAATTATCATCCATCTGAGGTTTGAGATTTTTTCCTCACATGCTTTAGACTTAAAAGGAAAACAATAGAAAGGTACGCAGATATGAATTCTAACTGATGGAAAGAGAATTCTAACTGATGGAAAGAGAATTCTAACTGATGGAAAGAGAATTCAAATTGTAAATTGCATATAATACTATACTTTGATTGGTGGCTAAAAGTAGGCTTACCTTAGAGGACTGGCTAAAACACGTTGGCCAATAGTCACGAAGCTGGACTCCTGATTGGACATGAACCAAGCAAGTGATGAAACACTGTCGAATGAAAAGGATGAAATATAAGGGTTTATACTGTCAAAATCAGCTTTGTTCTACAGCATAATTCTCTTGCATGCTAACACGTGTTAGCACAACCATTAAATGGTAAGGCTGACCTTCCAGTAAATATATGCTCCCTGACACCCAAAATCGTAGGGTTTTGTTTCCTACGATGAGATTTTTTAAGCTCCTCCAACACATTTCTCATTTTAAAAGCTTCTTCAAAGTAATTGTCCTGAAAACAAAAGGAAAGTTTAGTGAATTCCTATGAGATGTAATTTACAAACAGAAGGATAAAGAAAAAGCTAACCACCTGATTCATGTCTATAGTCTGCAAGGCTTCTCCACGAGTAAAGATAATGGCATGATTTTGATTTTCAGGTTTTCCTTCACCAATATCTGTTGGAGGACCTGGAAGCCTGATTCGGTAGATTTCCTAGCAATGTAACAAGGAAAACATATAAGATAACATGTTTCAGATTGTACCGGAGCAGCATTAACAATCAGCTACTCTAATTTTTGTTCTTGAGAACGCAAAGGTAGGACATGTTCCTCATACTCAGTAAATGAATAAGGTGCTAAACTAAGCAGTTAGGGAAACATCACATAAATGTAATTTCTCCTTATAAACAGTCCCTTACAGCACAATTTATGTACATCTGCAGATAACAAAGTACTTCATATGATTATCTTGCAGACACTAACTAGATTTTTTCCAGAACACAACACTGCAATTTCCAAACCTTAATTGCAATTTGACATGCAATAAATTTAACTGGAAGTTACCAATTAATCCACTAAATTTTATCATAGAAATCCAGCAGCACTTAAATTCTGCACCAAACAAGGAGTCAGTCCCATACCTCATCATACTTGTCACCTCCTTTGACGAGAACAGAGTAATACGATTTTTCAGATTTTCCGTTCACTGTGAACTCTCTCTCGTCGATGTAAGCAATACGTAGCGAAGGATTCCTGCAATAATGTTATAAAATTAAGGATCCCATCAACCTTTTGCATTTAAATGGAGAGCTTCATGTAACGCATAAAGACATAATTTCAACTTACGCTAACATTAGATTCAGAATATTACTGTAACAACTTCGGTCCCGGGCTTCAGTAGATTTTTTCTGAGCCCCATAAACTTGACAAGAAACAACATAGGTGAACTTAAAATCGGCCAGAGCTTGTGCATGATCAATGCAAGCGTTCTGATACTGCCCAGGGTCCAAGGCACTTGAAACCGCTGCAAAGCGAAACGGTGATTAGTTTATCATTAAGAGAATGAACCATTAGAAGCAATGGAATCAAATGCTAAATTTCATAAATCATAATGTGTATATATGTTAAGAAACCACAAACCACGGTCTCCTTCAAATTCCAATAAGCACTGAAGTTGTAGGGCGTGCCTATAGTACATCATCCCTCTCACTGGAAAAAAAATTGAGAAATATATATGTGACCACATGATAGTCTAGTCAACATCCAGAAATGAAGATTGTAAGTGCAGCTGCAAAAATCTTCACTATTCAAACCTGTTCTAGCAAGGGTCTGCCCCCTGTAGGATACCCATTGACGAGTAAGCTCCATCTTCTCTTTGGCATCATTTTTACTTGTGCGTTCCTCAAAATTTTTCCATTCATCTATTTTGTAGTCATTTGTGCTTGGTAAGTAAACCTCACTATAAAAGACCTAAAGTGTGATGCAGGAACTGGTGCGAAACTCACTCACCACGATATATGGTCTTTAGGTAGAACAAAATTGTTATCCCATCTTCGTTTTCCTTGTGAAGTTCATCATCAGAATAAAGAACATCTTCTTTGTAATATGGAGTCAAAACACTAATAATATCAAAAAATACATCTAAAGTCAGAGCAGAAAAAAATGGAAATAAGTAACCCTCTATTTGTGACCAATGAAGGATCATCGATACAGAAGAAAACGAGAAGTAAAAGCATATGACCATTTACAAAGATAGTGGGTAAGAAAAGAAACTGTGTAATCCTTATAAACACAATCATTATCATGTTTGCATGAGAATGGTATCATTTCTTCACTTCTGATCAGATTGTGGCAGAATGCCATGATCATTGTTGAAAATGATTTATTTGAGAATTTGATGTTTCCCTGATGAAAGCATAGACAAAAGCTACTCCCATCTATAACATTTTTTCTTACGAGTTTTACATTGTTCAATCTCTCACCTAAAAGAGAACATGTCTCGGACTTTTGGAGCCTTCGGCATGTTCATGAATAAAGAATTTGCAAAGAAAGTTATTCGGCGACGAGCATCCAAGTTCCAGGGCACATTTATGGCAGATTCCTTGGTAGTCAAAAGTAAATGGAGCCTCTTGACCTACGGGAGAAATATAAAACAGCAAGAAATTAAAGATGTATATGTGAAATCACAACATGACATTAGTAAAAAATATGCAAGTATGAGGACAACCTTATCAATCCAATTCTTGTTATGATGGCCTAGATGGCCTGCATTTATCCTTCCAAACCTCTGTTCTCTTATAGTACTGTCATCCCTTATGCCGTCAGAGTGAGCCCTTTCCAGGATTCTGCAGGTATATGTATCTAAATGTTTAGTAATCACAACTCAGTCTATCATAACCATTTTGACATCCCCAGTAAATTAGTTATCATTCAGGGCTTACTCATGGCCTTGCGTCATGATATCTTGAGTGATAACTTCTATAATAGACTGGAGAGCATTTATTATCTGAGATATGTGCGTGTCATCAGCACCTTCTTGATCACTTAGCTGTCAAAAAATTCTAGTGTGAGCACTCAAATAGGAGCAAGTACAGACCACAATGACAAGTTACAAGCTGAAATGCTAAAAAATTAAAGAAAAAGGAAAAAAGGAAAAGGAAGCATAAGAAAGCACATTACCAAGAGTTTTAGAAATCTCTCCAGATATTCACTAAGCATAGGCAATCCACTCATCCGGAATGCATTCAAAAACTGATTTTGTTGTATCGTCATCTCTACTTCATAACATATCTGACTTACAATCCTATTTAGAAAGAATAATAATAAAAAAGGGATAAATAATCAATCATATATGGCCATATTCATCTAATATTACTCCCGGGACTCAAGCGCACAAGACAGATGCTTCTTACCCCTTATCTGCATCATCTTCCAGAAGGCCGTCTATTATTTCCTTCAATGTCTCATAACACTCAGTTACTGCTGATCGCATATAATCATCCATCTTCTTATACAACTCAGCGTCCTCCTTCCCCTTGAAATCTTTTGCCATGTCCAATGCTATAGGAATCTGTCGTGTGCCAATCAACACAAAGTTAATAAATTGGAATCGGATTTGCATTGAGTGCAAACATTAAGAATAACAATGACAGAAGGTAATACCTTGCTAGCAAGCAAAAAAGGAGGCCACTGCACGACAGAGACATCTCTTGAAGAATACGGCACAAGCAGCAAGTCACTTTCACTGGACAGTGAAGCAAAATTAAAATCTTGCAACTATAAAATATGATGCACTTGACATATTGGATACTTATTTAGCAAGAAGAGTCTCAACTGATTGCTGATCAGATCTTCTTCTCTCAAGGAAAGTATGAACTCATTCCACACGTGTGAAAAATTTACAATATTTTTTCTTTCTTGCTGCTCATCCTGACATGAAGAGAACGGTCAATTTAGCCAAAGACAAAGGAGAAAGTTCCAATTGATTGTTGTATAAAATAAATCAGAAGACCAAATAATATAGCTGCTTTTGTATTTGGAACAAAATGCATCCAAATGGAACATCGTGAAAAAAAAGAAATATATATCAGACAGCTAGCGTAGATAGCAAACTAATACATAGATTTGCTAGAATTGCTACCGTCAAACGGTTCCTCGTAGCATCCTCATCTGATGATGGCACAAGATGGCGACTGAAAGCTGAAGGCACGGATTCAAATCTGGACCTCAGCATCCCAAGTGTCCTTATCTGGAAAATCAAAAGTTATAATGCACGATCAAAACCGCCACTTGTAAAGTGACAATTTCCATACAACGAACATGAACTGGTATTTCAGATCTCTTATAACAATTAACACAATGTTGGGTGAATAGGATCATTGCACATCATATGATTGCTAATATATCATTATAGGAGAAACAAATGACCACTAACCTCACCCAAATGGTTGAAGGCTCCTTGAATCCCACCAGCAAGTGTAGAAAATATAGCATACCATATTTGTGCATCCAAAAAATAAACCTAGCACAATAACGGAATTTACCTTATTGAAAAAGTTTGTAATGCAACATAATGCTAGGAAGTTTCTTTCAAAAACCTCTTATTCAGTCCACTTACCAGAAGAACAGGGGCCCATATTGAGATAACAACACCAAAGTTATGCGGAACTACAAAAGTTTCAAAACAAGACTTAGTTACAGCTTCGTGATGAAAGAAAGTACAAATAATCATTGAAAAGGGTGAAATATTACGTCGAGGAAAGAATTCATGCCATTGATAGTTATCAACCTTAATCTCCATAATCAACCTCGTTGGTTCAACTAGAGGCAGTATCTATTCACAAATATGCAGGATACAGGTTATAAGCTGAATGAATTTGACAGATTAATAAAGAAAACACGTTCCACATAAAAAGTAAAGAGCCTATAGAATGGAAAAATACAGAATCACTTTTTCTATTTTGCCACATCCATAGTATAGTTGCTGCAAAAACTCATGAGAAGTGCGATGATTGATAAGCAAAGGATTTTACCAGCTTGTTTTTGGCATTTTTTTTTGTTAAAAAATATCGTAATTTTAATTATTAACGGTAAGGGCTCCTGAGAAATGTAAAAAGAAGTTGTACTCCTCCTTACTATTAGAATGGTAGTCAGCGCATATAAGTATTCCTTATTTGCTAGTGGCAAAAGATTTAAACGAGATAAGGCCAGCAAAGTTTAGCACTTTGACCCTACTTTCCCATAGCAGGGTTATCTGTTTCTGGAACAAAAGAAGAAAATTCAGGAAACTGTCTCTCTCCCTCAGAAATTGTATTTCTTTCTCTCTAATTAGCCATGTAACTAGTAGTTTGATCCTTATAGCAATTTAAAATGTCTCACATGGAAAGTACATTCAAAGGGTGTTAAATAGATACAAATTTCAAGAAGTTAGGTTTCAATCCCTTTAAATCCCAACCTCCACTGCATGAACTGTTCTTTGATTTGAGAAGTGCAAATATTTGTGACATGCTACGCAACAAGTGGAAAGACTTCAGAGTCCCTCCTAAACTTATTCATGACAATTCCATGCTCTATAGCTGAATATCTTCGTTTCATGTGTATAGATCCAAATTTTGAATAAATGCATATAAGCAAACTTATAGCATCTCTATGCATGCACATGTGTGTGTGATCTGTGAGTACTTAATGCATTTAAACTCAGAATACTATTAACAAAATCTAATCCAAAAGAGTATTGAAATTCAACAAGGTGATCAAGGAGAGAAAACCTCCACATAGAAGCTAAATGCTAGCTTGCAGATTATCAGCAGGACCCAAAACAGTGTATACCTGTGCATAGTAAAAAATCAAGATTTTAGGAGAAAGAATCTCTAATTTATAGCAGAAGCAAATTCACGTTAAATTTCCCAACAAGAATTCTAACATAAATTAAATATTTGCACCAAATAATGCAATTTTCTAGTAACCTCACTCATCCCCTCCTAAAAAACAAAAATGAAAATAAAATAACGATCAATAACGTCTGTTTTCTTACTTCAGAAGTGAGAACATGTCCTCATGCATGCCTCTTCCTACATATAGTTTTGGCTGCAGGCAGGCAAAAAAATATTTAAGGCAACCTCTAGGTTGAGGAGGGAAAGAAAAAAAAATCTAGAACATCAACCAAACCAGAAAAACACACACACACATATGTACACAAACACAACGTGTTAAACATGCTTGCCTGAGCCCACCACATAACAAGAGTGACAATCCGCCAGTTTGAACGTTCCATGGTTCTCCGTAAAGGCGGAAGAAAAAAAATTATGGCAGCCAATATATTAGGTATCAAGTAAATTGCAATACAATAGGTATAAAATGACTGGTTCTGCCAATCCATAGACCAGGTGCTAAAGAACTTTACAAGTCCTGTTGGATTCAACACAGAGCTTGAATAACCAATTGGCAGAACCACAGCCCATGCAGCAGCCACAGCAAACTTCAGAAGATACCGTAGTATTTGTGTGACTTTTAAGCTCCTCCATGCATTAAGACTCAGAATTATATCCAGAGAAGCTGCAAAAGAAAAAGGTGAAAATGTTAAGGGAAAACCAGAAATGTTGCTCACAACCATTGCAGGATACAGGCATCTGCAAGACTTTTAAAATTCATGTTAAGGTTTCATATAACTTTCGAAATTTCCTTTAGGATTTATTTCATTTGATTGATGTCCACATTCCACGAGAACTGCTAATTTGCTTGAAAATAAGGCAATCAAAGCTTTTCCCTTCTAATGGAATAGAAGCAATAAAAATTAAAATAACAAAAAAAAAATCTGGAAAGGAGATTTTTTTTTGAGAATTTCACCAATACCTTGCAGAAGATTAAGGAATGCAGAAGTGATAAAGATGCTCAAAACACTTTTGAAGACATCCTCATCGAAAAAGGCTGCAATAGATCCAGAAGGACTCCATGCAACAATTATCATTGCCTGGAAAACAAGTTCATATTCAGTTGATTCCTAGCAGATAAATTGATTGAACACATTAACTCATAACATTTTGGGCCACCTGCAAAGCCAATATAAGAAATATCCACATTCGATCAAAACTTCTAAAGAGGTGCCAAAAAGTGCGGACTTCAACAAAATTAGTTTTAGGAATCCTCTTTCCCGTGCCTTGGGCGGTTCTCTGCAAGAAGCACAAAAACTTAAACAAAAAATATTTGGAAGAAATGCATGATAAACCACTCCCCAGGGGAACACATAAAATATAAAAATTCAGGAAGACGGAAGAAGTTCAAGAGTTCAACATTATAGACTAACATAATTATTGATGGCTGAAAAGACATCATTACATCACGTTTTAGGGGAATAAAAAACAAACCAGTTGAAAGAGGTTTAAAAAATGGCGGTAAATTTAAAGATCAGCAAGAAACAGTTGATAACAAACACTGTGCTCCGTAATTTATCATTTTTGTGAAGTAAAGCTATTCACATGCTTCAGTAAAAGGCTAAAACACACTGGGGTCCGGAAAATTTTCTGATGCCTTCACCTCTTTTTTGGTTTTGTGGGGAGGGGAATAGAAGAGAGAGATACCTCATTTGCAGGTGGAATCTCCTCATTTGCAGGTGGAATCTCGTCAGAATGAATAAAAAAATCTGCTTTAAGGTCCATTGGCCAGTTTAATTTAAGACACCTGTCAGACCTAAAAGATAGAAAAAGTTCGCTATCAGTAGTCTTGACTAAATGTGGAAAAAAAACTTGCTCTTCAAAGGATCTCACCAGAAGTACTCATTCAAATCATCATAATTTCTCCATTTTGAATGGCTAGCCTTGCCTCCTTTGTTTCTCCTTGCTTCCTTTTTCAGGAAATGAAATCATTTTCCAGATGTAACATGCAATTGAGGGTTAAATAATAAGCAAAGAATTGAGTTAAACATTACCTTGCGCAAAACCTGATAGATTGGAGTTATAACACCCTTCAGAAAGGCTTCATTATCAGGTGCTGCTGTCTCATATGTCTCCCCGCTAACAGGATGCACGTTTCTATACAGTATTCCATAGACTTCATGTGCCATCTTAAACATAGGGAAATAAGGAGAGCATTACACTCACATACAAAACAGATATGGAGCATCAAAAAATCATTTTGCAGGAAGCTAACAGATACCAGCCTAAGAACGATTCATTTGATTTTCCAAGATAGGAGAATTATATGCAGAAGATTAATTTCCAATGATTCTTCTATCATAATTGGCACAAATGCTTCTGGTAAACTGATTTTGTAAAACTCGTAACAAGCAAAAGAGACAGATTGATTCTACCATTTGGAAACCAAGGTTAAGACCTTTAATCCTAGCAACTAATTACAAGTATGTAGACCTCATAAGGCACTTTTAAATTATGCTTTTCTTATGTGGCTTAATGATGGGGAGACGCGTGACCTTTTTGATGCTTTGTTGTCTGGTTTGGGCTATGTAGAATAAAATTCCTGATACCTCTGGGGAGCATCAGCAACAATAGCCAGATGGAAGAGAGTCTTTTATTTTTTTATGCTGTTGGTGGGTTTGGAGAGAAAGGATTATAAAATTATGTATAAATGTGCAATATTTGCAGTGGTATGAGAAAATCAATCCCTTTTCACATAACAAATGTGGGACCAATCAATTTCCTAGCTCCTTCGTTGTACAATGTAACTGGGGGCATTTAGGAGTTTCTTTAGTGGATATGAAATGAGACTAGAAGCCATTGTTTTTTAATTCTTTTTAAAATCTTTTTTCTCTACTTATTCAGGATTCCTCTTTTCTTGAAGATCATACCTTTTCCATTAAAAACAAATACCCAGCGCTTTTCTTTAATTCAATTAAAATTTTATTTATCTCTTTTAGGAAAACAAAGGACTCAACTGCTGCTGGAACATGTGAATCATAATTCCTAATCAAGATGTTATGTTGAATGAAACGATTAACATGTGCGCGTGTGCCATGCTAATATTAATTCAAACTTGACAGTAGTCCATGAAAAGGTCTTATAAAAAAAACGTACATTGTGGAAGATATAGCAGATGCATTCTGGCATGAACCGTATATTTGAAGCTTCACCCCATATAAGAAGATAGAGTGCAATGTAAATAAGCTTTAACCGTTGGTTGTCAGATTTTTCAGGAGACCTGCAAGATCAAAAAACTTCAACCACCTGAAATAATACATCATACCTGCTGAAATCTAACTTGAGACACAGCGGCACAATAACTTACCTAAGATGTGATTTACACCGCAAATAGTTACACCATGAACGATAATTCTTGAAAATTTTATCCTCCAATTTCTGTATGGTCCCACTATTGAGCTGCAATGAGCTTTAATTCAATATTTGAAAGAAATAAAGATGTCAAGAAAAAAGCTTCTATAGAGAGTATAGAAGAAAGTGATCAAGCTTTTACCACATTATAATCAACAAGACTCCTATTCCTAACATCCATATTTGCAAGTAGCAATATCAGGTGCTCCCTCTGATTTGCCACATTTCCTCGCTTTGATCCCCCGCGATATAAAAAAAAAGAGCATTATATAGTTAGATAAACTAATGTCTGTTTCATTGAACTTTATAGGTGAAATAAGAATATCAGGAGATATAACTGAATCGGAATTCTTGTATGCAAAAAGCTGACTTGGTTATATGAACATAGCACACAAGTTTCGTTATGACCATCAAAACTCTGATATTTTGTGGCAGTTCAAAGGTATCAGTGAACCCACGGTAGATATCTAAAAAGATAACCAAATTGTCAAATTCACGCAAAACTAGTCTTGTTTTTCCAAATTTTAGCCTCATTTTGATGATTTGGAGGAGAGGGGAGGAGGGGGAGAGAGTTCTTTTCTCTTCCCTTTTGTTGAGGAGAGGAAATTCATCAAAAGATGGAAAAGATAATGGAATACCTATAGGTAGGACAAGGCATCTTCCAAACTAACATAATACCATTACTACAAGTCATTCTGAAAATCAACAGACGCAGATAACCTACGGAAACCACCCTAACCCAAAGTCACTGGTTAGACAAGTGATGATTCTCAAAAAATGTTATATTTTTCTCCATTCAAACGCATCAAATCAGTGTGACTGCAGCACCTCTCCAAAGATTCTTGCCTTCTTTGCCTCTCCCAAAACCCCAAGACAAGTGAATAATAAATCAGTTAAGGTTTTTACAGCACAGTCATAGCTCGCCAAAGAAAATGGCCTGGATGTTAACCACAAATTTCATTTATTTTTATCGATTCAGTATTGATGGGTTTTAATAGTGGTGGTATAGCTCTGAAGTAAACTGTTCCTGAATTGTTCTTCATAAGTTGATCCACATTTGAAATACTTGTCTTTCCATCCTTTTTAGCATTCTGATTTTTTCTCCACGACCATTAGAAAGATTTACTACTTTCGTTGCAATCTCCTCATTTCAACATAAAATTCACCTAGCTTCATGAAGAACAATACTGCTACCAATTCTCAAAAGGAATAAAGTATATGAATAATAGTGAACTGCAACCCGAAGGTCCAAGCATTCATGTCTGTAAGTCCTTAAAACAACTTAAACGTGAAGAAGCTTTAAATGCAGATTACTTCAGAGCTAACAAACTAAAGACCCAAAACTTATGACATTTTAGATGTAAATACGAAAACATATTGCAAAGATAGAATTGAAGGTGCAAGTTACCTGAAACCCGAAAATGGATGAAAGCCAATCGAGTATGTCGTTGACAGATTTAACCCTTTCCTTAGGCGAGTCATCAGAGGAAACATGTGGCAGCCCAATTCTGGGCATTGGAAGATTATCCAAATCACGTAGAGCATGAAGTGAAGCTTTGATCTATATTTTCGAGGATGACCATGATAAATTTAAGGCATTCATAATTAATGTGATTGGCACAAGCAAAACAATATTACATATAGTACATATATCCAACCTCTGGAAGTTCCATGATTTCTGGTTTTACCCCTGCAGCATACAGTGGAAGAATGTTATAGTGTTCATCCTGTCCCCTTTTCCTCTCAACATCCTCAGCATATTTCATTATCTGTAACAACAACAAAAATTTAACAACCATGATTAAGCAACTTAAACATATATCTTAAGAACCCATGCCAGGATGCTGAAATTAATCAAAACAAACCTTTTTGTCAATTTTATCCTTTGGTACCACCGTTTGTAGCACATCATATAATACTGAAGCAATGCGAAGAATTTTAGCCATCTCTTCCCTGCAAGAGTTGACAAAGTACAAAGAATAAGATATGATAAATGCTTAGTAACTTTGGCAAGACAGCAATTAGACTAAAAAATAAAAAGAAGAAAGTAAGATCCTTAAATTAATCAAGACTCACGGGTTTTTTGTATGTTGTGCATCTTTAATGTTCCGCTCGTAGAATTGTCGGTAATACAACTGGATTTCTTTTCCATCATTATCTGCCAGCTGATGCAATATTTCCTTGTCTTCCTAAAAAAACAAAATTTAAAAGTCTAAAATCATTTCCCTGAGAACTCTGGAATATAATTCGAGTATATTCTTAATACAGCAATCTGATAATATCATCTTTTTTCCTAAAAAGAATATTGCAATCTGAAAGTGTTATTGAGGTGAAATAAATATGTGTGTGTGTGTGTGTTGAACTGGAAACCTAATGGCCAATTACTTTAGGAAACTTTGATTAGGCTTAACCATCAATCGGTTAAGCAGTTCCTCAATTTTTTGATTTTCAAAAGGCCGACTTTTTCCTTCTTAACGAAACTACAGTTTAGCAATATATCCAGTCAAGAGCAATCCCCAGGAGAGTAAGAGAGCAAAGGAAATAAATTACGGGAACATATACTTTTTTACAATTTAAAGAATTTGGACAAGAATAGGATATCAGGCAAGAATTTAAAATCAAAGATATGCCGGAGTAGAAAACATTCGCGTAAATACCAATCCATCCATGCTGCAGAACATCATGAAAGACGAAAGGAATGGAGATTGTCCACCAGCATGTTCATTAGCAATTACAGTGGTCTATGAGAGAATTAGATTAGAGGTTATATAGCCTGAGTGTTAAAGAACCATCTCACCTAAAAGCTTAAGCTTATAAGTGAGGCTCCATAATATGATTTATATTATTCTCTAACACACACCCTCAAGTGAAAGCCCTTTGGGCTTGAAACTTGCATAGACCCACATCACCTTGTGCTTAGTTTTTATCAAATAAAATGGGGGTGGTGAGATTCGAACTCGTGACCGCTGGGTCAACAAGGCTCTGATACCATGTTAAAGAACCATCTCACCTAAAAGCTTAAGCTTATAAGTGAGGCTCCATAATATGATTTATATTATTCTCTAACACTGAGACCATAGAGATTTCTCGGTATTGAATAGTTACAACTGAGATATAATTCCACATATAACACGTAATATACTCCCAGACACTGTTCATGTGAATTTCAATACTGTTAATGAGCTTATTGTTAATTGCCACTCAAGACTACCCTTTAGGGTTGAGACATTCGACGTTGTACCTTTCATCGCATGCACCTGTAATGGAAGTGGATTATGAGGCCTTGTTAACAGCAGAAAATTAAAGAAATAGCTTGATTATTCACGAGCGAGTAAGCGACAGCAGCCAGTCTTGAATCTTAAAGCCTCACGAGAAATTTTGATTATGTGATAAGTTCGAGTGAGAAGGGAAAATTACAGAATGTGGAAGAACCAGTTATAAGAGAAACGAATAAATCAAAAATCAGAGAGAGCACTTGAGCTTTTATCACCTTCGGGCTTGATATCGAGAACAAGGAATAGCAGCAAATGTGGAGGAAAGACAGAAGAAATACATGATATGGAGGATGATGGATTATTTATCAATCAGCAACTGAAATCCATGGGATATAGAACGAAAATTAAATTTAAGAATGCTGAGAGGTTCAGATATCAACATCAAAAGTTTCCCAATTGAGATGGAAATTCAAGAAGACCAAGAATGGTGTCCAGAACAGGATTATTTAAATGTTTCTCATGGTAAGTGCATCTACGGATAAGGCTGACTGGACCTTATTATCCAGTTCAATGTAAGATTGCGCAATGTCTCGCTCATGTTCAGGCCCAACAGAATCATGCAAACGCCGCATTATAGACAAGACAGTACTATACAGGCATTTTCTAATATCTTGTAAGAGCATCTGAACCAAAATATTCCGATTAGCTATAAGTCGTCCCAAACTTCAATTAGTTTGCCAAGAATGCTCCAAGAAGTCAGGCAAGGAGTGCCATAATGAATTGCTTCGAGATTCAGGCCAGCAGTAAGGTGGTTATATCACAAAATGTGTCTGCCGGTTAAAATTAGTTTTCCTAGATTGATAGTATGTATGATCCCAACAGGCACATGAACTAAATTCAACTGGAATCTTGAACTTCAGAACACAAATTATGTACAGTGTATATCACAAAATGTGTCTGCCGGTTGAAATTTCAAAAATGCTAAAAATAACAGAAGGGGATTCATCGAGAACACTAAGAAAATTCACAAACAATGCAGGCTATACAGATTCACTTCATGGGTACGTACTTGAAACAAAGAAAAGAGAAGAAAACAGTTGCAGGCAACAAATTTAATTCGAGAAGAACACATTCATTCCTAAAATCCCCAGCAATGAAGCTTGAACAAAATATTTTTTCTAAAATAAAAAATCAGCTATACCTTTTCAAGCCTATGAAGCAGATAGGTCTTGAACTGTCGAACTCCACGTCCACTCGACGTAGGATACATCTTATGAGCTTTATCAAGTGCATGGAACCGGCCTGCTTGCACAAAAAACATAGATAAATATAAAAGCCACTATACAATTAATTATTTATCCAGGAGAAAAATAAAAAGAAAGAAAAATCTGCAGAGGAGATCAGGTGGAGGAGGTTACGTACAGAGATAAGCAACGCGTGGATTGTCCTTCTCAATCTCATTAGCAACGCGAAGAATAGGAGCGATAGTGGGCAAAGAAGAAGGCACAAGCTCACTATCAACGTTATCATCGTCAGGCAAATCCGGCATCATCGTGTTTGCTCGCGTCATTCTCCGCGACAGCGACCGCGGAGGGCCTCTATCATTCACGGTCCCACTCGAACTCGCCATCGCCAATCCACAAGGACGGACAATGCGCTCGATTTTCAAGTTTGTAAGTTTCTTTGGGTTTCGGTTTCTTGTTTGAGACGTCAGGGTTGGTTGAAGGTGGTGAAGAAGATAGAGGCCATTCTGTTTTTGTATTGAGAGAGATTGATGCTTTGAGTGTGGAGTGGGGCAAAGTGAGTGAGGGATGATTTGCTCTGGTGGCAAGAAAAGAATTTAAATTAAGGGTTCTCTTTTGAGTTTACAAACAGCGGTGTCATCTGCTTTTTTTGAAAGTAAAGTGGATGCTGGCGGGAACTGTGAAGGGCGGGGAGAGAGGGTTTCTTTATTGGTTTTTAACGGCTGCTTCCACGTCATCTTCGTAGGTCTGCGCTGCGCTGCACTGGAACGAGTCGTTTAGTGGATTTTAGCCTCGTCTTTTTGCTCTCACTCGCTGAACGTTAGGAAACAGGAATTTTGGAATTCAGAGAATTATTGGCGGTCCGGTCCTTGACGTTTTGGAATGGTTATTTTCAGTCCTTACGCTTTAAATTTTTACTTCAAAACTCTTGCTTTCCGCAGGACGAGAGAGAAGAAATTTGATGCAAACGACCCATCTCCCTCATCATGTAAGATCGATCCATGATATTTGTGGCTTCATATAAATATGGAAAATCGAATATTATACAAGAATGCCGGGGACAATTTTTCTCTGGGCTCGAAAACCGATATGATTTTGCTTACACAGGTGAAAGAAGTCGCCCTTCTTTTCCTTTATTTTCTTGGATTTAGCCTCATCCTCTTGGTATCTCTAAATCATTCATTGATCCTTGATTTAACTCCATTAACCATCTTGCCCCTTCCCGATATCTTTTTTTCCGCTTGAAATATTGATCATGTTCCCATAAAATTCTTAAAAAAAAAAAAAAACAAGAAGCAAGACCAAGAAAGAGGAATTGTTTGATGAAGTTCTGAGAATGCGTGGACTGAACCGATGAGCCACCGTCTCCTTGTTAAATTTATATCCTGCTATTATATGATTCCGGCAAGGGGGAGAGAGCCACAAAATGAAGTTTGATTAATTTATCAATAGAGATTATAAACTGTTCCTGGGAAGATACCAGAGCCGACCCAGGTATCACAAAGCCTGTAGAATGCAATACAAGAAAAGAAAGTGTGAAACAGGTGAGCGAAGAAAAATCTTCTTGAGCTATTAGCAAGAATCTTTTCATGAACAGCTATGTACAGTCATTGATGTCAAAATTTGATTCCCAGCCAGGAGCAAGTGATTTGAACGTGAAGAGTGAGGAGGCTGCTGCTGGCTCGTCATATTGCACAATCGATTGGACTCCCACCGATCGTAACAGATACAGCTTTTTCGATACTTTTCCGCATTCTTTAGCACAGAATATGGCGATGGAGCTTATATTGGGCTAGCTTTTGACACCTGCAGTGAGATCGCAAGGAGAGACATTGGGTATATTTGATCCAGTTTCATGAACAGGTAAAATGTAATGGAAAAGCAGTTGCTGCAATCACAAGTTTATCGCAAAGGCACCAGGATTACCATGGTGCAAGCAAGGAATACGAGGGTGGCAAAGAAGAAACCTTCCTTCATATCATGACTGTGCTCGATATGAAATTCTGAGTTTTGGCGACTCAAAAGCATGGGAAACCTTCCCTCTTATTGTGTACAAGCACCTAGAGTGGACTTTTAGCTTAAGACTAGATACCTTGCCGGTGCTTCACTACGGGCCGGAACGGGTTTTTTTAACCTTAATAAAACAATGACTAGGCATTGTGAGTGTATTTTTTTTATTAAAAAAAAAAAACAGCTCAGCTCCACGTCATAGAATGAGAGCTGAAAAATAATATCAGCCGTCAATCCTCAAGAATCCAAACGATAAAAGATAAAAACTAGGGAAAAAAATCAATGAACAGAAAAAAGTTTAAAATATATATATATCAACAAACCAGGGTGATGAAATTGAAAAAAAAAATCCAACATTATAAATATTATGATGAAATTGAAAACATAATAAAATTTGATAAAGGTGCCAAGAATAAAAATTGAAAACAAAAAATTGAAGGCTACAACCTAAAATACCATCAAATATTGAATTGAAGAGCCAAATTGAAAAATTCTACGTAGTCCATAAATTCACAAAAGAATCCCAAGCAAAACTGAAAATCAAGTGAGTGAGGATCAAATTATAAAAAAATGAAAAAAAATAAAAATCAATATACACCATTCGAAGCTCAAAATGCTTGACCAAATGGACTGACTCGTGACCATATGACCCGGTGCTTAAGGCTATCCTGATCTCAAAAGTAATTGGAACAAAGCATGAAAAACATTTCATGTTTATATTTAATTCAAAAGAAAAAAAAATACTCAATAAATAAATAAATTGAACACAACCAAGGGGGAAAAAAACTCTAGATAACACGTTTTTTTAGAGAAAAAAAATGAATGGAAAATCCCATAGGAATTGGAGAAAAAAACATGAGAAAACATTGGAGGATAAAATCAGAAAAAAAAGGCTATGAAAAAAAAATTAAATTCTAAAGGACAAAATAAAAAAATGCAAACTATAAAACAATTACAGAAAAAAAAATAAGAATCAAATTGGACACAAAATTCTATGAAATAAAATGCAGATGGATGAAATTGAAACAAAAAAAATTCAAGAAGCCTTAAAATCAAAACAAATAAAAAAAATAGAGATCAACTTTAAAATAAATATAAACCGGAGGACACATCTAAATTTTTAAAGTCTTAACAAAAACAATGCACATGAGAGAGAAAAGAAAGGGACGAAAAAAAACTTTTATCGGCGCCAACCAAGCCAAACACGCCACGCCAACAGCTGCGTCGCCATATGACGCCTCGAATAACACAACAGTTATTGGATTTCGGCCATCATAATACATCCCATGCGCCTCCTGTATTAGGGGAAGGATGATGATGTATTGACACGTGCTACTTTTATATTGGTTTATTAATATTTTAATGATTCATTTTACTAAAAAAACCCTTGAGGGCATCCTAATATTACAAAAAAAATCATTTGGCAATAACAAAAACGCCCTCCCTTACCAAAAATAAAAAAAGACAACTTCTCTCTGCAAGGCCACATAGTTTTGAGCTCTTAGGGGTATTAATATATTATCATCCTTTAATTGTACAAATAACATTGAAAATCAACAAAACCCCGGGACAAAAAGCATATTTTCTGAGCTTTCAAGGGTAACAAAGTAATTTTATTGTATATTAAAAAACATAAATTTACTAAGCTATCCGATCAGTTGATTAGATGACATTTGGATCCCTGGAAAAGACAGCTCTACCCCCGCAGCCAAGGCAATTGTTCGGTGGATTGAAATATAAAATGATGCTTGATTACACAGTATTTCTCCCCACAAGCTACAGCACTACAAGCAACGACTCTACACCGCGGGCCAAGATAATTGTTCGGTGCATTGAAGGATAAAATGGTCAATACTCAATACACTGCTTGAATCCAAAATGTTTTTCCTCATCCTGAGGACTGCGGGGGAAAAGCTGAGTTCTTTTAGTTGTTTGTATAGTATAATGGAAGACTTGCTTAGATATTTTACAATATCATCGTATAAGACGGTGTACAAGGTTTGTAGCTTGACTTTTGTGTTTGGCACCTGTTCTCTATCAGACACCTAGGTAGTTAAAGCAATAGGCATTATTACCGGGAATCCTAACCAGTGTCCAATATGCCATAATAAGGATTTTCTGGTTGAATTTTCGGGAAAATTCAAATTTCCAAACTCAGAAATGCTGTTTAAAGTCAACACCTAAATGGTCCTGAGGAAATTATTTTTAAAAATAAGAAAGAAGAAGAAACCTGATTAGTTGAAGTTGTAGCAGCAACCCAGTGCCGAGGGTTTTGTGTTCCTTCTGCCCCATAACAAAAAAAAGTTACTGCTCTTGATTGTGCTTGTGTAATTGTAACTGGGGCTGGCAATTCTCTCATGGCCCATAATACAAAGGCTGAGGGAACCGATGAACCTGAAAACAACAAGCTTATAGCAATAACAGACATGTTCCTCAAAAATTTACAGTAACACACGCCTATCAGCTGAATAAAAGTTAGTTTTGCCTACATTAAAGAACTGGGGAAAAAGTAAATGGCATTAAATGAATTATACAATGACAATGATTTTATCAATTAAAACCTATCAAACCAGAGATTACTTCAGTTTTGCTGTTATTAAGGTAAGTATCTCTCTAAAGAACCAACCTGGCTACTGAAGTCAAAATTTTAATTGTACATGTTTGGCATGGATGTATCAATTTGATATCATCCCACGCCCGGTAGTTTAATATCATAATGATGCATATGAATATCCCAGGCTGCGCCCCCTTCTCCAACTGTCAAAGTTTCTTCCATTTGTGACAGATTCATAACATGGGTAAATTCTAGTTTCAAAGCAAAGGCATAATTCAGTTAATCTGAACCTTGGTGCCCCAAGTTATTGCTATTAAGTTAGGTATTAGAAGACATGGAGCTAGATGATCAAGTAGACGGACTTAGTGCTCACAGCATCTCCAAGTTCACTGTATCACACAAGCAATCTTTTGGTATGCTGAAGAACAAACATAAACAAGGTGGAGGAAGTACCTATAAAATAGTAAAAAACTAGAAGAACTAGTGTTTTTGCTTCATTTTTATTCTCCATACTCCAATCATATAGAAGCTGCCAAAGGAAATTAGATTAAAAACTGTACATTCCACGGCAGGAACTGAAAACAGCCACCAACCACTTACAGGTACATCTGTAAGAAGAGCCACTGCAGCACTTGACGTAAAACATACAACAGAGACAACTGCCAGACCAGCAACCTGCATATCATGGAAAATCTTACAAAATCTAAACACAAACAAGTTTTTCCAGTTTGCAAAGAAAGGAAGTGCCAATATGTTTTATAAACTATAACCTTCAAAGCGATATGAATATAGCTGGTGACATTAAGATGGTAAGGAAATATCTTGAACAAAAACTATAACATAAGGCAAATCACAAAGACAATACCTTCCGCATCTCGGATGAAGCTGTCTCAGACCTTACATTCCTCAATTTAAGAAATAGGATAAGACCTAGAAAAACAAATCATTAAAGGATAGTCCAGAGAAGGGAGAATTAATTTATATAGTTAACAACACAAGTAAAATATATAGACGGTTTCTAAGTAAAAGAGATACATAAGTTGCAATTTCAAACACATGCATGAATGTAAACAACTCATGATTGCAGACAATCACAGTACTTCAGGGGTAAATCCAGGCCTCATTATAAAGGAGCTTGGGGGGAGGGTTCTGGTATGGTCACCATTGATGGTATACCTGTACTTTGTACCCATATTTTATCACATGATTCTGGGATTATTTTATTGTGTGCTTTCCTCTTCTTAATTTTAATTCTTTTGAGGAAATTCTACATTAAGTTAAAGGTTTAAGTTCCATTTATTTCAACTAACGTCCAATTCTCTAAAGTTCCATGTGATTTATTGAATCCAATAATTGGAGCATTCATGGCAACTCTTGATTAACCTAAGTAAAATGGCTGTGCTGGTGCATTTGTGCATTATGCAGCCGCACACATTAGCACATGTGTGCATAAAAAAATAAGAGGTGAACATGAAAAGTTACATGGCTGATGGCTGGAAACAAATACTCGATGGAAAGACCCTCTTTGAAGATGCTGACAACAATAACTCTTCTTCACTTTGCATATATAGAGCTATTCATTGACTGGGATCCTTCTACACATGTGAATTCTAATAGCCATGAACAAGCATTTGCTGGAAGTTCATCCTTTTAACTATATGTTTTTGTTATCCTCTATTTAAGGAGAGAATAGTTGAATAAATCTACCTTCCATCCAGTCATTTGTTTAAGAAGTAGGAGAGAAAGAAAGATAAAAGTGAATTCTAGAAAGCAGTATCATATTATTCATACACAAGATTTAACTCAAAATCAGCATAAAAATGGAAAGGACAATAAAAAAAGATTAAAGTTCATAGCCATGCATTGTAAAGGAGCTAACTAATAAACTTATTTAATGATTTAGGGTCTGTTTAGGAGTAGTGGAGGTTGTTTTTCAAAGTGTTTTTCACTTGGAAATGCAAAATATTTTAATTTTAAAAAATTTATTTTTGACATCAGCACGTCAAAAAGATCCAAAAACTTAATGTATTTCTCTTCCAGAATAATAATTAAAAACACGGTTGAACTGCAAGGCCAAATCAGGTCTTAACATTTACTCTTCCAGAATCTATTTTAGACAATTTATCAATGGAATATTTTTCTGAGCAGAAGTATATATGACAATGTCACATTTCTTTTACAGTGGATATTTCCGAAACTATAATGTATTTCAATATGCTATTGCATTTCCAAATAAATTTAGCTGACATGACAAAATTTCTCAGTTACTTACCATAGCAGCCCAAAGCCACTCCCAGTATGAGGATCGCAGAGGCAAAAAAATCTACATAGACCTGCACAGCATGTTAAGGTAATTAACAGATAACTTGTAGCTCTGGAGATAAAATATGTGTGTCACATATATTTTAGTCCAACTTTTTTGTCATTCACAGAAGCGAACAATTCATTTGCAACTTCCAGAAGATTTAAAGACCAGCGATTAAATCTTTTAAAAATGAAAAGCTATAATATTTTCCTTTGCTGTTATCTAAACATTATAAGCAAGAAGAGATGAATTAGTACCCGGGCAACTACTGAAGAACCAATAGGATTCTCTCCTGTTCCAACCCAGATTATAACAGCAAACGACAGCATTAAGAAAAAAATCAGCACTGCAACCTATATTAAAAAAAATCAAAGAGAGACAGAGAACCATTATATTCCAGAATCAATAGAAGAAGTATGAACATAAAAATGAGAATCTTGGAAACTACTTCCCGTACTGTGATAACAAATTTCTGACGACCACCAACATGAATGCTTCGGAATGAGCAGCAATTCCAGCAATTATCTGTGTTCATCGAACCAGGTTTATTCTTTGAACTTTCCAACAAAGGCTGTTGAGTGTTATTTTCTTCGTCGTCGTCATCTTCTTCGTTTGCCTGATGGCAAAGGTCGACCCTATAAATCATTACCCATGAAAAAGATATATGTAGCTCATGAATTACAGTATACCGGTCTTGATACAGTGTCTTGTAGAGGTAAATGCTAAGAAGATGGCCTTCACATACATTTGTACACTAGTGTCATTATTTATATTCATAATGTGCATGATACCATGTGAACTTCAAGTTTTCCTGCAATATTAACATTATGACCGTCTTCCTATGTTATCTGTAGATTTAAGACAACCAAAGCCCAAAGTTTCCCAAAATTAAACTATAAGATAAAAAAAATACATAGCCATGTTGACATCATTTAATAGAAATCAGCTTGAGGAACCAAAGCAAGAAAATGATAAATCTGTGCTTCAATTGGTGAAGTTGGTTCTATATGTGAACTAAATTTGGGTTTTTGTGCCATCACAGTTCAGGCTACTGCAGCATGTTCTTTTTACAGAACATAAACAACTAATCACAAGACGAAGTTCTAAGAAGTTCAAGCAGAAATGACATATTGCAACTGACCTAGTCTATCAAGAAAGAACCAGCTTGCAATTTTCCAGGCTTTATGTATCTTAATCTGATTAATCTCTAGTTTTGTTGTTCTTAACATTATTTCTTTCTTCCTCTTACACATCCTTATAAAACACGATAGACAGGACCCTGATCTGCCCAATCTACCCATCAAACACCATCCAAAGAAGTATTTGTTGCATCACAGTATTTTTCCACCGCCTAGAAAACTATATCTTCCAATGACATTAGTATCGCCTCTTCAAGGCTCCAGTGATTAATTACAGCTACATCAAAGCATTTCTTTCTGCTGTAAATCTGTCCTCCATTGCCGTTATACTTTTAGATCTTCTCTTAGAGTTGGAAAACGGCAAAGTCATCCTTGATCTCCGAACGAGAACCAGGAAGACTAAGAGAAAATAGAGAACCTAGCTCAGAAAGAAGAATGAAGCTTTAAACGATCCCAAATAAACTTACCAGAAAGATAGAAGAAGCAGAAATGCTGCAAGGAACAGAATTTTGGGAAATGCTGCAAGGAATTTCACAAGTTTGTTAAGACCACTTGTATAGACGGGAATAAAACTGCATATAAAAGTAACCTTGAGGAAAGCTTACCCATGAGGATAAAACCACAAGCATGAGACCAGCAAGGCCACCTATCACATGTAGCAATAACTGTAGATATAAAGTAGATGAAGTAACCTGCCGAATAGAAATCACAATCCAGAAGATTAATTTATTTCTGCATAACAGTTTCAGGAACTCGTTCACAAAACCTAGTGCTTCTATATTTCAACACCGAGACAAAGGGATTCCTTTTTGCTGACAAAATATAAAACTGTTGAAAACTCCTCAAGGAAGATTTTGAAATGAAAAATCAGAAATCTCGAGGGTGTTTATATGGAAAAGTGCTAAAAAACATTCCAAGATTCAGGAAACTAAACAGTTAGAAGCTAATTGAGACATTTCAAAAATCAACATAATTAGTAATCATGCAATTGACCACATGGCCTAGACATTGCACATTGCCTTCTACGGATGTGATTTTCCATTTTATCATGATAAGGTTCATGCAATTAATAATAAGAGACAAGTTAAAAAACAGCATACTTAAAATAGCAGTTCCAATATCCATTGGAATGTGTAAGAAGAGAAGGTAGCATGACCAAACATCGCGTTAAAACATCATTTTAGTTCAAAAGAAAGCTCAAAGTAAATTTGGAAACTTATGAAAAAAGAAAAGAGTTGAAAATGCAGGTCCTATCAAATCTTTGCACAATACGGTGAAATTGCTCAGAGGATGCTATTCTTTTCCTAGGAATCTTCTGGCTTTTGAAATGATTGACAATAAATGTAGAGGTGTGCAACATCTTACTATTTTTATGAATCTTGTTGTTGCACGAATTAATTCATTGCTAAATGACCATGATTTACAAAACATGAATTCAGAAGCATCATTGTACATAGCACTATACCAAGATAAAGAAAAATCTTCACTATATGAACCGTAATGCCTCAGACTTACCCAAGTTGCAAGAGGCAACCATGAGATGGAGGACCTGCAATTAACACCCCCGCCACCAAATGAGAATCCTTAATGAGTCACACTAAATGATAACAAAATAACAAGTTTTACTTTCATTTTCGTAAGAAAAAATGGCTTGAAGCTTCCTGTAGCACAAAACCCTCTGATGGCTGTCATGGCACGAGGTGAAAAATCCAGAAAAGGGAGAAGAAAATGATGTGCAATTTTCTGAGGGCTGTCTCACGTAATATATTCAGCGTAATGCAAGGAAATGGGGCTTACTTTCTGGCGTGTCCATCCAGAATGTTGATTTCGCAGATGGATCCTCGTAAACTGGTAAATAGCTATAATATGTCAGAGCAAATAAAAAAAAAAAACTTTACATGCAAAGGAATTTTAAACAAAGTATTTACAAGAGCATATTATGCCATGACACACCATGCTCAAACTGATACCGGAGATAAATCTAATGTACACATCTCGCCTAGTTATAGTGCCATTTTGGAAAAATCCCAGTGCGGGTCGAATCCCTTCATTAGTTTTAGTGAGTATGTCAGGTCTACAGAGTGCCAACCAAGGAAGTAGACACCTCATAGTACTCACACATATCCAAACTGCAACTTTCATTGGATCATATATTCAATAACACTTTCCAACATTTAAATGCAACTGCAACTCTCAATGGATATATTTCTCGCCATTCAAAATCATATATTCAATAACAATTTCCAACATTTAACTGCGGTCTCGTTTTTTCTAGTTAAAAAAGAAACCTTGGTGAACATAAGGAGTCATGAATTGGGAATCTTGAAAGGAAAACAATATATTCCGATACCAAAATCTCCCCCACCCCCACCCCTCAAATTCCAACACAACACAAAATCTTCCATTCTCCCTTATTCAATCCAAAGTTCCAAACCCAATTCAAGGTACATTTAATCAAACAGAATCAATAACCCATCATTAATACTTGTTTCAGTTATCAAAGAAGCTCAGATTGTGAATTTTAATGTCATCAATAATAACACAGACCAAACGGGTATGCACGAAGAAGAAGAAGAAGAAGAAGAAGAAGAAGAAGAAGAAGAAACCTGAGAAAATGCAATAAAAGCAAGAGCACCATCGACGCAAGCAAGAGATATATCAACAACAAGGAGGTCCAGCGAGGAGCAGTTTGATTTTATATTCATTCTGTGTTTTTAATTTTATCGAGAGCAACCGAAGAGAATCTGGCAGCAGGAGTAGGAAACCTAGGTGAGGAAGGCTAAAGAGAGATAAGGGGTTGTGTTGTTAATTCCTAAGACTGGGTTTTATATGGGAAGTAACTACCTTGGAAACGATCCTAATGAGGTGTACGGAGAGACAGTGACAGGGGATCTGTAAGCTGTTGATTTGCTCCTCCTGTTTTTAGGTTTGACCTCTGGAATGCTCCACCAGTTGCTGCCTAGCTTCGCTGCAACTGTGAATGGTTCCTTTTTTTGGTCGGTCTCTCAAGTTTTTTCTACGCCTGGTGGCTTGTGACTTGCCCGGAGAGGTTCGGCTGCCCTGGTCTAGGAGTTGTGGCGTGGTATCTGCTGCCCGGACTGGTTCGGCCCTCAGCATGTGTTTAGCGCGATCCCAGTGACGGTCGATGTGTACAAAAGTCACGGGCATAGTCAACGCTAGCTCATAGCTCGTGATTAGCAATAATTTATTCTTCCACTATAAAATTTTAACAAAAAAATACAAAATTTTATATTTTTTTAAACTTAAACATTTATTAAAACTTGAGATGTACTTCACATTTTTTTTTAATAACAAATTAATTTTTAAAATAATGATCAAAATAAAAGCATTTTTAACTGTCACCACTCACCACCCACAGAGACAAGCGCGGATATTTTACTTTTTAGACTTTATAGTATCTGCATTTTAATAATTAAGCAAGTAAGCGGACATGTTATTGTTTGTTTATAATTCTATTTTTCTGGAATAATTGAAAAAAAAAATACCCTCACGCCATCTAAAATTAAAATTAAAATTAAAATAGAATATAACTCCTTGACCGGCAGACCCAGAACTTGTTATAAAATCACGGGAAGTGGCCGTGATCAGCTCGGAAAGGTTGATGAGGGTTGGAACGGGCCAGCACGACACGATGATTCGTGACTCGCGGGGGAGGAAACCTGGTACTGCATGACAGGTCGTGCTCCAAATCCAAAGGGAGGATTTTTCTACTTTTTTTTAAAATGGCATTAAAAGTTTTGGAAAAAAAACATAAATTTAAAAATAATATCTTAAAAATGACAAAGTTTGAATACAACTGCATTTTAGAATACTGTTTGTGTGCACAGTTGCTATACGATAGCGATCGCGTTTCATAATATTTCTTGGTGCACAGCCCCCGTTTTAAATAGTGGTCCTGTTTCAAAAACATATTTTTTTTTATAAATCAATTAGCCTGGTAGAAAAATCACCTATTTTTTTTTATAAAGATTCATCTGCTAGAATATAAAATCTAAAATTCAATGGTAAGAAAAAGAGATAAGGTGATGTTGCATGAGAGAGAAATGAGAAAAGAAAAAAAAAAAAAAGATCGTAATTAATTCTAAATTAACCTTGAACAAACCCCCCAAAAGTTACAATAATGTTTTATGATATTTTAAAATATGATTAAAATTATCTTGCTGAGACTTTTCTAGTTACCTCTAATATATTTTTGGACAAATACCTCTAATATATTGAAATAAAGCCATACTGTATTTTAGTGATCTATTTTTTTCTTGGGCATTAAATCTCATTTTATAGTCACTAAATCTATATAAAAATTTAAATTGTTTTTTTAAACATGCTAATTAACTTTTTTAAAAGAACATGATTTTTTAATCTATTCCCAACAAGGATCGTGTTCAACCGCTATAATAGTAGTGCAATAAAAATTAAAAAAAAAATAATATATTTTTAAATAAAAAATATTTTCAAAAACAACTTTTACCAGCAACATTTAATATCTAAATAACAGCTGTATTGAAATTATGTTATTTATCTAATATATTTTTTAACACGTGATGCTTTTCAAAAACTTTTATCAACCTTGCTAGAATTCTAAAATATCCTCAAAGTGATGCCCACAAGTCAAGTTCTGTCGACAAGTTGTGCTCCAAAAATAATATTACAGAAAGAGATTGCTTGCAAAATCTGTATCGTTGATTACTAACTGCTCAAAATATTTAGCCTGGATTTCGTAATAACAATAAAAAAGACATTGATTTTTCTTTCTCACAAATCAAGCCAAGGTAACAATGACCCTTCCTTGGCAGTGATGACTAAAGAATAGCAAGAGATGTGCATCCAGTCGTCCATTCTCTCGATTTTTCAGCCCATTCAAGGGACGCTGTGGACGCGGTGTCCGTCACTGCCCACTGTTTCGATAGATCGAATTGGCCATGAGAAAGTAGCTATACTTTTTTGGACCACAAGATAATGTCTCTCTCTTTTGCCTGTGATTTTTCAAGGTCTCAAACTCTCCTCGGAATCTGTAGTTGTCTTTTGCTTTACACACACATATGGCCCTTGTTTGTGTTGCGAGTCCTTGTTTGTGTCGTGAACAGCTAATGTGGTTTGATTACACGAAGGTAAGCACAGGGGCAGATGAACGTGTCCACGAGGTGTTTGTAGAAAGGTGCGTGAGAGATGAAAATGCAGATTTCGGCTCTCTACTCCATGTTGCTTTTCATTTTCTTCGAGCACGTGCAAAGCGTTTGCTTCCTTTCACCATCTTTCTCGTGGCGGCATGAGTTTCAGGGCTTCGAAAATCTTGAAAATAGTCAACCCTTCATATAATGACCTTAGTTAATGCTTTGACAGCGTGCAGAAGTTTTAGGAGCATCAATTCAATTTCTTAGGAGGAGAAAAGTGAAAATGACTGGGAATTTGGCAGATATCATTACCTTCTTGTCTCGAAGTGGCCGTGCATGTAGCAGCAAGGACGTACGTGTGACAAGAGGCCGCGCATCAACCGGAATCTTATGTAAAACATTCTCTTGTGTACAGTAATCTTTTGTCAGTGTAAGAGATGAGTGTTTAATATTTTTATATTTAGTTAGTGCTGTGAATTTGATTTTTATTATAAATGTGATATAATTTATTTTAGTTGATGATATAACTTTGTCCATGATTTTTATTTTGAAAAAAAAAATTCATAGTTAGATTATTGAGAATAATAAAATATTAAGATGATAATTATAAATTATTACTTTAATTTTTTCATTAAAAATAAATATAATCTTAATTTATTATTTATTTGTGAACATTTTATTTTCAACAAATTAACATATTTGTCAAGTTTTTTTCTTAAAAAAACTTAAAATATTATTATTATTATTATTAGACATTCTTTTCCATACTTGGCCAAGTTAACCACGAGACATTGATAAAACACTAAAAAGTATAGTTAGATTATTGTAACTGAATTAACAAGAGAACACATTTTATTTTATTTTCATGAATATATTTTGATCCCATGAGTCACATTTTTAACATGTCACATTTTTAACATGTCAATCCAAGTTGGTCCAGGTAAATTGTCTAGGTCACTTTCTCTAACTAGTCTTTTTTTTTTAATTATTATTATTATTATAACTTTCAATAATATATTAATTAAAAATTAAACATTGTAGTTTTTACTGGTTTTATTTATAATAAATTATCCTCATGTTTTTATTTGGAACGCGGGTTCGACAAGCTATCCAAGTTCACCATGTTAATTGATTGATTTAGGTTTTTTTTTCTAGGCATGCTTCGTGATTTTATTTATTACTTGTTATATAAGGTTATTATGATTTCGTGATTAAAGTCAAAGGTTTGATATGTTAATACAGGTTATTTTAATTTATTTTTTAAGAATTTTTTTATTTTACTCTTAAGCAAGATAATTTTTTTAATTTATTTTTTTTATTTTTAGTTTGATCATTCAATATTATATTATTTTTAAGATTTGTACTTTGTATTTTTTTCCGATGAGCTGTCTCGGTCTAATTTTTTTTTTTTTACCAATTTGAATCTTCAACACTAAACATGTTAGAAACTGATCTCTATAATATTTTTATTTCCCCTTTAGAGTTACTATAGTCTCATAATTCATGTCACGTATTTAATAAGTTAACCCAAAATATTATTTAACACACATCATATTTTAATTTCATGATTATTTTCTTATTACAAAATATGTTAACAAAGCTTTGAATATTTTTGTATGTAAAATAAAATAAAATTGACATGACATGACATGACATGTGAGGAAACGGAGGCCAGAAAGCCCACGTGACCAGTCCAAAACAACAAATCACGGTACAACTGTACAAGGCTGCGGGACACTTGCAGACACTCGACCGTGAGATTAATTATTTGTTGTTGGAAATTAATTGACAGTTAACCCCGGGAAATACGCTGGAAAAGCCTGAATTTAGCTGCCAATATATTACTCCCTTTATTTTCCATTTATGCCCGTTAAGAAGATTGCACATACTTGTTTAAGCACTTCCGTTCAAATTATTTTTTTAAACGTCTGATAATGATAAATTTAATTATACTTTATTAGCTTGTATAAATAAATAAAGGATAAAGTAACTAAAAAAATGCAATGGTTGCATATTAAAATGTATTTTTCATGACAGGCCATAGTTTATCTCAGCGCATCAAATCAAATCTCATTCCATATACTGTTTTTCATTCATTATTTATCTAATAATTTTATTTAATGGGGTTCAAATACCTGCACGAATATCTATCATTATTTGATATTTAATAAAAAAATAAAACAGTGATGTATATATTTGAAGTGTATATATATTAAATAACAACTTTAAGATATATAAGTATTGTATTGGGTCAAGAAATATATAAAATGTTTCAAGCATATATATGATACAAATATATATAAATATTAAACTGGTTTGATTTTAAACATGTTTTTGCTTCTAGCTATAACTATGTTATTGGCCCGCACTACAAGCTATGCTAATTTTTTTCTTAATCATAAAAAAGACACACAAGTCTTGCTGATATCTTTTTTAGTTGATTTTTTCTTAAATAAATTATATAAGTTTTGATCTAATTAATTTGATAATTTCAAAAGCAACACAAACAGTTAAAAAAATATAATTTGACTAAAAAATCAAGATATATATTATTAAAAAAAATATTAAAACATCAATATATTGATCAACCTAGATCAACTTATCATATATGTTACCCCAGTCATAAAATTGTGACAGCCTATATAAAGTGAATTAAATCAAATTATAAATCTTAATTTATAATTACATAAATATTAAATAAAATAATAATAATAAAACATTTAAATTGAAAAAAATCCGGGTCAGAGTAGTATAACTTAATAAAAAATAAAATATATTATGAAGTTTTAATTCTAATAAATCTAATATATATATATATATATATATATATATATATATATATATATATATATATATATATATAATAACAAAACAAAACCAAACAACATGGCAACAATGATTTCACTTTTATTTTTAATCTAAAATAATATAAGAAGTCCAGCGCCAATAAATTCAATAATAATAATAATAATAATAATAAATAAAAGAAAAAAAACAACGTATTCAATATTTCAATCAATAATTGAATTACATGCTATCCCTTTGTCGAACAGAGTTCTTTGACAATCCTCTGCATGCTGCTCTCAAAGAAGATAAATAAATAGCTGCTCCTGACGGTCACTAACAAGTAATGCCGGGGGTATAAATGACATCTTATATCAATCAAAATTAGGATGAGATCAATAAATTAAAATATCGGGGACTCAATTGACAATGGAGTAAATTGTCCCATGTTAAATTGAGATTCCTAATTTATGTAAAACACAATTATGCATCTGGATCACGATTATTTTACATGTTGTTGCTATCAGTCGTGTTTGGTTGCAGTTTAATTTTTTTTTTAATATTTAAATTAATATTTTTTTATAGATTTGTTTTATGGTTTAATAGCATTGATGATTTTAAATCTTCGAAAATATATTAAACCATAAAACATATAAAAAAACCTCAGTTTTGAAATCATTGAAGCCGTGTAGTAGCATCCGTTTCCCTCTCTTACTGAGCACTAGCCGTTGAAGAACTCTTGACCTAATGGTGGAAACAGAAACCAGAACTTGAAATCGTCTACATAGGCTAGTAGTTCGCGGTCTTTCCGGTTCCTTCAGCCCAGTCAAATCCCCTTGATTATTTCAATGACAGAACAGAGGCAACGCATACCCAAGACAGAGTAAGAGAGAAGGGCAAGGTTTTGTTTTTGTGTCTGTAATGGCGAAGAAGACACGGTCATTGAAGAAGGTGATGACGGGGAAGGATCCGTCGTATCCATGGAAATTCTCTGGTATCAAATGGAAACGCGGTCTTGATTTTCAGTTCAACATAATAGATTCAAGGTTCTGTATGTAGCTGAAGCCATTGTTCTTGCTTCCACTCTCTGCTTCTTCCATCTCTGCAGTTGCTACCACATACGAGTAATCAATGACTAGCTAGTTGTTTTTTCTCTCCATCCATTCTTTCTTCCTTTGATCTGTGTTCACCTTTTCAGTCTGGGGTTTCAAGATTCGAGGGCTTGTATTTACAAATTTTAAAGGAAATCAGATGTTAATGTTGATCAGGAACATCGAGAATAAACAAGGGGTTACATTCATAAACAAGATGTGCCAGCAAACAAGATGTCGTGCTCGATCAAAAGGGATCAAAATTAAGAGTTAATGATATTTAAATAGGAAAATATAAAATTCAATATAGGCAAAATTTAAAATTTCTCAGGACTCAATTAAGAAACAGGTGATACTTGAGGGACCGAATTGTCCTCTTCTATATATTTCTTTGGTTTCTCCGGGTGGAGCTCAAGTCTAGTTCCGAGTTCCGACTGCCACCAGAAGAAATGGTCTCTATCACCTGAAATCGAATCTAAACCGAACCATAAAGAATAGAAAAATGGCATCACCAGCAACCACACTTCAAAGATCTCAACTCCCCTCCATAACCGCCACCGCTTCTCCTTCTCATTTTTCCTCTTCTCCCCCCCTTCAACGCCTCTCCACTTTCAAAACACCTTCTTCGTCCTCTCCTGCTCCACCATCCTCAACCACCACAAACCCATCACCTTCCCCTCTAGACTCTCTCTCTAAGGACCCAATTCTCTCCCCATTCCTCTCCCCCTCCTTTTCCTCCACTTCCTTCTCCTCCGCTGCTCTCTCCTCCGGCTCCCCTGCTTCCACCGCCGAACACCTCCACCATGCCATTCGCCTCCTCGAATCCCAACTCCGTTCCGAAGTCCTTTCCCGCCATTCTCACCTCCTCCACCAACTCTCCTCCCTTAAAGACGCTGAACTCTCCCTCTCCGCCCTCCGATCTGCCGTCTCTTCTCTCCAGTCCTCCGTCCGCCGCGTTCGGTCCGAGCTTTCTGATCCCCATGATTCTATTCAATCAAAAACTATTCAGCTCTCCAACTTGCATCGAACCAACCAAGCGTTACAACACACGACTCGGGCGCTGAGGTTGTCGAAAAAGCTTCGAGATGTAATATCTGCATCAGAATCAGAGCCTGAAAAATTGGATCTTGCCAAGGCGGCGCAACTGCATTGCGAGGTCTTGACAATTTGTGATGAGTTTGATTTGAGAGGAATCGATGTGGTTGATGAAGAGCTCAATTGTGTTAAAGAAACTGGTGAAAAACTGCGAAGCGAAGCAATGAAAGTATTAGAGAGAGGAATGGAAGGATTGAATCAGGCAGAAGTGGGAACTGGGTTGCAAGTTTTCTATAATTTAAGAGAGTTGAAGGTGACCGTGGAGCAATTGGCGAATAAGTACAGGGGAATTGGAGTGAAGAGTGTGGGTTTGACATTGGATATGAAGGCTATTTCTACGAGTGGTGGTGGTGGTTTTGGTCCAGGAGGTATAAGAGGGAGTGGGACGCCACAAATTGGAGGAGGGGCGAAAGCAAGGGAGGCTCTCTGGCAGAGAATGGGGAATTGTATGGATAGATTGCATTCTATTGTTGTTGCTGTTTGGCATTTGCAGAGAGTGTTGTCCAAGAAGAGGGATCCATTTACACATGTTCTGTTACTTGATGAGGTTATTAAGGTGAGAGGGATCTATTTTTGTTTTCATAATATTTCAGGTTTTTTGCTGTTTTCTTATGAATGCATACACCTCGGTTTTGGTATGTGGTACCTTTTGTCGTGAGAACTGCTAATTAGAGTTTTAGTTGGTTTTTAGTGTTTAGGTCTTGTAATGCGGTCAGTTTTTCATCTTTTTTGGGTTGATCCTGTACTAGAAGTTGATAGCACTAGTTTGTAATGTAATATAACCTGTGCATATCTTCTCTGTACCATTAATCGAAGTTTTTGATCTTGAACTTTTGAATATTACAGAACTAAATGTTCTTGGATAGCAAGTTAGCACAATCTGATATCTAGATAGAAATGCTATTGCATGTGGGTAGTAGGCCTATAATGGACAGATCCAAATCATGTGAAGTTACGGACTGTCCCACTTGATCTATCAATTCAGTGGATTCGCGATCTATAGTAAAAAAACTCGTTTATGTTTCTTGGTGTCTCTCAACAATAAACTTAGTAATTTTATGTGCTTTGTTTCTGGCTCATGCCATATAAAAGCTTCATGAGTAGTTCAAGTCATTGTTGATGGTTTCCTGTGTTTTGGTTGCTTCCCTGGGCCATAAACAAATTCAAGAAAGGAACATTCTCATGATTGTGTAATTTTTTTTTTGGGGTGGGTGGGTGAGGGTGGTGGGGTTATTTCTGAAGATGTGTACCTATGATTGCTACTTGATTTTCTGCCGCTTTACATTTCCCTGATATTCTTGTAGGATGGTGATCCCATGCTAACAGACCGAGTTTGGGAGGCACTTGTGAAGGCTTTTGCAAGCCAAATGAAGTCTGCTTTCACTGCATCAAGTTTTGTTAAGGAGATATTTACCATGGGCTATCCTAAACTCTTCTCCTTGATAGAGAATCTACTTGAAAGAATCTCACGTGATACAGATGTCAAAGGGGTTTTACCAGCTATAACTTTGGAAGTAAAGGAACAGATGGTTGCTGCCATTGAAATATTCCAGACATCTTTTCTGGCTCTGTGCTTAAGTCGCCTTACAGATCTTGTGAACACTGTTTTCCCAGTTTCCAGCCGTGGGAGTGTTCCTTCCAAAGAACAAATCTCAAGAATTGTCTCCCGTATCCAGGAAGAGGTTGAAGCAGTTCAATTGGATGGGCGTTTGACTCTTCTTGTATTGCGTGAAATTGACAAGGTTTTGCTCCTGCTTGCAGAACGAACTGAATACCAGGTAATTTGTTAAAACAAACAGTATTTTGGTTTGTTGACTCAGGTTTCCCTGTCATGTGCTCTTAATTTTCTGGTATAGCATGTTTATATATGTGGAATTGTTCCCTCTATGATACATAAAAACAATCCAACCTCGTATATTACTCGAGCGTTTCCTCATTCCAGTGGTTTGATCTTTTCTTCTTCTTTTACCTTTTTCTTAAATAAACCTATAGGTAATGTGTTCCTGTAAAAGTAGCACAATGCTAAACAACATAAACCGAACTACTTGAGCACAGCTTTAAGAAATGATATCACATCTCGGTGTCCACTGTGGTTTCCGATCATGGCCCCCAGAATCTGATGGTTGACCAGTTTTTCATGCTGTGTTTGTGTAGTCTGGTCTTCTGATCAAGACTTTATCATAAAATCACCATTCCTTAACTTTTGTATTAGATTGTTACTTGCAAATTGCAATTGTCCTTTTATTCAAAAGGTGAACAAATGGTTAATATCTGGTACCGTTATATTTACTAGCTTTTCATGCTAAAAAATCTTTGTTCAAGCAAAGCAATTGTCATCATAGTTTTAGTTAGTATGCTATCCAAATCTGGTTATTTGACGCTAGCGGTTTCTTCATATTTCGTGGTGCTTTCTGTTTGATTATGATAAAGTCCCAATGTTGGAACTTGAGGACAGAATAACTTGCTTGAAACTTCTTTCACTCTTGTTTTCATTTGATCATGTTGCTGGACCATGTCATGCTCCTTTTGTGGACAGGCCTTCAAAAATAATATAAAGCATTGAAGATTTTCCAAAGTGGATGTAATTGTATTCTTTGAAGGGGTGGTTTCTCATGATTTTTTTTTTTTTTTTTATAGAGGAACTCCTTTCATAAATAAAAAAATTTGCCTTGAAATTTCAGATGTCTGCTGGTCATGAGGCGCGCCGAATTACAGGTCCTGCAACTGCCGAACAAGTCAAGAACTTTGCTTTGTGCCAGCATTTACAAGATATCCACATGCGGACATCATCCATGATTGCTGGGCTGCCCTTTATTGCTGTGGATGTGTTGTCTCCTTCTCTGGGTGCAATATATGAGGTAGCTCGTGACTCGGTGACCCCCCTGTTCAAAGCAATGATTGACCGTCTTGAGTCATGCATCCTGCAAATTCATGATCAGAACTTTGGTGCTTATGGTATAGATGCTGCAATGGACAACAATGCTTCACCTTACATGGAGGATTTGCAGAGGTGCATTCTTCACTTCCGCACCGAGTTTTTGTCTAGGCTCTTACCTTCAGCAAGGGCTACAGTAGCAGGGACAGAAACTATCTGCACCCAGCTTGTGAGAAGTATGGCATCACGGGTTTTGATTTTCTTTATCAGACATGCGTCTCTTGTACGACCCCTTTCAGAATCAGGGAAACTGAGGATGGCTAGAGACATGGCTGAGCTGGAGTTAACTATAGGCCAGAGTTTGTTCCCAGTAGAACAACTTGGACCACCGTACCGGGCACTCCGAGCATTTCGGCCCCTTATTTTCCTGGAGACATCTCAGTTGGGAGGATCTCCTCTCCTTCAAGATCTGCCGCCAAGTGTCATACTTCACCACCTTTACACCCGAGGCCCTGATGAATTGGAGTCACCACTGCAAAGGAACAGGCTTACACCACTGCAGTATTCGTTGTGGCTGGATTCTCAAGGGGAGGATCAGATTTGGAAAGGTATCAAAGCAACTTTAGATGATTATGCTACTAAGATTAGATCTAGAGGGGACAAGGAATTTAGCCCTGTATATCCTCTTATGCATCAATTAGGATCATCGTTGACAGAGAATGCTGCCGTGTCCCCAAAGTATTAATAACAAGTGTACACCAAGAAAACCAGAAATTTTTAGACCTTTGCCTTCATTTTAATTTTTTCCATTAATCTTCAATGTATATGAGTAAATTGAGGAAGCTTCCTATAGAGTGGTGCTAGTTTTGCTCTCCAGGTACATTTTTCTCTTCATACAATTTTTTTCACTTCAATTATACCGTCATTTTTTCAAAAGTGCTATGTGTAACTATGAAATACAAAGGATAAATCATTGCTCCAGGAAAGCATCAAACTTTAAGCTAATTGTTCATGAAAATGTCTAATTGTTCTCACTGTCAGGTATTGCATCATAGCCCCGCAGATGATGCACGAAAAATTAAGCCAGATCATGCACGAAAACTTTTGAGGAAATCGAACGGAAGATGCATAAATTCGAGAACATTAACATCCATTTTTGGTGTTTGAATCATGCAATATGATAGTTACGAGCTGGAAAATTCTGGGTTAAAGCCATTATGGAATTGGGTTTATTTATTTATTTTTTAATATTTCCAGATAGACAGATATCAAAAATAATTTTTCTTAAAATAAAAAAATATTTTAAAAAATAACCACAATTAAAAAAACAATATCTAACCTCGCTACTGTAAGATCATGTTTACGAAAAGAGATTAAATGATGAAACGCGGGCTATTTCCATGCTTGGATAAAAAAATGTTTCGCGATAAGAAATGCCAAAAAAGAAGAAGTTAGAACAGATTGAAGAATTTATTAACAATTAGCCGGCAAGACAATCTATGAATACAATTTTACTTTCCTTTGCTCTGTTCTTTTTCCTTTTCTGTTTACTTTCCTTTCCTTTGCTCTTTTCCTTTTCCTTTTCTGTTTACTGCCAATCAGACACGCAGATTACAAACACAGAAAGGTAGTGTGAAAGAGACAGGAACGAAAACGAGGTATTTAGCAAACAACGATTGTGTTATTGTGGCATTCGATGTGCTGGTCGTGTAGCCGGGAAAGCATACAGCGATTTCAGCTGCCTGCTCATGAGCTTGCTGTTATGGAGAGCCTGTTGAAGCTGCACGTCATCGGACCACCACTGCTCTAATCCATGAGCCTCCAGAAACTTCTGTTTTCCCTTGGACGACATGACGAACAGTTTCACAGCAGCCTGCCCGTTTGCAGGACCTGCGTTCTCCTTGTCAGCTTCTTTTTTATCTTCTGTTCCATCCGGGTCAGTGTAGGAGCAGCAGATGTAATCACTATTGTTCACGTACAAATTAGGCGCCCAGTTTTTTGATCCCATAGAAGTTTTGTAACCCAGAAGAGGTATCCAACTCCTGAATCCTGAGGTTGAAGTTTTCTCTCCGTCATCAATGGCAGCCGGTGTTTCACCATTTGAAGGAAGCATTGACTTAAATCTCTTCCAGGCAAACCCAGCCTTTTCCCCGATGTTTCTTAAGCTCATCGCCATGGAAACAGAAGGTGGGTTGAATAAATGGGCCTCCACATACACACCTTCTTTAGCTAATGCCTTTCCCACCTGGAGAGCAAAACCAGCTCCCAAGGAATGGCCAGCAACACATACATTGCTGCTTCCATACATTTCAGCTACTGATTTTAATGCCTCCAACGCTACCTTGAATCTGACAGAACCTCTCAAACTTTCCCATGCCAGAAAACGGAGGTCATCCTCGATATCCCTCCTGATTGTAGGGCCTTTGAGTAATGTTCCTCGGAGTGCTAAAACAGCCTTTGGTGCTCCGCTGGGTCTAATAAGGACCATGTCAGCTAATGCTGCAGCTCGATCCCATTCTAGGACCGCGCCAAATATAGATCCATCTCTTTCATCGATTAAGGTCTGGGTCAGTTTGTATTTGAAGCTTCGCCACCAATTTGGAGCTAGAGCATTTTCTTCTGTTCTGTTCTCTTGTCTGTCAATTTCAAGCAAATAAACTGCTTGGATGAAGCAGGAAAATACAGTTCGCTTGTAGTTCTCTTTCTTCCTGTATACACACATCATCCATGAGAACCAAATTATCATGAATCAATATATTCTGACAATATATCACAGGCAAATTTCTGTAGGTGGGTATGTTCCTCTCGCAAATGAAAACCACCAATAACTCATGTTCCTACCTAGAGTTTTGTATATCAATGAATGATGGGTTTTAACCATAACTGGAGAGGAGAAGAAAAATAAAATGTAAAAGAGGCAAATGAGATGCAGTGAACTGATTATTCGGTCACAACAAAGGAGAAATTTAAACCATTTATCAACCTCCTCAGGAACAGTATAAAAAGAATATTGCGTTTTGGGAGTTAGCAGATTAATTAGGGCATGATTCTGCATTACAGAACCCGAAATCACTGGTAGACAGTCACAGAATCATCATTGATAGGAAAGACCCTCAAGGACCCAGTTCGCATATATATGTTCCTCCTCTAAATGATCACATAGCACATATAGCTAGGGTTTCGCTCCTTTTCTAACGCATTCTATCATTCAAAAAGGGCTCGAAATCTAAAACTGGACAAACTTTCAGAAATCCTAGTATTCCACTTGCTCTCCGTTCTGCCCTATACTCTAGTTCAAAGAAATTACATGAAACGAAAGAACAAAGGTAAAAAACTGCAAAACTTGTATTCCATCAATGATCTCCACGAGTGATTAATTAACCAATTAGCCTCTACAAGTCCAAGATGCATTGACCTCTAGTATTATAAAAATCTTGTTCTGTCCTAGACAACAACATTCTCCAGCAAAAGGAAAGTCCAAAAATAATTAGAACAAATAACTAAATAACTACGATCTCCATATTCAAACATAACCCAAATCCCAAATCCCAGCTAAAATTAAGGAATCCCAATAATTGTCACAAAGAAATGATTATTAATTTATTTTGTGTATCGATGTAGAAATCCCACAGATGGTGGAGTCTTAACATTGATTATGTGATTATAGAATTCACAATCACCTATCACAAAAAATAGGGAAATCCACTATCTTTAAAACCAGTTAAATTAAGCAAGAAAGAAAAGAAGAAACCCCCTTAAATCCAGTAAACTAGATTCAACCAAAGATCCATCTGATTGACAAAACTTACCAAAATTATCCAGAATAATTGCCATCTATAACAACCATATCACTAATATCATGTGCATACAATGAACTTATAATCAGGCAGAATAAATAAGGAAGTTATGCATCAGTATCTTAAACCAGATGCTCATTTATGTCATGCTCTCTGTTTCTGATTATTCAAATCTAAAATTGATCAAAACCCTCTTATTACTTGTACCCACACAAAAAGAAAAAAAAGTACTTCACCAGCTAGAACTGATAAGGTCTCTCCAATTAGGAGAAGCCACATTTCGAGGCCCAGAAACATGAAACGCATATGGGTGTGCTTCTTCTTCTTGAACCACCACCACCACCTCCCTCTCTTTTACTTCACCAGCACAACTGTTTGCCATTACCAGTTTATATCCTTCTCTTCTTCTCCTTATAGTTTGGTTCTTGAGACACGGACAGAGATTGAGAGAAGGAAACTGTGCGTGGTTTCGGTTTCGCTGATATTCGGTAAGTTGCTTTCTTTCTCAGCTTTTTAATTGGTTAGCTTGGCTTGCATGGAATCTGATTCCCTCCCTGTTTGGTTCAATCTCTAAACAATTCAATTTCTTTCTTTCAAATCATAATATTTGAAAGATTAACGCCTGGACTCTCATGCACAACGGTCATATTTTTCTCTAACGTTGTCGGTTTATAATTAAATGACATATTTGTCCCTGGAGAGTGTTTTTTTTTTTTTCCTCGCTTCGTGAGTGTGAAAGCGTGTGTGCTGCGCTGTGCATTATTGGGAAAGGGGGAAGGAGCCAGGTTCCTTGCCCGGGCTCTATCTTCCACTAGAAGTAAAGGTCCTGGAAAGTTAATGGGTTGTAGGGATATTTTTGGTATTGACGATGGATCTTTCTGGGGTCTTCAGTTTTATTACGTGCTGAGAATATGATTATGAATGATATTGTTTTTTTAAATATATTTTTTAGAAATATATTAAAATTATATATATTTTTTTATTTTTTAGAAATTATTTTTGTTCTTAGTATATTAAAATAATTAAAATTATTTATTTATTTTAGATCTGATCTTTATTCTTTTTATTATTATGTATTTTTCCTTTTATATTTATTTTTTTAATTTTCTCTTTTGAGCATTTCATTTTGTATTCCGTTTTGATCTTTTTTTTCTAATTATTATTTTTTGTCATTTTAATTTATTTTGTTTTTAATTGAATCCCTATTTATTTTGTATAAAAAAAATTCTTATTATTTTTCTTATTATTTGTTTAGATTTAAAGTTTATTATGATTGAGGATTTTGTTTTGTTATTTTTTTTATCTATATCTAGTTTAAAGATTAGATGTGTTAATATATGATTTTTGTATTATTTTAAGAGATTAAATTTTATTTAGAATTTAATTCTTAACCTTTAAAATGATTAAAAAAAATAAAATTTCATTAAAACATCTTAATTAAATTCAATTTAGAGGGTTCTAAATTCGTAGTAAGAAATTATTAATTTATTTTTTAATATGAAAAGATTATGATAAAGAGATGCAAATCATCTGTGCAGTTTTCATTTATAAGAACATGTATGAAAAAGAAATCATTTTCTTACTTAAAAAAACAGAAAGATTGAGTGACTTCTATAAGAAAATCGATGACGTGGAGTTATTTTCGGATGCCAATGCCGATTCAATCAATATAACTAAACTGCGAGTAAAACATGAAAGGGTTGATCTTGACCGTTGATCGTCAAGATCTAATACTATGCGATGAAAATAGAAAATAAAAAATAAAGAGACAACCTGGAAGCCCATCTAGATTCCAATGCACTGGATCCCAACCTCATCTTCAGGGCACCATACAAGTTAAAAGTTGTGGATGAGAGGGCCTGTTTATTTTATTTTGAAAAGAGATAAATATTTCAGGTGGCTATAATACAAGAGAAAATTGAAAGAATTATTATAGCCTCACAACTACAAAGCAAGCAGAACTGAATACTTGAAAGCCAGTAGATTTTGGCAAAACAGAAGTAGTAATCCATGGCTTTGAATTTCAGTGCCTCTTATCTTTCCCAGGTATCTTCTTCTCCAACCGGCCCTCAATTTCTAGTCCATAAACACAAGCACCTCTTCAAGCTCTACCCTTCTTCCTTCTCTGCTAAAACCTCTGCTCAATCAGAAGGTACTGCAAGTGGAGTTACAGAGCAGGACCCTCCTTCCTCTCCAGGTATGTTTCCGGTCGTTGTTCTCTTTCTAGTATCTCTTCAAGGTAGTTCCAGTCAAATTTGTTAGTTCTGGGCCAAAACGTTCAAGAATTCTCCATTAGGGCTCTCTCAGCCATCAAGAATGCCGAAGCAGGAGAACAATTCAGATCCCTGAATGCTAATATTTAGTGCCAGTCCTGGTTCCAAATATTGTAAATTTTTCATTAAAACTTTTTGAAGGCTATTGAATTGGATAAAGGATCTGGTGATTGACCCTATCGTGTGATTTTTATGTTTTTTGCTTTGAAGGGTCTCTGTCTTCCACACGCACGCAGCTCGATCTCCTGGAGCAACTCACCTCTGCCACCCCATCCGCTGATGGTGTGTGAATTTTATCTCTACCAATTTGTTCCATTTATTTCAGATCAGCAATTGCCAGACTGATAAAATAAGACAAAATTTACTTGTTTCCACGATCAGGTTATGAGAGTGATGGTAGTTCTGGTAAACTTACAATTCGTGAACAGCTGGCTCAATTGGCTGAAGAAGGAGATGGTGATTTCAGCATTGCATTGTGTAAAAAGGACTTGAAGAAAGTTAGTGCCAAGCCCTTAACTGTTTCACAGAAGAGAAACATTAGAAGACAAGCTTACCTGAATGAAGTCTCCCAAAGGAATGATTCAGTTTTCTTTGCCACCATCGGAGCTTTCATAATTCTACCGCCGATTATAATCTTAGGAATTGCCATATTAACTGGTTATGTGCAGCTTCTCCCATGATACTATACGTAGTTTCTTAAATTGCTGTAGAGAAATTATAGCTCGATACTCCCATATATAAAAAGCTGCTGTTAGCTAGCTAGTTATTAAGGTTGTCATAACTATCACATCTTAAGAGGGGGGGAAAAAGTTAGCAGAAAACTATGAAATGAACTGCTGATAGCATTAGAGTGCTAGTATAGTTGAAGGAAACGAATCGTTCTGTCTTGCCATCATCACATTTGGAATACAATTTTGTTCTTTGGCATTTAAGATCATTTCTTTAACACCGACTAATGACTGGCTGTGTCATATGAGGATTTGGTAGGGTTTTGAACGATATCTGGCACGGGATTTGTCTTAAATCACTCACAGACTTAGTTTCTTGTCTCTCATTTTCATGTCTGCCATAAGGGTGTGATGGACACTATTATAATTGAGTGAATGGTAGTTGAAAACTAGAAGCTAGCATCAATGGCGAATGTTGACTTCAAACTAGAGAGAGAAAACCTTCCCTACACATCTCTCATGCTATTACGCATTTTCAGAAAATTTCAGCATAAAGAAATCGAATACATGAATTTCATTTAAACTCTATCATTTCTCTGATTCATCAATCTGCTGCTCACCAATGGTGATGACGTTTCCCCTTCCTTCAAATCCAATCTCCGCATCATTCTGTTTTTAACAGAGTACCAGATCAGCTTCCATGGCTATAGTCTTTCAATTTCAGAATGTTCAGGCCATTTCGCTTTCCTTGATCATGTTACTCCCATCTCCCAATTCTTTCCCTGAGCCATTTCTCATGAAGGGCAAAGATCTGCCGTCTTTTTGGGTAATTTCTCCGTTTCTGAATCAGATCAACTTTAGCTGGAGCTCTTCTTGCACAGCACATCAATCACTGCTCATACTTTTTAAAAATAACAGGTCCTGCCAATATATGAACATGGTCCTTCCGGCAGAAACTCTGTGAACTGCACATTTTCTTAGCAACTAGTAACTATTTTATATCTCAAGATTATTGAGAGAGGTTTACCAAGACGCAGGCAAGCAATGGTTTTTATTTTAATGGTGTCGAGCATGTACAGTTGCCAACGAATGTCGCTGTTTTCAACATAAAGATCCTTTTGATTTCAACGGGACACAGATTAACAAGGCAATATGATCACCATTTAGGTTTATTTATTAGACTTAATTTAAGTATTGTTTTATTTATTTTATTTAATTATGGTTAAATATTTTATTTAGTGGACTATAAGTCTAATTGCTTGTTCTGATTTAATTAATCCCTGCCATGTAATCACCATGACAACTCCCAAGTCCCACCACCACACCATAATCTACCACAGCAGTGTTCCACGATACGTTATCAATCTTTGCCACGTCAGCAACCCTGCCATCCAATTTGTCGCATCACCGGCCATGTCATTAGTATTTATCATGTCACCAGCCTTTTTCACATCAGAGCTTCTTCACTAGCCTTCGCCATGCTAGAAGTTTCTGCCATGTCATTAATGAGCTGCCATGACATCACCACGTCATCAACGCATTGCTATGTTAACACCACATGAGCAGCAACAGCCCCGCATCTTCCTACCGAGCAATCTAGTCAATAAATTTATTTATCTTTTGATTTGTTGAATTTTTATTTTACAGTCTTACACTTGTCATTTAGAGTTACTGTTAGTATTAAGATCTATTAATTTAGTTGTTGTTGGATATTTTATAAACCTAATTGCTTTTTCTAGTTGGTGTTTTAATATTTATATTTTATTTTTAAAAAATATTAGACAATTTTAATGAATTAAATAAAAATGGCAAAGTTGCAAACTTTTCCCATCTCCTTTATTCTTTATTCTCATCATCTTCTTCTTTATTCTCTTCCTTTACCTTTTCTTGTGGCTGTTTTTTAGCCTCTTCTTTTCTTTCTTTCGAAGCTTTGTACCTTCTTTTTTTATCCATATAATATAGATTAAAGAGGAACTACAAAGCTCAATTAATCATTGTAAGATCCAAATTTCTCTTTCTTTTCCCTTGACATACATGTAAAATAAACAGCAGCAGCTTTCATCTGAACCATGTTACCATTTACCAGATCAGATTTAGATTTCTGCTCCACACTGTCTTAAATTATCATCAAACCAGCTAGATATCCGAAAACTGTATTTATACTCCTTGAAAAAGGAAACCATATATAGATACAGCAACAAAATCCCAACATGGTCAAGAAATCTATATTCAAATTTACAACTGTGAACAAAAGTAGTTCACCAAATTTGAAAAAGCAAAAAAATGGAAAAGAAGTAGAAGAAGAAGCATGATCCGTCTTATTAAAACTTGCTAGAATTCTCCGATCCAAAGTTCAATGCTTCCAATACTGGTCCTTTGCAGCGGAGAATATCCAGCGATATGAAAAACTAGAGGTGGACATAATTCTCTGTTAGTAATATCTCCAAGTTCCCATTTCAAAATCTTATCATAGTAGGGCCATAAAACGGCATTTGATCTGCTTTCTCAGCAAGACTCGGTTGCTGATCCCTTTTGCTTTTCTCCGGGAGAAATTATTCGATGAGTGGGCCTCAATGGTTCCAAAATGACTCCTTGCTTTTGCATATAATCCCATTTGTCTTGGAACAGGTAAAAGAAAATAATAAAAGAGACCTCGGCGGTGAAAAGCACAGTCCAGAGATGTATTCTTCTTGATGTCTTCTGATGGTAAGCTTGTAATCCTGTGTATATGTTGACGATTCCGAGCAGGGATACCGCAGTTCCAGTTATCCAGTGCACAAAAAACCACAGCCCTCTTCCTTTAGATCCTCTGTACACGGAGACATTACATTTAACTTCCATTAATTACTACTCTTCCAATGTGTTCTTTCAGCATTTTCTATGATTAATCTTCAAATTGAGATACTTAAATGGTAAATGTAGTAAGCCCTTCAAACTATATATATGGGAAACTGATAGGTCTAGCCACCGGAGACCTCAACTAGCAGGCCTGGAAATGGTCGGGTGATCGGGTTGAGTCAGCTGTAATAGCCTAAAAATATGAAAAATACAATGAAGTCTGCTAGCTTACCTCCTCGGTCGTAGAAACCCAATGAGTGCTTGTAACCAAACCATGCCATATAGGCCTACGCCGATTCGTTGATGGTGATTGTCGAATGAGTTGTTGAAGTTTTTTATAGACATTACTGCTCCTGCTGTGGAGAGAAGCACAGAAAGCATCTGCTGAACACAAATTACTCATTCAATATAAACATGAAATTCTACGCAATGGTCGTGTAGTGAATTTGGAAGAGGTAAAGTTGTTTTCTTCTCACTCGTGTGTAAGATGGCTTTACCTACTCATTTGTGAATGGCCTAGTGAAACTTAATGTCTTAATCCAGTACCATGATTACGCTAGATTAAGATCATAAATCCATGAAATGCCAATCAACTGTAACTTTATTATCGTTGTCTTTACTTCGCTCTCAAGTATCAATGAGATTAGCAACAAACTGTGGGCTACATAAAATACTTGCAGAACAGGAAACAGCTCTACTTTGTTTCTCTTTCACCATCATTAAAAGCTTAAGAGTGGGGTTTCTACCTTAAATAAACAAAGCTTTAGTGATATCTTTTTGTAACCTGTACAGAGATATTATTTTACATGTGAAAGTAAAAGAAACTGAAAGATAAAAAAGATTAACCTTAATCACGGGAAAAATTGAAGAGGATAATGGAACTATAGTTACAAAAAAGAAAAGAAAGAACCTGCCTGCGAAATGGAATGAACATAGAAAAGAATCTTAAGTCTTCGTCCGCATGCCTCTCTGTGTGACATTCTGATAGCGATTACCCCAACAGGCATCAGAAATCCCATTGAGACCCACAGCAGAAACCCATGGAATGTAATCTCAAACAGCAGTTTAGGACTTGACTGTTGTTACAGAATATCAGTCAATTGGATTGGAATCGAAAGATGGAAACGGGCTAGTTTGTAAAATTGAACTGAACATGGCATATGTATAAAGAAAAAAATTGAAAAAAAGAAGAAGAAGAGTGCAGAAGATGACGAGTTTCAATTCTGAGACATCAGGAATTAGATAATAAGAGCTTCACCTAAAAACAAACTATAAGCAAAACATGAATACCTTAGGAATGATGTTCTTGCTGCTAGTAAGATTGCCCGTGGCTTTCAAGTGTTCTTGAGATGAACTGACAAGTGGTAGGAGAAGAAGAATAACAAGGTTCGCACAGATGATGAAAGAAACCAGTTTCTGCAGAAGCTGCATTGTTTTTCAGAAGCACAGACAAGCTAGGACCTTCTGTAATTCTTTTCTTGCAATGGAAACCTTGAACTTCAGTTGGGGGCTAATAGGTTTGGTGCAATGATGTGAAGACACAGAAATAATTGTGCAGTAGAGCAACTGAATGCGTTCTTGATGTATTTCTTACAAGAAAGGCAGGTTTAGCTTCAAGAAATTCTCTCCAGAAATAGCAATACTAACTTGCCTTGGAGAATTATCAGTAATTTCACTTTCTCTGCGTGCCTGCCGCATACAAATATACCAACTAGACAAGCTTCTAGAATGTTATTTCAGGAAATTATAATGTTCATATGTTGAGTTTAAGGTTATTTTTACCAGGACAAAGGAGGATGTTTTAAATACAGAACTCTATGTATTGCATGGAGGTTGATGGTTTTAGGTGGGCGGGTTCAAGTCAGAAAAAGGTGAAGGGATAATGGGCATGGATTGCAATTTCAACCAAGTGGGGTTCACTTTGACAGACCTTTTGATTTTAAAAAATGGAATGTAGAATCACAGAGCAAAAGGAAGGTCGGATTTCAATGGAGGACATAAGTTTGAATTTGTAAAGTGACCAGTCTTGGCAGGTTACACTATCAGACACCATCTTCTGCTTCCCACTACTTGGTATACACACAGCATTATCATAACAATGGCATGCTAAAAACAACCAACCCACAAAAAAGAAAATAGTTTGATCAAAGAAAACATGTGTATATATATATATATATATATTTTCAGAAAAGATTAGATGATTTTGGATTGCATATATATGTAATAAACTTCAGTGCTCAATAATGGTTTAGTGGCATTTAAATAGCTCGACAACCTAGCTAGGCGGCTTTTTCACTGAAACAGATGATTTCATAGGCATCCATATCATTTTTAACCCCTTGTTATTCTGGTAGGCTTTTTTCTCCTAATTATCACCCTACATAGATATCTGATAAAGAATAATCAAATCCTGATGAGTTTCTGTTGGTATTTACAGACACTTAAAAAAAGAGTTGCTCCTAAACAAAGGCACGTAGCAACTCTCAAGTCAAGAAAGGTGGACCAGGATCCACACGGCTTTTTAGCTGTGACAAATCTAGCAGTGATTGCGCATAGCCGAAGTGGCCCTGCCCTTGTCAAATTCAGCAGCTGATTTTCTTCGAGCTCATGATGAAGGTTTGGAGTCTCTACCTGCTTTACACGGCCAGCAAATTCCTTAACAAAGAGACAGATATTAGTCTCTAATCTGGTTTGCATGTGATCCATTCCACCCGCCCCATGCCACCGTTTCTGGGCGTAGGCACCCTCTCTTGCTTGCTAGATCCGAAGCATCGCAACTCGAGTGGCTGATATCAGCCTGCGCTCAGCCATTAAACTATAGATTATACGATTACAGACAAGACTTGCGACACATGCATGTTTTAAGCCCTTCACATTAACAAGGACACTGCCCGAATTAAGTACGATAATCATGTGGATCACATACCTATATAAGGTAGTAATAATAATATAAGATTGCGGTGATTATAAGGATACAGTAAGGAACTCCAGCGATGATAATCATCATTGTAAATATAATAAGCTAATATTAGTATCGGAACTAGCTAGTTTTGATTAATGCCATCACTTGCTAGAATAATTAGTGTCATGAATTAAATAGATACGCTATATTTTTGTTTTCAAGTGTTGTCATTGATCTTTCTCGTGTGGAATCATGAGTTTTGTTATAAAACTCAAATTAATTTGACATCTCAACTAAACCTATTCGAGTTGTGGAAAAACAAAACAATAGTGAGTGATTTGATGGGGGAAAATCCAAATTAATTTAGAGTAAAACCCTTTTTTGTTTAGAAAATAAATAGAATTAGCCCGGATTGACTCTTGATTGATCACGAATTAAGTTTTATAACTATGATTTTATCTCTTAGATCCATGATTGGAGGGTGTTTGGGAAGCACTCAAAAAGTGCCTTTTTTTTAACTTTTGAATTTTTCTTGCTCTAAATGGAAAAGAATAATATCTTTAAATCATCTTGATGTTATGATATAAAAAATAGTTTTAATACACTTCTAAATAAAAAATAATAATTTTTAAAAATAACCATGATCAAACCATCCAAACAGCTTTAAGAATCAACCATCTTGTGATCGATGCCACATGTGATTCAACAGCAACGTTCACCCGCATAATCATTAATGAGTTGAAAGAAAATCATAATGTATTTTTCAACTTGCATGAGCTGATCGAAGTTGAAAAAACAAAGAGCGTTGAAAAACGAGAAGCACATCAACGAAAACCTGGGTCTAGCGAAGGAATTGCTTCTTTGACAAAGTGGTTTTGAAGAATAATCGAGTGATTTTCCAGAGAAAAAGGTTCTGTTCTGCTGATTTGAACTCTTAACCAACCTGAAGGTGCAAGCGTCAATGGAGGTTTATGAACAAAATGTTTTGGCCTTTCTGTAAAGAGATTGGATCGACTAGAGTTTTTAACAGAATCGGGTGGCTAACCGAGACGCTGACAAGACCATGTAACCAATGAGAATGATTTCATCTGTTCTTCATAATTAATGATCGAATCGAATGTTTCCCTTACACTGTTCTACATCATATCTCCTCACCAAACCCTAATAAGGTCAGCCCACAAATCATGGTGATACAGTGTTTCCAGGCTTTATCCTTCATGCAAGGCAGGCTAGTTAACAAGAACTACGGGGGAAAAAACAAACACTCGCTTCCTGTTCATTTAACCTATTTTTTTGAATCATTGAACAGCTTTACGTCGTGGGGTTATGGGGTTAATAATTGTTTTTTAGTATTCTTTATTTAAATGTGTATTAAAATAAAATAATTGTTTTTTTATAGCTCTTTTAAAACACAAAAATAAATAGACTTTTAGCAGTTGATGAGAGTAATATTGAGGTCACGGATTTGAAATGAATATGGTATTTTCTTTTAATGAATTTAGAAAGAAAAAAAAAATGACCCACTCACCTAGCCTTTTTCAATGGCATAACGTAACTCATGCAACAATAAATCTATTTCTCTTAGTTTTTTTTTTCTTTAATCTCATTTTTGAGTAAATTTTATCATATAAATAAGTCAATTATTAATTAATTTTGTTTTTTTTATAATATTATTAAATAAAAACTAATTCAACTACGGAGATTTCATAACCAAAATTGCATGTTTTGAGAGTTAATTACAACGATCATAAGAAACATATCCAGTGAATTAGGTCAACTTAAACAAACTAAGGTGAAGATCTTTTCAATTTAATTTTTTATACCAAATTTAATAATAATATCAAAATAGTTTTTGATAAATAGATATTATTTTTTAAATTCTAAAAAAAAATGAATCCAACTGCGACAGAAGCCCAGCGCTACAGTAGTTAGCACCTACATTAGCCAGTAGTACCTGTGTTGATTCTGTTGAATAGTACAATAAATTCTCATGATCGAATACGGGCCTGTTTTATTACTCGAGATCGGCTCAGGGAGCCCACTACCTAAACGCGAGCCCATTAAGAACTTTGAACCTCACAGGCCACCCTTTCGTCTTGTATAATAAAAACAAATTATTCTTGATAGAATTAAAATTATCTGAAAGAAAATGGATTTGGGTCGGCCAGGTTCGACCAGGGAAAGGATAACCAGGAGCTGCAAATTATTTGCAGAAAATAATTTTAATCGATCATGATGACCAGAGCATTCCCAGCGTCTGCCGAAAAAAGATGATCAGATCGTCCTTGTAACATAAAACAGCATCAAAAACTCTCTAATTCACCGTTCAGAAACCCTAACTTCTAAAGTTCACCTCGTCCAATGCAAACGTCTCCGTCGCGGCTGAATGGCAGCTCCTAATAAACCGGTATTACCGAAAGCCCGAACTCTACACAATGCGATGGAAACACATAGACTTAGCCGTAATAAAGTAGCCTGCGCATCGTTCTGCGGTCCAATAGGAAGTGGACCTGTGATCGTTGATGAGGAAAAAATCGGTGGTGCAGTGCAGAAAATTCCTGCTTCCCACAACGGGAGGTTTTTAGCGTGTTTATGCATGATGGGAGGCTTGTTGTTATGAATACCGACGTTTAGAGATTTAAGTATCAATGCAAGGTAATTTGTGTTGTATTTGGTTTGACTTTAAGGTTTAACTTGTGTTTTGTTTGGTTTTTTTATCTATGTGGTGATATATGCAGTCTGCGCTCCCACCGTAGCAGATGGCTGGTGTGGATTGGATAGTGTGTTGCTTTATTGGGATGATGTGCTTTTGATGGTGGGACCTTTTGAGTATTCTGTATCTTATTCTTACGATGAGCCCGTAATTTTTATCCCTGAGTGTGACGGAGTGAGGGTATTGCCAAATACAAGTATGGAGTATGTACAACGCGATCCTGATTCTACTGTGTCTATATTTAAGATTGGAAGCACGTCGCCTGCATCATTGTTGTTTGATGCTTTGAATCATTTTGATAGGCGAAGTGCTAAGGTTCTTGTCTCATTGTTTACCATCAGCGGTGCTTTACTATCTTACTTGAGACTTGCAAATGGGCGGACCACTTGCTTAAAATGTTTTTTGAGCATTCTTGCTTGCATTTGTTGTCTATAAATGGGTATGCTGGCCCACATGAGCCATTTGGTTATGAGTTTCAATAATATCTCATGTGAATTCCATCTTCCATTGTTTTTACCAGGCTGGTGAGAATTTGAGATTGATAAGTGCATCTTTGCCTGAGGCTGTTGAAGCATGTATTGATGCTGCTGGTCATGAATTTGATGTTTCCCATCAGTGGACGCTGCTAAGAGCTGCGAGCTATGGTCAAGCCTTTTACAGGTGATCTTGATTCAGGTAAAAAAAGATATATACTCAATAGTTTTATATACCTCTCTTGATGACATGAAATTATTTTGTTGTGATTGTGATTCCTAACATTTGTAAAGCTAACCAAATTTTCGCCAAGGAAGAAAGCAAATTATGGTTTCCTTTCTGGCTTATCAAGATTGATTTCAATTTCATATTGCACTTTTGTTAATGAGGCAATGGATGGTTTTGGGAACCAAACTAGCACCCGTTTGGCGCACCAGTGCGTTTGCCGTTTGCGTTTGGGATGAAGGTTTTGATCAATTTTAGTGTTTGGTAACATCAAAACGCCATTTAAAAGCATGTGGGGCCCACCAAAAAATTGATCAAAACCCTGGTTTCCGATAAGCTGGAAATAGCAGCTTTTGCCATCGCGTTTCATTTTTTTGTATCTCCGTTTTCATGCAAAAATTTGAGAATGCAAAACTGTGCAAAAATTACATGCAAAACCCTGTGCATGACTCTCTCTCTCTCTCGCTCTCTCTGCCCACAAAACAGACATGGTGGCCGGAGCTTCCAACGCTGACTCCGGCCACCACAGGCCACCATTTACGATGAAACCACCACAGGAAAAACCACCTCGGCCTCCTCTACCCGTCGGTATCCTCCGTTTAAGCTCTCGTCGTGGTCGGTGAACAGTACCGCCACCTTCGAAGGCTGTTTCCGGCCACCACAGGCCACCATTTCAGACGCCACCACCACAGGAAGAACCACCTCGGACTCCTCTACCCGTAGGTATCCTCCGTTGAAGCTCTCGTCGTGGTCGGTCGGAAGGCACTATTAACGTTAATTACGTGCGCTGCACTGTCGCGAAGAAGACGCACAGTGCAGCGCACCGTTCTGTTTGAGAAAGAAGCAGCTGGGCTTGGGCTGGGCTGCACTCGGCCCAGCCCAAGTCCAGCAAAGTTGGGTTGTCCTCGGCCCACCAAAAAATTTAAAATATATATTTTAAAAAAAAAAATGTGTAGATACTTATAGCATGAATCTTTTTTTGTGTGCGTGTTTGAAATGGAAAAATATGCACTGATTACTTTGTGCTCATTTACCTGATTATAACTCGTAGCATCTATGATCTTAAGATGGTTTTTCTTTTCTTTTCTGATTTCTGTTCCCAGCATTGATATCCAGTTGGCTTTGGCAGAAATTTTAACCACAACTGCATTCAAGAGAGATGCCAAAATTTGCGGGTCTTAAATGCTGTACGTGACTCTGAGATTGGCATCCCTCTAAGTATCGGGTAGTATAAGGTTTATGATACTTCCTGAATTAAATTGTCAATTTCAAATCTGAACTTGGTTGCTGCTTGTCAATATAATACTGAATAAACATTTTGTGGTCAGTTGCTTTCAGTGCCTGTTCTGGTTGGTCGTTTGATTAATGCTCACAACATCTTCTTGCACTGCGGATATCAGAATACATAGGAATGAATCAAGTTCAGGTCATAGATCGTCTCTTCATTGTTGCATTCTCTAGGACTTTGCCGATTAGGTACCTCTTCCACAAATCAAACCTTAAGACTGAACCTTGATCTGTTTTCTTTGACGAGAAGACATTAACTGTTATTTTTTGGTAACATTCTATTGGGAAAATTTGTTGGTTTTTAGTAACAGTATATTGGGTAAATTTTTGTACATTACGAATACTACAAACCTTGTTATTCAACTAATGTAGGACAGCGTAGGCTTGGTGTTCTACAAGAGTCACGGTGAACCAAGCTTAGGTTTTAGTAGCATGTTCTCAAGAGGCTCTACTTTCATGATACAAATGCCAAATAATTTCTTCCGGATAACATGCACAATATTGAGAATTTTATTTTCCCTGGAATACAAATGCATCAAGGCTTATTCCAACCATCTTCTCAGCTTGATTTTGTATTGCAAATGCAATTTGTGCTATGAAACTTCTCCAGTACATGGAAATTTGAATACTGCCAATCATAAATGCCATGAGATAGTGTCACACTGTCTTGAACTTTTCCGGTCTTGAGTCCTCTTAATACAAAACGAAAAAAATAAAATGAAGGGAGAAAAAAAACACAACCAGCTGCCTGAAATGCGAATTGATGGTACACAACAACTTCAGAGCTCGGAAAAGAGATTTGTTTTTGCCATTTCTGTTGCTTTTAGAGCTGCATAGGCTGAGTGTTCATATTTGCCGTTCCACCTGTCAATTACATTTTTAAGACAGGAAACATCATGCTTCAGCAAACTACTGATGACTTGAGGATTGAAAATTTGTGATGGTAGTTCTGAACTAAAACTCTGAAATGATGCTGACCTGTGCTTTTCGTTTTCAGAAACTTGGAGCTCCAGATTATCTTTGAACGGCTGGAATACCAGGTCCACCTTAGAGTCATCCACTTCGTCAAAAGTTGGTGGATCCCACTGTATAAGTTGATTGTTTTCGAAAATTAAAGGATATAAATAATAAATAAATATATAAATAGATGAATACTTCTTTTTTTTCTAACAATAACTAATAATCCATACTTTACCACCTTATCAGAGAAAGAAAAGAAGCAAAAAGAGTGAACCCGTTTAGAAAAATAGCTATTGTTTCACTGTTTATTAATCCAAAATTATACCTGACCCCATAGGGTCAAAAGTAAACAACATTGACCGAATTGATTTGCCTTGACAATAACAGCATATGCACCATTCACAAAGCAGAGGGGGTGGGTGGGAGAGTACCTTAGGAGCATTATCTTTGTCAATGGTGAGAGCCCTAATACCCTTTTCACAAAAACAAGGATAGCTCATTAAAATGTTACCAAAAAAATTGCCATAGACAGTTATTTATTGTCAGATGTTTTTTACGTGTAAGAAACAACACAAGTCGTCGATACCTCATAGACATCGGCAGATATGGTGGTTCGGAGTATATTCATTGTTAGTCTGAATTCCTTCTTCATACAATCAGCCAATGTCTGCTTCCTTCCTTCACGAATCTGGGGATGTTTAATGAAATTAGTCGCAGTGGAATCATCACTAGAGAAGACATACTCCTCTGGTTGAGAGGAGTATCATCTGTTGTGCACGATGAGGAGGCTCAGATGACAAGTTCAGGCAATCATGGAGTAAGGACTCAAAAAAAAAACCTAGAAAGGAATTCAAAACAATGAAAGGCAAGCTAAAAGAGCATCAGCCATGGTCTAGAAGAAAACTTGTGTCATTCAGCAACCAGCATAAATCTTTTCCACAACTCGCAGTAAGAAATCTAATTTGAAAAAAGATCTACCGAAGAGTTGCATTCAAACAGAAAGAAAGCTCTGCAGGATTCCATCCAGATAATGGAATATGAATCTCCTCATATTTGGGAGGGTAATCCTGTTTCAAAAATAAAGATCTCCTTCCACGTCTCCCAAATTAAAATATACTAGTCTGAACTTTTTCAATGGGCTTTATTTATGTTTCAAAGATTGATGGTTTGACAATTGAAAGCCATTTATTCCACGATAGAATTTGGCGATCTAGTGTTTGTCAAGGAACTCATCCTATTTAAAAGCTTAAGCTTATAAGTGAGGCTATATAATATGATTTATATTATTCTCTAACACCCCCCCTTAAGTGAAAGCCTTTTGGGTTTAAAACTTGCACAGACCCACGTCACTTTGTGCTTGATTTTTATCAAATAGAATGGGAATAGTGAGATTCGAACTCGTGACCGCTGGGTCAACAAGGCTCTGATACCATGTTAAGGAACCATCTCACCTAAAAGCTTAAGCTTATAAGTAAAGCCCTATAATGTGATTTATATTATTCTCTAACAATGTTTATAGGAATAAGCATTGCATTTCTAGGAGTCAGAAAGGCAAGTAGTTCGCCAAGGACTATTGTTTCTGATAAATTCAAACTCAAAGTAGAAGGAGGCGCCCTGCTGCCATGCATGATCTATCTATTAAGAATCATATAATAAGTGATTACCGATCTCAGAGTGATTTTCAATCCAGTAGGTGATGATCTTTTCAACCCTTTCAGTACGGCACCTGTCCATTCATTTCCTTCCTTGCTCGACTCAAGTTCCTGGCGCAGAATATCATCATACACATCACATTCATTATGATCATAATTTGCAGGTGGATTCTGTGAGAACTTCCTTAATTGGAGAGTGGAGGGTGCGGGAACTTACAAATGATTTGATGATATCTACCACAGTATCCTTGCAAAAGCACTCATCAATAACTGACAACCTTAAAAGGCAACAAACAGTGGTAAGTCCCATCACTATGAAATAGAAGAATTCAAGTAGGGAGGGAGAGAGTGTAAGCTTTACTATTCCAAACTATTACTTGTTTAAAACGCTGCCTTCATCAAGCTGTACGTCCACAGAAAATTCTTCAATTACAGATTTCACTGCATTCTCATCACCAGAGTTCAAGCTTATAAGACGCTTCTCTAGCTCAGGCAGTTTCTGACAGAGAAAATAAACAAGATAAGTACTTCAGTGAGCCACTACAGTGAATGAAATAGAAAAGGTCAGCGGTCCTATAATAACAGACGCTGATAATTCAAAAATGAGCAGAAGGAAAGTCTAGCGCTACACTCAATTTCCCTTAGTTCTTCTTTTTATTATTCTTTCTATTTAGTTATTCAATTTTAACTACTAAGATATTTCAGGACATCTTCCTGAAGGACTGACTGGTAGCGACCATCTTGTAATAAGCATGGGGTTCTGTGCTCAACTGTTATTGCAGTCAACTCACCCTCTCACCCCCCCAAAAAAAAAAGTGTTTCTGAAACAGATAACAATTCCCAAGACTGGGATATCAACAAATTCAAACTAGTATAACTCAAACTAACCTCCAGAGGGACAAAATGAGTTGCCATTCCAGCAGCGACCAATTCCTTACCATTCAGCCTCGCACCTGTTAAGGCTAAGAATTCCCCTGTACGCAATACCATGACTTTCAGAGTTTTTTCAACACATTAAGAAATGCAAGAGAGAAGTGAGTGGCATTCAAGTCATCAACTTGAACATTAAGAAAATAAAGAGATCTCTTAGCAATTCTTAACTTTTCCTATTTGAATACTCACCCAAATGACCAGGGAGACGAGATAGCATGTATGAGAAACCACAATCAGTATGAAATCCTATACTTGCTTCTGGAGTCGAAAAAACCTAATTGTTCATTGTAGACAGTAAGTCTTATAGAACACAAAGGCCAAAATCGCTGATCTATGCATAGAAATACCCAGACAAGGACAAAAAAACCCACAGTTTTCTCTGTAACAACTGAAAACTTCATCGGGACCATCAATGATGCACCTCCTCCCATTGAAATTCCATGGACGAGAGCAACCTGTTCGTGAAACGATGTTCATCATTCAAAAGCTTACTTTAATGTCTTAAATATAGCAAACCATTGGACAAGTAGGAGAACAAGAACAAAATAGTACCTGGGTTTTCTTGTAAGTATGTATGTGGTGGCAAAGCCAGTACATTCTGTAAACCACTTCAAGACAAGAATCCTCTTCCAAAAGACACCATATTTACAAATTAGCTTCATGCATACAAGAAAGGGAATAAACTCATACATAGGAGGAAATCAACAACTCTGTTTAGTGCAATGGCTCTTGAACATGTTGTGGCTAAAGAATTATAATCGATGCCAAGATAAAAATGGGAATCTAAAAGTTAGTTTCAGGGAACTGTGTTTACCCGATGTCCTTCCATCATAGAACATTCTTAGATCGCCACCAGCAGAAAATGCTCGCCCAGCACCCTGTGTAAGGTATGAGATCGCTGTTAAACTTTAACAGGAAAAAAAATTGCACAGTGATGGAAGTTGTTAGTTAGGTGATGGCGGAATTGTTAACTGCTAAACAACACTTGATTATCTCGCCCTCAGAAGGGTTACTTCTCTCATAACTCACAAAGATTGAAAATTGACCCACCATGTTCCGCTATATCATACCATAACATATGAAACTGTCAATCATCCGACCCTTCTCTTTTTTTCCATGATTTTTTTACCTCTCACAAACTTTTTTATTTTTTTGGATGAACTTTATCCAACTTCAGTGATTAATCTCCCTTCATACTTGAAGTGCTTGATATATAGCCCATGACACAATCGAGCAGAAAGAGCAAGATAAGTTGAATTTTCTAGAGGTATCAAAACTAACCTTGATTAATATAAGTTTTGTGTTATCATCTTTTTCCCATTTCTCTAAGAAATCTGCCAGCAGAGAAACCTGATAGCAGTGAAAGAAACAGCAATTACATACAGAAAGCAAGCTGGACCAGTTGCCATTCTAACGTGGGTGAAGTTTACTCAGCATACCACTTTTGATGAAATAACATTCAATTGACGAGGCCTGTTCAATGTGATCAGCCTAACATGGTCTATCTCTTCTCCAAGAACAACCTAAAATAGCAATTACGACAGCACCCATTTTATACTAGTTAGTTACTTTGGCGCCAGTTGGGGCAAATCCAACCGTAGATAAAGATTTGAGATCACACACAATTTGATAACAAAAATAGAAGCAAGTAAAGACAAGAGGGATCTTATAGAACAGAAACTTGCATAGCATATATACCTGCTCTTCTGGGTTAACAGCTTCTTGAGCCATTTCGAGAAACTGCACAGACAAAGGATAAGAATTCAAGGAAATGATGAGACTAATTTCCAATGGTATGGGCTATGGATGATTGTTTTACTCGGAGAATGGGAACACTGCTAAGATAGTAATAATTTGGCTTCAAACACTCTTCATTTCATCATCAAATTATATACTACAACAGAAAAATAAATGCTGACATTAGCATGAATGATAATTGATTACATAAACCAGGAGGGTGGAATAGAACAGTACTTACTAGATGAGTTTAAGTTGGTTGGGGAAAATGTGGAAGCAGCAGCAGCAGTAGGTGGGTGGGTAGGTGGGAAGAGGTGGAGGTCAGTGGTAAGTATATATAGAAAGAAACGTGAATGTCCTTAACTTCACCTTCCACATAGGCGAGATTTTCATATTTCTGTACCTCCTACCTACCACCGTGCAACACTGCTACGAGCTTAATCTTTGACTGTTTATACTTCATCCTTACAATCCAGCCAGTCCACACAAGATTTAAACTATTTGTAAAATTCGATCAGAAATAGGTTGTCTGGTAGATTGGTTTGGCAGTGTGGTACTGTATTTGTTTAATCATTCTTGTCAGGTGTCAATAGTATCTCAAGAAAAGATTTAATGTGGGGATGGGTGATAGGTCTTGGACTCGGAGAACGAAAAGGTGTCACGTGCATAAGCTTAGCCGGTAACTATGAAGAGTAAGCAACCGCCCACAAAAATAGATGGTTTTGGAGCGGACATTGTTTTTGAAATTATTTTTAATTTAAAAATATATTAAAATTATTTTTGATATAAAACATAAAAATAATTTAAACATATTAAAAAAAATTAATTGAAGTTTGTGATTGAATTTGTTTTTTCTAATTAAAAAGCCGTTGATAATGGTCAAGTTTCTGTTTAGAATCATAGTATATTATTTTTCAAAGTAATTTTCGATAAACAAAAATATTAAAAGAATATTTTTTTATTTTTTTTAAATTATTTCTAAAAACATTAAAAAAAATTAATTTAAAATAAAAAGAAATCAAAAACACTTCAGTGTAACATTACTAATAGCACCGAAATGTTAGATAGAAGTATAGAACACGTCGCTAGCTCACACCGAACAGGTTCCGTCGTCGCCACAATACCAGTTGCCACCAAGGAAAAGAGGACACGAGGTTGATGCAATTTCAAAAATATTTTTGGTTTATAAAAATAAAACTGAAAAAAAATCAGTTTAATGACTGCTGAGAAAGAGGGTACATTTAAAAAAAACATCTTCGAATGAAATGGCTCCATAATCAAAGATCAATACGCGAAGCACCAACTTCCGAACACATTATCTTCAAAACTGGAAAGAACATTTTCATAAGCATATAAGCATAAGAAGCATTTGACAACGCCAATATAAGGCACCAAAATGTTTCCCTTGTAACATCGAATAAGCACAAAATTCAAAAAGATATTAGGCAACTTAACAAAACACATCATCTTCAAAACTTGAAAGGGTGGACAGCATTAAATGTAGAATAAGCTTCTGGATGCAATGGGTTCATAAAGAGATCTAGCTCTAATCCACTCCAGTTCAAAAATCTATTCAGGCTAACAATCGCAGATCGAAGAAAGCCAACCAATTTACATAAACAGGTTGGGCCTGGATGCCTTGTATGTTGTCTTGAGCTTCCTGGTTGGGGGTCTAACCTTCTTGAACACCAATGGGAACTTGATTTTGGAATTGTGGAACTGCTTGGTACTCTCTCTCTTGCAAAGCTTTGCAGGGATGGTAGCAGTCTTGATGATCTGGATGCATGGTGACCTAACCCTGTGGCGAGAAGCCATCTCGGTGTACATCTGTTCAACAGCACCATTCAGAGTTGTGTCCCTGTATTCCTTGTACATGTTGTGATAACCAGTCCTGCTCTGGTATCGCAACCATATTCCATAGTTCTTGATCTTGGTAGGACTCTTCTCAAAAATCTACAATCAGAAATTAATTATTTAAAGATGCCTGGAGCAAAAAAACAGAAAAGATGGTGATTCTTGTCCATCCACAGGAAAATCATCTACAAGAATCATAAATGTTGCTAACATTTCCCCTGCAAGGATGGGTCTAAATCAAGCACATGAATTGTAACAACAAAGAACTACCAGCACTGGAATGGAAGGGTATCACAGAAGAAAGTCATTTCCTGTGAGTTGATTTAACAAGCTAATCATGCGACCTTCCCTTAATTAAAGGGGAATTTGAACCCCAGGTGCATAAACAAAAGAGCTAAGCATGTTTGTTAGAGTTCAAAATCTCACTCATGCAGATGCACTTACGCAGAAGGCAATAACAAAGACAGGTAAAAACAATAATTCCTGAGATATTCTTTCAGAGGTTGTACATCTTGAGAGAGTAAAATTCAGTTTCAACCTTTAGGTTATTAATGCTGAAGAAACAATATAATAATAGCAGGCCTACTCAATGCACATAGCCTGGATGCACACATTATAGAGTTGGTGGGATCAATCATCACATTTTTTGCATGTTGACAGGATTCACACCAATGCATGAAAATGCGGGTGTTTGAGCTAAGGAGCATGTCAATAAATTCTGTAATGCAATGATTTTAACAGTTATCAGGTGAGTAATTATTAGCTTAGCCAATCTAATTGCTACTAAAATTCAGTTTAGTATTCTTCAGAACTAAATAAATTTCCTTACAGGTTTAAGACTTTCAGTGGTGCATATTAAAATTCCCCACTGATTCAGTAAGCATAGTTATAAGAAGTCAAGTCTATAATTTCATCACATTATCCTGGAGGCTGAGGATTGCATCCCCTTTTTCACTCCAATTCACCTTCATTTTAAAGCACTCATTTTCAATTATAAGCTCATTAATCTCGATTAAACGGTTATCCTATATAATGTCCACCTTGGCAACACTTGATGAGGTTTTACTATATTGAAAATTCGGCCCAGCAAAATAGAAACATTTTAACAATAAAAATCCTTCAAGTCCAAAATCAGCTCTTATCTTGCCCGTAAGACAACATCATCGGACGCTCTATAACGAATGTAAGATCACACATACCTCATTGATGGCAAGAATTTGTCCATTGCTTTTCTTGACCTTCTTCAGCTTCCTCAAGAAGTACCTAAAACACATCAACCGTCATGGTATCAGAAAATTGCGATCACAATAAAATGCATGTACAAGACTCAAAAAAACGTCTAAGTAAGACCATTTAGGAAGGGATGAGACAACACATACCAGAACTTTGATTTTGAACGGACCTCGTTAGTGGCCCAAAGCTTCATGCGGTAGATCTTCGGATGCTCATCGGACTCAGTTGGAAGTGCTCTCCCGACCACTTGGTACTGGTGAAACTGTTTCCAACACAAAACAAAACAAAAAAATCAAACATTCTGTCATCGCAACCATGAAAAACAGCAGATTGAGAATACCAGAGGACGTTGATGTTACATACCCTGAAGGAAACCATTTTGTGACGTTCTTCAGAGAGATGCGGCAGGGTTCCTCAGCTCTAACGCCCACTCGTTCCTTTCTCTCAAAGTTTTGGAGGAGCATATAAGTTAGCGTGTAAAACCCTAGTTTCGTTGTCGCGGTTAGGATCAGGTCCGATCCCTGAGAAGTTCTCAGCTTAGCCCAGCTCTAATTTCTGATCCAGAAAGGGTCCATTTTGCATATTAATATGGGCCTACAAACCACTTACTAGTCCAGTCCAACAGAACTTCCAAAGGCCCATAGTGACGTCTAGTCAGGCTGGCATGAGACAGTTCAATCCAAGCGTGTATGAGGAGAATATCATAGAGCCAGGCCCAGCCAAGAAAATATCGTATATTTTGTCTGCATCTTCTCGAAAATTTCTTAGCATATCTGTATCGTCCCTGTACTTCTTTTTTTTTATTTGATGATCAAAATCTGTCTCGTATCAATTGATTCACCGACTAAGAATAAAAAGATATAGCCACTACATTCATCTAAAATTTTATAATTATCTGTAATTAAACGAAAGATCTATAATAAAAATAGAGAAATCAGAATGCTGTTTTCGTTTTAATATTATTTCCAGATTTGTGATATATAAATACAAATAAAATTTATATTTTAATATCTTATTCTTAAGATGAAAATGGACAGTGATTACAAAATAATTTCTTCAAATTAATTGTGATAAAACTATTAAAAATGATTTTATTTTTAATAAGATTTTGTAAAATAAAAAAGACTAGATCGCTCATAGCCCAGTCTAATATTAACAAAGATACTCCTGAATCAAAAACTTAAAAAATCTAATATCAAATATAATATAGTCATTATGAGAAAAACAAAAAACAATTGTCTTTTAAAATATTTAAATGAAAATATCTCCATGAAAATCAAACTATGTTTAATTTAATGCTTTAATTATAGTACAAACACGCGTCGTTACGGGGGATTTTTTTTTTAGTTTTAGGATTAATAAAGTTAATTTTATGATATCATAAACATTTATGGTATATTATAAAAAAAAAATCAATTTAATATTTTTTTAAAAATATATATATTCTTACAAAAATATCTAAAAATAAAAAAGTTCCACGAAACCAAAATCAGAAACAGTACAAAAGCAAATTACCTATTCCGTTTTCACGAGGCAAAATGGAAATATTGTCGTTGATTCATGGTTGTGGAGATGAGAGACAAGCCGTCGATAATAGGGAGATGATGCATTCATGATCCAGATATTTAGGCCCCGTTTGTTTCAAGGAAACTGAATTCCAGGAATTCAGTTTCCTCACTTTCCAATATTTGGCAACACTTGGGAAAGTTAGTAAAGGAAAGTATTTTCCTCAACTTTCTGGTCAACATAAAAAAACCCTTAACCCGCAGGAAAGTGTTTTCCTTTCCTTATGAAAAGGAAAACACTTTCCTCTCTTTCCCTTACCCCTCTTTCCCTCATTTCTCTTTACCAGAAGCTTAACCCAGCAAAGCTCTCCTCCTCTCGCCTCTTTCCCTCTGTGTCCTCTCGTCTCTCGCCTCTAACCTATCGCCTCCCTCAATCCCTGAAACCCAACAAAGCTCTCGTCTATAGCCTCTCGTCTCTCGCCTCTTTCCTTCTGTGTCCTCTCGTCTCTCGAGTCCCTCAGTCCCTGAAACCCAACAAAGCTCTCGTCTCTCGCCTCTCGACTCCCTCTGCATTGTTAATCTTCGTCCCTCTCGTAAAAGATAAGTAAATTGAACCTTTGTTTTATTAATTGTAATTAATTAAAATGAGTTTAGGAGCTTTATGCCTGCATTTGTTTTGGGAGAAAAATGGGATGTTAATTATTTTATTTCATTCGAACATTATTTGGAACTTTGTGGAGTTTATTCTAAATGCCTGCATTTGTATTGTGGTGAGACACATGGATGTGTGGACTCCAATCTCCATACATTTTGTATTGCGTGAAGGTTTAGTAGTCTTTCTGAAATATAGCGTTTCACGCATTGATTATTTCTTGCTTGTTACAGTTCGCTATCCCTGCTCTTCGTATATTTGTGTTGGTTCATTCACTGCACTCTTGAAGTGTTTTTCTTTTTATATCTTTTTTTTTGTATTTAATTTTGTGAATTATTTTCTGTCTCGAAGAAATTGTAATACAGACTATAAATATACTCGACACTTGCTACTGCCTAGTGCTGAGAAAGAGTATTTTGAATTTGTTTGAAATGCTGGAGGTGATATGCTTAAGTGGGCAAATGGTTGCTGAGGTTTGGTGATGAAAGGGTTGAGTGTTTTTCAGATAAGGGTGAGTGTAAAAGGAGAATGAGGGAAAACGAGGAGAGGGTTTTTTGGGGTTGTTGGAATGCTATGATCATTCAAATTGCAAAAGGAAAGTTAGACTGCAGCAGTGAATTGGGTGACCTTATTGTTTTTGTTAATATTATTAGTGGGTTTCTGTGTTTGTGGTTTTATTTTTTCCCTATTGGTTGTCAAGAATTTGCATGTGAATGATGTGATGTTTTCTTTTTATTGTTTGAGATTTTTACTGTATGCTGGAAGGTGTGGTTTTGATTATTGTTGTTTTTCATATTTAACATTTCTCTTCTGGTTAAATGCAGTTGGAGGTTAGCTCAGGTCAGTATATGCTGGACATGATGTGAGATCACAAGGGCGTGGAAGGATGCCAAATTCCATGGTTCCCAGTATTCCCAATTTAAGTTCCCATTCAGGCAGTTGTGACCTTGGGAATTCATTTCTGGCTCTACTATCTGGCCCAACATTATTTTCCCCGTGTAATTTCCAGGAATTACCAAATCCTAAACAATTTAGTGCCTCCAGTAGAGTTCCTACTGAAGACACTGGTTCATTGTTTGCTGCTTTTGGAAGTCGGGTTCCATTGATGTCAAGTAAGATACCATCAGAAAAATTAAGCTATCAAAACCAGAGAAATGGAGCAAATCCATTTGTTTCATCCAATTGTGCATCTATTTCCAATTTTGCGCTGCAACATTGTCTCCAGGGTACAAACTTTGCTATGCATAGTTCAGACGTGGCCAAGGCAGTCTTCCATCACAAGGTTTCTGATAATGAGAAGGTAAAAGATTCCTCTTCTTTGAGAGGTGAATGACGGAGTACTAACCCTGCAAATGCTGTAAAGCTCCCAGATACCAACTGTCAAATGCCAGGAAAATTAGCATCACAAGCAGAGCTTTCTGTTTCTAAGAATTCATCTGCTCTTTCTCACCAGTACCCTCGTGTATTTTAATTCTTGTTTCTTGTGATTTTGTGCTTAAAGTGTCCACACACACTTGTGTTCAGTATCTATCCGGACATGTGCTGTGTATAAATACAGGGAAATGCTAAATTTGTATGAATAGAAAGTTAGGCTTGTGATTGCATTAAACCTACTTTGTTAGTACATTTGTTCTGGAACTTATCTTCTTAAATCTGCCAGTCAATTAGATCAATATTGCACTGCAAGTTTGCCACAGGACCATTACGAGAATTTTGATGGTTAGTGTAGATATGAAATCCATAACATTTTCTTAGGAGTGTCTAATTTCTTAACAAAAGAAATTTTTTTATAATGCAACTGGTGGAAATATGAATTTTTATAATATCTGTGATTGGTTTTTGATTCATTATTTTCATGTCTTTGCCTGACTGCCATCTACTTGGTTATGGAAAAGAAACCTAGGTGAATGACATAGACTGAATAGGTTTGCTATTGCTGGAGTGATTATTAAAGTTTTCAAGGACAATAGCATGCTTGAGAAAAAAACTGTTTTGCCATTAAAAGTGATTTATAGGGGGTTCGGTCTAGCATATTTATGTTTGTAATTTGAACTAATATGTATGTATATGACATTATACTTTTTAGATTTCATTTTTTTATTTTAAGTGATTAAATATTTTATATATATTAGATAAACTTGAAAAAAAAATTTATTAATAAATTATTTTCCAGTTTATTTTTCATAACACAAACAAACACTAGAAAGTGTTTTCCAGTTCATTTTCCATAACACTGGCAAACATCGGAATTCACTTTCCAAAAAAAAACCACTTTCCAGCAAACAAACAGGGCCTTAATGACTAATGGGTCGGGTCTTCCATGTAATTTATCTACAGGCTTGACTGTTAGGGGAAATAATTTAATGTTTTAGTAGAAGAGATCCCAGAAATCTCTTCTATATATTAAAATTTAGGTAACATTAAATATACTAATGAGATGTAACTTCCCCGATAGTAATATTTTTTGTCGAGTTCTCAATGAACATAACGTAATGACTAAAAATTTATGATTTACATGATAGATTTTAAATTTGAATTAAAATGTGTATTTTTTATAAAAATTTAAAACAATTTATATTTTATTAGCACACTTGAGTCTACAAAATATATTTTTTTAGGAGTGGTTTCGTCGCGTTTTAATTTCAGTTTTGAATTGTACTAGCTAAAAAAAAATCCTTATCAGTAAAAGACAGTTTTATATGCAATAATAATCCAAAAAAACTGTGCCGGAAGAAAGTCAAAGGTATAAATAATCTCTGAACAATTTAGTTAAAAGGTTCAAAAATTTTAATTTTTTACAATATATTCTCTACATTTATACACGAACCAAAAAACATATTTCTATTCTTAGAATTTAATGTTCATTTACGAGAACTCCTCGCTAACTTAATCATTGAATAGTCTCTAAATCCCACAAAAAAATAATTGTTTTACAATGAATCTCGCGTAGAATATCAACATGAACTTGTGATCATTCATCATCCTAATACTTAAACAATTCAAAAATATATTTCTTTCATTTCATTCAAATAACAGTAATATCATGAAAAAAGGTTACATATAGCAAAAGAGCATTAAGATTAATGACAACATATAACTGCAGAAGGCATGGTGTATGCCGCCGGGTTTATGATTCCCATCTCCCAGCAGGAGCAAAGGCGAGACCGTCTTTGAATCTGCTTCAAGAACATCGCAACCTAATTCTCAGCAAGCAGCATCCATACTATTTCTTGGATATGAGCTTGAGCATCTTCTTAAAGCAGCTAGCATCGTATGGAATCTTCAGCAAACCCTCTTGCTCGTACCCGTATTCCTTAGCTGACAGCTCGAGCAGCTGAACAATGAAAGGATGCCTGGTTAGCTTCATGGGCAGCAAGAACTTCTCCATCGTCCCCTCGCTCCCTACCAGAACTGGAAAAACTCCTTTTCTGTGGTCGAGCTTCGTCTCATCTTCTTCCATCCTGTCTAATCTCACATAGGAAGTTGAAGAGGTGGAAGCTTTCATGGTTTCCATGCTCGAGCTCCAGTTCTCCTGAATTCTTTCGGGTCGAGATGGAGAGGGGTGGTGCTTGCGCTGCGCAAAGTCCACTTGTGTATTCTATTATATCAAGCGTATCGCTGTTTTTTTCCTTAAAAAAAGTTGGTTGATTGCCGTCCCTCGACTCTACCCAAGAGGCCTGTTACAGGAGGATTAAAAATTTTAATCTAATCATCCAGTCATTAGTAATAAAAGCTAGGAATTAAGAGTTTTTTTTTTTATAGTTTAGGTTTGAATTATGTAGTTACTAATATGATAATCACTAAAAATTTAAAAGGTCATTAATTTTAATGTCTATAAAATTAATTGAAAAGCACACAAACTGACTCGAATATGAACGTTAAATAAAAAATCTTAACACTGAGCTTTTAACCGAGTCAAAGAAGCTTGAATGGCCCTGTTTTTTACATGATAGTTTATGATGAGAGGAAATGAGTGTTTGAAACTTTTTTTTTAAATATTTTATTTTATTTTAAAGTAAATATATTTATTGTTTTTAGATCATTTTTATATGTTGATGTTAAAATTTTTTAATGAAAAATAAAATAAAAATATCATTTTAATACATTTCTAAACGAAAAATACTTTAAAAAACAATCTTAATCACACTGGTAAACAGCCATAAAATCTCATCCTCATAGACTATAAAAATAATTAATTAAAAAAAGTCTTAACTCGTTCGAATTGTTATGTAATTAATTTAAAATAACATAAAAACAAGCCTCTAGACGGGTTTTTTTTCTTTTCAACTCAGTGTATTTTTAGATAAAACTAAGATCAGTGTCATGTGCAGCATTGCTGGTTGGGTTAAAAAAAAAATGTTAGGCAATGATAATATTTTTAAAATAACAAGAAAAATTTAGGATCTGGGTTATTGATTTAAATAGTTTCAGTAAGCTTGATAAATTTAAAATCAAATTATCGATCTTACATCTAAATTGAGGTTGTTAACATAAATACTGGAAAATGTATATAGTATACCCTGTAGTAATGTTAACTGTAGATATAGAAGCGTTTGATAGACCTAAAACCGACGTCGTAATTAATTTATGAAAATCCATAGCTTAATCAAGAGTGTTCGTATCAAGGAATACATAGCTAATATTGCCCTGCTTCCGTGGACCTCCGTGGTTTTATTATCGTCGTCGTCGTCGTCGTCGTGATCGTCAATGATAGTGGACGCCATCTTTTATTTATTTCTGGCCTTGCTGCAATATATATATATATATATAAAAAAAATCTTCGTGATGTGATTGGTTGTGATTTTTAATTTATACATCAAGCAGCATGCAGTTTTGTAAACACCGAGTATATTTTAATCACACCTCGCATGCTTTCATGCCGATCTTCGCTCCCCGCACCACTATTGGTGTTTATCCTTTATTATTATTATTATTATTATTATTATTATTATGAAGTTTTCTATTATCGTTCCCTATATTACATAATTTTAAAACACCAATAAAATTTAAGGTGTGTTAAATAATAAAATGCGTTTTTTTCTAGTTTTCCATATAGTAAAAAACACAATAAATGTATTCATTTGTTGGAAAAAAATCTTTCATTGGAAAAAATAAATAATACAACACGATTATAATTAATTTTCAAAAAATAAAAAAAATGTCTTAATATTTCTATTTATGATAATCATATAATATCGATTTAATTTCGTCCAAATTAAAAACGATCACCAAAAAGTTATATTATTAACTAAAAAAATACTTATATTATATTTGTAATTAAAATTAAATCCATGACATTAAAAGGTTATATTGTTCTTTGAATTTCTCTCTAGCAATAAACTTTAATTTCATCATGAATCCATGTATCAAGCAATAAACTCTAATTCTATCCTAATACATGTTTGCTTGTATAATTTCATGATATCCCTAATGGATTTAAATATTCAATTCATATCAATATACCATTAAAGTATAGCTGGATATCTAGTTATAGTGTAACTCAAAATTTAAAATATATCTTAAATTGTTAAGGTTTGACTGCCTTATTTATTGTTGTCAACGATCCGTACTTGCATCGTGGATAAATCTACTTAGTTTGCTAATACATTCCATGCCATGTGGAGTCGGATCAAGCACTCGCAACTTAAGTCCAAAGTCCACTTCGCATGGGATATTCCTCACTTTCTTTTGTATTTATTATTTCATTTAATATTATATTATACTGATTAGAAATTGAGTTTTATAATTATTTATTTTATTCAGGGTTATCTTGATCTCATGATTAAATTACTAGATTGTAGATTTGACAAGTTTAATTGGGTTATTTTTCAAGTGCCTCCTTTAATTGATTTTTTTTTCAATTTTACACTTCACCAACTCATCTTGTTTTTATTTTAATCTTCAACCCGATTTTTTTCTTCATGATTTCAACATCAAATGCAGAGTCTATCAAAAATATAACCTTGTAATTTTTTTTCATATTTTTTATGATGTTATTTTAGTTTTATAATCAAGGTCATGAGTTTAACCATATAGCCCGATATATTTTTATTTGATTTTATAAAGATATTTAAATCTCATAATGATAGAAATTATTTTGATGAAAAACTAATGATAGAATCTCTTTTAAACCTTTAGAATTGGGATGTAGACCGTTTTCACCTATTTTTAAGTGTTTATATTAATTTTAATAATATTTTTTAACATATTTCTAAAAATAAATCACTTTAAAAACAACTCCTCTATAACACCCACCCACCCACCCACCCTTGCTCTGCTGTTTGAGGACGTTTTCTCGGCTGATATCACGACCTATTCGCTGGGTTCAATCAATAGCCATCAAACCAGTACCAGAATGCATCCAAAATTTTCCCAATTTGCGTCTGTCAGTCAAGAATTCATCGAATCTAAGGTGGGAAATAAGATTGCCAGTGATCCCATATCCATGAATAAAAAAAAGTAAAACCGAGGCCATCGTCTGAAAGGAAACATCGACAGAGTAAATGGAGGTAATCTCTGTTATTATTTAATCGCAAACGGCAGCAAAGCCTATGAATGTTTCTTCTTCTTTTTAGTTTGTTTCCCATCCAGGATTAAAGAGAACTGTCAGAGCTCATAAAGGGTATGCACGGCCAGTTTTAGCCTCGGATTTTCCAATTTCCAACTCTGCAGGGCTACAATTGCTCTACATGGTTCAGAAATAGATAAATAAAAGAGCATTTCAACATCATTCGAAGTTCATAATTATTTTCAGCTTGCAGTAAAGTGTCATCCTGAGTAAATACAATCGAAATTTTCACCATGCGCCGGCAATTTGCATCGACTTAACAAATTATTGCACCAAATCATCCTAGCTGCATTTGACGTAATAGTTTATCGAACCTGGCATCATCAACCAGATCTCTAGCATAGAGTGTTGAGGAAGAGCAGCCATGAGAGAAAACCACTCATGCTGAAGCTGTTTCTGCAATTATTTTGGCTCCAAGTGTCTTTTCATACTCTTCAATCGACTTAAAGAGCTCTGAGAAATTTCCTTTCCCGAATCCTCCGCACCCACCCTTCTGGTATTCTTTGCCCTTCTCGTCCTTGAGCATGCACCCAACTCTCTGGATTATCTCTACAAAGATAGTTGGCCTGCCAGAAACACAACATTAAATAAATCTCCTCAAACCTTCCAAGCCTGAGGCCTATAACTTATTCAAATAAAATAAGATAATAATAACTTGACTCATAAACTATCCAATCCTGTAAAGCCATAAATGAACTCTAAACCAATTCAATGAAATCAAAGGTGTTCTGCAAATACCTATCACCCACAGGCTTGGTGAAAATCTGAAGCAGAGTCCCCTGATCATCTCGATCAACCAAAATCCCCAATTCCTCACACTGCTTAATCTGTTCATCGCTCAGCACGTCCCCAGCTCTACTCTTCAGATTCTTATAGTAAGTGGGCGGTGGCGAAGGCATAAATTCGAATCCCCCAACTGCGCTCCTCTTCCTCATCTCCCTCAGAGTCCTGAAAATATCCTCACTCACAAGCGCCAAGTGTTGCACTCCAGCCCCTTCGTTGTGCTCTAGATAAGTCTGTATCTGACTCTTCCTTTTTGTCCCAAAAACCGGCTCGTTCATTGGGAACAGCACCATCTCTTCGTTATTAGCCAAAACAACCGAATTCAGTCCACTCTCGCTGGTCCCAACATCCTCCGCCGTGAACTCTGCAAATTCATGAAACCCGGTGAATTCCTTAACGTAATTTACCGCCGGAGCTAATTCAGGCACGTTTCCAACCGCATGGTCTAATCTCCTGATCCCATAATCCAACGGAAACGACGATGCTGCCTCGACTGCCTCAAATTTGGGCAAAAACCAACTATCAGGGTCAGAGTCGTCGCTTTCAGAATTCCCATAGCTCACATATCTTAACACGACGTCGCCGTATAGTTGAACCTCGGCGACAACGGCACGATTATCGAGGATGACTGGAGAGGCTGACGGCTTGGCGCCGTGCGCGACGCTGGCGGTGAAAGCCAGCTCGGCATCGTCAACCTCGATGGCGATGGCGCGGACAGCGAGGCCATGTTTGGCGGTGAAATCGCGGCTGGTTTCGTGGTTGAAGGTGGGGATGGAGGCGGTAGCAGTGTGGGAGAGGTTGTCCATGGAGGCGATGGAGGGAGAATATGGGGCGGTGAAGAGGAAGTTTAGGTCACCGGAGCGGAGGAGATAAGAGGCGTGTGTAGCGTTACCTGTGGAGAGATCGGATTTGGCGACGATGGGCATGCCGAGTCCCCATGAGAATCGACGAGCCGTATTTGTTGCGTCCGTGCACCAGAATTCTATGTGGTGGAACCGCTTCACTTTAAACCGGTCGGACCGCGGGTTGGCTCTAACAAAGCCTGAGAAACCAACTAGCTTGAACCCACCTGGTGTCTCCGACGTCTCGTTTTCTTTGCCCATTGTTTTCTTGCTCTCAAATTTCTGGTTTTCCAGCCTTTTGATCTGGAAGGGGCATAAATTGAGGTTGCAAGCTGAGCTCTTTTGCAGCGTGGTGAGATGCTATTGATTCGTAGACGTACACGTGGTGGCTTGGGAATGGTCAGATCCTGTCGTATATAGTAAGATATTCCGAAACGTGACGGCTGTGGATTTATATGACGTGTCAAGCTAATCGCTCGCGTGTTTATCGACTGGTGTTCAGAGTGCACCATCGAGTAGAGGGGATCATGCGGCGACGGTCCGTTCCAGCTCTAACCTCGTTGACGAGCAAATTATAACTTAGTCTCTATTGTTTGATAATAAAATTAATTAATCGGTCCATCTTATTTCATAGACTATATATTAGTCCTGTAACTAGCTTTGATTATCATCTCATTAATAATAATTGGATACCTAAGATTGTTTCTCATTTGAATTTCTTTTGCCTGCTTTGATTCTTAGTTTTAAGAAAAATCTCTCAAGACTTCCTATCATTTTTCACACTTTTCCAATCATAACCTAATTAATGATGGAGATAAACAGCTCATGGTTTTTGGAAAGGATTTTATGTTCAATTATTTAAAAGCTGAGGGAAAAGAACGGGAAAAAAATTACAATGCTATTAGAATTTAGTCGGAAAGAGAGATATCTTAGGGGGGAAAGATCAAAATCGGACAGAATTTACAGAGGGATTAAGCTGTTATAAATTGAGAAATATGAGGACTATTTATTGATTTTATTAAATTACATGTATCAAGCTATAGTTAACTCGACATTAATCGATGGACATCGGATATCCGACGACATGGTCAGCGAACGAAATCTGGCCATTAATCACATCAATTGATAAAGCAAGACTTGGGTGAAGTTGCCAAGTCAATGACGTTTCGAACTACAGTCATTAAGAGCATCTCCAATGGCAAGAGCCATTTTAGAGAGCCAAATCTCTAAAATAGCTCTTTGAATAGTGTGTAAATGGCTTGTTTGGTGATGTGTGCTTCAATGGTAAAGAGCCATTTTAGAGAGCCATTTTTTTTATATTATTTTAAATAAAGTTCAATTATTTTATATATAGTTTAATTATACAATTAATAGGAGTAAGTTATATAATTAAATAATTACTTTTGAAAAATCCTCTAACAATAAAATTATTATTTTTAATTATATTTAAATTAAAAAAATGAATTTAAATATAATTAAAAGACCCGCAATATTTGAAATTTAAGCTACTTATTTTATGTTTTTCAAGTAATTATATGTTTTTTTATGGCTATTGTATTTGAAGTTAATTAATGTTACTTATTTGTCTTTGAGTGTTAGAAAAAATAAAAAAAAACAGAATGAACATATTAACAAATAACCAATAAGTTCAAACATAATTAATTAAAATACATTCCATTACAAATAATTCAATCAAATTAATTACAAATCAATACCCTATTTTTTTTTGCTAACTATTATTATTATAATTAATAATAATAATAATAATAATTAGTATAAAAAACCATGTCCGTTCCTCTCCATCTCACACTTAAAAAACCCTACCATCCTTCTCTTCTACCTGCAGCGTCGCAGCCCCCCTCCACACTAAAACACACCCAGCCGTTCGTTAGCCTCTCTTTCTCAAAATCCAAAAGAATGGCCACCATCATCTTACTCTTTCCTTCCACTCCCATAACCCCATCAAAACTCTGCCATCATTCTCTCTCTCAAATATCCCTTTCTCCATGTTCAAACCCAATTTCATTTCTTTCACACTCTCTCAATTCCTGCCTCTAAATCAAACAATGCGAACAGCCCTCTCGATAGATACAATCGCTTCTCTTGCAACTGCATCTCCACAGCCACCCCCAGCAAAAATTATGAGGTACGTACCCACCCTTGTTAATTCATCAATACCCTTTTTTTTTGGTTTCTTCGGAAACTGGAGGAATTTTTTTGAATTGATTCAATTGTGGTTCTCGTTGATGTTGCTGTGTGTTTGATCTGTGTTTTCAACTGTGTATCAACGGTATAATTCCAACAGCTATATAATTTTTGGCTTTGCAGTGCAAAATATGTAGGAATGGATACTCGGTTGAAGAAAAGGCATTTTGCCTATCAAGATACCTCTCCCCGTTGGAGACATGAAATAGAGCAAAAGAAGCTAAAAATTTGAAAATATAGCTTTGGCTCCCGGGATGCCTCTCCCGCTGGAGATGCCCTCAGGGCTTCCTATCATTTTTCACACTTTTCCAATCATAACCTAATTAATGATGGAGATAAACAGCTCATGGTTTTTGGAAAGGATTTTATGTTCAATTATTTAAAAGCTGAGGGAAAAGAACGGGAAAAAAATTACAATGCTATTAGAATTTAGTCGGAAAGAGAGATATCTTAGGGGGGAAAGATCAAAATCGGACAGAATTTACAGAGGGATTAAGCTGTTATAAATTGAGAAATATGAGGACTATTTATTGATTTTATTAAATTACATGTATCAAGCTATAGTTAACTCGACATTAATCGATGGACATCGGATATCCGACGACATGGTCAGCGAACGAAATCTGGCCATTAATCACATCTATTGATAAAGCAAGACTTGGGTGAAGTTGCCAAGTCAATGACGTTTCGAACTACAGTCATTAACAAATGACGGTGCAGATCAGATCACGGGATTCTTTATTTTGGAAAATAATACCTCGATTCTTAACTATGTATTTAGAAACTTGTACAGTGAGATTTTTATATATATTTTATTTAAAAATATTATTTATTTATTATACAATCACATTAAAAGTACTAAAACAATCAATGTAATATTTTTAAAATTAATTATACTTTTAAAATGTATACAAACATAATTGTAAATGCAAAAGTAAATAGTGTGATATTAAAATAATATATTTTTTATTTTTTACATCAACACATTAAAATTATAAAAATATATATATATTTTCACATGAAAAGCAATTTAAAAATTACTTTTAAAAAAACTACCATAATATACATTAGTTTATTTGATAATGTGATGGGAAGCATTTTTTAAAAGTGTTTTAAATAAAACTATATTAAATATTTTTTAAATTTTTTAACCAATTAATTATCATTACACGAGTGTTTGTGCATTAATTTGAAAACACCCAAGTGCGAGCGAGTTCACATTGGTGTAAGTCACTCTCAAGGTAGTCAAAATCGAGATTTTGACACGGATCGGAAAGGGCTCCGAAAAATCGGATCGTAAAATCGTAGAAAGATCGTAAAATGTCTGTACAAAAATTATTATTTTTAATTATATTTAAATTTAAAAAATGAATTTAAATATAATTAAATATTATTATTTTTTATTATTATTATTATTCTACGATTTTTCTACGATTTTTTACGATTTTTCTACGATTTTGAACGATTTTTCTACGAGTTTGACCGAGTTTGACCGGTTTCGATTTTTCTTTCCGGTCCAACCAGGTTTTCGGAGCCAACTCGCAAAATCGTACGATTTTGCGAGTTGGCTCGCGATTTTGACTACCTTGGTCACTCTCTTTACTCAGTCTAAAGTTCAAATATTTTTTATTTGAAAATATACTATAATATTTTTTTATTTTTTAGATTTATTTTTAATAATAACATATTAAAATTATATAGAAACACAAAAAATATCAATATTTTTAAAACATGTTTTCCACGTAAACAAACCTTTTATCAGCAGCAACTCCACTTAGTGTAATTTCACCCAGTTCTATCATTCTCCCTGTCCATCCCTCTTAAAATATACACAGCCTAGGTAGAGGTTCGAGACATGTTATTTTATCTTTGTAGGCCAGATATTATTTTTTAATCTAATAAAAAATATAAAAATGTCAAAAATTCAGATAAATTTTAAAATAATATTGAGATGATGTGATCTTATTTTTTTTTAAATATTCACAATTAATATATTCGATCAATTAAAATCAATTATTTTTACCCTCTCAATTTGAGCATCAAGCCGTGACAAAACAAATTAGAAATTTCAATTCAAACTAACTAAATATTAAAGGTTTAAAATAATCAAAACAAAAAAAAAGAGAGAAAAAGAAAAAACGAGCAAAGGCTTCACCTGCAAGTCCATGAAACAAACCAAACTAAACCTAACAGCCCTCTTCGTAATTTTAATATTATTTCCATGTTCGTGCCTATCTTCTATTCTAAACATCACAAAGATCCATTTCTTCAAGCGACCAAACCTTGTCGGTGATCCGTAACACCTTCATGGCCTCCAATGGAGCTTCTGCGGTCAGTCCCCCGCCCTCCCACTCTCATTTTATTCCTAATGAATTGAATCCATAACAAAGTGTTTTGATCAATGATTACAGTGATATGTAATTAAGCTAATTGTAATTATGATTAATTGTAACAACATCAGAGAGCAGCAGTGGACACAGAAAATAGTTTGGAGAAGATCAAGCGGCAATTAGCCTCCGGTTCTGGTAGAAAACTGTTGCAAGGCCCACTCCTTAAGCGATCTGAAACTGTACACCAATTCCCCTTTCAATCTCTTTATTTTCAATTTTTTTTGCACCCGAGAATTACAGCTTTCTTGATAGTCTATGACTAAATCATGTGGTTGTGGAGACATTGTTGGGTCTTTAGGAGTGAGTTGTAAGTTATTGATTCTTGATTTTGCATTGTTAGCTGAGGAAATGGAACGAACGATGGGTGATCTTAGACCCGACGACTGGGAAAATGGAATACAAGTGAGCAAATTTTGCTCCTTTTTCGTTATTTTGGGGATTGTATTTTAATCTTCAACTTATGCTGTTTTTCGTGCCCTTTAGGACTAGGAGAAATGAGCCAGCTGTGAAAGGAACGGTTATCTTTGACGCAAATAGCACGATCACAGCTTCTCCTGTGAACTTCCAGTAATAATAGTGTTTTTTAATGATGGTTTTCGTGCCCATTTTCAGAAATTAGTTTCGTTATTAATTATTTTGAATGAATGTTAACACTCTTTTTTCTGTGTGATTTAGTGGACTCCCGAAGTATGATGGCTGCTGTTTTTGTATCCTTAGTTTGCTAACCTTTTTGAGATAGTTATTCTTTTGTCCAGTTGAAAGCGTTGTGGTGTAGGTGAATTGGAATTTGCTGAAGTTGCACTCTTAACTTTAATTTAGATATTGGTACTCCCCAGAAAAACGATTACTTCCTTTGCGCAGAGACTCCTGGTGCAGCTAGAGCTTGGGTAGCAACATTACAGTAAGTTTTGCCTTTGCTTAATGGAATTTTCGACAAGCTGAAGGAAAATTTCATATAGACTGTATGTTGAAAATTTCATATAGACTGTATGTTGAAGTCTCCTTTAAAATATTTCATATAGACTGTATGTTGAAGTCATTCCCTGTAATGACTTTGACTGTTCAGGAACTGCCCTAAAATTTAAACAAATGACTTGGAACGTTTCTCACCACCATTGATAGAATCTAAGAGACACGTACTTTTAACGCATGAGAATCTAACAGCACCCTTTTTTTTCTTCATCTTAGGTTCCATTATCTATCTGTAATATTTTCTTTTAGTTGGCCTGTGTTTTTGTGATGATGTTCAGCAACTAATTTACTTTGGTTGATCTTACTAGGCTCATATGAGTTCCATTTCCCCCCCCTTTATTCAGATTGATGTTGAAATTTATATTACACATAGCTTTTTCCTATTCTTAATTATTTTTCTGGCCTTCCAATGACCAGTGCAACTCAGTTGGTTCTAAAGGCTCACAAAGAGGCGGTAGATTCCTTAAGTGGAAGTGGTTCTGCAAAATTAGGAACAGTTGCTGCTGTAGTTGCCGCTGCCAATTCAATAGCACAGGAATGCTCTAAAGAAATTGAAGCAGCAATGCAGATTTCTTTGAGAAATGCTTTAGGAATGATGAATAATAGGGCTATCGATGGTCCAATGGATGACTTGTCAATCATGAAGGTATACATTTCCCAAAATTTCTCGCTCCTTTTGGTTTCTTTGTTTGTATCTGCAATACATTTTCTGTCAAGATTCAGGTTCCATTTGTTCATGTGATGCGGTGTGGTGTGTTCTGTGTTTTGCCCCAAAAATAGATTTGAAAGTGCACCACAGTTTTGTATGGATCCCATTGAAAACTCTCTTGAAATCTTGGTTATAAAAAAACTACAATTTAGAGTTTTTTTTCAAAACTACCTTTTCAAAACGCAACCACAAAAACTACCACAATACCACGCACACTTCAGTGGAACATCCCCAGTAGGCTTTATGCATACTCAAAATTGGTCGTCGTGTGTTATTTTTTGTAACTTAAGAGTATACCTCCAGTCAATGTCTGCCACTTGATGCTTAGAATGCGTGTCAAATTGCTTTCCCTTGCTGTTTCTATATTTGCTTGCTCCTGCAGATAAGAAGTCATTTTCAAAGGATTTAATGTTTTTACCCCAGCATTATTGAGTGTTGTACAAATTTCATGTTAGGAATGGCAATTGTAAATTTTCTATAAGTCAAAGCAACTGGCTTTGCTTGTCTTTTGGAACCCAACCATGCATCCCTTCATTTTGAAAATCAACTAACCATCCTCGCAATATATGCATACTACATGATTTGCAACACCGGCCTAGCCTAGGCTGGCACTTTCCCAACTGGTTCCTTCCTGATGCTAACTTAAGTTTATTTGGCTATTCATTCTACATGGACTTGGTTTTCTAAGCAACAATATGTTACAGGAGACGCTGAGAGTCAAGGATGATGAATTACAGAATCTGGCTCGAGATCTTCGCGCTCGTGATTCAACAATAAGAGATATAGCCGATAAATTATCTGAGACAGCTGAAGCTGCTGAGACTGCAGCATCTGCTGCTCATACTATGGATGAACAAAGAAGAATTGTTTGTTCTGAAATTGAGCGGTTATCAAAAGCTTCAGGAAAGCAGTTGGAGTCATCCATGTTGAAGGTAATCTCTCCTTACTAGAAAGTTCATTGTGTAGTCCAATGGCTATATGTAAACTATACATGATGTGATAGCAAAAGCAAATCCCTTTTCAGAAGACATATTTTTCATCTGACATGCAGTTTGATTAATATCATTGCCAATTAGGATTTATGCCCAAGTAAAATTTTGGATGTCAGTTTCATCTTTGTTCATGCGGGTTTTTATTGATGGACATGTGTAGTTAAAAGAGTTTGAAGAGAAGGTTGTGGCTCTGACCAAGGAAAGAGATCAACTGATCAAGCAGAGAGACTCTGCTATACAGGAGGCAAATTTGTGGCGTTCTGAGATTGCAAAAGCTAGAGAGCGTGCTGTGATATTAGAAGGAGCTGCTGTGAGAGCAGAGGAGAAGGCAAGAGTTGCAGAATCAGATGTTGAAGCTAGAATAAAGGAGGCTGTGGAGAAGGAGGCAGCTGCTGTGAAGGAGAAGGAGGAGCTTCTAGCATTTGCAAATATGCTAAAGGCACAACTTCAAAGGTTTGACATCTGATCTCTTCTAAAACCAATTTGAAGATTGCTGCACCTTTTCTCTCTCCATTTTCTGACCTATTGAAGTCGTCTTATGTTAGCCTTCTTTATGAGATTCATAAACCTTTATTTTTCACTCTTGGAACCTGTCATGTCACTGCTTCTGCTAATCTATCTTGATATTTTCTTTTCTGCATTAAACATGAATTGTGCATGCATCCGCATTTTTAAACCATGGAACAGGGAAATTTGAAAAATATTATTTCTTGAAATTTGCTAAGATTGACAAAACCGATACTCAACAGGCAGCACATAGATGCGGAGCAAGTTTTCGAGGAGAAGACGGAGACCCCAAATGTTGGTGGCAGCACTCTTCCCCTGACTAAGCATGTGGACATGTCAGATGAGAATGTGGATAAAGCCTGTCTTAGTGTTTCTAGAGCTGTTCCAGCCACAGGGGAGAGTGTTGTGCATATGGCTGTGAATCAAAGCAACCCCCGACCAGTTGAAGATGCTGAATGGAGCGATATTCAGGCAACAGAGTCAACAATAGCTGATGTGAGAGAAGTTGCTCCTGAGACAGAAGGAAGCAGCCTGGACATCTCTGTTGTTAGCCCACCTGTAAATAATCATCACTAGCAAGGAGCCAGTACCTATCATCAGCCTTGATATTTAATGTTGCACATACAACAGCGGATAGAATCTTTAAAGGTAGGGAGCGGCATGCTATTTGGAGTCAATTGAGAGTATAATATTGACATTTGTCGAGGTATTTCTTTCATTGTCTGGCTCTTTCGATGCCATTGTTGTTATATGACCCTGTATCTTCATTGGAGGATACAGCCAGAGCTTTCCTGGAATGTAATCGAGAGCTTCAAATCATCCATCTATTTTATGTGTGTACAGAGAGCACAGTTCTGGAATCTGAACCACCTAGCCCCAAATCATATATATTTGTGAGTTGTCGTTGTGATCAACTTTGTATCTTTGTTAAGGAATACAGCCGGCTTTTCTTGAATGTTTTTGAGGGCTTCAATCCCCTTTTGATGTTTCTGGAACGAGCTTGTTAGGTCTGAATGTTCACTGAATTTATTTATACTTGCTGGCCGCATTTGTTGCCTGATTAGGTTCTTGTTGCATTTAAATACACCCAAACATTCCCTCATCATAGAAATCATTGAAAGAAGAACATCCATTTGCATGCACCAGGTGCAGTTTCGTAGCTAATTTCGCCAAGAAAATTCGTGGATTTAGTTGAACAATCCACTGACTGCCTATAGTTGGCTCAGAAAACGGAACTCTCTGGCTTTGTTGTTTCCAATCTTGGATCATTGAAGCTATCAGTTTCAGTTCAACTTAGCTTGTAGTCCGATAGCTTACATCAATTCCCGTGGTCATTTAGGCACCCAGGAGTGCGAAAGAGTTCTTCACAGAACAACTCATCCTGCCCATGTTAGAAGAAAGTTTGCCATTTTTGCTGTTTTAAAGAGCGACGTGCATTGCTATATAATCCTAGCATTTAATACTATTACTCTATTTCAAAAGGGTGTTCAATGGAGGATGGCTTTGTTAATTTACGCAGGAAAATGGAGAGAAGGCACGGGAATTTTAATCGGATTTGAAACATTATAAATTAAAAAAAAAAACTGCATCCGATGGAGGAATGGAGATGGAGAGCTTCGTGAGGAAATACCCACCTTTGGATCAAAAAAGAAAAGGAAAAGGAAAATCGTTTTGTTATACGTGCATGAACTCGGATTATACAGTAATTTTTTCATTCCACCATAACATTTAGTTTTGAAGATAGTCATCAAAAGCTTGCAGATAGATATCCAACCAAAAATATATATAAAAAAAAAAAAAATTCAAATCTGCTCATATCCTCATACCTCGTTACATAGATAAGACACTAGTTCAGTGACGATACACCCACCGAAACTGGGTGCCGATACCCGAAACTGTGTGCCGATCTTATATATATATATATATAATGTCAAAAGATACGTCCACGGGCCGGGAAGAAATCATAAGGAAAGGAAATGTCAAAAGGTTAAACACTCACACGATAATATATTTAACTACCAACTATGAAATATAAAATATATGTGTAGTGTGTGTCTATATATATATATATATAAGTTCTTGGCTACCTATACCAATCTATCTATCTATCACTCTTTTTAAATAAAGTGTTGAGGCTAATTTAAACATATCTAATTCTAAAGTTAATAATTATATAAATCTCTAATAATAATCATGGCTGGTTAGACCACCGGTAAGCAAACCCCAATCTATATATCTGTCTCTTTATTTGCAGTAGTCGTAAACTTGAGCTGGATCAATGACCCCTGGCTCGACCACTGTTATTAGTTCATCCCAGTTTCCATTAGCAAGGAAATCATCTCCAACATCTGTGTTCCAGAAGTTCTGGAGAGCTGCTGTAAATGGAGCATCAGTTATCGAATCATATTGACCACCCGTAAGAAAGTGAGTCCTTTCATGGTTAACTTGATCCAGGATGACAGGCTTCCTTTCATTTCGTTGAACGAACGAGTACTCTCCAAAACTCGCATTCTGCTCGGCACTAGTTTCAGATTCAAAGCTGCATGTTTTTGAATTGGAATCCTTAACGGGGGACTGTTTTGCTGCCGCCACTGCCGGCGCCACGTACTTTTTGTACGACGGGACTCGTTTGATAATTCGACACAGCGTCCAAACCTCCTGCATGGCCATTGAAAAGGATTTGTCAGTTGGCTGTGGTGGATGTAGACGGAAGCAATTTAAGAGTTCTGAATTTTGTTTCCTTGGCAATGGAAATAAACCTCACATTTCAAACTCTTGAAGAGATCGAAGGTCCCTGTAATTAGCTTTAACTATCTGTCCCGTGGTTTGACTTCCAGAAAACGAAGACTTTAAAACTTGAAGAAAAAGAAAAAAAGTTTTGTCGTCGATGCATCAATTTCAATAATGGGGACTGCATGGGGGGACCCCCATATATATGTGACCTCTTAAGCTTACTATTCAACTTTGTTTACCCCCAATGAACCACTGATTCTTTTTTTCCTCGAGTACTTGTAGAGTGCTTAATTCTCCACCATGCACCATTTTAGAAGGAAAAACACGCATTGTTATTTAGAAATATTAAGTTGTAAGCAAATTTAGCAACGTAAAAGGGGCAAGTCCATACATTCCATATATAAATCATGGATGCTTAACGTTGTATATTATCCCTTTTCTCTTATTTACTCGTTCCTCAAGCCTGCTCGTCGTCGGTTTTATCCGTACCATGATGCATGTATGTACTCCGTCGACGTAAAAATGGTGAGAATAACTATGAAGAAATTAGTAATTAATATGGAATGAAGAAACTCACAGCTTCTAGTGCAATGTTCTTAGGGTTGAGGGGATTTGTGGTCTTCCCGTTTGGTGGAAGGCGAAACTCGTGCATCATCCAATCCGTTTTAGTGCCTTTTCCAGCACTTCCGCGGTAGTAGACCAGGGATTTCTTGAGGCCAATGCACTCATGCGTCTCTTTGACTGAATATACAGGCTTGTCAATGCCAGTGGCCTTCCAAAATCCAGATCCTGTGACTCTGTTAGGCCTTATGCTGTTCCTATACTTTCTACCTCGTATGCAGAAGAAGTACCACTCCTTGTCCCCGACATTGCTTACTTCTTCATGTAAGAAAACGAGAAATCAGAAGGTTAGAGGCAAAGCCAGCGATATTATCCGAATGTGATCGATGAACTCAAATACGATATGAAAGCTAAACGCAGTATGAAATGTGCTGAAATTACGGCCAAATGTATTCCCTATCAAGTAAATGAATCATATCCGGCCACATATCGAGTGTAGTACTAGACTCATGAAGGTTTTCAAATGCCTGTTTCCGATTATTTTGGTCCTCCGGGGCACTGACTATTATCGGTAGCGGAAGCAACTTTTCTTAATTAGCTTTCGATAAATAACTGTATAGTGATGCCAAAGTTTTTATGATCCCTAAGATCTCATGCTATATCAGAACAACAACAACCTATATCAGAACAACAACAACAGCAAACAGAAAACCTCTGAGGTATAGAGTCGGATTGCCTTGCAATCATACATCCTGTCTCTTGATCAATATATATTAATTAGCCAAGATAAAATCTGATTGTTTATCTCTCTCTCTCTCTCTCTCTCTCTACGCCGGTACTGGAGAGAGTTGTGCATATATCTATATATAGAAGAACAGAGAAGAGGCCATGAATTTAAGATTGATTTTGAATGACAGAAAGAAAAGAAAAAAGCTCTAGTTTTGTGCACCAAATTACACACAGACAAGAGAAAAATGAAAGAAGAGTGATCTGTGGTTTCAGTAGCTAGCAAATTCATTAAAAAAAAAGCTTAAAAAAGGTGATGGATGAGCATGATCACTACGTACGTATATATGAACTTAAAAGAGCACGTCTTACTTGGAAGATCCCATGGATCGTATTTGTAGATATCAATCTGTTTGATGAGCTCAATACTGAGTGGTTTCTTCTCCACTTTCCGCCGCAGGTAGAACCCCACAAGCTCTTCATCGGTGGGGTGAAACCGGAAACCTGGAAGCATAACCTCCTCATCCTTGTTATTATGATCCATATCATCAGAACCCCTCATCTTTGACAAGGCCTCCATATCTCTATATATCTCTCCTTCTTCTCTCTTACACCACATATATATAATCATGCGAGGATGCTCTCCAAGTTGAAGGCTATTTTATACAAATACTTGTTCAGGTCAAGCCACGACTTTGATTATAATTAGGAGATACTTAAGGGCGAACGATCTGTCTCGGAAGATGTCTGCTAAAATCTGGGGGTCCAAATGCTAGCAGGGGACCCAGGACTTTTATGAAAATCTTAAGTTCTGCATCACATGAATCGATATAAAAGTCTAGCTTGTAGAGCATACCCTTTGACTAATGAACATGGAGCATATCCTGGTTTCCACCTTGTTTTTTTTTTTTGACAGGTTCAACAAACCTATCTCATTGATTCATGGTGTTTTGTAATTTTTTTTTTTTAAAAAAAAAGGCACCATGTACATTCTGATCATGCCCTCTTGACCAATTTATTTTTCTTTTTCCCTGAAGTCCAGTAATGCATCACGAACAGATTTTTAGCCCCCTTTGTAGACCAAGCTGTGGAATCAATCAATTAATTAACAAACGCATGAAAAGGTTAACTGGACTTGAAGAATTGGATGTTAGATATCAATATCATTGTTTAGTGCGCTCAAACCTCGGCAGCACGGGGAAAAAAGATCTTAAAAAAAGTCATCCGCCCTAATGGAAAGGAAACATGAAAGATCCCCGGCAGAACATATTGTTGACTTTCACTTGGAGGTTTGACTGCTCACCCATTTGTTTCTCCTCATTTTTGGTGGCCTGGATCGTCTGGGTTTAGAAGGACAAGATCAATCAATCCGGATTTTAACATGATCGCATACATGCATGTATATATGTATTGAAAAACTCTCCCTTCCGGATCTAATAAAATAACCGTGGTTAACTTAGGCTATTCTATATTATATTTTTCAATAGCTTTATTTTTTAATAATTAATTGTTTGAAAATTAAGTTTGATAAATTGTTGATTATTATTGTAATTTATACAGTATCATCAATAGGCGTGGGAAACAGTCTCCTACGTTGCTACTATTTCCTAGCAATTCTCTCTTCGGACGTATCCGTTCTTTAATGCTTCTGGGTCCCCCCCCCCCCCCCCCCCCCCCAAGCTCTCGTTCTCGAGGAGAGCTGAGCGAGTTAGGATTGCCACGTCACCATGACTTCAGGCAAATTTATAACTCTCCGCGTGAGACCCGCTTGATGATGATGTAACAAAACCGACCCTTCATATATCTTAAGAATATTTTATGAATTTCATAAAAACAAATTCCCTTCCTGTCAGAAGGGCGGTGATTTTTTTAATGGGTTTTAAAACTGTGCTTTATATATTAAATTAATATTTTTTAGTTTTAATATTTTAAAATATAAAATATTTTGGAAGACACTCTATATGATAATATCAAAGACAAATTTAATTTGATTTATAGGATTTTCATCCCCTTATGCCAAATTTTCTGACTTTTCCGATGATTTTAGACTCAATCTCTTACGGTCACACTGCTTTTATCATCGTAATTGAAGATATTTTAATTTATTTGTAATTAATTGGTATTGATTATGTTTTTAATTTAAAACGAATTGACATTGTTTCACCAGTATAAAAATATAAAATCTTTCACCACTTAAATCTTTTCGGAAAATTTGTCATTACAGGAATTTTTATTTATATACGGACGAGGTGTAGTAATAATAATCATATTTTGAGAATCTTCTATTAAAACAACTAGAAGATAATACTCAGTACATATACATATACATATACATATACATATACATATACATATACATATACATATACATATAATCTTTCCTGACATTACAAATTATTTTATGTATTTTTTTTCTTGCGTTGGAAATTTATTATTGGAGCTGAAATCCGTATGCATACACCTTTCGGTTGAAAACATTGGCTCAAAATACATGACGTGACCTTGTCTTTCTTTCCAGGCACGGGGAAAGTGATTGGATGGATTGTTGACTTTCAGATTTGAAACAATGGTATTATCGTAAATAATCAACGAATTATGGTAGCTTGGTGTGTACGAGGTACAATTGTACGAGGACCAATTCGGATATAAAAACAATCCCCGAGGGATATATTACTGAGTTCCACAAGACAGATTATTACTGTATAATTATTATATTGTCTCTTAATCATTTAATCCGGGTTTCGGGATAAATTATTCTTTTTTACCATGAGAAAAAAAGTATCTCTTAAGGATTTAGCGGGGGTTAATGTAGTAATTATTATTTTTTAATTCAAGGTAAAATTATTAATACAACTCTTGAATAACATAATCAAATATTTTATCTACAATGATATTTTTATAAATATTTTTTTAAAAAATAGCTTATAATAAACTTCAGAACTCAAATCCAAGGTTTCATAGGTTCAACTTTCTAAGCTTTCACATATGCTTGTCCTAATTTGTTTTGCTTTTATAAATATTTTTAATTTCATCCCTATTGTATTTATTTTATTTAGGATTATTTTTTTATTTTCGATAAATTGCATTCTCCTCGAGTTTTTTCATCAAATTCTATCCTTTTTTTTTATTTTTGCAATTTATTGATATTCTCTACCAATATCAAATTGGTTGAAAATTCTCTACCAATATCAAATTGGTTGAAAATTATATTTTTTTGAATTGAATCCGGGTAAGAATTTAATGAGACGTGACTTTTAGATATTAGATGAGGTTTAAGAAGTTCGTTGGTTTTGCCTTGTTTTCTTTTTCTTTTCATTTTTCTAAATTGATGCTTTTCTTTTATCTTTTGGATTAAATCTCTCTCTTTTTTAGTATGATTCTATTGATTTAGCCCTTAACAAGTTTTTTTCTATTTCCCCCCCTATCATTTTTTGATCTATAAATAATTTATCATATTACAAATAATTTCAATTCCATCCCTTATGATTTTTTAATCTTTCAAGGTTTGGTACTGATTGTTTTAATTGCAAGTATTTTTGTGTGGGATAATTCTTTTGTCAAATTACATCCCTATTAGTTTGTTTTGTCAGATTTAGCCCCATTGTTTCTATCATTTTTTGCATGTTTTTTTATTAATATTGTCCCCAATCATTTCATCCTTCGAAATTAAAATTGATTGATATTTAAGATTATTGATTGAACCCGAGCCCATAATTTAATAAATAACAAGTACTTTATATTTGATTAGGTCTAGGAGATTCGTTTGGGTTTGATTAGTTCTTACTACTTTCTTTTAAATTGATTTTTTCAATTTTATGAAGTTTGACTCTCTCTCTTTTCTGGTTTCTCTTCAATTATATTAACATTAAAATATTTGATAATCCAAATAAACCCAGTGTGAAGTTATTTTTTATTATTGTTTTTTTTATTTAAATTACCGCTTGCAGTTGATTTTTTCTATTTTACGAAGTTTGACTCTCTCTTTTTCTGGTTTTTCTTCAATTATATTAACATTAAAATATTTGATACTCCAAATAGACTCAGTGTGAAGTTATTTTTTTATTATTGTTTTTTTTATATTATTTAAATTACCGCTTGCAGTTGTATTTCTTCAAAGCTATGAATCGATCAAAAACTTTGAAATCTCCAGTATATATACATATCAGACGAACAGACAGCTCGGAAGCATGCTCATCTTGTTAAAAATATATAATTATTTGTTTAATGTACTTAAAAATATATAATTCCACATCTAATTGACACGCACAATTCTTGTCCCGTTCGCTTGCCCGCACACGTGTATACATATACATAGAATTCAGTTTCATCATTTATCATCGTTCCAAGATTCTGAATGCATGATCTCTGTAATATTAAAACTTAGCTCCAAACTTATTTCTATAAATATTTTGTGTGATAAAAAAGGAAAACGTATTTCTATATATATATATATATATTCAAGACTAGAAAATGTCATGCCAGCATGGCAGTCAAAAAATTAATTTTCGTTCTTCGAAATGGACAGAAATGATGAGGACACGAAGCTAACTAGGCAAGCAATCTCGTTTTTTTCCTCCTTAATTCTTTGTGGGCGTGGCAAAATGTTTCACGCAAACAAGAATTCCCGTTTCAAAGTATTAATCGTGCATGCAAGTAGAAAATATATTTTAAGGTGACCCGAGTGATTGATGGTACAAACAGGGTTTTTAGAAGACAAAAAATGATTTAAAGGTGACACCTATTTGTTTGTTTGAATTGAACTATCTAGATAACTTCACTTGAAAGTAATCCACTTTGATTATCTTTGAAAAACAAAAACGTTTATGTTGTAGCAAACATGCCTTTTTAACTCATGTATTTTCTTATGAATTTATTTTAGATTACTAGAACCTTCCATAGAGTTTGATTCCAAGCTGTTATACCAGGCACATGCAGATCCTTCACAAATTGTAGGAATTATCTTATCAACTTTAAGTTATTATGTATATTTTATAATTGTTCAAACTTATTTTAATAGAAATATAATTTTTACGAAGTCGAGTGTTAAACATGTTTTTAGAAAGAAATAACCTCTTTATTGATGCAAGCTGTAGACATTTTCCTATATGCTTATGCCCACATCGTCTACTAGTTTTTTATCTGATGAACTGCAGGGAATCCAGAGAGCCTGGCATGGTGAGACAATTATGTTTACTAGTGTCTATCCCAGTTAACACGGTACACAATGGAGTTTCATATATATATGAAAAAAAAAAAGAATTTATGCTATATATATATATATATATTAAATGAAATATGAAGAGAAAAAAAAGAATTTATGCCACCAAACTTTGAATTCAAGTCAACCAAATACGAAAAAAAGTATTTATGCAGTACGTGAGGCATTAAACAAAAACTACAGTCAAAGTCCATGATTTTGAATTTTAGGGAGGAACAGATCAACGAGTCTGGTCTTTCGAGAACCTTCTCCTCTAATGCTCAATCACACCGACCCTCTGCTTGACGTTGCCGGCCTTCTATACAGTGCATGTCCGTCGACACATATTTTTTAACCTTACATGCTGAATTGTTCCAAATTTTTATATATATAGAAAATAATAATAAATTCGGGTCTATATTATTGAACCTGATCGGTGGGAATTTAGGGAAATTAAAACCTTCAATTCGTTTGAACACAAGATTCACACGGATAAAAAAAAAAAAAAAAAAAAAGGAGGAAAAATTTGTTGCGTGCACGAGAGAATTACATGATGTCTGCCTTCACTTGACAAGAATTTTTTTTTTTTATTATTATTTGGAACAACTTGTATGATTCTCGATCAATTTCATAAACCTTTAATTTAATAATAATATAAATTTTGAATGACCATCATATTAATAATTATAAAATTTAAATTTAAAACTATTTGAAAAACAAACTCTTTAATTTAAAATTTACACAATTTAGTAATTTGGGGAAGAACTGTTCCATGAAAAGGGCACTCGAATGATTGCTATTTTACTACTTATTTTGGGAAGATTGAGAGAAGAAATCTATACATATATGGAAATCGACCGAACAACGAAATCTATAGTCTATACATAGAGGTTTGACAAAGCTCAATGACATTAATTATTTTTATTTTATTTTCCTTGTGAGAAGGATCATGGCAACATCATAAATTTGAAAGTTTGGATAGCCTAACTTTTTTATGACTGCAAAGGTAAAGAATGCAGACTATTAGATTTCTCTCTGGCTTTCGATTCAAAGTAAAGATTATAGAAACTTTTCTTTGAGAATTGTAATCATGAATTAATATTCATGATGTCTTCAGTAATATTGCTATTGTGTTCCAAAAATAAAACACTTTGTATTAGATTAAAAGTATTGACGTGACAATTCAAGGAGAACAGGATGAGGATCCTGGAGATGAAATAGAAGAGCATACCGATCGTTTTAAAAATTAATTGATTTTTCGTATTATTATAATTTATTGGATTATGTGAAAATGGATAAAGAAAATATAGTTATTGAGAGTAAAATGAACTTTTCTCAACGATTTATTAGTCATTATTATAGTAATAAGAAAAAAATATTTGTTTTAATTTTTTAAAACACAATAAAATAATTAAGTCACCCTTAAAAGACAAAAAAAAAACTAGCATTTAAGGATTTTTTTTTTTTGTATTTTTATTTTTTTAAGCATAGTTAAATGACTGAATCACTCCTAAGAAACAAAACTTCTTTAGTCAAACCACTTTTTATTTTTTTTCTATATGACTTTTCAATGATTTTGAAAATAATCCCGGTTATCTCGTGTATTTTTATTTGTTGTTATTTGTTAAATTTAGATTTTTTTAAAAGGTATTTTTTATTTTAATTAAATATAAGCATGAGTTGTTTACTTCATGATTATTTTTTTATTTGCTTTTGAGGTCAATGCTCTATGATTGTGCGTGTAACTTTTTTTGGTGTTGTTGGGCAACCTTTTGTAATGACATTAGAACCATTTTAGAGAGCTTTTTCTAGTAGTTGGGTGGTGTCCATGATGGAACGAAGTTGTATCTCCAACAATTTTTTATAGTTAAATTCTATTTTTTTTCTTAATTTATTGTTTATGTTTTATCAATTACATCATTAAATTAACCTGGCTTATTGAAACCAGTTAAATTAGTGCCCTTGATCTCATATTTTTCATGTTTCTTAAAAAACATTGTTAGTACCATCCAAACACTTGTTTATACTAGAAAGAACTTCATATCTCTAGTGTATCTAACTATAGATCAATTTTTTTTTTAAAAAAAAAATCCTAACCTAAATGTAGACAAGACAAGAAGATAGAAAACAAATTAACTCAGCTTTCCATAAACTAAGGCAAAAAGTATACCCTCTACTGAACTAGATCCACATTTTTCAACCCAGATGATAAAAAAAACAGAATCATGCGTGTTATTAAATCCCTTTCATTTGTTCTTACAAGTGTTAATCTAACCTGTAATGCACCACGACACAGCCGGTAATTAAAAGACAATAAAATATGAGACAGCAGACAAAACTATTATTTTCGTTGGGTTTGGTATAGAATTAAAAAAATAGAGGAAAATATTGAGGGGATAAGATTTGAAGTGTGCGAAAGGTTTTCTAATAATGCCAGCGCTTGCCTGCTTGTGCGACTTTCACCCTATCATGGGAGTATTCAATTCATATCTGCCAAACTCGTGCATGGAAAAACAACTTACTTCCTTTCATATTAGACCACAATAACCGGTTCTATGGTAAAAATTTGAAATTGAAAGGTTTGTTTTTTCTTTTATATCAAGTTCTAGTCATGTAGTTATTAATATGATAGCTATTGGAAATTTACATGATCGTTAACTTTAGAGCCTGTAGAATTTGTCATACCTATTTCTAGGCTATTCCCCAAATTCTATCCAAAATGAAATAAAAATAACAAAAATAAAATAAAAGGAACTAGCATTAGCTAAAAAATTGATTTTCTCTACCCGGTGATATTGTGTGGTGAGTCTCTCGTCATCGTCGGTCACCTTCCCTTTTACTCTTCACATAACAAGTGAAAAGTGGAGGAGTGAATTAATTCACTCTACATTGTTCATGCAATACATGAACAATGCTGCTCTTGCTTCTGGGTTGTACATGCTCTCGGCCCAACCAAGTGGGTGGGGCGAGTCTAACCCAATACCAGTAGAGTTGGGCCTTCTGGCAAACCTGGACGGGGCCGACCCATTTAGTTAGTCCATGACTAGTCCTAATTTTTTAAATTTATGTTTTTAATACATATATCACATTTAAAAAAAAAAACATGTTGTTTTCATGCATATGATCGCATCCCAAAGTTTTCTGAATCATATTTTTTGTAAAAACAAATATAGCACATTTCTAACATTTTGAAATAAAAAATTGATATCATAACCAACTTATGATTATTCGTTAGAATTTGGTCACAATATCAAAAAAATTAATATTTATTTTGTTTTACCTATCGCGGAGTAAAATTGCATTGTAAAACACACCTGCAAATAGTAAAAAAGTTTTTTTTACTGCAATGTATAATTACATTATAAAATACATCCATATAAAAGTTTTTTTTTTATAAAAAATGCTGTGTAATTTTTTTTGGTTTTCGACTCCCAATGAGATAAAGAGTTTCTCACAAAGAGAGATCTACTTCAAGCCTTAGAAAAACACCAGCGAATAAAAAATTGTCTTAGAAAAAAAAATCAAACAACAATGTAGCTTGGCTTATGTAAGGTGCACTGGAGGTGATGCGTCTTCCCCTTACACAGCCAATCCCCTCATCTAGACTCTTGTAGATCATTAGATTTTCTTGTGATCTTAATAACTCTAGGTGACGACTCATAAGAATTATAGTTGTAACTTTATGACTATAAAATCCTCCTTTTATCACGCGCTGTCTCACTAGCCAGGGATAACAGGGCGTGAAATGTAAAAAAAAAATCATCGCGACAAGGTTAGTCTATAAAAATATTCGATCACCCACATTAATCATGAGAAAAAAAATCAGAAATTATGGATTGAAATGAAATATTCGATGCTTTCAACATAAGATATTCTACATGTTCAAAGGAGAATTTTATTAAAAACTATAACTGAAACTCTATAAAAATAAAAATTGAAGTAAGTGAAGGGACTTTAAAATGGATTGATCCGATAGTAGAAATGTTTTTCTTGTTCTATGTTCAATATCAAACATGCAATACCTCTAATATGGTTTTTTATTTTATCAAATCAAAAACAATTATTAATACATGGCGTGATAAACATCCTAGTAGATCAACAAAAAAACTACAGAAAAAAATCTTTCACATGGAATCACTATCTTCAAAATACTTTTGATATTTCATGTGTGTTTCATGGGATTTGTAAGGTCACCATGGTTATCTCAAAGATGGCCTCCATGGTGTTTGCAATGTTGGCGGTGGCACCTACCTTGGGCTCAGTTTGGGCCGTGGTCTCTTCTTTCACCCCATTCGGACCGCCGCTCAGATGGTCTGGCTTCTTCTTTTAGTCCGTTTGGTCGTCCTGGGACACCACCTTCTTTCTTACACGCGCTGTCAGCAGCCAAGTTGAGAGAATTTATGAATAGAAAACGAGGGTATAATAGTAATTTTCTATCCAATTTACTGGCTTGAAAATTTAGTAGGCTTGAATGCTAAAATTATATATTTTTTTTAATGATGGATTGAGATTCATTTCTATACCTTGAATGTAATTATCTCACGGTTAGATGAGAATTGGACGAGACATTTAAATTTCACTAATAGGGACCTATCTAACGCAGTGTTGTCAATACCGTTCCGGCCGGAATGTTCCGTGCCATTAAAAAAATCAAGATAAACGGTGTCATTTTCGTCTCGGTTTTAATTTCGGTCCATTTTTGAAATACCAGTTAAATTCCGGTCGGAACATCTCGGTATCGTTCCGGCTTTAAAATCCTTCTTATTTTGATTAATTTGTGATTGTGTTTCTAATTTTGAGATTATGTTTGTTTGACTTTGTGTTTATATTGTATAATTTAAAATTAATTTATCTTGAATTGTAATTATGTCTCTTAAATTAATATTTTAATTTTTTTCATATATATATATAATTAATTATATATGAACAGTACAACCTCGAAACGGCACGCTAAAATACTCTGAAACCGAAACGTTCTGTACCACTAGAAAAACCGGAATGACGACATGAACGGTATTAACAACTTTCCGAGACGATACTTTGGACAAAATTGAAAGTACTTTTGATTCAATTGATAATAAATGTATACTGGGGGGGCTCAATTGAGAGTTTACCGTTTAAGTACAATATGGAATTAGTATTACTCTCCCTACATCCACAACCGCCCCCCTTACCCGCGCCACTGCCCATAACGGCACCAGATTCGCGATTTGCGGCAGCCGCCATCTCAGATCACCAGAGACGACCACTGCACCATCGAACGCTAGTGATCACCAAAGCGCCGCTATCCTCTAGCACGAACAACGCTGACACTACCCTCACTATAACCACCATACCAGCCACTGTCAACGCAAGCTGCAACCCGAGGGTCCAGGGAGAAAGGAGTGATATTTTTAAGGGACAGGAGGTCGTCGGAGATACAAGGGCTCAAATCCCTTGACTAATCAAAGGTCTTAAAGGTGTCATTTCTTTCCTTCATCCTTTATTTGTTTGCCTAGATGTCCATGCTTTACTGGTTGGAAGCTTGAAAATGCATTTCATGAATCCTATTACTCATACCTTATAGAGATTATTTTGTATCTTTGACGGTTCATACCCATTAAAAAATAAAAAGAGAAAACTTTGCTTGAGGTTTGACATACACAAATGAGTTCTGCAAGGCTAATTGCGAAACGGTGCGAGGGTCGTGTTGAATGATCGAGTTTTGGGGTCTAAATACTTAAGTTAAAGCTTGAAACTTAGAGTTTATAATAATTTAGGCTAGAAATTGTCATTGTTTCTGTTCCTGGTTTCGAGGTGGAGATGCGAAGCATGCTTGTTTTGTGTTCGTTTTTTTTTTTTTGTGATGTTCTGGCGAAAATCTTGAGGGGAAATTGATGTTGGCCTATGATGATGCCAACTTCATGGATTGGTGTGATTTTAATTTGATTAATCGTGCTGAAGCTATTAGAGATTTCATCTCTAGTGGTAATGATATTGCATGGTTTTGAGAGTTTTTGTGATATGATGTGATGTGGTTTTCTCAAAAGGCTTTGATTTTTAGATGAAATTGGTGTTGCCACTGTTTTCTTTTGATAAAAACAAAATGCGTGTTTGGCTTGCAAAACTAACAAATGTGGCTGCCTTCATTTTTGAAAATAAAAGTGGAATGTTGATGCGTGTTTTTTGAGGTTTGAAGAATGAAAATGAAGCTGGCATGCTGATGAAGTTGTGGTTCATAAAAATGTGAACATGAAATGTAAGGTCACAATACAAGGTTCAGGGGAGGAAGGAGTGAGATTGCCTTGTAGATAACGATCTGCAAAGTCCATCTATCGAGTTACCATTCTCCAAATTAAGAATCTCTTAATTATCATAACATGATATTTTCCATTAGAAATGTACCACTACTCCAATATATATATTGCAAAAAAAATTGCAGTAGAATATATTTAGCCAAGTCTTGGGCTGGAACCTCAAATACTAATCTCAAGCGTGGCTGAAATGTGTGGTGCTTTAGCTTGTGCTATGCTATGAGGCCATTTGACTCACGATCAGGTGTAACGAAGCAGATCCGAGATAACAAAAACCTGGATTATACATGCATACTTTGTCTTCTCTAAATTAAGTGCTAGTTAACTGAAATCAACTCTAGCAGTGGCATTCTAACAATCTCCTTCTTGAACTTTAAAATATCTCATGTTGTGTAAAGGAAGGAAAGTTGGAGTTCATTGGATATTTATGATGATTGAGCATTGTTGAGTTCCAAGTTTAGGCAGATTCATGATAAAAGAAACCTGCTAAACTTTCCTGTAAACTTCTCGCTGTAATAGTGTTCAAAACCAATCTCGTGTGTGACAGAAATATTTCAAATGGAGACACAGAAAAGTCAACCAGAAAAACTGCAATCACCTGCTGTCACCTCATGTCGACGGAAAAAGAAGGATGATGCCACTTTTTTGGCGGATGTGAAGGATCACATTGATGAATTCATTCATGCATCTATGGATGAGCACAAGGATTGTTTCAATAAGACTATCAAGAAGGTTAATTTCAACTTCTAAGTTTAATTTTCGAGTGATAACTGACAAATTCTATGGGTGCATTTGAAGCGGTAGCTGGCCTAACACTTTGGTTCATTTTCAGATGTTTGGAATGTCAAAGGTTGTTGCTGAGAGGAATGCTGATGCTAAGGAAGTCGAGAGTGCTCTTCCTCTCCGAACCACAGTGGCAGAGTAGAATGTCTTCACCCGTGTTGTAATGGGCTCATAATGCTAGTTTTCGTCATGTTTTGATTTGTGGCTGAAGAATTTCGACATTTTGTGCAGTCCGCTAATATCCCATCACTCTGTTCTGTTTTGAGTTGTATAAATGAATAAAGTTCGATTTCTTTGAGGACTCCGTCACTTAGTCGTCTTCTTGTTGTTTTCTGCCGAAGGGGGCGTTTCCAACTCCTTCAAAAGGCTATAACTTTCAATAATGCTCCGCTGTTAGGACTCTGCTTCCTTGTGGATTTCTCGGTTTCCATTCAAAGCAAACTATTTCCTTGTCCGAGTGCTAGATTCCCTCCTTTTTTCATGCTTTTTCTCTGGTTTCTTATTTGATGTATCACCATTTTTTCTCCCCCCTTCTAAATTCATGAGAGTTTCACTCTTCAGTTCTGGGCTCGGCGCCTAACCTGAAATTCGAGACCTGATGGTCCACCTAGATCTTTTTCCCCTAACCATGACCGTGAAGGTACACGTTAACGTCCTATACTATTACTCGGATGATTATGGATAAGAGCTTGGCTGCAACGATTGGAGGAACTTGGTGAAATCAAATGCTCAACGAGAACAGTTGTTAAAACTGAGCAACATTGCAGACTTGTCAGAAATGTGCAACCAGCATGTAGAATGGGATCGTTTATTGTTCTCTTGTGCTGCTGTTAAGAAAATCCGGGACCCTATTTTGCATCCTTTTGTCATTGAACACCGGTGGGCAGAATTTAACTGGGCTAAGGGGAATATGCTAGAAAAAAGAAGGATTTCAGGCTATGTGCTACAATGGGCTAGGTGATCTTATACTTTTTAAAAACATGGAAGGAGAGGAATACGGATAAACCAGGCAACGAAATCTTCATCTGGTGAAATTATGTGGAAGACTATCCCTTCAGTCTGTTCGGATTGGGTTAACCGGCACAAAAATTCTCCAGAAAGCAGAGGACAGTGCCAAGTTTTCCGAGTTTCGCGAAAAAGGTGTAGCTTCGATTGTTTTCTATCCACGTACAGCTTGTAGTCAGACACAAAAATTGTATGGCAATGTGGTGGTGGTGATGCTCTCACTGGGTTCTGTTTGATAAATGAATTTCTTAAAAACTAAGAACTTGAAACCATAAACCAAAGCAAAAATGAAAGGATTCAATTGACACTTTCTTACGATTCGATAAAACCATGAATTACCATAAATATTTTCGACAACATAAAATCTCGAATAGAAGGAACAGCTAAGAAACCAAGACTGTCGAACCTTCAGATCTGTAATCATCATAAGGCTCCAAAGGGAGTCGGCAAGCAGTGATTGCGGAGGAGGGAGAAATGAAGAACAAAGACGAGCAGCAAACGAGTTTGTATTCAGATTGAAAACTAATATATAATTAAAAAGAACATCATGATTGTCCCCTCAGGTTTTCGTTTCCTCATGCTTCTCTTTTTGCCGCTTCCAGTCTTTCTCTTCCCTATCCTCTCTCTCACACGCACAGCACTGCTCTCGCTCCCCTTGATATCAGCTTCACGTAAGAGCACCTCTTCTTTATATATTAGGGTTTTGGAACTTTCAGTTTACTTTTTTTTTATGGAGTGTTTGTAACTTCATTTTAAAAGTATTTTTTTAATTTTTATTTAAATTAAAAAATATATTTTTTAAAAATTATTTTCCTGTTAAAAATAATTTATAAAAAATAAAAATATTATTTTAATATATTTTTAAATAAAAAATATTTTTAGTCAGCATGTTTTACTTTTACCCTAGCATAAATGCAGTTGGGCAGAGTAATTCCATTTTATTACTTGGAAATGTGTTTTTGTATATATAATTTAGAAAATTCAGATTAGTAATATAATTTTTCGGATAATATAAATATATTATTTTTTATGTGCAATTTAATAGAAAAAGACATTTTAAAAAATCGATTTTATTTTAATATATTCAATATTAATACAACTATTGATTAATAATATAACTTCAATTAAAAAAAACTTTTATTGCATAGAAATATATTAAACAGGTTTATTTTTTTTTTTAATCATGGAAAAATAATTCTAAATATTATTTTAACTTTCCAACATGCTATTCTTCTCGAGCTACGAAAATAAAAATTAATAGCTAAAAACACTTCTTCTTTTTTAAGTTTTTTTTTCCCCTCTCCACTGGAAGAGGCTGGAGGGACGGTGAAAGTTTCATCTTCGACGGTAGGGGTTGTATACGTGCTAGTTTTCAACGGCGGGGACAAAAACAAAGAGGCAACGATTCTCAAAATCTTAGCATCCAATGGACACTGATTAAAATCCATGAGCGATCTAATCACAAGCAGTTCCCGGCTCTTGACATTACTTTCAAGCCTCGAGCATTTCTTTATCAGTTTGATTGTTCAACGTCTCAATACAAACCAAGCATGGTGATCCAGAACCAAATCCACATGGCTTTCGTATATCAATCGCCAGCCGAAAACAGACTGCAACGAGACAAAACCACCTGTCTACCACCACGCATCAGAACGAAACAACTGACTTGGTTTGTGTTGAAGCTTGCAACCGAGATAGAGCGGTGTCACTTTCCTCGCATTCGTCAAAAACTATGGGTCTCCCGCTGACAGGCTTCCTGTAGATCAGACAGATGATTTATTACAACTTGTATAAAATCAGGTTAAAACTTAAAAGACGTGCCCCCAATCAGACAGTTGCCAAATAATTGTTCTTTTTTTTGAAGAAGTTGTTTTGGGAGGAGACAGAAAGTTAGATCGTAATAAAAGTAGCTTCCTTTGTAGGAAGAAGAGGGTTTGGATTGGGTTTAGGCAGTTTACTCCAATAGCCAACAAATAGTTCAATAACAGGGACTACAAGGCTCGGGAAAAATAATACCTTTGTGTGATGAAACTCTCTTCAGACAATGCCTTCTCTAACCTCTCCTCAAATGGTGTTGCATGCCAACTTACCTTCTGATCCTGAAAACAAAAGACGCTTCCTTGAATGCGGCTTCCAATAAGGAACGCAGCGAGAGAAGAATAAATATAGTTTACCTCTTTATATTTGTTCGTCGAATTTGGAATTCCATTTCCATCCCACCACTTCGGGGAGATTCGAGAGGCTTCATTCTCATTCCAGTGAGCAGCAACCATTCCAATGATAGGCCTGTCCCCAGGAGTTCTACCAGAACTAGAACTTTTCCCAGCGGCGGTGCCAATATTTGGATTATCTTCACCAGTTGTGGATTGTGATGGTTTGACCCAAGAAGACAAGCTCGCTTCAACCTTCAAATCATTCCCGGAGGAAGTTTCTTTTACTCCCCATTCTGGTTTAGGAGTTGCACTTTCTGACTGCTCAAGAGATTCTCTCAGCTCACCTGAATGTTCGTGTGAGTTAGAATCATCTTCCCTCAGTAACTTCCATCGAGAGGCATTTTCAACAAGGTTCATGACCGGATAAACATATTGGGACCTGATCCTGGTCTTTCCATTTGCTAAAGTTTCCAAGTCTGTAGGAAAAACAGTACCGGGTGTTTGCATATCGTCTGAGATTTTTAATGGGGTCGGTTTAGGAGAAGGCTTTGAAAAACTCAAATTCCCTGGAGATTCATATTTCCTAGTAACTTGGCAACTATTTTCAGACGAAGATCCTTTAGAGGAAGATGTATCAAAATCACATTCAAAACGAACAGACTTGTTCCTGCTCTGAACATTTGTAGCTGAAAGCCAAGGCGCACCAGTAGCAACGTTATCAATCTCATCTGGTTGAACCTTGATCTTTCTTTTATGACTCCCTGACTCAATATCTTCACTGGATTGTACATTTGTCATACAGCTACAGAAAAGAAGACGCGAAATATTAGCCATTCTAAAACTTTCATGGATGAGATCGGCAAAAAGTTTTCAAACTGATTGCAAAGCAATTCTTAAGCTTGAGAAACGAGACAAATTTAGTTTCCAGGCCATATGTTCAGAGAGAGAAGTTGTATACTTGTGAATCATTTGACTACTCACAGAAGTTAGAAGTTCAACCTGCTAGGTGTCTGCTCAGAAGAAACCAGACCCTTCCCCAAATCTTCCCAGAGTTTAACCGGAGTACGGGAGTCTTCATTTTGATTATCCAGCTGAAGTTTCTTGATCGATGTGCTGGGAAGCCATGAATGGAACTCTGAATTTTCTGAGTATTTATCAAGCTCGGGTGAACCTTTAAACTTTTCGCAAGCTTTCCGAATTTCAATTGGAGTCTCTGGCAAAGTACCACAAGCTTTAAGAAATTTAGCCTGCAGAGACAAGTAACGGTCAAAATAATTAAATTAATTAACGAACACTTTCGTTAGAAACTTTTAGGCAGATTGCGTTATTGAAGGGCTTACAACTGAGATAAATCCAGAAAAACAAATGGATGAAGAGTTGAACTCTGCTTCGTAAATATCAACACTAATTGTAGTATTTCAGGATGTTATATATTGATGTAAACTGTATGATCATATAACAATAAGATCTACGATAGGATGCCCAACTATCGTCTTCTAAAAGCTCCGGCTATGTACAAAGAATAGACATCATAAATCATTCTCGCATTTTCATTTGTAAAACGTTGAGAATTGTAATACGGAAGTCATGAGGGTGTCATTCTAGGAAATGGTAAACAGATTGTGATTGAGGATCAAACAACAAATGTTGAGTCCCGATTCAAATAAAATAAATTACAACTACCTTCTAAAAACAAAATCAAATTTTCTAACTGTAAGCGACTTTAATTTATAGTTCAACGGATGAATTTATTCTAGATTAAAAGCTCTTCACGCTAATGCTTTTCAACCCTATTATTCCTAGTTTGATCCTTTTCTTCATAATTACTACCAAGAGCGAAAAAGAAAACCCCATGATTGAACACATCTTTCGGTCTCAAAACGTAATGTAGAATCCAATCATCACAAATAATAAGTAAATAAATCAATAGAAAGCTAGTAAGGTGGTGTTTAGTACTGTGGTGCAAAAAAAACAATTTTTTTTTAATTTACGGCGCTGCCGTGTAAACAAACAGAAATAAGGTCATGTTTTGGAGTACATTTGAATGCTTTTTAAAGTTTATTTTTTTGTTCAGCATAGTATTAAAAAAAAAAAATAATTATTTTTTATATTAGCACATCAAATAATTTAAAAACACTAAAAAAAACTAATTTAAAATAAAAATAAAACAATTTCAATATTTATCAAAAACAGTGCAAACAGCCATTGAATGTTTAAAACTACAGCTTGAAAGTAGCAAGAAGAGCACAAACAATAATTTTCATATTCATGAAACGGGGAGAATGGGGCAAGACTTGATTTTTCCTTTTCAAGCAACTCGTTAATAGATACAACAATACACACCTCATCCCTGAGTCCCTTGTTGATCTGGGGAGATCCTAGACAAGGATTCTCAATATCACCACGCGGAGATTCTTCTTTCTCTTTCAAAGAGGAAACAAATGCAATTAAAAACAAGTTAGAAACCACAAAAAAAAAAAAAAAAAATCAGAGTGAAAACATAATTAAAGATATTGAACAGTCATTTACCTTCAAATAAAAATAGAGATGATAAACGATTTTTAGACACCCCAGCTTCCTGCTTCCCACGCACAAAATAAAAGAGAAGAAGTTGTGAATATCTTATAATCCAATAATCCTCTGTTTAATCTCTAGCAAACATTACACCAACAAATTAAACACTCGTTCACAGCCATTTCCATTTAATTTCTTTTACTTAGCATCATTTTCTATCCAACCAATAAAAATATTAAACAAAAAAATATCTTATAAAATATTTAGACTAAAGAAATCGCTTGTTTTTCTAAATCTCAGCTTCCAGTCAAACAAATTACATTACCAGCAACCGAACAGAAAGATTGAGACGCTAAACGATTTTTAGATACCATAGTTTCCGGCTTACCATTCTCGACCCAGCCAGAAAAAAAAAACGATGACGACGATAAATATCATATAATTGGATAATTCACTTTTATACTTCAATCTCATAAAAAAACACGATATCAAGAAATTAAACGCTCGATAATCAATTCGCAGCCATTTCCGCTTCATTTTCTATCCAGCCAACACGACTCGAACAAAAAGAAAAACGCATAAAAATCCTAGAAAACTCTAAAAACTCTCTAAGAACCAAATTAGAATTAACTAAAATTCAGTTTCAAGAAACAGAGAAAAGAAACGCTTCTTTCCAGCTTTAAGAAAAAATATATGGGGAACAAAACAGAAAGTGGAGGAAAAGAAAGATTACAATAATAGGTTTGGATCGAAGAGAATCGGAGGAGATTGCGTGCGGTCGAGATCGATTAGAGCGATCGTCCTTGTTTCGGAAGCAGGTTAAGAAACAACCCATAGCTCTTAGAAACGATCTAAGAAAAAACCGCAACACCGTTCTCAAAATCAATCCGATTTCACGCTTCAACGATGCACATATCATGTTACTGTCATCTATCTATTTTCTTCTTTTTTTTTCCTTTATTAATGTAGAAAAAAAAAAAACTTTCTTTCTTTCTTCTTTTTTTTGCTTTCTTTTCTTGTGGGGATTTAATCAGTTGGGGTGGGGGGGGGGGGGGGGGGTTGCTGTGGGGTCGTTTTTGAAATTTGAAACCAGCCAAACGAGGGAAAGATTTCAGGGCTCCGGAATGAAAACGCTTTCTAGTACTTTTCGGACGTGGCGGGGTAGGCAAATCATTATACTCGCTTTATGATCATGACACGTTGGTGGGTTGAAATAATTTGTTTTTTGCATTTACGGGATTGTCCCTGTGATGATGTTTCTGTATATTGGAGGAGCGAGTGCTGTCTCGATTATGGACATCACAGGGTGTGATTTCTTAAATTGTAAAGTGTGTTTTGCATGTTTATAATTAATTTCCTTTAATAGGAATAACGTCTCAATTAGTCTGCGTGTATGGAATGCGGCAATTTTTATAATTATGAAAAAAATATAGATTGAACAAATATATTTTTAATTGTGGTTTTAACAAGTATTTTTCATGCTCTTTTTAATTTTATTATTCAACACTGTATTAATTAGAAATTAAACTTTATAATTTATTTTGTTTTGTTTTTATAAGAATTTTTAGTCGAATTAGTTTGTTTTTTGTATTTTTTTTTATTATATTATATTTTTTGCCTTCACCTTCACCTTCAAATGCATTTTTTGCCTCGCTGTATTTGGGCTTTAATTCCGGATCGTATTGAAACATGTCCAGGCATATGTCCTTTCTTCCTTTACTACTGCCTACGAACTTCTGGAGGGCCTTCACAGTACTGGGCCCGTAGGCCTGTTATCGATTGTTTATATATGTGTGTGTGTGTAAAAGTTGTGGTTCGGAATTGCGGTGATGTAGAAAAGCAATGAAAGTGACAGCAATGGCCAAGCTTGTAAGAACCACAAAGCAGTTGGTGTATTCGACCTTTTCTTTCCCACGCTCTGCCAAAAAGAACCAAGAGAACTTTGTATTTTTCCAGACCAAAAACTTACGTGTTTTGGTTTTTATTTTAAAATATATTAAAATAATATGTTTGTTATTATTTGTTAAATTTTATTTTTGGCATGGCATGAAGAAAATATTAAAAAAAACTATTTTCAAATAAAAAATCAAAATTTAATAAATTATGGTTGCATTGTTGCCATGTAGATACTATTGAAAAAGATTCCTCTGGCTGATTTGTTTTTCATGGAATTTCCAAAGCTGAAGCCTTAGCTCACCTGATTTACTCTAGCTGTTTGTTTTAATATTTATTTTATATTTATATATTTTTTAAATGTTTTGATTTGTGATTTTTTTAATTATTTTTCATTTTAATGTTTTTTTTATGTATCAATATCAAAAATAATTTATAAACCACTTTATTTCAGGGATTTTTAAAAAAACTGTTAATATATTTCCAAGCACCTTTGTACTGAAAATGGATTAAATATTGTGATTTAATGACATTGCTGTATTAAAATAAAAAAGGATAGCCATTGATGACTCAAGAATCCATTGTGGAAAGGGGATAAGATAATACGTTCAATTATTTATAAATAATTAATTATTGAGCAATTTGATTAAATTGTCTTAATTATGTTCACTATCACTAAATCCGTTACAATTACACATGTATAAGTGTTTTTTTTTCAAACTTGGTATCATTGTTCTTTTTTTACTATAATTGTATTAAAAAAATCGTCTAAGAATAAAAAGAAAAGAGTAATAATGCGGGCTATGCGTATCATACGAAACCTACAATCGAATCTAACATCGTTCCACGCACAGCCCACTTTCCTGTCCTCAACTCAAGAAGCTGTCGGATCCACACAATAATAACCCCGCCCACGATCTTAAAACATGTCTCTAGTTCTTGTTGGTATTGCATTTAAAAAAAAAAAAAAATTGAATTTTTTTTTTTAATTTTAATTTTAACTTTTTTTGTATTTTTAGATTAAATATATATTTTTTAAAAAACAAAAAAAATATTATTTTGATATATTTATAGAAAAAAAAACATTTTAAAAAACAACACTCTAAACAGACAACCTAGGTGCCGTTTGGCGCACCAGTGCGTCTGGCGTTTGCCGTTTGAGATGGAGTTTTGGTGTTTGGTAACAACCAAACACCATTTCAAATGAGTGGGTCCCACCCCATTTTTACACCCAAACGGCGTTTTGTGAAAAGCTACTCCCAGGTGCTTTTGAAACACCGATTCAAACCACGATTCATTCAAACGGGTGCTAAAATTACCGTTGAAATTTTAATTCCAAATCAACCCTCAACATCACAGGTTCGTTCAAGCTCATCACAGTCTCGCCTTCAAGCTCAGAGAACTGATGGAGATGAAAAATTCAGAGAATCGCAGTCTAGAGTTTTGAAAGTGGAAAAATTCAGAGAATCGTAGTCACGATCTGTTGCAGACGGTGTGGACGACGGTGATGGAAGGCCGGCGCAGCTGTGAGGGAGAAGAGGGGAGCAGCTCGATCAGTCTGCAATTTTGGGAGCAGATGGGTCTTCACAAGAAAGTGAGAAGGAGCAGAGGGGAGCTGGGAGATGGGTTTGCAAGGGAGAAGAGGGGAGCTGGGAGATGGGTATGCAATTTGGGAAGAGAGGTTTCGGGCGAAGAAGAGAGAAGAGAAGAGAGCTGGTAGATGGGCGTAAAATAATAATAAAAGTAGGATTGAATAGAAAATAAAGTTTGAGAGGCTATTTTTAATTGCTGCAAGAGAATTGATTTCACTTCTTTTGTCTATTGCACAACATCGTTTCTTAATTGAATCACGGGAGAGTTAATTTCATTTTTTTTAAAATAAACAAATAAAATAAAATAATAGATTTAGAGAAATAGATTTGATAAAAGTGGAAAGAGATGGAAAAAATAAAAGTAATAATAATAATAATAATAATAATAATAATAATAATAATAATAATAATAATAATAATAATAATAATAATAATTCATCTGTGCGTAAAATGGTATTATCAAATTTATCCCATCAAAAAGTTGAATTTTTTTTAAAATATTTTTTTTTTTAAATTAATTTTTTGATATTTTTAAATTATTTTGATACACTAATATCGTAAATAATTTTTAAAATTTACTTGAATTATTAATTATATTATATTATAATTATTAAATTTACAATATTTAAAAAAATTATATATCCATGCCCTTTTAAGTAATTTTACAAGTTAAAAGCAGTTTGTAAAGTTTGGAAACCAAACACCAAAACTCCTTTTTCTTCAACCTTCAACTCAACCACAGTTTTAACCAAACACTAAACTGCTTTTTTTGAACCACAGTTTAAAACTCCATTTTTAAAACTTCATTTTTTCAACCACAACCGCAACCGCTACCGCCCTCCCAAACAGGCCCCTAGTAGACATGACAATGGGACGTGCATTGTCCTAATCTCGTTCTGCATGCTTGACTTTAATAATATAAGCATAGTTTAGATTACTGATTACCCTTTTCCTCAGTGACCTGGATAATGCTAATCCCAGATTAGGCTCTTGATTAGAAGACCTGATAACGGGAGTGGGTGGCCCTGTGCCCAGGTGAGCTGGTGGGGGCGTGGCCATGTTGACTCCAGCAATATTTTTCTACTATAAACGACCAGGCACGAGGAGCGACGGTCGCGTCAGCTGGTGGCACTAAAAGAATGAACAAGTCCATGGTGGCAGGCTAGGTTTCTTCCCCGACAACACAACAAACAATAATGGCATCCTCCTTGCATTCGAGTTTTGGTCTACGAGAAAGTGAGCGGAAGCTACGGGAATTTAACAAGCTTAATGTTTTAAAAATATTTTTTATTTTAAATTAAAATAAATTAGATATTTTTATGTGTAGATATTAAAAATGATTTTTAAAAAATAAAAAATATTATTTTTAATATATTTATGAAGAAAAAAAACACTTTTAAAAATAATTACAATTCCAATTCCAAACAATAATATATGGTGGTGGTGTAGAGTCAAGTCTCTGCAGTTGACAAATGGGAGTATCGGCTTATTGTTAATTGAGACTTAGTAGACTCATGACTGGATATATAAAAAACGAACAAAATTGTCTAATTTCGATCCATTTAGTTACATCGAAGTTTACTCTTCAGAAACGTAGGAAGACCGCAAACAGAGAAGGTATAACAATTCATAAAAAATATTATAAAGCAGTGGTCAATCACTGTATAGAATTGATCCCTAAGATTCATGTCGGTCTAAAAAGCTTAATAAACAGACGTTGTGAAACTTTTTGAAGAACAAAACCTTGTCAAAAGTAAATATTTTAGCATAGAAGATGCAAAACATATTATTAGATATAGACATATATTTGTATTCTTTCTTCTTCTTCTAAATTTGAAAAAGATAATTTGAATCTTTAACATAATTTACATAGTCATAAAATATACCAAGAATTTGATTGAATAAATGTTATCTACGTTAAGGAACCATATGAGGGTGGGTCTTATATGTGTGTATATATATTATGTTAAAATTTTAAAGTAATTAGAGAATATAATGACCTTGCGAAATTGATAGTGACATACTCCTAATATTATACATGTTCATAGTTTTGTTCAAAAAATCATTTTATCGTGTTTTTTTAGATTAAATTGCACAATTCTAAATAATTTTATTTTTTAATTTGAACTATTTTTTTTAAATTTATATATATATAAACATTATAACCCTGAAATGACACACCGAAACCGAAATATTACATTCCAACTGAAAAACGAAACACCAATCAAAACAATATTTACAAATTGTCTATGAAATAACAAATTTGAAATATCAAATTCGATTCACCGGGATTTTGATTGTAAGTTTATTGATCAACATAACACAGATTTATAACACAAAAATGCTCCATACAAATGGGATTATCCTTTTTAAAAATTATAAAAATCAGAGTTATCATTAATCAGAGATCAAAATTGTTATAAACAAAAATTGTTTTCCGACCTTCAACCATATCCTAATGAGTTTTGAAAAACAAAGGTCGAGAACCGTCTATATATAAAGACGTGAAATAACATTCTCACTACCCCCATACCAAACATCATGGACAATTCAATAATTACTCATCGTGTGATAGCCAAAGAGCTTTGAAGTGAAAGGGTCTTTGTTTAACAAGTAAAAACATATGGACTTGGTACTTCTATTTTTCTTCCCCGACAACACAGCAAACAACAATGGGAAAGTGAGCGGAAGCTACGGGTGACTGGTGGATTTAAAAGGCATATATAAAAGACATATTTGTGGTCTACAGTCAAGTCTCCGCAGTTGACAAATGGGAGCATCCGTTAAGGAACCATCTCACCTAAAAGCTTAAGCTTATAGGTGAGGTCCCAGAATATGATTGTATTATACTCTAACACACACCCTCAAGTGAAAGCCCTTTGGGCTTGAAACTTGCACAGACCTACATTACCTTGTGCTTGATTTTTTTATCAAATAGAATGAGGGTGGTGAGATTCGAACTCGTGACCGCTGGGTCAATAAGGCTCTGATACCATGTTAAAGAACCATCTCACCTAAAAACTTAAGTTTATAGGTGAAGCCCCAGAATATGATTGTATTATACTCTATCAGCATCAACCCATTGTTAATTGAGACTTAGTAGTAGACTCATTTTTGATCCATTTAATTACATCGAAATTTACATTTCTGAAACGTACGAAGACCGCAGAGAGAAAGGTATAACCATTGATAAAAAAAAAAAAATTATAGAGAAGTGGTCAATCACTGAATAATACATGGCTCGTCGTCACGGTCAAAATCATAATTTTTTTAATCTAAAAAATAATATCATCAAATGCTTCATGCAAGTTTATTAGATAAAAATGGTTCGTACAAATGGGATTATCCTTTTTAAAAATTAGAAAAATCAAAGTTTTCAACACAAACAACCCTTTTCACTGGCTTCCAAGCAACACCCTCAACCTTATCCTAATGAGTTTTGAAAAACAAAGATTAGAAACCATCTAACTACCCAACTTAATAATATTCATCGTGTGATTACCAAGTAGCTTTAAAGTGAAAAGTCTTACAAACACATCACCACACTAATAATAGACCTAACTTCGTCCTATGATATTAGATAATCCCACGTATTTATTCTAAAAATAGAAATAATATAAGTGTATAGAATTGATTTTTCAAGTAACTTATTATTATACAAAATATAAACAAGTAAACGATGCAGGAATATACAATAATATCATCAACCCACCACAAATCCAACCCCTTTTTGAAAATCCAATTCAACGACAATATCTTTTTTTTCTTTAGTATTTTAAGATCTAGATATTTTTTTATGAAAATCTTTCTAATAATTCTGAACTTACGCAATTCTTCTTCCTATCTAGAACGATTATCCTTCTATAAAATGCAATTTTTTTTATCCAGTAAATGTTTAGCATACGTCCATCGTGATTTATTAGGAAAAAAGAAAGAGAGAAAAATAGATAACTAGCAAGTGGTTAAAATCTAAGAAAGGCCAGTAGTAGAGTTAAAGAAATGATGTCCACACAATCCCACGTGCGAGACGGTGGTGAAGGGGTCATGTAACAATAAGCAGAAACCTCACAATAAAAAGTGGAAAGCCATGTAAGAAAATCAAAGAACCACACTGCTCCTTCATCAGCCAACCCAGAGAGAGCAAGAAAATTAAAAGCTCCCACACCTCCCCCAAAAACATTCTCACCACAGCCAACAGGCCTTGACAGAACCAGTTCATCAAACGCGTGAATTATAAAGCATCGTGTAAAGAATTATCGAGATGGCTGGTGTTCTCCTTTGGGTGATTTGTCCCAAAGAGAATGCCAGTTTTTCTGCAACAACTTTGTATAGTTTGGTCCCTAGAAATCGATTACAAGCAAGAAGCTATAACTCCAAAGGGTGCTCAAGACTCAAATCCTCGACTGGGGTTTATGCTGCAGCTTCCCTTTCAAGTGCAGTGGCGAACCCACCAAGATCTTCAGCGGAGAAGGTGTATGAGGTAGTCCTAAAGCAAGCTGCTTTGGTGAAAGAACAGAAAAAAGAGAGAGCTTTGGATGTTAGAAAAGAAAATGACCAAACTGAGAGTATGACTCGTGGGGATCTGCTGAATGGGGCATATGATAGGTGTGGTGAGGTTTGTGCTGAGTATGCCAAGACCTTTTACCTGGGTATTTGCTCCCTCTTGCTCTCCTTCTCTCCCTCCCCTCCCCTCCCTTTCTCTATTCTTGTTTTCTTACAATTCGTAGTTATCAGAGGGTTTGAGTATCCCAGGACCTTTAACTTACTGTTTTACTACTAATTAAAGACAAAGTACAGTTTTTATTAAAAAAATTGAAGTGAACTGGTTTCAAGGATATAAATATCGTCGTCAAACGTGGAAGTTACAATTCTACAGTTAGAATCTGACCATGTTAGCCTTTCAAAACTTGGCAGTTTGCACATGGCAAGAGATCACTTGACGATTACAATATAACCGTTTTTATTTGTTTAATTATCTATCTTCCATCTCTTTTTCATTTTTAAATTGAAGTTTTTGTTTCCTCGTAGAATAGCCCTTTGTTGCTACTTGCTAAGATAATGGAAAGGCAATAAGAAAAGTTAATTTGCTTTGCTTTTCTACTTTCCTTCTGTTCTCCTTTCTCTTGTTGTGGAAACGATTGAAAAGGCTAATGGCTTAAAAATAAAGAAGGTTGAAAAGGGCTCTATAGAGTGACAGCAATATCATGGCATTATACTAAAGATAATGATTTTAGCACAGATAATGTTCCCTTTTATTATTATTTTTTTATGGTTCATTGAATTCAAAACTCATCGTGAGATATTGAATATAACGAGTAATGTTTACCAGGGGGGGTTTGGAGCAGGAACATGAGAGTGTTCAGATCCGTGGAATTAGGACCTGAAATGTCAAGTTAATAATGTTGGTCAAATTGGAATTTAGTTTTATGTTATAATCAAGTTTCTTACCTGCAATATTCCAACTTCAGGCACATTACTAATGACACCTGAGCGACGGAGAGCTGTCTGGGCAATTTATGGTATGTATGTTGCGCTCTCTTTCAGATTGTTAGTCCATCTTGTTCCTTTGCATTTGTGCTCCCTATGGTATGTATGTGTAGGTCATTGTAGAATTCTTGTGCAATCACAATGGCCGCGAAACACTTTTATGTAAAAATCCTGGAGAACTTGTCTGTTTACTTTTGTATCTGCTCTGAAGTGTGGTGCAGGAGGACTGATGAGCTTGTGGATGGCCCTAATGCACCACATATCACACCCAAAGCTCTTGACAGATGGGAGCAAAGGTTGGGTGAACTTTTCGAGGGTCGCCCATATGATATGTACGATGCCGCTCTATCAGACACTGTCTCCAAGTACCCTGTTGATATACAGGTAAAACTTAAACCGCAATGCTAAATAGCCAGCATGCTTTTGAATATATTCTGCACTATCTATTTGTGTGAAAAATCATCAACCCCAATTGATTGGAAATCCTCTCGTGCAGCCCTTCAAGGACATGATACAAGGAATGAGAATGGACTTGAAAAAATCGAGATACAAGGACTTTGACGAGCTTTACTTGTACTGCTATTACGTTGCCGGGACAGTGGGGCTAATGAGTGTTCCAGTAATGGGAATAGCACCGGAATCTAAGGCTTCCACAGAAAGTGTATACAATGCGGCTCTGGCCCTTGGGATAGCTAATCAACTAACCAATATACTCAGAGATGTTGGAGAAGAGTAAGCTTAATTATAATACAATCCTGATTCGAATTGCCAAGTAGAATTCTTATTAAGCAAAGAATTAACATCCTATAAATTTGTGAATACTGAGAATGTTGGCTGGTCCTTGTCAGTGCTAGGAGGGGAAGAATATATCTCCCACAAGATGAGCTCACTCAAGCTGGCCTGTCCGACGAAGACATATTTAACGGGAAAGTGACAGAAAAATGGAGGATTTTCATGAAGGGGCAAATAAAGCGTGCAAGAATGTTCTTCGACGAGGCCGAGAAGGGTGTTGCAGAACTCAGTGATGCTAGCAGATGGCCGGTATGGGCATCTTTGTTGCTATATAAGCAGATATTAGATTCTATTGAAGCGAATGACTATGATAACTTCTCCAAGAGAGCTTATGTGGGGAAAGCAAAGAAATTTGCATCATTGCCTATAGCCTATGGCAGAGCACTCATGGGTGGTGGTTCTAAACTCGCCAAGCCAACAAGGAGTTGATCATTTCGATTTTTTTTTTTCACAAGTGAAACTAAAAATACCTGGTGTTGGTTTTTGATTTTTGCAATGTACAAGTTGTAGAGCACTACATGTAGCATTTGAATTTGATTACTATTTTGTAATTGAAAAAAAAATAAGAATTAATAGAAATAGAGAGTACATGTTTTTATGTATTTTCTATCAAATTTATTTTCTATTTATCATTTCTACAAGAGGAAACCAATCAAACACAACTTTATTAATCTATAATTACATTTTATATTAAATAAAAAAGTATTCTTTGTATAGTTTCCATGAATCATATACACTGTGGAGTTTCTCTTCTTCTTCTTTAAGATTTTTAATCTAGTCTTATTTTTTCCTTTCAATTTCATTTTTAGTAAGCTCTTTTTTACTGTTAATTTTATTATTTTTCCTCGATCTTACTCTTCTAATTTTTCTTATAAGCTAGCAAAATGATTTTTTAGCTGGTCAAATCTATCAAGTAACACCTGATATGATTTAATTTTAAATTTGAATTAGGGTTTAATTTTAAATGTGGGTTAAAGAAGGGGTAAATATATAGATTTCTAAATTGAATTTAATAATAATATCAACTGATTATCTATAATTAATTTTTTTTATGAAAATGTTTTACTCTCTCGTGCTACAGATGTATCCTATTCTTTCCTTAAACTTTGTGGGCTTTTATCCACACCGAAGCAGAATGGCTTTCTTCTCACCTGGGTTTCTCCTTGCTTACCCATGCCCATTATATACTCCAATATCCACTCCAAATTTTTGAAAAACAAGCCTCTGTTTTAGCTTTGAACATCGAGGCGACTCGTTATCTCAATTCCGTTGTTTTAGTTTTGAAACTTTTCGGCGTGGTTGTATTATATATATATATATATATATATATATATATATATATATATATATATATATATATATATATATATATATATAAATAGTTTAAATTTAAAAATAAAATTATTTAGAATTGTTTAATTTAATCTAAAAAAATATAATAAAATGATTTATCTCAATTCGGTTGTTTTAGTTTTGAAACTTTTCGGTGTGATTGTACTATTTAAGTGTATACACACACACATATATGATTATAAATAGTTCAAATTCAAAAATAAAATTATTTCGAATTGTGTAATTTAATCTAAAAAAATATAATAAAATGATTTTTCTGAACAAAATTATGAACATATTTAATATTACGAGAATATCATCATCAATCTCGAAAGGTCACTACATTCTCAGATTGCTCTGAAATTTTAACATAATATATATAAATACGTCAATAGACTCCTCGTAAAATGTTATCTCAATCTAACGATCGGATTAAGAGATATAATTTATATTGTAAAACTATTCATTATTTAAAAAAAATATTATTTGGCCAAAACAGAATGGGCGGTGTTAAGGAACCATCTCACCTAAAAACTTAAGCTTTTAGGTGAAACCCCATAATATAATTTATATTACTCTCTAACACATACCCTCAAGTAAAAGCCTTTTGAGCGTGAAACTTGCACATAGGAGCACACTACCTTGTGCTAGATTTTTATCAAATAAAATGAGGGTAGTGAAATTCAAACTCGTGACCTCAACAAGACTCTGATACCATGTTAAGGAACCATCTCACCTAAAAGCTTAAGCTTTTAGGTGATACCCCAGAATATGATTTATATTATTCTCTAACAGGTAGAACGAAACTGGAACCTTCTGACCGAAACTTGGGCAAAATTTATGGAATGAGCTGAAATTTTAAACGAGGTAAGAACTACATTGTTTTATCCTATATTTTTAATTAATATAAAATATTTTTGCCGTTGAGACCAAAACAAAACAAAATCAATAACAATGGCTACAATCCGTTTTGAATATCAATTTCTTATATATTATATACCGACTAAGAGGAAGGGAAAAACAGTATGTGATGTCGTGGCAAAACTATGTCTACGTATCCAATTTGACATTGATAGAACTCGACTTCATGATATCTCTCTTTTTCTTGATTTGCTTCCAACATTGACAGGCCAGCTTAGACAATCCAGAATAATTCAACGAAACTTGTGTCAGGACCCTGTTTATATTCAACGAGGAATAGCTCTGGCCTTTAGCTGCTCGTTTTAAAGCAAAAACTAGCTGCTCTCAGCCATTAACTTTGAAGGATTCGAGAAGACAAGATCTAGCTTTAGCTTTTAGCCTTGAGGTAGTTTGACGATCAATGGGATTGAGATGTTAATTAAGCTCTCCAACGTATAGCAATATGTATAAAAATAGATTTCTATGTGGGGGAATTTGGTCACATTACGCACGGAGCCTGCCATTTACTTGTTATTGATGCAGATGTTGTTAGTAAGAATAAAATATGAAATCCCAGTAGTTAATTGTTTTTTTAAACTACTCTTTTGACATTTTTGTTATTATGATCACGTAATTGATTGGATGAATCTTTATCACCCTGCCTACCCGGAAATCTGCTCTTGATTTTATTCAATAGCGTGCTTGATTATCATCAACATACCTTAACCTCCGGCCATTAATCTAAAAACTTAAGTTATTAGGTGAGGTATCGGAATATAATTTATATTATTTTTTAATATTTTATTTTCAAGTGAAAGTTTTTTGGGCTTGAAATTTGTACAAATCTACACTACCTTATGCTTAATTTTTTATCCAATAGAACGAGAGTGATGAGATTCGAACTCGTGATCACTGGGTCAACAAGGTTGTGATATCATGTTAAAGGATCATCTCACTTAAAAACCTAAGCTGTTATGTAAAATCTCGTAATATTATTTATATTATCTTGTAACAAATATCAACGTTAGACATCGAAAACATATAATCACATGATTTTCCAATGTTAGTTCAAGCGCAAAAATAAAGATGGTCCTTTTCTTTAAAGGTTTTTCAAGATATCAGATCAAGAACTCCGTAGCCATAGGAATTACTCTCTGATTCTTCAATATCAAAACTGCTTTTATCAGATTAAAGTTTCCAAGCAAATGAATCAATGGAATCTTCACGATAATCTTATATGAAATGCACAGAAATGAGCAGCAATCTTTTTGAGGAATGAAAGATAGTCAACTACAATTTATCAGATATGGGCATCAATCAAAACTTATCTTGAAATGAAAACTATATTCGTCAAACTAAGAACAAGAAAGCAACCCATAGGAGAGAGAGAGAGAAAGAGAGAGTGAGGAGAAGAAGTCAATATTATCAACTTCTTAACAATGGACATTTTCAATCCCAAAACAAAAGCTTTCAGCCTTCTATTTCAAGATAAAAGCAGGGCATGCAGTTGAGTAGAGGAGAGTGGGTCTGCGTGAACCGTGGGCTGTGTGGGTGATGAGAGAAGATTGATGAAAAAAAACAAGGGATGCAGTCTTCATTAGAAATGCTTTTTAATGTGTTCTGTCAAAAGATTCATCATAGCTAAAACTGTCCAATTGCACGCCTGATCAGGTTTCAAGGATAAATCTGAAGGGCAAATATTCTCAGCAATATATTGAGGAAAGAAATGTAAACTTTCATCGTCACGTCGAGTCATTACTTATACACAAGAATTGAGGGGCAAACTTTCATCAGGCTGGAAGAGGAGAGAAAGAAAATGAAGATTAAGAATCTTGTATATATCGGGTGATCTTGGCACTGATTAATTTATATATTAATAATACAGACAGACAATCGTGCACTGATTTCTTTTTCTTGCTTTCCAATTCTTTCATCCATACAATTTATCTCCCTATATATTGACTAATTTGTAACAATAGCATGTTCTTATCATAATTTTATTTATAATTAAGATTAAGAAAAAAACAGAGAGAGGAGCTTCCAAGATTCCCTTTGACTGAAAATTATAATAATAATAAGAGGATTAGCAACTTGATACCTCAATGTGGTGTGTGCATCAGCTTTGGTGACTAATATATCTATCTACATTAATTATTAATTTAGCATCGTTTTCGAGTTAATTAAGAAAATAAAAATTTTCCCGTCACTTCAACAAAGAATGGTAAACTTCCACCCCTTCACTGTCTGTATGCGTGCTGGTCTTTTGGCCAAAATTATAGTGAAAACAATCTTCCAAATCATAAATATATAGTTAATTATAGTAATAATATAATACAAATTGAAGGAGGCAAACGTCGTGATACACACCCACCCACCCACCCAGGTATCCCATATATCGGCTGCTCCTCCCGATAAATGCAGGCGCTTCCCGGGTTTGAATTATGTTCTCACGCACACCTTGCTGGTTAACGTGAGAGGCTTTCTTTTTCTCTGTGTTGGCAAATTTGGATCCATTTTTTTCGTGTAATTAATTTACGTGCATGGGATCGAAGGGTACCCGCCCGCATTCATCCATCGATCTAGCGGTCAAGATCCTGCAAAAGAGAAGAACGGTTGGATGATAATTGACAGGGACGGTTCATTGCATACCATGTATCTTTAATGCACCGGAATGTTTTCAAGCACGTGATGAACAAGAAATTGCAGGGGGTGAGCCAAGCTGCTGCTTCTCCTTTTCTTGCATATTGAAATTCGAGAGAGGGTGGTGCCGAACACGGCAGCCACAAGACGGATGATTAGATGGGTCCAAAAAGTTGGCACCGTCTTTTATTGGCATGAAGTTGATAGGTTAAGATCACGGCTTGATATTATTACACTTCACTATTTTTATTTTAAAAATATTTTTTATTTATTTTAAATTTAATTATTTTGGTATTTTAAATTATTTTATATACTAAAATTATAAATAAATAAAATTATTCAATAATTTTTTAAGCAAAATAAGATATTTTTTATAAAATAACTATTATCACATCAGCTTTGTCAACACTATCTTTTTATCCAAAAAAGTGCCATGTAAGTTAAAAGACGAAGAAAAATTCCATAGATGCATGTACTTAGGCTATGACCACAAGCGCTTTTGATAAAAAACTAATCATTGAACTAATTTATATTAACTTTTGTCTCTTACTAAATCAATTTTGATGAAGCATTTCCTTTAAATAGAGTTTTTTCATTATTGTTTATTAAACTTAATATTTAAAAATCCTGTGATGGGCTATCTATTTTGAAAGATATATATGATTTATATAATGTGAGATTCGTGTTTCTAACTGGACGACTACGTTTTAATGACTTCAATGCTATATTAGATTTTGATATATAGAAGAGTTTATTTTTTATTCAAGAAATTTAAATAAGTCAGCTGGTAGGTGATTTACTTTCAACTTTTATATATATACTTGTTATAAACTTCATTGTAATCAATCAATTACATAAAAATAGAAGTAGCAAATCATTTAGCAGGATGACTTTTAATTGCTGTTGACGTGTCCAATAAATTCTTTAGCAAAACTATTGGATGGCGACTCCAAAGAAATTATAAGGAGAACAGTCTACTCCAATCGATCTACCGTACGTGGTTTTGTTCGGGTCAAACACAATGTATATTGCAATCGCTATGAATATTCATGGAAGGTTATATTCTAAAAATCAAATGAAACAGTGCTGAGAAACTATATATTTTAATTAATATAAAGTTTCATATAAATAATCATGGTACCCTGGAGGGAAAGGACTTGTTTCAATTTACACAGAGTTCATTACCAGTACTAAATAAAAAGAGAACAAGTTTGAACAGAAACCTAATTACATGCTTTAAAAAAAAAAGTCTCTGGTCTCAGACGACAAACACATGTTTCTTTCCTTCTTTTGTATGTTGGAGGCAGATATGCGTTCATATTCAAGGGTAGACGTTACCTGCATACAGTTTTATAGGCGTCTCGGGTAAACATTCTGGATCGATAGAGAGTAGAAGCTATAGCTAGCCATGGATACTTCCCAGAAAAATGGAGCAAGGCGGTACAAAAAATCTGAACATCCACGCCTCCGGTGGACTCCTGAGCTCCATGAACATTTTGCTGAAGCTGTTGACCGCCTCGGTGGAAAATACAGTAAGTTGCTGCTTTGATTTATTTTCTTAATATGAAAACTATGTACAGAGTACTGAAAGGAAGATCAAAGGATTCTTTGTTCCTTTTTTGTTCCAGACATACTATATATAGAAACTCCATTTAATTTATGGCCAGCCCTTTTGTTTTTTCTTGCCCTAAATCTGCATGCCCTAGGAAAAAAAAAATCTGGGTGGATCGATCGTGCATACATAGTTAATTAAGATCGATCTGTGCTCTTCTCCAGTACTGATTATATGTGGATATTATGATGTTGATCATTCTCAGAAGCGACGCCTAAGCGAATTCTACAGACGATGAGCGTGAAAGAACTGAAGATTTCTCATATCAAAAGCCATCTCCAGGTATCATGTCTCTCAAATCAGCTAAAATAAATTTAATTATGAGTGTTTTTTGGTAGATAATTAACTCAATATCGATGCTACATGATGATATCTCCCCATCTCGAGTATGATATCTATACAAAAACAACTCATTTTGGAGATTGGACATGTTGTGTTGTCATCCACAGAATTTCACTGCGATAAGAAGGATAGAAAAAGAAAAATCAAAGACCCATTATTTTCTGATTCATGAACATAGAGAGGAATCTAAGATTTAATGCCGGCCTTGTTAATTTGCCACGTTTTGTACTGTATCTGCATGTGGTCGCATGGCAAAGAATTTCTGTTCTTCTTGTATGGATAATCTTAACTAAGAAAAGGTAAGCATGGTTAGACACTAATTAAACAGATTAGGACAGGATGTCAAGCCAACTAGAACACATAATTAACATGCATAATCATGAGTTGAGTATACTAGGTTTTCCCTTATCTTCAAGATTGAACTCTGGTTTTGACAGATGTACAGAAGCATGGACAGTCCCATGAAGGAGCCTCTGCAAGCAGAAAGAATACTACATTATGACATGGGAATGTCCTCAAGTTTCTCCTCTCAGAGGTAAACATGCTTTATTGTCTTCTTATCGATTGCAAAGAAAATATATATATATTTCAGCACAAGTTAATTTCACTCATAAAGCCTTAATCTTGTGAGATACACGTAAGAAAATGTTTTTTATGGTAATAATCGGGGCTAATATGTCCTATTAAATTAAACGAGGTACAGTAGATTCAATCAGGTCATAATACAATAAAATATAAAATTCTAAAGGTGGTTCAACTAGAACATCCGACTCTCTGTCTAACAAATCTCTAATTGACCCATAATTAGCCAATCAATCAGCCACACAATTGGCCTCCCTATAAACATATAAGGTTTTAACCTCTCAATCCCTGCCCAACATATCTTTAATATGTATAGTGAGATTCTAATTTCTATCCATACTTACTTTATCTTCATTGATAAGTTCAATTACAACAAGAGAATCGTTCTCCAAAATCACTTATTCCTTGCAAATCTTACTATCCAGGAACTCATATATTCCGAATTACTCCTCCAACACCGGTCATGCCACACCTGGATTTCCTTTACTAAGAAAACATTATCATCTATACTTTTATTGCTATTGGGTAATTAATGTTATGTTTTTCTTCTTCTTATTTACTTTTTTTAAAAAAATATTTTTTTGAAATCTTCTTCTCCACCTTTTCTTCTAATGAATTAAATTCCTCTTCAAGTGTCCCTCGTGAAAATCCTTATTTTACAACCTTTTTTTTGTAATGAATAAATCAATTTGCTAGTGTTATCACATATCTTGAGGCGTTGGATGATGCAGAAAATACATCATTTTTATGAATAAATACATCTTTAATTAAACAATGAAATATATTTCATAATATCATCGTCAATGAGAAGTCATCATTTTTATCTACGAGTGATCTGGGTTGGTTGAAAACATTTCCATGCTGTCTGTGTATCGAAGGCTACTGCAAGGTGAGTGCTTAATACAATTAGAATGTCAGGGGTCTGATTCAAAATGTGATCATAGGTTTTCTGATGAAAGCAATGGAATCCTACAAGCAAAAGAAGGAGGTGGTGACCCGGAGCAACAGGTACGAACACGTATACATCAGATCATAAGGAATTAGATAATTGATCATAGGTCATTTTACAGTGATTCTCAAATTTCACACATGTCGAGTGGTTGATTTCATAGATGATCAAGTGTAGTGTCGGTGAATATACTATAAACTATGTTTGAAGTTTTTCTTTTTTGATATTGACGAGGTTTGCAAGGGAACTTGTTAATACAACTGTTAAAAAAATATTTCATCTAAGAACTTAAGTTGTTAAGTGAGGTCTTAAAATATAATTTCTATCATTTTTTAACAAGCTCTTTCAAGTGAAAATCTTTTGAGTTTGAAACTTGCACATATCCACACTATTTTGTGCTTGATTTTTATTAAATAAAATAAAAATGGTGAAATTCGAACTCGTAACTGTTAGGTCAATAAAGTTCTGATACCATATTAAAGAACCATCTCATCTAAAAGCTTAAACTGTTGGATGAGGTCCCAGAATATGATTTATATTATTATCTAGTAATAATTCCTTATTAAAATGGCTGTCAAATCCCAACGATGCTGTTCCTGTGGCATTACATTATCGATCAATTACAAAATTGGCGTAATCTTTGCAGGATTCAGGCACAAGCTTTGCTGTTAGTAAGTCCAGGGAAGAGATTATTGACAGGCTACCAGCTGAGACTTGCGAGCTCTCACTGTCTTTCACCCCATCAATGGCGTGCTGCACCACCGAAGAAAGAGAGCTATGGCCATTAATTAACGATCAGCATCATCGTGAATATAATTCAGCAATAAACGGACAGGATCTCCAGTTTGAGAGCAGTCACATAAACTTAGACCTGACCATCTGAACATGGTACGTACCCCATCTTCTTGTAGAATTAATTCATATATATGTAGCTCAAAGTGACAGAGAAGTAGAGATATATCTTGAATTTTAATCATGTAAGTGACAAAATAAACGATCGAGTGCTAGTCAGGGACTGAACATTGGTGAAACAAATTCTTTTTTTTGATTAATGTAAATATCCAGACGAAGGTTCTTCATTTATTGTGACTTGTTTCTCTGATCAATGACTTCACCTATCAAGGTTCTTCATTAAAATGATTGTAGTGTATCGTATACCAATTATCCAGTGATTTATATAATCAATCATCGTTGGGGTATAATAAAATAATGAAGAAACAAACCCTGGTGTTGATGTTAGAAAACATCTAGCACGGATCATGTTCACTCAAATGTGCATAGCTGAGAGTGGAAGGAAAAGTGAAGGTATTTGTGGGATTCAAAGAAATGTTCTTTGCTTGAGCCCCATTATTAAATAGAAGTGTAGAAATTAGGGTTTACGTTTTTATTGTCAGGCATGTAATATAGAAAAATAGTTGAATAAAAAAAAGGCAAAAAGGGAATTGCAGTAGGAGAGGGAGAGATACAGTTTGTTTAACAAGAGAGAGGAGGAGGGAGAGTCACAAACCAATTCAAGATTCTTTTATTTACAGGAAAACTAGACTAGAAATTCAATGCATATATTTTGCAATCTAATGTTTGTTTTTCCAGTAATTCCCTCACCTACCCCAATGTTAACAAGTGTTTGTTTGTTAACCACAGTAATAATAACAACAACAACAACAACGATGATGATGATGATGGTGCATCTAAACACATTTGTTTAGATGTATTAAAAAGATATTAAATAGGAAAATCATGTTGTGTTCTAAGAAAATTGAGGACACTTATTAAAAGGGATAAAAAAATCAAGATTTTAGAGCATAGATTTTTTTAAAAAATTAATAAAAACACAAATTAAGTCAACTCGGATCAACTTGTTATACTCATAATCTTGATCATGATATTACAATTATCCTGTATTAAATAAATAAATAAATAAATAAATAAATAACTCAAAGCTTAATTTTCAATATTGAATGATAAAATTAAAAAATATTAAAAAAGTGGCTAAAAAAACACAATCCAAGTCAATTGGAGTTAATTTGGTAAATTCATAACTTGGCTAATAGAGTAAAAATTAATTTATAGAAAATAAATCAAAAAATAATTATGAAACCCCACTTCCAATAAATTTAATGTCAGAGGTTAAAATAGAAATCAAAATCATGAAAAGGTTAAATATGTGATGTGGTTATAAAATGAAAATAAAAGGTTAAATCTGTGATGTGGTTATAAAATGAAAAAAAAATCATAAAAGCCAATAAAAAATAATTATGAAAGCCAACCTCTAAAAATCTAATATTTAAGCCAATAAAAAATATTGAAGGGTTAAATCTGTGATGTGGTTAAATCTAGTACTTTGATAATTATTTTTTGTGAAAACAATTGGCACGTTCATTACACGCGTTAGTTACTCCATCATATTTGAACAGTGCATACTTGATTCTGATGGCCATTTGTCTCAGCTGGCACGTGCACTCAACGAACCTTTATTTTTCTCTTTTCTTTCATCTTCTCCTTAATTTTTCGCTCTTCCCTTTAGTTTTTCAAATTATCCTTTCAATTTTTCTTTTCTTTTAATTCAATCTCTTTTTTTATTTAAAATAAAATTAGCTTGCTTGACTTAATTGGGCGAGTAGTATTTTTTATTTATTTAAAAAAATACTTGCAACAAATTAACTTTGTATCTTTAAAAAAAGAGAGTGTAACCTCGTAACAAAACGCGGGCATTTACAACCCGAAGGGAGAACATAGTAATTTACAGACTACTTGCGAGGGATGGCAATTCCAGAACACGTCGCGACCTTCACAGTTTGGAGAAGTAAATTCCCTGCTGTATACCTGATTTCAACACTCATTTCATCACTCGCTATAATACTTCAAGGTTCAGGCTGCTCTGATCCATTTTAAAAGTTGTATTAACAGAGTAAAGCCAGTTAAATATGCACACATTTGCATGCATAGTTTCTATACAAACACACCTTCGATGTCAGTACTGATCCATATCCAATTTCTTCTTGAGAATTGGATCTACATCCATTGGTAAACAAAACGAAAATTCCAATGAAAACACATACTTTTTTTACAACGCTTCGAATCGTGGAAAGACCATCTACAGGTGTGCATGTGCACGATAGAGGGCGAGAGACGACACGAAATACACACCCGGCACGCAGCCTGAGTTGAGGTATACATAGCCTACTTGTTTGTACAACTCCGGTCAGATATGTTACTCAGTGCTGCTTTGCTAATGTCTTTTTCATTCCCTTGAAAATCTTCCAGAACCACATCAGGTTCATGACAGATAACACTACTGGCACTACTAGCACTATGAGTTGTCCAAAGGCGTGCATTTGTTTGACCTGTGGGGAGGGAACAACAACGGTAATTAACGTGCAAATTTTACTCATCAAGGAAGCATTGACTCATCGAGAGGTAAAAAGAAAATGTAGCCATCAAGGAAGAATTTCCAACATAAATCACCAAAAAATCAGCTTAGATGCGTTGCTCGTGTCTATTTGTGAGAAATTACTACACAAGTAAAATGCAGTCATTCTTTCTCTTTCGTGGTGTTCTTCTTTTCAAAGGGCGTTGTTCCTAAGCTGTTTGGGATATGGCAAGATGAAGCACTTCTTTAGATCTGACAGCAAAACAAATCAGTCTCCTTCCCATTTTATACGGCACAAAAAACCTCTTCTAAGTTCTGGTGGAAACGAGGTTGCTTGCAACATGATGTTGCATTCCTCTCAACTCAACTAAGATTCACTAGTTGCTTGTGATCACTCTTTTGAATTTCGTTCTTGTTGTCAAAATTAAATTCAACTAGTTATGTTTTATATTGTTATCAGTTATGCTTCCCATATTTCCGTCACACAGTCAGGATCAGGATCATGATATGGAGAAGTTTTGCAGGTATAGTTATTACCTGATCTTGGTACAGGGAGATATGGTAAAACAAGTAGATAAACAAGAGTATCCTAGCAACCTGCACATAGGCATAATAGTTAATAAGCATGTTAGAAATTCGTAGTGCAGATTGGGTGTTTATTCCAATTCAAGCTTCACAATTTACTTACAAACCATGCGAAGAATATCACAACCCCATTTACTAGATATGCTTTAGACCTCTTCATTCCAGCTATGTCAAGATACCTTCACGAAACCAAGCTGGGCATCACAGTCAATCACAAAATCACAATACTTGGCCATTGAATTAAAATAGAAAATTACCATCTCAAATTGATTCCAGGAGTAGTTGTCTCAGAGATAAGAACCATGCAGGTGTAAAGTTGCCCCTCCCCGGTCAACATAGAGTAGGCCACAGCAATCATGGAAAAAAAGTGATGAATCACCTGGCATAACGATGTTATCATCGTTTCCATGATCAATTCCAAATTAATGAAAACTTCCAAGTTGACATGTCTCATCAAATAGGTCATGCTTGCAAAGAAACAAATATACTAATTGAGGACAGGGGGAAACATGAAGTGTTGGGCTTAATTAATCTTTGCACAAAGGAATCTGTACTTACATATTCCATCCCACCGAGAGAAGGATAAAACCATATAATCATCCCAAGGTCAGAGATGAAATAACCAACAGAAACCTGTCAGTGTCACATCAAAGAATGAGATGAAGGATGCATAGCACAGCAGAAACTGGTATTACTAGGCAAACAGAAAGCATCAAATCCAATAGAAACTGTGAAAATGTTTTTGATGACATGGGCATCCAGACTTTTGGCTAGACTAATCTCTTGGGTACAAGATGCTCCACCACATGTAACAGATAATTTTTTCACAAAGCCACAGGAATGGCAATCAAGAGGTACTTGCAAGCGATGAAATTCCACCATCAACAATATAAGCAGGTATAAGAAGGTAATCGAATGTGCTTTAGAAGTATGCCCCCACTTCCATGTATGTGTACTATCATGCAGATCAAAGAAGTTAGAGTCCTTGAAGACATAATCTTAATTCTTACATGGTAAAATCCATGTTTACAGGATTAGAAATCAAGTAAGAGAATATGATAAAAATCTTCGACAAGGGCACTCCATAGAGTGATAAGTTGTGCTATACATCAAATAGTCCTGAAAGTTAATGGATGATCTAAAATGTAAAGACGCGTGGTGCCAATAACATAGAACATTTTCTTTGTTCTCCATTCAAAAGTTAACTAGCTATAAGGGACCGGATATTTTCCTATTGATAAGTATGGCTTCAATATACAAGTGCAGGAGCTGGCAAACTTTTCCACGGCAGAACCATTTCGTCTATAATCAAAGCACCCCAGACAAAGGGGGCTCAACTGGGTGTTCTGGAGAGCTGTGAGCAAACTAGGATCTGAGATAGAAAAGAGTGTTTTGTTATCTTTCAAAATAGGTTGCCAATATGACCATCAGTTTCTTCATTTTACAACATCAAACAGGACTCACAGAACAATTTCCAAACAAACTCTGCTCAAGGAATTTTGCCTTCCAGTATTCCCTTGTGCTAATAGACAATTTGCCTTGGATCATCTCTTTCCTATCACTCGAGCACAATGCCATAAACACAAATTCTATAATATCACCTTCAAGACATGGACAGCTTTCCCACCTTCAGACGCTATGCCATTCATCTGTTATTTTCACTTGTGACGAGGATATTTTAACAGACATGAACTATTAGGTCTAAAACAAGAAAATTTTGACCCTGCTGTGCGAGAAGGAAATTGTAGGCTGATTCCTCACTACCATTGCATAACTACAACAACACCAACATTCCTCAACATCTCCAAAATTCAATGCAGTTTTAAAGCTTAAACGTACACATATACTTAATGCCAAGGATAAACAAAAGCAATCTGGAGCGTCCTTACCCCCAATGCAAATGTAGACTGTGCAGAACTCTGAAATGTAACAAGGTCACCGTGAATTTGATCAGAGAAAAGATCAGAGCAAAACACGAAGTACAGTGACATCGTTGCAATGAAAACAGCATGAAAAGTGGATATAGCGCTGCATTGATAGTCGTAACAAAGTTATTAGAACTCAAAACAAAACGCAATAAGAACATTAACATCAATCGAAAAGAATCAATCACCGGTTGTTCCATTCAATACGTTGCAATTTCGTGAGGCTGGAATAGCTCTTAAAGTAAACATCACTGAACAAGTCGGTAAGATCATATACCTGACAAGGATCAAACAGAAATATGATCCAAAAACTGAAGCAAAAAAGAGCAAAACTTGTGTGTTTTTTTTGGTATGATCAAGAAAAGCATACCATCTTGCAAGCAAAAATGCCACCTATAATAGAAGTGTACGGAATCAAATGATCGGCTAGTAAATATTCCTTCAACAGCAGCTCAGCATGATTTTGGTAAGATTTCATCGCCATGGCAATCATTTTATCCCAGCGGAAATATTAAACCTCTCCTGCCTAAGACACAGCAATTAAAAAAAAAACATTAAGAAAACTGCAAATTCGCAAAGATGTTGAACATACACTCAAGACAAGTGGAAAAAAGGGGGATTTTCTTGTTCAGCCAAGCCAAGCCAAGCCAGAAAAAAGAAAGGTAATCTTAATTTTGTTGCTGCTACTTGTCATTTATCACCTGTGATCAGTAGTGTATTACTTGTCCGCAAATAATAATACTTATTTTAAAAAAAATCAAAACAAAAACATCCTTAATCGCTCCAAGCGCAGAGAGTAAGAGGATCACACTTTTAACACAGAAAAACCTATGGACTCGCGTGTTAGAGCGACAGAAGTTTTGTTCCTTTCCCGAGTAAAAGCTGGAAAAACAGTGAGCGGGTGTGCTGAGTAAAGAAGTAGAGAAATGGAAAAAACGGAAAAAAGACAGTCTGTCGTGAATAATATAAAGAGAAGAAGAAGAAGGAAGAGAGGCTTCGGGTGTGTTCATATAATTTTCTTACCTGAATCGGGAAATATCGCCGGATGTTGCGGACGAGCTTTTGTTGAACCGTTTATGTGTGCGTTTGGGTAACAGGGAGAGAGAGAGAGAGATTATTATTATCTTTCAACACAATTAATAACACTGGGAAATTTGTTAGGATGAGCTATTATTTAATTTAAGGATACCGTATGCTGATAAACGAGGGAAAGGACCAATCGGAGCTAACCTCCGGCTGCACGTTACGCTAACTTTTTCACACCTGAAATGAGGGTGGACTGGTTGAGAAGCTTCCTACTGGCCTTGGAATTTTTAAGCCTTTCTTTTCTTTTTCTCTTGACTTCATACTTGGCAACAATCAATCTTATATGACAAGGTTTTCAATGAAAGCGTATATAATTTTATTGAAACTATATACAGTTTTATTTTTTCATGTGTATAATAGGATATTTAAAATGATAATTAAAAAGCTAACCGGTATATTATAATAAATTAATTGATTATCATATGCATCAATAAATAAATAAATAAGTCGATGTAGCTTGTTCGACCAAGCGATCAAATTAAAAAAATAGGGATTTGGTTAAATTTGAAAGCAAAAACTACCTTATATTTTAATTTTGTCACTAGCAAATAAATTTAAAGTAATTAGATATTAATTTTACAAATGAAGAACACGACAAAAAACACTAATCTGCTTTACTTTGCGAGCGGTGTTTATACAAAATGATAAACAATCAAATTAATCTGTGTTCATCGAGGGGCTTTTCAAATGTTTTTCCCTGTAGATTTTTTTTTGTTTACCTTTTAATTTGATTGTTTTTTTGTTTTAGCTCAAAACTTTTCTTGTTTATGTTCGAGTCTTTGAGTTAAAACATAAAACAATTAATTATAAGGTAAAACAATAAAATTTATGCAAGGTCCATCGTCAATTTTGATTTTCTGTCTCCCAAATAATAAATTCAAAGAAAACAACTACTCTATATTCGATAAAGCACATAGTTCTGCTTCAGACTACCTAGAGATGATGTCCGTTTATAGCGTAGTAGTTATTGTTTTTTTAAATATTCTTTTTTCTAACAAAAAAATTATATGTATTAACTTTTTCAATGTGTTTTTATATATTAAAAAATTATATAAATCAAAACTCATTGATAACGTATATGATCAAATAAATCGAGAGCTGTATTTGTTGATAAACAAGAAAAAAATCATTAATAATAGCTAAAAATAAAATTAGAATAATCAACAACATGTATAGATCATGATCTTATGTTATTACACCAACGAGTAATGGTAAATATTAAGAAAACATGTTAATAAAAAACTCCAAAAATATTATATATTTTGTTGGAACAATGAATCTAGAGGATATTATTTTGTATTCTTGGAGTTTTTTATTATCATGTTTTCTTTTATGCTTAGCATTACTCTATACAAACAACCTAGGTTGTTAACAACATTGATGACGGATGCCCTTTAAAAATTACTCGTAAGAATCCTGGAAGGAGAGAAGAAAGATTCTAGTACTTTCTCCTGGCCTTGTATGTTACACCGCTTTTCGGAGAAGACGAGGACGAAGAAGACGATGTGCGGCCAGGTCTGTTGTTGTTCTCCATGTCCTTGTAAAACGCCTTCTGCACATCGTCTTTGAGCTCCATGAAGCGCCTCTTCTTGGTTTTCTGCTCTTCTGGAGTGCCCTTGTCGAGGAAGATGGCGTCAGGCATATCGTCGTCCAGAAACTTGTCGAGCACTTCCGAGCAGTGAGGGAAATAGCGACGACCCGTCTCCACTGCCATCAACGAAAGAAAATTCAGCAAATGTTTATACAAATCCTCACTTGTATAAAAAACATCATTCCTCTCGTTCTTCTTCTTCTCTAACTCACTCTTATGTCCGTCTTTGCTTGTTTAATCTCTATCAGATACATGAAAAATAATTGATATATAAATATTGTTTAATAGGAGAGCTCCTAAAAGGTGTGTCTTTTGAGATAACACTAAATAAAAAAACACCATTCCTCTCGTTCTTCTTCTTCTTCTTCTTCTTCTTCTTCTTCTTCATCTTCTTCTTCTTCTCTAACTTTGTTCTTGTATTTCTTTTTTTAAATTAGTACCACACCCTATCGTTCTCTTCTAGCGAGTGGTATTAGAGTTTAGGTTTGATTATTTAACATGGTCATTTCAAACTTTCCACTTTAGTGTTCTAGGTTGAGAAAGAACAACTTTAAAACTTGGGGTATTCGAGTAAAAGCTTGGCTATGTTTATAAAATATAAGGGAGACAGTCGAAAAAGTCTTTGAAGAGCCTATAGATGAAGCAGCATTGACTTTAGTCCAAAGGGAGGTCGTGCAAAACACATGAAGGAATGATCAACAAACACTCACAAGTCATTCATCAATGTCTAGATGATACCACTTTTGAGATATTACTAATGCAACCACCGCCAAGCAAGTAGAAGAAGATTTGCAAAAATCCAACCAAGACTCTGACAATGTGAGAAAGGTATATCTACAAAAACTATACGGTGACTTATATATACTTAAATTAGATAATTTTCAGAATATTTTGCAAGAGTATTAATCATATACAATCAAATGAAGAATATATGGAAGACACATGTGTGGTAGAGAAGATCATATGCTCATTGTAATAGAAATTCTATCTTGTGGTGGTTGCGATAAAGTTATAAAATATGAAAGTTCTTTCAATACAAGGTCTCATTGAAAATTTGCAAGCTCATGGAAAAGAGTCAAGAAGATTCAAGAAGATATGGGTTGCACAAGCACTTTTTTTCAAAGAAAGATAGCCATGGATATTCTCAAAACGGTAAAGGACATGATAAAAAAAGAGGAAAATAAAGATTTGGAAGAAGGGGTCGAGGTAGCCTCAACAAGGTAACTAGTTGATCAAATGAAGGCAACCAGTCAACTAGTTCAATAGATAATAACAATCCAAATTCAGATTTGACAATAAGTTTGACAAATCAAAAGTTAAATACTATAATGGTTAAAAGACATGTCATTATGCTAGGGATTGTTAAAGTCAAATTAAAAAGGTTAAAGAGAATGCAAATCTTATAATAAAAGAAGAAAAAGAAGTCACTCCTAATGCATGATGAGAGAATCCAAGACAAAAAAAAATACAGTATCTAGACAACGAAGCCAACAACCATATTTGTGAAGATAAAAACAAGTTCATGGAGCTTGATGAAACAATAAGAGGTGATGTCACTTTTGTGAATGATTCAAAAGTTGTAGTTGAAGAAAAAAAATATAATTTTGATTAAATTAAAAGATGAAAGCCATTAATTTATTGATGATGTCTATTATGTACCAATAATGAAAATCAACATATTAGCTTAGGACAATTGTTGGAGAGAGAGTATGAGATTAAGATGAAAGATTGTATTTTGATATTACTTGATATTAAAAGAGTTATGATTGCAAAGATAGTCATGACAGATAATAAAATGTTCTTCGAAACATAGAGACGAAAGTATCTAAATGTCTAAATGTATGTGTGAAAGATGAATCCTGGCTTTGGTATACAAGACTTGAACATGTAAAACTTTGATAGCTTAAAGATACGACACAAAAGAACATATTGAAGTGTTTATCATTCATTATACATCCAAATTCAGTTATATGAAGGATGTTTAGTGGGCAAACGATTTCACAAGAGTTTCTCAAAGGAGTTTGCATCAAGAGCAAATCCTATAAGAAAAACATGTTGATGTTTGTGGTCCTATCATACTATGTTTTGTTTGGTAAAAATCTGTATTTTCTATAGTATACAATCTTGGATATATATTTTAAAATAAAAGTCTAATGTGTTTTTTTGTCCTAAAAAGTTTAACACATTAGTTGGAAAAAAAGTGGTTATTCAGTATAAAAAAAAAAAGAAGCAATTTTAAGATATGAATTTACTGTATAAAAGGGTGGATTTTATTCTAATAATTTTAAAAAGAGATACATTCAATTGTACCTTGAATGAGAGTTTTTTTTTTCTAGTCCCTTGTTCTCTCTTGTAATCCATGAAGATGATATACTAAAAGAGATATTATGATTCATTTTTTTTTATGCAAGGAAACCTCATCCCTGAAAAGCATATTTTGTAGACTTAGATGAGTGAGTAAAACCTCGATTGTTCCATGGTCTTATAAGAGATACACGTCCTAACTCAAATTCGAGATCTATTATATGCAAATCACAAATCTTCTATTATCAAGTCATACCCTTTGAAGATGATATGATTTAGATGAACTTAGAGTTAGACGGGGATGAATGGTTATTGACATGTAGTTGGGATATATTATTGGACATGAGTTCATTACTTTAATTACTTTAAAGGACTGTTTTATTATGACTTTTTCAAAAGAGTGAGATTTGTTTGGGAATAAAATCTCGCCTTTGCTTTCTTTAAGTAGTAGAAAAGAGGGAGCAATTAGTGGGAGGAGATTTAACCAAATTATTCATATAATTTTTTAACCCGCATAATTCTGGTTTTTAAAGGGGAAAAAAAAAAAACCTGACTGAACAGGTTCAGTCCTGGTCATTTTTTTCAGAAATTAAAAACTCGATCCGGTTCGGTTCTTTTGCCAAAACCGAACCATAATTAACAACCCTAGTTGTGCATGATTCATCCACAGGACACACACCAAAATGCACAAATTACATGTCTATATGAAAGCACAGAAACCCCGCCACTGTAAATAAATGGCAAGCTAAAATGGTCGGTGGTGGAGCTGAGTGGCATCTGTGCGGAATAACAACTAAAATTGCCCGAGAAGCCCATTCATGAGGGTATATCTGAAAACTTTTTTTACGTGACTAGAAAGATGGATCCACAGATCTGGGCAATATGGCAGGAATAGCAGTTGATTTTTCTGCAATTCTCTTACATTTACGGTAAGAAAAAGGACTTATGAACTGGGAGACAGATAAAATTCACTGGTAAACAAAAAGTGAAGGTTCCATAGTCTGCAGTAAATCGTACCTGTTTTACGCAGTGCATGTAGTGTCGACTGGAGCCGTACGGCTTGAACAGCGGGCGACTCGTTCAAATCAACCTCCCTTAAGCTCCCACTCGAGCCTTTTGATTTTGATGCCAAAAGGCCAGTGTTCATTGAGGTTGAATTTGCATTTGCGAAGTCCATAGCTAGCCTGGCCTCAGCAGGAAACAGCAATCTTGCAAAAGCCACTGCCACGAGGTAGATTAGCAGTCAGTACTTATTTTAGAGCAGCAATCAACGATTTAAAGGAAATTTTCTTGAAAAAAAAGTTACAGATGACAGAGCTGGGGCTAATAAAGATCCACAATCAAGCCTGCCTTACTGTTTTACAGCCAAGAACTGAACAATGGCCATTAAAACATGCTGCTGCAGAATTTCTTCCCAGAATATTTTGAAGATGCATGGTGATTAGTACTAATTACCCAAATTTGTGGTGTGGCAGAGTGAATATAAGATATCTTCAGCATTGGCGGCAAGAAATTGGATAGTTTAAATAAAATTTGATCACCTCTATTTTCCAGGTAGTCCAGCTTCATGTTCAAATCATCAGCTACCGATGGCGACAGTATGGAGACGTTTTCAGACAGTGAAGTCCTTCGCATCTCTCTCTCCAGTACATCAATGCATATCCTGTCTTTGTTAGATTCCTGACCTTGCTTGGTCTTTTCATTATAATCCTTTGGCCTGGTCAACCTTCGACAAATCGAAACTGCATTCTGTCCGTCCGATGCAGTTTCTGATGCATTGGCGCCCCTGGTTAGCAACGCCATCAGTATTGATGGCTCCTTGCGCCTGGCAGCAACATGAAGTACTGAATATCCTCTGGAGTTCCTGAGGTTGAGATCAGCCGAGCCTAAACTAAGAACTTCCATCACAATCTTAGGATCACAGTAGGCAATAGCATAATGGAGAGCATGAGCATCATCCAGAGTTAAATTAGATTCACTCAAGAGAAGCTCCACCAGCTTAACATCGTCTGAATCCAATGCCTTGTGGATTCTCCCGAGTCTCTTTTCAAGTATGGGGTCCACCTCTTCAGCACCACTTTCAGCTTCTTGCAGAGATTTCCTGCGAAGTAATTTAATTTTACTTGAAATCTCATCAGGGAGCTCTTTATCTATGCATCCGCTATCAAGATCTGATTTTACAAGTTTTTCGATGCAGTGAGAGAGGAGCTGGTCTAGCTGGTAGTGGAAGGCAGCCATAAGAATTGGGATTACATCTTCAACAAGAGCCTTCTCAATAAAGTTCAGGAGACGCCGCTGAAAGGATGAATGAACTTTGAATAAGGAAAAATAACTATCCTGACAATCCTTGACAGGAAAAAAAAAAAGACGAAGAAACACACGTTTTTGTCTAGCAATTAAGCTGTCAGATATCATTCCCTATTTATGAATCACTACGAGTTAAAATACAGAGAACCACATATAATTTATCCATGAAATATAGCCCCCAGGTGAAATCACTGCTTACCTGAAAAAGCAAAACAAGCTCTTTCATCTGAAAAGTGGCAGAGGCACACATCAATTCCACTACATAATTAATTGCAGGGCGGCAAGCATCATGGGCACAAACATCATCTACACATCGCGACACTTCTGGCGGAGATGGCTCTAGCTTTCCAGTATACAGGTAATGCAAGAAAACTTTGAAGGCTTCATATCCAACCCCACCATGAGGCACCAAATCAGACATGAGGTACCTGGGTTTCTCTCCATTCGTCGAATTGTTGTTTCCCTTCTTAAAAAGCTCGTGAAAGAACTGGCTACGGGCAGCCAATACACACCGATGGACACCAACAGGGGTGCCCTCGACCACAATATCTGCATCGCTGTAATCATATTCCTTTTCATGTAATAGCCTTTCAAGATTGCCACTAAGCTTGTTTAAGCTCAAGTTTTCAAGGGTCACACCAGGCTCAGGAACATTTGAGGCTGCTACGTGGTGGATTCCTGACTCATTTGATAAGTACGAAGATGAAGCAAAACTCGAAGAAGCTGTCATTTCGTTGGCATTTTCCATGATTTTGGATCTAAAAGTCTCTAGTTAAGCCCAACAAGCACTTAAACTCATCAAGAAACATGGAATTGACAGTAAAAGAAGTATCAGATTTGAAGGAATGGCCACACGAGAATATTGCTCACTGTGAAGGCCACAAATTTAATAGTTATCTTTACTCAGACAGGAATCATAAAACCAGGATATAGTAATTGAAAAAAAAAATTGCTACCAAAGAAAACCCAGATCACAGAGAAGAACAGATATGCTCAAGAGCAGGGGGAGAATGAGGACAGCAGCCAAAGGAACTGGTCACGCAAAGTATCCTCGCTTGAAAAATCCCAAAAGGCATAAACATCAAAACGAAGCTAAACACAGATAAAATGAAACCCTGAGAGAGCAGCAACTCAAATGGGAAAAAAAGAAGCAAAAAAGATTACTGTTTGTGAAGATGACAGGCTCTGATTTATTTGAGTAGCAACTTGAGATGAGGAACAGAGGTTATCGGAGACCCTATGGTTGACTTGTAAATTTACTTAGCAGTGAATAAAATTGGCAGGGAGATGAGTAATTTGGGCCACGAGAGGCCAGTTTAGAAAAGACCATTGTTATTGGGGGTGGTTGCAATTATTAACAGATGTGAATTCTTAGATTCCATGAAATCTAGTTTTGGAAGCTGTCCGCGCAGAATGAAAGAAAGAAAGAAAAAGGAAGACCAAATGTCTGATAGTTGACTCCTAATATTGATTTGCTTCTTCTTTTTCCCTCCAGTTTCAGTAAAAAAGAAAAAGCATGTTCTTTCTCTTTTTTTTTTATACTTTCAAGTTTCAGTGAATGCTGGATTGCACTACGCAGTACGCAGTGGATATTATAAATTATATTTTACACAGAAAATAAATTACACTGTCTTTAGAAAATACGATCCATGCACTCATTATTTTTTTCCAGTTTTATATCCTGGTCCATACAGTTTAGAACTCTTTTCAATTTAGTCACCGCATTATTTCTTAAGCTCTCCATTTCAAATTGTGTATACTTGATTTTATGAACGCAAATTTATATTAATTTTCTCCTCATCTCTCTTCACGTGTCCTTACAAAATATAGTTTTAGTCTTTTTAAGAAAAATAACAAAGTGAGAGTTGAAAAAGCTTTTGAAGCTGGCAGACCCTGTCCACCACTCGCTTTCACTGTGGATTTTTATTGTTTGTTATTTAAAAATGCATTAAGATTTTTTAATTTTTATTTTTTTTAATATTAGTATATAAAAATAATCTAAAAACACACAAAAAAAATAAAAATAATATTTTTATAAAAAAATACTTTTGAAAAACAATACCACATAAAATTACTTCAATAGAGGAACTAATGGAAATTATTTTTACATTTAATGATATTGAAAAAAATAGATTGAGTCTCCTATACATATATTTTTTTAAAATAATTTTCATTTGTTAGAAAAATAAAAATATGTATAGTCTAAAATATTTTTTAAAATATTCATAGTTTTTTTATCATGTGTCTTAATAAAAAATGATTTAAATATGGATTTTTATTTAAAATCTTGAATTCTGATTTTATAATTATCGAAGCCACTTTGGCGACAGGAACAGGTTGTGGACAGGAGCAACGTCCCATGTCTTGTGGGGGAGCGAAAGTGCATCCCTAAAGAAAACGATGAAATAAATAGGCCGGCTAGGATTTTTAACTGTGTACTAGGTGCGCTGGCCCTATTTCTATCCCGGGCTCGCCTTGCTTCTTCTTTTTTCACTGTTTTCTATAAATAGATTGTTGTTAAATAAATTTATTAAAATAATGATTATAAAACTTAATTTCTATCAAATTCAACGTTGAAATATGAAATCAAGAGTAAAAAATAAATTACACAGAGGGATCCAGAGTAAAAAATAATGAAGATTACAATTAAAATAATAAGATTAAAAAAAAATTAGAGAACAGCTGTAATTTTTTTTTATCAAATAGTGATATTCAATTAAAAAAAGAACAAAAAGATAATAAAAAATAGAATGAGGATCAAATTGAAAAATATAATATATCATAAATTTGTATTAAAGATGAAATGAAAAAACAGTAAAGGTTTTACAAGTGTGTAAAGGACAAAAAATAAGAAAAAAAACACAGATCAAAGTGGATAAAATAGTATACGATAAATTGAGATAGGATGATGAAGTAAAAGACAAAAACAAATATTTTATAAAAAGGTCAAGAAAAAAAAAGAATTAAAATTGATCAATTTATAAATTTAAAATGAAAAAAAGATAACAACAAATCATTTAGTCACCATCGATAATGTCATACCAATAAAAAATGAAGACAGTGTGCGTCCTACGGCATGGTAATATAAGACAGTAATTGCAACCATTTAATAGGTAATTTAATAGAAATAAGTAATTTAATAGTAAGAGTTTAGAATTAAAATTATTATTAATAATATGATGATTAATCAAGATTTGAATAATTATTAATTTCAAGACCCATAAAATTAATCAATTTATACACAAAATGACTCCAATATCATATTAATAATAATAAAAAAAACAATAATTGCCAACCAAAATGCAATAGTGTACTGGTGAACCTCTTAATGACACGAAAAATATAATAAAAAATCAAAAAATGCATTGCTTAAGTTTTTTTTTTTTTAAATATTAAATTTATCATTTCCCTATATAAAAACACAAAAAAGACACGAACACCCTTCGCAGCTGATTTTAAAACTTTTGATCTGGAAGGTGATTAGGTTTTTATACCGTGCTTTAAAACTGAACAATACACATGCACTCAATTATTCAATGGCTAATTAATCACATAGAAAAAAAAATCAAAATACCTCTAAAATCAAGATATTTATTTATTTATTATTTCTGGAGAAGAGCAAGAACATAACTATCAAGATGAATACTAAAACATGCGTATGACCACCATCAGAGCTAGTTTTGTGATGTAAATCACGAATTATTTTCTGGAGAAACAAACACGAGCTTGGAATTTTCTTGGCCTCGGCTTTTCTTTCGTAATCCTGGAGGGCCTCACACTCTGTACTCCAGATTCTCGAAAAGGGCAAGCTTACTGGTGGGCGCCATGTTTCTGCAAACATTTTCTGGAAGCTACATGCCATGTTCTTCTAGCATTTTATTGTTGACCCAGCAACTGGTAATCTTCAGACCTCGCAGGTGACGATTTAAGAAGCAAAATCGACCGGCCCAGATTCATCCACATAGCTATATATATACATATGATAGCTCGAATTATATATACATAATAACAAGAGTGACTAATTCTAGCTGTGATAATCTGTACAGGCAGAGGAAACAACGAAATCCAGCACCCTAGAAACAAGCTCATCTACCGCAACTGAGTCAGAAGTATCCAGCACTATTTTTGGTACATCACCGACATCATAATCAGTGGATCCATCGTACCCTTCAAGTAGCCTCTCAAGATCCTGCCACGTTGAAGGCTTATGCCAGCTAGCCTGATCACCCCTGCCACGTTGCTCCAGCCTTCTCCGCCAGACACCCTCATCCAGCGGCTTACACTCGACAATCACGAGGAGGGACCCGGTAGAGGATGCCACCTGGACAAGTCTATCAAGATGGGCCCTCCGGGAGAGTGGAGAGTCGATGATGACGGAAAGACCTAAGCGGAGCTGAGTGGAAGCGATTTGCCAGACAACGTCGTAAGACAGGTCGTTTAGGAGCTTGGATGCCGTGGCGGGTGAGGAGTTCTGGATGGAGATGGTGCAGTCACGGACATCATCTTTGTCGATGAGAGGGATCTTGAGAGATGAGGCTAGAGAGCTGGCTAAAGTACTCTTGCCTGTGCCAGGATGCCCTTTCATCGCTATTATTACAGGAACTCCTACCTGGTTTTCTCCTCCTTTTACCATGTTTCCAATCCTGTCTGTCTTTGGATGTTTCTCGATGCACAGATGAAGAATCTCTATCCGAGATTATCTGTTCTGGGAGGAGATGGGACTAGATCAAGTACGTGTACATTAGACAGGACAACAGGTGGAGGATAGTTTTCCACTTGCCATTTTCTATATTTTTATTTTCTAAGCAACGAAATTGGTTTAAATACGGACAAGGCTTTGGAAGAGTTGCGGGGTGAGCTGAGCTGAACCGATGGATTGTTTGTCAACGTTGATTTCTTGAAGACCTGCCTTGGGAATTGACTTTGCTCGAGGTACAACTCACTGGTCCGGTTGATTTAATTTTTAACTTGAAAATTGATGTTAAGTTACTATTTGAGAGTGTGGTTGTGGTTGTGGTTGTTTTTGAAAGTGTTATTTGTTTAGAAATGTATTAAAATGATGTTATTTTTATTTTTAAAAAATTATTTTTGATATCAGCACATCAAAATTATCTAAAAACACAAAAAAATATTAATTTAAAATAAAAATAAAAAAATTCAATTTTTTTCAAAATCACTTTTGAAAATCTCTCCCAGACACTCTCTAAATTTGATTCACATGTCTAGAAAAGATAGAATTCAGCTCTTTTTTTATATATATTACCTTTATTATTTTCATTTTATTTATTATTTTTCTTAAGAAATAACTAGATACGTATTTTGACAAAAAGGTAATTTTAATACTTTGTTAGTTGTAAATTAGAAAATTAACCTCTAATTTATTTTGTAGTTTTTTACACATTGAATTTTATTTGCAATTCGATTTTTAATATTTAAAAGAATTTTAAAAAAGATATTTTATGAAACCTTTTTATAATGAAAATAAGATGAAATCCCGTATGAGTGACAAGATAAAAAAAAAAAGTTCACACAGCTAACTTAATATCATGTTCATTTCTAGTGAATCCTCACATTTCTATTTAAAAGGTGAAACTTCTAATCCGATTCAACATAAACATTTCATCCTTCTATCTTTTCACTTTGAACAAGCTAGAAATTTTATTTAAATAAAAAATAAAAAGGAAAAAACTTTCTCAACCTAACCACAAAGAAGGCACAAAGAATCAATAAATATTTAGCACATAAATTTAAAACAAAATGGATGTAAATAAATTAATCAAGGTACATATAAATAACCCAAACATCCATATTAATAAAAAAAATAAAAAAAAATAAAGGAAAGGAAGGAAGGAGAAATGTTTCCTGTACAGGCACATCATCGTGCATTTCCTTGTTATATATTTATGTATATATTTTCGTGAGGTGCATGGTGATTGGCTGTGGTGCATTCTCGTAAGCAAAAAATTGACAGGCACTTACACGTCACGATCTTTGACTTCCTAATGCACTGTGATTGGGCATGGTCTCGTGACTCTCATCCATAGAGCCAAGAAAAAGGATAAGGTGATAAGCCCACGTGGCAAAAACCCAGTACCCTCCTCACAACTCCTATGTAGAAAACAGACTCGCTCTTCTCTCTTCCAACAAAAAATCCATGGCTTCACCAGCACTCCTAACCCCAACTCCCAAACTCAAACCCCTCTCCCCCATCAAACCCAAAGCCGTCTCCATCGCCCCACTTTCACCACCGCCAACACCACAGCAGCAGCAACCTCAAAACCACCACATTCGCCGCCGCTTCTTGTCCTTGGCCACCGCAATCCTGACCTCCCCATTCGTCCTCCCAGTCACTCCAGCTTTTGCAGGATCGGATGAGGAGTACGTGAAAGATACAGAAGAAGTGATCAGCAAGGTTAGAACCACCATAAGCATGGACAAGAATGATCCAAATGTAGCTGATGCAGTGGCTAACCTGAGAGAAACTTCAAACTCTTGGGTGGCAAAGTATAGAAGAGAGAAAGCCTTACTCGGCCGTGCTTCTTTTCGTGATATGTATTCGGCTTTGAATGCTGTCTCCGGGCATTACATTAGCTTTGGACCGACCGCCCCCATTCCATCAAAGAGAAAAACCAGAATTCTTGAAGAGGTGGACACTGCTGAGAAAGCATTATTAAGGGGCAGATAAAATTAATTTAGATTTTGCTTTTTTGGGTATTTATTTAACTACTATCTGAATTTTAATTACTTTAATTTGTTGAGTTTAAGATTCCACAACGAGGGCAGAAATCCGTGATTATTATTATTATTATTTTAATATATGCGCCGAGTGGTAATTATTTGCAATTTACTTTCCATTATAAACTAGTCAAATGTAGAAAATGGAAAACCTTTTCCAGTAAATATATAATCAATTGTTACAAAATCTTATAAAAAAAGGGAAAGAAGAAATAAAAATGAACAGGCTCCAAGGTTATGTCATGGCCCCGCGTGAACCATTCCATGTGAAAATAGAGTTAAGATTACTAGATGTTTACCATCTTGGGTTATATAGATCAATTAATAAGTATTTTAAAAATTATTAAAACTCTACATATAATTATAATTTATTGATCATAATTTATTTTATTCCATAATTATAATTGTGTTGTTAAATGAGAAAAGATCTTTATTCAAGATGTCAATAATTAAATTGATTATATGAGCAGATTTTGTGAAAAATAATGATTTTATCGATTTGATTAACAATTTTAGGCAATGAAATAGATAATACGAGCTGATTTGCCCGCGCGTTGCGCTGGGCTTTTTATATGTAGAAAAATAATTGATTTTAACGTGTTGTAATTTTTTTTAATTTCTTAAAAATTATTTTTGACATTAGCACATCAAAATCATGTAGAAACACTTTTTTTAATTTAAAATTGAAAAAAGTTAAAATTTGTTCAAAAGCGATTTTCAAACGCATTACCAAACACTCTTGTCATATCTCACCAGAATCATAGTTCAATCATTTTTTTTAAATAGTAATGAAAAACGAAAACCACATTTCAAATCACTGTTTATTACTGTTTGAAATTGTGATCTCCTTTGGCTATGTACAAAATAATAGTCATGGTGCATGTAAGCTAGCTTGGGCATTCTAGTTACAAAAAAAATTTATAAGTTGAAAAAAAATAAAAAACAATGTCAAAGGATTATTTGTGACACGTGTAACCTACCCCGGTTATAAAAAATATATATATGTGAGGAAAAAATTATGGTGCGTGTAAACTGACCCGGACACCGCGAGTATAAAAAAACAAACAAAAAAAGAAGCCTGAAAAAAAGAAGAGGAAAAAACATTTTAAAATATTAATAAACAGTGAAAACTATAAGAAAAAATTAAGTTCAGAGATTGATTGTGATGCGCATAAGCTGACCCGGACACCCCAGTTATCGAAAAAATGACTGGAAAAAAAACATGTCAAACACTTATGAACAATAGAAAACATTGTTCTTTACTCAAAAATCATTTTCGGTGGCAGGGGGACTCGAACTCCAGCAACCTGAGAAAAAATATTTACTCCTATTATCTATAATTAACTAAATAATTGGCGATGCGGCGGGTTTTTTTTATCTATGTAGAAAATTAATTGCTTGTATATGTATTGTATTTTATTATTTTAATATTTAGTTAGTATAATTATATTTAAGAATACTGATATAAATTTTTGTCATTCAAAAAATCCAAAGTCATTTTCCCTCTCTCTTAATATATTTTTATGCGATAATATTCAATAAATATCAGACATATTAGAAATAAAAATATTATAATTTGTTTTTCAAACATAAACTTATTTTTTTTTTGTGCTGTAATTATTTATTTGCCGTCTAAAAAGAACAGTCTAATGGAAACGGGAAGTGACTTGTATATTTTTTAATTTGACTTGTAGATAATACAGGTAAATTTGTTAACATTTTTTTTTGAGATTTTTTTTCCGCAGTAATATTATATCTAAAATATTAAAAATGAAAACATTGGAAATCCTTGTAAAGAAATAAACTTAAATAAAAGAGCACAAAATTAAATTTTTAAGAGAATTTTTTTATATAAGATTTATTAATCATATTATTATATTAAATATATTTAAGAAAACATGATATGAATTTCTGCCCTTCAAAAAATCCCAGGTCATTTTTCCTCTCTGTCAATATATGTTTAGGCGATAATATTCAATAAATATTCAAACATATAATTAGTTTTACATATTTTAATTTGACATAAATATACAAATATATAATTAATTTAACATAATTTAAATAATATATTGAATTTAAAGGATAATCTTAGGCTATTTTGTTCTCTCTCTCTATATATATTCTTAGGTGATGATATTCAATAAATATTAGAATATATAATTGGTTTCACATATTTTAATTTGACATAAATACACAAATATATAATTAAAAAGTCAAAACACTGCAAATTTATTTCAAGAAATAAACTTAAACAAAAGAACACAAAATTTAATCTTGAAGCCAATATATTTTTTTTATAAGATTTATTCATCGTATTATTATATTAAATGTATTTAAGAATACTGATATGAATTTATGTTATTAAAAAAATCCTAGGTCATTTTTCCTCTCCCTCTATATATTTTTAGGCGATAATATTCAATAAATATTTGAACATAATATTAGTTTTACATACTTTAATTTGACATAAATATACAAATATATAATTAATTTGATATACTTTCAATAATATCTTTAATTTAAAAGACAGAATTGAAGTAAACCCAAACATTGAAATCAAATAATTCAAAACAAAACCGGAAATTAAAAGAACTGCGACTGAAATGAAACTGAAATCCATAATTAATTTGCATAGAAGGATAGAATTAAAAGAAATCAAACTTTTGATACCTAAAATATTAAGGATTTATAATAAATTTGCATGGAAGGATGAAATTGAAATTAATCAAAACTTTGATACCAAAAATATTTAGAATTCCAGCCCACCCCATAAAATTAAAAGCATGAGGACCGAACTGGAACTTCAATACCTAATCAATTTCAATTGAAGGACGAAATTGAAACAAATCAAAACCCATTTAATAGAAATAAGGGCCAGAAAAACAAATTAAAACGTTCAGGGACTGAAATGAACTTTGACAAAAAACATCTTAGCTGACGTCATCTGGCGCGGGCAGGAGAGAGAAATTAGGGGGGGGGGGGATTCAAACGACCATTGACACGTCTCCGGACATCATAGTGCAACACGCACCGCCCCATGTGGAAGAGCACATGCCTGAAAATCATTATAGACGCCGGTTGAGCGTTTTCCGACGTCTTATGAAGCCTCATGCGCCGTCCGAAGAACGCGTGAGCGTTGAAATGGACGGCGCGTCCTCCGACACGCCAGCAGATGTCAGCGAAAAAGAAGAAGAAAAAATTGGCTTATTACCGGAACGCCCCTCACCCCCAGGCATGGTTTTTGTCCTTTTCGGGGGGTGAAATCGTCGCTGCACTGTTCAAGCTAATATTTAAAAAATAAAAAAACCGGTCGGCCGAACTGGGCCGGACTGGTCAATAACCGTCCAGCCCCCGAAAAAGACGGCGATTTTTGTCTTTTTCAGGGGCTAATTTCGTGCTTCCACTGTTCCTAAACGAAAAAAAAGGAGGACATACACCCGCGAAGCACCGGGGCAAACTGCACATGAATAGTGCCGATGAGTTTGCGTGCACAGTGCTAGCTTGCATAGTGAAATCATGTTTTGGTTTAGCTGTATAGATAATTTTATGAAAAATAAAATATATGGTGTCCCGCATTGGCTTGCCATTTGAGTTATTTAGGTTGCACAAATAAATAAATAAATAAATTATGTATTTAACATAAGATTAATTTGTGAAATTCATATAATTACACTCAGAAACTATAGAAATAATAGTATATAAAAATAATTTAAACAGAACTATAAAACGTTATTTACACATAGTTTGTGAAAGTAAAAGAAATTGTAGTTATCAACTTTTATACTCAATAATATAATTGTTGAATGAGATTCACTTTTAACTAAAACATTGTTGATTTATATTATAATTATTTCAAATATAATTTAAAAAATAATTCTATTGCTACTAATAAAATATATAAAAACAATCTACTCGAGAAAATTAAGTTAGAATCCATATTTTTATCAGAAGTTAACAATTTTATTAAAAGGATAAATTAGCATCTCCCTCCGATCAAGAGAATCCATCTTTCTGAAAGAAAATAAATATCCATCTTGAAAAAGAAGCCCAGCCCACGTTTAAACAAAAGGCCCATAAAAGGGAGAAAAATGTAATTCAAGACAAAAAGTAGGGTTTAACACCCTAATATAAAATCGCATCTTGCTCCTCCTCTGAACTCATTTGCTTGGCTGACTCGCGCATAGCCTCCTCCGCATCTTACCTGCAAGGTAATCTCTCCCTCCCTCACCGTCTTCTCTTGAACATCTTAGGATAATGAGAACATCATTTTCATTATTTTGGGATCTGAATTTCTTTGAACTTTTTTTGCTATACAGTTCTAGATTAAGTTTAGCCTCCAGATTCAAGAATCAACATCATCATGTCAGGGTACGCTTTTCTCCTTGGTTATATTAAAACATAAAGGGTCTTAGTTACTTAGCATAAAAGGAATTCCTTGTGGATCTGAATCGTTATTTTTCAATTTGCTGCACTGTGTTTTCAGTGAAGAAGGTGCTGTTGCTCAGACTGAGACTCCAGTTGTTGGTGATGTACCACAACCACTCGGTGAGCCAATGGACTTGATGACAGCATTGCAGCTTGTGCTGAGAAAATCTCTGGCTCATGGTGGGCTTTCTCGAGGTCTTCATGAAGGGGCCAAAGTGATTGAGAAGCATGCTGCTCAACTTTGTGTCTTGGCAGAGGATTGCAACCAGCCTGACTATGTTAAACTTGTTAAGGCCCTTTGTGCTGATCACAATGTCAACTTGCTAACTGTTCCAAGTGCAAAAACCCTCGGAGAGTGGGCTGGTGTGAGTATTTCGTCTTTCTTTTTTCATTAATTTTTCTTTGTTTTGTTTTTTCTAAACTTATGTCTTCTTGTGATTACTTTTGTTAATTTTAGATTTGATTGCTTGAATTCAAAGTCTTAAGAGTTCAACTTGAGTAGAGATTTCTATATGATAGTTAGAAATACAATATGTATTTTTTCATGAAGTGGGGGTTAGAAAGCTTTATTATTATACAGAGGGGAACGTCAATGGAATGTGTGATTGCTGTCTGAAACTAAATCGTATGCTCTTGTAAAATTGGAAACAAAGATAGATTATAAAAGCTCTCCTTTCTTGATTTATAAATGTTTTTTTAGGTTATCGGTGCTCTTATTTTATCAAAATATATTGAATTGAATGCGGCCAAGTATAGAATATGGTATTGTTGAATCCTCATCAATGCCTCTAATGCCTCTAATGCTGTCAGTATTCACACTTTTTGATGGAAAGTCAATAACATGTCTATTGACAGTAAGCACGCTTTTTGATGGAATGTGTGGTTACTGTCTGAAATTTAATCGTCATGATCTTATAAAATTGGGAATAAAAATGATAGATTATAAAAGCTCTCCTTTATTGAGTTATAAATGTTTTTTAGGTTTTGCGTGCTCTCTTGTTTTATCTAATTATATTCAATTGAATGCAGCCAAGTCAATAATTTGGTATTGTAGAATGCTCATTAATGCCGAACTTTTTAATTCTTTGTTGTTACTGGTGTAATATTTTTAGTTCATCTTAGGCTTGTGCTCTGTAAAACTGTGTCTTGGTCTTGTTAAGGTTAGATATATAACTGATGCCAATTGTTCTTCTTGTAAAATTTTGCTATGATTCTCTGTATTTACTGATTTATCTGATATGGGTTTTTGGTTGACAGTTGTGTAAGATTGATTCAGAGGGGAAGGCCAGGAAAGTAGTCGGTTGCTCGTGTGTTGTTGTGAAGGTAAAAACCAGTTTTAGAGCACTGAAGCTCATTTGATTTCACTGTGCCTTTCTTTCAATAGGGGTTCATGTTTTTTTGCCTGACTGCTTTGCAGGATTTTGGGGAGGACAGTGAAGCTCTGAATGTCATTCAACAGCATGTCAAGGCCAACTAAGTCTTTATGGATTCGATCCTTTTCGGATTTTCCTGGAGCCTCTGAAGGAATTTTGATTGGTTTTTGTTTTTTCTTTATCGTTGTAGTTGAAAGATCTTTTGCGCCTCACATTAAATATTATGATGTTTTTCTCCGTCACAACATTTTCAGTCTATTGGTTATGTATGAATTGTACTAGAGATGCCAAGGTTTTACTCAGAATGGGATGCAACATGTCAGAGTGACAGCATTAGAGCACTATTTTCGATTGTATTTATTTTTAGGTTCGAAAGAATTTTATTCGCCTGCTTGATTTATCAAAGCAATATCACAAATTTCGTACTTTCTTACATAACTATTATGTTATGACAAATAATTTCTGCAAGTTTCCTAAATAAGTATAAAAACTGAGCGAGCATTCATTATACTGTTCCTTAAACGCACCTTTTTCTGAACGTTATGCCTACGACAAATTATAAGTGTTCTTAAGATGCTACGATCAAAAAAGAAGGGGAGGAGGAAAAAGTCCTATACTACACCCATGGTACTGACAAGCCATGACCCCCCTGTCCAATTAGCTTCTACAACTATAGCTTTATAATTTGGGGGTATTATTCTTTTTTCATAGAGAACAAGTAAATCTTGCTGCCCAGCTCTGCCTACTGGCAGAGGATGGCAGCTAGCCTGATTATATCAAAGTTGTCGATCAGTTTGAGCTGATTACAAGAGAACCCGTCAGCTGTTTCGAGTGCGAAAACTTTTGAATTACATTGTCTGCCTTTGGCTTCTATTTCTATGCAACTATTGTTGATGTAACTTTTGACCACTTGAATTAAGCAGGAGAGTTCTTATTTGATTAAAAATTTCCAGGTGAAGCAATAGAGATGCAGCAAATATGAGTTCTCACTGAGAAGAGGTTAGAAAGAAGGAAAGTATCGAACAACAGTACCAATAACGTCTGAAATTAAAAGGTCAAGTTTCATTAAAACGAGGACACAGTCATTGGATTTCAATTCTTGAGTTTTTGGTTGAAGCTTGTTGAGTCCCTTCCCTCTGATGTTCAATCTCTAGCTTGATGCAGTATTTCTAAAGAAATATTCTTCTGCTCAGTTGGGGCTGTTTGATTTCAATGTAGTGAGGATGTTCATTGTTCAAAGTCTATCGTTATGTGAGATGATTTGTTTTTTTTTTTCATTTCATCAGGAGCATAAACATTGATTTTGTGTTTTTCAGTTTCAAACCTTCAATCATTCAAGATTTATCCTCTTTAGATGCATTATCAAGCACAACTTTATTGTAACATTTCGTCCAGATTTTCTTCTATCTAGAAGCAAAGCAAACTACTTTTTTTTAAAGGAAAAAACTCATCTGCTTTGAACCAACAAATAAGCTCCTTCATCTATAGAGCTAGCAGTTTATTGTGGATTTACTTCCAACCTGCATGCGTCTTTCTTCTGTTTAGTGCAACGCATGAGAGCACAACAGTCACAATGTCTCCTACTTAGGCTCACAACTGGGATCCCATTGGTCTTTTCTTCCCTTGTGGCTGACCATCTGTCAAGAAAATGAGGAACATGATTAAATTTGTGAGCGAATTTGTACTGAGTGGTAAATAATCGATGGATTGAAGGATACTCGTTTTAATACTCTTTCTTCCTTCGAAGATAGTAATGAACCGGTTTGCAATGGAAAGAAAAAGAGGGTTTCACGATCATGCTATGAACTTTTTATGAAAAATAATGACGATGACAATGAACTTGTATCTGTCAAGACGATTGCATGAATGCTTTACCTCCTGAAAGGATCATCCCAGTAGTTTTTTGAAGTTGTTATTCGAGGGCGGTTATATGTTAGCCATTGAAAACTTGTATTCAGCAACCTTCTATGGTGTCTTGACGATCCCGAGTGTGAAATAGTCATTATATCATTTAATCGAGAACCTTGCAGGTCACTGTGATGGTAAAGCAAGTGGATGCCGCACCTTTTCACATTAATTCGAAAACCCATGTCAATCAATACATCCAGTCGATCCCCTTCTTCCATCTCATCCTGAAATCTCCAGCTCATATCTTCATCATCAACGCCTTCTACTTGATTCGCGAATGACCAGCAGCTCAGCCACATCAGATCCTGTTCCACTTCGGGCATAAAGAAGGTGATTTTTGGGCTATAATTCCAGTGGAAATTTTTCGTTCTGTTAGTAACTGCAATAATGGGGGAGAAAAAGCAAGGTGCAAAAGAATTCTCCCATGCATAGACTGCCGATATAGAAAAGCCACTGAATTTGCAACCATGATCAAGTGGAGGCACTTGCAATGATACAGAGTCACCTTCACTCTGATGGCTGAACCATGTTGGAATGTCACTCATCGGCAGAAAGATACTGTAAATAGACTTCTCAGAAAGAGCCTGCACCCATGAATGAGAATAATGAAATTACTCAACAAGCAGCCATAGTTTATATTGCCTGTGCGCAATGCATGACGTGTTACAGAGTACAGATAGTGAGAGAGGGCACCTGGAGAGGACTGATTGTAGCTGATCTCGTCAGATTATTGATCACATGGACATTAATGCTTGGAAGGGAATCTTCTGTGAACAAGTCACAAGTCCCGAGATATTTTTCAACAATCTCTACTCTCAATGACTCCAAGTTGAAGTATCCCTCAACTGCTTTTAACTTTGGGCAACCATCAAGTTCCAACGATCCCTCCCCCCAAAAGTTCTTAAGGTTGATTGTTTCTAGCGAAGAGCAATCTTTTGCATGCAATAGCTGTAGGCTTGACTGGAGCTCTGGGATACCTTGAAGACTTTTGCATTCGTTTAACCAAAGGCTATTTAGCTTAGGAAGGCTTCCAATGCTGGCTGGTAACCTTGTAAAGTTGTTTCCGCACAATTTCAAATTTTGTAGAAGGGGCAAGCCTTGAAGATCAGAGGGAATTATGTCATCTGATAAGTTGCAGTGTCTGAGATCGAGTTCCAGTAAAGATGCTGGAAGACCCCGTCTTGTTGGTGGGCATTTCCCTGGTGAGAAGATAAGACGACAACCATACAGAGATAATTTTTCCAGATTCTTTAGGTCTCCAATGGTTTCTGGTAGCGTACTTATTGCAGTTTCATCAGCAAGGAGCAGAGCCAAAGATTGCAAACTCCCCAACTGCTCTGGCAATTCCTCTAATTTTGAGCAGCCTGACACATTTAACTTCCTAAGTGAGCTTAGAGCACAGATGCTTCCCGGGAGATTCTTAAGACTCACGCAATCTTGCAGATTCAGGAACTGAAGATGACTGAGAAGTCCAATGGAGTCATGAACCTGTACCAAACTAATGCAATCTTTAAGTTTTAGTTTTTCAAGACTGGGAAAGCCTTCAAAGTTAGGAGTCTCGATAAGCTTATGGGAGTGGCTAAGGTAAAGGTATTTCAGCTTTTTCAAAGACTGCAGCACCAAAAGAGATGTTGGTAAAATATAAGCATACCTGTCAGATTAAATGATCTATTCATACTAAAATTGAAAAAACAAGAAGACATTATGATCTACCTTTACTTCCTCTGAAAATTGCCGTAGACTGCTATAGCGCATGTCAAGAACAATCAAATGTTCCAGAGTAAGATCATCTGGGATAACTTTCAAGGGGAACTCGGACCAACACAACCACCTTAATTTGTTAGAAACATGCTCGTAGTTTCCTGTAAGGCAAACGAAATTGAGTTGGAGTAGTCTTAGCCTTTTCATCTTTTTGAATGACTTGGTATTGAATGATTTCTTTGATCCTTGCAGGCTTAGAACGAGGCCTTCAACTGCTTTTGTACCCTGTTGCAAAACGAATACGTTAGCTAATAGGCATTATAGCATTCATACATACGCTAATAATTAATGTCAAAACTGAAGGCGTAGGATAAGCAAGAGACTGGTCCTCGATGAAAAAAAAGGAGCATTAATGCAACCATTTTATGCTGAATAAATTCTATGAGAAGAAATATCTTCGTTTTTCAACCTCCACCAATTATTCTCTCACCGTTCTGTCAGTTAACAGTTCAATAACATCTTCTGTATGCCATAATCTGCTACGTTCACCGGGATCCTTAAAAGATTCTTGGAGAACAATTTCTCTTCCCATGTCACGAAGCAAATCATGCATCAAGAACTTGTTGTTAAAGCCAACCTTTACAAGGCATCTCCTCTTGAGAGTATTGATTCCATCAACTGGAAAGAAACCACAGCCATCAAGTATGCTCATGACATAATCCTTTTTGTACCCAATGAAGAAACATGCAATATCCAGAAATATAGATTTCTCAGTAGCATCGAGAGAATCATAACTTATTTTAAGTATACTGTGAGTGTCTCTGTGGCTGATCACTTTTAGTTTTTCTAATCTGCTATTCCATACATCAATGTTTTGGCCACACAAATCTGACCCCAAAACTGTAAGAGCTAGTGGATTTCCTCCTGCATAGGATACAATTCTTCTGGCAGAATCCATGTAACTTTCATCGGGACAGCGCTTGTTGAAGGCATGTAGGCTTAGTAGCTGAAGAGAATCATCGTCATTCAATTCCTTGACCTCATATTGTCGATACAGCTTTGATGGTTGCAGCAGATTCTTAATTCTAGTTGTTATTACCAACCTACTTCCAGGGTAAAGCCAATTAAGATCCCCGAGAATTTTGTCCAGTTCTTTCTGTTTATCTTCAATGTCATCCAGAACAATGAATACACGCTTGCGACGTAATCTTTCTGCTATCACCTTCGATCCACTATCAACATTGTATATCTTCTCATGTTTTCTTTTCAAGATATCCGAGAGAAGCTGTCTCTGTAAGTAGGCTATCCCATTGGAAATAATTTGCTGTCTAACATTTTCAAGAAAGCAGCTGCCATCAAATCTTTTGAAGACTAAATTGTAAACCTCCTTGGCAAGAGTTGTCTTGCCTATGCCACCCATCCCAATTATACCAACTATGCGAACATCTATGGACTCGTCACCTAGCAAGGAGATCACTTCTTTTGCTGGAGAATCTAAGCCAACTGGGTGGATAGCAACCCTTAAGATTGTCCGATCAAGTCTAACTGAAATCTCCTTAACAATGTAGTCTATGTTTTCAGCTTCATGCCTGCGATTGTCCATAAAAAGAGTTGAAATAAATACACAAAACAGCATCTTGTCATGAGCAAGGAACAACATGCAATAATTTCAAGCATGAACTTGTACATATTATTATTAAATAACTATCTTAACTAAAAATTACACGGATATATAAGATCTCAAAATATGATTTATATATTTTTTTAATATATTTTTTCAAGTAAAAGCATTTTGGCTTAAAATAGCACAACCCACATTACATACTTGTGCTTGATTTTGATAGAAAAAAAAAATGAAAAAAATGAAATTCGATCTTGTGACGGTCACGAGGCTCTAATATCATATTAAAAAAATATCTTAAAAACGTGAACCATTAACTGAGGTACTATCCTCATCTTATTACTGTTTTTAACCTTGAAAGAGCACAACATGCCATTGCAATTTGCAACTGAGGTTCTAGTAATTAAGCAACAACTTACCCGTCAAGATGTTTTCGTAGATCCAGACCCTTCAAGTAAGCAACTTCTCTTAGAGCATCCCTCCATTTCTCCACTTTGTCCATGGCATCCTTGAAACTCTTTTCATGCTCAGCAAAAGCTTTTTCAAAATCTCCTTTTTGCTCTTCAACATCAGATGGATCTATATCATAAAAGACAGGCCAGACACCATGGCCTTCTTCTTTTCTACATCTGAGGATGTGCACAAGCTCATCAAGGCACCAAGGGGAGGACGCATAGCCTTTTGAGAGAATGACAATAGAAAACCTGGACTTTTCAATTCCTTGGAGACACTCTGGTCCAATTTCTTCACCACTATCGATCTCATTTGCATCTCTGAATGTATGGATTCCTTCCCGTTTCAAAGCAGAGTATAAGTGGTCTGTGAAACCAAACCTTGTGTCTGCACCTCTAAAACTCAGGAACACGTCGTAATCCCATTTTGACGAGGTGGAGCTGCAGGAAGCCATTGGTCAAGATGGGTTGGTGGTTTTTGTAGCATATCTTGCTCTTAGTCTTGGGTTTTGATAAGCTTTTCTGCAACCTGCATTACGGCGTTCAGTTGTCAACTCTGGTAGCCCTCTTTATGGTGGACCTTGGCGTTTTATGCTCGCTATATTCTTGTTTTATCGGTGGCGAATCAGTTCACGGATGCTTGAAAGTTTATGGGCTTTATGGGAAAGTGACTGGAAAGATGTTTTTGAGAAGATTTAAAAAAATATATTTTTTTATTTTAATTTTTTTTATATATATTTTTAGATTATTTTTATAATATCAAAAATAATTTAAAAAATATATTATTTTAATATATTTTTAAACAAAATTTTTTTTTATAAACAACCTCAACCTAACTCCCAAATATTTATCAAGAATTTAAATTGTCAGCCATTTTTAAATCCTGTGTAACACATTAATGATTCCAAGAAGTATCTTAATTTAATTTTATATTTAAGTATTCAATTTATTCTTGCAAGCATAATTTCTCTCAATTTATTTAAAAATCTAGAATTATTTGCCAATCTATCAATCTCTTCCTTCAAATGCGATAAACTCGATTTCTAAAAAATAAATTTTAATATTACATAATTTTTTAATAGCTAGTTTTAATAAGAAAATCTATCAAGATGATCTCAATCTCAAATATAAAAATAAATCGAAACAATTAATTTTTTTTTCATATATAAGAGATTTGACTTAAAACTAATTAAAGACAAATTGATGGTAGTATTAAAGGGTGCTTTATTATTTAATTCCTCCACCAATTAGTTTATTTAAGAAATAAAAATGTCAACAGTTATTTAAAATTCACATATGAGTTGAATAACTAAATGCCTGTTTTATGCCTCCATGTCAATGTGAGGACACGGGTCGGTTTGTAGCAAGTCTACGTGATAAAAATTGTCTTTCAATTAAAAATATGTTAAAATAATTTATTTTATATTTTAAAATTTTATTTTATATCATCATATTAAAACAATTAAAAGAAAATAAAAACAATTCAAATATAAAGTTTAGGTACTGTCAAACATCACCTTAACATCAAATATAAAGTTTACTACTTGCATCAGATTGCAGCAGATAATTGCTCGTTCAAGCAGTAAATTTGTTGATCCAAAATAAAGCCGACGATCCACAACAGCCACCGAGCTTTAGCACCTCTACAACACAGTTTCCATTTTTAGGTGGAAGGGACCTCCCCATCATCGATCGGATATAGACCAGCCACATAAAACAACTTGATCATATCTTCTGGAACAAAACCCTTGCGAATTAGTTCTCCCTGGAGCTGCTTGCGCATGGCTTGCAGCAAATTCATGTATGGTGCTCGGAGAGATGAAGAATTGTGAACAGAACCATGCTTCTTGACCCCTGTTCTTTGCATTCTCCAGCAGTCAAAAGCTGCTATTACTGCTAACTGGTCGCTGTGCCCGCCATACAATGAAGCAAGCTCAAACTTAGCAGCAGTAGCTCTCTTCTTTTCATTAGACAGCATGGGAAGTGTAAATGGATCTCTAGATATAGTCAGATGCACATGCCAGAGTCACTGCTGGGTCTAGGCAATTCATCAACATGGAAAATAAAAACATCTTTCTTGTCAATGGATGAACAGGTAGGCAACCAATTTTCTCTCCAAGTTCCGTCGACGTTTCATCCACTGATAAAGCCCCAGTGTCTTGAAGAACAGCAATTGCATTACTTATGGTTAAACCGGAGGATCGATCCAATGTCTTTCGCAAAAAATCTTCTATCTTGCAACGGGGATAAAGCAACTTCACATGGAATGATTATTAAATAAGCAAAAAGAAGAAGAAGAAAAAATCAACCATAAGAGCTTAATGTCCTATTGACAGCAGTTCCAAGGTATGATCTGAAACCCAAGCCTACAATTAAAGAAGAGATGACAGAAGTTCCAAGGTATGATCTGAAACCCGAGCCTACAATTAATGAAGAGATGAATAGAAAAATTACCTGTAAACAGAGTTCATTAACTGGCTTTCTCTTGATTTCAGGGACTCAGAAATCTTGCAAAGAAGCTGCTCTAAGTTTCGAATAAAGATGATAACATATTCCAGGCTGACAGCGTCCTGCGCGTCCTGAGGTGGGCATTTGAATACCTTCTTTTGCTCCACAGATGCAACCATAGAATGGAGAGAGAACAGAGTAAACATGGAACCATATTTAAAAAAAGGGTTCGCGAGTAATCTCTCCCACATTCTATTTATATCATCCCACCCTCGAAGAAAAACAAGGACAGCACCATCTTTCGAATCAACACGTATTAGTAGATGTAATGGCATCCCTAAAGAATTCAACAATCTGCATGCATGTGATGGAAGAGGGAAAAATAAACAAAGAGAGAGCAAGGCACGTTCAAGACATCTGCGGTAAAGTATCTTGATCGGGGTCAGCACAGAACTTTTCAAGAATCTGATGCGAATGGATTTAGTATGCTGACAGTGGAGCGAATGCCCAATCTGCATGCATACAAAGACAGACGACGTCCACCCTGCTGTGTTTGCAGCAATGGTGACTGAATCTAGTTCTACATATGAACACCAAATTTAGTATGCTGACAGTGGAGCGAATGCCCAAATCACGTCAGAAGCAGAGAATCTTACTTACCAGCATCATTTCATTGGTCAAGACATTGTGACTGTAGTTGATGGTTATGGTTTATTAACTAAGAGCATTGGATCAACATCTTTACAGGTTAAACAAACCAAATTCAACCTCAAAAACATTCTTCATTGTCCCATACTTAGTTTCTAATAAATTCATTCTTGAATAATAAAATTGAAAAAAAAAATAATGTAATAAAATGATTTTCTTAATAGAACTGTAAAAATATTATCAACAATCATACAAAGAGTTTTTAATATTCAATTGTTCTTTAATCTTAACCTAAAATATATCAACATACCAAGATGCTCCTCATAAAATTTTAGATCAATTCAATGGTTAGATTCAAATATATGATTGACAATTTGATACTTAAAAGACACTTTTTTTTAAAAAAAAAAAAACAAAACATTATTTGTCCAAAAAAAGACATAACATAGCTTGAACTTTCCAACCAAGATTGACGCATATTTTATGAAATGGATAAGATTCCATGTGAGATGAAATCTATTCTAATTTATTTTGTTTTTTTATTATTTCGGTTATTCCAGATGAAACATTATAAAATTAACAACCTTAAATTGTAGATTGACACAAAAAATCATAAAAAAAGAAGAGAAGAGAGTATAGGACACGATTGCTTCCATAAATCAATCGATCAACCATGATAAAGAAGTTCATTCTAGTTATATAAAATTACAAATCATGAGAAGTTAATGAATTATCATGCATCAATGTTTTTTTTTTTTCTTATCAAGTTTAAAAAGGTTATTCACATCCCAAAATGGTAAATCCAGTCCACCAAAGATAAGAAAAACGGGCCACTTTCTGAGAAAGTTTTTCATGCAAACTGGCCATTTTCGTAGCAGGGCCACAGAAAGAGTAGAGTCCATGTGAGAGCAGAGCTTGCAGACCTCCGCCTCCCCACCCCATTCCTTCTCGATATCCAATCCCCTCCATGTCTCCTCGTAACCCCATTCGGTTGCTTTCTTCCACGCAAAGAGTTAACCCTCTCCGTCTCTATTCCTTCCTCTCCCTTTACCCTTCTCTTCTTTCTATAACACAAAGCAAGGTACCAACCCAATACACCTTTTTTTTCCTCAGAAAGTAATTACTATCATCACTACTTGCCTCTTATAATCTCTGATAATGTTTTCAAATTTGTAGTTTTCGGGGGTTCAATCCAGTGTGTGCTTTTATATACTCCCGTAACCGACAAAGAAACAAACAGGGATTACTTTTCACTTTATTCTCACCTTTACCCATTTCTGATTATCTTAGACTTGGTTTCTTCCAATCGTTTCTTTCTTTCTTTCGTGATCTGAATCGCCCACCAAACTCGATTTCGATATTTGGGTATACCAGAGTTTGCTCTTTTATCTCCTAATTTGCAGTTATTTTTGCCTGATTGTGTTCAATTTTCCGTTTTGCGTTCACGTGCTTAGTTTTGGTGTGGATTTGGTGTTCCGGGCTCTTAAGTGATGGCGATGATGGATTGTTGCATTAATGGTTGTCTCTGATCTGGGCTTTAAGTGTTTTCTGTATATGATCTGAAATTAAAAAAGATTTTGCCATCCTTTCCCTGGAAAGATCCTTGCCTTTTCATTTGGTTTTATGGGTCTTGAGTGTTTCTTGCTAATTTTTCCTGTAATGTGTCTGGTCAACTGTTATTTTGGTTTCTTGTGCCGTTAGTTTGGTTACCCATTCACATTTTTTTTTCATGGCCTTTGTTGATTATGGAAGTTTCAGAATTTTCAGCCTGGCTTGTTATTAAGGAACTAAATGAGCTTTTCGGCTTCTAATTGATGAACACGTCACTTTGACTGAAATCATGCCTTTTGAGCATACGTTATCAAGAATCGGTGCTGACAAGGACAATGTTTAGGCGTTAGTGCTGGTTTGCTTTCGTGATCTTTTTCACGAATGGCTGTCCTCTATGTGGTGCTTCAGGACTTGAATTAGTTATCCAAGGGGATTGATTTACTATGCTTAACCTTGTTTCATCGAATGCCTGTCTTAATGTGTGGTGTATAGACAGGATTTTAGAAGTTAATGGAAGTGCCAGTTGATCCATTTTTTGAAAATTTCTATAGGAGAAGATTGATGAGTTTTATGAAAACAACCACTTCTCAAAACTTAAAACCAAACAAAATCATGGTACCCAGTTCTCGCAGCGGGGATTTGTTGTTAGACTCAAGCAAACTTTCCTACAATGGATGCTAAGGCAGCATGATGAGTTATTGAATTTCTATTGCTTTGGAATTAATGTAATATTACACTTTGCACCTCTATTTTCGATGAGAAACCAGATAGTGTAATTTGACAGAGATGAAGAATAGTAACCTGGTAATTTGCCACCATTCTCCTACCTCATCTGATTCCAATAGAGGCCATGTTCTTGAAGCCAATTATTTTTGCTATGATTCTCTGTATTTACTGATTTATCTGAAATGGGTTTTTGGTTGACACTTGACAGTTGTGTAAGATTGATTCAGAGGGGAAGGCCAGGAAAGTAGTCGGTTGCTCGTGTGTTGTTGTGAAGGTAAAAATCAGTTTTTGAGCACTGAAGTTCATTTGATTTCACTGTGCCTTTCTTTCAATAGGGGTTCATGTTTTTTTGCCTGACTGCTTTGCAGGATTTTGGGGAGGACAGTGAAGCTCTGAATGTCATTCAACAGCATGTCAAGGCCAACTAAGTCTTTATGGATTCGATCCTTTTCGGATTTTCCTGGAGCCTCTGAAGGAATTTTGATTGTTTTTTGTTTTTTCTTTATCGTTGTAGTTGAAAGATCTTTTGCGCCTCACATTAAATATTATGATGTTTTTCTCCGTCACAACATTTTCAATCTATTGGTTATGTATGAATTGTACTAGAGATGCCAAGGTTTTACTCAGAATGGGATGCAACATGTCAGAGTGACAGCATTAGAGCACTATTTTCGATTGTATTTATTTTTAGGTTCGAAAGAATTTTATTCGCCTGCTTGATTTATCAAAGCAATATCACATATTTCGTGCTTTCTTGCATAACTATTATGACAAATAATTTCTCTAAGTTTCCTAAATAAGTATAAAAATTGAGCGAGCATTCATTATCATTTTATTGTTCCTAAATAAGTCATGACCCCCCTGTCTAATTAGCTTCTACAACTATAGCTTAGGGTCTGTTTGGTATTGCGGTTGATGTTGTGGTTGATGTTGAAAAAAAATAGTTTCATAAAAAACACTTTTACTGCAGTTCAAAATAAGCAGTGAAGTGTTTGGTTAAAACTGTGGTTGAGTTTAAGGTTGATAAAAAACAGTTTCGTATGTTTGGTTATCATGCTTTTCATATTGCTATCAACTTGTGAAATTACTTTAAAGAACACACACACACACACAGATATATATATATATATATATATATATATATATATATATATATATATATATATATATATTGTTTTTTAAATATTTAATAATTATAATAATAAAATATAATTAATAATTCAAGTAAATTAGACACTTGTTTTTATTCTTTCATCAAGCTACTTGTAATTTCATCACGAACTAAATCTATACGTGAAGGTCTCTGCGATCCCGAAACAATGGTAAAATATCATCTAAAATTTGTTTTTTAAATATTTAATAATTATAATAATAATATAATTAATAATTCAAGTAAATTAGACACTTGTTTTTATTTTTTCATCATGCTACTTGTAATTTCATCCAAACTAAATCTATACGTGAAGGGCTCTTTGATCCCAAAACAATCGTAAAATATCATTTAAAACAAAATTAGAATTGCAAAACACAAATTATATATATATATATATATATATATATATATATATATATATATATATATATATATATATATATATATATATATGATCTGAGGGGGCGCATAGCTGGGAGCTTAGCGCCTCCTCAGTCAAAACGGTTTGTGGAAAGCAGTATTTTCCTGCTTTCTGCAAACCGTGGTTTGCAACTTTAAAATTGATGGGTCCCACCATCAATTTTAAAATTGCCAAACATTACAAAAGAAGTACAAATTATGTTTTCAACAAAACGCAGTTTGTACCACGTAACCAAACGAGCGCTCAATCATTTGGGGGTATTATTCTACAAGAGAACCCGCTAGCTGTTTCGAGTGCGAAAACTTTTGAATTACATTGTCTGCCTTTGGCTTCTATTTCTATGCAACTATTGTTAATGTAACTTTTGACCACTTGAATTAAGCAGGAGAGTTCTTGTTTGATTAAAAATTTCCAGGTGAAGCAATAGAGACGCAGCAAATATGAGTTCTCACTGAGAAGAGGTTAGAAAGAAGGCAAGTATCGAACAACAGTACCAATAATGTCTGAAATTAAAAGGTCGAGTTTCATTAAAGCGAGGACTGACACAGTCATTGGATTTCAATTCTTGAGTTTTTGGTTGAAGATTGTTGAGTTCCCTTCCCTCTGATGTTCAATCTCTAGCTTGATGTAGTATTTCTAAAGAAATATTCTTCTACTCAGTTGGGGCTGTTTGATTTCAATGTAGTGAAGACGTCCATTGATCAAAGTATCGTTTTGTGAGATGGTTTGTTTTTTTTTCGTTTCATCAGGAGCATGAACATTGATTTTGTGTTTTTCAGTTCAAACCGTCTATCATCTAGATTTATCCTCTTTAAATGCATGATCAAGCACAACTTTAATGTAACATTTGGTTCAGATTTCTTCTATCTAGAAGCAAAGCAAACTTCTGTTTTTTTTTTGAAGGAAAAAAACTGGTCTGCTTTGAACCAACAAATAAGTTCCTTCATCTAGCATAGAGTGAGCAGTTTATTGTGGATTTACTTCCAACCTTCATGCGTCTTTCGTCTGTTTAGTGCAACGCACGAGAGCACAACAGTCACAATGACTCCTTCCTAGGGTCACAACTGGGGTCCCTCTGGCCTTTTCTTCCCTTTTGGCTGTCCATCTGTCAAGAAAATGGGGAACATGATTAAATTTGTACTGAGTAGTAAATAATCGATGGATTGAAGGATACTCGTTTTAATACTCTTTCTTCCTTCGAAGATAGTAATGAACCGGTTTGCAATGGAAAGAAAAGGAGGGTTTCACGATCATGCTATGAACTTTTTATGAAAAATAATGACGATGACAATGAACTTGTATCTGTCAAGATGATTGCATGAATGCTTTACCTCCCTAAAGGATGATCCCAGTAGTTTTTTGAAGTTGTTATTCGAGGGCGGATATATGTTAGACATTGAAAACTTGTTTTCAGCAACCTTCTATGGTGTCTTGACGATCCCGAATGTGAAATAGTCATTATATCATTTAATCGGGAACCTTGCAGGTCACTGTGATGGTAAAGCAAGTGGATGCCGCACCTTTTCACATTAATTCGAAAACCCATGTCAATCCAGACATCCAGTCGATCCCCTTCTTCCATCTCATCCCGAAATCTCCAGCTCATATCATGATCATCAATGCCTTCTACTTGATTCTCGAACGACCAGCAGCTCAGCCACATCAGATCCTGTTCCACTTCGGGCATAAAGAAGGTGATCATTGGGCTATAATTCCAGTGGAAATTTTTCGTTATGTTAGTAACTGCAATAATGGGGGAGAAATAGCAAGGTGCAAAAGCCACTGAATTCTCCCATGCATAGACTGCCGATATAGAAAAGCCACTGAATTTGCAACCATGATCAAGTGGAGGCACTTGCAATGATACAGAGTCACCTTCACTCTGATGGCTGAACCATGTTGGAATGTCACTCATCGGCAGAAAGATACTGTAAATAGACTTCTCAGAAAGAGCCTGCAACCATGAATGAGAATAATGAAATTATTCAACAAGCAGCCATAGTTTATATTGTCTGCGCGCCATGCGCGACGTGTTACAGAGTACAGATAGTGAGAGAGGGCACCTGGAGAGGACTGATTGTAGCTGATCTTGTCAGATTATTGATCACATGGACATTAATGCTTGGAAGGGAATCTTCTGTGAACAAGTCACTAGTCCCGAGATATTTTTCAACAATCTCTACTCTCAATGACTCCAAGTTGAAGTATCCCTCAACTGCTTTTAACTTTGGGCAACCATCAAGTTCCAACGATCCCTCTAATGAAGATTGAATTGATGACAGATTGAAAATTGAATTGTATTCTGTTTTTCTCAATTGATTTGAGATACAAATATAGCTCTATTTATACACATAATTCTAAGAGTAAAATGCAGTTTCCATATACAATATGTAACGGCTACAAGATACAGTTTCCATATACAATTGTAGCCGTTTGCTTGAAGTTTCCATTTCTGTTTGTTGTAGCCGTTGCATGATTGAGAAGAAGAGTTGATTGCTGCAATTGTTTGATTCACTGTAATCAATTTGCAGATTTTGCTTGTGTTTGGATGCTCTCCTTTATACGCCCCTTCAAGATTGAGCTGCCATCGGCAAGACCAATCTTGATCCTCAAGAAGACAGTACGTTGCTTTGACAATGGCTTAGTCAACAGATCAGCAAGTTGATCATCTGTGTGAACATGATGGACTTGGAGGATGCCTCTGTGGACTAAATCACGAACAAAGTGCAAATCAATTTGAATATGCTTCATACGAGAGTGATTCACTGGGTTGTAGCTTAGGTGAGTAGCACCAAGATTGTCACATAAGAGCTTTGGTGGAGAGGACAATGGGAATCCAAGTTCTTGGAGAAGATTTAGAATCCACATTGTTTCAGAAGCTGCAGATGCTAAGGCACGGTATTCAGCCTCAGTGGATGAACGGGCAACAACTTTTTGTTTTCTTGAAGACCATGAAATAGGTGTTGTGCCGAGAAAGGTGACATAGGCAGAGGTGGAGGTTCGATCATCTAAGTTGCCACCCCAGTCAGCATCAGAGAAGGTTCTGAGAACAGGGGAGCTAGTGTTGCTGATTTGAAGACCATGAAAGAGTGTATGTTTGAGATAGCGAAGAAGACGCTTCGTGGCCATCCAGTGACTTTGTGTTGGTCGATGCATAAATTGGGATAATTTGTTCACTGCAAAAGAAATATCAGGTCTGGTTAGAGATAAGTATTGCAGACTACCAATAACACGGCGAAATTCAGTGCTATCGACAGAGGCACTCCCATCATCAAGTTTTAAAATGGAACTAGTGGATAGAGGAGTAGAGACATCCTTTGCACCATCCATGTTAGTGGTGGATAGCAAATCCCTGATATATTGTTGCTGAGAGAGGAACAGTCCTGCTGAATGAGGGATTACTTCCACTCCAAGAAAAAAATGAAGATTGCCCATGTCTTTAAGAGAGAACCGAGAACTGAGTTGTTCGATCATAGAAGACACAAATTTTAAATTATTTCCTGTAATAAGAAGATCATCAACATACACAAGTAAAAAACAAGTATAATGATTTTTATTGTAGATGAAAAGAGAGGGATCTGCCCTTGACTGTGTAAACCCAAGATTGAGAATGGCAGTCTTCAGAGTTGTATACCAAGCTCGGGGAGCTTGTTTCAAGCCATAAATGGCTTTATTTAACTTGCAGACATGAGATGGACGAGTGGCATCCTTGAAACCTGGAGGCTGCATCATATAGACTGTTTCTGTTAGAGAACCATTCAAAAAAGCATTATTAATGTCCATTTGTTTTAATGACCAGCCCTTCAGAACTGCAATGGTGAGGACTACGCGAATGGTTGCGGGTTTGACAACTGGACTAAATGTTTCTTTGTAATCAATTCCTGAAATTTGATTATAACCCTTTGCAACCAAGCGAGCTTTGAACCGATCTAATGAACCATCAGATTTTCTTTTAACTCTAAAGACCCATTTGCAACCAATGAGATTGCAGTTTGGTGGGGGAACAGTCAGTTCCCATGTTCCATGTTTCATAAGAGCAGTAAGCTCATTTGACATGGCTTCCCGCCACTGAGGGTGAGAGACAGCTTCCCTTACACTGGTTGGTTCAAGTGGTAGAGGTAGGGGATGAAGAGTGGCTGAGTACATGTGTTTGGGTTTGTAAATATGGTTCATCGATCGAGTGCACATGGTATGAGTTCTTGGGGCAGGAGGGGGCTGAGCAGGTGAGGACACAGGTATGGATGAAGAGGAATTAGGTGATTGCGGTTGTATGGGAGAGATAACATGAGGAGGAGAAGGTGTTGGAGAGTTTACTGGAGAAGATGGTGAATGAGTTCCTGAGTCGGCTTGAGCAGGTGGAGTAGTAACTTGCACAGGAGTAGTCTTACCTGGAATAAGATGAAATAAAGTGTGTGCTGGACTTGTGTTGGTGAGAGCAGGAGAAGAGTCAGTTATAAGTGATGACAAGTGTGGAAATATAGTCGATAAATTTTGACTTTCATCAAAGACTACATGCCGAGATATGAAGAGTTTATTAGTTGATGGATCTAGACATTTATAAGCATTTTGATGCTGTGAATAACCAAGAAAAACACACATTTTTTATTTTGGTTGCATTTTGTTGGTATTGTATGGTCGGGTAAAGGGGTAACATAGACAACCAAATTTTCGTAATTTAAGATAATTTGGTTGTTGACAAAAAAGTGCTTCGAACGGTGTTTTATTTGATAAAATGGGGGTAGGTTGCCTATTAATTAGATAGGTAGCTGTGGCAAAAGCGTGAGGCCAATAAGATATGTGAAGAGAAGCATCATGAAGGAGTGTTAATCCTGTTTCAACTAAGTGACGATGACGTCTTTCAGAAACGCCATTTTGCTGTGGAGTGTGTGGTGCTGTAGTGTAGTGACTAATGCCATGTAAGGACAAAAAATTTCTTAAAACAATAAACTCACCACCATTGTCAGAATAAAGATTTTTTATTTTAGTATTAAAACGTGTTTCAACAAATATTTTGAATTTTGGAAAAATTTGAGAAACATTAGATTTGACAATCATTGGATAAAACCACATATATTTTGTGTAGTGATCAATAAATATTAAATAATATTTGGATCCATCAATACCAGTGTATGCAGCGGGTCCCCATACATCGGTGTAAATATACTCAAGCGGATTATTACTTTGAAAACTAGTGACGCGAAATGGTAATTGATGAGATTTATTTATTGAGCAAGAGCTACATAAAGATGACTCTTTTTTTGACGTTATTGGAAGAGAAAACTTATTGACGAGATTTCGTACTAATTTTGGGGTTGGATGGCCAAGTCGTTTATGCCAATCATCAAGTGATGCCCTTTCATGCACAAGGGCAAACTTGGGATAAAATGTAGACGACAATGATTTTGGAAAGATGTATACGCCATTGTTACACATGCCTCTTAGCAGGATTTCCTTCGTGAATTTGTCCTTCACAAGAAAATAAAACGGGTGAAGTTCAACAAATACATTATTTTGCTTAGTAAAGCGGTGAACCGATATTAAATTTTTTTTAAGGTGAGGAACACAAAGAATATCATTTAAATTAAATGTTCGATTTTTGAAAGGTAATTTTAAAGAACCAGTATGAGAGATATTCAAACCTGAACCATCACCAAGGAGGATTTCATCAGTTCCATTGTACTCAGAATGGATTGATAACTGTTCAAGATCTCCGGTTATGTTGTGAGAGGCACCGGAGTCTAAAAGCCACGATTTATCCTTACCTGCAGAAGATTGAGTGCAATTTAAAGATGCTTTACTTATCTGAGAGCATAGTTTGGCCGTGTGACCCATTTGGTCACAAAGTTGGCATTTTGGCTGAAATCGTCGTGTGAAGCGTGCTGGTCGGCTGGAGTGAGACCAGCGATTTTCAGGGGAGGCAACGAATTGAGATGGGTTATTGCCTTGATACCGATTGTAGCCATGATACTGGTTGGGTTTCTTCTGGAAATTGCCGCGATGAGAGTTATTTCTCCCTTTGTTGGAGTAATTGGCAGTGATGATCTGCTGTTGAGAGGCGGCATCCAGACGCCGGAGATAGGTTTCATGACCAATTAAAAGGTCATGAAGTTCTTCAAATGCTAGGGATTTTTCCCGTGCGCGAATTGGCGCAGCAATTTCTCTAAAATCAGGTCCTAATCCATTTAGGACATATAGAGTGAGGTCGTCATCCGAAATTGGATGATCTATGATGGTGAGTTCATCAATTAAGGCCTTCACAGTGTGCATATATTCAGAAATAGAACGATTTCCTCTTTGAATGAGGGTGAGTTCTTCCTTCAATTGCATGGCTCTTGTTCTTGAGCGACTGGCATAGAGAAGGTTGAGTTTCGTCCAAGCAGCATGGGACGTTTTTGCTGATGCGATGAGAGGAGTGATCGCAGAGGTTGTTGATGCTAGTATAGCACTCAATATCAACTTATCCTGTCGAACCCAATGGGTTTTGTTCAAATTGGCAGCAGATGTGCCTATAGGGGAGGGACAAACAGTGTCTCCGGTTACATAATCAAGAAGATCATATCCAATGAGCAAGGCTTCAAACTGTGCACGCCATTGAGGGAAGGTGGATGGGGTTAATTTGTCGTTGATCTGGGCTGAGATATTGAGGGCAATGAGTGGTGTGGTGGTTGCAGATTGGGGTTGGGTGTTGAGATTGTGGATCTGTTCTGGGGATGATACAGGCATGGCTGAAGTTTGGATCGTTTCCTCGTTTGAGGTTTGTTGCTCTGATACCATAATGAAGATTGAATTGATGACAGATTGAAAATTGAATTGTATTCTGTTTTTCTCAATTGATTTGAGATACAAATATAGCTCTATTTATACACATAATTCTAAGAGTAAAATGCAGTTTCCATATACAATATGTAACGGCTACAAGATACAGTTTCCATATACAATTGTAGCCGTTTGCTTGAAGTTTCCATTTCTGTTTGTTGTAGCCGTTGCATGATTGAGAAGAAGAGTTGATTGCTGCAATTGTTTGATTCACTGTAATCAATTTGCAGATTTTGCTTGTGTTTGGATGCTCTCCTTTATTTGGGCAACCATCAAGTTCCAACGATCCCTCCCCCCAAAAGTTCTTAAGGTTGATTGTTTCTAGCGAAGAGCAATCTTTTGCATGCAATAGCTGTAGGCTTGACTGGAGCTCTGGGATACCTTGAAGACTTTTGCATTCGTTTAACCAAAGGCTATTAAGCTTAGGAAGGCTTCCAATGCTAGCTGGTAACCTTGTAAAGTTGTTTCCGCACAATTTCAAATTTCGTAGAAGGGGCAAGCCTTGAAGATCAGAGGGAATCATGTCATCTAATATGTTGCAGTGTCTGAGATCGAGTTCCAGTAAAGATGCTGGAAGACCCCGTCTTGTTGGTGGGCATTTCCCTGGTGAGAAGATAAGACGACAACCATACAGAGATAATTTTTCCAGATTCTTTAGGTCTCCAAAGGTTTCTGGTAGCGTACTTATTGCAGTTTCATCAGCAAGGAGCAGAGCCAAAGATTGTAAACTCCCCAACTGCTCTGGCAATTCCTCTAATTTTGAGCAGCCTGACACATTTAACTTCTTAAGTGAGCTTAGAGCACAGATGCTTCCCGGGAGATTCTTAAGACTCACGCAATCTTGCAGATTCAGGAACTGAAGATGACTGAGAAGTTCAATGGAGTCATGAACCTTTACCAAACTAATGCAATCGTTAAGTTTTAGTTTTTCAAGACTGGGAAAGCCTTCAAAGTTAGGAGTCTCGATAAGCTTATGGGAGTGGCTAAGGTAAAGGAATTTCAGCTTTTTCAAAGACTGCAGCACCAAAATAGATGTTGGTAAAATATAAGCATACCTGGCAGATTAAATGATCTATTCATACTAAAATTGAAAAAACAAGAATACATTATGATCTACCTTTACTTCCTCTGAGAATTGCCGTAGACTGCTATAGCGCATGTCAAGAACAATCAAATGTTCCAGAGTAAGATCATCTGGGATAACTTTCAAGGGGAACTCGGACCAACACAACCACCTTAATTTGTTAGAAACATGCTCGTAGTTTCCTGTAAGGCAAACGAAATTGAGTTGGAGTAGTCTTAGCCTTTTCATCTTTTTGAATGACTTGGTATTGAATGATTTCTTTGATCCTTGCAGGCTTAGAACGAGGCCTTCAACTGCTTTTGTACCCTGTTGCAAAACGAATACGTTAGCTAATAGGCATTATAGCATTCATACATATGCTAATAATTAATGTCAAAACTGAAGGTGTAGGATAAGCAAGAGATTGATCCTCGAAGAAGAAAAAAAGGAGCATTTATGCAACCATTTTATGCTAAATAAATTCTATGATAAGAAATATCTTCGTTTTTCAACCTACACCATTTATTCTCTCACCGTTCTGTCAGTTAACAGTTCAATAACATCTTCTGTATGCCATAATCTGCTACGTTCACCGGGATCCTTAAAAGATTCTTGGAGAACAATTTCTCTTCCCATGTCACGAAGCAAATCATGCATCAAGAACTTGTTGTTAGCGCCAACCTTTACAAGGCATCTCCTCTTGAGAGTATTGATTCCATCAACTGGAAAGAAACCACAGCCATCAAGTATGCTCATGACATAATCCTTTTTGTACCCAATGAAGAAACATGCAATATCCAGAAATATAGATTTCTCAGCATCATCAAGAGAATCATAACTTATTTTAAGTTTACTGTGAATGTCTTTGTGGCTAATCTCTTTTAGTTTTTCTAATCTGCTATTCCATACATCAATTTTTTGGCCACACAAATCTGACCCCAAAACTGTAAGAGCTAGTGGATTTCCTCCTGCATAGGATACGATTCTTCTCGCAGAATCCATGTAACTTTCATCGGGACAGCGCTTGTTGAAGGCATGTAGGCTTAGTAGCTGAAGAGAATCATCGTCATTCAATTCCTTGACCTCATATTGTCGATACAGCTTTGATGGTTGCAGCAGATTCTTATTTCTAGTTGTTATTACCACCCTACTTCCAGGGTAAAGCCAATTAAGATCCCCGAGAATTTTATCCAGTTCTTTCTGTTTATCTTCAATGTCATCCAGAACAATGAATACACGCTTGCGACGTAATCTTCCTGCTATCACCTTCGATCCACTATCAACATTGTATATCTTCTCATGTTTTCTTTTCAAGATATCCGAGAGAAGCTGTCTTTGTAAGTAGGCTATCCCATTGGAAATAATTTGCTGTCTAACATTTTCAAGAAAGCAGCTGCCATCAAATCTTTTGGAGACTAAATTGTAAACCTCCTTGGCAAGAGTTGTCTTGCCTATGCCCGCCATCCCAATTATACCAACTATGCGAACATCTATGGACTCATCACCTAGCAAGGAGATCACTTCTTTTGCTCGAGAATCTAAGCCAACTGGGTGGATAGCAACCCTTAAGGTTGTCCGATGAAGTCTAACTGAAATCTCCTTAACAATGTAGTCTATGTTTTCAGCTTTATACCTGCGATTGTCCATTAAAAGAGCACTTGAAATAAATACACAAACCATCTTGTCATGAGCCAGGAGCAACATGCAATAATTTCAAGCATGAACTTGGACATATAGTGAGTTCTTAATTAATGATTATAGTGATTTCAGTGATGCAACACATTTTCTAGACGCATCGGTCTAACAAGCACCTTTCCGAAATTGTTTCCTTGTTCTCACGATTTTCTTAAAATCTTTTTTCCGAAATAGTTTAATCGACGGCGGGATATTCTTAATAAAGAATGAAAAAATTATCATATCATGAGAAAATAATAGCAAAGCCTTCATGTACATGCTGATAATATATTTATTATATATGATAATTCGTTGTTTCTCTATATTAATAAGTTATGCTTTCTCCTTTTCTCTTTCACTTTTCCTTTCCTTTCCTTCATTTTTTTCTTGTTGATTGCTTGTTTGATTTCTTAATATAACTAGGGTACGATGCAATGGTTATGTACCAACTCTAATTTGTTTGATAATCATATAATATGAAAGAAATATTCAAGAATACCCTTCATTATACTCTTAACATATCTTTTAATAAATTAGATTTTGATGCGACCATATTATTTGATAATTTCATCCATATTTACATAGTGTTTTGCATATGTTTTGTGTATAAAATGCCTTGATATTCTTTGTTTTATGTTTTGAAGGCATTTTTGGATGAAAGATGCAAAAAGGAGTAAATTGGAGGTAATTGACAGATTTGACGTTCAGTCGATGTTTTGTGCAGAGCGTGAGTTCTAGAGATCGAAATGAAGTGATTCCAGTGGAAATAAAAAGCTAACATCCATACCTTTCTGGAAATATAATGCAAGAAAAATAAAAGGATAAAGATCATGGAAATCGCATCCTGCAGAGTCAAATCTCGCATTCTGCCAATGTTGACCTTTGGCCATTCAAAATTGAATATCTGGAGCTACAGAAGTCCAATTGATGCAAACTCAATTTTAGTGGATTCAGGACTCAAAGACCTATAAACTCTCCAAATTTCAGCTCAAAAATATGTGATATGAAGGATATATGAATTTTACAAGGAACAACTAAATTCTGCCAACTTAAGGAAGGACTATTTTGTAAAATAGACACTAGAGTTTCTAAGCATATATAAAGGAGAAGAGGAGCAAGGAAGTGGCGGCCAGCACAAAAGAAAATACAGAATCTTCCTCCTCCAAACCCTAAATCATGTGTTCTTTCATCTTTTTATTTAGTTGTTCAATAAACATGCAAGGCTAGACTCTTTTGCTTGGTTGCAAGGACACAAAAACCTTCGGATTTCAAGAACCGTGAGATTTATTCTTCCTTCTATTTTCAGTTTATGTTATGAATGAGTATGATTGTTTTCCTATGCTTATTTCCTATGATTGTTGTTGATGATTGCTAGAGCGGACTCTAAGTTATTGTTGTGAACAATCTATTGCTACGTTTAATATCAAAACCGGAGTTGTGATATATGAACTTGTGAAGCAACTAAGCTTGATAATTATGGCGGAACTACGTTATTGAACTTAGGGAGAACATTTGAATAAATTGACACAAGTTGCGGACAACTTGTATGTTAATCTTGATGAAATTATCTAGTTCTTAAAGCTATCATTAAATTGAATCATTAGTGCAGACACTTTGATTGTTTGTTGGTTAGGATTAGTTATACGGCGGATCCGTTAATTAATCACGTTAAGAAAAGATAAAATTTCAGAACATAAATTGCATTTTTTTGTTTCAAGGATCGGTTCTAATTTCTGTAGGTGGATGTATGCTTGTGACCAAGGTTTGTTTTCTTGATAAGTTTCGGTTTTAATTGATTTTGTTTGCTAGTTTAATTGCTGTCATAGTTTAGATAATCACAAACCAAATCCCCCCAATCACATAACGTACAACATAAAATCTGACTTGAAACTTCCTCGTGGGATCGACCCCTTGCTTGCTCTATACTATCTTGTGTGTTTTAAGCTAGGGTAATTAATTTGTGCGACCGCGACATCACAATATATATTTTTTTTCAAATCCTAATATTCGTTGCAACCCCTTTATCTCTCAACATGTTTTCTTTGGGATTCACCATGCTTGAGATTATCTATTCAAGATTAATGAACAAGTGGGTAAAGAGTATTTTCAATTTTGACTGATTGACTTCATTACAACTTGTTTTGTAGTAGTGCTTAAGAATGATCATTCTTGTTCACCCTAGCTATGTGCATGCACGCCCTATTGTTACTAGAGTAATTAAATCGATCTTTGAAGTTTGATGACTAAGGTACTAGTTAGCCAGTTTTGTAAGAACAATAATTTGCGGTAACAAGAAGCAGACACGACAACTAACCCAGCTAGACGTTGGCCGGTTAGAGACAATGTTGATAACTAAATGCATTTTGACATATAAGAATTGATTCATGTAAATTTTGATAACTTGAAAGTAATAACACAGAAAGAGATATTGAAGGGTATATCATCTATTATACATCCAAATCAGTAATGAGAATGATGTTTAGTAAGCAAACAATTACTCGGGAGCTTTATAAATAAGTCCACATCAAGAGGAACTCAACCCCTACAAAAAATACATGTCATGTGTGATTTTATCAGACCATGTTTGTTTGGTAAAAAAATATTTTTTACTTTTTATTGATGATTATAGTAGAAAAACTAGGAGTATACTTCTTAAAAGAGAAGTCTAATGTGTTTAGTTGTTTTAAGAAATTTAAGGCAATAGTTGAAAAAGAAAGCAATTATTCTATAAAATCATTTAGGACAAACAACGAGGTGAATTTTGTTATAATAATTTTAACAAGTATTGTGAAAATTATGGTAAAAAGAGTTTGTCCTAAGGAGTTTTGGGTTGAAATTTTAAATTATGCTATCTACCTGTCAAATAGATATCATACTAAAAACTTGAATGACATGACCCCACAAGAAGCATGGTGTAAAAGAAAACTAAATGTCTCTCACTTTAAAGTTTTTGGGAACATTGACTATGTGTATGTGGATGATCAAGCAATGACTAAACTAGATGACAAAATAAAAAAAAATCTTTGTGGGTTAATCAAAGATACAGGCTTTATATCCCTAATGAAAGAAACATAGTGATTTATAGAGATATTGAGTTCGATGAAGAAGAAATATGAGATTGGAAGGTACGTAAATGATGACGAGAAATATGAATTCTTACTGATTCTTGATGAAGAGGAGAAAATATATGAAAGTTATCAATAACCTATAGTTACACCTCCACAAACATTAATAAGGTCAATTTCCTCTTCTTCTTCGAGTGAAAGTTCAAATAGCGGCACTCTACCAAGCCCATCAAGAAACATGAAAAGCCTCGATGATTTACATGAGATAACTAATCATGTATGATGATGATGGTGTAACAGTGTATTGTAACCTTACTGCATGTGATTCTACAATTTTTTAAAAAATGATAAAAGATAAAAAATAGAGAATTGCTATGGATGAGAAGATTGCATCAATTGAGAAAAATAACACATGGTAATTGGTTTTTAGAATAAAAAAAGAAGAAGTCAATGTGTTAAGTGGATCTACAAAGTAAAGAAGAAATGTGCTAAGTGGATCTACAAAGTAAAAAAGAATAAAAGAGAAGTAGAGAGGTACAAGACGAGATTGAAAAAAAAGAAGCTAAAGACAAAAACAAAAAAAAATGATTATAATGAAGTTTTTGCTTTAATCGATAAAATTAAAGGTAAGCTATAACAAATTAAAAACACGCAAGCCTGAAAGTTAATCTCATTTGGAAAAATAAAATTAATATCAAGTTCAATGGTAAAACCATTTTAGTCAATTTTTGGTCATGATGAAATACGAACAGCATCAATACTATTAACATATGATATCATGAAGAGAAAGAAAAAATGAAAGAATGGTGACCGTTGATATTGAGAGGAAATGTTGAAGTTCAATATCAACTAGAATTTAAGCTCATAAGATTTAGACTTGTAAGAATTTTAATATTGTCAAAACTTCACAATATTAAGATTATTAATTACTTAGTAGAGTTTTATCAGATAAAATTCTAGTTAATGTAAAAACTCTTAATGAAGAAGGATTTGTAATAGACTAGTTTATTAGAATCTTGATTTAATTATAATGTTAAATTTCTAGTTAGATTAGGATTTCATTTGAGAAGTTTAATTCATTCATCATTTAAGACTTGATGTCTATAAATAAGTTTGTGATTAAAAGTATAATACATTCGCATAAAGAAAGGTGAAATAAAAAATATCATTTCTACTATTTCTCTACTTGTTTCCTGGATTTATTCTTATGTTTGCTATTATAATTTAATTAAGACACATCTTGTCCCATCGTCATCTTCCAACATATTATTACTGTTTTTAACCTTGAAAGACCACAACATGCCATTGCAATTTGCAACTGAGGTTCTAGTAATTAAGCAGCAACTTACCCGTCAAGATGTTTTCGTAGATCCAGACCCTTCAAGTAAGAAACTTCTCTCAGTGCATCCCTCCATATCTCCACTTTCTCCATGTCATCCTTGAAACTCTTTTCATGCTCAGCAAAAGCTTTTTCAAAATCTCCTTTTTGCTCTTCAACATCAGATGGATCTATATCATAAAAGACAGGCCAAACACCATGGCCTTCTTCTTTTCTACATCTGAGGATGTGCACAAGCTCATCAAGGCACCAAGGGGAGGACGCATAGCCTTTTGAGAGAATGACAATAGAAAACCTTGACTTTTCAATTCCTTGGAGACACTCTGGTCCAATTTCTTCACCAATATCGATCTCATCTGCGTCTCTGAATGTATGGATTCCTTCCCGAATCAAAGCAGAGTATAAGTGGTCTGTGAAATCTATCCTTGTGTCTGCACCTCTAAAACTCAGGAACACGTCGTAATCCCATTTTGACGAGGTGGAGCTGGAGCTGGAGCTGCAGGAAGCCATTGGTCGAGATGGGTTGGTGGTTTTTGTTGCAGATCTTGCTCTTATTCTTGGGTTTTGTTAAGCTTATCTGCATCCTGCATGACGACGTTTACTTGTCAACTCAGGTAACACTCTCTATATTATATTCGTATTTTATGCTCACTTGCCCGCAAGACCTGAAAGTTATAAGAGTTTTAAATTGTCTGCCATTTTTTAAATCCTGTGCAACACGTTAACGATGTTAGGAATAATATAAAATATATTACGAGGCTTCACCAAAAAGCTCAAGTTTTTAGGTGAATTGATTATTTAACATGGTATCAGAGTTTTGTTGACCTAGCGGTCATGAGTTCAAATCTCATCATCCCCATTCTATTTGATAAAAATCAAGCACAAGGTAATATGAGTCTATGCAAGTTTCAAGTCCAAATGACTTTTACTTGAGAGGGAATGTGTTAAAGATAATATAGAATATATCATGGGACATCACCTAAAAGCTTAAATTTTTAAGCTTTTAGGAACAAATGATTCAAAGAAGTGTCTTAATTTATTTTTATATTTAAGTATTCAGTTTATTTTTACAAGTATAATTTCTCTCATTTTATTTTTAAATTTAGAATTATTTGCCAATCTATCAATCTTTTCCTTCAAATGTGAGAAACTCGATTTCTAAAAAATAAATTTTAATATTACTTAATTTTTTAAACGCTGAAAATCTATCAAGATGATCTCAAATATAAAAATAAATCGAAAATTATATAAGAGATTTGACTCAAAACTAAAGACAAATTGATGGTAGTATTAAAGGGTGCTTTATTATTTAATTCCTCCACCAATTAGTTTATTTAAGAAATAAAAATGTCAACAGTTATTTAAAATTCACATATGAGTTGAATAACTAAATGCCTGTTTTATGCCTCCATGTCAATGTGAGGATACAGGTCGGTTTATAGCAAAGCTAAATAATGTAGTGATAGAAATTGGTTTACAATTAAAAATATATTAAAATAATATTTTTATATTTTAAAAATATCATTGTATTAAAACAATTCAAAAACTAAAAACTAAAAACAAATTCAAAAATAAAGTTAAGCTACAATGTCAAACATCACCATAACACCCTCTGGTGATGGGAAGGAATAGTCTGCTGTGTGTCGTTATTCATCAACGAGCTAAACAAAGCTGTTTGGGTTCCGATCCATCCCTCTCCTTCCTGAAGCAGGCTTGAAGATCTCAGTTGCTCACACCATTAAAGTCAAAGACTACACAGATTCTGCTGGTAATGAAATCCCAGCATAAGATTGATCCTTACTTTGCATATGATTGCTGCAGATAATTGCTCTCTCAAGCAGTAAATTTGAGCAGCATCAAGGGCTGTTGATCGAAAATAAAGCAAAGATCCACGACAGCCATGGCTGAATTATCAGGAGAGGACAGGGTACTCTCACAGTGTTGTGTGCCTAATTTGCCACCTGTCTCCATTCCATTTTCATCACTTTCAGCTCCATCTGCCCTATCATATTCGTTATCGTCATCCTCTACGGGAGCGATCGAGTACCATCTCTGTTAAGAGGAGTAACAATGGCAGTGGGTCAATGACGGAACAGTTTCTTCTGTGCATACCCCCATCTCCACGGATTATCTCATCATAAATAACTGAAGTGTAGTCGCTGGTTTCCAAAATGATAGTTTATAGTTAACGGACTGAGGGTGCAACCGAGCTTCCATTTTCAGGTGGAAGGGACCTCCCCATCATCGATCGGATATAGACCAGCCACATAAAACAACTTGATCATATCTTCTGGAATAAAACCCTTGCGAATTAGTTCTCTCTGGAGCTGCTTGCGCATGGCTTGCAGCAAATTCATGGTGCTCGGAGAGATGAAGAACTGTGAACAAAACCATGCTTCTTGACCCCTGTTCTTTGCATTCTCCAGCACTCAAAAGCTGCTATAACTGCTAACTGATCGCTGTGCCCGCCATACAATGAAGCAAAAGCTCAAACTTAGCAGCAGTAGCTCTCTTCTTTTCATTAGACAGCTTGGGAAGTGTAAATGGATCTCTAGATATAGTCAGATGCACATGCCAGAGTCAATGCTGGGTCTAGGTAATTCATCAACATGGAAAATAAAAACATCTTGCTTGTCAATGGATGAACATCTTGCTTGTCTTGAAGAACAGCAATTGCATTACCTATGGTTAAACTGGAGGATCGATCCAATGTCTTTCGCAAAAAATCTTCTATCTTGCAACGGGGATATATAAAGCAACTTCACGTGGAATGATTATTAAATAAGCAAAAAGAAGAAGAAGAAAAAATCAACCATAAGAGCTTAATGTCCTATTGACAGCAGTTCCAAGGTATGATCTGAAACCCAAGCCTACAATTAAAGAAGAGATGACAGAAGTTCCAAGGTATGATCTGAAACCCGAGCCTGCAATTAATGAAGAGATGAATAGAAAAATTACCTGTAAAAAGAGTTCATTAACTGGCTTTCTCCTGATTTCATGGACTCAGAAATCTTGCAAAGAAGCTGCTCTAAGTTTCGAATAAAGATGATAACATATTCCAGGCTGACAGCGTCCTGCGCGTCCTGAGGTGGGCATTTGAATACCTTCTTTTGCTCCACCGATGGAACCATGGAATGGAGAGAGAATAGAGTAAACATGGAACCATATTTAAAAAAAGGGTTCGCGAGTAATCTCTCCCACATTCTATTTATATCATCCCACCCTCGAAGAAAAACAAGGACAGCACCATCTTTCGAATCAACACCTATTAGTAGATGTAATGGCATCCCTAAAGAATTCAACAATCCGCATGCATGTGATGGAAGAGGGAAAAAATAAACAAAGAGAGAGCAAGGCACGTTCAAGAACATCTGCTGTAAAGTTAAGGATATCTTGATCGGGGTCAGCACAGATTTGATCGGGGTCAGCACAGAACTTTTCAAGAATCTGAGAAATCCGAATGCGAATGGATTTAGTATGCTGACAGTGGAGCGAATGCCCAATCTGCATGCATACAAAGACAGACGACGTCCACCCTGCTGTGTTTGCAGCAATGGTGGCTGACTTTAGTTCTACATATGAACACCAAATTTAGTATGCTGACAGTGGAGCGAATGCCCAAATCACGTCAGAAGCAGAGAATCTTACTTACCAGCAACATTTCATTGGTCAAGACATTGTGACTGTAGTTGATGGTTATGGTTTATTAACTAAGAGCATTGTGACTGTAGTTTATGGTTATGGTTAAACAAACCAAATTCAACCTCAAAAACATTCTTCATTGTCCCATACTTAGTTTCTCATAAATTTGAATAATAAAATTGAAAAAAAAATGTAATAAAATGATTTTCTTAATAGAATTGTAAAAATATTATCAATAATCTTACAAAGTGCTTTTAATATTCAATTGTTCTTTAATTTTAACCTAAAATATATCAACATACCAAGATGCTCCTCATTAACCTTAAATATATCAACATACCAAGATGCTCCTCATAAAATTTTAGATCAATTCAATGATTAGATTAAAATATATGATTGACAATTTGATACTTAAAAGACACTTTAAAAAAAAAACATTATTTGTCCAAAAAAAGACATAACATAGCTTGAACTTTCCAACCAAGATTGACGCATATTTTATGAAATGGATAAGATTCCATGTGAGATGAAATCTATTCTAATTATTTTGTTTTTTTATTATTTCGGTTATTCCAGATGAAACATTATAAAATTAACAACCTTAAATTGTAGATTGACACAAAAAATCATAAAAAAAAAGAAGAGAAGAGAGTATAGGACACGATTGCTTCCATAAATCAATCGATCAACCATGATAAAGAAGTTCATTCTAGTTATATAAAATTACAAATCATGAGAAGTTAATGAATTATCATGCATCAATGTTTTTTTTTTTCTTATCAAGTTTAAAAAAGGTCATTCACATCCCAAAATGGTAAATCCAGTCCACCAAAGATAAGAAAAATGGGCCACTTTCTGAGAAAGTTTTTCATGCAAACTGGCCATTTTCGTAGCAGGGCCACAGAAAGAGTAGAGTCCATGTGAGAGCAGAGCTTGCAGACCTCCCCACCCCATTCCTTCTCGATATCCAATCCCCTCCATGTCTCCTCGTAACCCCATTCAGTTGCTTTCTTCCACGCAAAGAGTTTAGTGTTAACCCTCTCCGTCTCTATTCCTTCCTCTCCCTTTACCCTTCTCTTCTTTCTATAACACAAAGCAAGGTACCAACCCAATACACCTTTTTTTTCCTCAGAAAGTAATTACTATCATCACTACTTGCCTCTTATAATCTCTGATAATGTTTTCAAATTTGTAGTTTTTTTTCGGGGGTTCAATCCAGTGTGTGCTTTTATATACTCCCGTAACCGACAAAGAAACAAACAGGGATTACTTTTCACTTTAGTCTCACCTTTACCCATTTCTGATTATCTTAGACTTGGTTTCTTCCAATCGTTTTTTTCTTTCTTTCGTGATCTGAATCGCCCACCAAACCCGATTTCGATATTTGGGTATACCAGAGTTTGCTCTTTTATCTCCTAATTTGCAGTTATTTTTGCCTGATTGTGTTCGATTTTCCGTTTTGCGTTCACGTGCTTAGTTTTGGTGTGGATTTGGTGTTCTGGGCTCTTAAGTGATGGCGATGATGGATTGTTGCATTAATGGTTGTCTCTGATCTGGGCTTTAAGTGTTTTCTGTATATGATCTGAAATTAAAAAAGATTTTGCCATCCTTTCCCTGGAAAGATCCTTGCCTTTTCATTTGGTTTTATGGGTCTTGAGTGTTCTTGCTAATTTTTCCTGTAATGTGTCTGGTCAACTGTTATTTTGGTTTCTTGTGCCGTTAGTTTGGTTACCCATTCACATTTTTTTTTCATGGCCTTTGTTGATTATGGAAGTTTCAGAATTTTCAGCCTGGCTTGTTATTAAGGAACTAAATAAGCTTTTCGGCTTCTAATTGATGAACACGTCACTTTGACTGAAATCATGCCTTTTGAGCATACATTATCAAGAATCGGTGCTGACAAGGACAATGTTTGGGCGTTAGTGTTGGTTTGCTTTCGTGATCTTTTTCACGAATGGCTGTCCTCTATGTAGTGCTTCAGGACTTGAATTAGTTATCCAAGGGGATTGATTTACTATGCTTAACCTTGTTTCATCGAATGCCTGTCTTAATGTGTGGTGTATAGACAGGATTTTAGAAGTTAATGGAAGTGCCAGTTGATCCATTTTTTGAAAATTTCTATAGGAGAAGATTGATGAGTTTTATGAAAACAACCACTTCTCAAAACTTAAAACCAAACAAAATCATGGTACCCAGTTCTCACAGCGGGGATTTGTTGTTAGACTCAAGCAAACTTTCCTACAATGGATGCTAAGGCAGCATGATGAGTTATTGAATTTCTATTGTTTTGGAATCAACGTAATATTACACTTTGCACCTCTATTTTCGATGAGAAACCAGATAGTGTAATTTGACAGAGATAAAGAATAGTAACCTGGTAATTTGCCACCATTCTCCTACCTCATCTGATTCCAATAGAGGCCATGTTCTTGAAGCCAATTATTTTTTGTTATACGCTGCATCCCATGTTCAGATGATGACATATTCTCCAATTCATGTAGTTCTCTATGCCCCAAACTATCAGAATTATGTATTTCCTAATCATTCTCACATAACTTAGATCAAAAGGTCCTGTTATTTATTGATGCTAGTTAGTGCAAATCGTAATGTACAAAAAATAAAGTTGCAAGAAAAAAGAAAAGAAAAGCTCATCTTTAATATTTCTTACTTGGAAGCTTTTGGCATGGTACAGATAATGAAAAGTGGAACGCCACTGTAGTTCATCTGAGGTGTTATATCTTTCTTCAAGCTTTGCAGTTGTTCTGAACCAAGTTGCTCTCAAGGTAAGTTTCTTTATCCCTGTACTTTTGTTTTGCCTGAAAAATGGTCTAGCAACTGGTTCTCTTGCCAATTTAAATCCATAAACCAGAAGTTCTATCAATTCCTTAGAAACTCTGTCAATCGCATTCTCATGTGCAGCTGGGTTGAATGATGGATGCTGTGCTGAAGCTATTCTTCGAACATAAGCCTTCAAAGTGTAGCTGAACAGCTATATTTTAAGTTTCTATACGATAGCAGTTAACGTAAGAGTGATAGTTACTGGAGTTTATGCAAAGAAACCAACAGGTGAGCTGACAAAGACACCTTGAGAAAAGGCAACCCACGGAATGTTCAATTTAAGTGATTGTTTTTTATTGTCCTATATATCATTTTACTTTGTTGCTGTCCGCAAGATCAAATAATCACAGAGAACTTTTTCATGACTCTATGTCTCATCCTTCCTTTTTAACTAATTTTACCTGTCTATGTTATGCAGGAAGATATATATTTTAATATATGGGCTGAGGTGTGCATTTCATGGGAGGTGTAGAGAATGATGAACCAGCCTCAAAACGCCTGAAATTAGTCTCCGGAAGGTCAACAGGTCTTTCCAACGGTTCATCTTTAACAGAGCCTTTAGTTGGTTCTTCTAGGGATTTGATGGCTCGCCCCCTACAATATGAAGGGGACAAAGAGGTTCTTGGTTCAAAAGGAGTTATTAAAAGAGTTGAATTTGTCAGAATAATAGGCAAGGCATTGCAATCCCTTGGATATAAGAAAAGCTGTGCTTATTTAGAGGAAGAGTCAGGGATACCATTACATTCATCTGCAGTAGATTTATTTATGAAGCAAATTCTCAATGGAAATTGGGATGAAAGTGTAATTACATTGCATAACCTTGGCCTAAAGGATGAAAACGTTGTCAAGTCAGCATCTTTTCTGTTATTGGAGCAGAAGTTTTTTGAACTTCTGCACGGGGACAAAATTATGGATGCTTTGAAGACAATTAAGACTGAAATTGCTCCTCTCTGCATTAATAATGGTCGACTTCTTGAACTTTCTTCCTGCATTGTAGCTGCTACACATTGCGATTCAGTTGGTTCTTCCAATCAAGACAATGGAAGGATAAAGCCACGGTCCAAGCTGCTGGAGGAACTGCAAAAGGTGCTTCCCCCAGCAGTTATAATGCCTGAGAACAGATTGGAACATTTAGTTGAACAGGCTCTTACCTTACAACAAGATGCTTGCATCTTTCACAACTCGTTGGATAAAGAAATGTCGTTATACTCCGATCATAAGTGTGGAAGAGATCAGATTCCTTCTCGAATTTTGCAGGTTAGGGCATATTTGCAAACAATTGCTTTATATGGAGTTTCTTGGCTATTTCATTCTTTGGTTTTCATTGAATTCTGTTCTGCAATGTTATTCTTTATAAGCTGTTATTTTATGTGTGCCTTGGCCAAATTTTAGTTATACAGAGCTATTACCTTAGTGACAAAGTGGAAAAAAGTTTTGGGGTCAGAAGCAGCAATGAAAGTCGAATCAATCATCTATCAGGGCATTTTTTAATTGGGAAAGTGAAAAGTTTAATGAATGCTCTTGCTTAATTTATATTTTTTTAGTAACTCATGTTTATGTAGAGATGAGTGCTTCCTGTTTCTATTTTCCTCCTGTTTTGCTTTTTCTTTGGATTTTATTTTCCATGAGCAGACTACACCTTTCCATTTTCAGTTGTTTTCTATGTATTACTGGCACCACTAGAATGAGTCTTTCTCTTATTCCCACTGGAACAGATATTAGAAGCACATTCAGATGAAGTCTGGTTCTTACAATTTTCACATAATGGGAAATACTTAGCTTCATCCTCTAACGATCGATCAGCAATCATATGGGAGGTATAATTGTTTGCTTTAAGCATGCTATGTTATTCTATTGTATTTCTACATTCCTTCTCCACTGTTTTATTTGTTTCTGTCTGCAACTTTCTGACTGGGATATTTAATTGTGTTTCTCGTATGGTGTCTTTAAAAGGTTAATCACTCTTTATGCAACCATAGTAAGCAAACACCATTAAAATTCTTAAGTAATCAACCTTTTCTTCCCCATAAATATTTATAAGCTTCACTGGATATGCCTTGTATACTATGGGCAACCCCCCTTATTAGAAGAAAAAGGGCCTGCTGGAGGTCCAGATTCATCCATGTCATGCTGCACATGGAACAATTATATATGTTTCTTATGTGCCAACTAATGTGTCATGCTTTTCAGATTGATGAAAATGGGGGAGTTTCTTTGAAGCATAGATTGTCTGGTCACCAAAAACCTGTCTCCTCTGTTTCATGGAGTCCTAATGACCACCAGCTTCTTACTTGTGGGGTGGAGGAGGTTGTCAGGCGCTGGGATGTTTCTTCTGGTGAGTGCCTCCAGGTTTATGAGAAAGTGGGCCTTGGCCTGGTGTCGTGTGGGTGGTTTCCAGACGGGAAATGGATATTTTCTGGCATCAATGATAAGAGCATCAGCATGTGGGAATTAGATGGGAAAGAGATTGAATGTTGGAAAGGGAAGAAAACTCTGAAGATATCTGATTTAGAGATAACGAGTGATGGGAAGCAGATTATAAGTATGTGCAAAGAAAGTGCAATTCTATTGCTTGACAGAGAAGCTAAAGTTGAGAGGGTGATTGAAGAAAATCAAACAATAACTTCATTCTCATTATCAAGAGATAATAGGTTCTTGCTGGTTAATCTTCTAAACCAAGAAATCCATCTTTGGAGCATAGATGGTAACTTCAGGCTTGTTGCAAAGTACAATGGCCATAAGCGTTCCCGGTTTGTTATTAGGTCATGTTTCGGGGGGCTTGAGCAAGCTTTTATTGCAAGTGGCAGTGAGGACTCTCAGGTATGAATTTTGATTTTTTTTTTAAATTATACTAGAAGCAGAAGTTTTGTTCATCTGTTTAATTACTTTTCCTTGTGCATTAACCATAGTCTTCTGCATGTGCATATTTCTTTCTTCCTTCTTCACTAACCATCTTATCATGGGAGGGGTTGGTAATGATCTGGTCAGATCATTCAAGAGAAGGGCATTATTTGAATCAGTCAAATGTTATGTACATTCCTAAGCTGCTGAGTTATCATGATTTTTTCCTTATATTGATCATGGCCATAGGATTGCTGATACTGTGGTTGCTTTTCGATTTGTACTACATTGCAAAATCACACTGTTCCCTTACCATGCATAAGAATCACAAAGGGTCTCGACTAGTTCTGATAGAAAATAATTAGCTGGCTGATTGGAGATTTGAGGAGATTCTATTTTTCTTAAACAACACCTTCAGCCTCAGAAAAACTGAAAAAGCTTCAAATAGTGCTTTTGTTTCTGTGTATGCGTCTTATGAGGCTTCCACATATTCATACATCAATTGCCTTAGATGTATAGTATTCCTTCCTGTTGTTATTGGAGGAAAAAAATGGAAATTTTGTTTAACAGCTTTGTTACCAGAAACCCTTAGAAATAACTCAGATGCAATTTTTTATAAATTTATCATGTCCAATCACATTTTTGGGTTAAATGTCACCAAGAAATTCCATCTCCTTGATATGGTAAGAATTTACATGTGAAAAACTAAAAACTAATCACAAAAAAAAACGAGTAACTAGCCAAGATTAAGAAATCATCTACATGAATGGAACAATGTCTTGAATATTAGTGTATTTATGAATAAGGTGTAAGGAGATAAAGTTAAGAGAGTGTGCACCAGGAATTTTATAGAGGTTCAGACAACCGTCAACTATCATTTAAGAGTTTCTTTAATACTCACGCAGTCTATTATGTGGGTATGAAACCTTTGCATAATTTTTTACACAAATCAAAGATTGAAACCTTTCTCTATCCTTTTTTGGGCTCAAGATCTAACCCAATTTTGTTATGGGTTCAAGAACCAACCTAATCATTTTGCACATGTTAGGATCAAACCCACTACCTAATATGATCTTTTTTAAAGGTACAAGTTAGCAAACCATTCCTCACCAATACGTGTAAATAGACAAGTATCAAATCACTTAAATAGTTTGTAGATGTTTTCCCAAGTGTTTTAAGTGTCATTTTTATTTTTCACTATATTATTCTCTTAATATCAATAAAGTCGAATGGAATACACTTGAAGCACTTGAAGAAATTTTACCAATATCACTTCAACCTTGTTTTTGAATGAGGAGTGAGAATATAATCAGATTTTTTCCTTTGATGTTCTTGATCATTTTGCGGTATTTATAGTGCTAAAAATCAAATTAGCTGATGGGCATAACTTTCAAAAAAATTCAGTCCACTTGAATACTGGTTAGACCATTTCTAGAACTTTCAAAAAACCTCAATCCGCTGGAATATTGGTTAGACCATTTGTAGAATTGGTCAGACAATTTTAAAGTTGGACAAATTATGGTATTTCCAAAAAATGATTGAATAGTTTGACTAAAACGCTCACATTGTTTTGAGAAATGGGAAGTCATTTCTTGAAATTAGTTAGACTGATTTAGCTACCACAAGTCTTCTTGTTTTTTTTGTGTTTTGATCTTTTCTTATTTTTCTTGTGCTCTTTTGGTTTTGTTGATGTAAAACTAATTCCTAAATAAAATGGTATTTGGCAAGTACTCATTACAAGATCTTGATCTTTGAAGTAAAAATCAAACAATGATTGCATCAAGTTTCTTGTTCTTGAATTTCAAGTATCCATACATTGCTTTTTTGATGATTTCCTTGAATGATTATGTTCCTCATAAAACCTGTTTAAATCTTCACAAAGCTTGTGCAACATACAAATGCAAGTAATATATGTTTTTATATAGTACTCTAGATTTTATGCATGCCTTGACTTGATATTTAATCATAATTGAACTTAAACACTAATGCATGTTTCATACCAACATATTTCATATAAGCATTTAAATATACATATAATTGTACTTTAAGCATATAGAATAAAACAAGTTAAACTCTTAGTTTAAGACTAGCTAACATTTGAGTGTAAAACAAGTTAAGCATTGAGTTTAAAACAACCATGCAACTTCAAGAATATACCTACTCTTAAGAACTGAAGATGCCTTCACTTGACCTTGCAACTTCAATTCCTAGAAAGTACATAACCTTCCAAAGGCCTTTGGTTTTAAATTCCTTAGCAAGATACTTCAACATATACACCTCATCTTGATCATTTCCCCCCCCACCACTATCATTAACATATACAGGGGGTGTTTGGGAGGGCTTTGTGCTTTTGAAAAAAATAGATTTTTATTTTTTTTATTTTTAAGTTTAAATTAATAAAATTTAGTATTTTTTGATCATTTTGATGTACTGATGTCAAAAATGATTTCTAAAAAAAAAAAAAAAAAAAACATAACTTTAATGTATTTTTTAACAAACTTTCAAAAGCAACCGCAACCACACTACCAAACAAGCACACGATGAGAATTGTTGTCTAGCCTTGTTAATGTTTAATGAACATCACATGTCTCCTGGTCTTTATTGTTGTTGTACTTCAATTTAACAATTGCCTCTTAATCTATCAAACCATGCACAAGGAGATTTCTTAAGGTCACACAAGCTTTTCTCAACTTGCACTTCTTGGCCTCTCTTATAAGAGAAACCTGAAGGAATTTCCGCGTACACTTATTCCTCTAAATCCCATGTAGCAAATCATTATTCACATATAATTGCTGTACGTCCCATCCTAGGTTTGCTGCAATAGAGAACAATACCTTGATTGGGTTCATTTTTGCAACAGGAGCTGACATTTCTTGATAGTCAATTCCACAAGTCTGTGCATGTCTCTTAGCATGTAGCCTTGTCTTGTACATATCAATACTTCCATCTGACTTTTGCTTAATGGAGAGCCCATTTGCAACCAATAACTCTCTTTCTAACAAGAGTAGTAGTCCATGTGTTGTTTTTCAACAACACTCCTATTTCCTTTACCATAGTTTTTTTCCTCCTGGTATTTTCAACACTCCCAATCCTTGAGAATAGACACAAGATAGGGACAATACAAAAGATCTATGTGAAGGTGATTAGTGATTTTATGACATAAAATTAGATAAAGGATGTTTGATACACTCCTTTTTTAAATGCTTTAGGGGGATCATCAATATAAAGAACAATATTTTCAGTGGAAGAGTTACGAAACTTACTATCAGGAGTATGTTGTAAGGTTGAATTTGAAGACGGTTCTTGGCTAGGTAGTAGATTCATTGACTTTCATTTTTTGAGGGGTGTATACCTGCCAAACCATTTCCTATTGTCCCTTTCTAGTTTCCCCATCATTTTCATCAACTATTTCTCTCTTTCAGGTTTCTAACCTATCCTACATTCCTCGATTTATGATGGATTTTCTTCTCCTTTCTCTCCCCTTTGATTTGCTCCCTTCAATTATGGTCCAGGATTAAACAGAGTATGGTCCAAGATTAAACAGAGTAGTGGACACCAAGAACATATCCACACACTCGTTCTTGAGGTTTGAGTTGACAAAATATAACTCATTTTCACAAAAAAGTTACATCCATGCTAACAAACCTTTCCTACTAGAAGAATGATAATATTTATATCCTTTTTGAGTAGCAGAGTATCCAATGAAAACACATTTCAATTCTCGCTGACCCAACTTTACCAAAATAACATATTGTTAATGATCTCGAACAAAGCAAAACACACCTAAAAGTTTTTGGTGGGACAATGTAGTAATATGTTCCTTGCTGAGCTCAAGAACCCTAAGTGCCATCCTATTAAAGACACATGCTGGAAAAAGCTTTTTTTCCAGGACTAGAAGATGAAAAAAATCATGGGATATGATCGCAAGAAAAATCCATTCCAGGACTAGAAAGGAGAAAAAAAAATCCTCCACTAAACTAGGTAATAATAAATCATGGGATATGATCATATAATACCAGATTCCCCTTATTAACACATATCAAGCATATTTTATAAAATCCTTATATTTACTAACTTTGATCACAATTTCAAAACTCTCTCAAGCTGGGTTGTAGATGTTGTACATACACAAGCTGTGACCTAATTATTTAAAGTTAGTTCTTGGGAGAACTTTAGTGAGTGTGTTTGTAGTTTGAGATTTTATAGGGATCTAAACTAGTTGAACAACTTCCTTTTTTTCCTGAAATGAAATGTCAATGTATCTCAATGTGCTGTCTTGTCACGGTGAGCAAGGCTCTTTGCAATACGTATAGCAGCTTAATTGTTGCAAAATATCTTGATAAGATTTACCAATTCCACCCCTAGCTCCCCAAGCAATTTTTGTATCCACATTCCTTCACAAATGTCAAGAGCTAAAGCTCAAAACTCAGATTATACACTACTTCTAGACACAACACGAGATTTCCCCAAACATAGGAGCAGTACCAAGATTTAGATTGCATGCCTGAAATATTTCCTGCCCAGTCTGCATCTGTACGTGCAAAGCTATCACTGGCATACCTGCACGTGCAAAGTTGGATGAAGAGAGAGGATCATGCTTGGCCATTAGATGTCCAAGTGTTTGAATGTCTTGGTTGTACTACATTTATTGTATGGTACTGTAGTTACACAAGTAGCAGCTGGTGAAACATTCTGGAATCTCTAAAAACAGGCATTGCTTTACTTTGTTATTGTCATTCTTGAATCCTGGGTTATTAATTTGTAAATAAGGGAGGAGGGTAACTAAATTCTGCAGATTTTGATGAGTTTTGGCTGGCAGTGTATTGTAACGAGTGTAGATTAAGTGTTTCAAGTGCTATTATAATTTCCTTCTGAAATGCAAGCTATCTATATCTGCAGGTGTACATCTGGCATAGAGGCACGGGAGATCTTGTAGAGGCATTGCCAGGTCATTCTGGAGCAGTTAACTGCGTGAGCTGGAATCCAGCTAATCCATACATGCTAGCATCAGCTAGTGATGATCGTACCATTCGAATATGGGGCTTAAATGCCCTGCATGTGAAGCCCAAGAGTGCTCACAGCAATGGCATCCACTATTGCAATGGAGGAACTTGAAAGAAACTCAACCACTATATTTTCAGATGAATACTTATTTTCCTTGACCATTGCTTTCATGTATATACTTTCATTTTGTTTCCAGCAGACATTGAATTCATATCAAACAAGCATGTGAATTGTGCAGCGACTTTCTGGTAATAAATTTACTATTTCCTATCATTTGGTGCAATTTTGTAATGTTGTTGTACATGATTTTCATTAAAAAATGATTTTTTTTAGTGATTTTAAATTGTTTTGATATGTTGATGTCTAAAATAAAATCTAAAAAATAAAATAAATATTATTTTGAATTGAAAAACAAATATTATCATATTTTTTAACCCCTGTAAACATTGATGAACTCTTTATTCGTAGTTTTTGGTTAGGTTGATGGACTTATCACGCTCTAGCTGACAAAAAAAACTTTTCTACAAAAAAAAAACCTGTAATTTCAGGGGAAAAAACTCCTGTGCTCCTCCTTGATGTTTTTGTTGTCCATCAAGCAGCATTTCGGGAAATGTCTTAGAGTAGTAATTTGATGTTTTATGCTGTTTTCTACGACATCATAAGTTGTTTTAGCACCAAGTTGCTTTGTTTAGTGTAGTTTCAAAATTATTATTTTTTGAGTAACACAACACCTTTCCTTGCAACATTTGAGCTTTCCCAGACAGTAGCTGTTTTTTTTTTTCCCCACAGCCAAAAATAAAGGCTGAAAATATTTTGTCAAGGTGTTCTAACGCCTTCAACCAAGTTTTTTTTGAACCCATGATGCTTTAACTCCTTACAAGTAAGTACATGGTCCAGATACATATATCTTCCACCCAACTCTCTTAACCAACATGCTCTAAAAAAATTTTGCAATAAGGAAAGCTGGACAACAGCTCAGAACAAACATCACAGATTTAAATTTGATTTACATCCATTTCTTAGTTATGTTTCTTAAGCAACACTGAAAGAACTTGCAGCGCTCTCCACGAACTTCCTTGCTCCCTTGAACCACCTCTTGTCTCCAGCTTGTGCCTTGCAAATGTAAAGCTTGCCATCTTTCACGGTGGCTGTGATCAGCTGGTGCTTGCCACCTTCGTCTCCATCAGCAGTTCTTGTCAGTACTGACAAGAAGAAATATTGTTTCCCGTCGATCACCGGAGTTGAGGTCTCCAATATGTTAGCTGTTGCCACGGTATTGGCGTCGAAACCACCCTGCACGATCAGTTTAGATTCTCATGAAATAAAAACGCATAAACACTGCTGCTCTGGGTGGATAAAAACATAAAATTGCTCCGCTTAATTCTGTAGTAGTCTAGTTTGATGATTGGCTTAGCATGTCGTCTAGACAACATTAAAATCAAACGAGTTATTCTGAAATGTCTCTCCGTTGCTTGACAGTACCTCTGATGCAGTAGCAAACAAGGAGGATTGTTTTCCAAGCAAGTAATCCACCTGCAGTGACCAAAGCAAAATATCTGTCAAGTTTCTACCATTTTTCCAAAATTCAGATTTCGAAAGAAAGCTTGAAAGTAGTTGAAAACATCTTCCATGCAGATTTGAACTTCTGCATAAATTTGATGTATTGAGAGTACAAAAAATGATTGTACTTTGGAGAGGAATTCTTCAGGGGAACCGTAGTCGGTGATGGATTTCTTGTCAGTTGGGTTGACCATGACAGAAAGGTTGCTGGTGGCATCAAAGTTGTCCTCGTATCTTAGAACCTGACCAGGGAACTCTCTCTCTTTGCTTGGATTCCATTTTGCTGGAACTGACAACCTGAATCCATCTCCATTGTAGGGCAAGAAGTCTGTGTTTGACTTTGGCTTCCCGAAAATATTGGCTGCAACAAGCCATATAAACTGATCAATCAGACAAATTTGATCAATTATGTTACTCCAGACAGAGTACCACGCCCACGTTTATGAATGGTATCAGATTCAGAGGACATGAATTTCCCCACTTTAGTCACCTTTTTCTTAGAATCATTAAAACGTCCATTAAGAGATCACTTTCTCCTTAATCACTCCAATCTCAAGTGAGTGGGATTAACCAGTATGTTCCTCGAGTGTATCTAAACTAGCTCCCATCCAGTATGATAAAATCAATACTGTGTTTTTCTTTTCTTTTAACATAAGCTGATACTAGTACAGTTTAACTCCTTCGGTTCAAAGGTAGATAAAGCCAAAAGGCCACATAAATATGGGATACTTGGTTATGATTAATGCAGTGGTTTGATTTTGCCCGTGAAGATTCTGTTCTTGTGGATACTTACTGGTTCTATTGGGGGGAAAACCAGAGCTGGTGGATGGTTGTCCCAAAAGAAAAAAGAGAAGAATCATGGAATATACATGATGCTTCGATTTCAACTCTTAAGACTCATATACTGCTAGCCATTTCAATTCATCACTCACAAGCAACTAAGACAAGTATATGAATAAGGAGCTTAGCGTATGTAAGCTTTACCAGATTCACCATAGGCAGCATCAGCGGGAGCAACCTTTGAGCCAATGGCAGCAGCACCAATGAGCACAGTGAGAGCCAATCTACGAGAAACAACACTGCCATCCTCTTCCTGCACTGCCTGTTTCTGTGCCCTGCAAACCAGCTGGCTGGGCTTGAGGTTAGCCACTTGGCGCTGCGATGATGAGGCTGATCTGGCAGGAGTGGCTGGTGCATGGTGGTGCAAGAAGCATGCAGTGGAGGCCATGTCTCTTCTCTTCACTACCTTAAAACCTTCAACTGTTTCGTGTTTACTAAAATATCAACTTGCGTTTGCTGGGGGCTTTGTGGTGAGTAGAAAACGGGCTTGGATGATTGTGTTTGTGATGAGTGAAGGGAATTGGATGGTTTTGGATAATAGATGATGAGAAAGAGATCAGGTTTTTGATGTGGGATAAGGTTGCAATGGCTCTGGATGGTGCCACCTGGAATCTACACTCCAAATTATTTTTCTGCTCTTGCGTTGGGGCCCACCACTCCATTGTGGGTGGCTTCATCATAGGAATAGAGATAGGTGCATAAAAGAAATACTTACACAGGTGATTTTCAAAGGGAAGCCATCCCGTTCTAGCCTTTGCCTCTCATGTTGACTGTCACAGCCAGGTCTTATCTGAGCCCAGGAAATTCTAACTTTGCTTGGGCCTAAACAGTTTTCAGCTCTGTTTAAAATTTTAAAAAATTTTAAAAATATTTTTGAAACACAATGTTAAACAGCACCTTCATCTACTTTCCCTCCTAACATGGTTAAATGTGAACACTACCTCCATTAAACTCCCTTTCAAAATAAAAATCTATTGACTTTAAGATCAAACATTTTTATGATCCATCCAAACAACTTTTTTATCTCTTTAATATTTCATGGTGATTCTATCTCTAATCCTTCAACTTTTAAAGATTGATTTAAAATCAAAAAGTAAATCGATAAAATAGCATGAATTAAATAATACATAAAGTAAAACTTTAGGCTTTAAAGAGTAAAGTGAGGTTTTTCACGTTCAAATCTAAATGAAGTCTGTTTCACTTTCTTTTCTTTTTTTTTGTTAAAGTTGGTCTTTTTTTAACTACAATCTATAGTCGGTCAGAATATTCTGACATTTCTTATATATAATTAATAGCATATAAACTAAAAGAAATATAAATATATAAAAAAATATTAATGTAACTTGAAATAATGAAATTATAAATAAAAGACTATTATCGAATAAATAAATAAATAAATATTGCAATCGACAATGCATGGAGTGTAGTGAAGTCCAATGTTACTTTTCATCAACTTTTTTTCTTACCTGTTGGTCAATGCTTCCAAGTCAACGCAACACATAGAAACCCAACACAATCACGAGTTCTAGGAAAGTAAATTCATTGCTCAGCAGGAAGGGCATATCATATCTAACCTCATCAGGGTCAAAGGAGACGAAGTTCAGACCCAGGCAAAAGACGGGTTGGTAATTTTCGCGATAGTTCAACTAAGCGCTAATAGTTTTTGAAGATTCAATTTAGTCCTTTTCTAATGACCTATCTATAAAAAATGTTGAAAGAGGCCACTAGAACAACTTTTTTTTAAATTTCAGTGTCGACCGACCAAATCTTAAGACTAGAGCCCCTTTTGGCACAAACATAGAGATGCTGTCACTGTCATATATATATATATATATATATTCGTATCTATGAACTCAACCCGACGGCCACTCAATTTTTTATAGGAGAAAAAATAAATTAGCAACGTGTGTCTCGTGAAGTTATCAAGACAAGACTGTTTGGGGCGCACCAGTGGATAATTATTGGAGAGTGAATGGCTTGTGATTCGGTGGTTGTGCTCGGCATTGTTCCTTGGAAAAATACACGACGAAGGTTGGTGGAGAGAGAAAAAAAAACACGAATAAATCACGTGCGTGGTTATATAAATAAATCGAATTAAATGGATATTTTTCACTCGGGTTTAGGACTGTTCGGCTGCTTTTTTTATTTTAAATTGAGTGTTTTAAAAATATTATCCACCAACACAGAAGCGTGTTTGTTTTTATAATTAAATATGTTTTATAATTGGTAAATAAATGTGTTTTATCTATGAATTTTTGAGAAACAAGGGAGATTGAAATCGAGAAGCTGGAAAGAGATACAATGAGTGTTTGATACTTCATTTTAAAAATGTTTTTGAAAAAAATTATTATTTTTTTATATTTTTATTTAAATTAAAAAAAATAATATTTTTAGATCAATTTTATATACTGATATCAAAAATAATTTTAAAAAATATTATTTTAATACATTTTATAATAAAAAAATATTTTAAAAAATAATCTCAACTATAATCCCAAACAGTAACAAACCTGCCTACTTTTCCACCCATCTAAGAAATCTAAGAAAGAGTAACCCCTCCTTTTTCCCTTTAATTTTTGTTCCCCACCACATATTCCCTTGTAACTCTTAAATTAAAAGGAGAAAACCTTGGTTTTTGTTAGGTCACATAATTATTGAATTTGTTGGATTTTCGCCTTGCTACAAAAAAAAAAAACCCACCTTTACTCGACCATATGGACACCTTAATTGGAAGGGGAGGGACCTTAGTTTTATGGGAGGAGAATCATAATTTTTAATTTTAAGCGTATTAAAACAATAAAAAAATATTTAATTTGAAGCTAAAGAAAATCAAGAATCTTTTATAGAGTATAATTTGACCATAATGCCAAATACCATTTAAAGTAAAATTAAATTAAAAAGAAAACAGAAAGGAAGAAGCATGCAAGTGAATATGCTTTCTCCTGTAAGATTCCTCTCGGTAATAAAAATAATTACCAATGAAGCAAGAATCAGAATCAGAGTACTAATCACAACTCTAATCTTAATTATAACTTAATTTTATTACAGAAAACTGATGGGTAGGTAAGGAAAGGCAAGGTTGTCCGTTATAATTCCCAGTGTCCCGTACGCAACTGTCACGGCTAAATAAATAACCCATTCATTGTGGTGTCGAAGACTGCTGCCAGCCAATCTGCTACCATCTATCCATCTTCTCCAACCTCGACAAGAAATCCATCATCCGAATTTCCTGGTCTGTGCTCTTTTTTGCTTCTCTTAGTTGGATGCAATCTTTTCATTCATTCATTTGTTTTACGGTTTTACCGCTCTTTGCAAACAAGTTGTAGATTTTATTTTTATTTTTATTTCCTTTTGGTATATGGTTCTGTCCTTTGACTTGTTATCACTGTTAGCTTTTGTTGAATGCTTGTTTGTGTTTATCTGCTAAAAATAGTAACTGGGTATACTCCAGTTTGATCAGTTGACCTTTTCCTGCAAGAAGATTGACTGATAGATACCAATCAGATATGCCGTTTTTTAGCTGATGTATTACGAGTGTTTGGTGGAAATTGGGGGGGGGGGGGGGGGGGGATAGATTGTATAAATGGAATCTGAATACTTCTTTTAGTTTTACCTCCTGGGTTGAGTTCTTCACGTCCTTTTCTTTTATGTTCTTGTACTTTCAGTGTATGTTCCTCCTGACCTTGTAACAAGACTCAACTTCATTTTTGGTAGGGATGTCGATATTTGTTGACAATAAGTTGCCTCCCTTTTCGAACAATTTATTGCATGTCTTTATGATGTTCTTACTTGTTACTGAATTATTGTGGCTTTTTTTTCTTTTCTTCTTGCCTGCTAGTTGAATGGACATGATACATTTTTTTGCTCCTTTTTTACTGCATTTTTTTGTCTGTCTTGAAGATTGCAATCATGCCCGAGAAGATAACAGCAGAAGACCTTATCAGCAATCTAGTAGAAACTATTGCTGAAAATGTTCCGAAGAAGAAATCCGTGTCGTTTTTTGAGGAAGAGGAAGGATCTGTCACTTCTCGTATCAACCGTCTGTTTGGGCGACAGAAGTCTGTCCACCATCTCTTGGGAGGAGGAAAATGTACGGCTCTCTCTTCCCGTCCCTCTTTATTTATGTTCAATGAATCGTTACTGCTTTGGCGCTCCACTTCTCACTTTCACCATGACTAATGCAGCTGCTGATGTTCTCTTATGGACGAACAAGAAGATCTCAGCTGGTGTCTTAACTGGGGCAACAGCCATCTGGGTGCTCTTTGAATGGCTTAATTACCATTTCCTGTCTCTTATATGCTTTGTTCTGGCCCTTGGTATGCTGGCCCAATTTATTTGGATAAATGCTTCGGGCCTATTTAAAAGGTCAATTAAGTGTTTTCTCATCTTGCTGCCTGTTGTGTCTGTGCCAATAATACGTGATTCTAATTTCTGTTTCATTAATGATTTTTCTTTGTCACAGGTCTCCATCTCAGGTCCCCCGCCTTGTACTACCTGATGATATATTTGTCAGCTTTGGCAGATCAGTTGGTGCTGAGGTTAACCGTGCTTTGCAGTTTCTTCAGGATTTGTCATGTGGAGGAAACTTGAAACAGTTTCTTGTGGTAGGTTTGAACTGTGACTGTTTCCTGATATACTTTCATTCAGTTCATAGTGCAAACCAAACAAAAGTTCTTTACTCTGCAACCATCTGAATTCTTCTAGAACATATTGTTAGAATATTCACTACAACCCATGCATTACAAATATATGGAGATGGATTCTATTTATTACTCGGGCTTTTCCTGTTTCATAGAGAATTATTTGGAATGCCAATCAATAACAAGGAGATGTGTCCTAACAGTTATGAACTCTAGAATGACTTAAGTACTTAACAGCTTTTTCCGCAATTACCCTTTGGATTTCAATCTCAAAGAGAAACTTCATCTGGTTCCTTATATGCTGTAAACTGAATGGTTGCCATGAATTGACGTGTCATTTTATTCATATGGTAGTTAAATAAAACAGCATTTGAATATTCTCACTGTGAATGTCCTAGCGTGCTACAAGACATACAATAACTTAAGGCAGATGGTGATCTGAGTTAGGAAGCATGCAGTATGATTTCAGTGTATTTTGAAATCTAAACAATCTGTTATGCTGATCATCATTTGGAGTATTTTGTGAACATTATCCATCAATCCAGAACTTTTTTGCCTCTGAATATAACCATTCCATCACTTGTTCATCAGTAATTCAAAAACAGAGGATGAGTCCAGGCTCTTGTTGCTTTACTTCAAAGCTTATTCTTTCTTTTCATTGACATTCCCGATTCTTTATTTGGGTGATTCTCTCAAATATGATGATGCATGCAACAAAAGTCTTTTCTGAATTTATGTTGTGTCATTGGTAATTATTTAGATTAGCTCTGGAGATCCTAATTTGACAGAATTCTTTGCACTTAGAATAGTATCATGCTCGTGTTCTGAGTTCAAATGGGGGAAATGCTTTTATTTTCCTTCAAATTTCTGGTCAAATCATAGAAGAGATGCTGTGTGTTCTGAAGGATTTGGTTTACTCAGTCGCAGTAGCTCAATGATGATTGAATAATGATTTTGTTATGCATCTGCTATTCCAATGAGAGGAGCTATTGGTTCTTCAAAATTCTTGCAGGCTGTAGTAAGCTTGTGGGTTGCTGCAATTATTGGGAGCTGGTGCAACTTCTTGACTGTTATGTATATTGGTGAGTTTCCAAACGCCATTGCTGATAATTTCATGTTTTGCAGATGCAATCTATGATGAATTGTCCCATATATTATTTACATGTTTATGCACTCTGAAAAGGGTATAAGACAAAATATACACAAAAACATCACTGCGTCCCGCGGGATATATTTCTCTAAACACGATGAGCGAATGATGGGAGAGAAAGATGATGAATGGACTTATCTAGTTTATTTTACTTCCTTTGCTTTCAAAAATAGCAGGTGATGAATGAGTTTTGTGATTACTGTGATCTTGAAAATTTTGGTGTTCTTCTCAAGGTTTTGTTGCTGCCCACACATTGCCAGTCCTGTATGAGAGATATGAAGATGAGGTTGATGATTTTATGTACAAGGCATTTGGTCAGCTCCAAAATAACTACCAAAAGTTTGACGCTGGTGTCCTCAGTAAGATCCCCAAAGGAAAGCTCCAGGGAAAGAAGCATGAATAGACTCGCCACTGATGTATCTGTCTGTGATTAGTAGTTGTCGTCCTCCTAGCTAAGTTACCAGTTGGATATCGAGCAAATCATTTTAAGGAGTATATTATGTTATTAACTGAAATCTGCAGAAGAGTTCTACTATGATCAGTCTGTGAATTTGTCATTTTTCAAGCAGTAAAATCTGGCCGTGCTGATACACACTGCTGTTGCCGCTTCAATGGATGCTGTTATATATATATATATATATATATATATATATATATATATATATATATATATATATATATATATATATTCGACCTTCAGTTGGTTAAGCAGATGCATTTGTTGCAATGAGATTGATATGATTCTATCCAGCCCAAGAAATACTCATGAAAAATGTTCAAATGAAAAGGGTATAGGAGGGTGTTCGCTTTAAAATTGACCGCCTGTAGTGATCTGATTGCACAGATTCTTGACCTAAGGACTGTATTGTTTTTTTATACACAATTGAGGACTTATTTGTAAGAAATACTAATTTAAGGATCGGGAAAACTAATTGAAACTCATTTCATTACACTTTATGCTATAAATTCTAAAAGTAGCAGTCTGCACCCCGTGTAGAGCTTTGCTGCACCATCTTTCTATTACCCTTTTACACTAGTGGACTTAAGATATTGAAATATAATTTGGTCCTTAATCTTTCAAATATACAATTATGCATCATCGGAAAATAAATAAAGGGTTGAATTAATAGGACGGCGGTCACTAACATACACGCACACTACTGGATTTTTATCGAATTCAATTTTGATAGAGAAAAACCAATAAAAACAAAATCAAAATCTTTGATTCGGTTGAATGTTTTAAATATTGCGGACCCCTAGCTATAAAAGAGAAAAATGGTTCAGATGACCAACAGGGTATGACCCAATGGTCGTTGGAAGATGCCCTCCTTCAAGGGACCAGTGTTCGAGTCTCGGTGGGAGCTGGAGGGTATCCCTCTTCATATTTTTCTGGTTTGATCACTGTCTAGTATGTTTGTCACCCCCACGGTGTTTTACATGCTCACTGGGTTTGCAGGATGTTCGGTAAATCTGGGGATTAGTTGTGGTGCGCGTAAACTAACCCGGACACCCGGTTATAAAAAAAAAATGGTTCAGATGATACGAAACTAGTTGTCGAGAGGTATTTTCATTAGAAATCAAATATCTTGGCATCATCTACGCCATGCAGATGTAGTTATAGAACTCGAACTTAGTCAATGTTATATGCATTTAAGGTAGGTGGCATGTGGTAGTAACCACACATATACTTTAGCCATGGATTAATGTCAATTTGGTAAACGAAAGACATCCAATTTAACAAATAATTTCTTGGGATGTGCAAAGCAAACAACACAGCACAACATAATGTTTTGAAAAAGTACAAAATCCAGCGGGGGAGAAACCAAAACAAGTGCGAGGAACCCCTTAGCGATAAGACTATAATATTGTTAAAAATAACTTGATTTTTGAAAAGTAGTCCAATCAATTGACCAATTGAGAACAAGTCAACTGGTTGAGACATAGCAACTAGCTAGAATAAGTTAAAATGGTCAAGTGATTGAAAAAATAGTAGACTAGTTTAGGTGGTAAAATAAAATTCTTGTTTAGATTAATATTAATATTTTCTTATATTAATTTAATTCATTGATTGTTTTATAGGTTGTAATAATAGTGATTGAGCTAAAGATATGAATAATATAAAGAGCACTATAAGTTATATATTTTACATAAGAGACACAACATTCACATGCAATTCAAATAAGCAATACATAGTCACATTATCTTCTTATAAAGTTGAATGTATATTTAGTAAGATATGTGTTTGTTATTCCATGTGTCCGGGAAGAATATTAAAAGAATTGTGAATGCCATAAAAAAAAAACAACGGAGATTGATGTAGACAACTCGTCAGTTATTGCCTTAACTAAAAATCCAGTTTCTCATACAACAAATAAGCACATTGACATAAGATTTCATTAATTACCTAAAAGAATGAGTTACAAACAAAAAAGTTAAAGTCAAGCATGTAAAGACCCAAGATCAAGTTGTAGATATATTTACAAAGTCACTCAAATATGATGTATTTATCAAGATGAGAGATATGTTGAGATTCATAAAAAATAAATTTTAAGGAAATTAGCAAATATCAAGTTGAAATCAAGTATGTAAAGACACAAGATCAAGTTATAGATTTTTTCAAGAAGTCATTCAAAAATGATGTATTTAACAAGATAAGGGTTATGTTGGAAGTCATTAAAAAAATCAATTCTAAAGGGAGATGTTTTAAGTTGATTTATATAAATTAGTTGAACCGATTGATCGAGTGAAACAGGTCATTCAGTTAAGATAGAACAACCAAGTAAAATAAATTGAAATGGTCAACTAGTTAATCATTCAGTTTAAACGAGCGAATAAAATTCCCATTCAAATTATGATTTTTTTATATTAGTTTAATTGCTTGATTATTTAGTACTTAATACATATAAAAACACTTGTAATTCAACATTATTAATCAATAACAAAAAAGAGAGAGAATAACTTAATAACTTGGAGAGAAACACTTAATAAAAATATACTTTTCTCTCAGTCTTCTTATTAACTATGCATTATTATTTTTTATCTTCTTCCACGGGCATCCTTCTTCCAACACACACTTCCATGCATGCAGCCGATCAAACATCATATTCTTCCATGCATTTTTCCTGTGGTACTTACTCCAAGGCTGAGACTCAAACATTAATATATATACGTTTTCCGTTGGCAAGAAGCTTCAGTCTTCCATCTTTTGCTCGCTTTGGCTGGTTTCTTTGCTATCCTAGTGAATATTTGCTTCCGGTTTATATGCATGTGATCTTTTGACTTAATTATATGATTTTGTGGTCTCTGCTACTGCTGCTGCTGCTGCTTTCGCTGTGGCAGCTTCAATTCCTCTACTCTTCTTCACCAATTTGGCTTAATCACTCGCAGGTCCAAGTTTAGTTTGAAATAAGAATATAGCTGATCATCGAATTAAGATTTTTGGCCCCAGCAAGAAAATATGGAAAAAAGAAATTTGGTGAATATAGTCGCCGCCATCTTCTAATTGTCTCTGCTTGGCCGATCAGTACGTAGATAGAAAGACTTTCGACTGTGAACAGTCCAAACTCTTCTGGGGCCTAAATTTCTGATAATGCTAATCACCATTCAAAGCCAGCTAGCTTGGGATGCAGATGACCACCACGAGACAATGGGGCTGAAGCGTGTGCGATGACTATTGCCCGCCACGTGCCAGTCGTGCAAGACATGAGTTGAACTCAGGTGATAGGGACCTACCTGCCATTTAGGCAAAATGAATGGAATCCAAGTTACCATGTCACTCCTTTTTTGCTTTGCAAGATATCAAAGGGAAAAGGCAGATAAAAGAATGGCAAGGAAATCAAGAGCATTTCTTGATTATAGTGCGCTATTCCAGGTTATAAATAGGGCTCACTAGCTTTACAGATCGTAACAAATCCATTTTTCTTGCATTACAAATTAAGTTGCTTTTGGTTCTTCCTTCAATATATACCTCTCCAATGGTGATTGTTGACAGCAAGAAACCTGGGGCTTCCGAGCTGGTTATCCCCATTGACCAGCTTGTTATGAACTCCTATGTTTGTGAGCCGCGTGAGGGGGACGGCGACGACGACGACGACGACGGGGTGGATGTAGCACCTGCTGCATAATTAGCTACACAGTTGGCGTCCTGGACATGAGAGGGCTTTTGATCTCATGTCGTTGGTGAGGAGAACCTTCGGTATTTTAGGATGCGCGCGCATGTTATATATATATATATATATATATATATATATATATATATATATATATATATATATATATATATATATATATATGCTGAGTTCACTTTGTAATAGTATGAAATGCCGAGTGAAATTATGGCAGTAATTGTTTAAGGAAATTAATAGCATTATAATAATCTCTATACTATTATATATTATAATTATATGGTATCTCTCTCTCACACACCCTACTCATACTCAGGCACACAGCCGCCAGCATAGAGTCCACGAAGATGCTTACTTAGCTTTGGCAATTACGGGATGGCAGCTGGCCATTTATCAAGTTCTTCCATCGATCTCCTATACGTATCAGGGTTTTCTTGTTTAGTTATTAAGAAAATACAACTTGCTATTGATTTTGGAGAACTAGGGTTTTTTGGAAATATTGGGGTAGACGGCGGACCACCGCTTGGCTATACTGGCGGAACCCTAAACTTCATCACCATAGTAATTAATCTCCTAAATTTTCCATGTTGATGAGCATGTTATAAATAAATTCAGCTGTTTTATTTTCTTGGATTCATTATATTTGCAGCCTCAATTTCTCATGGGTGTGCTATGTTGTGGAACATGCAGCCTCTCATGGCTCGAGATAATAATTAAGAAGTTCATTAATATTTAGGATTTCTTCTCTCTAAATATATATGGGTTTAGTAAAAACAATTGTTAGAATGAAGACAGGAGATCATTCAAAGAATTCCAACTATTATTTGAAGCAGAAAAGTGAAATCACACGATTCAAATTGTACCTCGGAGGCCAGCAAATTGGAGAGCTGGTAGAGAATTCCAGTTTCGACAAAATGAAAAAGAAAAAACATGTTTTTCCTTTGCTGTGTGTGTGTGTGTGTGTGTGTGTTAAGTGCATTGTAAAGTGATTATTTTTCTTTAATGATCATTAGGGGTAAATCTAGCTAGGGTTTCTAATCAAACAAATCTCTCATCCATGCACTCCACGAATGGTTTAGATTCATGTCTGCCTCTTAACTTAAGCACGGGCTCTGATCATTTTACAGGGCTATATTATATATAACCATGGAGCTAAACATTTTTCTTTCACATATGATAAATTTCACAATTACAATCACTAGAAATGATTTACCATTTATCAAAAAAGAAACAACTAATTTCATTTGTTTCCACAGATTGCTAGAAGATAGAAAAGAATATTGCAATATTTTATCTTTAGTTGATCAAGATCTATAGTTTTACGGAAGGTTATCGAAAACTGAATCCTTTTTAAAGGTAAATTGCATAGAAAATTCACGAATGTCTAATGACCTAGCCATGTCTTGATGAATGCGCAAGAAAATAACACCTTTTTAGATATTTAAGTATAACTTAATTATTAATTTTTATACTTAATTTTACAAGTTAAAATTTTCAAAAAGAAACAAAAAGCATGAAACCGATCGATGAGGGTGAGAAGTAGTGTGGAATTAAAGGTCTTTTTACTATACAATAAATGATTAATAAAAAACTTCAAATAGTTAATTTTACACTCAATATTAAGATTAATGAAGTCGTGAAAACTTCAACTAGATTGGAATTTTGTCTACTAAGCTTGACTTGATTGATAATCTAATGAAATAATGAATTATTATTGTCGAGAGTGATTTGACTTGTTAATGGTCCGGTGAGTTGACAAAGTGATCGTCTCAAATTTTCCTGTAAAATAAGTCTTATGTTGAAATATAAGACCCTCTTATATTTAAATTAATAAAGTATAAGAGATAAATAGTATGCAGCAGAGTAAAGAACATGGAATGGTTTATTTATGAATATTATATGTTATGTATGAACTTGTTGGATTATTGAATGGTTGTTTATGATTCCTGGAATTGTTGTATGGTTGATTTTTGTTATTGAAATTGCTGTAAAGTTGCTCATAAATAAACTTTAATCTCTTGAATAATTTTATGGTGACTTGAGGAATTAACTTTAATCTCTTGTAAAGTTGACTTTGATGAGTTTTGTGATTGAGATTTGACTAGGAAATGACCCAAACAATTCTGAGAGCTAGCCATTTAGACCAACAGGTAAAATATTTAAGTTGGGCCATGTGATGTGAAAAAAATCATATTGTTTAAGCTTGTTCAAACGAGTGAGCAACATTTTTTTTTTTTTTGGATATCCTTGCGGAACGGGGGAACCACATGACCCGGAAAGCGTACTTTGTGGGCCCAGGGCATGCGTAAACCTCCGGCTGTCCCAGACTCTTACTAAGGGGACGATGACTCACAGAAGAAGCTTCGCCCTCAGTAAATATATCATGAATTTTAAATAAACTTCATCCATAAGGATTAGTCCAGTGATTATAGTTTTATTTTCTCTTCTTAACCATTAAAATAACCAATCTATAAAAAATCAAAACTATTTATTCCATAACCAAATGAATTTATCGAGGGAAAGTTGTTTGAAAGACCTTTTGAATGTAAAAATAAATAAATTGTTACTGATAATTTCTGAATATATAAAATCTGTTACAAAAAAATAAATATTGAAGCCACTCACACTTTCAAAATAAAAAAATAAAAATTAAACTCTGTTGCAAACAAAGATATAAGAAGTTAAAGAAAAAAAATATAGTCAAAGAAAACTTAACAAGCTATTAATTATCAGCATAATATAAAAATATTAATTATTATGAGATCATATGCGGAATAAATATTCCAATCAGATTTTTTCCGTATGTTATATGTATGAAAAGAAATTTGGGAATCCTTTACTGTCAAACGAAGCCTGCTAACCCAGCCTAAAAACCTACTGCCAGAGCTGGGTTCAGGCTTGCAAGAACTAAACCCGAACGAGTCCAACCCTAATCAAGAGAAACCCAGCCCGGAAGCTATTTTGGAACCTAGCCGATGCTAAATTGCAAAATTTCACCATTTGATTATTGGTAGGTGACAAGCGCCTGCCTAACGTGGAAAGATTTAGGACCATGTTTCTTCTCCTCCATACGTCCCTCTGTTAGCCATATAAATCCTAGATAGATACAGTTGTGTCCTGCAATTCTTGATTTACTTCTATCTCAGTTCAATGCTTTTGTCTGAACTTTATTAAATGCCATACAAATCTCATTATTAAAAAAACATAAAGGCCACACGAGTTCTTGAATTACAGAGACCGCATCACCATGGCTATGGCTATGAACGTTAGTAGTGCATGTTTTTGTGTTTCAGGTAACAGGAGATCAGTTAACAGAGTGAGAGCTGTTGCCTCTGAGGATTTTGCTGCTTCGAAAATAAAGGAAGATAAGGTGCGTTTGGGTGGGTCTGATTTAGAGGTTACAAGGCTTGGAATCGGTGCTTGGTCCTGGGGCGATACCAGCTACTGGAACAACTTCGAATGGGATGGTAAGAACTTCTGCAAAATTTTAAATTACTGATCACTCTTTTTTTCTTTCAAAAGAAAACAATAACGCCTTTATCATGACCAATCTTGCATTAGACACGAATGATTTTGTGTTTAAATATATGCTGTCACTGAGAATTGCCATGTTCTTTTCAGTAACAAAATGTGCAGGTTTTATGTTGGATTTTGTTGCGAAATATGGATTTGTTTCTCGTTAAACCATGGATTCATTCAGGACTCCCATCTGTTTACATTTGCTAATTTCCCCAACTTCTGCACCATCCTAATTTGTAACCAAACTGATGTCTACATTTCTTCTCCATGAAATGTGTTGAACTTTTCCTTCTGCTTTGCAATGATGGCAGACGGGAAAATGAAGGCTGCTAAAGCAGCTTTCGATTCAAGCGTTGACTGCGGTATAACTTTCTTTGATACTGCCGAAGTGTACGGCTCTGGGGTGAGAAGTGGATGTTATTTTCAATTTATCCTCACTAACATCGATAGGAAACTTATGGACATCATTTTTGGCAGCTCTTATTCGGTGCCATCAATTCAGAAACTCTTCTAGGAAGGTATATTAATGCAATTGGGTTAAGATTTCCATCTGCTATAACATGACAGCATAATTTGTTTTCAGCCTAGTTTTCTTATCATCTGAACTTCATTGGTTGCTTGAAGATTTATCGAGGACAGGAAAGTAAAAGATCCTGAAGTGGAGGTAGCTGTCGCAACCAAGTATGCAGCTTTGCCTTGGAGGCTGGGACGTCAGAGTGTTCTAGCTGCCCTCAAGGAGTCCCTCGATCGCCTTGGACTTTCTTCGGTAGAGCTATATCAACTACATTGGTATGCACTTTACCATGCTACGTGATTTCAGTCTGCAACTTTTTTGACAGAACATGCCACTCATAAAGCTTTTGTGCTGGTCTCCAGGCCTGGAATATGGGGAAATGAAGGTGGCTCATTTGCTACATCATTGTTTCATTGAGCACTTGACTGGATTTATCTAAACACCCTCAAATTCAACTCAACAATGCATCGTTCTCGACTGCATATAGCTAGCAGAACTGAATTTTGATAGAACTCAAACACAATCAGATTCGGAAGAAACTTAGTTCGGTGGAAATTCTTTTTTCAGGATATATTGATGGTCTCGGGGATGCTGTTGAGCAGGGGCTTGTGAAGGCTGTTGGTGTTTCCAATTACAGTGGTAAGCTCCTGATTCCAGCAGTTTGAACTGTTAAAACGAATTTTAGAATTTGATATATTACACTAATCTTGTCTTTTTTCAGAATTTATTTATTTTATTACGCATGATGATATTTTAATTCCTGAATTCAGAGAGCCGACTCCGTTCTGCGTATGAGAAGCTTAAGAAAAGAGGCATTCCACTGGCTTCGAATCAAGTGAATTACAGCCTTATATACAGGGCACCTGAGGAGAATGGTGTGAAGGCAGCCTGTGATGAACTTGGGGTCACTTTGATTGCATATTCTCCTATTGCTCAAGGTGAGTTTCTCATACTTGTTTCATGCTCTTAAACTTCACCTGGGTGCTCTATATGCAAATGGAAGTGTTTCTGGGGCTCAGCCAGGACTAGAAAGTTGCAGGTTCTTGACCCAAGAATGGTCAAACTACATGGTGGGCTAAAAGGCTTATATTCCTCATTAAACTCTTGTTTTCTTCCATTCTTTCACAGCAACTCGTACTAATTAAGGACCAGGCAATGTTAAATTTTGAATTAAAAAACTGTTGTTTTCTGATGCTGAGCCCCAGGTTTGTCATGGCAACGCTTGATGCGATTGTGTATTGAAGCAATCAACGTCTAATCTCAGAACAGAACTGTCATTCAGTCCATGAGCAGATGAAATCTCTCATTGTGTGAGTGCTATAGAATCTTATCGTGTTTGGTTACAACCATTGACCAATCAGATATAGGTGGAAATCCTTCTATACGAATTTGTACAATTTGATCAGATTGCGAGTTAGCTGCTGCCAATGTTGTGCTGCTAGTCGCTAAAAGTGCTTTGGTTCACAGGGCAAGCCAGTCACCCACCCGAGAAGCCTTGATAGTTTCTAAGTAAGGAAAAGAAATCATAAGAGATTAAATATGTGAAGGAATGCTGTTTTGTCTTCCAAAAACCTGGTTGGAAGTTGATTTTAAAAAAATAAATTATATTAGTTGTTTTTGCCCATAACTTTTTTAGCAACTCTTTTTTTTTTTATAGCTTGTATCTAGCTATCTCCATTGTATACCTGTTTCTCCTTTCAGTAACTCTATTTCGTTTTGGAGTATAGAGAGTCATGAGTTGACGATCAATGTCAACATCATTACAAAACAGATTGAATTTTGTTGAGGTGTAATCATTTTTATTATCTAATCTTATAACTTGAGTTTTGTAGCCATTTTGATTTTCTACTATTTTCTTGAGCTTCTAGAAAACTCCAGTCACTTCTAATTAGAATTTCAAGAAAAACAAAATGAAAACAATGTAGTAAAGGCTACCTTTTGTGTTTTGAGATCCTGAGTTGAAGTTCTTATGAGAACCTCCATATTGATTTAGAAAACAAGTTTGGTTCTGTTTGCCAAACTGACTAGCATGACAATTTTATATTTACAAGAAATAATGGTAGTGCTTCTATTGCAACATTTTTCCATGTTTCCAACATTCATTAAAGATGGTGGTGTCCAAGTCTTTTATGCTGTATTTTAGTGATGCTAATATTGTTTGAATATGTTGTGTGTTCCTTCCTGATCAGGGAAAATAAGAAGTTCTTACCTCTCATTTTATCTTGTAAAATTTTCTATCTAGCATCATCATTAATATGGAAGCATTTATCTTCAAAGGTCACTTTGAATCTTTTTTCAATTAGTTGACCCACACTCAATAATTTTTTATAACTATCAAGTACATAAAGGACATCTAAAATTCCTTTTGTACTCGAGTTTATTGAGATTGCAATAGTTTCTTTTCTTTTTGTTGGAGTATAGTTATCATTTCCTATTTTAACTTTTATAATTCCAATAGGCTATAAAGTTTTGAAAAGCATGTGGTTTGTACAATCACTATCAATCAACGAATATTCTGAGGAACTCCTTGTTGAAAAATAGGCTGTTATGAATATTTTATCTTCATCATCTTGATTAGCAATTTAAGCATTTACTTCTTGCTTCTGAAATTTGTTTTTGCAAATAATAGTTTCATGTCCAAGATGATTGCACTCGTTGCACTTTGCATCTGGTCTTTTTTAACTTTTGAATGGATGATGATTTATGCTGTCACGATGCTGACAATGTGAATAATTTCTCTTTGAATTTTCACACTTATTTTGACTTTGATTATTTCCAGTGATTTTATTATTGGATGTTTGATACTTTTTGAAATATATCTTCTTATCCTCTCCAAAATCCTTATGCTTGATGATAGAGCACCTTCAACAAAACAATCTTATCTCGTAAGTCTTCATTGTTCTTGAGCTTAAAGGGAATTCAAAAGTCTTGTCTTGGTAATTTTGGACAGATCCTTTTATATTCTCCAAGGTAGTTATAAATAATTCATATTTCCTGTAACAACAATTTTTTATACAACTTTGGAGTTGGTGAATTTTTTATACAACAAGAATAGTCACTGAAAGAAATCTAACAAACATTTAGGATCATTGCTATATTATTGGACAAACATCCTTACAAAGATATAGTAACAGAAAAAACTTAAAATAAAACATACTATGATAAGTTCACAACTTAACAAACTAACTACTCTACAGACTAGGACAGTGTTTATTTGCTGGAAACATAAGCTATCAAAACAATCTTCAACAAGTCTATTATGCTTAGCAGATAATCATTTCAGCTTTTAGAGAGAAAGTTCAGAAGGGATCCAATTTGATTTTGATTTCTAGTTCACCAGATCATGCATGGATATCAAGGCTGAAATGCTTAGAAGAGTTTGGAAAAAAACCCATGTTCATCATTGAAATGATTTTTTAAGCTGCTTATTAATTAGTCACAGTTTCTTGACCATCAGTGATATGCTTATCTTTGCTACCTGTGAGAAGTAGTAAATCCTTGGAACCTTTACAGGTGTTCTTACAGGAAAGTATACACCAGAAAATCCACCAACTGGTCCTCGAGGCCAGATTTACACTCCTGAGTTTCTAACAAAGGTAATGACTAAAAGTTAATGTGTGTGTTACCATTAAATCACAACTCTATGTCTGAAACATCATTGCGTTCCGAAGCTCCAACCTCTGTTGAACAGAATCAAAGATGTCGGACAAAACTACAGTAAAACTCCCACACAGGTTCATCCTTGTTCTTTTCAAATCTCTTATTCCGTTTCCTTTCCATCTTGTTCAGCAGAAGCTAAATAGCTGCTGTTTAGTCAGAACTATCACTAATTTATCAAAAGGATCAATGCTTAAAGTAAGATTGTGATCTGTATAGGTGGTTTTGAACTGGCTAGTAGCCCAGGAGAATGTCGTTCCAATCCCGGGGGCCAAGAATGCTGAACAGGCTGAGGAATTCGCCGGCGCACTTGGTTGGAGACTCACCAGTGATGAGATCGATGAGCTGCGCTCCTTGGCACTGGATGTAAAACCTGTAATCGGTTTCCCTGTTGAGAAGCTGTAAATTTGCTCGAGTACCTGGAGAAGTAAAATCAGATGATCAAGAAGGACGAGAGAGGGAAGATGAAGAAAAGAACATAAAATAAATCATTGTGTCAAGCTCTGAGCTAGACAGGGGAGCCGTGGAAGACTGCAGCAGAGGGATTGGATGAAGATTTTGATTGGGTAGAAGACCGAGGCGTGCGTCATGTTTTCTTTGTACCTTGCTGTGAGTTGACTGCGGTGGAGCCGTGTGATAATTCATTTTGGATATCGGCGTAGTTGCCTTCACGTTGTCACTTTAAGAAGGTGACGCGACATCAATTGATAAAAAATAGAGTGCCCTCCAATTATTATCTCAGAGAGAGTCCTATCTTTTTCTTTATTTAAAAATCCATCGCTCAAACTAGAAAAACTTGTTTTGCGTGCGTGAAACACATTAACTAACATATAGTTAAATATAATTGTCCTGTCGGTTTTAGTGTAGCTTTTTTCACTATCTAAATTTTTATTTTATCCAATTGCTGAAAAATTATACTCTTGAAATCGGGGTTATTTTTGATATTTCTATAAGATATGTATGATATTTTTGAATTTTTTTATAGTAAAACTATTATTTTAACCTCTTAGTGCTGACAAAAACACTCAGAATAATGGAATGTTTTTGATTTTTCACAAATATGTGCACGGTACAACTACAAAAATACTCACACAAAAAGACAAAAAAAGCATGGAGCCGGGGGTATGGTGGTACCTTCACTTTTGGTTTTTCATGGTTATCGCTGGGTGCAAAGGTATATAAATAATTTATTATTTTTTTCAGAAATACTGCAGGCATATCATACAAAAACGCTAGTAATGTTTTACCCTCGCATATCATTCAAGCGATGCATGTTGCGTCCCTTGACGTTGAAAACTAACTGTTCATCGTATCACCAAGTGTGCCACCATGTCATTTTAAAATAAATAAATAAAAACAATATCATCTTGAAATATAAAAAAATCTCAAAAAAAATGATGTCGACCCTTGTCATAAGTCATTTGATATGAAGCAACTCCTTTCAAGTGCATATTGTATGGTGTTATTTTCACAGTAAAAAGCAACTCCTTTCAAGAGTTGCTTATGCACAATGTCATCTTCTTCGTGTAAATGCCGCTATTTTAGTATTAATTATAATAATAAAAACATATATATTTTTCTTATAAAAAAAAAAAGGAAAGAAAGGAATCAACTAGTCATTTTAAAAAGGATGCAATCATAACTGATAACCACCTGCAGGTCCTCTCCATGATCAACTGCTGGTAGAGAGCGATTTAAAGATGAACGAACCTTATTATTGCTAAATATAAGGTTACTATCCCGCCTAACTAATTATATTCATTCTACTGTTTAATCGGAAATTAAACCAATCTGATCGCCCTAATTTAATTTATGATTCGGCCAGACACTAATGATGTGATCGTGGCAAAATAATTTTGTTAGCCTCTCTCCTTTTGCATTACTGGAAAAAACGAATTTCTTCTATCAATGATTTTATATATATATATATATAGAAAAAAACAAATTAGACGCATGGGATAAGATCTCTGATCAACAGACACTACTATAATTTCTTTCTTTAATTCCGAGCTATAAGAAAAATACCTTTTTAAACTCAACCGGCGACCATGAAACTCAACCGGCGACAGAAACCCACCCCTAGTTGTAAGCCAGTGAACAATCCATCCACGCTACTGTTCCTGACTGTGCTGTCCTTCGTCGGAAAATCCAACCCCGTGCACGTGGCAACTCTTCTTCACACATTCCCTCGGCCTCCGCCTTGTAGCTGGGCCTGTTTGGGAGAGCGGTAGCGGTTGCGGTTGTGGTTGAAAATGAAGTTTTTAAAATGGAGTTTTGAAAATGGAGTTTTTAAAATGGAGTTGTTAAAAATGGAAAGTGTTTGGTTAAAACTGTGGTTGAGTTGAAGGTTAAAGAAAAAGGAGTTTTGGTGTTTGGTTTCCAAACTTTCCAAACTGCTTTTAACTTGTGAAATTACTTAAAAGGATATATATATATATATATGTGAAATTACTTAAAAGGGTATATATATATATATACCCTTATATATATATATATATATACCCTTATATATATATATATTTTTTTTTTAAATATTGTAAATTTAATAATGATAATAATATTATGAAATTAATAATTCATGAAAAAACAAATATTATTTTTTATTCTCACATCAAACTATTTGCAATTTCATCACGAACATATATTTTCCTTCCATTAAGACTGATCTGTATCTACACATTTTTTTTTTAAAATATATATTTTCAATTTTTTGGTGGGCCGAGGACAGCCCAACCAAATTGGGCCTAAGCCCAACTTTGCTGGACTTGGGCTGGGCCGAGTGCAGCCCAGCCCAAGCCCAGCTGCACCACAGGCAAAACGGTGCGCTGCACTGTGCGTCTTCTTCGCGACAGTGCAGCGCACGTAATTAACGTTATTAGTGCCTTCCGACCGACCACGACGAGAGCTTCAACGGAGGATACCTACGGGTAGAGGAGTCCGAGGTGGTTCTTCCTGTGGTGGTGGCGTCTGAAATGGTGGCCGGAAACAGCCTTGGAAGGTGGCGGTACTGTTCACCGACCACGACGAGAGCTTAAACGGAGGATACCGACGGGTAGAGGAGGCCGAGGTGGTTCTTCCTGTGGTGGTTTCATCGTAAATGGTGGCCTGTGGTGGCCGGAGTCAGCGTTGGAAGCTCCGGCCACCATGCACCCGTTGTCTGTTTTGGTAGAGAGAGAGAGAGAGAGAGAGAGCGAGAGAGAGAGCGCGCGGGAGAGAACTGTAATTTTTGCATTGTCAAATTTTTGCATGAAAACGGAGAATTATAAAACTGAAACGCGATGGCAAAAGCTCGGAATTCCAGCTTCTCCGAAATGGCGTTTTGATCAATTTTTTTGGTAGGCCCCACATGCTTTTAAATGGCGTTTGGATGTTACCAAACACCATAACGGCTCTAAACCTTCATCCCAGATGGCAAACGACAAACGAAATGGTTACCCAAACGGGTGCTAGATTACACGATTTTTCAACCAGTGTCCCTCCTCAGTAAACTGGCCCACACTGAAAATCAAACTCACTGATCAACTGCCACGTGGACGACAGTGCAAGTAGCTTCAGAATAAAAAATGAGTTGCGTTATTGCAGAATCCTTCCCCCAAGTCTCAGACACTCTCTCAGTCTGTGTCATGTCGTTGTCCTTCTAACTGGGAGTTAAAAACAGACCCTCCACTCTCTCTCCCGGGCCAGTTCATTCTCAAATCCCTCTTTCCACAGCTTTTTATAGAGAGAAAGAAGTCATATTAGAAGTCGAATTGGTTCAGTCCGGTTCGGTCAGGTGTGCTTTGATTTCATTGCCCACTTGAGTACTTTTTAAAGTCCACTCTGTTTGATTTTCTTTGCTTGGTTTCTCTTGCAGGCCAGAAGAATGTCTGTTTTTTGCCCTTTTTTATCTTCTTCTCTTTCAATTTTCCTTTTCTTGACAAAACTGCTTGTGGGTTTTTATGGTTTTTGAGTGGTTTTATAGTTTCTGTAGTCCTCCTTCAAAAGACTGCACCTTTTTTTCTCTCGAGGATTCTCCAATGGGTCTTGTTTTCAAAAGTTTCCCTCTTTAAGTGATGCCGATTTTGTCTTCTTCTTTCAAGCAAGCAGGGTGCTTCATTTTGTTGCCTCCTCTGTTTATTTTATTATTAAGATTTAAGAAGTCAATTGCTTTACTTAATGCCGTGTTACATGGTTTTTCCTCGTGTTTATTTTTATTTTGTCTTTGACCATTTTTTAAGACTTAGATAATGATCAGAGTATCATCCCTGTTAGACTGATAATAATTATTAATACACTTGTCAAATATTTTAAACCCATCTTCCGTGCTGTGTTTAACAGGATACCCGTGTCTTCTCAGCCATGAATCATTGCATTCCTGACTGGAATTTTGAGGGTGACCTTCCTGTCTCCAATCAGAAGAACCCCATAGAGTCTGTCCTATCTCTAAATTTTGATAATCTGGTCTTCAAACCATATCGTTTTTTGTAAAGGTTGTTGATTTTGGCTCCCATGTTTTACCTTTTTGCAGGCCAGACAATGAGCTAGTAGAGCTGCTATGGCGAAATGGGCAGGTGGTCCTGCACAGCCAAACACAAAGAAAACCAAGTCCTCACGTTCAAAAGCATGATTCACCAACGGTAACGGGCTATGGCTCAACTCTGAATTCAAGTCATTTGATTCAAGATGATGAGACAGTTTCTTGGATTCATGACCCTCTTGAAGATTCCTTTGAAAAGGAGTTCTGTTCCAATTTTTTCTCCGAATTGCCACCACCGCTTTCTGATCAAATTTCTTCGGAAGAAAAGTCGGCTAAATTTGATGCCTCGAAAACTTCACATCAGCAACAACAACAACAACTCAACAACAATAAGCATCCAGTGGTTCTTGAATTTTCAGGAAATCCAATGCCCCCTCCAAGAATTCAAGTCCAGGAGCAAAATCATACTAGTGTAGGAGGATTTGGTAAAGCTGTTAATGTTAACTTGTCTCAGTTCTCAGCTTCCCTAAAAGTGGGTGATTTTAGATCTTCAAGTCCACAATTTGGAGGGCAGTGGTCTGGGGATTTTTCACAAGGAGAGGCCAGGGAGTGCTCGGTGGTGACAGTAGGGTCGAGCAACCAAATTTCACGTGACAGTTTCCTGAGCCGTGCTTCTGGTGATGCTACTGGGACCAGTACAGGCTTATCTGCTGGACCCTCTATAGATGATCCACGAAAAGTAATCTCCCAGAGTGAGAGAGGCAAAGCTGATCGGACACTTGATCCTACTGTAACTTCATCCTCAGGTGGGTCAGGTAGTAGTTTTGGCAGAACATGTAATCAATCTGCAGTGCCTGGTCGTAGCCTGAAAAGAAAGACCATGCACGCGGAGGAATCTGAGTGCCTAAGTGAGGTGAATATACGAACTTTCTCTCCATCTGTGGGTAATTATGCTATACGTTGCATGATGATCATGGCTTGTGAATGATATAGGATGCCGAACTTGATTCAGCAATGGAAAACAAGCCAACCAAACGATCAGGATCTACCCGCAGGAGCCGTGCTGCTGAAGTCCATAACCTCTCAGAAAGGGTAGGAATACTTGATCTCGTTGCATTTCGAGATTGAAGTCTGTTTTATTAGTTACTCGACTATTGTCCATTTATATGCAGAGACGGAGGGATAGAATTAATGAGAAGATGAGAGCATTGCAAGAGCTCATACCTCACTGCAACAAGGTCTTCTTTTCTGATCTTCATAGTTCAAATTTAACTATCAATCTCTGCTACTCTTTTCTTTGCTTGTATAGGACTTTTTTTTTATCTAATCACCTGTTGTTAGCCCGAGATTTTTACCGTAGTATGCAGTGTTCGAAAGAAAAGGCTTAGCAAATTTATGAAATAATGGTTGATCAATAAAGAAGAATAGTTAAGACGGATCTTGAGCAAGTCCACTGATGCGAAAAATGGGCATGATCACCTTTTCTTTTTGAGAATATATGACAGAGGTAGAGGCTTGGTTTTTAGCCTAAATAATCAATCAAACGCTTTTAATTTAATTATTCCATAACAGGAGTAAATCAAACAGCTCATCCTGCTCCATGCTTTATTCTCGTACTTAGAAAATGTTCATTGTTCTCTCAAGCTAAGCTTGTCCTAATGTTACAGTCAGATAAAGCATCAATGCTAGATGAGGCAATTGAGTATCTGAAGTCGCTTCAATTACAGCTTCAGGTTTGTTGGAGATTCTTATAAAATCAAAATTTGAGCTTATCAATCACCCTTCAATTCAATCCATTGACGATTTTTTTCCTGGTTTTTCAGGTAATGTGGATGGGAAGTGGGGTTGTTCCAATGGTATTTCCAGGAGTGCAGCATTTCATGTCCCGCATGGGAATGGGTCCGCCTCCTTTGCCTTCTATACAAAACCCTATGCATCTGCCTAGGGTCCCACTCGTTGATCAATCCATTTCTATGGCTCCCACACAGAACCAGGCAGTAATTTGCCAAACTCCAGTATTGAATTCAGTTAATTATCAAAATCAGATGCAAAATCCTACTTTCTCTGATCAGTATGCGCGTTTCGTGGGCTATCAGATGCAAGCCGCCTCTCAGGTTTTGTGATTCGCCTCGTTTCGCGAGATGATCATTTGTGTTTATGGCTTTTCAACGATGTAAATTGCTTTATGATCTCTTAATCAGAAAAAAAAAAGTGTGGTGATAATAGTGTTGCTGCATTGGTTTGGTCTTGCAGCCCATGAATATGTTCCGGCATAGCTCGCAAACAGCACAGCAGAACCAGGTGATGGCACCACCAAGCAGTGGTGGTGGACCCTTGAGTGCTGGAACTGCAGCCAGGGATGCTCCTCCAAGTGGTAATCCTTTCTATTTTCCTCACCTTCCAAGGAAAAATAGCTTTAGTTGCTACAAGTAGGGCATCCCAAAGTTTTGAATTTCTAGACGAAGAAATCCCTGTAGTCCACTCTATACGGTGTGTGTGTTAGACCATATTTGGCTTCCTCCAGTGGTTGATAGTGATGCAGCTTTAGGGCATTAATTTGATGTGAGAGAAACAAAAACAGCCATCTACTTTCTTATCTCTTTAATCGCCATCCTTTCATTCAATGAATGGTCTAAAACCTACATGTATGGGGTTAGCCACAAAAATCTTCTGTCATTCTGCACTAGTTACAGTCATACGCTTGGCTAAATTAGTGTCATTCTTCATGGCCTCCACTAGTTCCCTTCCTAGCTGTCCATGGCCCCAGGACAAAACTGGTCACTTTATAAAGTACTTTCCTTCCTCGCGTACCTTTTCCCGCCGCATGTTTTCATGTTTAACTGTTTAATGAGAGTAGATTCTGCTTAGCTGTGGGTAGTTAATTCATTTGGCATCAGCCAAGTGATCTGCGTTCTTCAAATCTGATTCACACCAGAGAGAAGGAAGAGAGTCATTCACAGTAGCTCAAGGCCAGAAGGCTTCCCTGGGAGCTGAAAGGGAAAAAAAAAATATAATGCCACGAGTGTCCCCGTCATTTAAAGTTGATTTGACAGAATTTTCTCGTTGATGTGAACAGGTTAGTCGGTGATATGTATTCGGATCAGGTTTTTCTGGTCCCCTGGATGGATAAACTAGGAGAATTGCAGTGCGGTGGATACAACTTCCTGATGGATATGTGAAGCATTTATTCTCTCACCAATCATCTGCCTGCTGAAATAGATGCCGTCATATTTTCTTTGTACATGTCCCTAAAATAGCTGTTGCCATGTTCTGAAAATCTCCCATCAAACATCAAACGTGTTTTGTAACCATTTTTTATTGAATGAAATAGTTTCGTTGAAGTTTGCCATTAGTTTTCCGGCAAAATGATGAGAATTTCCGGTGAGACTTGCAATCGCAAGGATGGCAGTGGAGCGGTGCTGCTCTTCTGCCGAGACTGTCTGTCCTGGCGACTGTCTCCAGACCCTCGACGGCAAGGCCTGGCTTGACTGAACATCCTGGCAAAAAGAAAACGGCTCATGCTGTTTCATAAACTTCACCGATGCAAAGAGTTTCTCGCCGTGACTTTCCTTCATGAACTGAAAGTTTTTCATAACTCTTCATCGGAGGAGCATGCGCTCTCACTCGAAACAGTATCACCTACGTTATTGTCGGAAGAGAATTGGTGTGGTAGCTTGAAATGAATATTAATGCTAAGTTGCTAAACTAAACAAAACAAGAAGAAATTTAAGAGTTAGTTATTAAGGAAATATTTTATCTAAAAACTTAATTTTTAAATTAAACTGTATAATATGATTTATATTATTTTTTAATATATCTCTTCAAATGAAAATTTGTTGGGTTTGAAACTTGCATACAGGTTTATACTACTATCTTGTATTTGATTTTTATCAAATAAAATGAGAGAATTAAGATTCAAACTCGTGATCGCTAGGTCAACAAGGTTCTGATATCATGTTAAAGAATTATCTCACCTAAAAATTTAATATTTTAGATGAAACCTCAGTATACGATTTCTATTATTATCTAATATGAGTTATATTTTATCAAGCCCTTCTCTTTTTTTTATTGTTTTGATTCCAAATCTTTTCAAAGTTTTAGAAAAACTACAAATTCAATTTATCTTGAACAGTCATGGCAAGATTCAACATTAAAGCCTCGTTTGACAACTGGTTTCAAGAAGATCCCGACCTCGAAATAAATCTACAGTCTATATATTCTCTTCATTCATCTTGCTGTGTATAATTGATCTGTTGTTTTCAAAAATCCAGCAACATGAGGGAGGAATTATTTGCAGATAGCATTCAACATGTAAAATGCTCTTATCTCTCTCTCTCTCCATCGGTGAACCTGCAAATTGATTGAACAGATGGTGGCGGCAGCATCAAAATTAAAGATGGCCAACCACTCGATGCTAGATACAGTGCGTCTATATCACTAAGCTGCTTGGCAAATGGTCCCTCAGGAGTAGACATATGACTTGTGGGGACTCTGTCTCTGCTAGAAGAACTCTCCTCCTCTCTTTCCTTGTCAATGTTCTTGGATGCACATGATGCAGATGGAGTCTGGACGACGACGTGCGATGGATTTTAGAGTTTAAGATAAAGAGGGGGGAAGAAAGATGATGTGTACAGTGAAATTTTAGATTTTATTAGATGCGGTTTTTTTTAATGTAATAAAAAATATACAAGTCTTAGAGAATTATTTGATTTTTTTATTGGACCTCACTCCAATAATTAATATTGAAGCCTCCTGATGTGATCCAATCGACGTGGCAGGTATAAATAATAAGAAGGGATTGAATAAATAAATAAATAAATAATTATTGTATAAACCAGGTAATAGGGCAAAAATACCCTTAAGATGCATGGTTTTTTGTTGTCTTTTTAAGGATAAAAACATCTTTTTATTGTATTAAAATTAGTGGAAAGACAAAGATATATTTGTCAATAGTTCTATTTTTTTTTAACCTTGGAGTAATTTTATTATTTAACTTTTTTTTTTAATAAACAAATACATTCTCTAGAAATCTTTTAGTTACCACTAAGTCATTTGAAAAGACTATAATGATCCCAGGACCAAGGTTTTCTCTTTTAAAAAAACTAAGAGAGTAGTTTTGCTATAACCATTCATATTAATTTGCAATTAAATGTTACAATCAATGCTTTCATTGGGAGAAAGAAGTCATTTTCTAGTTGTTGAGAGTTGCAAGGAAAATATTAGCCTATTTGTAGGTCCAATATTTATTATTTAAATTTAACCATTAATATTAAGTTCATGGATTATTTAAATGCTGGCCAAAATCTAAACAAATCAGCAGACTACTTATTAAATTTTAAAACTCGTGTGAAAACATATTTTTTGGTTTTTAGTATATAGAATTATACTATTGACAAAGATAAATTTTATTGTACCCGATATGGAAATAATAATATTTTATAAGTTACAACTTGGTTCCATCAACTAATTTGATGTGGATGATTAGAATAAAAAGGCTATGCATGGGTAGTCCAATCTTATTTTATTTTTTATGTGAATAATAAAAATAAAATAAAAAACTTCGAAGAGGATCAAAAGGAGGAAAACAAATCATGGAATGAAAATTTATTGTGCTTTCCAAATAATGTAACTATGAATACTAAGAAATCAAGATCACCGACGTGACAAGATCTTGGTTTCCATAACAAATTACCTAAAAATATATATTCTGAAATCCTCTATTATATACATTAAAGATTGATTTTCTTTATTTTTAACCCTGGTAACGACAAGAAAAATGAAGTTTTTTTTATATCATGTTAAATCAAAAATAAATTTGCCTTTTAGTTTAAATTATAATAATAAAAAGCTATTATGAAAATACAGAATCATCCCCTGATGCTAGATTTGTTTTTATTTAAGATAAAAAAATATTTATTTAGTCCTGGTTAATGAGGAAATTTCAATATTCATAAAAGCCAATATAAAATTCTTAGGGTAAAGGATTGTTTTAGTGTTTGTGGACATTGAACTAGGAGTTTTTCCAAGAGGTTTGAGGTGGTGAGAACAAAAGGAATTCTTTTAATAGAAAAGAAAGATGATGCAAGGCAAGCTTACCCTGCCTCATTTTCTCGGGCTATTGCTCCACGTCATTCTGTCTGGAGTTCGGCCTAGTTATATATATTGGGCTGAAACATAAATTCAGGCTCGGCCCAAATCGAATGTTATCAAAATTAATCTAAAATAACCTGCTAAAAAAACTTGGATTATCAAGCTCTTAGGTGTGAGCTAACATATTATGGAATCAATTGATAATCGATGACATATTCAATTAAAAATAATTTAATATGTTAAGCTTATTTAAATAAAATAATTGAAAGATTTAAAATTTTGAATTAACAAATATAATTCAAATATACAAAATACAAACTAAATCCAAAATCTCAAATATTAACCACAATACATAATTAAAAAAACATAAACTATTTTTTCTGGCACGTATTTAGTTATAAAATGTAGAAAGAAGGAATATAAATTAGTTTATTATAAAATTTAGACGGGTCACCTGTGTCAATGAAATTTCACTAGATTAAACAAGTTTTTTGAATCAAAATCTTACACAAGATTCAATTATGATCAGACTTGTACTCCTTAGTTTTAATTCGTTAAATCAAGATAGGTTTAAAATTTGTTTAGTATTATAATTATGGTTGTTTTTTTAAATATAATATATATATATTATATTTAAAAAAACAACCATAATTATATATATATATATATATATATATTTTAAAAAAATATGAATCAAAATAATATAAAATAAAAAAGATATTTTTTAAAAATAAATTATTTTTAAAATGGAAAATCAAACGGGCTGTTATTACTACTCTCATGATTTAAAAAAAAACACGTGTCACTAGATTCTCAGCGAGTGAAGCTGTCTCACATCAGCGCGTATCCAGGTCTGGACTCTGGACTGCTTGACATACACGAGTTCTATAAAGCCAGAGACCCAAACACAAAATCGAACCAGAACACCAACCTCACAACCCTCTCTCCCACTCTCCCTGGAGATCTCATCATAAGGATAGATTTCCAAAACACGGACCTCAAGATTTGTCGATCGAGTTGCGGGAGAAAGGCAGAAAATCTGATCTGGTAAACAAGGAGGAAGAGCCGTCGAATTGGAAAAGAGATTCTGCATGAGCTGGTGGGGAAAACTGGGTTATTATCTCGTGTCGTCGAATTCAAATCATTTCATAACGTGTCTTTTGAGATTTATTCTTCATTACTCTCCTCAACTACCTCCTTCCCTTTTTAATTTCCAAAATAAATCAATCGAACCTTTACTATTACTTCTTTATAGTAGCAATCTTAATTTCTTCCTTTTAAACCCATCGAATCCCAACTTTAACTCCATTCCATCATCATCATCATCTTTCAACGATCATGGATTCTGGATTCAAGAGTAATCGCCCTCAGTTACGTCGAGGTTCGTCCTTCCTTTTTCACCATCTGAATTGTTATTTTTTTCTGGTTATGGTTGGCTCATTTTGTCGGTGCCGTTGGTTTTTTTTTTTTGCATTTTAAATTATTTTTTATCGTCTTAATTTACTGGAAGTGACAGCAAAGTAATCCCGTGGCCTTACGAGTGGGAAGTGATCGTGTTTGGGGATGCATGATTTCTAGTAGTTTTAATAATTTTATTAATTATTAGTTTAAACTGTAATTATAATCACAGTGACCATGCTTAATGAATGGTTGATCAGTTATAATCTTGGTTTTGTATTGGCATTAATGTAACATGAACAGGTTTATGTTACTCAAACGAGGGGAGGAAGCAAGCAGGGTCACCGTCAGTGATAGTGATAGGCGGTGGAATTGCCGGAGTGGCAGCCGCACGTGCTTTGCATGATGCTTCATTCCAGGTTGTCTTGTTAGAATCAAGAGACAGACTCGGTGGTCGAGTTCATACCGATTTCTCTTTTGGTTTTCCTGTCGACCTCGGTGCATCATGGTAGCACTAGCAGTAGTGATAAATATTATCGCTGTTTTTATGGCATATTTTATCATTAATTTTTGTTTTCAAAAATTAGAAAATGGGATTGATTGTGGTTCCAGGTTGCATGGGGTATGCAAAGAGAATCCATTGGCACCGTTGATTGGGAGGTTAGGACTACCCCTGTATCGTACTAGTGGTGATAATTCTGTCTTGTATGACCATGATCTTGAAAGGTAATAAAAACTAGTATTTCTTGCTTTTATTTCTTATTTGTTTTGCATTTGTCATGCAAGCTGTTTCGGAAGTTCATAACTAAAACAGAATGCGTGATTACAATCCAGTAGCGTGATTTATTCATGAATAACTGCCTGATCCTTTTGAAGTTGTGATGTAGAAAGATAGTTTAGGGTGCTCCTTATCTCCCAAGATGCTATCTGTTGTCATGTTTTTGTCTGTTGCTGTGTCTTATCAAGGGAAATCAATTGATAGGTCTGAGTTTAAAATCTGGTTGATTTTTTTTTTTTTTGACATTTTCTCAATTCCTAGTTACATCTCTTAAATTTTACATATGCACACTTCGAGTACCAGGTTGAATTTCTTTTGTTTAAATTTTATATTCTCTGTGCAGCTATGCACTGTTTGATATGGATGGGAACCAAGTTCCACAAGAATTGGTCACCAAAGTTGGCGAAGCATTTGAGAATATCTTAAAGGAGGCATGCATTTCTTCTTTTCTTTTCTTATCTCTTCTTTTTACACTTCCTAATATTATAGCATCATTAGACTGTGTTAGCTTAATCAATCCTTTTCTCTTTGACTGAGGCTTATTGTATCTTGAGTTTTTTTTAATTGATCTTCGGAGTTTTTTCTGGCATAGAACCCTTGAAGAGGATGGTGTTCTTTGTGATTGTGAAATTATTTCCATTGCTTCAACACAAGCCTATTCTGTTTGTGTCATGGGCGTTTCTGAGTTGCTGTTCCTCTCCTTGAGTGCAGACAGATAAAGTAAGACTTGAAAACAATGAAGACATGTCTATACTCCGTGCTTTCTCAATTGTTTTTGAAAGAAGACCAGATTTAAGGTCATATTCCCATAATGACATATCGGAATAGTCATTTCTTGTAATGTAATTTGTATGTTTCTTGACCAGGAAATTTTGATTTAATAAAGTTGCTTTTGACTTGCAGGTTGGAAGGGCTTCCCCATAAGGTGCTTCAGTGGTATTTATGCAGAATGGAAGGATGGTTTGCTGCTGATTCTGAGACGATATCACTTAAATGCTGGGACCAGGTAATCTTTCACTTATCAAGAATGTCATTAATCAGAATCCTGAGCATCATCACCTTGCATTATCATTTCACAACCACATATTTGTGAAAGCACCAAATAAGTTGTATGGTGCTTGGTAGTCTCTTAGATTTATGACAGGCCCAAATTTTAACTATTAAAGTGCAATATTGTTTCTTTCTGTTTAGAGGACTGGAAAATGACAGGAGTACATTTACTGGTCTTCTTATAGACTCTCTTGTATATCAACAGCATTAACACTTAGCAGTCATGTAGAGCAGCAGTAGGTTGTAGAATATAGTTGTTTGGGCTGAACATGACAGGGTGAGCTTAAATTTTTTATCTCTGCTTGAATTGACACCAGACCTGGAATTTTACTGCATTGTACATTCCCACATTTTATTCAAAATTAACTTGGGGATATGAAACCTGAGGTATTATTTCTAACTTAAGCCTGCACATAATATTGGATCGGTTTGTGGAGAAATGTTTTATTCTATACTCAATTGATATATAAACTCACTTGCTCGACCATATCAATTATGTCTTTACATGCTAGTGTATGCATCATCTTTTGCAGGAAGAACTGCTCCCTGGTGGTCACGGGCTTATGGTGAGGGGCTACCTTCCTGTTATAAACACTCTTGCCAAAGGTCTTGACATTCACTTAAACCACAGGTATGAGTTGATAACAATAGCCATTTCTAACCCTGTGTTATGCTCTAGTTTGTGCATGCTTGCCAGCACATTGCATCTGCTGTTTTTGTCCAGACACTCACCCCTGACATTTTTCAGGGTGACAAAAATAGCAAGGCGTTACAATGGGGTAAAGGTGACCGTGGAAGATGGGAGCACATTTATAGCCGATGCTGCTGTCGTTGCTGTTCCTCTTGGTGTGCTGAAATCCAAGACCATAACTTTTGAACCTGAACTTCCGGATTGGAAGGAAAAAGCCATTAAGGACCTTGGAGTTGGGATTGAGAATAAGATTGTGTTGAACTTTGACCATGTGTTCTGGCCAAATGTAGAGTTCTTGGGTGTGGTTGCAGAGACATCTTATGGTTGCAGCTACTTCCTGAATCTTCACAAGGCAATTGGTCACCCTGTCCTTGTTTATATGCCTGCTGGGAAGCTTGCCAGGGACATTGAGAAAATGTCTGATGAAGCTGCTGCTAATTTTGCTTTTACACAACTCAAGAAGATCCTTCCTGATGCTTCTGCACCTGTAATCTGAGTTCCATATGCTTGCATTTCTTGTTCATGGAATCATGTTGCCTTGGGCTTCTTATACAACTCACGAAATAATATTCATTTTTCTCGAATATGCAGATCCAGTATCTTGTTTCTCGGTGGGGCTCAGATATAAACTCACTCGGTTCCTATAGCTACGATACAGTGGGCAAATCCCATGATCTGTACGAGAAGCTAAGGATCCCAATAGATAACCTATTCTTTGCCGGAGAGGCTACAAGCATCAGCTACCCAGGGTCAGTGCATGGCGCATTCTCGACTGGATTGATGGCCGCGGAAGGTTGCAGGATGCGTGTTCTGGAGCGTTATGGAGAGCTGGACATATTCCAGCCAGTAATGGGTGAGGAGGCCACGGTGTCTGTCCCGCTCTTGATCTCCCGAATGTAAGTTTCTGGCTTGACCTGCTTCATTAGATGCAATAATTCTTGTGTATAGATAATGTAAACATGGGAACCGGCAAACTCACCCTCACCTTTTGGATCGGGGAATGTTTGTCAAAAATCAATCCTTAAATCGCTCAAAAGAGGTAGTCGAGGAGCAGTTGCCTCCATGGAAGCCATCTGTGTGAGATGTTGTTTCAAGTGCTTCCCACTCTCTTAGAAGGAAGGGCTCTCAGTTATTTAAATAAAATGGTCGGGTTTTATCTCTTTTAATACTATATTATATATAACAGCAATTGAAAGGAATACGACGGCCGGGTCAAACTATTATTATTCATCACAAGTTGCTTATTCCTTAACGAGATGTTTCAGGGGAAACATGAAATGTATACGCGGGCCGGGTCAAAGTTTTTAATACAAAAATAGAATATTCAAGCAATGATAATATGAAATAACTTTGATTAAATTAACTAAAACACAATATAAAATTAAACGAACTCTCAAAAAGAAAAATGATTGAAAATTATTAAGTTTAAGGTTTAATAATTTAGTGTCAAATGTTAAAAAGAAAATCTTCAAAAATACAATATTGAAAAATAAAATTAAGTTATCTTGGGGTAACTACCGAGGGGAAATAACTTAATGCAAAATTAAAAAAGTATTCATTAAAAATCTTGGAAAAAAAAATTATATTAACTTAAGTTAACTAGACTAACCATTCATACACGACATAAGATCAAGAAAAAAATATATATCTCTAAAAAAAAGCCTGACAAAAAAGACTCAAGTAAAACAAAAAATAGTATGAATGGAGATGCAAGTTGATTTAGGAGAGCTTGACTAATCCGCTCTTGAAATAATGAAATAAAAAAAGAGGTAAACATAGGTCATGGAGAAATTATTATTGTAAAATGATAAAATTAAAAACAAAAAAGTCATAAAAAAACTTCTAAAACTTTTCTGAGTCAATTTGGGTTAGCTCAATTAACTCGCTTGGAACGATTTTGAATTGATAGATATAATTGGTAAAATTTTGGAATAAAATTTATAAAATGGAAAACAAATTTTAAATGATCAATGTAAATTGATAAACCCTAACTAAAATCAAAATCGAAAGAACAATGTGAATCGATAAACTCTTAACTAAATCTCTGGATAACTTCGAGGTAGTCCAGGCCTCCTTGGATGAATATGATTTGCTTCACAACATTTTTCCTCCCTCTTTACAACCATTCCTCCACTTTTTATTATCATTCTCTGAGAGTTTAGTTATTTTATTCGAGATGAGATTTGCCTATAATGATCATGATCTAATTGCATGTTGATCCTTCCCCTTAACTAAACAGTGTCGTTGCTTTGAAATTAAGTCTTTTTGTCAGTTATCAGCTAGCTATCAGCCATCTCTTTGCCAGCTGTCAACAACAAAGAACTGCTTTCTCCAGCCTTTCATGTAAGTTGATCTATCTATCCAGACCCTACACGTGCTAACATTATCTTTGTATTCTTGTAGGTACTATTGTCTGCATCTCACTTTCCTCTTCCTTCCTCAAAGGATCTTCCCCGTGACCCTGTTTCCGGACTACTACACCACCACTCGCGACATGAGAATAAAATAAAAAAATAAACTTTCAAATGAAAGATGAGTTTAATAGAAAAAAATTGATTAGTACAACACAAGCTAACATAGGTTTGATTAATCCGAAAAAGTGAAAAAAATCACATGGTGCAAGAGTCAAGAATTTAACACCAAAGTATGAAATTGTTAAAAATATCAAGGGAGAAAAATATAAGGCAAACATGGTTAACTTGACTTAACTATTGCTTGATATATTAAATCATGATAACAAAAAAAACAGAGAGAGAGATAAGGGCTTAACAATCAATGTGAAGTGATGAAATTGAAAAAAAATCAATCGATTTTCAATAAAGAATTGTCTTATTGAAAGGAAATCACGAAAAAATAACAAAGTAAAATATTTATTGGAAGTTAATGTTATTAGGAAATGAGTGAGAAAAGAGAGGGGAAAAAACCCTCACAGCAACCCAACCAAATCTCCTCCATGAGCATGCGCTATACTATCAAAAAAAGATGCCAGCAAGTGATGTGGCTCAGTGGTTGAAGAGGAGCTCCCTCCTTCACAGGACCCAGGTTCGAGATCCCAGTGCGAGTGGGAGTGGGAGCTGGAGGGGTCCTCCTCTCTTGTTCCTGGGTCCATCTTTGCGCGGTATGTCTGTTGCCCCCGCGGTGCCTTACATGTTCATTGAGCTTGCAGGATGTTCAGTGGGCCTGGGGAATAGTAGAGGTGCGCGTAAGCTGGCACGGACACCCCGATCATCAAAAAAAAAAAAAAAGATCGAATCACTCCCAATGCTATGATGAACAAGATTTTGTACACCACATGATCCACTTTACTAACATTGAGACTATAATGTTTGTGTTGCACGTGCCAATTTATTTATTTTTGTTTTAAAGGCAAAATAGTTATTACACTGTAATAAAAAACATATCCGAACCATTTTGTCCCTAATAAATTTTACAATGATAAAACTATATCCTATATAAAATACATTTCTACCTCCATTTGCCTGCTTAATAGTTTTATTTGCAAGGACAAAATCATAGTTATATTATCCCAATACACAGTTGTTTTATATCTAGATCACTGCTGTTTTTTTTAATATATATTACCCATGTTCAAAAAACAAATTCTCAAGGCCGGGAAATCAGTGGACAATTTGTTTTTTCTTATGTTAATGCAAGTACAATCAGTGATCAATTTCCCAGCCAGGTCTGACAATTATAGTATCAGCCGTGTGCCTGGTTTTACAATGACTTTCTGAAACTTTTTTTCCTCGAAATGAGTTTTATCTTTTCGAAATAGATATGTGATATTTTCTGAAACAGCTCAACTGGGAGGGAAGAACATCAAGCGAAAGCGATTCTAGACCATGGCTATGTTTCATGAGTAGCAGGTTTTACTATGGTAGGATTGGATCACAGGCCTGCACCCTAGTTCCACTGGTTTTCTGGTTTTCCTTCTTATAAAATCAAAAGCACCGTAGTTTAGACTTTAGAGTTTTGAAATCAGATTTTTAGCTAGCATTTTATCCTAAATCTCCCATCTTCCGTTAAGCCAGAGACTCGAAATCATTTACCATAATATTTTTTTTTATACAAGGAAACTCCACCTCTGGAAATTAGACACAAGTAAACGAGTAAAATCCTAGTTGTCCTAGATTTTTATAAGGAATACACGTCCTAACTCAAACTCGAGACTTGCTGATCAGATCAAAATCCTATTTACCATAACATGCTAGTAGTAAAGTCGAAACCATGTCAAGATTACCTCCCTTGAACTACTCGGTAAAAGCCAATGATATACTCAAGTTACAAACAAGAGATGTAAAGAAATCTTAAAAATAATTCACTGTTGTACAGATTAAAAGATGAAAGGGTAACTTTACTGTTAATGTTCTTCGAATTTAAAGGGGGGGAATAAGCAATATACAATTGATACAGCATAAACTATTTGAATCTGTAATTATCTTTCAAAAACTATCGCTCACTTTAAAAACCATACATTTACACAGCTGAATGTTCATCCATGCCTCAACTCTTTCCTTGTCTTTTAAGCTTCCTGCATACCGTATGCAACCTGGTCCCCTCATCGGTCCTCTTTGGCCCTTTTTTTATGATCAAAGGAATAGAGGATTACAAATTAGGAAAAAATACAACATAGAGAACGTAACATATTTGCAGAACTGTTTCAAGATTTGACATTGGTGACAATTACTCATGTAGATTGTACGTACTGCAAAGGGCAGGGGGAAGAACAACCAAATAAATAAATAACAAGTGATGCATAAAAATTAGTGTGAGTTCAAACCTTAAGTTAAACCAGTCAAAGAATAGAGCTGAAGTTTTCGATGGGATCAAATTCTTCAAGCATGGAGGCTGCTTGGAAGCAGTCTGCGGCATCAGCTATCCGTCCATCAACTCTATGAATTATCCCCAAGTAATACCAAGCCATTCGGCTGGTAGGTTCTATCTTCAAGGCATCTGAGAGTATGCTTCTTGCAACAGGCAATGCATTGGAGTCCCTCTTGGATAACAAGGCACCAATCAGTATCTTGCAAGGCACAAATGATGGGTCTACTAAAAGAGCTGTAATATAAGCAGACATGGCTTCTTCAGCTTGTCCACGTCCTTGGAGCATAACACCTGGCAGAACCGCACGAGAAAATATAGATATGCATTTTAATTTAAAGCGTCTGTACTTGACAAAACACCACGAGCATATAAATTCCTATTCCATTTTTGAGAAACCAACCAGCAAATGGATGCTGTTTGAGTACCAATAAATAAAGCGCAATTTAATAGATATCAAACGGCATATGCTTAATAACAGTAATTGGAATGGCCAAGTTCATTACTATTGATCACGTAATAATGGGCTTTGACATACATTCATGCACATTCAAGAGAGCTCTGAATTTATTTGCATACCACCTATTGACGAGAGAGCAAGTAAACTTCAGTCCATAAAAATATGTATGAATGCAAAGGAATTTTCACATTAAAGATAAGTGATAAAGAACAACGATCCGGGTGCATCAAGAAGACAGGATGCTCCACATAATTATAAAATTTTTACTCAAGGCTAAACTTTTAAAGGCAGTCCTTTAGAGAAACTGCATCCTGATCTCTTCAAGTTGCTCTGTTCATGTTAATTCAACACAAACAACTAATATTAAACTCTATTTCTTAAAGTACTTGGTAAGAAGATCGCACTTGCACGCAGATGGCTTTTGTCTGGTGTTCTGGCCATTCCCAAGCGCGCACAACCAGATTCAAATATACAAAACCTAGAATGATTTTCAGTTTCTATAATTTCAAGCAGTGTTGAATATAAAAGAAAGTATTGCAGCATGGAATAAAAAAAATTTATTAACATTTATTCATGCAGTGACTATAGTTTCAGATCTTGCCTTCTGTGTAAAGAACTTCTGCAGAGTACGGTTTCAACTCTTTGGCCTTTCCCAGACATACTTCCATGTCCTTCCAATGTGAAAGCCGAGAATACAAATCAGCTAGGCCATGCCAAACTTCATATTCATTCACTCCATCACCCCCAACCTGTCGTGGAAAGAAAAAAGAATAAAGATGAGTTTAAAAAAGGAAACAAGCTGAATTGGTTAACGCTGCACCCTAAAACAATTTACTGAGCAAAATTTCATGATGCAACAGTACAAGATCACAAGATAATTATGTGGGTGTGAAAAAAGAAGCAGCTTACCTGAGAAACACTTCTAAGAGGACCAAAAGACTTTCTTTGAGCTTGAACCAATGCAAGAAGGTAGCGGTAAGTTTCAATTGCACCCATGGGCAGAGACTGGGAGGTCTTCAATTTTGCTTTCAGCCTAAGCAATGGTCCTTGCTCCCATTTTGCAGTCTCGTCCAAAGCAGCATCAATTACCACCTCAGCCTCTGAGAATCGATGCTGAGCAGACAAAATCAAAGCAAGTAGCCTCCAACCTTTTAGCAAAGAGCCGCCAGTTGCATCGATGAACCGTTTTGCATAGCGCAGAGCAGTATTCAAATTTCGTTGCTCTGCGTACAGCATTCCCAACTCAAAAAGCAGATCAGGATTGTTTTTCTCCAAAGACATTGCAGCATCCAATGATTTCAAGGCTTCAGACTGAAGACGAGACCTTTCAAAATCAGATGGAGAAATAGTAGCCTGCTTTCCCGAACAAAGACCTAGCATTCGAATGGCCACACCTTTCAGATGCTCATTGCGCCCTTGGGCATTAGAAATAGCTCTTTGTGCATATCCCACACCCTCTGCAGCAAGATGAGAATCTTCGCTGCAGATCTTGGCAGCCAACAAGAGTGCAGTGAGATCATCAGGTTGTTCATGTTTGTGTAGAGACTTCCTCAATAGGTTTAAAGCTGCTTTGTTTTGTCCTACTGTACTGTAACAAAGAGCTAAAGTATTCCATCGGTCAACACGATGAAATACCCCAGGCATGATCTCCTCAAGTTCCTTTGCCAAAACAGAAGTTTGGCCACATAGAGATAGTGCAAATGTAAGGTGCTCCAAAATTGATGGGTCCCATACAATCTTACCAAGGTAGAATTTCCTAACAAGAATCATCAAGAGTAAAATTGCCTCTTCCAGATTGTGTTTAGGAACATAGGAACCATCAACCTGTGCAGCTAAGCTGGGTGGACCAGCCTCCACTCCACTGTGCATCAAAAACACTGCAAATGCTTTTTGAATCCTTGAACAGTTATCATCGCCAAGGTTCCATTGACTAAGGAGAGCACGTCTGTAAGCAGACATTGCTTCATGATAGCAACCTGCCTGCTTCCAGAGCTCTGGAAGGAGCTCTACAGCTTGACAAACTGTATCTTGCAATCTGTTGTCTACTTGCACATCAGGTATGCCCTGGTGGAATATCTTCTCCACAGCATCAAGCACCCTTTTACATTCATGAGCAGCATCTGCAAGATACCACAAGGCAGGGTTCAAAAGAAAACGGGGTATCCAAAGGTACAAAGTAAGTGTGCCAGCAGTCATTATTAATCATCGGAAGATCAGCCTACCATTTAACCTCCCGAGCTTTTGAAGAGATTTTGCTTTTAAGTATATTGCTTCAAGCACCAGGCTAGCAGCATGCTGTGATACTGCATGCTGTGAGTCACCACGAGAACGACCCTTCCTAGAAGGCTGTTTTTCAGAAAATGATGGCTGCAGTCGCTGTATGGCAGCTGGGAGATCAATGCCATCAAACACATGAAGGGCTGCTTCTACATTTCCTCGTTGATACTCCAACCTTCCAAGAAGTGCTCTTGCTTCCTGCCAAATTTCACAAACACAGACCATCATATTGCATCTGCACCTCTACTATTTACAAAGTGCAAAAAAAATGTCATAAGGTTGCTTCACCTTATGTCATTTAATGTATTTCAACATGTAAATATCAGTGATCATTGGTAATTTGAAAAATCCATTAACAGGTTAATTTTAAGCAAAATAAACTTGAACAGAATCATTTCATAGGTGTGGAATCTAAGTACAAAAGCATTATTGACTACCTACAAATTTCATGGCAATAGTAGTAGTAAAATCTACAAAAAATTATATATAAACAACAATATTAGAGTTGGAATAGACTGAGCACTCTGACCCTGTATCGTATCTGTGCTCTGCTTATTTTGCATAGAAAAACAGGTTAAAATACAATAGCAACATCAAGATTAGCACGCAGCATAAAATAAAAGGCACATGCAGTGGTCACAATAAACACATACAATAACAGTGAAGTTTCAAAAAAAAATTAAGAGAAATCAATAAAATTGAAAATGAAAGTCACTAGTGATGAACAAATCTGTTCTGGAAAATATGAGAAGAATAATTGACATTTTACTCAAATTCCTACAATTATAGGGGGTAAATGGTCCATAAAGAGCACACTTACAGGAAGGAAAAAAAGAAGGAATATATTTGTCAACAGAAACAGCACGAGTGATATAATAAAATGGGAAAAGGCACATGGGTCCCAGGGCATGAGGATTTTTTTAGAAAAAAATGAGTATCTTAAAACTAAGTGCAAGAGCTATCATCCTTGTGCTAAAGCCAATATGTTCAGCTGAATCAACTATTTTGAAATAAAAACCTTCATGGAAGTACTTAACAGGTAAAGATTAGCCTTCTGCAGAAGTCCATTCTCTGGAATACCCCCATAGATACCAAAATTATTCATTACCTGGGTAAATGATCGTTCATGTCTTGCCTTTCTTAAACATTATTTATATGCATGAGAATTGACACTGGATGAAGTAGGAGGATCAAACATCATTCTCAACACATTCAACCTCAATCTTGAGAAAATAAAAATAATAAAAAGAGCTTTACTTTATGAAGCTGTTTAATACATTCTTCCCTTCAGTTAAATTGCACAAGCTAAAGAAAAGAATAATGCAATAATTCATTCCGATAACAATAAATTAACAACGGCACCTTAAGATTAAAATTAAGGACTCAACCTCAAAATTTAGAGATAACCCTTCACGTAAGGAAGACTCTGCCTCTTGAATATTTCCCTCATCAAGCTTTGCTTCAACTTCACTAGTTTTCATGCAAACCCCATTTGCCCAAACTTCTCGAGAAGGTGTTTGATCCTCATATTCAATGGAATCAGAAGATTGGCTCCCTAGCATCTCTGCTCCCTGTCCCTTTTCTTCATAAATTTCACCCCCTTTATATCTCTTCAACTCTTAAAAAACTTCCCTGAAGAGTCAATGCCAGCTGCAAACAAGATACAAATGCACCTCATTAATAGATTACAAAACAAACAGTGAAGAAATGCCAAAACAGAGAGAGAGAAAAGGGATCAGCAGTGAACAAAAAAGAAGAAGAAATTAAGATCTTTAAATGGAAGCGATCGTTTCTTTCCTTAGGACCCCACATCATCAAATCCAAAGGTTCAAACTTAGACAATGCCTTATCATTCTCGCACCACATTTTCCTTCCCATCACCTAAAGCTCGATCTTTAAGTCGTATTCACATAAACAGACAAAAAAAACATTAAAAAAAATGAATACGTGAATGTTTAGATCCAAATTCATTCAAATAAGTGACAAAAACACACCCTTTACATTTTTTTGTTGATAGCCAACAAAGAAAGAAACATCACCATTCGACATCATTGGTGTGGGGTCCTAAAGCCTATTCAAAAGTTCCAAGCAAGAACATTTCACGCCGACATCCACTTTCCTTCACAAAAAAAAAAAAAAAAAAAAAAAAAAAAAAAAAACAACAAGGATGACAGGAACAGACCTGCGAATTTCAGCAACGAGGAAGAGAAAATTAAGGTCGGATGTGACCGGAGACTGGTTGAGCCGATTGTAGATCAACGGCAACAACAATGTCGAGAAACAGACGGACGGACAGAGGGAGAGAGGTTGGATCTGAATTTGTGAAAGAACTTGATTAAGAAAAAAATTTCTTAGTATTATTATATTGGTTTTATATTTGACAGGAGAGACAGAGGAATAACGTTAATTAAAGAGTAAAATCGTATTTTACGAAGTATTCGGATCCGTCCCTGTGGTCCATTCCATTTCCCAGATTGTCATTTTCTTTTTCTCTTTTTTTCCTTAGAGATAAAATTATCCTGTGGGTTAACATTAGGCGACAAAAAAAGAAATTTAATCACTATAAAGAACATATTTAATTCTTGTTCAATTTAGGAAGGGGCGTGTTTTTCTTCCCATGCAAAAAAATCCGGCATGGTAGATAGCATGCACTTGTTCTGTTCTCTGGTAATGCCATGGTAGCAACTAGATAACTTGGCTTGTGGTGCTGGATAAATTTTTTATGTTATATTTTTAGCTGTTTTCTTTCATCTTGATGTAGATTTTTGTGTTAACTAAATTAATTCACAACACGTGAATGAAGTTTAGAAAAAAAAAAAAGACTAAAGTTAAATCAATGAAGAGAAATGATGGGGAAAAACTCGAGTTTATTCATGTTAACTTGATTAACCCGACCCCTTAGAATAATTCCACAACAAGAAAAATAGAAAAATCACAAGACTCAATGATCAATAATTTAATGTCACGTATTGAAAGTAAAAAAAAAAATCAATTTAAAAAAAATATTGAGAAGAAAACTCTAGTCAATATAGGTTTAACTTGATTAACATACTACCCGAGAGATTAAATCAAGAAAAACCCGCCAAAATTGAAATAAATCATACAGTTCAAGACTCAATGATTCAATATCAAACATAATTTTTTTAAAAATAGCCTAAAAATACAACTTAAATTGAGAAAATACTTGAAATCTATGACTTGAATCATGTAGAATAGGATTAACTTGTAGAAGGCAAACATGAAAAAATAACAAAGCAAAATTCTCAATCATAAAAATTTTTAAAACCAAACAAATAGCAATTAAAACAATGAATATCAAAATTGGTACAAAAACTAAATAAAATAAAACAATAAAGAACTATATTTAAAACAAAATAAATTAAGAGAAAGAGTATAAGGAATTAGTAATTAAAAGATTAAGGACCAAAATTAAAAACAAAAAATAAATGAAGAAGATATCAAGAGACAATATTGAAAAATAAATCAATAAAAAAAAGTAAATTAGAAAATAAAAAAATACTCTGGAATAAAATTGAATTTTTTTTACTTAAAACATGAAAAACAATACAAATAACAATCAAAATAACAAAAACTAAAATCAAAACAAATACAAACTAAATGGTACAATTGAAGATTGAAAAGTCAAGTACGAGTCCCTAGGAAAAAAGAGAGAGAGAAAAAGAAAAACAACAACAACAAAAGCCTATGGCTGAAAAATCATCATGACTTGAGTTATTATCACTCGATCTTTTTAAACGATATAATTGATGACTATTTTTTTAACATTCATATGCGCCAATAATTTTTATATATAATATTAATTTGCTACTCGTGCAAATTAAAAATAACAAAAAATGATGAAAAAGGTCTCTAATAACATGGTTAACAATTTTTCTTCCAGGTATATTTTAGTCTTTTTACAATTGTTTTGAAAGTAGTAAAAAGACCATGAGCCCTTGTTAGCAGGACAATTGTTTTTTATTTTAAAGGTAAACTAGTAGCTACAAAACATGGAGAGATCAATTTACCAATTGAACATACCAATTGAAACCATGGAAATATCACTTTGTCCCTCATTTTGCCTGCTAATCATATAATAAAAAGCTAAATCATGTGGAAAAATCACTGTAGCTATTTTTATAAAATATTATGGATTGCTACAATGTTTTATTAGATTCTATCTTATTATATTTATAATAAACTGAATATTTTTTCTTTATAGTGTTTTAATGAGGATCTTTAGTGTTTTTTTTATTATTATTATTATTATAATAACTGTAGTGGAAAAAGCTATTACCTTTAATTGAATTTATTTAATTCGTTGTATCAGTTCAGTAAATATGAATTCGGTGGAGGGAAAACAAATACTTTCTTCTTCTTCTTTACACTTCTAATGATTCCTGGTTTCCTGTGGTAGCTTTTGTTCATCTTTCATCGGTTAAAGCTGCTTATATGAGTGCTCGAACTTTAAATTCTCTGTGATTACATCCTTATCCTTTAATTTATAATAGTTGTTTCACAAAACATTAAGTGAAAAAAAGAGTATTAAATCCCTGACCTAACCTGAACAAGTTAATGAAAAAAACTTGTTTTTATATTAAAACAAAAAGGAAAATGTGAGTTGATTCGGACTTGGACCTTTAGCTGGGTTTCCATTACATCACAGACAATGGATAACATTACATAGCATCTTGCACACGTTGCAGAAGGAACTACCATTACACCTTGACCATTTTATTTTATTTTTTAAAAATATATATATTATCATTTTTCTTAATTTATGCTGCGCGTTTACAATTAATTTAAACTTAATGATGAAGTAGCTTGTTTCAGAACTAGGGAGCATGGTGGTGTATTATCATGGACTCGGAACCTGAAATAAACTCCCTTCATTTAGCCACAACAGTAACAATTCAGAATGTAATGTGCTGCTGTAATAAAAACAAGTCTGTCCAACCATATTCTCAGTTGATTTTACATGGGCTGAGCTCAGGATGTCTTAAAATCCTCCATTGTTGGATTTTGAAAAACAGCAAAAGAAACAAAACGGAAAAAATGGGAATCCATGGAAATGTCTTTGAGATAGTCTGGCTACTGTTTATTATTCTCTCCAACCAGACATATCTTTCTCTTCTGTATGTGTTCATGTTATCGTCAGGCATCAACGAAATGCAACCTAATCAGCACCCACCAAGGCGGTGAACTCTTCGTTTGCTGAAATACGCAAACGTTCTGTTGCTTTTTCAACCTGTAAACGCATTTTTAACAGCAACGACAATGAATCCCGATTCAATCCAACACGGGGGGGGGGGGGGGGGGGGGGGGGGGGGGGGGGGGGGGGGTAATTGAAAGAACATGATTGGAATTACCTCAGCATCCCAGTTTGTTCTGACAGTAAGCATAATTAAAGTTACTGTCTGCAAAAAAACTCCAATGATCATGCCCGACCAAATCCCCTGAAACAAGATAACATGGATTTATCTCAATTCTCTTCTGTAAGCAAAATTTTAGGACAATCAATCACTGGATTTAGTCCAGTGACCTCTCCATCTTCTGACAAAAGATGGTCTCGGGCTCAAATTAATCCAAAGAAGGAAAAGGTTATGCATGGGAGAGAAACTTACAACAACTCCTAAACTGGTTTTGAAGCCAAGAACACACCCAATTGGGAGACCAATTACATAATACGTGGCTAAGTTAACATAAGCTACAATAGCTTGCCATCCACTCCCGATGGCCACACCTGAAATTCAACAAGAAAACGATTATTCTATTTTCTCTTGTAGCTATGGCCTTTAATAGGAGCTGATGCATAAAATGTAACAGTCTGACCTGAGAGTATAGGCTGAATGCCATTTAAAAATACGGAGCTGGCAAGCAGGGGAGTCAAATTAATAACTGCATCTATAACCGCAGTGTCACTTGTAAAGAGTTTGCTTAATCCAACTCTAAAACTCAGAACTATTGCGCTGAAAACTATACTAATAATTATGCTAGTGGCATTCACCACGATCACTGAGAATTTCGCTACTTTCGGATGACCTGCTCCAAGCTCATTGCCTATTCGAACGCTGCAATTCAACACGAAAGTTCGTTGGTTTGAAATAAATGATGCATCTTTTATCAGTATTCAAGTAGCCATCTTATTTGTTCAGGACAAAGGAAATGGATTGAATCGAATCAAGATATATATGCCTATGCCTTGACTAATGACAGTGGAAGCGTATGAGTTGCTGACTAACCTGGCAGCAGCACTTAGTCCAAGCATAAATTGTATGTCCCAGTTCAAGTAGTTCATGCTGAGGATATTTCCATTTCAAGTTAGAACCTGTAAAAAAGAATGGCATTTGTGCAGGTGGGAAACGAAGATGCTAGCAGTTGGCATACCAGATAGAAATAGAGTCCAGTGATATTGTTGGATTAGGGAGAAGTCCTGATACCAGCACCAGTCCTTGGCTGTACCATATCTCCAAACTGCATTATCAACAAAGAATCAATATCCAAAGTAATCAATTAGAATGTAGAAATCAGTACCAGACCATGAAGTGCTGTAAATCTTTTATATACCAGAGCATGACAGCAGAGGAGACAGTAAGCTTAAAATAAGGCCATATTCCTGTGAAAGCACTGATAGACAAGCCGGTCCAGGTTTCCTTGCAAGATGGGCTCAGGAGAATGTAAAGCGCGTTTAAGATGACAAACAGCCACCAAGAGAAACTCAGGGTTAGCGCTGCTCCCAGGAGACCGTATTCCAGGACATAAACAACGATCCAGGATAGAAGAATGTGGAGTAGGAATACGGCAACAGACATGTATGCTAGAGGGTTTACTATGTTCTGAGCTTGGAGAAACCTCTGCATAGGGCAGCTCAATGCAAATGCATATAGCTGAGGTATCAGGCCCCGGGCGAAAATTTGGCCCTGCGCTGCTATGACGTCAGATTGCCCTATACCTCGCAGCACTGGCCCCGAGAACCAGTAAAGGAATGTGAGGAGGACAGCTGCGCCCAAGTGCAATATAATTGCTTTTTGGCAAATGATGCCCATTGAAGAGTACTTTTTGGCTCCATAGGCTTGGCCGCAGACAGTTTGGACGGCACTGGCCATTCCCAGCTGTTAATTATCAGTGAAGTTAGAAGGTTATAGAGCATGATCACAACTTATTTTATTGAAAGAAGCAACTGGGCTTTGTATCTTTATTTTATTCTCAATTGATTCAGTTGCATATAAAAGTATCATTCAAATAGTAAAAACTGTTACTGTGAAAGAAAAAAAACGATCTCAGTTCAAAAACTTAGTCCTGTGAGGATGTAAGAGTACACTTCAACCAGAATTAAGACTTTCATTTGAATGTCGAGATCATGTATCTTAATGAACAAGACAAAATAATCATAAAAGGTGAAAAAGACAAGGCCTACCATTATTCCATAAGCAAGACCCTGAATCCCTACATTGGCAATAGATGCCCCAGCAAGCTCTAATGCACCCAGATGCCCTGAAAACATCTGGGTCACGAAGCTAAGCATGAAAGTGGCGACGGAAACAATGATAGATGAGCCAGATAGGATCCATAGCAGCCTCGATTCCCATGCAACAAGACGCGGCCACCATCGGGCAGGCACAGGGCCCTGCTCCAAAAACTCTTCAATTGCAGCAGATGACAAGTCTGGAAGACGAGAGTCGGGTCCAAATAACAAGGGCCGATACCCTGATTCTTCGCCCATGTTGCTTAATTGTGCCAGAATTACTCGGCAAAGTATTTGGTACGAGAAGGGTTTGTTTGTCAGTTTATATATAATTATACCATGTCTTGCGGGATTTCACTATATAATTGTCCAGAGATATTTTAACTACCATTCCATTATTGAACACAGACGTGCTCGGAGAAGGGTAGCTGAAGCTAACCCATTTCATGCCTCTGCCACCTGATTTCAATTGTGAGTGGAAGCTCAATGCCAAGTTTTTTATGTTGAAATTCCTCATGTCGCAGCACGCATTTTAGTCTACCTCGTCACGTTCACCCTCTGGATTTAAAGAATCTGCTTCTATCTGAAGTAACCCTTTTTATTTATCATTCTCGGATGTCAGCTGATCCTGTCGTGTTATGTCCACCCTGGAATATTTATAAACCATGAGAATATCCATATCGCTGCGGGTAAAACATGTGGGGCCGGACCCTGGATGAAGTCCGAGCAGAACTCTGATTCGGAGGGAGGCAGGAAACTGCGACCGAGGGGGCTTCCCGTGATTTTTCATGATTCCTGCGGTAGGGGTAGGTAAAAGCACGTGCACCTAATCTTCATTCCAGCACAGGTTGTAAGGCCAGAGGTATCGACCCTTCGCCACCTGAAGGTCAAACCCATGCTTATGGGGGCGGCTTGAAAGTTTTATTCTTTTCTTCTCCTTCCAGAAAATAAGGAACGTGGAGAGCATGTCAACATATTTTCGTTTTCGAGCATTGTTTTCTTTTTAAGTTGTGAATTGAAAATCAATTCATTTGTTTTATGAAATAAATTTAAAATTATACTATTAATAAATATGAAATATTTTACTAATGCTCGTAAAAAATCAAATTTAAGTAAATTTTGATTAAGATATTTAATTCCATGCCACGTGTAACCTTTAAGATTTTGTCATTTTATTCTATAAAAATATTTTTTTATGAAGTGATAATTTAAATTCTATTGAAATAAACTAATTAAATAATAAAATTTCTCTTTTGATTATTAATACTTTTATATATACACATAACATTTTGTTGTAAGTTTTTTAATTATGAAAAAAATATTAAAAAATAATCAATTTAAAATAAAGATAAAAAAGCTACATCTCTTATTAAAACCCCTTTATCTTATCAACATGCTTTTTATTTTTGTCACTTGAGGTTTTTGAATAGTCAAGTACTCAAGTACCAACTCCTTAAGCCCAAAAACTTTGTTTTATTTGAAATTAAAAATCATCCCTAGTTCAAAAAAATAAAAATCTAAGCCCCTATCTATTTTTCTCCGATGAGATGAGGGATTAAATAAATTTAAATGGAACTACTCTCATCAAATAAATTTTATTAACAACAAGATCGATTTTTTTTGGCCAAAGTTTGGATAACCAACAATTTTCTATCTATTCCATTTTTGTGACTATTCTCATGAAATCGAATAGCTAAAATGCAAAATAAATAAAGTACAGGAATGAAACATCAAAATTTCAATAAACAAGGATTAAAAATGAATAAACAAGAAAACCTTGGGAACCAAAATTCTTACAAAGGCCCCTCATGGGCATTATAAATAGGGAAAAGGACTTCGTTTTTGTTAGTGTCAAATTTGATCCTTGAAGTTTCAATTTATTTTTGTTAATAAAATTGAATTTTATCTTGTCGAGTTAGACATTAATTTAACATAATATCTTTTTTCTGACACCATAGGAACAGATCCCAGCTAACGCAATGTATGTGCAAAGACAAAATTAAGATTCAATTCAACGTTAAAAAAACTTGTAATGTACTATTGTAGTGTGATTGTAATTTGTAAATAACACACAAGTTGTTTGCTATAGATGGTGACAGATTAAAATTATATAATTGGTAATATAATCACTACTAAAAATTTATATAATTATTAATTTTAAAATTATTAAAATTAATCGAAATGTATATAAAATAACTCGAAATACTGATGTTAATAAAAAAAAAATATCAGGTTTTACGAATTGGCAAAGCCCCACAACGGAAGAGTTGGCATCATTCTTTCTCCTCTTGAAACCGAGAGATAATAAGGGTAACGTCTCTGCTCACTCACATGCAACTACTCTGTTGGTGAAGTACACGTCAACCTAACACACGACAACCTAAAAAGAGAGAGAGCCAGTTAAGCTGAGCTACGTGTAGTATTTGAGGAATCAACCCCCTGTTGTCCTGCTCGGAAGCTTTTCCTTCCCTTTCCCGATTCTCTTCCCCGTTTAATGGGGTTACGTGACTCCCTACAGTACACTCAATTGGAGGATACACTGAGGGAATTCCTAATAAAACTGGTCGAAGGTTGAGCAATCCAGAACTTCCAAGGCTTAATTGGAGAGATATTTGCTTTCAGGAAAGGTCTAGTCATTCCCTTCAGTTGAAGCATGTAAGAATTAAACCCATCAAACCTTAAAGTTAAAAGACAAGCAAAGCTTGAACACAAGAATTTAAGAAACCTTATCCAGTAACATGATCTTAAACAAACCGTGTCAGATTCATTCAAGCTGGTGGAAGACTTGCTTCAATCTTAATACCCCAATTCTACTTGCAAATGAAAAGACACGCAGCCTCGCCCTGGATCGTTTAAGACATCTAGCAACAGTTGTGGGCGAGATTTGCCAGGTGAACTGTCCAGATTACTGCAATCCCCAGCAGCCACCCCAGAAATAGGCCGACGGTTTATCAATCCACAGCTACAGAAATTACTAGTTAATCTACTAGAAAGGGCAACAAGTTAGTTCAGAATAGAGATGTTATTTCACTCAAACATGAAATGAAATGAATCACGGGATATTTACGAATCACACTGAAATGGAAATGCTGACCAAGGTCAGTATTTTAAAATATTAGGATCATCTTACAAGTCATGGGAAGGGTAACAAACAAACCACTACGCTGCCATTCTCCCAACACTTTCATGAAGTTCATAGTATAGAGATAAGAGAAGCTCTCCTATATTAAATTACAATTTACAGTAAATGCAGGATAAACTTGACCATGCACAACACTTTAGCCACAGGAAAAAAAAGTTACCGCTCATTGGATGTATAGCAGTGGCCATAAAATAGTTAACATCTCAAATAATTTTCATTTGATTTCCGGTTCTATGAGCATCTGTCTTAGTAATCAAGAGACCCCATGTACGCAATCCCATTGCTTGAGTTTCTAAAATCCTGTCTATTCATGTAGCCATCGGGATTGCTCGAGTTTCTAAAATCCTGTCTACTCATGTAGCCATCGGGATTGCTTGAGTTTCTAAAATCTTGTCTATTCATGTATCCATCGCTGGTGCTATTAGAAAGCTTTTGACTTGGGACAGAAGCTGCAGGAGTGAGACCTTCTTTACCCATTTGTTGCACTTCAAGGGGAGATAGGATCTTGATATACCAGACATTGTTCAGAAATTCCCTGGAAAAAGAATTTCGTTGGTAATGAATTGTAAGCCAATAAGATTAGACATTTACATGCCAGCAACAGGCAAACAGATTTCTCAAGTAACAAGAAATAATAATGCAAATGCAAGGTTCAGTCACACTTGTACTCTCATAAATTGATTCCACTGAAGTTGAAGAATAAATTTACATCCACATCACAGGTGTGCATGGAAGCTAGGACCGGGAACTATGTTTCCAGAGTTTGTTTTCTCGATTTTCATTAAAGATAAAACATATTCTCTGGAGACATTACCTCTACTTGACCAGTAAAAATAAGCATCCAGGACCACCCCACATTTCAGCAACTAGATTTTCAATGAAAAAATGAAGGCATATACAACTAGTGAACAATTAAATTGAAGATCAATAAAGGCACACCATTTGAAATTGAACATGCAGCACATGACTTCTAAACAGACAGAACCTTGTGAATTGGTGTAATCAAAAGAGCAATGGAGCCCATACATTACTAGTCATCAAAGCTATCTGATGGAACAAGTGAATATAGAATTGCCTTGACGTATTTTGCCATTTCGGAAAACTATGTATAAAGGAAAAGAAAAGAATGCCAGAACCATTTTAAGGACTTACTGCCAAGGATCATCGCCGAGGAGAAGCACATCATTCTCCCGGTCAACAAATACAAGCTGCCAGCCTGATCTCTGTGGGTCCTCTAATTGGCCTTCTAGGCCAAACAAACGAGCAAGCTCACCGCGCAGCTCATCATAGCTACTGAACTTGGAAATATCTAGTGATCGCCCGTAGGACCCTGATTTCTGAACCTGTTAAAATTTAAGAGTATTTTTATTAACTAACAAAAATGATAGCTGCCATGAACCACAGACTACATAGAGGCAAATTACAATCACTTGTTGCGGACTGGAGCATAAAAACCATGAATACCCTCTTATCCAAACAAGATCTGTACCAAATACCAATACTTGTACAATATAGCTCGTTAAAATTAAAGCACTTTCAGATACAAGGAGATATTTATATACTGCTTCATAGGTTGTACATAACAGAAACCATGTCAAGATTACTTACACAGTACAGCTGAATGACAAGAAAAGAAAAGAAGGGAATGGGTGCTTTTATCTAGAAGGCAGCCATGAATGATATCATGTCAAGGAACTATCTCACCTAAAAGCTTAAGCTATTAGGTGAAACTTTAGGATATAATTTATATTATTCTCTCTGACAGTATTAATGGCAGACCACCTAAATATATACCAATTTGTCTATGATCATAAGATACAGTTGCAAATTGAAGACCCATATAGCCACTTTATGTTTGCAAACATTAACACGTGCACACACCCATATGCATAAAAATTTACCTTCAAAAAGGTTCTTGTTGAAGGGTTTGCTTGATCCACATTTTCAGAGGGTTGTAAGAAACCTGATTCATCTACACAACTTGAAGCTGTCATATCGGAAGCAAGTGGAATTTCACTTCCAGTAGCACTTGTAAAAGTTGAGGTGGTAAATGGCATGGACAACGGATGATTTTCAGTGCCAATGTTTCTCAGGTTTGATATACCATGCTGAAGCATGAATGTTGAAGAATCAATGTTGACTCCAAACAGCAGATTGTTTTGTGGATCATTAGCACCTTCATAGGTAGAGTACTCTCTTCCAGAGAATGGAGCTAGCAAGGTAGCAAAATCAGACACAGCTGACTGTGTAGTTCCCAACTGTTCCACCTGGGATAGCACACCAGTAGCAGCTCCAGATAGAAGTTGAGGACCAATTGCTACTTGCTTTGGTAATAAGGCAGAAGCGCATACAGGGTTGGATCCATTTGAGTTAAGCAAGTGACACCTATCCTGGGGTAATGAACCAATGATACTGGGGGCTGAAGAAACTCCTGGTGCAGCAATTGGGTTCCCAAGTGATTCTGAAAAGGCTTGCTGCTGGCACTGGGAAGGAATCGGCTGCAAAGATGGAGAGTGGGATGGTGCAACTGATGTAAGATGAGGCAGAGCTGAAATTCCATTTGGGATCTGTTGCTGACCAGACAATTCATTCAGTTGTTTAGGCTGTTGAAGTTGCTGCTGCGGGGGCTGATGCCGTTGCTGCTGCTGCTGCTGATCTGTATACTGACTGCGCTGCTGCAACTGCTGTTGCAGTAGCTGAGCCTGGGTTGAAGCCTGGTTTTCTTGAAAGTTCTGATGAAAAGCATTTTGAATATTTGACTGCAACATCTGCCTCTGAAGCAAAGCAGCAGGCCCAGTAGATAAATTTTGATATTGCTGGAACTGCAAAAGAGATTGAGATGCTAGTTTGGAAGATTCCACTGTTCGCATTTCTTGAAGTGAAGCAGCTGCCATTGTTTGGTACACATCACGTTGTAGAGCTGGCATAGAAGCATCAAACCTTGGCTGGATCCAGGGAGCTACACCAAAGTTCTGGAAGTTCAGAGAATGAGCTCCCAGATCTCCAACCCCTCCTTGAAGCCACATCATTGGTGAATTAATGCTCAGATCATCATCTTTCAGACCTGCTTTTAGCAGATTCAGGAGAGAAAAGGGATCATTTAGTGCCAAACCTGATATTTTATTCATGAAGATAACATCTTACTTCCTAGCACTGAACAACATCAGACAAATACCATGTAAAGACGGTAGCCCAGATGGCCATGGCCTTTTCAGCCTCAGAGGGAAAGCAGATGGATACATTGGGAATGTAGTTAATGGCTCAATCTCCCACAACGACACTCTTGGCTGCCTCTCCCCTGCAGTGGATTCATCCCAGCCAACCTAAATTAGCAGCAAAAAAAATCTTTAAAATTGTAGAGTAAAAAAAAACTAACAATTAATCATCAACAAAAGTGCTTCACAAATGTAAGTAGAAAAAACAAAGTAGTTCCAACAAACCTTCACTGAGCGCCAATATGAATTTGGCCACCGAGCAGGATCTAAATCACTAATACCAGTTATAGTGCCCATGTACCTGGAATCAAAATTGAAGTTATCTACTAGGATTGAATAAGATATCCCAGGAAGTGTTGGAAGTGGCAGGAAAAAAATGCACATGGGAAAATGTAAGTGTAAAAAGGAGACGTGGCACAGAAAATAAAGAGAACACTTTTAGCTTATGAACCCTATGAAAATAAATATTCCAACCATACTAGTAATTTCAGACAAGACAACAGAAGATACACACAGACAAATGAAAACTTGAAGATATCTTCCAGAGAATGGGACAAGAGGAAACAAAAAACAAGTCAGTAGTAAGAAAGAGAGATCTAGCTCCATGAACTGCTGATGAATTGAGACCCAGGTGAGAGGAATTAGAAACAAAAAAATCAGGTTTAGTTTTAAGAGTTAGAAGAGTGGTAGTGTCTCAAATGTTCCCCGACAACTATATCATTGGAGAGACTACAAATACCTATTCCTACATTTTCCACAGCTGTCCATCACTATACATGATGCATATTTTATTTTCATCCTTCTTACAGTCTGCATCCATCTATCATCTCGGTTTAATGTGAGACAATTTGCAACGCTGTTGGAAAATTTGGTTTTAGCACAGCAGCAGCAAAATTTGTTGTACTGAATACGCTTCCCTTCCTTGACTGTCAACTCTGGGGTAAAGGCAGCAAGCCAGGAATGCAATGTTCTGGCAATCCATTTTGTATTTTACACCATGAATAGCATCCCACATAATTATAATCACATGCTTATTAAGCTTTTGTGTTTATGGACTCCAGAAGAGAAGTATTGATCCATCATTAAACTTAAAAATAAGAGGTAAAATGTATAAAAAAGTGCGCTGGTTGAATAAAGTCAACTGAGAAAATGAACCGGCAAATGGAATACGAGTAAAATTGGAAACCAGTGCCTAAGATGATGTACAAGTAATCTGAGCAATTGGTACACAATCAAAAGGCTAATTTAATCTGGTATAGGTGGCGTAGCAATTGAAAACATGTGGCTATAAGTAAATAGCTCAGACTTACCAAACGACCACTCAGCCCAAAACCACAGGCTATTACATGAAAGCCAAAGACAGGCTATATCAGTTTGTGTGCACCTTCAAGTGAAATCCCATCAGACTTGAATTCGTGGATTAGTTTATAAATTATGAGTCACTACAATATGAACTCCTGAACACAAGGTTAAAGAGGCTCTAAAATCTTAAATGGTTACTTGACAGAAAACTTTAAACTACCAGATGAAGGCCAAAGATAGGTGTAATTTCTTAAAAAAATGGAACTGAAAAATGATAGCAATTAGACCAGGGATAGAAATATGTAGAACAGCACTATGACTCCTAGGCATCACTCACTAGGAATTCTTAGATGTCACACAAAAGAGAAGGATATACCACACATCCATCCCATATTGCATCTCATTATACCTGAAGCGCTACAGGCCAAATTTTTTGTCATCTCCATCTATTCATTAGAAAAATTGCAGAAACTGTATATAAAAGTGAAAAAGAGAGCGCAATTGAGGCAGCTCTAAGCCAATGAGTAAACAACAAGGGTACTCCAAGAATAAGTTCTCTAAGCACAAGCAGTTTAACACCTTAAAGGGGTGGCTGAATACATAGCCTTGTAAAAAGGTAAGAAGTTGCTGAGCATGCTATATTCCTAGTAAACAAAATTAAATAGTCAAAACAGCATAACAAATTACTAGTAACAAAATGAAAAGGCAAGACTTTGTCTTAGAGAATCAATTCCATGTCAACCTACTAACAGACTTACCGGCGGACACTTGACTCTTCTGTCTCAAATAGCATCCTAAATCTCATGCCCACCGAAACCCTTGTATGGTATACTGCTTTAATATACTTCACCAGGGGAATGACAAATTCCGAAGGACTAGCCCTACAATCAAACAACATAAATGAGCAAAATTTACATTCTAATAATAAAATATTTTCAATGTTGTACTAGAAGATATTTTACCTGGGATTATAAAATATTGTAAAACGGCTATTAGTGGCTGCTGCATGTGCTGCAGCAGCAAGAAGACCTATGTGCATGCTATCACTTGATAAAACTGATGAAGGCATGACAGTTTGCGGCCGAGTAGCTCGCCGAATACCCAAGAGTAATTGATTCTTCTCATTCCTGGCAAAAAAAAAAAGTTGATTGGAATGTGATTGCCACTATAATTGAGGACCATTCAACTTCCAGCATCAATAGATTTAAGGTCAGCCGAGAGGAAGATGATTGCCACAAAGCTGCGTTGTACAGACAGTATGCGAGCAGGGATTAGACACAGTTTGGCTAGTCCCCTCTTACAGAAAAACAGGTATATGGGGAATATTTCTAGCTTAAATCTCTACAGTTCACATCCAAAAATATAGATCAAAGAACGAAGAGCATTTTATTGGGTCTTTTTAAGCTACCAGCAGGATACATTGAGGCATATCTTAGGCAGATTGTTTCTCCACACACCCCTCCATGTTAACATGCTGTTAAAGCAAGTTAAATCATCTAATCAGGGTTGAGAAATATCCTACCAAATGAAAAGGACAGAATCACCAGCAACAAGCCTCTTTGCACTAACAAACACACTCCATCCTGTTGTAAGAAGATGCCTCTTTGGTTGTCCTGAAAATTCACAGGAAAGAAGTTATGAGAAGCAGGAGTCTGCTCTTAGAACATCCCTGTCAGTTTCTTCTCGTCACTTTGGCAAGAATATCCACTGCACTCACATTACCGTTTACCAATGCGATCACCATTGTCCAGCGGTAAAGATAAGCCAGTAACACATGCAAGCATTCATTTACCAAAGTGCTACTTTATTTTTCACCAAGCATTTAATTTCATATTTAATTTCCAAATCCAAACAAGAAAAGGATAATATTGAACAAAGGTTCTGAAAGATATAGAAACTCAATCTTTCATCCCATCTCATCAATACAAGCACCTCTGCATATGTGTTTTTTTCTTCAATTTCAATTGAGACTTTTCCCATCTTCATATTCCATAATTATAAAGCTATAAACATAAGAATTACCAAGTACAACTTACAGTCACCGAGTAAACAAAAATACTTTTGTTTACTTGGTGATTGAGAACAACCATACGAACTAATCATATCTACTAGGTTTGTGATGGGGAACAACGCAAAACTTCGAAGATTGGTACCTGAAAATTTTATTTTATTTAATTAGGTGAGATTTTAGTTGATATTAGGATACTTTGTTTTGTTTTTCTCCAAATAAAGAAGTCTTAATTAAGAATCCAGTCTATTGTCATTCAGTAATATTCACAGTAGTTTCCTATTCAGGAATTTGTTTGTATTCCTACTTTATCTGAGATTTTATTGCAGGTTTGGAGCTCTGTTATCACAAGAGTGCAATCAACAATATCAAAGATGACACTGGTACTGCTTACATATCCAGAGATCCAAAGTGATTTCTAATTCACAAATATGGGAACGGCCAAGCTAAAGCAGGGTGAGTGAATAAAAAAAAATGCAAACAGAGTAACAGGCAAACAATATTGAAAAATGACCGTTCCAGACATGTCAAAAACACAATCTCGAAAATTCTCATTATACAAAAACTCACCCCGAAATATATGCCTGAATTTCCACTCATTATCATGAAGATCTCTTGCTATTAGTTCCTGAGCTGGAGGCGTCAAAGCGTAATCCTACAAGGACAGCATAACAGAACAAACATATTAATTTATAAAGAATGGTGGCAATTATCTCAAAACATGCAGAAACATCATGCAAACAAAAACAGGTGAATAAGAGAGTGGGACCCACAAGAGGAGGAAAGACTTTTTCAGCTGCTCGTCGAGGGACAGAAAATCCTCCATGAGTGCTAGTATCACTTGCAGTCAATGTTTTACAGAAATAGTTAGACGGCTGTTTGCTGGCAGTACCTAGCTCTGCTGGCAATAGGTAAGCATCTTTTTGATCTTCCTGGAAAAGAAGGATGTCAAGGCAGGAAAAACAGCACAAGACAAGGATACTCAAAATCCAAGGTAGGAGTAAAAAAAATACCTGACTTAAGGGCTGCAAAGTCATTTGAGCACACACTTCGTCTGTCTCAACATCAGCCTGTAGTAAAACATTTGAGTTCAGCAGCAGCAGCATTTTATGTCAATCAGAAGCAGATTAAGAAAAAATCACTTACATGCATTGTCACATTGTGAAGCTGGCAGATTAGTTGAGGAGGTAAGCTTGGGTAATTAGGGAAGTGAGCATCAACTTCCTTGTTGGTTGAAGCAGCAACCTAAACCAGAAAATGGAAGACACTTTTAAAATGCTTGCAGAATGGTGAAAAACAGAAATCACATGCTTATGCGTACATGAGGTTTGGTTAAAGAAGCATTAATATCTCACTAGGAAAGTAGGATATGTGCCATCGACAACTTCATACAGACCTTAAAAGAGACGTAGTTTACACAGAAAAAAGAGCAAATATAAGTATATATGCGTAGCAATTTTAAAAAAAAAAACAAGCCCAGACATCTCTTTACCATTTACAAAAGTAAAATTACATATTTAAGCAAGGTGCTAGCCAGCCAAATATAAGGTTTTTCCCTTCTACAACAACATTATACGTGAAATAACCCCTAAAGAACTACAAATTATGCAGTAGCAATATCATTTAATGATGAATAAGTCAATATCAATGTCAGGTTGTCAGGCATAGCGTACAAGTGTTCTCCTAGTACTAAATTTAGACAACAAGGTTGAAATCAAACGAGGTTATTTCACTAACCTGTTCACTGTGACCCTGTGGAAAGTACACAACTCGGCTTCCAACATGAGGCAGAGATACAAGAGGCCCCGCGCATGCATGCCATAGCTCAGAATTCAAACATTTTTTATCCCCTACAAAAGAAACAAACATCTCAGCACAATTGCATGAATTTGCATGGCACATCAACAATTATAGCAAGAAGTCAGGATACACACACAAATATGAAGCTATTTCCAATGTTCAATATAAAAACTTGAAATATTCACAAAAATGCAACATCAAGCTCTTTTAAAGCACAACATGCAATGACCCCGTGTAAAAATTAGCATGCAAGTGCAAGAAAAGCGGTAAAAACAAATGAAGAACACACCAAAGCTTGAGTCTTTTTTACCTTCTCGAGTCACCTGATTAAACCCAGTAGTAGAAGAAGAGGAAGAAGAAAGCCTCATTCTTCGGATAAAAAAATGAACCCGGAAAACACAATACAGTCTTTGATTAATAGCCTCAAAAACCACACTAACAATAATATCTTTCAATTATTGTTTGACCAAAGAAGAAAGCCCCACCCACCCACCCACCCTCCCACCGCCACCAGTAAAACCAAAAATACACTTGTTCACCTTGAAAACAACTATCATCCAAAACCACTTCCAGTTCCACTACAACAACACAAAACCCTCCTTGCTAGCTTCATGAACTTCTCAGATCTTCTCCTTTTTTAACCCCAAAGCTCCCGCATTTCTCTACTCCCCGCACCAAATAAAAACCCTAAGTTCCCTTTCAGATCCCAGAAATAAAAAAATAACTCAGCTCTCTCACTTTTGGTATGTAATTTTTTTTTGCGACCGATGAATGAGACAAGTTGAGTGAACCTTACTAATGAAAAGGACACTCCTTTTTGTTTCTTGAGGATTTCTGTTCCTTTTCTTCTCTTTTTACACGAAGCTGAAAGAGAGAACACGCAGAGACAGAGAGAGGTATATAGTATAGTAGTGACTGGTGATGATTTCTTAAAGGTCTTTTCTCTTTACCTTTTTTTTTTTTCCTATCTTGAAAGGGAGGGTTTGATGGTCTCTCTTCTAGGATGAGAGAGAGTTATTACAGTGGTCATCATTTATCGGTTGGTGGGGTCCATCTCTCCCTCCTTTATTTATTGAACATTCAGGTAGAATCCAGTACTCTCTGGTCTACGGTATTAGATGTTTATGCGTGCTGGGTGTAGTAGCGTACCGTGTTTTTTAAAATTATTTTTTATTGAAAAAATATTCTATATATGTCTATTTTCACCAAAATATATCGAAAATACTTGGAGACGCCACAATTACAAATGGGTTGATCATCTTTATTGCTATTGTTTATTTATGTATTTCTGTAACGTGAACAGTGGGGTCCGGTTCTTGCATTTGCAGGGAGGCTTTTTAGGGCATCAATCATGGAATCTTGTAAGTTTCTGGCCTTGATTTCATAGATCTAAGTTATCAAAAATTATATTTGACGGTCATTATCGCTTGAGAATTTGTGGGACCCTTGAGATATGGAGATATTGTCGTGGGTCCTTTCTTTCAAAATTATCCATGCCTCGAACAATCTTTGCATGGATCTCGGATTGTATAAAGAAAAGACGGTGGTTAAGAGGGGCTTGTCCAAACGCTCCCATTTCTCTATTTTGATTTTCAGCGTTTTAAAAATATTTTAAAAAATATATTATTATTCTTATTATTATTATTCTTATTATTATTATTTTAAATTAAAAAAAAATTAATGTTTTTAAATTATTTTCTGATATCAAAAATAATTTTTTAAAAATAAAAAATATATTATTTTAATATATTTCTGAACAAAAAATACTTTTAAAAACAATCTTAACAGCACTCCCTGTCAATGACTTTATAACATTCGATCACTTCCGCACAGAATGAGATCTATCGGCGTGGCGTGCACAGAGACAGCCATGAACCATCGTTTTGGAGGATCTGCCTGTCCACTTTCGTTTTTAAGAAAGCACTTTAATACGAGGTGAAGACCTAACTTCTGTTTCTTAACTGCCTTAGCTGCTGTATCTTTAAATATTCCTTCACTTAAATAATTTACTAAAAAATAAAATAGTTTTGGCAAATATATATATATATATATATATATATAATATATATATGGTGAACATTAAATATTGAATTGTTCTCGTACATGAAACGAACAGTGTGGTAACCGCTTGGAAAAATAATCAGTAAGCTAAGCTTACGATTCACAGGGCTTTTAGAATGTTTTGAAAACGATCGACCAATGGATGGGTGGATGTGTGATATTAATTGAAATTACAAATAATGATTAAGTCCAGGAATTTTCATGTAATCTGCACGTCCATGTCCGTTTCATCGACTAGACAGGAGCTTTATTTTAGTGGATTACCATTGTATATTGATTGATCTTATGCATCACGAAAGAATATATATATATATATATATATATATATATATATAAAGCTTTGATTGATTTGATTTAACTCTGATCCACTAACCTTTGAATGGTCAAGAGTTGCGAGTAGCCATGTTTTCTGGGCCTATGTAAGGGTTAACCAAAAAAAATGTCGGAAAAAAACCTAATTCAAAATCAAATCAAACCAGTTTAAATTAAAAAAATATGTACTATAAAAAGAAATTATTCTTCCGTTCAATTCAATTTTTTTTTCTAATTCTATTTTAGTGAAATATAAAAAAAAAACAAAGTCCAAAAAAATCTAAAAATAATGTACTTTTTTTGTTTTTTACATAAAAACGGAATCAAACCATTCGGTTTTAAATTGGGTTTGGGTTTTTCAACAATAATTTTAATTTTAAAATATTTTTATAAATAAAAACTAAATCGAACTTAAAATAATCATGTCTATCCCTATCCCTATCCCTATCCCTATCTATCTATGAAGTAAATTGCTCCTCCGTTTTAGACACGCATGGATCAATCTATAAAGACTAGGTCCAGATTGATGGCTAGTCTTGAGTTGGATAGAGAGCAGACAATTAGGTTAACCTTTTTAAAAACATCTCTGTACTGGCCACGAAAGCTAAGGCTACCGGTTCCATGCATGGTCCAGGCTTTAAATCCAACCACATAGAGTTGGTTTGACATGATTGACTTGTTTGTTATTCTATTTAAAAAAAATAAAAAATTATTATTTTTATTTTAAATTAAAAAATATAGTATTTTTAAATTATTTTCATGTGTTGATGTTAAAAATAATATTTAAAAAAAAATAATGTATTTTTAAACAAAAAATAATTTCAACCACACTCCCAAACCCAAAAATATCTTAAAATAAAATAATGAAGCACTGGATGATTAATAAATCAATAAAAACTTGAAACTTAAAAGGTAATTAACCTGATAAACCCTAGTTTCACTTCAACTATTGTTTTTTCTATTCAGTCTTATCTGGGTTCAGGTGAAATAATATTCAAGACTAGTTTAAATTTTAAAGAGCCGCCAGAGAAGGGGCCAATTTGTTGTTAAGAAAATGTAAAGTATCAAAGAACCAGGACTCAAATTAAAAAAAAAAATGGTTGACAAGTAACCAAACCAAAAAAAAAAAAAAAACATTGCACGTGTCGACGCTCGTGGAAGCCCCGCCGTGGCATTCAAACGGCGCATGGTGTCTCATCCAGGCTCTGTCCATGACCTTATTGGGCGATGATAGAATCATTGCGGCTGGGTACTCGGGCAGCGCACGTAAGCGGTGAGCACCAACGTGGCTCTGATTCCCTTGCTTTTCTTTTCAAAATAGTCATCAGGATTTTAATATAATTTTAAGGTATAATTATCAAATTCATTAAAAAGTTTATTTGAAGTCCTCGTGAGTACAGGGGGGGAGTTTTGAGGGAAAAAAATAATAATAAGGGCGGTATGTTTTGAATTAAAACTAAATTTACAAACAGTGCTTCAAATTATAAAATAAAGAATTCTTCAAAATTGAAGATTGCATATTGTGTCCCCTGTTTATTTGATTATATTCTTTCACTCACACACACACACATAAACTGGTGTGTTTGAAATTGTGGTAGAATTTTTTTTTAAAAAAAGTATTTTTTTATTGACAAAAAAGTCTTAGTATTGATATATTAAAGTAATTTTAAGAGAAATATATTTTTTAGAAGAAAAAAAAAGTTTAAATACGAAAATAAACATCCCTTGAAATTTGCTTTTGGCATTGGAAGCAAAACTTGCCGGCCCAGCCAACGTTTTTCATAAATCTAACAGCTAATTGATAAAACGATTTGTCTGGCTTTTGGTATTATATTCAACAATAGCTGTTCTCGCTTTGACAATTTATCAAAAAAAAAAGATAAAGATATATATATAAATTAGTATCTAGACAGCTTGCGTTCATTTCAATTAATTTTACGGACTTTACAATTAATAATTATATAAACTTCCAGTAATTATTATATTATCAATTATAGAACTTGAATTTAAAACTATATAAAAATAAATCTCTAATTCTAAACTGTTATATTTATTAGATGATTTAAAAAAATAAGATATTAGAGTTGCCAGGCATCGCTTTTGAGCCTGACAGGATATATCTAGCTGCTGGAGCCATGAACAAGGGGACAAGTTGCTAGCCAATATGGATTTTCAGACGTGAAACCTTACGTACTACTAATGATTACCTAATTACAATTAACTCCATCATTGCTATTAAAAGCTCAGAGATTATCCAAAAACACCTTCGCAGCAAAGATAGCAGGGAATTTAAGATTTGATGCGGATTTTTTTATATGATGGGAAGTCTGCTGGGTCCGCTGGCAGGTGTCCTCCACGTCCCGGTCAAACAACGAATGTGAAATTCTCAAAAGGATGCTTCCACTATGCAGTTTCTTATTCTGCGCTATCCTTTTATTATTTAGTTTGACCATAATATCTTTAATTAATTTACAATTTTCATTCAGTCGTGACAAGATATTAAATGCTGTCCCTGTGTCGAAAGCTCATTGGTTGTTCTTTTCAAAAGTGATTAGTTCAGATAAAATAAACTCAATTTTCATTTGAGCATCAGCTCGAGCTGCTGTCGGGTGTCCGTACACAATGGGAGCCTGCGCGGCATCCTGCGGGCTCGGGCTTCCGTGACCGAGTCCAGTGTGTCCGGGTTCAGACAGGTTCTTGTATCTATTTTTCATCTTTAATAGGTCCGGATACCTTGCCCGGTCCTAACATTAACCAAACAAAATTTTTGGGGATCGACACCGGTTTCTTGATATTTTATATTAATTTAATTTGTACTATTTCGAGTATAATATAACTATTATACTCAAAATATTATAAGAATAAAATTACATTTTAGCCTCTTTTATCTAAGAAGAACAAGATTAGTGACTTGTGAATACATCATTAATCCTTAAAGCTAGAGGATCAAAATCTCTATATTCTTTGTATTTTTAGCACATATATTTCAAGAGTCTATCTCTCTAAAAAATTATCATATTTTCTCTTTAAAAAGTTACTGATATTATTATTGAAGAGTCTCCACGTCTGTTAAATGAGACCTTTTATATGTACTAGTCATCAATTACTTTGACTTTTCAGACACCACATGTTACTGTCACAAGTATCAACTATTTTGATTTACTATGCATCATCTGTTGCTTCTAATAACCTGGGATTTTCATGTCAAGTTGCGGGACACTCTGGTTAAGGAAAATAAACCATATTATTTGAGCTAAGAGATTAACCGACTATCCAACACATCAATCTTATTCTCAAATCCGTTGTATTTTAGGAGTCATCAAAAAGTGTATTTCAACTTAAAATGTATTGAAATATTTTTTATATTTTTTTTTACATAAACACATAAGAACCATTTTTAAAAAAAAAAGTTTCACTCTAATACCTTTTCAAGCAATACACACTCTGAAAATGCATTCAAAACAATTTCAAACATAAAAACAAACAATTATATAAAAAGTTTGATAATAAAATGGATGTGATAACTTTTTATATTGTTGATCATGTCTCGCGATCTAGTATGCTCATAGACAAGGTTGTTTGGTATTTTGGAGAAACAAATATATCTTGGAGATCATTGATAGGATGATAATACAATAGGTCACTTGAATACTTTTTACACGCTTATAGATGTAAGGGGGATGGTTATTTATGACATCAATAACTCATGTCAAATTGTCAATAGTCTTATGATGAAACCTTGTGAATCCTTAATAATCCATTAACATAGGTTTGATATATAGTCAAATCTAATGAAAATAAGGGTGACAATTTAGTAAACTCATGCTATTATGGGTTCAGTATATGACCGGACTCAAGTATGTTGTGTTTGATAACTTGTTAAACTTACATTATTTTAACCTCATAGCATAGTTAAATCCAAGTATGACGAGTTTATGTTTTTTTCTCAAAGCATTAAAAAACCCTAGTAAATATAAATGGCGTGAGGATGTTAACAGGAAGAATTCCCATTAATGTACCTGGCCGATAGTAAATAATTCACCCAAGAGTTCAGCTTTGCAATATTCTTCCAGGTACCCACCTATTTTAATCAACTAAAAAAAACAATCATGGATGGAAGCTCGCATGGCAATGTCCTCATCCTCGCCACAATAATAAAATAATAAATAAATCCAAAAATACCTTCACGGCAAAGACAACAAGCAATTTAAGATTTGATGCGATTTTTTATATGATGGAAGTCTTCTGGGTCCGCTAGCAGCTGTACTCCATGTCCCGATCAAACGGATATGCATGATATTGTTGAATTGCGTATGGTTTTCAGGAGGTTGCTTCCACTCTTTGTTATCTAGTTTGACCAAAATATCTTTAATTTATAGTTTTCATTTCATGATAAGATATTAAATGCTGTTTTTCATATTTAAACACCAAAATCATTAAAATTAACAATAAAAGAATTTAATATTTGTTTTTCTAAAATACATTTTAAAACATATCCAAACACAATATTAACCAGGAACTCACGAAGAGCATTCTTGACTAATCAACAGTAGACTATCTGTGTATTAATTACTTAGCTGAGATAATTATGCGTTATATATTACATGGTCAAAGATGGCGAAGGCATTTTCTGGATCTCGGATACGAAGAGTTGCCGTTCTTGAAGCTGTCTTTTGATTTGACATTCTTCCCTTTTCATGCTGAGCTGTCCTCCATCTTGACCCCGTAAGGCTCGAGTATAAAATTGATGGCACTTGGCCCTTTCTCTCCACTCCCATCTCCCGCATCCTTTCAAATCTGCTCCAACGATGGCTTCTTCAATTCATCAGTTTCTCTGTTCTGCTATCCTATTTTCACTCCTCTCCCAGTCTTTCGCTCAGCAATCTTTCCGCCCGAAGGCCCTAGTCGTTCCAGTCACAAAAGATAGTGCGACTCTCCAATACGTCACCCAAATCAAGCAAAGGACCCCTCAAGTGCCCATTAACCTCGTTGTTGATCTTGGTGGGCAGTTCTTATGGGTCGACTGTGACCAGAATTACGTGTCGTCCACATACCGTCCAGCACGTTGTGGCTCAGCCCTGTGCTCGCTGGCTAGAGCTGGTGGCTGCGGTGATTGTTTCTCAGGGCCCAGGCCAGGCTGCAACAACAATACCTGTGGTGTCACTCCTGACAACACAGTGACTCGCACTGCCACAGGTGGTGAGCTAGCAACAGATGTTGTGTCTGTCAATTCCACCAACGGGTCAAACCCTGGCAGGGAGGTGTCCGTGCCACGTTTCCTGTTCTCCTGTGCCCCAACATTTTTGCTTCAGGGTCTTGCTAGTGGTGTTGCTGGTATGGCTGGACTTGGCAGGACTAGAATCGCATTCCCTTCACAATTTGCTTCTTCCTTCAGCTTCAACAGAAAATTTGCAATTTGTTTAACATCTCCAGCACCCTCGAAAGGTGTCATAATCTTCGGTGATGGGCCTTACAACTTCCTTCCTAACATTCAACTGACATCTCAGTCACTCACCTTCACGCCACTCTTCATCAACCCAGTAAGCACGGCCTCAGCTTTCAGCCAGGGCGAGCCTTCTGCTGAATACTTCATCGGTGTAAAATCTATCAGGATTAGTGACAAAACTGTCCCATTGAATGCGACATTGTTGTCCATTGATAGCCAAGGCAAAGGTGGCACGAAAATTAGCACAGTGAACCCGTACACTGTCTTGGAGTCTTCTATTTTCAATGCTGTGACCACGGCATTTATCAACGAGGCTGCAGCTATGAACATCACAAGGGTGGCTTCCGTTGCGCCTTTCGGTGCGTGCTTTAGCACAGACAACATTTTCAGCACACGTCTAGGGGCTGCTGTGCCAACTATCTCTCTTGTTCTGCAGAATGAGAACGTGATCTGGAGAATATATGGTGCAAACTCAGTGGTGCAGGTCAGTGATAATGTGGTGTGTCTTGGATTTGTTAATGGCGGTTCGGATCCCACGACTTCAATTGTTATTGGGGGGTACCAGCTGGAGGACAATCTCTTCCAGTTCGATTTGGCTGCGTCGAGACTTGGGTTTAGCTCTCTGCTCTTCGGCAGGCAAACTACATGTGCCAACTTCAATTTCACCTCCATTGCCTAGGGGTTTCATCAGGATTCTTCACGAAATATATTTCCTATCAATGTCGTACACAAATTACACTTGGTAAATAAGTGGCCATTGTTTTTTTTCTTCTGATTTGGTGAGCAAATAAGTGGCCCCAAAACTTATTAGCAGTCACGTCTGTAATGTAAGCTACACATCCTGTTTTCTATTGGATTTAATAAAACATGTTGTTCGCAACCCTAGAGTATCGAGCAACAAGATCAGAGCTTTAACGCGTATTTGAACATTCATAATCTGTTTCTCCTTTGACAGAGGAGCACTTCGAACAGTAAATTGTCTAACACAGAATACAATTAACAGCCGGTTTACTTGGCACTTTTCCACCGGAAAAAACAACCGGCACTTATCTGGGAATTTCCTTTTGTGTTCCCTCACTATCCTATGCAAGGGAAAACACACAGGAAGTCAGTGATCTGTTGCAAAACAATTCCTACACGACAATGTCAAGATAAAGACGAAGGGAACGGAGTAAACTTCCAAGTATTGTTTCAACTTGCAAAGCACGAAGCTCTTTCTCCTCGATCGTATGGTCTCGACTAGACATTCAAATCCATTATTCTAGAAGGCTCTTCTCTAATTGTTCGACTTCTTGCCAGTAGAGATCTAGAAAGACAAAAAAATTACGATCCCAGAGGTTTAAATATGTTCCAAATCATGGCATGGGACACGCTCACTCGGCATCGGCAATAGTCCCTTCCTTTTCCTCTCATTCGGAACTAGCCAGCCAGCCACATCAATTACCAAATTGATTAAGTTATACTCTAATATTCAAGTTTTTAAAGTAGTTTTTTTTTTAAAAAAAATAATTGATTGTTTTCATTTTTTTTTTATGTTTTTAAATTGTTTGGATGTACTAATATTAATTATTTTTTTTAAATAAAAATAAATTTCATTTCATTGTATTTTCAAGTTAAAAACACAAGATACCACAGTAGAAAACAAACTATTAATATAAAAATATAATGAGGAGTTAGATAAGTTTAAATTTTAAAATGATATAATTTTCTTTTTTATAATAAACTTAATGTAAGGATTTTTTTAAAATATAAATTAAATTTGATTAACTGGCTGGTTATTTTTGTATTTAAGTTTGTTTAAAAATATATTTAGTTTAAGAAAATATCAAACTTATATCTATTTTTTTATATTTTCTAGTCATTTTAATATTTTAATATACATATATATTAATAAATAAATAAAATAGTGTGCCCATTGGAGTTTAAAGCACTACTTTATTGAAAGAAGAACTTAAAAAAAAGTACTTCGTATTATTATTTTTAACTACTGAACGGCACCGTATGGAGAAGCGCTGGGCCTTTCAATAATAAAGCTAGAGAGAGCAGCCCTAATAGCAACAGAGCAATTCATCACTCCCGCTTCCAACACTGGCCTTCGATTTTGCATCTTAAAACCCTAGCTAGGTAGCTCAGTTCTTCACGTTCGAGACCACAATGAAGCTCGTCAGGTCAATTTCTACTCTCCTTTTCTACTATTAATTAGTAACCCAATTGTTGTGTTGTTGATTAGCCGGTTTCTTCTTTAGGTTTCTGATGAAGCTGAACAATGAGACCGTCTCAATTGAGCTCAAGAACGGAACGGTTGTTCATGGAACCATCACAGGTTACAATTCACCCCCCCCCCCCCCCCCCCCTCTCTATGACCTGCATATTTTTTTTCGTTTTATCTACCTTAGGGTTTTGTTAAACCCTATTATATATTTGGGTATTGTTTGGCATCACTGTGCAACAGTCTTGTCTAAAAAAACTCCAGATTGAAGTTCGTAGGCTGTTTTATCTGGGTAGATTCACAGGGGAGGTCATTTTTTGATGTAGATGCACAACGTTATGCACAATCTACTGTAGATTTTGCAATCTATTCACTTTGTTATGGTATATTTAGAGTGTTCGTGTTTTTTTTAGTGCAAAAGATGGATTTGTAATATGGCATCGTTATTTTCAACTTCATATCAAAGTTTAGTATGTCTGTTCTGCTGCAGTCTGCTCTTCAGCATAGTAGCTTCTTTTTAATCATGTTCAAAATGATTTTTATAGAATGAAAAAAATAAAATGGGGTTGGACTAGCCCAAGGCCAGTTGAAAGAAAAGAGTTGTGCTTGATGGTCTTGGGAAATTGTGGACTAAATAGATCATTAAGTATCTGCCCTTTTCTGATAAATTGTTCATGAACTACTGCATGTATTGAAATTTTCATGTGCACATTCTTGTCTCATGGATATATACCAAATGAGTTCAATTTATATGGTTATTGATAGAGTAATGGAATGTAGTTTTCCTCTCTTTTGGATGGTGGACAAATCCATGGTCAGAAGCCTTTGTTTTCTTTCATGGTTTTTTTAATAGCTGGAACCAACTTCCGAGTTTCAAATCAGAGGCTAATCTTTTACCCAGGGAAGGATTTGGTTTTTTTTGGTTTGTTTGGGGAGTGAAGGGGTAGCAGCTGTACTTTTATTCTTGACCTTTTTGCAAGGGCTCAACATTTATGAAGCAAAGTAGAATAATCAAGATTTACACCTATGATTGTAGAACAACATGCAATAATCTCATAGGACACCTCCATTGTAAGAGCTTGGAGAAGATTCTGGTCTCTGAAGCTTTGATGAGGAATGAGGATAAACATGATTTTGTGTGTATTTCCTAACATCATTTGCAATGTCATTTGTCATCTCCAAGCTGTTGAATTTTGAGCTATAAATCGCAGTTAACGTGGCCATATTGCTGTAGCATAAGTGCTAGTGGCTACATCTCTTACGGCAACATCCTTTTCCATGAATTTGTTTCTCTTAGACATTCATGATACTCTTTTTTACCCCTGGAAATTTGTTGTGGGAAGTAATTTGTCCCTGACTCAGGCATATCAGTTCCCATTGGTAGGAACAACACGGGTGAGAATAATACTTGATAAACTGTGGTAAGCAGTGGCCTATCAATTGAAAGCTCAACCATGTGTGATTTACACACCACTTAGATGGTCATGAGATCAATGGATTCAGTAATGATGTATCCTACAGACAGGAGGAAGATGGCAGATTACAAGACTTTCTGAACCCTGCTGCTTGGTGTAGTTATTTGGTGATGGAGGAGAATTTGAATCTTTTATGATTTTCTCTGTCTTGGCAATTTTGTTCTTGGATTGAGTTTTTTTATGATCCTTGATGACTTTCAACTTCGGGGTTTTAGAGGAGTAATATTAGGTGATATGCAAATGGAACTTGTTATGCTGTATTGCTTAATATTTTTGACTGGCTTTTCACTTTGTGGAACATGTCTAACTCGATTTTTCCTGCAATAGAAATCACAATTCTCTTTTCTGTGCCCATGTTGGAACTGGTGAAGCAATGATAATTCTGACTGGCTGATTTGCTGGCTGTAGGTGTTGATATCAGTATGAATACTCATCTGAAAACAGTGAAACTAACAGTGAAAGGGAAAAATCCAGTAACTTTGGATCATCTCAGCGTGAGGGGCAACAACATTCGCTACTACATCCTTCCTGACAGCTTGAATCTTGAGACTTTGCTGGTTGAGGAGACACCTAGGGTCAAACCTAAGAAGCCAACAGCTGGTATTGCTAACTTCTTTTCAGCTTTAGTTACATTTAACAGTTACTACATGTTATTTCATTTCCAATGGACTATTGATTGCTCATTATTTTAATTCTAATGAAAAATTCAGGAAGGGCTCTGGGTGGTCGAGGAAGGGGCCGTGGACGTGGACGTGGGCGCGGACGTGGGCGCTAATCGTGTTGGGTTTTCTTTATTTTTTGCAGCGTCTGGTTATGTAAACACCGTATGTTGTAGCAAGTATTTGTCGGTAAAGTTAGAAATTAAGAGCATGTTGCTGCTTTTATTGAACTTTTTGCCTCGTGGAGGCTAATTGCTGGATATGAGATTGTCTATCGGTAACTTTTTCCAAATTTAACCACAAGATCAGAAGTGATGAGCTTATGTTATATTGCTCTTCAGTGTTCTCATGTCTCATTCATGCTGCCACGCTATCATTTATGAAACAATCTGTTCTAAACAACTTGCATGCCGCAGGCACAAGTTTGCAGAGTTAGAGCAAGTGGTTAAAAATTCCCACTTCGGACGCTCCTGGTCGCTGTGTTCGGAACTGTCTGAGTCTCTCTTTTATTTGCGTTCTTGTTCTGTTGATACTTGATTTTTTAACCCATAAAAATAGATGCTTGGCAAAACTTCACCTGGCTGACCAGATGATCGCTTGAAGCCGTTGTTTCTGTTCAGATCCTAGAATCTTGTTGGTGAATATGATGAATAGTGGGCCCTACGCAACTGGTTGTAGAGATGTAGAAAGGATGCTTGTGTCTGACAGGTTATAACATGCTTCTGGCATTTCTCTCTGTTTAGCTTTGAGAAATTGCTATACCAAAGTTTAAATCCTAGCAGTAGCAGTAAAAATCTGTTGTGTTCAGGGTTTTTTCTTGAAGTACAGAAACTATTTTCTGGATTTTTTTATTATGTATGTTTCTAGAATATATTTTTTAAAATTTTGTTTTTCTTGTCTTTTTTTTTTAAAAAAATTACATTTAACTTTTAAATTTAATTTCCTTACAAAAAAATTTTTTTTCCATATTTTTATCGCCACCACCCTCTCTACCGGAAATATCATTTCATCTCCACCGAGCAGCCGCCGAAACTGTTTATTTTCTAGTTTTTTTCATTATCAGTAACTGTATCGAATTTGAAACGGCAAGCTCCTCCTCTCGTTTTACCAAAAGGCCTCGAGCAAAAATATAGATCTATCTTATCTAACAAGTCAGGCAAGTTTTTTCCCATGTAACCCATCTTTTTTTAAGAAAAAGGAAAACCTTTTTCCCAGTGGCCCCCAGCTCAAAACTAAATCCTGACCGTCAATCGATAACACCCGGGTCAAATACCACCCGTTTTCTCACTTTCCCAAATCCCATTACCAGTATAGATAAATAAATCCTCCCGGGATTCAAGCTTTGGGTTTGCATCGTGAGCTTAAAATAGCATAGCCAACACACACAGCAGCGGCAAAGGAGAGAGAAGAAGAAGAAGAAGATGGGGATGAAGCCAGCGAAACAAGCGGTCTTTGCATTTGGGGCTCTTGCATTTGGGTGGCTAGCTTTTGAAATTGCTTTCAAACCTTTCCTCGACAAAGCTCGTTCAGCCGTGGACAAGTCTGATCCCGCTCGCGATCCCGATGATGACGATGACTCTGCTGATCAAGCAGAGAAGAACCTGCCTACTGAATCTGATGCTTTTGTCTCTGATGAGAACCCAGTAACTGTTTGATGATGGTGGCGGCTATGGTTTTGTCAAGGCTAAGTGTTTGGTAATAATACAGGATAGAAAAAGGTGGGGGTAGGGGTTAGAGATCAGTAGTGTTAGCAGTAGATTTGTAGGGTTTGGTTGCCTACTGAATCTGATGCTTTTGTCTCTCTGATGATTGTATAATTTGTATATAAAAAGATGCTGATGCTGGTGGCACAAGTGTGACAATGTGAATAAGGTTTTGATCAAATAAAGTGTGAATCATGGGATCGATGTTTATAATATTGGAATTGGATTATTTCCTCTCGTTTTGTCGATGTGAATATCACATTAAATTGTTTATTGATTCGGATCTTTGATATATATATATATATATATATATCATATGCCTCGTAAATCAATTTACAGACCCAGTTCATCTCAACGTTGGAAGGGTGGGTGCTGCTGGGTGGGTTTCATACTTTCATGTGAGCTTAAAATTCTTCAGAATAAAGATATAAATTCAGGCATGTTGCATGGTATTAGCAGATTTGATCTCTTCTCGATTTATAAAATCCCAGCATCTTCTCTCAACCCTTGTGCCAGTGTGTTGTTTATTTATTAGTTTTTGTGCATTTGCTTATGTTTTATTACATATTTTTATTAAGGTATGTGTTCTGCTAGATTATATTCATCTCGATTAATTTTATGGGTTTTAAAATTAATGAACATGTAAATTTCTAGTGATTATCATATTAATAATCACAAACCTCGAACTGAGATTACAGGTAAAACATACCCTAGTTGCAAGCTTTTAAAACTAGCCACCTAAAATTGTTTTCATATTCATATTCTGTTCTGGATGGATGTAATACTTTTCACTTCTAATGTACAATCTGTAGTTTGATTATTTTTTGTTTCGAGAAAAAAATTGTCGGAAGCAATATTGTTAAAATCGCCAATTGACTTGTAAAATTGTATGACTTTAGGATTAAAAAAAACAAACCTAGTAAAATCGAGTAGAAAAATTAAACCCTGCTGAAATTAAAATAAAATCGATCAGAATCGTAAAATCCATCTTATCGAATCCGATTTTACGATCCTCAGCTAATCTTCGGCGTGTTAATTACTTTTACCAGTTCTTACTTCTTAGTCTTCTCATCCCTCTCGTCACTGGACTTGTTCTCATCCTTCTCTTTCCCAAACCAGTCAATTAGCTGGTTCTTGTTTTAGGGGGGGTACCCATTGCTAAGCTGCCTTCTTAGTAATGTTCTTTTTCTGTAGCAATTGGGTTATTTGATGTCATGGATATCGAGAATGGACAAAATGGAATCTATATCGAAGATTTGAGAAATTGCAGCTAAACAAGGAATGCAAAATGAAATTAGCTCTCAAATGTTCTCCGATCCTACTGGTGACCTCAAGACCTGTGCAAGTGTGAAGAACAATCTGTTTGTGGCAGTGCAATCACGGCTCATTGTTGGGTTGGGAGGTCATTGATCTTGGAATGATATTGTAAGCATGCCATCATTGTTGGTAGTTTGCAGAATGCTATGCATGTTTCGTGTTTGTAAAAATGCTTGACTAATAACCAGGGAAACAATATATCCCTCTACCGTGTATTATCTTTATGCTGAGAGCAAATGTGTGTTCAGTTCACTGGATAGAGAAACTCTAAAATGAAGATCAAACAAATTCTATGAGGCCAGCAATAATAGCAGACAGCTCCCCTTAACACTGCTGGATACAATGCTGCATTATCAAATCACAGCAGAAGTTAGCTTCTGGCGCATTCCCCTTAATCTGCAAAAAATAGAGAATTAGTTCATGCTTATTACTAGCCTAGGAGAAGATTATCTTTGCAGATTGATTCAGATTTTTTTTTCATCAAGATTCTTGCTGTGTACTGATTGTATTTCTGATGTGTTTTGTAGTGTTTTTTGCGTATTGATTTTACATTTTTTTTCTATAAAAATACAATTTTAGTTATAATTTTTTACTTATATAATTTTAATTATGATTTTTATACGAAAATATTTAACATAATCCGAGTTCAAGAATCAATTCTGTGGGTCTGTTTGGGAGAGCGGTTGCGATTGCTCTAAAAGGGAAATTATGAAGTTGATATTAGTATATTGAGGTTATTGGAAAACACTAAAAGAAAATATGAAGTTGATATTTTTCAATGTAAATAGAGTTTTAATAGAAACCAAATAAAAAAAATATTGCAATCACAGAAAGTGTGTAGAACAAGATTTAATTTATCTACTAGACATTCAACCCATGCTACATTGTTCTTCAATACAATTGATGATAGTCAAATGACATGTTGAAAAAATCAAGAGATGAGTGCGGGGTGCTCTTAGCACCTTTTTTCTAATTACCAATGAGCATGAGCACATAAAAATATAAAAATATTCACGCGTCAAAGATTTTTGTTTTTCTTTCCAATCAAACTGCTTCTCGCAACAAGAGAAAAAACACCCCCGCGACAGCGATGAGCGATAACCCACAGTAGATTTTCCACATGCTTTAGAGTTTTGTTTTCTTTAATGGCGGCAGGTGCAACCAAAAGTAAGGCAAGGTAGTAGAAGACTTGAAGCATCGGATCCCAAAATTCCCTCATCACAAGCAAGCAGAACATGGAGCGCCGGCCAATAGGCTCACCTCCATTTCCGCAAGAAAACAAATCATCAACAAGAACCAGACCCCTTAAACTGATGATAAAAAAATTTCAAGGCTGTGTCAATTTGACCTCTCCGAGAGCCGATCCGCCATTATTATAATATTCCCACCTCTCATCTGGTCACCCAGAGCTTTCTCTCCCTCCAAATGTCTAATTTTGCAGGAACACGGAAGCATCTGCGGACTGGATTGTTCTTCAAGTCATTTTCTGGGTGACTGTTTGTCTCGCACGGGGAGTAAGAAATGACTACGGCCTGTTTGGTATTGTGGTTGTGGTTGAAAAATAGAGTTTCAAAAAAAATGTTTTTTACTGTGGTTCAAAAATTAAAACTGTGGTTGAGTTGAAGGTTGAAGAAAAAATAATTTTGGTGTTTGGTTTCCAAACTTTAGAAACTGCTTTTAACTTGTGAAATTACTTAAAAGAGTATATATATGTTTGGTTTCCAAACTTTAGAAACTGCTTTTAACTTGTGAAATTATATATATATATATATATATATATATATATATATATATATATATATAATTTTTTAAAATATTGTAAATTTAATAATGATAATCATATTATGTAATTAATAATTCATGAAAAAACAAATATTATTTTTTATTCTCCCATCAAACTATTTGCAATTTCATCACGAACATATATTTTCCTTCCATTAAGACTGATTTGTATCTACACATTTTTTTTTTAAAAAATATATATTTTAAATTTTTTGGTGGGCCGAGGACAGCCCAACCAAATTGGGCCTAAGCTCAACTTTGCTGGACTTAGGCTGGGCCGAGTGCAGCCCAACCCAGGTCCAGCTGCTTCTTTCTCAAACAGGCAAAACGGTGCGCTGCACTGTGCGTCTTCTTCGCGACAGTGCAGCGCACATAATTCACGTGAATAGTGTCTTCCGACTGACCACGACGAGAGCTTCAACGGAAGATGCCTACGGGTAGAGGAGTCCGAGGTGGTTCTTCCTGTGGTGGTGGCGTCTGAAATGGTGGTCTGTGGTGGCTGGAAACAACCTTGGAAGGTGGCGATACTGTTCACCGACCACGACGAGAGCTTAAACGGAGGATACCGACGAGTAGAGGAGACCGAGGTGGTTCTTCCTGTGGTGGTTTCATCGTAAATGGTGGCCTTTGGTGGCCGGAGTCAGCGTTGGAAGCTCCGGCCACCATGTCTGTTTTGTGGGCAGAGAGAGAGAGAGAGAGAGAGAGAGATGCATGTTACATGCAAAAGATGATTTCAGGCCCGGAGAAGATGAGAGGAGTGCAGGCAAATGGGTCTCATTTTTTTGAAAAGAAAGTGGGATAAAAACGCAGTCCCGAACGGCGTTTGAAAAGCACCTCCCAGGTGATTTTCTTGAAACGCCGTTTGGGACTAAAAAAGGGATGGGACCCACTCATTTTAAATGGTATTTGGCTGTTACCAAACACCAAAATTTCATCCCGTTTGGCAAACATGAAACGCACCACGTTGCTAAACGGGTGCTACATGTAGACCTCCAGATTCCAGCACCGGTTCCCTTTTTTTTTAATCGATAAAACGATTGAGCGGGCGATGCAGGTGATGGGAGTAAATGCTATGATCAGGACACTGATGAATCTCTGTCACTCGCATCACACATGTCGGCCGATCCATTTATTCCAGGATAACCTACCCAGAATCCAAAAAACTCCCTCCGTTCATGTCCGAGATATTGTTGTGTACAGAGAAATGATTTGATGGATCTATCTCTGTATCTATAATTAATTAAATATTTATAACTTTTTATGTTTTTATTTATGTTTATTATATTTTTGTCCAGTGGAAATTGATGTGACTGCTCTGTTCATTTTAAAATATCCTTTATCTATGCAATAATGCACATTTCTTTTTAAAAAGTCGAGTTTTTTTATTTTTTTAAATTTTAATGGTTGTTTTTTTATGAAAATCTTGTATCATATCTGTGTAAAATTTTAAAACATCCTTAGAATGAAACATGCAACTACTCAATTTAAATGAAAGAATTTGACAACATGGTGGAAAATCATATATCACTTTTGATAATGGCAACTTGGTGCTACGTTACAGGTCGGAATGGACTGTCAGGTCAGGAAACAATTTGAATATCGATTAAAAATATAGTTTGATTTAAAATAAACACTTAAGCTAAAATATTTTTTATAAACATCGAGAACGCAATATATTGAATCGATTTAGATTAATCCAACTTAACATGTAAAACTCATGACCAAGATTACGATACCAAGATAGTCTAATATAAATCAAATTAAAACAGATAATGGAATTTAATTCCCAGATAACTGTATTAAAAGATGAATTTAAAAAAAATCAATTGAAAATAGCAAAAATAAATAAATCGAGTCAGCAATGATGAACCCGCCAAACCCTCAACTAGAGTCATAAAATAAGATAAAATCAATTAGAATAATAAACTCGAGCCAACCGAACTCGCCAAACATGCGGTTCAAATTATATAATTAAAATAACCTCATATAGAACAGATTGAAAAAAATAGAATAAAACTCAGTTACAATAAACTTAACTCTGACTATTGAAACTGTAAATACATGCATGCATTATTTGTTTTTATTTTTTAAAAATATTTTCCGATAGCAATCCTAAACCGCGAAGTAAATTTACAGGTAGCCTCTCCCCATCTTTTCCGGCGAGGAGAATGCTGCTCAGTGCTCTCCGAAAACACCAGAGGGACAAAGAACACACCGGCCATAATTATACGAACTGGTTTCAGGATCGATTCAGCTCAAAATTTAAATCTTGGATCGGATAGATTATCCTGCACGTCCGTGAGGGAGAGGCAATCAAGATTTTAAATTGGAAAAAAAAAATTCAAATAATTAATGAATCATCGAGTTGACACACCAGATAAAACACTGATTGCGAACCAACGTTGTTGCCTTGCTGATTACTAAGTGGTCCTGGGCTCCTTTCCTGGAAACAAAAATATCTTCATGTTCACCTTCCACTTCCAGAGATATTTTATCTGCGTGCTGTGCCTTTTTTTTCTTTCTGTGTGTGTGTGGGGTGATGAGCACCTCCTTGACCAGCACGATAGATCCATCTGGAATTCCCTGTCAATTCCCTGCACAAAACGGAGGTTGACCTCACGGTCATCGGATGCCCTGTGACCTTTGGCACGGAACCACAGCGCGAACCATCCATAAATACAACCTCACCGTGGCAAGATTCATTTTAAAAAAAAAAAATATATAGTCAGATGTTTTTTTTTATCAATAACATATCGAAATTGTTTAAAAAATATTAAATAACATCAACTTAGTTGGTTTGGAAGTGTAGTTGTGATTATTTTTAAAATTATTTTTAATATTATTATATTAAAATAATTTAAAAATATTTTAAAATAAAATATTTTAAAATAAAACATAAAAATTTCAAATTTTTCAGAAATGAAGAGAGAAGAGAACCAGCCCAGCCCACACCCCCACCCCCATATGCCCTGAAGGCTGAAACGGTTCTTCTACTTAACAGACCGAGAAAACCAGCAGCAACAAAGTTACCCAGACAGACCAACAAAAAAAAGAAGAAGAAGCTCTCTTTCTCACTCACTTCACTTCGATTCCTTGATGCTTTTTACCTGCTTTCACGTTTCGTTCTCTTTATTTTTGTTTCATTTCTGATGCTCTCTTGCTAATCTACGAGGTGCGTTTACTCACCCTTCCTCCTCTCTATCTCTATCTCTATCTCTCTCACATTGAACTTCTAGTTTTGATTTGGTATTTAATTGAGCATAGCCAAAAATTGGGTTTCTTATCGATGCATTTCATGGATAAGTGCGAATGTTTATGAGTGATGGGAGTTTGTTTAAAGTCCATAAGATGTTGTTTTTTTATTATAATTGAGAAAATTTAAGATGGCCCTTTTATGTTTATTTTTTTAAAATGAATCAAACTGAAATGTGAATTCTTTCAAATTAGTGATCCCTGTAGGGATAGGTTGAGTGGTTCAGAGACCATTACCATCAAAACTTCATCATTGATTGCCATTTTCCTGTGATTATCTAGAGAAATCGTTTCCAGTTGTTATATTTATGTTCATACAGTAATTTTTTGTTTGTTTGTTTCTGCTATGTATGCTCAGAGTACCTGTCTATGGCTTTGTCAGTGGCACCTGCTGAGAGTATGGCATCGTTAAACAGTGATCTATCCTATGACATATTGAGGCGTCTTGATGGCCCGACATTGGCCAGTGCAGCTTGTGCTTGTGCTGCGTTCTGTTCCATTTCAAAAGAAGAGAAATTATGGGAAAATGTTTGTTCTTCTACGTGGCCTTCGACCAGCAGGGAAGATGTTAAAAGTTTAATATCGTGTATTGGTGGATTCAGAAAGTTTTATGCAGATTGCTTTCCGCTTATTGTTAACAAGGACGTGGCCGAGTATCAATGGAATGATCACCTGGAGTATCCTGAAGAATGGACCGAGGCTGAATACTATGGCGATGTAGATGAATTCGAGAGTGTTGCGCCATCAGATTTTGTGTCGATTGTTGATATCAGGTACAAGGATAAAACAATCTGTTCGAAAGTCCTGTGGGGCATCCCTAATGTCAATGAGCTCAGCGGTTGGTTTTACAACTGCCCGTTTCGTATTGATCTTCTTACCTATGCAGCTAGAGATGATGACAATGAAGGTGAAGTTTTTCTTTCGGTTTCTGATGGCCTGCCCCCAATTTTATCAATGGAGAAGGAAAGAAAGGATGGAAAGCTATGGATGGAGCTTCGTGATGGGCTTCGTCTTAGTTGGATTGTTGTTAACAAAAAAGTCAAGCAAACTGTTAATCTTGCTAGCTGGAGCCCTCTTGGTGGGCAAAGGCATTGGCCTACAGACAAGGATTTTGTAGCACGCTTTGGATCCGTGCTTTCCGCAAAAGGCATTCTCCCATGTCAGGTAGTAGAATGCATTCTTATCATGAAGTTTAGAGTGGTCCATACGGAGGAAGAGGGCGTCCAGACAACTCTCAAACTAACAGAGCTGAGTATGCAGTTGAAAGACATGGAAGGCGCTCATGTCAATGGAAGAAGCAGTTTGCTTATTCTCAAAAAAGCTCTGAGCTGCCACAGGAGCAAAAACCATAGTGAAGCTCTCGAGTCTTGTCATTTGTACTCAAAAGCTCAGGCCGAGTTAAGAGAGGAGAAGATGAGAAACGAAAGCAGGTTGGATAGACTTTGTATATTAAGCGGCATTGCTGCCTCCCTCACATTCTGGTACTACTTTTTGTGAGTCTGAAATGCTTCTGCTAGTGTGACCATTGTTAGCCTGATCTCTGACAAATTTCGAGACCTTCACCTTATGTTATGTAAAAATCAATTTTGCATCAGCTAATAAAAACTATTGATCTCATTAATTTCCATGGTTAATTCGTGAACACAAACTTCTCTACATAAATTTGCATCACAGAGCCAGTACAGGAAGCAGCAGAACTCTCCATGACGTTTCTGTTGAGTGATTGTGGAGAACAAACCAATCTCTTAAGGCAAGAATCCAGATTTAGTACAGTATTCTCGATGCGTGGCTAAGCCCATTGCCTGTTTTGTTTTGGCAGACACTCTTTGCACCTCTTATCTCTTGGTCTTAGTAACTATCTTGCCAGCAATCGTATTGCTTTATTTTCCCAGCTTTTTTGCCCTATTTAGTTCATGCTTTTTTTTTAATAAAACTGAACGGATAACATTGCTAAGCGGGGCAGAATGTGAAAAAGTAACCTCACACGTCCGTTGTATCTAGTTTGTTAATTTTGTTTCGGTTGTTATTTTATTTTATTTTTTCAATTGTAATGAAATCTTTCAGTTTCGGAGCGTTTCGATGTGTCTTTTCATAATTGTACTGTTTATATATATATTAAAAAAAAGTTCAAATCCGAAAATAAAATTATTTAGAATTATTCAATTTAATGTAAAAAAAGACACAATAAAATGATTTTTTCTGAATAAAATTATAAACATGTATAGTATTACGAGAATGTTATCATCAATCTTGCAATGTCATTATACTCTCTAATTGCTCTGAAATTTTAACATAATATATATTAAATATGTCAAGAGACTCCTCGTAAAATTTCATCTCAATATAACGTCAGATTAAGAGATATGATTGATATTGAAAAATTATTCATTATTTAAAAAAAATATTATTTGGTCGAAATGGAACGGACAGAATGAAATCGGAATAATTCGGTTGATATTTAGATGAAAAATCCAGAATTGACTAAAATTTATACTGAGATAAAACCAATGTTATTTTTTTTTTAAACGAAACAAAATGTTTCATCCATATAACGAAACAAAATGACAACCCTGGTCCGTATATAAATTACGTAAAAAGAGTATACTTATATATCATTTTCCCATTAGCTTTCATCGCTCAAAAGCACGTCTCCATCTCCTGAGCTGCTGCAGATCATGTCCTGCTCCCCTTTGCAAAAGCGACCTGATATTCTCTTGTGATTTGAGGAATGGTTACCATCATGCAAGCTGTGATTCTGAAGAAAGGGAAAAGGTTGTGCTAGGTATAATAAATGAAATGCTAAATAAATAAACAAATAAACAAATTATTTTAGCTCTTTAATACTTGTTTTACATATTTCGTGAGAGTTTAAAACAAAATGTCAAGATACATTTTCTCAAACTAACAAAAAAAAAAAACAGTTAAATACAGCTATATAAAGAAAAAAATGGCATCAAACTTATTTATTGACTTTTTCAAAAAAAATATTTGAAAACAGATATTTATTTATTCCATATTTGACTTTTCAAATGATTTTTTCATTGGAATATACATTACAAAAAAATCATATTCATATTATTTTATCAATTTGACTTTTCGAAATATCATTTCCCCACTGGAGATATTTTTCCTTTCGCTTTCCTGTCTTGCAAGTTGCGAAATTAAAACATGCTTTAAAAGATGTTGGTGGCGGATGAAAATGGTTAGCAGGAACTTGAAAAGCAATGCCAGAGCTGGCGCCGGAGCTATCATCATCACCCTCATTTAATACCCATTCTGTCAGATTTTTCTTTCTCTGATATCTAATCGATATTTCTGTTTCCTTTCGGACAGCATTTGTCAGAGTGACCCAGAAAATGGCTCGAAACACCGTGGCACCTTGATCTTCCCTGATCCTACTTGCAAAAATCACCCACCATTTCCTGATAGGCGGATCTGAGAAATTGAGCTCAGCTCAGTACCATTTAGATTTCCGGCAGCAAATTGGAATCCTTCCAAGCTCCGGCAACAAAAGCAAATCTAGGAGTGCACCACGCCTCCATAACTTGAAACTGTTATGCTTTTTTTATTAGTGTGAATGTCAATATCAGCATGCTTGCATATTAACTAATTCCTTGGCCCCATGTTGTTTTTTTTGTGGGGCCTTTTGTCAAATTGATTATTTTTTAATTTTATTCTCTAACATTAGAATATTCTTTTCCTTTTATTTTGTTTTGTTTTCAAATTTTATCCTTCATTTTTTAAATTTTGGGTTTTTTATTTCTTTTGTAAGACATTTGATTGTTTTTTTTTTTTAATTTAGCCTTCTAAAATTGGGGTGATTGAGAATTGTGAGTTGTTGTTTTTTTAACTAATTTTTATTTTCATTTCCTCATGGCTTGTTTTATTATCTTTTTGTTCCAATGTATTTGTCAAATTGATTATTTTTTAAATTTTATTCTCTAACATTAAAATATTTCTTTTCCTTTTTATTTTGTTATGATTTCAAATTTGAATATTTTTCTTTGATTTTGGTCTTTTGTTTTTATTTATTTTTTTGTAAAACATATTTTTTTTTTAATTTGACACTCTATTATTAGGATGATTGAGAATTAATAATTATTTTCTCCAGTTGTGAAATATCGAGTCATGGTTGTGGTTATAAGTTTGAAAAGTTAACCAAAATGATATGGATTTTTTAAACTAATTTTCATTTTATTTTTTCTCCTTTTAGCACTTTACATTCTATTTTTTTCTTCCTGATTTCTGAAAAATTATCAATGCCTCTTGCATCATGTCGGTGAGTGAACTTGGGTTTGTTTGGATCATTTTTTTCCCTTGTATTTTTTTGTGTGATGATCATGATTAGATTGGTGTGTGTGTGTGTGTCTATATATCTTGATTGATTTTTTTTAATAAGTATTATTTTCTTATTATTATCACTCATTCTCTTTCATCATTTGATGCATTTAATATTGCTATTTAAAACAAACTTATTTAAGTTTACAACCCAAATCACAACGTTTTTGTTTTCCTATATTCCATGATATCTCTGATTTCTTGTAGAAGATGGGCCGTGTTGATATCAAAGTGGTCTGAAGGCCCATTAAAATGGCTAAAAGGTTGCTGTTTCTTTCTGATCGGTATCTGTTTTGCACATTTTAAAGTTTGGGCTTCGATGATGGTGATGGAAGCCCATATATATACCGACAGGCCCATCTCTGCTGCTTATCAGTCTATTCTAAGTTTTTTGTTATTTTTTAGCAGCAGTTAACAAGCCGTGAACTTGGGAGGATCATAGCACCGTAAGCTCTAAGTCATGGCGGGTTGATAAATAATTCACCCTCCTTTATTGAAAAGAGTTTAAGATGAGAAATTTATCGGATTATCTAGTAACTATTATAAAATAATATTAATTTTATTTTGAGTATTATCTCATTGCTTATAATTTTAGATTGAATATTATCCACATTGTTATTTTTATCATATCATAATATTTTAACATAACGTTGAAGTTTTAATAATTGAATAATTACATGTTTAAATTTCATCATTTTTTTATTATCTATTTTAATTAAAATTAATTAATTAATAGGACAGAACAATGTGGATTAATGTAAACTTAGAGAATTTTCACTTAAAAAATATGCCAAATACTAACATAAAACATATGTTAAAACTTTATTTAAAAGCTCAAATTTTTAAATTTTATCGTAGAGCTCAATATTCCAATCAGCTAAATAATTTTAAATCCAATTTATGTAATATTTTTTTATCCCTATTTTGTAAGATATGAAATAATTTGTTGACTCTATTTTTTGTTCTGGCATAAATATGGTCTTGCCTTCTTATGCACGATTTATTAGCTTAAAAAATCATCAGATTAATATATATTTTTATAGTATTTTTTGATATTTTTAATAGGCTAATATTAAGAATTTAAATTAAAAAATATTAATATATTTTTTTATAATAAAAATCCTGTAACACGGTATCAGACACAATTATCCCTCCACTATCGTTCTACATCAGCGTTGGCTAATTTGAAAATGAAACAAAGCATCAAAGTTAGGCGGCGCTCGAGATGGTTGAGCACATCGTTGGTTTTTAAATTATCTTTTAAAAAAATATTTTTTATTTTTAAAAAATAATTTTGGATACCAAATTAATTTAAAAAGTGATGACATACCGCACCTTGCAGCATGTGGTGTGAATGATCATCAGATCACTGACCATTTGTTTTTTTGGGGTGGGGGGTGATAGATGATATCTTGAAAGATTTACTCTCTCCTAATTTCCACGTCACTTGACATGTCAGTATTTAGCATTTTGTGACCTCTTTTCTTCACTAGTTTCAGCCGTTACGGGAGCCATCATTTGACTAGGAACATGTGGTCTTGAAAGCTTTACTCTCTCCTAATTTCCACGTCAACTGACATGTCACTATTTAGTATCTTGTGGACTCCCCGAGTTCACAGGCAAAGATAGCAGTGACGTCGACTGGCTAGTCATTTCTCCTACAATCCCCCGTTTGGTATTGGGATTTTACCGATTTTTGACTGAAATTTGATTTTTTTTAGTTTAAATGAATATGTTTTTGTGTATTTTAGATTATTTTGATGTGCTGGTTTTAAAAATTATTTAAAAAAATAAAAAAAACATCATTTTAATATATTTCGACATGATAAGTACTTTGAAAATCTACTGCAACCACACTCCCAAAGAGACCAGCATCAATTAAATCTGTGGCGCGATGCCATTTTTTAGGCAAATGATGGATGACAATGCTCTCACACCATTTTGAATAAAGATAAAGTTGAAATGTCAAATTTAAAATTTTAATTAGTTATATAAGATCCTATAATAAAATCTATGTTATTTTTTAATATACTTCTTCCATTGAAAGTCTTATAAATTTAAAACTTGTAAAAAAATATCATTATTAATATTTAATTTTATCAATAAAATAACAGTAATGAGATTTGAACTCATTACTACATAGTCAATAATACTCTTAGATCATATCAAATAATCATCTTAGTAAATAAAAAAACTTAAATTATTAGATGGTATCTCACCATATAGTTTATATTAATTTTTGATATGATATTTTTTAATTTAAGAATGTATGGTTTAATCTTGATTAGACATGAATTTAATATTGAAATTAAAAAAAAGCCCACCAAAAGTAGTGCTGATAGAGAAGCAAAAATAAAGAATATCATGATGAAGTTGCTTTTGGAGTAGCAATCTCAATTTACAGAGTCAAATGTTATAATTTCTGTGGACCTAAATTTGCTGGATAGTGGACATGACGTGGGAGCACGAGAAAGAATCCCAATCGATGGTGCGGGTAGCTTTCGAGGGACTTTATTTTATACACTCGAGATAATATAACTTGGGGATTGGCGTGTTAAAATAAATCAGGTCAGAGAAAATACCTGCCGTACACGAGCTCCACGAATTACAAAGCAGCGCGTGTATGGCCTCGTATTGTTCCCACACGTGGCAGCTGAATCACGGGGTGGAGGGTTTTATTTATTTATGGGTTCTTTCACTACTCGTCGTTTCGTGTCTGGTTAAGATCATCTTTCATATTGTATTTTCAATCGTATTTAAAAAATTATATATATTTTTATTTTAAATTAATTATTTTGTTTTGTTCTTAGGTGTTTTCATGTACTGTTAATTTCTAAAAATTAAAAATAAAATTATTTTAATATATTTCTAAATAAAAAAGTATTTTAAAAAATAATTTCAAAAAGCACGTGAGACAACATATGCTTATGCTCGATCATCACTCAAAAATCCAATTATTCTACTAATTAGTACTGAGAATTTTATCCTTTAATTTTATTAAAATAATTAATAAGTTATATTTGATGCTTTGTAGGCTACTATGACTATTAGTGACTATTTAGAAGTGTGATTGAAGTTGTTTTTAAAAGTGTTTTTCGTTCAAAAATATATTAAAATAATTTATTTATTTATTTTGTAAAAAATATTTTTGACATCAGCAAATGAAAATGATCTAAAAATACTATTTTTTAATTTAAAATAAAATATAAAAATTTATTTTTTTCCAAAAACATTTTCCAAACTCATTCTCAAACAGAAAAAATACTATTCTAATGCTTTAATAATCATTTTCTTACAGAAAAAAAAACACGATTATATTTTAGAGAGAGAGAGAATAAATTTTACAAATCTTTATTCTGAAGATCCATAATATATTTACAACTCGTAATTTTTGTCATTTAATTAAAAAAACTGAGATTTTAAAGTTAACTTACTCTTTATAATTTTCTAACATGTATCATGAATTGTATTTAATTTAATTTATCCAGCTAAAATATTAGAGGTCACAAGAGCAAGCCCGCGTGGTTGAGTTTGATACATTATCAAGTCTGTATTTTTAATAATGCTCACTCTCTTGAACGTATTTAATAAATAAAAAAATATATCATAATAGTATTTCAGGCTCGTTAAAATGAGGTATGATACTCTCCAATTAATGTCATCAAACAATAAATTAAATGTTAGAATCAGAACATGTTAGAAAAAATGGTTCTTGCAAGATTATGTATTCGATTTAATGCGAAATTCTCTCCCTTGTATGTTGCCAACCTAAAATCGCATGAATGTTCTAAGAGGGTGAGTGCAGGGAGTAATTCTTATTCTTGTACTGGGTTAATTAATTCACCTATATTATATTTCTTTTAAGAAATCTTTTCTCTCTCACATGTCCTCCTATATTTACCCTCTCTCTCTCGCAGATATATGCATGCATGCATGTATGTACATGAAAATACATACACTCGAGATATCAAAAGACAGGTGAATATAATGTTTTTGTGGTTTTTTTACCATTTAAAATACGTCATATTTGCTTTCAAACGCGTCCTTGCACAGTAGCAATGTGAAAGGGAAAGGGGTAAATGTGTCACTTAAAACATTTCCGCACCACACGGTGATATTCCTGTCTGGACTTTCTAGCATTAGCCATCTTCTTCGATCACGATCACACGGCCCCTAATAACGACCGGACCGATCTCCACTCAACCCTCTCTCGTATCCATCCACGATCTTCACGAGTCACGACAAGTCGTCTTTCACGTAGAAATGTGTGATTGTTTTCTTTAAAAAAAAAACATTTTTGAAAAATAGCATAATTTCAATATTAAATATAAAAATTATTTTTGAAACGATGAATACAATTAAAATACACGAAAACATTTCTTTAGCAAGTACATCTAACTATGAAGGTATTTAATGCATGGTCCTTGAGTTTAAAAAAATCATTGGTGATTATTTGGTAGTGTATTGGATATTATTTTTTAAAGTGATTTTTATATGGAAATGTTTTAAAATATATTTTTATTTTTTTAAAAAATATTTTAAGAAATTAATTTATAATAAAAATAAAAAAATATATTTTATTTTTAAAGAATATTTGTATTATGCATTCCCAAACACCCAAAATTTATGCTTTTTATATATCCAACAATATTTGCAATGATATTTGATGGTAATCATGAACTTCAATGCGGTAAAATAAAATTGTCTGTATAAAAAAATCACCAATTGTATCAAAGTATATAAAAAAAATATGGAAAGAATATTACAAAATAATATTTTGTCTATTTAGGGACTATTTAAAAGTGTGTTTGAAATTATTTTTTAGAGTGATTTTCATTTCAAAAATACATCAAAATAATATTTTTTTTATTTTTAAAAAAATTATTTTTAAATCCACACATAAAAATAATTTAAAAATAATAAATTTTTAATTTAAATTTTTTTTTTCTAAAACGCGAAATGAATGATAAACAATCCTTAGTGGGGTCAAATTTTATCATCAACAATGAGAAAGAATAAACTGCTTCCATGACTTCACTGGCCACTGGCTTCTCCGTCTACAGTACGATCTAACCTCTTCTAGCATGGGGTACCCTTGATAAATAAAGCAGAAACTTTTTGGACGCTTGATAAGTTACTCTGTGTGTACTCATCATCGTGTTCATCGACCATATTGTTTCTGCCAAAATACCTCTCTGGCTTGTTCTCCATCACTCTGTGAAAATCGTTTTGGATTCGCATATTCATTCATCTCGTAACAATTATTATGGCACAGATGATTCCATTTTCTTTGTTTCCTTAACCAGACCAAGAGAGCTAGACCCTAATGAAAGCCGCTTTTTTCCATTAATGCTTTCTTTGTATTCGCTGATGATGCTACACACTGTTTTTAAAGAATACACCTTTTTGAAAACCATACATTAGAAACTATACTCTATAACCCCATGTGAATCTATTTTTTCAAAAACAATGCCCAGCAACACCTCCACATCTTCTGCTACTCCTCGAGACACAATGACCCACTTAGATTTCTTCAAGAAGTTCAAGAGATTGAACCCTCTTGAGCCTTCTCTTGGCATTCTTGGCTTCTGTCTAGTCACCACACTCCTCATTTGTTGCTTCTTTTACTTGGATTATAGGAGTGTGAATCGTGGCCTTCGCTACCATGGTATCTCCTGGTCTGGACTTGTTGTACCTTCTTCATCAGAATCAACTGGTGGAGATAGTGGACGGTTAGGATTTCTTGATAAGGGTGGTGATTGGTGTGATATTTTTGATGGGAACTGGGTCTGGGATGATAATTATCCTTTGTATCAGAGTCAAGATTGTTCCTTTATAGACCCTGGTTTTAGGTGTTTAGAGAATGGTAGGCCTGATAGCTTCTACACCAAGTGGCGTTGGCAACCCAAGTATTGCAACTTGCCCAGGTATTCCTTTCCTTCTTTTTTTGATCTGTTTAATTGGTTTTCTAAACTTCGAGTTAATTACTGATAGATCGTGGAATTATTGTTATGTTGTGTTGGGCTGCTTACAGATGAGAAAAAAATGCTAAATTAAAATAGCTGTATATTAGGCGGGGTAGAAAGCGGGTTTTTCCTAATCTTTGGCGTCTTCAAATTGAAGTGCTAATTAATTACCCTTGCAAGAATGATATTACGGCACATTTCCTGGAAATCAGCATGCAAATTGCTTTCTGTTTGGTGTCTTGTCGTTAGTTATCTTTGTCCATATCAAATTAGTTTTTATCCCCTTTGTGGGAGTAGGACTCTACACCTGCTTGATAACAAACTCTAACATAGTTTCACAGAAAAAGTGGAAGTTGTGTTTGGCTTCATAATTTCGTGAGTGTGGCTCTTTTAAACCCCAGCCAAGTACCTACTTTTTGTGAGAAAAATTATTGCTTAAATGTTTCTTAGTACTAGTAATCTCTTTTCTTGGAATAGCAATTACAATTGCTCTGAGAAAAGCTTATCTGGGGTCTTCTTCTTTTCCTTGGGACAGATTCGATGCAAGGTTGATGTTGGAAAAGCTGAGGAACCGGAGGCTTGTATTTGTTGGAGACTCAGTTGGAAGGAACCAATGGGAGTCCCTCATCTGTATGCTTGCCACTGCTGTTCCTGACAATTCTTCTATATATGAGGTGAATGGGAACCCAATTACAAAGCACAGAGGGTTTCTGGCGTTCATGTTCAAGGACTATAATTGCACCCTTGAATATTACAGGGCTCCATTTCTAATGGTACAGGGCCGCCCCCCTGCGGGAGCTCCAAAAGAGGTGAGGATGACTTTAAGAGTGGATACTTTGGACTGGACTTCCCCCAAGTGGAAAGATGCAGATGTGCTAGTTTTTAACTCTGGCCATTGGTGGAATCACGAGAAGACCATAAGAGGGTAAGTACAGCATATGCAATTAGGTGTCCTCAAGAGCTGGTTCTTGTGTCTTTGTGTAGCGTGCATGTAGCTATTTTCAACTTATGGCACCACTGAATCTGGAGAATACTAGATTGGAGCACAATTACTATTACTAGCTTTTTATCCTAAACGGTCTGCATATATGCATAAATAAGACTATTGGAGGGTAAAGACAGCCTATCTGATTTTTTACTCTGCACTTTAGGACTAGGGTTATATCATATGAACTTGAAGATAAATTTTATTTTGCCTTTTACAGTAGCTCGTATGCTTTTACCTACAATGCAATTTTTACATGGTTCTGCAACCTTTGGGATACAGTGGATTTTTTTTATTATAATGTGGTTTAAGTTGGAAAGCATGTCTAAGGTGGGAATGCATCTATTCAATTATTGAAATTTAGTCCTGAAGGTGGCAAGTTTAGATGGAGGAAGGTACACAATAGTCTCAATCAGAGGGTAAGATAGGATATCAAATCACTTCAACCTGATGACCTGCTTCTTTTGTATGTGCGCATGTGTGTGCAAGCACGCACACTTTGATTATTTACTTTTGGCACTATAGAGCTAGGATGAGACCACAAGAGCACAAAATAGTTATTATATAGCCTTTTACCATAGCTGGTCAGCTTATATGTGCAAGTGTGTTATTTCTCAGTTCATCAACTTGGGCATATGCACAGTTCAACTTGGAGAGGAGAGAATGTGGCCAACACATCTGCAAATTATAGAAATTTAGGCAAAGTTACATCGAGTTTGTTTGTTCACACAGTTTCGATTTGAGGGGTAGAGCCAAAAACATAGATGCATTTTATTTGCTGATGTGATGAGGATGCGTTTCAGTTAGCCATTGATATGGTAAAATTTATCAATGATGAGATTATAGATCTTTTCTATGTCATGGATTTACTTCAAAGTCTGCTGGAACATGCATCTCCCTATTGAGCTTGAATGAACCAACACATGGGAGGAAACTCTTTGGTGTTTGTTCAGTTGCATCTGAGATGGGCACATGGCCTTGTAGATGTAAATGGATTATTGTGAAGGTTGAACGCATAAGTTGAAATAAAATAAATGCTAAACATGAATTTGATACAATTGGTCCATGTAGCATGCTTGAACATGGGTGATTGGACCACATTAGAAGATTATTCTCAATTTGTTAAGCAGGATGACCTGTGAGATGCCCCTTGTTTGTGTTAGGGCAGGGAGGTGTCCCGATGAATCCTCTTACCTCTCTTAAGCCAAAGTTCAAAGGTGTATCATGTCCGCATTGCTATATCAGCGGGTTAGGATGTGCTTTTAGCCTTCAATTTGAGCATGACATTCAGACCAATGGCTGAACTTGATTTATGGACGAAACAGGAAAAATGTGAGAATATATTAATCTTGTTTTCACTACAGTGCAAGTACCCTTTCCTAACCACAATCATCTTGTTGCTACCACCATCAAGGTGACCTGCATTTCCTTGCATTATTCCCTCAATAGTAACACCATCTGCTGATTTTACTTTCATTTTCCCCCTAGATTTAACAAAGGGAACATGAAAATTCTGTTTGCGTGCTTTTGTCAGTTGTCATTTTACGCTGTCGAGATGCTGCAATAAATAAAAAAGGTCATGACTCATGCATACTTCATGTAGGAAAAGGCAAGGACAGAAATCAGTTCATGCTATAATGTTGAATGATCTTTGAGTTTATGTTATTTATCAGGGGTTGTTACTTCCAAGAAGGGGAGAAAGTAAGGATGGAGATGAGTGTTGAAACTGCATATGGAAGATCAATCGAAACTTTGATTAATTGGCTGCACAAAGAAGTAAATATGAGCAAGACTCGAGTCTTCTTTCGAACCTATGCTCCTGTACATTTCAGGTTTCTCTCTCTCTCTTTTTTAATTTCTGCATGAGTGCTTTTTTTTTCATGATTTCAAAGTTCATCCAAAATTTACTCTCTAATATTTCAGCTGCCAGATCTTTCCCGAATGCTTATACGTCTATATGTACTCTAGATTTTTAATCTCAAGTTTTAGAGCATAATAACTTCCTCCAGAAAACCTGAACTCTTTCCATGCTAAAATGTGGACCAACACTTTTTGACTCTTTTGATTTTAGTCTCAAGTTTTATAACATAATAACTTCCTCTGGAAAACCTGAAATCTTTCTATGCTAGAATGTGGACCCAACACTTTCAACTCGTGAGTTACATGAGATGATTCCTTTGGTCCAAAATTGCAATTCCTTCGCATGCATGCAAATGAAATTGTTTGTGTTTATCTAATAAATTGGCTGATGTAACAGGGGTGGCGACTGGAAGACTGGTGGTAGTTGCCACTTGGAAAAGCTTCCTGACTTGGGCTCAGTGCTAGTTTCACCAGATTACCGTTTCAAAGTATTTTTTGATGTGTTATCCAAACACTCAAATGAATCAATAGCGACGAACTTGCATTTGTTGAATGTGACAAGTATGTCAGCCCAGAGGAAGGATGGCCATGCATCCTTATACTATCTTGAACCAAGTAGTGGTCCAGCCTCCCTACACCGTCAAGACTGCAGCCATTGGTGCCTGCCTGGTGTACCTGATTCCTGGAATGAGCTTCTTTATACACTTCTTCTGAAGCCGGAGTTCGATCATGCAAAAAATCTAACAGAATCTTCTAAAGCTCCTTTTGAGACCACTTAAGGAGTAATCTGTTTGGACCAACATGATCAAAGAACAGCAGTTCTTAAATCAAAGGTTGCAGTTTCCTCAAACATATCAGCAAAAGCATCATTTGCTGAGTTGGATGCAGTGCATTCCCATCTAGACCATCCATTTAATCATCACAGTTGCCTTCAGCAATCCTGGCAAATTCAAGTTATACCATTTTTCGGTGAATTAAGTTTTCTGAATGATCGGGGACAGTTCACAGGCATCGTGACAAGAAGGCAAAGTTGATAGTTGAGAAGAGTGATACACAAAGGCATGCTTTTCTTTTTCTGTTATACAAATTGTATTCCTTGGACTGAACAAAAATAGAAAAATCCTGATCACGCAGCTTGTAAATTGTATACGCAGAACAAATTCTGGAAATTTTACAGTGAGAAATCCCTAGTTCAGTTTACATACCCCCCGGAAGCAGAAAACTGTCAGCCATGGTAATTCTTAAAGAATGAAAAAGAATTCAGGGCACTGGAACTCCTAAAAGTATACATACTACGCCGGTTTGGGGGGCTTTATTTCCCTGTTGTGCCCTTGAAATTCTTTCGGTTTCTTGACGCAGGCATGGAAAAACACTAGTTAGTGACAGGAAACGCCACTGCATGCTCAACTGATTTAACAGCAGTGGGTGCCACTGCCAATTTCTGGCCAATCATGGTTGTATAATTGTCAAAGATAAAACGCGGAAACACTCGCGCACAACCAGGCATAATTGATGCCTTCCACTCTTGAGTACTCAAAATTGAACGAACAGATTCAAGAGCGAACAAGATAAACTAACTGCCAAAATAAGAAAGAAAAACAATGATAAAACAAAAATAGAGCGGGACAGAAAAAAACCTTCATCGACCAAAACAAGAACGAGAACATCGATGGGGATAAGAATGGACTTATCACGTATATGGTAGACAAGGAAAAATCTTATCTTTCATGGTTTGTTTATGTTGGTTCTTAGGTTTATTTGAACATTTTTAAACCTCTTGGAGAGACCAAACATTTGAAGATAAATCCTCAATAATAAAATTCAAAACTTGATTTAGATTACTCCCATAATTTATGACAAGGATCTTCATCTAAATCAACTCTAGAATGTATCTTCTAACTATGATATGATCTTAATCATTTTTGTTTCATCCATGCACGTTTTCTTTATTTTATCTCACCCACCTTTGTTTTGAAAAATTGGTACCTTTTTTTCTTAACTTCTTACAAAGACATGATCAAAAGGAATTTGTTTTCATACTTTTCACATTAAAAGATGTTGGCATATTGGTGACAGTTCTGATAAGGGAAATGGATATCTTTTGGCATGGTGGATTATGAGTGTCACCTGACTCTCTTATTCTTCACAAGTTACATGTTTCATTGCTACCATTTTTTGTTGAAAATGCTTACAATTATGATAGTCATTTTTTTAAAGTGTATTTTATTTAAAATATATTAAAAAAATATTTGTTTTTAAAAAATAATATTATTACCAACATTAATCCATCAAATTGATATGAATCCATAAAAACAAATATTTCTTTCAAAATATTTTTAAGGCATAAAAAACAAACAATTTAAAGTAAGTGGCTTTTAAGTTTCAACCATTTGACTATAAAGTAAACATTCTAAGATCAAAGCTAATGATGATGTCTGCTAGTTGTAATACAATTTTTTTCTAAACTCTAAAAATCAAGTATAAGCATTTTTTTTATTATTATTAACATGAGTATTTGGGTCAGTTTGTGCATATCTCGATTAATTCTATGAGCTAAAAATTAATAACTATGTAAGTCTCAAATGACCATCATATTAGCAACCACATAACTTGAACCTGAGATTACAGAGATAACAAACTTCTTAGTTCTAAGATCTTACAACTGGACCATCTGCTAGATATTTCAGGTAGAAACATTCTTATTTAATGTCGTGGTTCGATTATTATTTTATTATGATTTTTTAGTAAATAAATTATTATTTTTAAATTATTTTGATCTTACAATATTAAAAATAGTTTTCCTTAGAAAAAATAATAATTTAAGCTCTAGTGTTTGTCGGTCATGTTTATAATACAGCTCACACGGCCTATGGTTTCGAGGTGGATCGTGGGGTGGAAGCTTCGCAATTGAAAAGGTACGGCTCCATCAACCCATGCTACTGTGATATGAATTGCCTCTCTTAAATTTTTTATGCAATCCTTGCTGTAGTTGCACTTCAGTAATTGGTGTGCAATAAAAACGAGTTTGTTACTGTCATATGAAATACTTTTTTATTTAAAATATTTTTATTTTTAAAATTAATATGTTAAAATTATTATTAAAAAAAATACTAAGAGATATCAGTTTAATGTTTTTAAAACATACCCAAATAAAATTTATAACGGAAAACAAACCGTATTTAAAACATTTTCACTTCAATGGCTGAGTAAAATTTCAATCAAATTGGCGGTTTAGATTCGAGCACTACTATTTCTTGATCAACTTCGAGGGTACAGCGACACATCATGGATATAGTCATATTCAAAACTATTTCTTGATAAACTATTTTTTTATGTTTTTAAATTATTTTTATGAGTTGAATTGTTGATATTAAAAATAATTTTAAAAAAAAATTATTTTGATGTGTTTTTAAACTAGAAACATTTTAAAAAACAACTGTAACTATATTCTCGATCAGTAACTGATTTTATTACATGGATCCAAATCTAATGAGCACAATGTCTGATCAAGTGATCGCCACCGTTTTCCCACTAAATAAATATATATATTTGGCCAAACCAAAAACTCGGGGAATAGTTGTGCGCATTATTATCGATCACTTGGAAATTTAGCTTCGGTTGAAAGCAGCAAGTTCTCCAAGCTCCTCCACCTCCTTGGCTAAACCTTCCAGCTTCTCTGCGACCCTCATCAGTGAGAGCACGAAGCATGCGATCGAAAGGCCCTCGGCTGTATCAAGTTTCTCCGACATGATCTGACCGAGCCTTTGTCTTTCTAATCTTAACTTCGGCGCTATGAAAAGCTCTGGCTGGCACCGTCTCATTTTCCCGATGCTCTCTCCGAGCTCTCTCAGAGTCCATGCAAGTGATGAGCTAGCTGCTTCACAAGGTTCTTTGATCGACTCCCTCAAAGCTTGCAGGGGCTGTAATAACACATTTTCAATGGCTTAAGTCAACAGGATTCAGAAACTTCAACGGGAAAATTGAAATGTCGAAAGAAATGCATGTCAGTATTTGATACCTCTTCGGAAGAATCAAGAGAACCCTTGAGTGAAAGTATGGTGGCAGCCAATTCTCTAAGAACCTCTCCAATCTTTTGGTATTTCTCCCAAGGGTGGAAGAGCCCGAATTTCCCATGCCACGGTTCCCATTTTGCAAAATTTACCTAAAAATACGGACTCCATATTTTTATTGGAGATATATAAATTTCCCATCCAACTAGAACTGCTAGTTACATAAATTTTATTGAATTTGCACAAAACAAATGGCCTCGAAAGCTTTCCTTTTTGTTAAATTATCTATGGATGCTGTAGTATGTGTCGTGTTACATAGAAATTACTAGAACTACATGTACAACTAGGGTTTACTATAAATACATATTATATTATGTAGCTCTAATTTGATAAATAATAAAATAAAACTTCACGTTTCGTTCTTGTGGATGTATATACATTGCCGAACTAAATTAAATCCGTATATGTATCTCTCAATGCAATATTCATCATTATTGCTGCCGTATTTACAGCAATGTGTCATCCTTTAAAAAATTCAATAATAATTAACAGCGGATGCTTCTGATATTTTCAAACTACTGGGGGACAAAAGGAAGAAATATTATACCAAGGACTCATCCTTTGCCTTAGAGTTTAGCATTGATAAGCAGCTCCTGAGACTAGCTGCTGGATGAACTGGCTGGTTTTCCTTGTCACCGGTTAATCTGAAATACTCCCCTGTGAATCCTGCAAAATAGTTAAAATTCTCAGTTTTTACTGTCAAGAAAGATAAAATAGAGTATATACATTAATTCTTAATCAATTTGTTGAATCGCCTACCTTCGATGGAGCTTGCAAGGTCATCGAATTTGGAGACCATAGAATCACGAATCTCATCGCTAGCCCACATGGGGAAAAAAAATAAGCTTGTAAAAATGCAGATAGCGAAGCCCAAAACAATCATCAGGAGACGATCACGTGCTATTTCCATGACATTTTCTTCACGTAAACCAGATACTGAGACCAGATTGAATGTGAGGATGAATATCATTACTCCATAGTCATAACTCTTCTTAATGTTTGGAATCAGTCTAGAATATGTTGCTGCCCCTCCTGATCCACGGTCAATATTGAACGATCAGTCTCAAAAAGAATGAAACGACTGGCAAGGCAATAAAAGAAGAACGTTATGATAACCTTTGACTCGATATTATGAAACTATAAAAACAGCTAAAATGTTTTAAAATATTACCAAAGCTCCTGTAGCTGTATTGGCCTCAAAAAGTTTACTGTTAAAGAAAAAAACGATTGTCGCTGCAATATTCATCTTTCTTTCTTTAATTGATTGCTGGTTTGAAATACTTTTTATTGATCTTGAATTCTGGGAACGATGAGAACGTTACCGGAAATAAAGAGAGAAACACCAACGATAAAAGGTTTGCCGATTCCACCAACTTGTCCACCTAAAATTGCCGCTATACATCCCAACCCGCCTCCTAAAACAGTCCCAATTCCTCGATTGAATCCCTTGCCGAGCGTAGCTCCTGAAATGCATGCACATGTGATGAAATAAAAGTTTATTTGGAACACGTGTATAGCAGCATTCATTACCATTTTAAGTGTAAGCAAATTAATACTACTACATGGCTTACACCGTACCAACCTGCGTGGAACTCGAAGATGACAACAACAGTCATTATAGCCCACATCGCACTATCGTCTCCAACTTGCTTGCAGAAAGAGTCAACGAATTTGACAAGAGAAACCAGAACCAGAACACTTCCAACTTTGATGCAGTGAATAATTTTCTTCATGCTATCCTTATTTGTCTGGAAAAAAGAAACGATAGGACTTACAGAAACTTGGAATTTCCTTTTCTCTTTGAGATCAGCGAATCCCTGATCTCCATCTGGAATAGGAATTACAGTTGAATCCATTATTGGGAGGTGATATGCTCGACTGCTTTTTTTTTTTTTCTCTCCTTGAAATAAAATATTGACTTGATTGTTGAAGGGTTAGGGTGGAGAGAGCAGCTATTTATAACAACTCGATCGAGGATCGATGGGTTGAGATGTGAGGTGAAAAGACAGTAATTGTGCGAAGCTTCAAAGTGGACGCAGGCCTATCACATTTCAAATCACACTTACATGGCGCAATGCACTGAAACATGCAAAACTCCATTTATCTTAACGTAGGGTTCGTTTTAGTGAGCTTAGTGATCCTAGTGGAACACCTTGAACAACACAATTGTACCCTCTGTTACAGTAATGTGGAGGATGATCTTTCCGCAATATATATATTGTTGGAAAAACTTGTAATAACATAGATAATGAGCATATTTTAATCCAAATTAATTAAAAGTGAAGTTCATTTATTTTTTAGTCAAAACTTTTATGTAATTTAATCTTTAAAAATCATGAACATCTCAAATAATCTTAAGTTGACATGTGATGTACTCCCCTAAAATCCAAGTAGCATATGGACAAAACATATATTTTGATTGATCGGTTAATCTTTTAGTTCTAACAATCTAACTCATTCTCTCTAGTCAAGTACGCTAGTGACTAGTGTCTGATACTTATAAAAGATCTCTTTTGGTGAATTTAAGAACTCTCCAATGCTTAGGTAAATATATATATTTTTTAAAATATAATGATATTTTGCGGAGACTCTGAGAATAAATGTTATAGAGAATAAAAGAAATTCCTCTCTTTTTAAAGGATTTTTGATGTATTTATAGCTCATGAGTCTCATTATGAAGAGGAGGAGCTAAAATGTAGCCAAAATATTTTTGACTTGTAAGGTAAAATATTTTAACTTATTAGGGTAAAATGTTTATGACCCATCACAGTAAAATATGAAACCTAAAATTCCTTAGATTGAATAACAATAAAAACAAAAAATTAAAACCAAAATTATAGTTATAGATATACAAATAAAAAATATTCCGGAACGATGAAAAAATTGAATAGAGAGATTAGTGGCGCCTGATCTTTTTAATACTTTATTCAAGTAGTGCGGTGTACTCTGGCAAAATCTAGCGCCTTCCAATTTCTTCAGGCCAATAAATGGATACGGCCCATCACACCTCATTTCAAATTAAAATCTAGTGTTTATTTCGCACCAAGTTCATCAATAGTGCTGTGCTTCACTCCTTCAATTTGTTCTCAGCAATTGTCTTCCATTAATTCATACACCGAGTAAAAATTAGGGGTGCTGGACTACATTCAAGAGGGAATAGACCCTCCACTCCTTTAGATAGATACATAGATAGATAGATAGATTAATGTAGCATTATTAACCATCTTGATTTTTTTTAATATAAATAAATCCTTATACCATAGCCTTGTCAACCCATTTGAAAATGCTAGTATTTGAGAGCGTAAAAGAGAAAAAAAAAATGGATATGACGTTGAGCATTTTTCATATGTACAAATTTGATCTAATGATTTTGTGTTCGATTATTGACTTTATTTCGTGAAATAAAATTAGAGTCCCAAGAACAATTTTTTGAGGGTTATTCATTGTGTAAGACAAATTTTAGGTGACATGACCTAATTAATCCACAAGCCTAATCATGATCAATCGACGTCAGATATCATTAATCAAGTGTTAAATGGGCAGCCATGCAATGCATCAAGAACTGTGGGTTGCCGCTCTATCTACCTCATCGTTATCGTGTTAAGAAGAAGCCTGAGCACTTCAAAAGTTCTGTCGCTCCTCGGCGATGGCCACACATGAGCATCAGCCTTATGGGGACCCCTTTTTTGGGCTGTAGGAAGGAGGTTATAGAATTTTATGGCTAGGTAATATTTCAATTTTGCTCCGGTAGTTCATTCTTAATTCCTTGTATCATTATATATTTTTGTATTTATTCAATATGGATATGTTTATTGATATTTTCTCTCACTTGCAGTCTATTTTCGCCCAGATCACGTCAACTTTGGTCCAAGTAAATAATTAAGTGGGATGGTGGCAAGGGCTATCTACGTTTTATTATCCAAGTAAGAAAAGACATTTTCTTTTATCTTAGGTGGCCGAGGTCCTATACGCACTGATGAAGTTTCCAAGTAAAGTTAGGTTATTGCTTTAACTTTCACATGTCCTGGTCAAAGTGGCTGTCCAATTGCTCACCGAGAGCTTCTGGAATTAGGCAAATCATCTTTCTTAGATTGAAAATGTTATGGTTTTATACGAAGGAAACTCTAATAAAACGTACTTTATGGGCCCAGATGAGTGAGTCAAATCTTGATTGTCCCGGACTCTTATAAGGGATGCACATTCTAACTCGAACTCGAGACCTGCTGTGCAAATCACAAGACTTCTATCATCACGTTACGGCTCTTGGCAACAAATGTTGCATTTACTGATAGACAATATCCAAGTATTGCTTATAAATACAATCCAGCGGCTATTATTGATATTTTAGCTTCATTTCAATACTTTTTTTTAATTTTGAAGTTTAAATTTTCTATGCCTCGCTTGTATTGTTTTTGCATGGGTGTATCTAACAAGGAAAGAACTGGTTTTTTTGGTTTGGGGAAAAAAATACAATGTTTAATGCAGACAACGAACAGCTCTATCTATGTTTATCAATCACATTGCTGTGAGAAATAGATAGAAAAGGCTGAAGATTTTGCCAACAAAAACTTAGATGAAGCTCGGTAATGTGAAATTCTATGGTGTGAGTTATTATGAGAATATCTGGAATCCAGTTGCTTGGACTAGATATACACCAAAGTGAATGCAGAGAAGAGCTATTCTGAATCCTATCAGTCTGTTCAAAGGGCATGATATTTCTACACACAAACATTCGATGCATCAACTTAAAATGGATCACTGCTTGTATAATTAATTATAAGAATATTATTTTAATTTCTGGGAATTTTTCCTTAAATAAATGTGGGAATTATGTCAACTAGACTCCATATATTCCGATTAAGCCTTGTAGAATTGGCTTAGGGTTTAATCCGATTACATCAGATCCCGGTAGCTAAGCTATCCTGCGACTCGCTACCTGGTCTGCAATCACTCTCTCGCTCCGATGTCTGCAGTGGAGTTTAATATGTTCAAGTGGGTGTTTATAGACCAACTTTTTCTTGTTGATTTTGCTGTTTACTCTGAACAAAGTGAATCAAATCATAGCGTTAGTGTTCTTACATGCAAAAACATTCAAGTATATTTAGTGGAGCACATTTTTTTTTCTTTTTTTGTGTGTGAATTCAATGGCCTCTTAATTGAGACATGAAAAGGAACCGATCAAGATTTTTCATGATAAAATAGAGATTCCGTAAAAGAAGATTCCGTCAAAGGCAACCCTGTCAAGTGACGTGCGCATATCCATTCACCACGCCACCACTAACTGAGGTAGCACCGAGCCCAGACATGTGGTGGGAAAACTTCTTTTCACTTGAAATCAACCGTACCCTTTGTGAGCGACAGGAATTTTATTAAATTCCTTGCCATGGGAAGTTGCAGATTCCCAGGCCCGGGAGAGTGCTGAACAGAAGAGAAACGCGTTCAATTGTCTGCAACGTGTCGCCGATCTAGGCAGGATATTGAGGCAAGGTGACGAAGTTCCTGAAAGAGAACGGATCTTTTAAGTGAAGAGTCCACTGAACAATGATGCCGGTGCCGGTGCTGGTGCGGTTGCTGGTGCCCCCTTTCTCCATGACAGTACGATATTGTCGTTTTAGTAGGCTCATGTGCAGGACAGGGAAGGGAAGGGAAGCTAAAGTAAAACCGTGCGTGCGCACTGCCCTGTCTAAGCAAATTATCTCATATTCTTTGATTTTTTTTTTTTTTTTAAAGAGCAAATCATCTGGTGTTTGTTTCAGCAGATCATGGTCACATTATTGCGGGTGATGATTCTTTTTATTGAAAACTGATAGAAAAATCATGATGGAAATTTGAAAAAAAAAATATTCGACAGAGAAAAATCATATGATCTCCTTTCCTTTTCCTCCTCCTTTTTTGGTTTTCTACTTGGTGTTTCTGGTGCTGGGCCAATCGTGTGTGTCTTAAGAGCAGGATTTTTTTAAGGGCGGCTCTTCCCATATGGGCCCAGGCCTTTTGTTACCTGAACTAGAAAATGAAGCCCAAAATATCGACCTCGAATGGTTTGAAAGGAGCACTAGCAGTGAAGTTTCCTTCACATGAATTCAGTAAGTTGGACCTGGGCCTGATGGAAAGTCTTCGAATCTCCGCTATTTAAGGGCTGTTCTTGTGGCCGGCCGTGTTTCCTGAAAAAAATATTTTTTTATATAGTTTTTATATATTAATATTAAAAAAAATATTTTTTGAATATTTTTTCAAAAATAATATTTTAAGAAATTTATAATAGCAGCTAATGATGCATTACCTCATGAGCATTGGCTTGGATTTTTTTTTTCTTCCCTGTTTTCAGCTCTTTTACTTTGCTCTTAAGACATTTAATTAAACTTTATCGGCCGAAGTCAATGTCTCGGAGAACTAAAACCTCGGCCGAAGTCATTGTAGTGGTACAGTTTTCAGTGGTTTTGTTCGTCTCGGAACATTAAATATTTAATTCAACAAAAGTATCCTTAAAATATTTTAACCATCACATGCACTGGAACGATTTTATCGGTGTTTATCACACGTATAATCTTATCTTGAACAAATTAGTCATGCCAGGATTAAAATTATATGCGCAACTCCGTGCAGGGAATTTTTTTTAATGAAAAACACTGATATATAAATTAAAATTTATTTTAATTCTTGACTAGAAAAGAGACTAACATATCATTACAATTCAAAAAAAATAGGTTAATCTCGTTTTCTTCTAAATATATAGCTATTTGTATAACATATAAAACTATAAATAAATATAAAATAAGCTTTTGAATCATCTATGATCTCTACTTTTCTTTTGACTATTGAATCTCGGAAAATACTTAAAAACAAAACAATAAAAATATTAATTAAATAATAAAATTAAAATAACTGATTTTTTATCAAATTACTAATCATGTCCTAAATTCTTAATTATTGTCATACTATCTTTGAATTCTTTTTACAATCATTTTTTTTATTAACATAAATGTCCAGATTAACTTGTGTACAAATCAACTAATGTCCTGTAATTATGAGGCGATGGGTTTTTAGCTACTGCCTTGTATTATTTTCGCTCCTTTTCATATGGAAGCGTTTATGTCGCACTGGAACATCTATTTCTAGCATGATTTTTTATTCACTTCTATGATATTTGTCTCGCATGTATTAAAAATGAATTAATTAAAATAAATAAAAAATTATAGACACTACAATGCCACTGCAATCGTGTTAAAGTTAACATTGCATTCCTGTATAATACTAAATGTCTATTCAATAGTATGATTGAGATTGTTTTTAAAAATATTTTTTGTCTAAAAATATAGCAAATTGATATTTTTTATTTTTAAAAAATTATTTTTAATATTAACACATGAATATAATTAAAAAAATAATTTTGTTGAAAAACGCTTTTGAAAAAACAATACTGACCCAGAATAACAGCATTAACTTTTTATTTATATCTATATTATAAATATTTGTCTTGTCTCGTCTCTCTCTCTCTATAGATGTGTGTGTGTGTGAGAGAGAGAGAATAATGCTGTATTTGAGATATTGTTCTCCTCAACTTGTTACAATTTCAGGGTGAATCCAGCAAAATGATCACTGAACGATTAAAATAACTACAAAAAAAAATCAATAAAAAACTTGATATAATAGTAGTGCTATTTCAGAGAGATAATATATTTTTATATTTTATAAAATCAAGAATAAGAAGGAATCAAAAGATTTAAAAACCACGGCAGCGCCGCAATAACCGACGGCTGTGTGCACCAGCAGCTAATTCATGGACAATCTATCTCTCTGGGCATGATGAGAAGCAGATACGTACATCACCGCAACGTGCGCAACTAAAAAGGTAGGTTATTTTCCAGCCCATATTCCAATGACGACTCTCTGGCTTTGCTCGAACCTGCCAGTCTACTAGTCTGGTGCTCTCGAGAACATTCATTCATTGAACGCGTGCAATACACGTGCGAAAGACCAAAAAACAAATCAGGAGCCCCGAGAACAGAGCACAAACACTGGGAGCTGATTCATGGACAATCTCTCCGAGCATCGCACAACTAAAAAGGTTGGTCACTTTCCTTTCCCGAATTTCAATGAAGACTCGTAGTTCGAATCTGCCAGTCTAAATAGTCTGCTCGGAAGCGATGGCTTTCACGCCACCGAACTCAGCCCAGCTGGATTCCGAAGTCAAAGGGACTGGCGCCTTGTTCTCGGAGTAGCTGGGATATAAAAATTACCCCGAATGTGGTCAAGTGGACACCTCTCTTTTTTCGACATTTACGTTTGCATTTCTAATTGGTTCAGTTTATGTCTTGCAGAACTGTATTTTAAAAACAAAATAAAAAAAATTGGTTTTATTTTCTTATTTTAAATTAAAGTGTTTTGATGTTTTTAGAGTATTTTAATATATTACTGTTAACAAAATTAAAAATATATTATGAACAAAAAAACACTTTTAGACACAAAGTTAACTAATCTCTCAACGAACGAACCTTGCCTCGTAAATTAGTTTCTCCATAATCTCCAATTGTAACAGTGAGTCATATGCATCTACATGCTTGTTTTGGAGTACATGATGAGTACGAAGCTACGGTCTTTTGTCTATAAATTATTTATGGAAAATATGATTTAATTAGTGTATGTTTGTTTCTATTTATTCTATATTATTTCCAGCATATTCTTATAAAAAATATCAACAAAATATATTTAACGAGATATGAAATTGAAAAAATATAATGATAAAAAGTATTTGATCAAAAAATCTTGTTACCGTATACAGGGATATTATTGATTTTTTGAATAAATATAGGATCTCCAGACCTGTTGATCGAGACATCGAGGAAAAATCCTATGCTGTCACATTGACTTTTCAAAAAGGTCGATTAGTCCATGTGTTGTAAAAATATTTTAAACTTTGCTGTTTTTTTTTTAAAAAAATGTGATGATGAGGAGAAAAAAAAGTGATGCTAAGGCAATGTAATTACATTTTAAAGAAGAAAAACCAAACTTAATCAAATAAGTTTATTTCACTCTAACAAAAAAATAAAAAATAGATAATGGTAAAACTGATCAAATAAAAATATTGAAAAATCATAGAGATATTGTTTTGAAACAAAAGACAAATAATGTTGCTCAATTCTCATCTTATTAAATATAGAATAGCAAAATCGAGGAAAAAAACTCAAGTCAATTCAAGTTAGCACAACAACATATAATTTGTCAAACTCGTGATCTAGATCATGAGATCATTATAATCCAACAAAAAAGAAAACATAAAAACCACAAAAGCTAAAAAGAATACAAGTATAAAACAACTATGTCATTTTGCATTAACTTTTAGAGCTTGTGAGTTGAGGTATTGAATTAGAAGCACCTTATAAAAAGAATGCAGGTATAAAACAACTATGTCATTTTGCATTAACTTTTAGATCTTGTGAGTTGAGGCATTGAATTAGAAGCACCTTATCTAAAAAAAACACCGACCCTCAAATCCTAGCCAATTAAATATTGAAGGGTTAACCTAAAACAAAATCAATCACCCAAAAAAATCCAAAACAAAAAACAATGACAATTAAAAGAATATGACCACAATTGAAATAAAAAAGGTATATTTTTATTGAAGAGTCAAATTCAAAATAAGAATTAATTGAATAAAAGGTAATAAAATCAAAGTTAGAATAAATAACAAGGAAATTGAAAAGAAAAATCAAAAGCTAGAGAGCTAATAATGTTCTGATTCAAGGTTGAAATTAAAAAGAAAATCAATTCGAAAGCTAAAAAAAAAAAGGAACGAAGTGAAAGGAGAATAATATATGATAAATTGAGATTGAAAGATGAAATTATATATATATATATATATACACAAAAAAATGCAATAAAAAAAATTAAAATTAAAAAGAACAATGATCATAATTGAATATCATCAACAAAATAGTCAATCTGTAATTTTCAAGGGGGGCTGTAAGCCCTGCCGATTGCAAACCAGACTGTTGACATATCTCGTACCAACAATAAAAAACTAAGGTGATATTTTCATAACATGATAAAAGAGCATTTTGGGATACATGGAGGTGTCACACATGTCGTTCAAAAGGAATGAGCACCTCCTATGCAAGGGAGAATGCACCACATACGCTTTACCTTTTTTTTTATTCTTTTATAATTTATCAAATACCAAATTAACCTCACATGACATGATTATAAGGAAAAAAAACTTTGAGAAAAGACAAAAAAAAAACCTTTGATGCCAAAGTTATTTTCTTTCTTCCAATGGCATCTTAGTTGTTTCATTTTTTTGTGTATTTGGTCAAATACTAAATTACTCATAGTTGACATTAATTAGTGTATGTTTGTTTCTATTTATTCTATATTATTTCCAATAGATTCTTATAAAAAAATATTAACAAAATATATTTAACGAGATATAGATTTGAAAAAAATATAATGACAAGAAGTGCATGATCAAAAGGTCTTGTCACCGTATATAAGGACATTATTGATTTTTCGAATAAATATAGGATCACCAGACCTGTTGATCGAGACAACGAGGAAAAGATCCTATGCTGTCACATTGACTTTTCAAAAAGGTTGATAAGTCCACGTGTTGTAAAACTATTTTAAACTTTGCTATTTTTTTTAAAAAAAAAAGTGATGTTGAGGCAATGTAATTACATTTTAAAGAAAAAAAACCGAACTGAATCAAATAAGTTTATTTCATTCTAACAAAATAATAAAAAATAGATAATGGTAAAACTGATCAAATAAAAATATTGAAAAATCATAGAGATTTTTTTTTGAAACAAAAGACAAATAATGTTGCTCAATTCACATCTTATTAAATATAGAATAACAAAATTGAGGAAAAAAACTCAAGTCAATTCAAGTTAGCATAACAACATGTAATTTGTCAAATTTACGATCTAGATTGTGAGATCATTATAATCCAACAAAAAAGAAAACATAAAAACCACAAAAGCTAAAAAAAATGCAAGTATAAAACAACTATGTCATTTTGCATTAACTTTTAGAGCTTGTGAGTTGAGGTATTGGATTAAAAGCACCTTATCTAAAAAAACACTAACCCTCAAATCCTAACCAATTAAATATTGAAGGGTTAACCTAAAAAAAATCAATTACTCAAAAAAATCCAAAACAAAAAAAATGACAACTAAGAAAATATGACCACGATTGAAATACAAAAGGTATTTTTTATTCAAGAGTCAAATTGAAAATAAGAATTAATTGAATAAAAGGTAAAAAAAATAAAACTAATAAAGATCAAAGTTGGAATAAACAACAAGGAAATTGAAAAGAAAAATCAAAAGCTAGAAAGATAATAATGCTCTGACTCAAGGGTGAAATTCAAAAGAAAATCAAATTGAAAGGTAAAAATAATAAAAATACTCTTTCAGCAAACAATGTTTCTACTCACCAATTACCTTTCTGCTCTCTCTCACACACACATTCTTCAAATTATACGAGTTAAAATATTATTATCTACACACTTCTCCGTGAAAAAAAAACTAAAATTCAAATTATATTCTACCATATATATATATATATATATTCTCCAAACTATACGAGTTAAAATATAATTATCTATACTCTTCTCCGTGAAGAAAAACCTAAAATTCAAATGATATTCTACCAAAAATATTTTGCACTGATACAAGGGAGCAGGCAGATCGGGAAAAGTAAATGTCTGCAACACCAGCATCTGAGTTTTTGACACTCGCGTAACACAGAACAAAGACAGAAACAGAGGCGCTTTCTCAAGAAATCATATCGATTTAATAATCAGTAAATAGTTAGCTGACTAATGTTTGGGGTGGCAGCTCCGGTCCAAGTTCCCATACCACCAATCCCAACGCCCAGTCTCTGGCCTCCCAAGACACCTGATCCCTCACCAAACGCGCGAACGCACGCGCTCGCGATCACACCAAACCAGCATACGGACCCTCATCGTCATAAAATATATTAATTATAGGAAAAAAAGAAGAGTAACGTGATACTTTCTGGTAGAACAACCAGTCAAAACCTCGTCTAATTTTCTTTCCTTCGCACTCCCTCCTCCTTTACAGTGACATGTTTTAACGTGTATATATTTGGGAAACCCTAACTACTAATCCCTCGAATTCTCCCATAGATTTTTAATCTTCAACAATATGTGCACATATAGCAAGCTAGCTAACGGCCCTTTAAGACTTTCCATGGCTCGATGATCATCTTAGTAAGTCTGGTGGGTGGGACAAATTATGTTGCGCAAAACGATCACTGTAGAAGACGTAGAGGAATCTCTTCAAAGTCATACACACAGCTACCTTTCTTCCTTTTGTCTGTTTCTGTGTCACTCTTGACTTACCTGCAAGTCTGCTCTCTGCAACTGTACCTTCTCTTCTCCTTCTGCTTCTCTCATTTAAAAGTACTTTCAAACTTCACTTCTCCCTTAATTAGTTGGTACTCAAGAGTTTGATTTTCGGTTCAGATCATTTGTCTGAGTCCCTTCCCTTTGTCTCCTTGAAACTTGTATGAGAAAAACGACGGAAGAGATTTTTTATTTTTTCGATTCTTGCATTCTATTGTATATCTGATTGATCTTGTTAGCAAAGAGAGCTACCTGGATTATATATTGGAATTAGAAGAGGGTCTCTGGTGGTGATCAATTTACAGTTGCCAGAATGGCTGCCCAGCTTAGTAGTCGCCTGCAGACTATATTGCAGGCTGCGGTGCAATCTGTAGAGTGGACGTACAGTCTGTTTTGGCAAATGTGTCCGCAACAAGGGTAATTTTCTTCCAGAAATTATCAAATTAATGCATCCCCTACATATTTTATCTGTCACACACTGATAGTTCGTAGACCATAAAAAACCCATCATCTGCATATCTTTTGGTGAAGTTAATGCTAATATCAATGAATTTAGTTACTATATATTAATTACCGCTGTACGGGTGGTTCAGAATCTTGGTGTGGGGAGATGGGTATTACAATGGACCAATCAAGACTAGAAAAACAGTGCAGCCAATGGAGGTTAGCACTGAAGAAGCCTCCTTGCAAAGAAGCCAGCAGCTTAGAGACCTCTACGATTCATTGTCTATCGGAGAGAACAACCAGCCAGAACGGAGGCCTTGCGCTGCCTTGTCACCGGAGGACTTAACGGAGACTGAATGGTTTTACCTGATGTGTGTGTCCTTCTCTTTCTCTACTGGCGCTGGGTAAGTTTGTATGCGTTTTTCCTCCTAAATTTCCAGTTTTTTGATCCACATGAATGTAAATTTACAGTTGTAGCGATTGACTTCTTTTGTTGTTTTATGCTAGTTGTCATGACGTACGTAAGGCTTAATAATCAACCTAGCTACCCTCTCTTTACTTCTCTGAAAACTTTTGGCATGATAGAATTCAAATATTTCCAATCCAAGAAAGTGAGATATTTATTATAGATGGATCTAATTCAATTCTTGACTATTTGAAGAAATAAACAACTAAACCACAGCAATACACTCCCCTTGTAAGAGAGCGGTAGCCGTTGTATGGGTGTAGCTGCCCCCAAAGGCCAGATATATATACATTACAGAGGACAGCAAGTAGGGCACTTTATGGTAGACTGGAAGACAGACAGTGAAAATGACAGGGATCGACTGCTTTCGATTTAATAGTTCTTGAGATGTAGCTAGCTGACGGATGATCGATCGATCGTTTATATGTACATCTAAGTTGGAAAATTTGATATATGGGGATTCTGTGTAAAAATGTTCAGGAAAGTGCACCTCGGTAAATATCTATGGTGTGAAGTTTAGAGATTGAAAACTGCGATAGAGTCTGGTGGGTAGAGACTGTAATTAAAAAGGAGTACTGGGGGATGGTTAATTTTGCATTAATTTGAGGGTACTTTGAAAACTGGGCCATTGATCAACTTCACCAGTAATAGCCATAGATGCCGTTTGTTTTTGACTAGACGCAGGAGAGCTAGAACCCTTATCAAAGGGGAATATTTGGCAACTCTTCTTCTCTAGCTCCACGCATTATTTCACTCCAAACTCTCCTGTCTCCTCTTGGCTCTTGTTCATGAACTCCATTAATGTCACAGCTTTTACGGCCTAGCTAGCTAGGTTATCAGATAATTGATTGATTTCTGCCCTCAAAGTTCAGTTCTTAGTAATATAGTAAGGAATTTAATTATTGAAAGCATGCTATCTACTCCTGTTTCAAATATTTATATATGTATCCGATTACTTTTGGAAGCGGCTTTATATATTAATTGCAATTTCTATTTTTTGTTTTTAAGAAATCCGTTTCTTGCAAAACATATTTGTTAAGAGTTAACTGAACATCATATATATGTTTGGATTTTACTTGCAGGTTAGCAGGAAAGGCCTACGACAGGAAAAAACATGTGTGGCTTACTGGTGCAAACGATATTGACAGCAAAACTTTCTCTAGAGCTATACTTGCCAAGGTATTATTGGCTTCGATCTGCCTTCATTTTGATCATGTGCGTTAAAATACTTTATTAAATGATTCTATAATTAAATTGTCCCTTAATTATGAATTAGCTAGCCAGGAAGGCAGGCAAATTAAAGCTTAATTTCATGTGTACGAAACATGATCAGAGTAACACGTGCACCACAAAAAATAAGAATTAAACGAGAGAGTTATTGTTGTTTTTCTTCACATTCTTCGGTTCTTGATTTCAATTTACCAACTATTTTTCTAATAAAAAAACTAACTATCTTCTCTCACGTTTTCTGTTCATGAACCTCCTGATCCATCAAATGTTGTACAGAGTGCTGGTATACAGGTAAATTTACTTACCACCCATGTCTATGTACTTGTCTTTTGTTTTTCTCTCTTCTAGATCCAATAACTTGTAACTTTCACACCCAATTTTGCCATGTTAACGTGTGTGTGTTTTCATGCAGACTGTGGTATGCATCCCTCTCCTTGGTGGCGTGGTTGAATTTGGCACAACCGACAAGGTGAAAGAATTACCACTTGTGCTGTATTTTTTGAATGTTTCTTTTTATAGTTTTCCATGGCGGCGCTTCAAATTGAATGACAATTTGGGGAATTGACATTTTGTAGATTAAAGAGGATCTTGGGTTTATCCAACACGTAAAAGCCTTTTTCAGTGACCACCACCACCACCTTCCTCCTCCAAAACCAGCTTTATCCGGGCACTCCACCTCCAACCCCGCCACCTCATCAGACCATGCTCTCATCCTTTCTTCACCCATTCCTCCCTTCTATGTGGCTGCAGACCCACCGGCTAATGCCGACCGAATGGATGAGGATGAAGAAGAAGAAGAAGAGGACGAGGATGACGATGAAGAGGAACAGGAACAGGAGTCAGACTCAGAAGCTGAAACCAGTCGCGATGCTCTCTTAGGACCGTGTCAGGCTCAAATTCCTCTTCAAATGGCAGTAGCTGAGCCGAGCGAGTTGATGCAACTTGAGATGTCTGAGGGTATCCGGCTTGGTTCTCCTGATGATGGATCTAATAATTTGGGCTTGGATTTTCCTTTGATTTGCCAAGACAGCCTGATGGATCACCATAGCCGAGCTGACTCGTTTAGAGCGGAGTCGGCTCGGAGGTGGACAATGTTGCAAGAGAACCCTTTCAGCAGCAGCCTTCAACCATCAGCTTCAGGTAATTAATAAATAGCGTGTGTCAATCAATCATTTACGATGACCCTACGGCTTAAAGTTCTGCGCTTATTTAAAAGCATTTAAAAAAAAAACATTGATTTTTTTTTTAAATTAATCTCATGATATAAACAACCTCAACAACATATTTATCAATGACGGTATTGCTTTTTAAGGTTACGGTTTATAGTACAAACAACTGGCATCAAATTTTCATCTTCCAGAATAAAAATAAATTAATAGTATAAGAATTTCAGTTAATATCACAGTAAGTCTTTTCAGTCCTGGATCCTCATGGCCGGTAGTTTAGACCTTCGAGGCTTGTCTATGGCAGACAGAAGAGAGCAGATTACGCTGGTGGGCCCCAGCTCAGCTCCACCGGCCAATCCTTGAAAGTCCTGCATCCTGGGGTCTTTTACTTTAGGTTAACAAGACAAAAAAAACCCATTTCATTTCTTCATAGTATTCAGGTTCGGTCTCTTCACTTTCATTAAACACGTGCAACTGTTCCCTTTGTAGTAAAGTGGTCCAGCCTGTTCCTTTTCTCAAGACACGTGCTACATTTAAGATAAATTTTCTAGGGCTGGGTTGGGTGGCACTGCCAGCGAACATTCAAGTCTCAACTAACCAGTGCTCAACAGTTGACTAGTCATTGACCCTTCCAAAGTCGTGATACCATAACATCACCCCTTGATCCATAATCACGCCCACCATTAACGTAATCCAACAAAATTCCTGTTTTACTTATTTTAATCGGTTTTATATTCTTGAAAAAGGTTTAACTTTTTTTATTTATATATATTATATTTGCAGGACCACCTCCGCTGGACGAGTCGGCGCAAGAGGACACCCGCTACTCCCAAACTGTCTCCACCATCCTCCAAAACCAGACAACTCAGCTTGCAGCGGAGCCATCGTTAAATGAATACGAGGCATGCTCGGACCTATCAGCTTTTGCCAAGTGGATGAACCGCTCGGACCACTACCTCAACGTGCCGGTCGAGACCACCTCCCAATGGCTACTAAAGTACATTCTATTTACCGTACCACACCTTCACAACAATTACCGGCAAGAAAATTCCCCGAAGTCACGTGACGGTGACGCGACTAATAAGTTCCGCAAGGGGACCCCCCAAGATGAGCTCAGTGCCAATCACGTGCTAGCCGAACGACGCCGTAGAGAGAAGTTAAACGAGAGGTTTATCATATTAAGGTCACTAGTGCCATTCGTGACCAAAATGGATAAAGCATCAATATTAGGGGACACAATTGAATATGTGAAGCAATTACTCAAGAAAATTCAGGATTTGGAGGCATTTAATAAACAGATGGAGAGTGAGCGACGTTCAAGATCGGCGGACCCACCACAGAGGACCACTACTTCCAGTAGTTTGAAAGAGCAAAATAATGGGGTCACAGTGGTGGAGCGGGCCAGGACTGACGGGCCTGGGCCAGATAAGAAAAAGATGAGGATCGTAGAGGATTATACCAGTGGCCGTGCCCAGCCCAAATCGGCGGAGGCAGTGCCACCGCCAGAGCCGATGGTTGATGGAGAACCGGAGATCAGCGTAGAGGTGTCGATAATAGAGAGTGACGCATTGTTAGAGTTGCAATGTGGCTACAGAGAGGGGCTTTTACTTGACATAATGCAAACACTGAGGGAGCTCAGGATAGAAACTATTGCAGTCCAGTCTTCTTCGAACAATGGGATCTTCGTGGGGGAATTGAGGGCCAAGGTATGCCATTAATTTCTTCCATGCAAAAACACTCCCATCATCATCTTCATTGCTTTTGCGTTGTTAATTTGTAAATCGAAACATAAAAATCTTATGCCTCGACTAACCCCTAAGTTTATATTGGCAGGTGAAGGAGAATGTTGGCGGGAAGAAGTTGAGCATTGTGGAGGTGAAGAGAGCAATACGTCAAATAATACCCCATTGAGTAGAGACATTCGTTGTATATTTAGGAAAACCCGACGAACGAACTGACAATTTTCTTTCTGATAAATTCTGCTCAGTTGCGTTTAACCTAGCATTTTGCTCGGACCTTTGTTAAGATAAAGTGACTGGCCCTGAAATGTAATCTAACAATAAACAAAGCTTGTATGATATTCAGCAGATATAAAAGTAGAACCCAGAAAAGCCCTTCCCCCCTGCGCTAGCGCAGGAGAAAGCATCCGAAAAAATCTTTTGTGAACTGTGCTCGAAACTTACAGGGATTATCCAAGGATTGCGTTCCCAGAATCAACTCACATTACACAAGCCCTTCCATGAAAATCAGGAATTCATTAAACAATATACCAAGAGCTTTTTTTTTCTCTAGCTATTGGGAGCTGCCTCAAGCAGAAACTCAGGAATTCATTTACGGCTCTTTTGACATATTTCATGTATCCTTGGCAAACAATTTAATTTTATCCATTGATGCATCATATATTACAGAGCCCACAAAAGCTACCGGTAAATCTAAAAAAAAAAAAAAAAATCAGACAACTTTCGGCAATGACTGAAAAATTTTAGTGTCAAAATTAAAGAGACTACCCAAGGGAAATTTGGAAAAAGTTCCCCCGAAAGATTTTATAATTTAACTTAGAATGATGTTTTCAAATCCAACATGAAAGGTGTGCCCATTCTCAGATCCTTAATACAGCCTCTCCTGCAAGCCGCTGCCATCCATCTTTTCCAAATCTTCTTGTGATAACAAGGTCTTCTTACCGCTAGAACCAGTCTTGTCATATGGTTGAGCCATCTTCCGAAGAAACTGCACTCAAGAGAAAGAATTTTGTAAAAAGGACTACTGCAGTGGCATTACAGTAATTTTATTTGCATGATAGAGCGCCTAAGCCTGGAAGAGTTTTTTAAAAATAAACCAGAGAAAGGCCCACGTCACTTGCAGAATTTCATTCTTCCTATATAAAATTCATTCAAATAACTTAACAATTTTATTTCAAGTTAATTCAAATTTAGCTCAGGAGATCGAGGGCAGATATCTACTAAAAGTCTAAGCAGGTAGTTGTTTGTTTCCCAGAAGCAAAAGTAAGAAAAACAAATGTGGTGGACACACCTCGCGTGCTATATGCAGTGCCATGTCGGTGCTCAAATTCAGGTGTGCATCACGTAAATGTGACAGAATCCACCCAGGCAATTTAGAGCGCTTGTCATGACGGCTATACCTGCACAAGATTGCATCATTGTGAGAGCCAAACACATATTTTCTTAGAAAAATATCAAATTTTAAGATCAGGTCTAAAATATCCAAGTGATATTTTTCTCACCGCGCGCACATGTGGATACCACTCTTGTCAGTGTGTTAGTGGAAAGTTGAGCAATAAATGGTTATCAGTAGAGAATATTAATGGATTTATACAGTTTAAACTCCATACCTTTTGTCAGCAAATATCATCATTCCGTAATCAGCCTTTGACCGGATCACTCGACCCACACATTGAGCAGCCTGTCTCTGGTCAACAGAATCCCTTTAATTAGATTTAGTATTCAAAGGCAGAAATAAACTTTCAAACCTTAAGGTCAAACCATTTCAAGTAGCTCTTGGTTTATAATTATGGGGACAGAATCATACCAGGGCATCAAATGTTAGGAAATCCCCTTCCTTAATCTGAAATGTGTCCCTTAGATACTCCAACCGTGCAAGTAGTATCCTGCAAGATTCTTGTCTCAATACATTCACATAACGGCAACTCAAGCAAAATTGATTAAGATGGTTTAATCTAGCCTTTACATAAGAACTGCACAAATCTAGAACATTACCCCAATAGAAACATGAAATATTATATTCCCTTAGTTGTCCATCCCATTTTGTTAACCTGACCTCTAAGGGATATATTTCCACAAGAAAAACATGTAGATTCCTACCTTAAAACGGTGCTAGTGTAATTGATTGAAGCAAGGGAAACTCTACTCCTTCGGCTACTTTTCCCTAGTCTAAAATTAGGGCACCCTAAAAGAAATAATGTGCTTACAAAACTAGGATGGAAAGGAATACAATGAAGCTCACTTGCTTAAGGTGTACTGGAAAGGAATACCGAACATGATCACTAGTCTGCCATAATGCCGATCAAAATCTATTCCTTCAGCTACTTTTCCCCTGCAATTGACAGGTTACAAAAAGTTATCACAGCACAAAGAATATGATTGGGTCAGTTACATACCCTTCTGCAATGACACCCAATCATTACCAGATTATTTTCAACACCTTCTTCACATAATTGCTTCCATATAAATGCTCAAAGACACAATCTAACAATGGCATTCTGATACCTGGCAACAGAGAAAAAAACTGCACCTCTCCCACAATCACAAGCCCTACGATAATTGTCAAGAGCCAAAGTAGTTTCTACCACATCTTGGGTCTCGATAAAGACAAGCTTATGTTGCATTATTTCCTGAAATAACAAGATCATCAGGAACACTAAATGAAATGAAGACACATATCCTACCACTAGAACATCCTTTAAGGGCAAAAAAAACATAAGAAAGAAAAGAAAAAGGGGGTGTGTTTGAATAGTTAAGGATAGCGATTTTTCACCAAGTAACGGAAAAAAAATGTATTTCACCTTTAGAAGGCCACTTTCATTCCAGGTGTTGATAATCCCATCCATGTACGAATAACTCACAAAAAAACAAACAATTCCATCTGGAACAATAGAAACCATCTCCACCAACAGCTTCCCATAATTCCTTACAACACCAGGATCACTTCTCATATCAAATTTGGTACTCACTGGAAGTTGATCACTGCAATCAGAAACAAAAAAATTCACACAATGCAACCGAGAATTTGTTCTTAAAACGATGGTGGATTCTTTAAACAATTAAAAGATTTATCTCCAACCATGTACCTTCCACGAGTGAGAACCATTGGACATATGCAATCTCTTGTCAAAGACATTTTAAAGCTTCGACTGACAACAGGGTGGAAATTAAGAAGTCGGGGGTAGAGATCAATTGGGCTTAGAGTTCCAGATGTAATCACGACAGACTGGAACCGGTCAAACACAGGCTTTATGGCAAGAGAAGCATCATGGCAACTGAGCTGAAACAAACAAGGCGTATAAAGACTAGATGTGAGAAAAAAAAGATATTAGAGAAAGGATATTCTAAGTAAAGAATTGTAGCACACTTGGGAGACTCATAAACTAGACCACGAGGGGCACAAATAAACATATTGAGCACATGCAGGCACAAAGGAGATATAGCAGCAACTATATAAATGAATACCACCAGTTAGTAGAAAGTTCCCTTAATGGAGTGGTCAAAATCACATATGGAGATTCTGCATGGGAGCCTAGTATGGTATATGAAGGTCATAATTGTAAGCATTCATAGAATAATGGAAGGTTTGTCAGCATATAAATATTCCCTACAATGAAAATATATGATGATAAAAACAAATATTATAGGATAAGTTAAAATGAAGATGATGACATAGAAGTGGAAAAGTTTGCAGGAACCTGTAATACAGGGTCAGGAATATGTGGCATTCTCTCATCAAAAGGTTCGATTATGATGGAAAATCCACGAGAATATGTCCCCACTAGTGTTGCAAAGTCACATATTGTTTGGACATGCAAGAAATCATCTGTATCAGTTATTTCCAATGTCAACATAAGTGAATGTAGGCGGTCATAACAAAACTTTAGTGTTTTCTGGTCGATTCCAGCTTGGTTGTTTATGGAGGCAACAAAGCTAATAGGGCTTTCCTTCTCAACATCCTCAGTATCCAACCGCACTGTTAGATACTGGAGCAATCTTCGTAAAACATGCAAAAAATGTTCTGCCCGGCGAATATTTCCAGGAACTGCTTCCCTCAGAATATCATCAGGCAAGGCAGGATTTGAAAGCCAAGAATCTGAGCCTGAAGTAAGAGATAGAGAGAAAGAAAGAGCAGAACATGTCAGAACTTTAGTTATAATAGAAAGTAGCACAAGCAGTAATGCTTTGGCATTTGACATACCAGGTAAGTTTCCACTTAATGCCAAACCATTAACAAGCCGCTTGTACTCATCACGCAGTCTATTGGCATCAGTGGCCTTGAACCTTCCTAACATGTCAAACAAATTAAATAAAATATAGATAATCTTTAGTCTAGGAAATAGTTTTAAAACCATTTGCCATTTCATCAGGGCATATATCTGACTGAAGATAAATGAAGTAAGGCTACTTTTATCAGATTTGAGCAAGAGTACAAGCATCTAGATCCATATTCAAGGCACATTAAAACAAATATAAAATAGCACTCGCACTAGAAAATAGATGTCTCAAAACATTTAGAAATGTAATATATGCTGCAGGTAATATCAAACTAATAGTGTGCGCTACAGCCCCAAATGCCATACTGTGAATCTGTGACAAATGATCTAGAGTGTGAAACATTCAAATACAGGCTATCCATCAACACTTTCAGTGAAATAGAAGAAAACAGAAAAATAAAAGTCATACCTGTTAATCTCCTGTTCAATCCTTGAGATATTTCTTGATGCTCCATCAAGTGTTTTCCTCCTCACACTAACACTAAGTGCTTCAATACATACATTATCGATATTGTGAGCCTCGTCAAACACAACAACAGATTCCTTCTGCATTTCCTTGGATATAATCCCAGCCACCTTCGGATCAAGCAAGTATTGGTAACTATAAACCACAACATTCGCAAGCTGCACCATATGCCTTGCCAAAAAATATGGACACCACCCTTTCTCTTTCCCAAATGCCCTTAGATCCTGCAAGCCACGGAAACCAAACAAAACAATGCCGAATCAAAAACACTACTTCACATCCCAGCAATCTTGTTTTAACAAATCAATTAGAAAGCACAATTAATCAAGTTTACAAAAACTATCCAAAATAAATAAATAGATAAATAAATATATTACCTGAAGAGTATAAACCCCTGGAGGCAAAACAGCACCAGATGCAGTCCTCTCGTAATTTTCAAAAAACTCACAAGTCTCGACATTCGGATTCTCCGCGGACAAAGCCCTAACCCAACTCGCAGTCCTTTTCCGACACGCAGCATCAACCGAATCCCTATTATTCGCTTCCAAAACATTAGGATTTACACACAAATTCTTCCTCGACGACAACCCAATCGCCAAAATCTTGGCAGCAGGGCCCAGGTGCTTGACTTGATAATTATGCAATAACTTCAATTCGGCTAGGGTTTTCTCCATCTCGTGAACTGTGCGAGTGCAGTAAATTAGCTTGATTGCGCCTTGAGGTTTAGAGAGAGTGTAGCTTGTGATTAATGATAGTAAAGCTATTGTCTTTCCTGTTCCTGTAGGCATTTCAAGCAGGCAGTGACCTTTAGCGTCTAGTGCACGCTTTAGCTCCACCATGTAGGAGTATTGCTCCGGGTATATGTGATCGTACGGGAAGCATACGGTCACGTCCTCAATTTGAAACTTCATGGTTTGTTTTTTATATACGGATCAGCATACACTATATTTTTGCCTATGAGTATACAAGTGAAGAGAGAGTGGGTGAAAAGAAGTGGTGGTTTAAGGCGGCAGTGAGGTGGTGGTGGCTAGCGTGGTCGGGTAGTGATTTCACAGAGGGTGTTGTTTAGGTCTTTAAACGGAAACATATTGATACTTTAACAGACCAAAGTGCTTCTTGGTCACCATAGCTTTAAAAACATCTCAGTTAGGACCCTATTGTAATTAAAATCAACGTGCACGAGGAAAGGGAGGGGCGGCGGCGGTATTTGTGGGGGTGAAGATGGATTTGTGGTGGATTTTTGAAACAAGGATGGACATTACGATTTATTTTCCTTCATTTTCAAAATATTTAATTTTAAATTTTATTCTTAATGTTTTAAATGACTATTTAAAATTCTGGTTGAAATTATTTTTGAAATTATTTTTTATTCAGAAATGTATTAAAATAATTTTTTTTTAAATATTTTTAACAACAACACAACAAAATGATTTAAAAATATAAAAAAATACAATTTTTTTTTCAAATACACACTTAAAACACAATGTCAAATAACCGTTTGACACTTCATTTGTTTTCTAACATTTATATACTTTGTCAATTAGAAAAACACAAATTAAAAAAGAACTATTGATTTTAAATATCAGTCTCCAATATTATTTCTCTAGTTATTGCCATCAACTAAGAGAATATAAATATAAACTTTAATAATGATATTTTATAAGAATAATTTCAAAATTTTATATATGCTGTGTATTCTAGCACTTATAAGTTGATTTTTTCAACACAAATCATTATTTACCAAATCAATCATTCATTAGGTGGATAATTTGTTAATTATCAAAAAAATAATATAATTTCAACATATTTAATCATGGATAAATCATTCGTAAGCCATTGTTTTTTTTTAAAGTATAATATTCATCAAATTTAATCTTTTCCAAACAAAAAAACCCATAGAAAGAACAAGTTGTTTTCCTCCCAAGAGTTTCAAAATAAAAATAGCAAATAGATTTTTTATTTTGCTTTACAAGGTGAAATGTTTGACTATTAAAGCAACGCAGGGACTAAATGAAAGTTTCGAAACAACACGGAGCCAAAATGTATTTTATCCATATGACACGTCAGCCATCTTGATATTTATTTAGCGCAATGCCTGGAGCCAAAAAGAAGTGTTCTTCCTAAAGTAGAGTTAGCGGAGGGAATGAGCGAGCGCGTTTAAGGGAGAGAGACTTGGAAGTGAAGTGAAGTCGAGGGACTGCAGGGACTCAGGCATCGCCGCTCATGGAAGCAACTCTGGGCTTCACGCCTCATGTGTTTGGATTCAAACCCCTAAATTTTCGAGGTAACGAAGGGATTGAAAATGTAAAGTGAAGCTCAGTCAGGGATTATCTATTGTTTCTTCCTCTTTTTTCTTATTGTTTTCTGTGCATAAATTCTAGGGTTACGATACATGTTTCAGCATATTTTGAATCCAAATATCAGCCTTGTTGCTCCTCAGTTTTTAGCTTTGAATATAACTGTCACCAGATTGGTATTGAGTTTTAGCATGTTTAGTATTTCGAATTATGAGATTAATTGCTTACAATAGCTTGATGAACAACATGGCCGAGCGAACAGTGGCAAGAATTAGCCTGTGGAAAATGACGGCTATCATTACGTACTATGAAAGCAGTATCCTTTCCTCTCCAGTCTTAAATTTAATGTGAAATAAGGGATTTATAGGTGAAAACATGTAGCGTTTTGTCAATGTCGATGATCTCGTTTATTTGGGTGATATAAGAATCCAGCCATTGATTGATTACCGCCTTATTAAAGAATAATCGAAATGTACTCCAGCTAAAATGTATGGTTGAGTGGTATCTTTTGTCTTGTTAAGGTTGTGATAGGTTGTCATGTTATTTAGCTACTCAGTCAATATGAATGACATTCTTTGTTTATTTTTATTTTTTTTTCCTTTCTGATGGTTGAATACACATTATGTGACCTGTGCAGATCAACGGACTGGAAGTAAACTTGAAGAATGGTATCCCCTACGTGCAAAAAACAGTTCTTGTAAGATGAATCTAGCTGAACCTGGCCCAAGGCGTTTCTTGTTACGTAACAGACCTATTATTTTTCGAGCAAACAAAAAATTCTCTGTCAACTCTTCAGATCAGCTTCGAATTGATTATGCAAATGCTGATGCAACACCTGTGCATGAAACCATACCACCTAGATCTGATGACGGGGTTGCTCTTCTCAATTTGCTTGATGTCAATAAATTGAACAGTTTGCAATCCCAACCTAAAATGTTTCGAAATAGGTTCCTCAATTTTGGTCGGATGAATTCTGTTATCAATAGTGCTGCTGAATCATTTTTCAAGAGTGAGATAAGAAGGAGGTTATTTGTGACAGCTGTCCTAATTGTAATCAGTCGTGTTGGATATTATATTCCTTTGCCTGGATTTGATAGAAGGTTGATACCTCGTGATTATCTAAGCTTTGTCACTGGATCTGTGGGTAAGTTAAACTTAAATAACCATGTCTATCATTTTAGATCAAATCTGCTGGGATTTCAAAGCTAGTGTTTTTAATTTTGTTTGACTGAGTTACTCGTTATGCTTTTTGGCAGATGAATTGGACTTCTCAACAGAACTGAAACTGTCATTCTTTCAGCTTGGAATCAGTCCTCAGATATTAGCATCAATACTCATGCAGGTTTTCAGCTTTTTCTTTGGCCAGATAACGCATTTCTTAATTAGACTGATGTACATCACCACACTCTATATGGTCCTTGCCTCCTCTATTTCTCTTATCAATTTGTGGGTTTTCGTAAACGAAGCAGTATTCTGAGGCTAAAGAATGCCTTTTTCTTTAAAGCAGATTATATGCAACAGTTTCTGTAAATGAATCATCACCATCTGTTGGTGCATAATTAGATTAAGAAGTGCTTCTGGTGTTTGTGATAGCTTGTTCTTCATAGAGTTTGTGGGATTGTGAAGGCTATTGAAAGTTGATGGATATTCATGGGAATTTTTCTTTCCGAGATATTTGGCCTTCCAGCTTAAAAATCGCTGTTCCATAATTAAATTTGATGGAATGTGATATTGCTAGCCAGATTATTTAAAAACATCTTTTATGCGTTAGTTCTATAGTATCCAGCAGTTAAAACCCTTGCCTTTCTTCAAGAGGATAAAATCAACAAATCAGATGCTCTTTTCTCCCCATGTAATAAAACCTCACAGCTTCGACTGTATTCCCTTAGTATTGGCACTTCGGATATGTGATAGTGTAATAAAATATATATGTTAACTTATTTTACAAGTATTTGAGTTCATCCTGTAAACATTTTATAGCCTGGTACATTTATATACTTGGCTGGACAACTAAAATTGTTCTAATTCTCGTGAACTGGACTCTCAGGTACTCTGCCATGTTGTTCCATCCCTGGTAAAGCTGCGGAAAGAAGGCTTGGATGGCCATGAGAAGATTAAGAGTTATATGTGTGTCTAGTTATTCTTCTCAAGCAGTGAGATGAGTCCTTGCTAGTGGATCCTAAATTGCATGTTATATTGAATCAATGTTGGAGGTTACAAATCAAGTATTTTTTTTCTTTTATCTATTTCAGATGGTGGATATCACTTGGATTTGCAATATTTGAGGCAATCATAGTTGCTTGCTATTCACTTCCTTACTCAGTTTTTGCAGCCAGTCTAAGGTAATTTAGTGATAATGCTGTTTCCACTATATTCCTTTTGACTTTAGACTCTAATTTGCCACACAAAAATTGGAAAGAACAAGTTTCTATCAACAGTTGGAGTAAAACTATTCTGCCTCGAATTTTATTCTTAATGCATGTGATCCTCATTTCTGATGTTTATAAGTTTGTGAATAGCTATCCAATAAATGCCTACAAGGAGCTTGTTTTATAAAATCTTCATGGTTTTGTAGGGTCAAGCATGTGATGGTGACAGCTCTTTTGTTGGTCTGCGGTGCAATGACTATAACATGGATCTGTGATACGATATCAGAATCTGGATTTGGTACTATCCTTGTGATTTTGTTCTTATTTTTGTTCATTGTTTTCCTCTTTCATCTAGCTTGCTTTTCTCTAAAATAAGTTGAACGAAAGTGATGATGGCTACTGTCTCGTAACTTCAAAGCAGTCAGAAGTGGCTTTTAACTCTTAAGCATATTTCAGGTCAAGGTTCATCTCTAATTATTTGTGTGGGAATCCTGACGGGTTACACTGAAACATTATACAAGATGCTGTCTCAGCTCTCAGGTACATGACAGGAGATCATGCTAGTGATGCCCAAAATCTTTGTCTTTTGAACTGTGATGAGCATGTGACAGTGAAAAGCAACATCTAATTGTATGTAAAAAATTGATATGAAGTGTAAGTAAAACATTTTGAACTTCAAGCCAAACATTATACTTCCAAAATCCTGATGATAACTGGATTGAAATTTTATACATGCAAAATAGAGAGTAGGATGCTGTGTTATTGTATCTTTGAACCGTCCTTTGCATAATCACATGAGGAGTGTGCTTGGTGCAAAACCCATACTGCTAAAAAGATGAAAAATATGAAGCAGGAGTGTGAGCTTTTATCAACATGAAACTTTCATGAGTGTTTTGGCTTATTTTATCCACATGCTAGCTCAGAGTATATATGAGGAGCTTTTTCTGCATGCTGTAGGGAGTGCTGCTAGCTGGTGGCCATATATGCTCGCAGTATTGGGTATTTTTACCATTGTCACTATGTGGGCAGTTGTGGTGACCGAGGGTTGCAGGAAAATAAAGCTGCAATACTATGGCTTTAAACTTGCATCTTCTGCAAGGTAATACTGTAGTTCTCCAGAACTTTTATCCCTTTTTTTGATGGAACACAATGCAGATTACATAAATTAATTTTTATGTTCTTTTATCCTTTTCCCTATGTTATTTGAATTGCTTGGTTCTGGAGATGGATATTCTTGAGTGCACTGTATGGGAGCTAGAGGATGGTTAAATACAAGACCTATTGTTTTTACAAACACTACAGCTTAAGCAATTATGAAGAATATGTCTTTTTGCTCATGAATTAACTCAATTCAATTATGTCGGTAATGCTTATGTGACATTATTCTCTGTGTTATGAACAGAGATGATTCCCCAATTACTGAAGTGGAGCCTTACATCCCTTTCAACATTAATCCATCTGGAATGCAGCCTCTTCTCACCACGACTTACCTCTTGGCTGTTCCCAGTATTCTTGCTGGGTAACTTCATCTCAACCGATTTAGATATAGTTTCCTATTGACCTGTTCATTTTGAATATTAAGGATGAAAACTCATCCATTCTCTTAAACTTGCTGCTTCTCTTTTTATCAGATATGCTTTTGTCATGGAATTATAAGATTTTCAAGTTAGCATAGTGTTTGTGTGCTGACAACAGCATGAATATATTTTGTCATGGAATTATAAGATTTTCAAGTTAGCATAGTGCCTTTGTGCTAACAACAACATGGATATATTTTGTCATGGAATTATAAGATTTTCAAATTAGCATGGTGCCTTTGTGCTGACAACAGCATCGATATATTTGTCGTTTCTCACAAAATCTTGTGTTTGTAAGGGTTCTAACACAGCATTTGTGGCAGTATCCTTGGTTCACCTTTCTGGGAGCACGTTAAAGAGATATTGAACCCCGAAACTTCTATTGGTGCAGAGCCCTGGGTTTACTATTCAATTTATGCATTGTTTGTCTTTTTATTCAATATATTTGACATTGTAAGTTTCTACTCAATCCTTATTTGAATTATTATATCATACATGCTATGTGATGGAAACTTTTGCTATATTTGTTTGTTGTCTTGTGAACCTCTCATTTTATGCGTCAAAATTTCTTGTCTATATCATATCTGCAATTTCTTGTCTATATCATATCTGCAGAAAATGTGATTAATTTATTCAAGAAAACATGTCAAGCTAGATGGACCATTTTGACTCTAAATGCAGAAGTTCCTATTTAAGTTTGTTCTTTACATAGCACTTGCTATGATTTGTTGTTTCCTATTCATGCATGTCTCTGAATTGGAGATCCTACACAGGCCAACTTGCCAAAGGAGATTGCAGATTACTTGAACAAAATGGGAGCTAGGATCCCAAATGTGAAACCTGGGAAAGCAACCATTGAGTACCTCACAAAGATCCAGGCATCAACACGTTTCTGGGGTACACTTTTGCCTCTTCGAGTTATTTATTTAATGAATAACTATAATCTCGAGCCCAACCTTTTCCTTTTCTTTTTTCAAAAAAATTTTTGCCATTATTTTTGGAATGGGTGGATCCTGTAGGAGGTCTATTGTTGAGTGTATTGGCAACTACATCAACCATTCTTGATCATTACCTGCGTCGTATCAATGAGGGATTTGCAATTGGGTTTACATCAGTTCTAATTATCGTGAGTGCCAACTAACACCTTATGATTATGTATTATTCTTAGCTTCGTTATTTTAGACTGTTTGATGATGGAATTGCACCGTGGAGGCATGATAGAGAAACAAAAACTACTAAAGGATACTATCATTGTAAATAATTCATCAATTATGGTGCTTTGCACAACTTTCATATTTTTCACTTCTCCTAACGTGTCGCATTTATTGTTGGTCCAGGTGGGCTCTATTATTGAACTAAGGAGATCTTATCAAGCATATAATGTTATGCCAAGTTTGAGCAAAGCTCTAAGGCGGTATGGTGTGTAGCATGACGATGCTGCAATCACCTTTTCAGGTGATAATAAATTAGCCCATAAAAGGGAATCCCGCCTCATGTAAAGATTGCTGGTTCGTGATGAATAAATTTTTTTCCTGTGGTGCAGAGATTCTTCAAATGGCAACTGTTGATTGGTATTCCTTCTCGCAACACCTCGAAGGATAAGCACCAGGAAGTGCAAACTTCAGTTGTGCAAAGTAAAAAGATGATGTCTTTTTATTACACATCAAATGATGGACGGGTGGACACAAAATATAATTCTACCTACCCATGGAAGGGAGGGCCTGGTTCATGTTGCTGCTTGAAGCTGATGCCTTAGTCGATGGCTGGATTGAGTGAACCTCCGACAACCTTGAAAAATGTCGTGCCATATACTGTATTCTGATATAAAATCCCAAACCTGAAGCCATGTAAGCTTGCACATAGTGAATTCAAAATTCAACTGCGTTTCTTTTTCTTGGATTTTCAAGAACAAAGATGTCCTAGACATGAGTGGGATTTAACGTCAATTCAAAACTTATGCTTATGGAAGCAGCTGTGACTTGTAAAATGTTTTCTTTTAAAACTAATTCCCAAATGCTAAAAAAAAATTTAGGTTTGATTTTTCCTTTTTCCTTTGAAAGATAAATTCAACATAATTTACGAAATTTCATCAACACCTTTTCGTCACTTTTCTAGTGAAATCTACCAGACCATGGATTTGGAAAGTAAGCTTCAGCAACTGGATTTCTCAGTGACTTGATCCAAGCCCAATAATAAAAGCCCATTACTTGCAGTGGCACTCGTCCCGCCCAAATATCTATTCAGAAAAGCCCGAAACATCTCTCAGTAAAAGCTAACGGTGATGGAAGGAAGCTCATCGGAGATGGGGTTTACACTTTACAGAGATCGAGACCACACTGACTCGATTGATAACTCGGTAATCTTCCATGTCGCTAAAAGCGTCATATTAGTTATGAAGCCGGATTTTTCAGGAGATTAGTCTTGAATTTGATACCTTGCAAACAGAATATGAAGAACTGGTATGTTATATTTGCTACCTAAATCTGATTCTGGATATTGTTATGATTATTTGTTCTATTCTTTGAAGCCTAAGAGTTGTTACTTATAGTAGATGGCAATTACGCACTTAATTGAAGGTATCTGTAGACGAAATCACCTGCGTGGGATTAGGAGACTGGAGAAATTGGTGAACACGGTGGATGGGCTCGAGAGTGCGTTGCAACTCATAATTAGCAAGGTTTTTGTCTTTGAGGAAGTAATTTCAGTGCTTGGAGCTAGTCCAACACGGCCCCAGCAGCATGTACATGAACTGTCATTTTTGTGTGGAAATGTTGTTGCAGGAAGAGATGGTGGTGGTTTATCCTGCTTGATCTCAAAGGGCGCTGGATCTGGTTCCTATCCAGGTAGCTGGTAAAGCTTATCCTGCCATTGTCAGCTAATCTGCTTTATTTCAAAGACACTGATGTTTTCTGTATTTGTTCTTCAGGACATTTTTGGATTAATCAAGATGCAGTGTAGCTGAGATCATGAAATCAGTGCTTCTCATCCTTTGTATTAGTGGGAGCACTGTTGTATTCATCCTCTGGCTTCCTTGTATCACGAGCAGCATGCATTAACATCAAATTATTGTATTGTTTGATTACTTTCTTGTTTTTTGGGCAGATTGTGCCTTCCAGAAAGCAAATTAAGTGTGGTTGCTCGCGATTACAGTTCTCGAAGCAGCAGCAGCTCCGGAAATTTTACAGAATCTGCTACAAAAGATGTAATCTGGTATGGGATCATGACTGTTGTTTTGGTATCATTGATAGTTTTTCTATTATCTGACCTTCTGAGCTTCAAGTTTATAGTAGATGATTGAAATATGTTCGACTCTGATGGTGAGAACACATAGCAGTTGAATAATTTTAAGAGCAGAAAATGAATTTCAAAATGTGTGATCCACCCCAAAATGAACAGTGGAGAGGTTTCGTTTTGCAAGCTTCATGGTCAAAAATGAGAAAGATGGGGGAGTATAATCCTGGATCATTTGGTCTGTGCCTTTTGCGATTCCAGAAAAAAAAGGGACCTTTATCATTTTTAATAACATTAATTATTTTATTTAATTTATTTTGTACATGATATTTTACAGCACAACACAATGAGAGCTCTTGCTTTCATGAACTGTGGAACACGGCAGCCCCTTTGGGAATTAGTAAGTCCACTCTTCGGGAAGAAATGTCTCTGGCGACGAATTCTCGTTATTTGATACGGCACTGCATTGTGCCGTTGCATCCTTGCTATTTTTATTCTTCAAGGATTTGCAGTCTCTGCCTTCCGATTTATTCTTAGCATCTGGCAATAAGATAAATTATTGGCTGCAAATCTATCATAAATTAAGCCAAGAGGAGATTAACAAGCCTAACCTTGCCGGCGTGATATGTGCAAGCCTATTTCATGCACGTTGAGATTAAGAGCTTGAATGACACGTGCAGGAAGGAGAACACGAGCGCAAGCTGCACGATCATGAAAGACACCAAATCGGTACGGAACTGATATTTTCAGTGCTCTTCATTTTAGCAGGATCATCGATGATTTTGGTTTACATGTAATGCCTGCCTGCCCTCGTTATTTCCATAATTTTTTGATGTGGTTCAGTTAACTTCACTGTTAGAAATGATTGTGTGAAAAGTGCATGGACATATATGGTCGTGGATCAGACACTGGCACCATTCCATCGAAGATTCAATACGATGCCGTACCTGGCTTCTTCGTGGATTGCATGTCGGTGCCTGCCCCCTGTGGAAGAAAAACTCCAGTCCCCGATGACTTTTTACCGGAATCTAGAAAAACGGCCTGCATTCCAGGCCCCCCTGATGCCCAAGTAGTGGCGTATTTTGCTCTACAACCCGTTCCCGGACTGGATTTCGTGCGCTGATATCACATAAGCACAGTGCTTAGAAACTTTCACTACCGAGTCCATAAAAAAAAAAATTGTAACTCATCATCTCTCTATTGCTTGTATTATTGAAAAATATTATGATTGTTGTCAGATACAAACTTGGATTGCGAACGGAAAGAAAGAAGAACTACAGCGAAATCACTCAAGAGATTCCCCTGCTGATCCTTGCAAATATTTCATCAGAATCGGTGCAACAAAATCATTTAGGTCTGGATATTGCATGATCAGTGCTCATTTCGTCTTTAGCCGTCATTCTATAGAAAACGTAAAGTGTTTTATGATTAATATTTTCTTCTCCTTTTAGCGGTTAAAAATCCTTCAAGACGTGCTTTTTTATTTTCTAAACGCGTGATCAATTATTCAAATTCCTAAAAAAAATCTGTAAATATACGATCCAGTGTATAAATTAATGGAATGCAGCTCCATCCGCAGGATTAAATAAAATTGGATGTTGCTTTGAGAAAACTTTCTACAAATCACGTAACTGTTCCAAATATGACAAGAGGTTTTTGGCATTATTGTCACTTTACCTCATCTTTCGTACAGCGTTTTACTTTCAAGCAATGACTTCAAGTCCTGTATCCAACTTTATATTAATGGCATGTCCCATCTCTGCTATAGCTTGCATGCACGTGTCCAAGAAAGGATACATCATCATCAACATTACGTCTATATTCCACCTATCCTCTCCATCTTATATTTCTTTTCTTTTTTTCCTTCTCATCCTGATTTATCTTATTTAACAGCGAAATATCATGTTTTTTAATTGTTACTATAAAAATTCTCGTGTTATTTCATCATTTTTTTTGTTATTTAAAATGAATAGATTGTTATTTTATATATATAAAAAAAACTATTATTCTAGATACACAGTGTTATTTCATCAAAAAAAAATTAAACCATGTTACTTGAATAATTTTTCCAAAACCAGTTTTAATAAACGAAAATACCTAAAAACAAATTTGGAAGAAGTTGAAGCTACAACAAAGCAGTGTCTTGTCGTACCTGTGGATGCTGGTGCAGAGGCAATCTAGGAAGACTGCGATCTTGATGGCGGTGATGCGGTTGTTGCCTCACATATTCCTAAAATAAAACATGGCTCTGAAAGTTTCAGAACTAGAACCAAAAAGACAGACAAGAAATAAAACCAGAAGTACTAGAACTTGTGATTCATTGGAATGTTTTTCGTCTGGAAGGTTAATCAATACAGAAATATCCATATATACATATATATATATACCTTGGAGTCCCATAAAGCCTCGTGATCTAGAACGTGAGAAGGCAGCCATGAAATTGCTTCTTCCAACACAACCTCCTCGTCTTCAACACCAGCCATTGAACGCAGAAAGTTTGACAGATAGTAGGGAGGAGGAAGGGAAGGGAAGGGAGGCTTCAGGCTTTGGCTTGGCCTGTTATTTCAATTTCTTTCTTCCTCTGGAGTAGAGAGGTGGAGGCCGCTTTTAAGCTCCAACTTCCGACCTGCAACATAGCTAGATCATTACGTGGAAAGTGGGGGTGATAAAAAACAAAATAGATTGTGGGACCTTTAGACCAGATAATAATCACTCTCTTCTCCAACGCTTGCAAAACATCCTCCAAGCCAAGGGATTCTCACGAAACGAAGACGTTTTTGGCTTGCTGTAATGGGTACTGTTCCAGTAAGCGCCTTCCAATTGCTTTAACCGACGCTTAATTTCATGCTAGATTTAGATGCTGTCCATGCTCCAGCTGAAATTCGTAGCAGAAAACCTTTTTTTTTATGGTCCAGTGAACTTTTTTTATCCCAAATGTAGCAATCAGCATGTCGCAGCTGGTGTTGTTGTTCTACTCATAGTTGTTAATTTCGTTCCGTTCTGTTCTAAAAACCGAGACAAAACGGCGTTGTTTTCATCTCGGTTTTAATTCCGGTCCGTTCCGGCCAAATTCCGGCAGGAACGCCTCGGTTCTGTTCCGGGCGTGCCGTTCCGGGTTCAAAATCATTTTTTTTTTATTTTTTAAAAATTATTTTTGACATCTATACATCAAAATAATTTAAAAACACCAAAATATTTTAAATAAAAAAGAATTCAAATTTTAATTATGCTTGCTAAATTAATATTTTATTTTTTTCATATATATATATATATAATTAATTATATATGAATAGTGTGACACCGAAACGGCATGCTGGAACACTCTAAAACTGAAAAATTATATTCTAATTGAAAAACCAAAACTACGATCAAAACCGTATTGACAACTATTCCAGTCCCCGAAAATCCAGCATCTTGAATTGTTAGTTTGGTCCAAGGAGTGATCGAGAGAGGAATACGTGTCAAAAAAAGAAACGATGAACCTTTTATTCAAGGTTTTGACTTGGAAGACGTGGACTTCTAATGCTTCGATAAGCCGATTACATGGGAGTGGTAATCTATGTTGGTGAACCACTTGTTCTTCTCAAGTTGTCTTGGAGTAGTAGCTGTATGACGTCTCCGACAAAACTTTATTTTTTTCCGATGACTGTTTTCTTCGTGGCCAAATCTGCTTTTCTATCTCTCAAACCAGACTGTTTCTCTTATTTATTTATTTATGCTTTCAGCTGACGGCGGCGATATAATTAGAATTCAAAACCCATTCCTCGACAGTGTGAGCCGGTGCCTGTTAGTTGGACTGAAATGTCCAAAATTAAACATGTTATCTTAATATGTGGCTAAGCTACCTTTGCTACTTTTGGCATTGCATAAAAAAATGTCTTTTCTCCCAGTTTATAGTTTGCAGAGTAGTCGTCGGACGCGAGGAATACTATATAAGTTTATAAGATTATACGTGCACTACCATATAAAGGAGAACACGACATCAAATCAAATCCGGTGTAAAAATAAACGGACATGTTTGGTCACCATAGGACACTATACTGCCACCTAGAAGGCATAAATGGAAGAAAACTTTTGACGCATCCACTCGGCATACCTGCAGCTTTTTTATTTTAAAAAGAATAAAATGAATGTATAAATACTTTTATACCCCAAAGTTAATTCTTCAATTTTTTCATTTGTGAGGGTACATTCACGGTTTCATTATGCATCAAACGGTAAAAAATCGACCATACCCTCCCCCGGCAAAACAATATTTTATTTTATCCAAGAGTATAACAGTTATTTTATTGTTCATTGACAAACCAAAAATATCCTTACCCCCACTTAACACTGTTTTGTCTGACAGTAGATGTAAAACCGCAGTTTTACTATGCAAAAATGATAAAAAACACAAATATCCCAAACAATCAGAAAATACCAACATGTCCTGTGAAAAAAATCAAAAATACCCCTAAGTCCAAGAATTATAATTATTTTAAACATACTAAGAGGTAGAATTGAAATTATACTGTTACAATCCTCAATAATATATATGTCTATTGCTACAATATTTATCTCATATGTTATAACTCTTTATTCAATATATATGCACCGACAACTATATTTTCAGAAGAGAATGATGACTTCCTATTAGGATATTACCACAGATATTACCATATAATTGACAAACACAATCATAAACAAGTCATTTAGACAAACGACATCACCGACAATATCAATCCACATTACAGAAAATAAAAAAAATTAAAAGGTCAAGACTTTTAATGACTTGTTTATGACTTATTTTGAATTTGTGATGAAATAAATATGACTTATTTAAAAGACATGTTTTATATTTATTCAAATTTATTTTTGAGTTGATTTTTTTACTAAATATATAGAAATATGAATTTATGTAGATAATTGATGAAGAAACTGACATGATTGCAAAGTCAATAATAAAAAAACAATGAGTGAATAGTGTCTTCCGCTCCACTCTTTTCCCCTGCTTCTCCGCTTACAAGTTACAACAACCTTCTCCGCCAATGATGGGTACGAGAACTGCTGCGTGGCAGGTGCATGCAAAGGTTCCCCGTCGTAAGTACCTCCCCGACATTTTCAACCCCTGCTCCTCTGCTTACAATTGATTGGGCCCAAACAATAAGCCCAAGAAAACAAAGCGAGTCCTGATTTTAACATGCGCCCAAAATGATTGAAAGGTATAATGATAAAATAAACTTATTCTTTGAACTTTATTTTTTTAATTTAATTATTTTAAATTATTTCTTAATGAAAAATAAACCTTTTTATTTAAGCTCTATTAATATTTTTTAAAACCAAAAATTTTTAAAATGCCTATTGTGTTTCTATAATATTATTTTTAGCTAAAATAATTTATAATATTTAAATCAAATAGAAAAATAACTTCAATTTTTATCGGAATTTAGAAAATATCCGGTCCTTCATAAATCTCTAGCTATTTTATTGTGATGCAATGTATTTTTTTTTAATTTTCTAATTTTTAATATTAACACATTAATATTATTAAAAAAACACTAAAAAATATTAATTTAATATATATTTTTAAAATAAATGAACTTTTAAAAGTCATTAAAAAGGAAACCTACAGCCTCCCAAACGGCTCGTGTCGAAGCATAAAATGAATTACAAAAATTAGTGAATATAAATTACAAATTCTCAAATCTTATTACTCTTTTCTTTATTGTTTCTTTTTTTTCGATTCCCTCGTTCTCCATTGGCTCTCTTTTTTTTTTTATTCTATGATTCAAAGGTGGAATTCTGCGGCCACCGGCGGGAAGACAGGCGTGCGAGTTGTAGTCGTCGGAGACCGTGGAACAGGAAAATCGAGTTTGATGGCTGCAGCATCCACCGAATCTTTCCAGGAAAACGCATCTCCGTAGCTTCCACCGGTCGCGTTCCTATCACCATCATCGACACTCCTGCCAGGTAAGCATTTCTGTATTTTATACACATATACGCATTGTATACGTACTCTGAATGTTATATAAAAGCTAGCTTGATGGTTTGGTAAAGCTTGAAGAGTAGAGGAAAGCTAACTGAAGATTGAAGTAAGCTGATATGATCATATTAACTTACGCGTGTGATTTTCCGTTGACGCTGACTCGTTCCAGTAGTTTTTGGCACGGGGAATTTCGTAGATTAGAGGCATTTTCTTTCTCTCTTTCTTTTGTACAATTTTGAAAATTTGATGTGGTGATGTGTGTGTGCATACATATATAGAGTTGATTTCCTATGAATTTCCGACACACATATTTGCTACCTGCGTTTGAATTGGAAGCAATGACTTCTTTCTATCTTTCTCCAATCTGCTTCTTTTCGAGTTTACCAGGATCTTGCAAATGGCTCTATTGAGGTTTCTTCTGTTTATACAGTACTTTTTGTAATTGTGTTGTTCATTTCTATATTGCAGTCCGTGGTGTGAGGCTCCTTACAAGGATGCTACAGAGAGAGCCACACTGGGAAATTTGACTCTCGATGGGTTTCTATCCGAGGCTAGCTGTGCTACTACTTTTTCTTTAGTTCTTGCTGATTCTCGGTGGCTTCATCACATTCCAACATGTTAAACCGTGTGACAACAGCATTTTCAGGGCCACCTACAATTTACTTTCTCGCGCATGTCCTGTTTCTATTTCTTTCGTTGTGTTGGTGGTGGTGAAGATACAGTACGCTGGGACATCAAACATCAGGCTTCTGAAAAGTCCTAAACATAGACTGGTTATGCATATGCTTGGGGGCTCACACAAGATGATACTTAATGAAACCATATTGATGATATGCTTATAACTTGATAGAAAAACTTGGTGCCGATATTCTGTGAAAGTTGAAAGGTGCTTATTCAAAAGAAGCTGTTATTTTGGCGATTTTATTGTGATGAAAGCTTTGCTGGTGCTTCTCCAGTTTGTGTGGGAGAAGTAGGCCTGTCTTTTTTAAGTTGCATTAGAGTTGTTTTGGTATAATTGTTCACCACCTTCATTGATTCCTTAAAATAAAAAAAATCATCCATCTTTTTTCTCCTTTTCTTTATCATTTGTGTGTTTTTATAAAATAACATCCTCACCTGGCTTCAAAATGGAAGACTTATTATAAATATTTGCCTGCATCCATTTTATACCTGATAACTCTATAGTCTCTGCTACATTTAATCTTATTGAGCTACCTTTCAAATTTATTTCTATGAAAATTTGCTCGCAGTGGGCTCTTATGACCATTCAGGATCCATGAGCTAGTATGTGTAATTTTCTGTACATTGGATATGGAGGAAATCCTGCTTCAGCACCTCATGTTACTTGAAGAGAGCTGTTGATCGTAAGAAGCAACAGATGGAAATAAATGTTTTGCACTCTTACTTCTTAGCCCTCCAAATCCTGGAAAGTCCACACCATTGAATTCATTCTTGGGAAGGTATTGTCTCATACCTATCATCATAGCCTTTGTAGCAATATGCTCTGGATAGTTTCATCTGTTACATCCCCGAGTCATCCTAGGAGAACCTAGTGTTGTTTCCACTAACCAGTAGTAATTTTATGCTGCCAATTCCAACCACAGGCCTTCTCAGAAAATCATGATTTGACAGCCGGTGAGCATTATGCAGTGAATGTTGTTGACCAGCTTGGGGTACGTACAGTCGCTGCTCTGCTGGGTGGTAGCTCTATAGAATATCATTCTAAACAGGCTCTTTTTCAAAACTCGAATGCAAATTATGTTTCAATGTGTTTATATCATCTGATATCTGGGAGGACGTGCTGGGTCATTTTCATCAATTTGTCTTAGACTTGAGCTGCATGGTCCTCTTTTTCATGCAGTTGTCCTTTTCAGAGCGATAAGGAGACTCTTATTTTGCGAGATACCTGAAGATAGTGAAAAAAATGCTATCCAATAAATAATCTCCGGCATCCTTTGATGTTGCTGTGTTTGTTTATGACAGGTAAGTTTGACTCCTTGCATGTATTGGTAGTCAAGTAGCCAGTCTATGATCTCATTTATCACCATATATTGTCTATCACAATTATATGGACTTTGATCGGTTCATGTTATCTTCTTCTTACAAAATTCCTTAACTATTGTCTTTGTTCTATGCTATGCAAACCCGTGTGCCATGCCTCTGAGTATGCCTGTGCACATACCTTTCAAGTGTTTGAATGGCGTTTGATTATTCTCTGAAGGAGTAGATATATACTATTGGAATTCGTTTCTCCTTTGCACTTGTTAAATTTATGTATATCATGGCATGGCAAATGATTCCTGTTTCCCCCAAGGATGAATATTCATGGAAAAGGTCAAGTGAACTTCTTGTAGAGGTTGCTAGGCACGGAGAGGAAAGTGGCCATGGGGTGCCTAGTCTCATTGGATGACTTGGGTGCGCATCTAATGAGCATGCAAAATTCAGTGAGGTTATACTTTTGTCATTGAAACCTCATCTTTGCATACTCAGTTTCTGAAATTTGATACCAAAATATAAAATTTTGTATCTTTGCAAACATATTGCCCATCCCTTTTATCATTTTCAAGATATGCTTGTGGTGATAGTTGGGAATAGGGACTTCTATTCCCATCAGATCAAAGCTTGGAGATGTGAATAATGTATTCTGTACGACTTTAAGTGCAGATGAATACCCTCATCTGATCACTCTCTTCTGTTTACGTCAAGTTTTGCCTCCCATACTCACCCGAGAAAGAAAAAAAACTCTACTCGGATGCATGAACACTAATTTCATGGTTTACACTATTTTTTTTCTAGTTAGCATCTATATGATCTGACCAATCAACGGCTGCTATATTGCTGGCTTCGAAGGAAGGTTTTCGCAATTGTCTCATGATTTGAACCCGTGGATATAAAACATCTACAATTCTCTCAATCACACTACGATCTCCTTGTAATTCATGCTCTGATTTTTTCCTATTTATAGTTTGGTGAGCCACAAGCATTTTCTCGTTGCGAGGATTACGGCATTGTCTTTGTTGAGGTACTACCGATTATGGACACTCTCATCTTCGGTATGATCACCTAATGAACATAAATTGAATCCAAAAGCTCTAAAATCAGCCCATTCATGCGCTCTCCCCCTATGGATGCCTTAAGAGCATAGCTGTCTTACCCTATCCTGTGACCCGGCCAGTCTTGGGTTAATGGTTCAACCATGCAGGTGGTGGGATTTAATTGCATAAGATAGTATAAAATAATAATAATTAAAATCCATTTCAATTTTTTTCTTAAATTAAAAAAGAAAGAAAGAATATTTGTACGAGACGGTCGATTTGCTAAATAAAAATTATATTGAAAGTAATAGAAAGGTAAATTATATAAGATAAACATTTTAAAGTTATAAATTTGGTTCCTTCTTGTTTAACGAGCTAAATTGATAAACTTTCATTTGAACTTCAATTAGTTCAAACTATATATTAGGCAAATGAGAGGTTGTAAAATGTTTTTTGAAGTAGAAAACAAAATAAACTCAAGGTATGTGAAATGTTTTTTTCTTCTTCAAATTTTCATGTGAAACAAACATTAAAAATAAGTACATAAAAATATTTTCCAGTTATTTTTTAAATATTTAGAAAAATATTATAACCTCATAAAATAGATTTTTTTTTGTTTAATACTACCAGCTATTATTATTATTGTTATTATTATTATTATTATTATTATTGCAATTACTATCATAAATTATATTATCATAACTACATCAACCACCATTATTTTATCTCAAACATTATAATTTTTCTTATCATATTACTATCATTGAAAAATCATTTATTTTATATATAAAATATATTTTTATTATGTCCAAACCTTAAAAAATTATTCATTTTAAGGGAAATATTGTTTTTCATAAAAAAAAAAGAGGAACCTAAGATGTCAATTAAAAATAATTTTTTTAATATTATCTCAATTAAAATGGAACTCTAAACATTGATATGTTTCGGTTTCTCAACCAATATGTTTTTTTATAGCATTGTTGTTTCTATTAGCGAAGGTGAAGAACCACCGCTTGCCATTATCACTATCAAGATCGACGACTAGTCGATAATAAATCCTGAAAATTTTAACCATGGGCTTGAACCTAATGATTTTGTGGAATTTTTCAAATGAGTACATGATTGTCCATCGTTTAAGATGCAGCTGGCTTGGACCTAATTGGTAATGGTTGAACACTTCCATTACAAATTCTCAAAGAGAGAAGGAATATCCATTATTTGCCGACGTGGGATGTGCTTTATCTACGAGGAAAGCAATAGAGTGGCAGATGTAAGGTTTTCTTGGTGTACTTACAGTATTATAATTAATTAAAAATATTACATAGATCCTCTTGTTTTTTTTTTTTTTTTGTTGGTGTTGAAAGAGACGGTCTCTTATACACCTTGCTCGTCTCTTATTAGTATCAAAATTAGTTTCTTACGATTTCATCATTCAAACCATACAAATTTAAGATAATTGATTTCGCAAAAAAGAAAAGAAAAATCGCAGATTGACTGTTCGTTATTGTTATTAAAATTAAATGCATGGCGTCCAAACAAGAACTTGAAATCACAATTCAAACGAACCACTTGTTTCAGGGACACTTGAATTTCAAAAGAAGCTTGATTTTCAAATTTGAAAGAATTGGTGTTGGCTACAAGGTCTGATGGCTGCAGCCTGGAGGCATGGGCGAACTAGCCATGGGACCGACCAACGGCTTTTTTTTCTCTTCTTCAATAGAAATGGATCGACAGGCCCTTTCACTAACGATCGGATGTTCTTTATTTGATGCGGCGAACGCGGTGGCTGCCACCCTGATGACAGCACCTAGCTAGATGACAGCGGAAATTATCTGTCACCGCTGCCATTGATTGAACACCTTGTTAGCATCATTCATGGTATATTCATGCCGTAGCCACTTAGAATCACATGGTGCAGATTCATGCAGATACGGATCTTCAAAACATATTTTTCTTCGATTATATGAATACTAGCAGGGAAAGTCGGGTTTTGATGAGAAAAAGAAAGCAGAGCTATGACCAGCTAGGGTGAAAGAGATCTCCTTTAAGAGATCATGCGATGAAACTAATGAGCGTCTCGTGAGAATGAGAACCTGGTGATGTGAAAGGGTTGGATTCTTGGAGATCAAGATGACCAGGAAAGAGTAAAAAGAAGATCTCGCTTTTCATTCATGTGATCCATCGCTCCCAAGAACAACATGGATCCCACAATCTTCGCCCATGTCTCAGTGTATGACTGTTTGTAAATGTGTTAAAGCTTGTTTTTAATATAGTAATCTTTTTTATTTTTTAAAAAATATTTTTGACATTAAAACCATAATAAAAAACCCAAGAAAAATCAATTTCAAGTAAAAATAAATAGATATTTTTTTTAAGTGAAAAAATACTTTTGAAATATATTCTCAGACATGCTATATATTTAGGTTGAAGACATGTTTTGACTGTTTTCTCATGCGTGGCAAATATATTTGTCTTCACATTTCAAGAGACAGGAGCATATGCATTTAATCATAGACTATATATAGGCACTTTGGATTAACAGATATTTTGTTTACTTCCCGGAATTCAAGCAAGTGCCGGACAGATTCCTAGAGACAGACTGTTGGTTAACGTTTATGCAAAATCATTACTTCCGACTTATGTCGTTTGGTAATATATATTCCTAGAGACTAAACAGATTCTTGAATGTTCCTGGAAAAACTGAGTTCACGATGCAAGACTTTCGTCTTAAATAGTTTTATAATTTAATTTTTATATAGTTATCACAATCTTATATGATCCAACATGTGGATTGATATATTATCTTGGCTTGTTCCGAATCAATACAAGATGATTCTATCTCAATTTTTTTTAAATCGATCAGGCAACCCCATGTTAATAATTCTAAAATTGATTTATTGATTCCCATTTTAGTAGATCTATTGAGATGAACATGCAATGTATCTTGTAATTTAAAGCAAGCCGCTCTTATTGTATTAGTTAATTAATTAATTACTGAGATCCAATGTAACTACCATCCAATCAAACTGTTCTAATTCATGTCAACCCCTGAAATGATTAACTAGGTTAGCCAACTCTTAACATAAACTGCATCCAAAAGGTTTTTTTTTAGCGTACCCAAAAGTTTGAACCATAGAGACAAGTAACCCTAATACTAGGATGCTAATTGCTAAGCGGGTGGGAAACATGGAACGGCTTGGATCCCCCACCATAATTGAAATTTGGCCCTAATTTTCATAAAACCTACGTTGTGATAGTGGCCCCACAACAAATGATCTATGGGAAGACATTCCCTTTTCTTTTTTTTTTCTTTTTTTTTGGGGCGGGTGGGGGGCAGTATGCGTGAGTTTCTGTACCGAAGTTTAGGGTTTTCAATAAACAGAAATGGGGGAGTAAGATATGGTTAGAGTGAGAGATGACAAGGAATCTCAGGAGAACCGAAAGACAAGACAAGACAAGGCTAGATTGGAGAATCTTTCAAGGTTTGTGAATTGTGGGCCCTGCTTCGATACTTTCATGGATCCTCTGCAACCCCTAACCTGTCAGCCATCACAGAAAAAGCCCACAATTCGGTCCAATTTGCAGTACCTTGTAGCTGCAAGGGCTGTAATATTCACTCAATTATTATCCATGAAATATCGCTAATAATCTACACGCGCCTCCAGGATCGTGTATCACACTCCAAATCAGGCATGTTCCACGCAGATTGTTTCCTTTAATTCCTAGATTTTAATTTTACTGTAGACACTGTATTATAATGTAAATATTTTTATATTTTAAAATATATTAATTTAATATTATTATTTTTTTATATATAACACTGAATAAATATTTTAAAAAATTATTTTCTTATAAAAATACTTTCTAACCACAAAAACAAAAACAAAAACAAAAGCAAATAGTGTTATTCCTCCAACTCCCCTCCCTTTCTTTTCTTTTCTTTTCTTTTAAGCAAGCGGTTATTTCCATGTAAATTAGAGATTCTAGCCCGTCACCTTTTCTATGATGCGTTCTAGTATGATCTTACAAAGCCTTCTCAAATATTTTCAAATTGGATATAATCTGACATATTAATTAGAAATTTTACCTTTTATTGAAATTCAAAAGGTTAACTCTTACGATGAATCTCAACTTATATAAAATAAAGAAATAATTTTAATTTTAAGTTACTGGGCAAAAATATGTATGATGATTATATGGTTGTGAGTTTGATTGTTTTTTGTTTTTTAATACTGTTAATTTGGATACTGTTTCCATTTTGTTGTAATTGTGCGAAGAGGGAAAAAAGTTTGGAATTTGTTGTTTGTGCCCTAATTCTCATTGTCTTTCAAAAAAAAATTGAATTTTTTTTTATCTTTTACAATAAATTTGATTTTTTTGGTGTTTTTATATCATTTTTATGTGTTGATGTCAAAAATAATATTTAAAAAATAAAAAATATACATATCATTTTAATATATTTCTAAACAATTTTTTTTCAAAAACAACCTCAACTATACTCCTAAATAAATAACATAGAAAATGTGATTTTTCTCCATATAAAAAAATATTCCGAGTATTTCTTTTTTTATAAACCTAAATTTATACCATTTCTTTTAATTAATTTAATAACTCTTTTTTTTCATGAAGAAGTTTAATGGTTCAGATAAATCTTCTCTCAAACCTGGAACATGAATCGTAATTAAATAAAAATAAAAACATTGCTGCCCTAAAATTAAAAAAAAAAAAAAAACTCCAAAACATTTCTTCGGATACAATTCATAATAATTACCGTTGATTAAGTAATGCACCCCACAGACATGTTGAAACCTTGAAATATTTAAGCTTCGCCATGCATGGTCAATAATTAAGATTCCAAAGGACAATGTATAACGTGTTTTAAAATGTAACGTTGAAAAGATACGCCCCAACGAATCCTGCGAAACGATCATGTCCACTACACTAGACTGTTTTTTATTTTATTTTTATAAAAGCTATATTCATTTTGTGATTTTAATATACTAATGTAAAAAATATTATTTTGATTTATTTTTAATTAAAATTATTTTTTTATATATACCCACCTAATATATATTTTTTATAATAAATTAATGCAAAACTCTAAAGAATTATTTGTTTGCTTTGCTGTCCTTATTTTCTTTCCTTACCTTCAAAATGATCATGATTGCAAATGTTCCCCATTTCTTTCTATATTTTTCTTATTTATATTGAGAAGGGGGACAAAACTTTAAAGAATTCTCAGCTTCTCATAATTGTTTGGCGAGTTTTGAAAACTTTTTAAAAAAAGTCTCGACTCATGGTTCGAAAACTCTTACAAAATAAGTTCCATGTACAAGATACGATAGCTTTTACTACTTAAATTAGCAAACATGCAAGCGAGATGCAATGTATAGAAAAGGAAAAGGAAATGTTAGAGATTTCCTTATTGTTGAGTGGTGTGGAAGTAGTAAAAAAAGGATCGAGCTGGATAGCATAACTAAACCTATTATAGCAAAGTCAAGATGTGTAGACTTGAGGTATACCCTCATGCCTGGGCTCGTAAGTTTTTTATGAGGTGAATTACCTATCATTTTTAAAAAATAAAAATAAAATAAATACAAGATGTTCTTTGATCATCAACTCAGACTCACACACTAACCAATTAAGCTACGCAACAAAGATTTTATTAATTGATAAATCAAAACATATTAACATGTTTTTTTTTGTGTGATTAAGAGTATAAAATAAGTTATTGGCCTTGGCAAAGCTTGAACTCGCAACCTCCCACTTATTTATCACGCGTTAACCACTTGGATATTCAATCAAAATTATGATAGTCTCGATCCTCACTAATAATCCAGATCGATCAATTGATTAATAAGAAATCAGAAACTGGATTAGATTGATGACATGGGCGTGCTCCAAAAACTATAAAGTGTTCTATATTTATCAGATACACGTATATATTTGTGGAGAGCAATCTACTTCGGCAAGTAGGATCACTTCTTAGAAATGGATAACACTACTAGAATACCACAAAAGAAAAGAAAAAATGGTGAGGGAGACAGCATACAACCTATCCAAGGTTGGGTGGACAGAGTGGTGGGGTTTGAATTCTATTGGTAATTTCTCATTTTTGTTGCCCATGACATCGAAAAATAATTTTCATTTTCAATATTTCTATGAAAACTTATTGTTAAGAAATCATCTCATTTAAAAGTTTAAGTTGTTAAGTAAGGTCCCAGAATATAATTTATATTATCTTCTAACACGCACTCTCGAGTGAAAGATTTTTGGACTTGAAACTTTTACAGAACCATATTATTTTGTGCATGATTTTTATCAAATAAAATGAGTTTGGTGAGATTCGAACTCATGTCAATAACGCTCTGATATTATATTAAGGAATCATCTTACATAAGAATTTAAGTTGTTAAATGAAACCCCAAAATATAATTTATATTATTATTTTACACTTATCACTAAATCATACGTGCATTTCATTAGTATCATGTACAATATAGCTAGTCAGTGGTCACATTCCCTCCCCAGCCAATGAACTTCATCTCTTTCCTAAGTTTCTGGACTCTATCACACACACGCGCACACTCTTCCTCTCCCTCCCCCTGAATTAAAAAAAAAAAGAAAAGTGGAGAGGGGAGTCAACCACTAATACATACTCATAATGAAGTCAACAAGAAAAAAACTACAAAAAGTTTCAATTTTCGATTCAAATTAATGAAAGACTACCTCCACCACCATGTACTACGCTTCTCGAAACTTCAAAAGGCATGTAAGACGTGTAAACTAGTTTAAGTATTTCATTATTACTATTATTTTGAATTCAAATTTAATAAATAATAAATTTAGTTCATTTCTTTACGTTATTATTAAAAACTTTGTAAGAAAAAAGAGGTGCTTGAATGCAGCAATACTTCAAGAGTGTGTGTCTGCGTGTCCCTGATCTGGTGCGAGAGTTTTCTCGCAATATATTAGAGCTCGTACAAAAATACCTGGATCACTAATAAAGAAAATTAAAAGTGGTTTTCTCGTACCAACTTGCATGAGTCCCATTATGTGATGTTGGCCCACTGGTGAGAAGCAAGAAATGGTGCTTCACAGATTCGAAAACTTTCTTCAAAGTCAACGCACTTTCCAAGTCCAATTTTAGTAGAAATAATATATATATATAAGTATATCCACTTTCGTTTAGTGGAAATTTTAATATCCCCCAACAGTTGTATGTACTGCTTTCACTTCAATCCATGAACGAAGCACCCTGCTGCCGTTAATGCTACAAAAACCCACGTCAAGATCAACATTGTTATTTTCATCAATTGATTGTATTCGATTCACATATTTTTCTTATTAAAAATATCTGGAAAATATTACACATTAACTCTCATTCCGCATACTAAAAGATTCATTACTTAACCAGCAGGGTTTGTCCCAGCGGTAGTTGAAGGGCGCCTCTCTTCAAGGGATCATGATTCGAGTATCCCAGCGATATCTAGAGGATGTCCCCCTTCATGACACTCTAGTTCGATCCCTGCCTGGTACGCCTGTCATCCCTGCGGTGACGTACATGTTCCCTGGACTTGCAAGATGTTCAGTGGATCCAGGAATAATCGAGATGCGTGCAAGCTGGCCCGGACACCCCGTTAAAAAAAATCATTACTTATAAATGGACTTTGAGTTTTTTTAATGTGATCATGTTTGAAGTCTTTATTTTTCGCTGTACATTTATTTATTTCTATAAAAGCATCATGTTTTTCTCTCAAAACAACCGTCAACTTAACCATCGAATAGTCGCAGAATACAATACATCAAAGAAGAGTTTTTGTTGTACTGGACACCTAGCTCCAGCACCTTGATTAGAAAAAAAAAAAAAAACAAATATAATTATTATCATAACTAAAAAACCTACTCATTACACAGATTATAAATCTTGTCTCCAGAACAATTGCAGATAATTTTTTCAGAGAATTATTGAATTCAGCCAGTACAATGCCTCGTTGTAAAGCAGCGACGTGTGGTGTCGGCCGACCTAGCCGCATCACATAGAAGAACAATTGGAGCACGTGAAGTACTGAAACGAGGAGTCATGCACGCACATCTGGGCAGCACAAACAAACATATAATTGACTGATCAGCTAACTGGCATGAGCTAGCTGCCCGCAAGTGGCATAAAAACGATAGTGTTGTCTCCAATACATGAAACGGTGATAATTAGTGCAGTGAAATGCTTTTTTTCGATACTTGCTGAGTAAGGGGCGGGGGCGAAAAGGGACCGTATATATTCTGTGAACAAAAATCCAGGATATAAAAAGGTATATATGCTTCTTTGAACAAATTATATAAACCTTATATAATTACTTTATATTCTTTTATTTACTCAATTTAAGCTATGTTCACCAGCAATTTTCCGTTAATTTTGCTCTCTATTTCATACCTTCAAAAAGTCTTTCCCTGCTTTATTTCTTTTCAACCACGAAGATCGAGCTCGCCTCTTTCAACCACCATTACCCCTTCTCTCTGCCTCTAATTTTTCTCCACCACCATCATCACAAACAACCCACAAAACCAAACCTAAATACCCATTCGAGGGCTATGCAAGCCTTAAAATTGAGGGCAATACTGATATAGAACGAGATGTGGTGGGAATAAAAGATTGTTCTGGTAGTGATGCCTATGCTTATCTTTTATTGGGGAGAGAAGAGTGATTAAAAAAATAAAAAAGAGATTAATGGGCATTTTAAGAAAGCTATTAAGATAGTTTGACATCTTATTTACTTTTCTTATTATTAATAAGAAATAAAATCAGTTTTAACAATCAAAAACATTGTAAGTGGTTACAAACATGTTATTAAGTAAATTTTGTAGTGGAAACTCGTGAAGATGCTAGATGTAATTATAAAGTGCAACTGCGTCTAGATTATTGGTGGGTGGGAGTAGTTAAATTCTAATTGATTTTGATATGGAAGCATCTTTTGGGATATATACCTCATGTGATCACGAAAAAGAGTGGTGACATCCTCATTGCCCTGGAGATTTTTTCTTACCTTTTATGTTGCTAAATATTTTGTGCATGGCTTGAGATGGAGAGGGAATATATGTGCTTGCACACAATATCAGAAGGTTTTCGAAGCACATGTGCTTCTTTTATTGACAATTCTCCATTCCCTGGACTAACCACATCACCACCACCATGAAAAAACCCTAAACGAATGGATACCCAGACTCCACGATTGGACGATGGACAGCACTGCCTTCCTGCCCTCCTCTTTTAGGGAATGTTACCCTTTCTTTCCCGATCGCCTGGCCCATGTACTAGCCTTGTTTGCATGCCTGATATTTTGAAGTACTGCTGTAAATACGAGCGTACCTATGAAGCCGGTGTGTAAATTGGCGATACATACACAAAGTCACTTTTTAATCAACCATCTTATTTAAACATTTAAATTGTACTTTTTAATCAACCATATTATTTAAACATTTAAATTATTATATAAGGTCTCAGAATATAATTTATATTATTTTTAATGTATTTCCTCAGATGAAAGCACTATGAACTTAGAAACTTATACAAATTCATACTATTTTATTCTTGATTTTTATCAAATAAAATAAAAATAATGAGATTTGAACTTGTGACCACTAAATTATTTTAATTAAAAATTTAAATTATTAAATAAAATTATAAAATATAATTTATATTACTTTTTAATAACCGAGAAAAAGCAAGTAAGAGCACATGGAGGATCATGCGCGTGTTGACGTCAGGTGCATGTTGCTCTCTCTTTATCGGGTCCTAGTCGTCTTGACTCTTGATAGTTACCGGGCATTCATAATCTGTCCGTACACCTCAACTTGCATTCTGTTTACCGTTGGAGCATTCAAATTACAAGATATCAGCATTAGATTGAACATTTATTTAAAAAAAAACTAAAACGGTTACTAGTTTAATATAATATTATATAAAATAGTATTTCTCCAATTTGTCATTATGGCAATGGGAAATGACATTTTAACATGTTATTTTGTATTTTATATTAAAAATAAAAGGAGGGAAGTTTAAAGAAGAAGAAAATAGTTTAAAAAAAAAATACAAGAATGGCTTTTCATTCTGATTAGCATCCCTTTTAGCTATCTCGTTGGAGATAAAAAAAAAAATAGATTTTAGCAATATTGCTTTTATCTTATTATTTCTTTTTAAAAATATAATTGATAATTGAATTTTTATCTATACTGTTGGAGATGATAATAAAAAAAAGAAGTTAAATCTGGTCATTTTAGTAGTTATTGCTTATAGCTTTTCATGACTTTTCTAATATAAATGCTCTTATATATTTAATTGCAATAGTTTTATCTCTAAGTATGCATTAAAATAATATTTTCAGGTAAATGAATTAGAACCAGTTTCATGATTTGAAAATGATAATCAATTTATATAATGCCAAAGAAACATCAGACTGTGTGGTAAAGAAAGAGGCATGCTTGGTGAGGAGTGGGGACTGAGGAGGAAGATGAATTCCAACACAATTAACGATAATTGCTTCCATAAATCCAAGGGTTCAATGCCTAAACTTGTAATTAATCGATGATGAAAGGTGATTAAATACTAGCAGCGGTAGTGGTGGCGGCAGTAGTAGCTAGTAGAATATATAGTGAAGAAATCACTCATGAAACCAGGAGTGCTCTAAGTAGCCACCCAAAATGGCTCCCAATTAAGTAAGCTTTCGTTGCTACTCCCACTTTCCTTGCAACTGCGGCTAGCCAATTTCCCCATCCCCATTTCACCCCCAGAGTTTCCATTAATGCCCACCAACTCCTCTCCGCAAATATCATCTCCACCGTCAGCTTCATCGTCTCCACTTCGATCATCACCAGCACCGTCTTCTTGAACTGAAACTTCCTCGCCATACTCTGCCTCTGCCTCTTGCTCTTCATTGTCAAGGTTATTGGGAGAGCTGTCCTTCATCAAATGTAGCCGGAGCCGGCCATCGGTTCTCTCTGCATGTAAATGAACGTGGCAAGAAGAGACGGTTACTGCCTCCAGGACTAGCCTTCCACCCTCTCGGTGAGGCCTCACTCGAACAGTGTTGGAGCCTCTGATCGAGCTCAGAGGAGGTGGGAAGCTAAGGGTTCGTCTCGTTGTCCTTGTTTGGCGCAATTTTGGTGCTGCCCTAGTCTCATAATCCACGTTTTCTGGTGACAGGAAACCCGTCCCATCGCTACTTTCGCTCCCCTCGCTACCAGTTTCACTCCCCAAGCCCTCCGTACACATTTCTAAGCTCTTTTCGCTGAGCATAGAAGAAGAGCTCTTAAAATTCGGAGGGACATAGACTTTGTCGTTCTCTTCTGTGGCGGTTCGAGAGGTATTGTTGGCAATACACTGGAGGAAACTCCAGCCACCCGTGTCAGCATTTTCCATGTCACGGTCTGAGTTAGCGACAGAAGGCTTGCAAATTGTTGAAGAGCTAGAAGCGTTGGATTTGGATGGAGCCAATTTGAGCCTCAAAACACGTGGTTCGACGTGGTAGACCGGCTCTAGGCATGATTGGAGGCCTGGACAATAGCTTGAGGAGGACATTCTTCACAGCTGAAATGTGGAAGGTCGAAAACAGAGGGAATCAACGAGCTTGGACAGGGGAGGAACAGGGGAGGCTTCTTTTTTTTATTGAGATTGTAGGAGTTTGGAGGTTATGGGATCAAGGCAGTGAGATTGAGATCAAAGAGATGTTTTCAAACAGAGCTTGGTTTTGGTGGGATCGCAGTTGATCTTTGGGACTTGTGCAGCAAGAGAGAAAGAAGCAATTAAGACTTGGGAGTGAACGGTTAAGAGTAATGAAAGGGGGAGGCATGAATTTATAGGAGGAAGCGGAAAGCGTAGCACCACCAGAGTTTTTTTTTTTTTAAAAAAAAAGAGAGATTCCACATTAGTCAGAAAAATGGAATTAGCTTGCCTCACCATGGTTGAAATTCCTTTCCTTTCTTGATATTATAAAAATAATATCTTTTTATCTTTTTTATAAATCATCGAGTTAATGAAAATAATAATTATATAAGATCAACTCGTTATTGATCCAAATTCATAAAATAATGGATCCCATAATTATTTTTATGACATTTCTTATATAATTTACGGGCGTGTTAATAATAAACCGTACCTATGTAATTTTTATTTTTTTTAATTCTCGAGTTTTCAATCAAGAGTCATGTGAGTCGGTTAATTAAGTGACTGTTCTCGGTTTATCTAACCTAGAGTATTTGATATCGAATTCTTTGTATTAAAAGAAATAAATTTATCAATAGAAAAATACGTTGACAACAGTGTTAATATATAGGAAGTGAGTGGTTGGTAGTGGTAGTTTTTGTTTTTTAATGTGTTTTAAAATATATTTTATTAGAAAAATATAAAATTGATGTTATTTTTATTTATTTATTATAATTTTGATGTGTATATATTAATATATATATATATATATATATATTTATTTATTTATTTAAAAAAAAACGCATAACAACTTCTTATGCCCACTAGATTTATTCAACTTTATAGTCTACTACATGGTGCCGAACCAGTTGATAAATAAGTGTAAGACTCTATAATAAGGATAAAAAGAGTTGAAATCACGATTTTTTAATATTATTGTAACATAAAAGGGCAATATGTATATATACAAGAAGAATATTTGAAGTACTCCAAATTTTCTATTCCTCTCCGGGAAAAAAAATTATAAAAAAAAGAACATGACAGATGTCTGAAGTATAGATGTACCTTAAGAACTATTTGACTTGGAGAAAAAAAAACTACGTAGTGGGATTCTAGATGCTAATTGCTTTAAGGAAAATTCCTGGATTAGAGAATAATCATTAGGCTTTCCTTCGAAATTAGCGATTAAACAAAAAAAAAATGCACGACAGGCTTTCGTATTTTACAAGTAGGGATTCCTTTACTTTTCCAGTTCTACTTTGTGACTTCCTAATCATTTTATTTTATTAATATAAATATTCGACTTAACTTATGTATATCTAAATTAATTTCACGAGTCTTCAAGTTAATAATTATATAAATCTTTAATAATTATTATATTAATAACATAAGACTCGAACCTGAAACTCCGGGTAACAAATCACTTAGTATCAATCATGCACTATTGAAATAATTACTGGATAAAATAATCTCCTTCTTATTTTATTATGAGTTGATGACATCTTAGGGTCAAAACCTAGTTTAGTGTGTGTGGAGATTACCTGTAGAATTCAAAGCTAAGAACTGAATTTCAGGGCTGGCTAATTTGTCCCAATATAGCCACTAACTTTTGGTCACCCGCAACTTCGTTACTGTAGTTTTTATTTTATTTATGTAGGTCCCTCAATCAAAAAAAAAATCTTCAAAATCAGAGTGTAAAAGTTAAGGAGGTTTCAACATTTCTATAATTCTCTGCCTGCCACCCATGGGCTGCTGTTTCCTATATTTGATTAACATGACTATATATACTTCAGACTCTCACTGATACTTCTTATGCTTTTGAGTTTCTTTTTATCTGGAATATAGATTCGAATGAATAATACTTATATCTCTCTATGTTAAATTAGTTAAAACAATACAAAATAAATATGATCATCTATTTGATTTCACGTTTATTACAATTATTTCACCCAAATGCAATTCAGACATTTTGGAAGTACAAAAAATTGTTTTTTAAAATAATTTTTGCTTGTAATTATATTAAAATACTAATATTTTTTAGTTATTTTTTATATTAGTGTATCAAAATAATCTAAAAACACTAAAAAGTTAATTTAAAGAAAAAATATTTTTTTAATAAAAAGCCAAGTTCAGCCGCAATTCTAATCGAATACTCTGAATTGTTATCTTTGTTGTTGCTTTGTTATTTTAAAGCTATTTTATTTTCATATGAAAAACTAAATTTATTTTGTCTTTTTTATGTTTAAATATGTTAGTGAATCACATTTTCATTCAAGCATGGATTTGTTTAGATGGATTTCCCGAGAGCGAGCGAATAGATTTGCTGTCTTTGCAAAACAATCACGTGAGGGACCTTAATCAAAAAATGAAAAGTTAAGGGATGTAATATTCATTCCAAAATGTTTAGAGGGGCGTTCAGCCAAGTAACCAATTTCGCTTGACGCGGCCTTTTATTGTTCTTTTTCCTAGATATTATTTTTTACCTGGAAAAAAATAATTTGGTCCTAGCGAAATGTGGTCGCCGAAGCTACTATAAATCATGTTTGGCATTGCATTTCAATAATGTTTTTGAAAAAAAAATTATTTTTTACTTTAAATTATTTTTATTTTTTGTGTTTTTAGATCATTTTCACATGTTGATATCAAAAATAATTTTTTTAAATCTATAATTTTAATACATTATTCAATAAAAAATATTTTCAAAAACAACCTCAATTATAATTATAATTATAATTATAATTATAATAGTAAGCAATCGCATAATATGACTACAGGACGTGTCCTTGAAAACAAATGCAGAAAGGGTATATAGGAAAGTAATTTTCTCCCATACAAAAACAGTAAACCGAAATATGAAATTCGTTTAAGGTATTTTGCACGTCAAGTCCTTTTATCATGAAAGAATGCTTGCACCAGTCATGTAACCTTAAGCAGATATTAATAAATCCGCCATTAAAAATCAATGATAAACTAGCCCATCTGTCTCTGTCCACTGCATCGAAACCAAACAACCGTCCATTCTATCAAAAGTAGGAAGTAGGGTTCACTTTTGCAGCATGAAAATAGAATTTAAAAGAAAAAAAGAGGGAGCTAATTAAGAAGACAAGGATCCTTTTCGACCACTTTATATTATAGTACGACCGACCATTTAAGAAGAACCCATTGGTAGGAAATACAAACATTAAACGAATCATGCCTTTAAATGTCTTGTAAGTCAAGCGGTCTCCCAGCTTTTATTTTCAATAATTACAGTTAATCATGATTACTGCTTAAAATAATGCAGAGCTCTTACTGCTATGCCATGTCAGACTGAACAAATCAAGGTGCAAATCTGCACTGGCCAATTCCTTGTCTGTCTAAATCAGATGCTAGAGGCTGTACGGACATGCACGTTTACTTCTAAACAATCTTTTTTCTTTTTTTCTTTTTTATAAGCCCAGAGATTTTCTTTAAAGCAATGATACCATTTTGTCCTCTTAGTCTTGGCTTTTATTTGATGTATCAAATAAGCTACGCTGCGGGTTTTAGTTAAAAAAAAATTGTAATATATTTAGGCATTAACAATTATAAATCAAGAAAATCATGCATAATTAAATAAATCAAGAATTATTTGTACTAGTTAACAAACAGAAAGTCATTTACACTAACTAAAGACTGAACTTGAAAATCAAGGATAAATATAAATTAAAATATTTGATTTCACAAGTCATGTGCCTAATTATATTTTATAATTATGTTTTTTGGAACCGGTGTTTTATTTAATAAAATAATATTTTTAAAACACACGCATGGAAAAAAAATAAAAGAAAAAAAAATTAAACAGGGCACATAGAAAGAATCTCTCCTGACATAAGAAAAAAACATTTAAATCTTATAAATTCATTTTAAATTCAAAATCTTTTTTTAGTGCAAACTACACGCTGGACAAAAATTGTCAATTTCTCAACTGGACACGTGACAACCCTTTACGTTAAATTTTTCTCATCCGATCATAACTGTTTGCAAAATAGTTAAAATTATTTTTGAAAATATTTTTTATTAAAAAATATATTAAAATAATTTTTTTAAACAAAATATTCTTGATATCAACATATGAAAATAATATAAAAAAATAAAAAAAAAATTTTTCATAATAAATAAATAAATAAATAATTATTTTTTTAAAAACACAATGTCAAATATCTTACCAAATGGTTGTTGTTGTCGAGGTTAAAGCTTCATTGTTTTGCTACCCTTAACGACTAGTTTTTAGCCTTCGTCTATGAAAAGGTAACTCCTCCGTGCTCACCCAACGATGCAATGCTAAACCTTCAATCTTTAAACATTATTTTAACATTCTTTGAGTTAAGAAAAATAATAATTCTTGATTGCATTCTTTCAATTTCTTGGGAACTAGATAATATCTAAAGACTTGATGTTTTACATTGTATCTTCTCTTGAGTGACTAGTGAACATTTAAGTTTGTAATAAAAAAAACAAATTAGACGTTCGAGGAAAGTTTAGTGTTTATATATTTTGGAATTATAAGCATGTAATTTTATATACACTTGCAAACAATGCTAAATATGTAAAGATCCTCGCATGCATATATATATATATATATATATATATATAGCATAAGAGAGTAAAATACAATTTTAGCATTCATACAGATGTACTAGAAAGGATAATAAACTTATACATTGTCTTCTCTCCGAGCGAGGAAACACAACTTGAATCTTAAAGAAATGTCTTTAAGACACCTCAAATTATCTATTTTATTTATATTCTTTGTATTAGAATGACAACATGAAGTGGTCCAGCTATTAACATTTCAATGTTAAACTAATCCTATATTTTAATAATTTATAGCCTGGATTTTCTTCTCGCCTAGTATAGCCATTGATACCTGCAGAGTGAGTTCAGTTATAAAAGAGTCTGAAAAGAAAAGGACTAAATTTAATGACTGAACAATACCTATCATCTATATAATATGATATTCTAGAGAGTGGAATGGATGATTAGGGCGAACCATTGTAAAATTTTGTGTGCATCTCTTTCTTTATAACTAAGATAATAATTTTCATTGAGTAAGTATCATTAATGATAAGTATCAACCAATACAGTCGTGCCAAATACCAAATCAGATTCCCCCCCAGAGTTGACAGTCAAAGTATACTGCAAATCAACTAATCTTTCCTTTGAAAGCATTTCTTGGATTTTATAAAATACTTTTTTTCTTCCTGGGTTGGATGGATTATAGACCATGGGAAATGATTCAATAATTACCTGTTTGGGAGTGTGATTATGGTTGTTTTTAAAAGTATTTCATTAAAAAATATATTAAAATAATACTTTTTATATCAACACGTGAAAATAATCTAAAAATACTATTTTTGTAAAAAAATTATAAAATTATCTTCTTACAAAAATATTTTTAAAACACAGTTTCAAACACTAGAGTACCCATTACCACGGCTAGAATGGGTGGACAATGATAATGCTGCCAGACATTTTAACGAATATGCTTCAGAATTGAGAACCACAATCACGACAGCACTAGCCCACTTGTTTGCCACTAAATATGAGTCTGATATGAAATGCGGCTCAGTGAGATCGTAGACCCGAAGAGACAAGAGAGGCTGTGTCTAATCTCCCCAGAAACACAGGCCAATGCAAATGGATATCACAGTCGATGGGATTATTCAAGATCCATCCTCAATCACTGAATCCTGAACATGCAGCAAGGGCCAAATCCTCCGATTGTTGCAGCGTGTAAATCCAGCCACTCTTTTTCCATGCTAAGAAAAGGGAAGATGATCAACTCCATAAATCTTGATTTGTGTGCTCGTTACGATTATGTAGCGGGTGCGTAGAAATGATCGCTTAATGCTGTTCTTGTCGCCCTGATCAAACAAAACGTCGTCATCATGAAGACTACAGTAAAGAACTTAATAAAGCTGAGGCATGGGACGGCCAGGTTTAATCCTTCAAAGTTAGTATAAATATGGGAATTATTCTGTGATATTCTTGTTAAATCATCCACTATGCACTCTTGAGATCATGAACCACGCATGCATTTTTATTTTTATTTTTATTTCGAGCAAACCAACATTTTGAATCGAGCAATCAAAAGCAGTTTCCAATTGAGCAAGGCTAGATACCAAACCTATTAGCATGAATGAGAGAATCTTAGTAGTAAATATTCAATGGCGGTCCTAAACGAAGCCTTTATCGTTCTCTGATCCAATAAACGGTGTCCATGTGCTAGGCCTATCAGTGAGGCAGACCAGAGAATATGTGCACTCACACACACTCTCGTAGCCCCCAGCCATCAAATTTTGCTTTCGCAATCAATCTTTCTAGTACTGGTATGCTTTTGTTTTAGATTGGCCGGAGTAAAGGGTCGACCCTCGTAAACTAAAGGCAAAAGGGCGTGTAAAAGTCATCATGTCTGGCTATGGCCTTGGCCCCAGATGCACGAAAACCCTAATCCCCCTGATTGTTTAAATATGCATGGCTATTTGTCAAGCGCTGCTTCAATAAGATCATCACAAAGAAAGACGATGAGGAATCAGAATTCATGGCATAATTAAAAAAGGGTGCGCACTCTCTCATACCTTTTGACCATTATAGTAGCATTGCCTTTTCGTCCTTCCAGCGATCATGCTACTGTCCCTTGAAAATTTTCAGAAAGAACCACTCAAAGCTTTCAGCGATGTCACGAAATCACTGGTTGCTACATTTGTTAATATAAAAAATCAATACAAGAAGCCGACGACAAACTTTATGGATGGTCGGCACTTAAATATTGTTTAGATGAGAGGCTGGTGTTGAGATTTCTCAACCCAAAGCAAGCAGGGCGTTTAAATATTTAACGAAAGGGTCAAAAATCTGATGAGGTTAGCCAAGCTCTTGTTGAGAATTATGGTCCATCAACAAAACTTGATACACATCGAACAAACTATGATAGATACCCGTTGCTATGTATGGAAAACTCGGCAATGCTTTTGATACCTGAAATTTTTTCGTCAGGGATGTTTTTGTGTTCACTGAATGAGGGAAGGGCAACTAGCTGCTGATCTTTGACAAGCTAGCACACCCATTGTCGATGCAGTGCATCGGTAAATGATCAGCTCAATATATAGATCCCATAACTTTTATTCAAATGATAATAAAAAAACTGAATTTATCATTAACATATATATTTGCTACACGGTGTTTTTATTCATGCTATCATAGGTTGCACTTGCTTCACCAAAAAAAAAAAAAAAGAGGGGAAACTTGAACCATTTTGTCATGATACATTAGCATTCTGTATTTCAATGCGTAGTGTTCTAAGTTTTTTTATCAGCATTTGATAGTTCTTCTTGAAGGTCTAAGAGTTTGTCCAGTCTTTTTTGCGCTGCATCTTGATAAGACTTGCCAATAGTTCTTACAAAGTTTTCCACATTTCCAACAGTTTTCATGAGGTCCTTCTGCATGGCCTCCTCAACTTCACGTGCAAGGCCATCTGCAATCCTATTTACCTGATCTACCATTGCTCGCCTACGGGCTGGAAAAATCGAAAAAACCTATTATAAAGCAAAGGTTCGATCAGATATTGAATACCTTATTGCATGTTTGAATTCAATGATATCACCATTGGAAAAGACATGATAGCAAGAACTGCATGCTGATAACTTGATTTGGATCCAGAATACAATTCTGCCAAGAGAAAAAATGAGCAAGTAGCCATTCAAGATCAGATTTAGGGGAATGAGCCAGAAAATGTAAAGTTTGAACGATGTCGTCAAAGAATTTTATGAACATAAAATATTTGCAAGTACATTTTAGCAATGTGGACAAGAAAAAGGAAAGAAATGCAATCATAAATATTACCCTCCAGCAGTGCAAAGGCCAAGAACAAGAAGATCTTCTAAAGTCGTAGGTAGTACTGATGTCAGAAGAGAGGCGGATAAACCAGCAGCTCCTACTCCACCAAAAGTCCCCAAGAACTAAGACAAGGGAGAAAACATTTGACCTCAGGCACAAAGACCCACAAATTGACTAAAATGAAAATGGAACTTCTTCAATGAAAACTCTCACTGCATCCAAGATAAAAGTTACAAGGAATCCCACTGAAATATCATACAGGAGCCGATACTTCAGTTCATATAAGATCTAAAGCAGAACCACTTCCTCTATGCCCTTTTACCTTCCACTCTTTTTTTTTTCCAATTACATGCCTTGGGATTTTAGATTATAATGCAAACAAATAATGCTACCAGAAATCAATTGGGCTGCAAGGTGTCATTCTAAAATTGCTTCCAGATAATTTTGTTATTTCATCCAAGGTTCCACTATTGCCACCAGAAATTATCCAGGCTATAATGTGTTGTTCGTAAAATGCCAGAAGACAAATTTGTTACTTTGTGCAAGCTCTACCTTCCCAAGAATCCAAAAATGCACCAATGTACACCAGATTCAGCACTCACGCAATTGAGAAAGGAGAAAATCAAGTGTTATCAATCTCTCATAATACAAAGGTATCATAGTTTGTTAGCAGGAAATTTGTTTATGTTTTAAACAAAATATATATGTCTTGGCAATAGACTATATCACTGTTTACTTATTTAATGATGCCAGCTTTTGCTCAACAAGGTTATTAAATTGTCTAAAAGCAACTTAAGAAAATTTGGTGCATGACCACAGAAAATTAGAACTGGCCACTTCACGTATTTGTTTTTCAAATAGCTTTGAAGTGGCCCCAGCACTGAAGTTCTCTGTCACTCTCGTGCTGAGGTCAACTTGTTTCTCCAAATCACGGGTTTCTAAATGTATCTGGGAGGTTGGATAATCAACTGAAGTCTATCGTTTTTCAAATGATTCTTTGTATAGTTTCTCTCCACAAGAACTGTTTGATTTTAACCATATCACGTATTCTCCAAGCAATTTCTGTATGCCAAAATAACAAAAACAAGTAACAGTGAATGAGAAATTAAAGCCAACCAACTCTGAAGGATATGCAGTCACCAAAGATGCCAATGAAATATTGAAGAAAGGTTTTAGTGGATCTTAAAATGAACCTCTAAGAGAAGCAGGCCAACTAAAGACTGAGAATCAGCCAAATGCCCCAGATGACTATAACAATTATTTTAAGCTTTCCAAATAAATAAAGAGGAAGTATGATTGATGAAAGATAACAGAAAAGCATAGTAGCAAATATAAAGAATCGTAGCAAATTTAAAGCAAATACAGCATGGTAGCAAATATAAAGCATCGACAACACAGGTCCTAGAAAAGGTAAGAACCAAAAACTCACCTGTGCATCTGTCAGTGCAGGACCAATTATATCATTTTGAATCTTTGAGGTGGCCGGCATTGTATCAGACTTTCCCCCCTCTCAATATACATGAAGCAACAAGATCAAGATTTGATAATTGTAGGGTTGAATCTATGAGGTCCAAAACATGAGATTTTGTCACATCAATCTGCAATTTCACCCATCAGTTCAGCACATGATTGGTATAATTTCATGAAAAATCACCACAAATTTACATTTAATTAGATAGTGTGAGTTGGTCTGTGAGTAGTAGAAATCTTTTCTGGTACCAGTGACTCCTCCATGAGATGCTCTCATTTCCATCTCTGTAGCATACTCTATCATACTATCAATTATTTATGTTGCAGAGGTTAGGTCCTGCTTGGCATACTGGCAATCTTGGTTCACAAGAGTTTCACAAGCAGAAAGTAAACGCTCAGCAATCGCAATTGGGGTTTCAAGTGTAAGCCTTATTCTTTCCATTCCTGTTGTTGTTGAGGCATCTAAAAAACTATATAAGAACTGTTCGAGTTCATAGAATCTAGTGATTTTCAAATGAGATTCAGAAACCGATAGTTCTGAGTATTCTTTTCCAGTATCAGAAGAAGCTGACAGTTTTGCTTCCAGAGCAGACCGAGCAGATATAGGATATAATATCACATCATCAGTGTTCAGCAATTTCCTTGTATTCTCCTTAATGAACAATATAGCTTCCTCGAGCTAAATAAAATCACACAAACAAAAGTAGACCCTTGTAAGTAGCTTGAGTAGTACAGATAACAAGAAATATCGATAAACATTATGGAAAAAAAGTATATAATTAACCTCACTTGAATTCCGATAGATCTCAGATTTATTTAACACAAAACAACTTTCTTCTTCCACTGTTGAATATAACGAAGAAAAGCAACCTGGAAATAATATCAGGAGGGAAACCAAAACTACTTTTGGGAGCAACAAATCACTAGTTGATATACTTTAACCACTGGGAAAACAAGTTTGATATAACGCTGATATTCTTTAAGTCCAAAGCAAGGGCTTCTCAAGACCACATCTTATATTAATATGCATGTGCCAAAGATGAAGCGATTGTTTGGATTTATATTGCTCCAGGTCACCTTTATACTAGGAATTTTCTCTGCAAAATCCACTTTCAAAATAGTTGAAGGTACTTTCAACAGAGCCTCATTGTAGTTCAATTTTATTTGGATGACATCGAGGAGTCCAAATGCAGTTTTTCAGTAACTTATTTCTCACTAACATTTTCCTGGATACCTCACTTTCAGTTAATGGCTTGTCAGCTGAAAAAACAAAAAGAAGCAAATCTGCACGAGGCACAAATTCTTCAGTAAGACGCTGTTGCCTTTGGAGAATGACATTAGTCCCGGGTGTATTGACAATATTCATCTGTTTAAGAAAGAATGAATAAATAGAATTTTTTTTTTGGAGAAATGAATAAATAGAATGCATTAGCTACAGCTTCCAAAGCAGCAACTAGTATGAAATGCAATTCAGCAAGTAGCAAGATATCATGTTGTGGAAGTAAAAAGAAAATTTACATTTGCACATGGCAGAAATTGCTATGGAGACTTCTTGTAAGGTTATGCACATCCAAAAAGTTCAAATAAAAAGGATAGTTGCAGCTGAATTTAACTAAACCGATCATAAACGCACACATTTCATGCAAGCACAGTAAAGTGGCAGTTCTACCTATGGATCCCTATGCATAAAATACCTTGGAACCTTGCATTTTGACATAAACAAGTTGACCATGGTAGGAATTTATATAAAACATCTCAGAACTAAATTCAGGAGTACACATGAGATGAAAAATGAAAAGACTTTACTTCTTTAAGAATTGGAGCCGGCAGGTAGCATATATATTGACCATCTGGATGCCTTTCATGGCGTAGTTGCTCTTCAGAATCACTCTTAGAGTAGCATAAGAAAGTGATCTTGTTTGTTGTAGGAACAACATCCTCATTAAGGTATCTTTTTTGATTTCCCAGAGTTGAACTCACCCTAAATGGTACCAATAAAGACAAACAGTCATGGGAGAGCAAAAATCTTTGGCAGCATGTTCATAAAGATAAAAACACCAAAAGCCAACAATCTCTATATGAATCTAAGTATTTTTTTAATGATAACAAACTTATTTATGTTTATTACAAAAAAAAAAAAAAAGTTTTTAAGAAAAGCACATGAAGAGAAAAATCAAGAAAGCTAAGGGAAAAATGTTAATGTCAATGCCTTTCTCAGGAAGGGTTTTAGTGCATCATTTTCACTTACTACTGCTACGTCCAACCAGGGGGTAGGGTTGAGGAGAGATACGAACAAGAAATGGATCCTTAGAAAGTATAAAAGGCATATTGACCCATGATTTGACTGAGCAAGGTGTGGAAAAGCAATGGAGATAACACCCAAAGGCCTAGATGTAACAGTTTAGTGAGATTGCTCATGGAATATTTTGAACAAAAATGGAAACCCAGAAACATAAAATCATGCTCTGGCTCTCATGCAACATACAAAATGAAAGTCAAGGCATAAACTTGACACATTTTTTTTCTTCATTAAGAAACTAAACAAAACTACAAGAAAAATACTGAAGACCATTTTAATTCTAGATATTTTCAAGTGAATAGGAAAAAAATTATAAAAAAAAATGTAGAGTTAATACCAATGTATATCCCTGGAACCGCAATTTGCTGAAGTTCAGCACGCAATTACCACTATACCCAGTAAAACTGGCTCATCGATCTGAGAAACCGCATCAATGAGAAGTGAAAGCTCCCCCATTTGTCATTCAAGTCCTATACGCTCATTCAGGCTTATAAAGCAAGAGAAAGAATCGACAGAGATGTAGATTATCACATGAGCATCCAAATGCTAAATTTTTAAATAAAAAATCACCAGAGAAGTAGCTTTCTGCATCACATCAATAGCTTCAAGCAATAATGATCTCTCTTTTTCTATAAGCTGTTTTTCTCTATCCTCCAGTTTAACAAAGCCTGCCACTGTTGTTTTCTCGTGAATATCATTTTCCATATCCAATGATATGAGCTTGCTGGAGCTTTTGAGCTCATCCTGAGATTTTTTATCTGTTGCACACGCATTGTCAAACATGTGAGTCAAACCATCATCACTAAATAACTTCAAGTCTTCCAATGACACCAAAACCACTAGCACCAGAATTGAGAAATTTTGATGCTCCCATGGACACTTTGGCCTCCCCACGAGAAGCATAAAGGGCAAAGATTAGGATATTCACATTCCCAAATCCTGAGCTCATCTCTACATCAAGATCCTTCTCTGGGCCAAGAAAACATATATAAGAAAATCAGCACCTTCAGAATTTGATGCATTCAATGCAGCATTTTGTGTCTGCACAATCCTGGCAACTAAAGGTAAAACAACTGATTCGGATTTGGAACCCATCAGCATATTTCTAGTCACAATGGAAGGAAGCCCTGTAAAACAACAAAGAAACACATTACCCTTCCATACATTTATTATTTCAAGCATCCGATATATATATAATCGATTTCATGATAACAATCCTTTTCATGAATTTGGTTAGTGGCATTTTCGCTGGTCCAGCGCAATATATGTGTGATTTATCTATCTTTCTTGATCTCGACTAATTAATATGCTAATATCAGATATATACAGGTAGGTTAGCTAGTTGTTTGTCACCAACCATCAATATCGAATCACAAACAACATCAATTAGAGGAGGTGGATATGGTGGAAGCCTTCAAGTTGAACATAATGTAATTGCTGAGACTAAGGCTTTTTCAAGCATATCGTATATTTCGTGGAAAAGAATAATGCCCCATTTTATTCATTGCCATTTCATTATTATTAGATACCTTTCATAGTGCTTCTTTAATTTGTAAAGTTAATCAATTTTTTATAATGCAAATAAATAAATTACGCACAATAATCACAAAATTAATTTAGAGAGGCATTGAAAAGAACAGGAATCGTAGAAACTAAACTTAAAATGAATAAATGAGGCGATACCGACCTTGATCAGACAGCACTACACCACTAGCATTAACAGCAGCAGCTATATCAACACGTTCTCCGATCAACAGATAAGCACGATCTCTCACCACTGACTTCACCAAACAGGCTGCCTCGTAAGGCTCTTCCAGCTGCCACCACCACCATCACTGCATCCATTGAGGACCACAATCCCTACAGACTTAGACACAGCCTTATCAATCAAATCCGACGCTTCACTTCCGCCACGAATGACGTCCTCCGGGTCCAGCTGGAGGACAATATTGGGGACTTTGATTTCGGGCCGTTTGTAACCGCCAGGGAAAAGGTTCTCAGTGGTGGTTGTTGTTGTTGATTTGGCAAGTTTTGATTGGTGGACTGTTGTTGGTGGTTGTTTGGAAGGGAATCTTATCTGTTTTGTGTGCGAACGAAAGTTTGAAGACAGATTCAGCAAGCTCAATCAAACTTGTCTGAATTTTATTTTTCCTCTATACTTTCGTCAATTATATTTTCCATCATAGAGTTTACGAGCGGTATACCCGTGCCCGGCGTGTTTTTTTTATCTATATAAAAAATTAATTGTTTTTTTATGTATTGTATTTTATTATTTTAATATTTAATTAGTAAAAATTATAATTGATAAAATCTATATAATCAAAATAGAAAGTGGTTCGTATATTTTGTAATTGCAGATAACCTAAGTAAATTTGTAATTTTTTTTAGTTTAATTTTTCCCCCGATAATATTATATTTAAAATATTAAAAATGAAAATATTATAAATTTGTTTTTAAGAAATAAACTTAAAAAAAAGAGTATCAAATTTAAATTCAAAGGCAATTTTTTTTTATAAGATTTATTAATTATATTATTACATTAAATGCATTTAAGAATATTAATTTTTTTAAGGAAAAAATCCTAGATCATTTTTTTCCTCTCTCTATATATTTATAGGCGATAATATTCAATAAAAAAATTTTTATGTTATTCGATTAATTCATTATATTATTATATAAAATGTATTTAAGAATATTGATATTAATTTTTTTTATTCAAAAAATCCTAGGTCATGTTTTCTTCTCCCTATATATATTCCTATGCGATAATATTCAATAAATATTAGAACATATAATTAATGATAGACTAAAAATATTCACGAAACTTTAACAAAAGATAAAAAAAAAAAATTAGCATTGCTATTACTGTCAAAACAATAAAAAATATTAAATTATCCGGAGGGAAAAAAATATCAACAGAAGAGTAAGCAAGAAAAACAATTAAATTATCATTATTATTATTATTATTATTATTATTGTTGTTGTTGTTGTTGTTGTTGTTGTTGTTGTTGTTGTTGTTGTTGTTGTTGTTGTTGTTGTTGTGTTAAGTACAAAATTAAAATTCAAAGACAAATTTTTGTTATGTTATCCGATTTATTCATTATATGATTATATTAAATGTATTTAAGAATAATGATATTAATTTTTTTTATTCAAAAAATCCTAGGTCATGTTTTCTTCTCCCTATATATATTCCTATGAGATAATATTCAATAAATATTAGAACATATAATTAATGAAAGACTAAAAATATCCTAGAAACTTTAACAAAAGAAAAAAATAATAAATATCATTTCCATTACTGTTAAAACAATAAAAATTATTAAATTATACGGAGAAAAAAAAAACATTAACAAAAGAGTAAGCAAGAAAAACAATTTTATTATTATTATTGTTGTTGTTGTTGTTGTTGTTGTTGTTGTTGTTGTGTTAAGTACAAAATTAAAATTCGAAGACAATTTTTTTTATGTTATCCGATTTATTTATTATATGATTACATTAAATGTATTTAAGAATACTGACATTAAATTTTTTTTATTCAAAAAATCCTAGGTCATGTTTTCTTCTCCCTATATATATTTCTATGAGATAATATTCAATAAATATTAGAACATATAATTAATGAAAAACTAAAAATATCCTAGAAACTTTAACAAAAGAAAAAAAAATATCATTGCCATTACTGTCAAAACAATAAAAATTATTAAATTATATAGAGGAAAAAAAACATTAACAAAAGAGTAAGCAAGAAAAACAATTTTATTATTATTATTATTATTGTTGTTGTTGTTGTTGTTGTTGTTGTGTTAAGTACAAAATTAAAATTCCAAGAATTTTTTTTTTATGTTATCTGATTTATTTATTATATGATTACATTAAATGTCTTTAAGAATACTGATATTAAATTTTTTTTATTCAAAAAATCCTAGGTCATGTTTTCTTCTTCCTATATATATTCTTATGAGATAATATTCAATAAATATCAGAACATATAATTAATGAAAGACTAAAAATATCCTAGAAACTTTAACAAAAGAAAAAAAAATATCATTGTCATTACTGTCAAAACAATAAAAATTATTAAATTATATGGAGAGAAAAAAAAACATTAACAAAAGAGTAAGCAAGAAAAACAATTTTATTATTATTACTATTATTGTTGTTGTTGTTGATGTTGTTATTGTGTTAAGTACAAAATTAAAATTTGAAGACAAATTTTTTTTTTATGTTATCTTATTTATTCATTATATGATTATATTAAATGTATTTAAGAATGCTGATAATAATTTTTTTTATTCAAAAAATCATAGGTCATGTTTTCTTCTCCCTATATATATTCCTATGAGATAATATTAAATAAATATTAGAACATATAATTAATGCAAGACTAAAAATATCCTAGAAACTTTAACAAAAGGAAAAAAAAATATCATTGCCATTACTGTCAAAACAATAAAAATTATTAAATTATACGGAGAAAAAAAACATTAACAAAAGAGTAAGCAAGAAAAACAATTAAATTATTATTATTATTATTATTATTATTATTATTATTATTATTATTATTATGTTAAGTACACTTATATATACATGGACAAAAGTAGAGAATATTTTAGAATTAAAAAAAAAAAGTATAAGGGATGAAATGAAAATCAAATATAAAGGGATTAAATTAAAAAAAAAAAGTCTAAGGGCTGAAATGAAAATCACATTTATTATCAATTTAAATTAAAAAACAAAGTTGAAAAAATTGAAACTTTTGTACCGAATTTATTGAGCTTTTAAAGCCAAACCGGAGTTTAAAAGTCGGAGGACCGAAGTGAAACTCTCACATTCAATCAATTAAAATTGGAGGACCCAGTCGAACTAAATCAGAACTTATATAATAGAAATCAGGATCAAAATCAAAATTAAAAGTCTATGGACCAAAGTAAAAAGTAACATAAAATGGGGGACTCTCCTGCACTTTTACGTGCAGGAGAGAGAGAAAACGTTGGCAGCGCCTTTAACCGGCCACCGTAGCGTCCACAGACATGTTTAGGGTACACGCGCCACCGCGGGAGGAAGACCAAGAGGAGGCGCATCGGATTAGACGCCGGTAGCCCATTTCCGGCCACCGTATTATACCGCACGCGCCACTTGAAAGGGCGTTAGGGGAAAAACTGTCGGTCGCGTGAACCGCACACGCCTGACAGAATTCCGAAAAATAAATAAATAATAATGGTCAGTTACCGTTATGGCCCTGTACTTAATTCATCCTTTTTGTCTTATTAGTGGCTACAATAGTCTTTAGCCATTTAAAAAAAAATAGGGTGCGGCGGACCGGACCGAACCGAACCAGTCCGTACACGTGCAATTACGCCCTTAACCCTCAGCCGAAAATGTGTTTTTGTCTTATTATTGGGGCAAAAATCATTACTACACTGTTCATAGACGGAAAAAAAAAAAAGGATGGACGAACTCGCGCGACGCACGGAGGGCAAAGTTCGCGTCCACAGTGACTTTGAGTCAGTGTGAACAATGTTTAAACAGTGTTTTTCGTTTTCATTTAGTGTATTTGTTAATATGTTTAATTAATATCAGTTTATATCCTCAACAATACATTTAATTTGAGTTTTTTTATTTGATTAAAAAGTATATGAAAGTATGGGGTAAAAAATAAAATTTAGATCAAACTATAAGGATTTTTTTAATTATCTCAAATAAAAATTAATGTTAAAATCAGTTGTATTTTGAGATAAAAATTGTGTTTTGAGAGAGAGTTTTTTTTTGTATTTAATATAAATGATAATATTATAATTAATTTATCGGATTAATTTTTTTTAATGAACTCTTTTTTTTAAAGTATCCATGACGGCGGCGGCGGCGGCAACAATAATAAGAGCGCAGTGATAATAAGTAATAAATAAATAAGACTAAAATAGGGGTTTCTTTAACAGTCATCTCATCTAACGCCTCCTCTATACTGTCTCCAAAGAGTTTTGCCTGCGAGAAAAACACCATGGGAAGGAAACCCTTTCTGAAGCTCAAAGAAAGGGCTAACGTCGTAAGTTCTACAACCATCAACAACATTCTTGCCCCTCCCCCCCTTTTAACAAATGTCTGTAGACCAAGTGATTCTATGTCTATTCTTTATATTGTGTTTCGGTGTGTTCGTCCTGTCTTCCCCCCCCCCCCCCCCCCCCCCAAGATTTTCTCTTTTATAAATTGTTTTTATCTGCCTGTTTTCAGTTAATATTTTGCATGTCCTGGTTTATTTTACTCATTTTCTATGTAGTTGTTTCTGGTTAAAGTTTTCATATAGTAAATTGGATATTGAGAATTAGCTTGAAAACAACGAAGTTTGGTAATATGCAATGACCCTTCGTCTTCTCTGTTTTTTAACACCTTGCATTTGCTTGATAATCATCCTATGTAATCATGGTTCAGGGTTACAAAGTCGCTATTCCAAAAGGTGGTTCTTATAGTTTATGTTTGTGCTTGTTTTATTCTATGATTTTCTTTTGTCGATGTTTGTTGTCTTGAATTCCAAATGTAGCATATGTGGTAAAGAGGAAATTTCAAATTCTAGCCTCATTATCGATGTTCAAGGCTTCAAGTGTCCACCCTTGTAGTGTTGTTTATGGAAATACCACCATTTAGCGTTTATTGTTGTATCATTCTTACAGTTTCTTGAAATCTTTAGTTGTTTGATTTGATTCAGTTTGAACTGATAGTTGTTTGATTTTGATGGAAGGCTGAGAGTACAGTTCCTACAGTTTCAGAGGTGCAATTGGGGCACGATAATAGTAATTCCTTCTTGCAGCCTGAAAGCTCGAAACAGCCTGCAAATTCTTCCTTGGAGGGAGTGGAACTGAACCTTCAAATGCAAGCAGACTTTGCTAAACCATCTTCAAAAAAGAAAGCAACGCAAACTGGTGCCAAGGTTAGGCGATCTGAGCGTCTTCAAACTTTAGCTGCAGATGCTCAAAACCAAGATATTGAGCGTATCATTGAAGAGATAACTCTTAGTGGAAGCGAGGAAGAAGAGGACCCTGTGGATGCAAAATTGCCGGACCCTACTTTGATTGACAAAAACTTGGAAGGAAAAGAAGACTATACTCTGAAAATGTTAGAGGTGCAATGTAAGACCGCAGATGAGAAGCTTAAGGTACTAAGTTATTACCTGGGATGTAATTAGCTTTCTTGTTCTATATGTCTTTGCCATTTTTATTTACTCCATATGTAACAGTTATTGACTTTGGATCAGGCAACCAAGAACTCCTTTAGTGAGAACTGTAGCGGTGGGGGTGATATCACATATAAAAGCTTATATATTGATTCCGAAAAGAAGGTGATCTTACTCCGGTGGCATGTTGAGAATCCTTTCTTTTGTTATGTTATCATCCTTAATTATTTTAAGTTTAATTCTTGGATTTCATTTTTTGGTTATTTGCTTTGTAGGTTGAAGCCTTAATGGAGAAAAATTATCAGCTGACTCTGAAGTTGCAAAATGCTCTTGGCAAAATAGAAGCAGTATGTTTTCTGTACTTCTATCTCACAAATATTCTGTCCTCTATTCTGTCTATGTTTTAATTGGACTTGTATACAAGTAGATGTGAATATTAAGAGGTAACCATTCTCCAGAAGCATTAAAATGACCTGTGCATTGAGGAATAAATTGAATGTTTTTCACTGTAGTGACGGAGTTTCATTGTCTATTGATGAGCTTTTGTTTACACTGCTGAGTGAGTTAGTATGAGTGGTTTCATGCATGTTGGGATTTTCCAAGTATTTGGTAATAGTTATCCGTGTAAAGGCTTGGGACACATCTTGGGATCATTTCTTTCCAATCAAATGGACGTAGCAAAGTGTGGGTTCTATACATTATTTTACTAGTGTTTTAAAAATATTTTTTAAACAAGTTTTCATTGTTTCTTCTATGTCTCCTCATGGAGTTCATATCACTATACTGAATGCCTAGACAACATGCCAGCCCTCTCTTGCTTGAGATCTTCAATACATGTATACCAGCAGCATGCAAGATCAATTACATGTCTGGGTTAATTCTGTTTTCCTTACACTTTTTTTTGGTGAGACAGAAATATGTTAGTTTACTGGCATCATACTAGTCTCTCTCTGCTTCCCCCTCCAACCTTCTTTGCTCGAGTGCTTTAAATACACGAATAGCGGATGCATATGACTCCAATCCATGGATTTAGGCCAGTTCTGTTTTCCTTACACACACTTCAAAATCCATCTGTCTTCCCGAAAGCAATGCGTTTTTCTTTTCCCTTGCAAAGCTCATATTATCTTTAAGTCGTATATGACCCTGTTCAGCTGGCAAATTTGATGCATATGAAAAGGTCTTGCATTTAATTTCTTATTTATTTCCTATTTTTTGAGCTGTGATGTGCTTGTATGAGTCCTTTTCATGGCCAGACATGCTTTACGGATGGAAAGGGGGGAATAACGCAGTTGTTTTTGTCACGATCACACATTTTGACATGATTTTGTTCTCTGTAGTATGAGAAGGGGAACCCTATGGTTTGTGATATGCTGCAGAAGTTCTTTGAGATCTTGCTCCCACAGCTATCACCTGAAGCTGGTCTTCAGACGGCAGCTAAGAGAAAGAAATTCGACGAGCAAACAAGAGGGAACGGACACTCTGACAGTCTCATGTAGTCTTTGTTTTGCTTCGATATACTTGGACAGAATATTAGAAGCCAGCAATCAAAGTTGTTAAAATTGTTTTTTTTTTTTGACACGACACGAAAAATATAATGAATTTTTTTTTTTTTTTACTATATATTGACAATTTCAGTTAATAAATTAACCTACATTAAAATCTGATAAAGAGATTCAACAATAGTGATCAATTAGTGATCTAAATAGATAAAAAGATAAATAATATAAATCAATGACAGCAAAAACTCAAAATTAAAATTTTTAATTTTGGCAAATTACTAAATTATAATAAGTACAAGAGAATTCCTTGACAAAATGGTTGTTATTATTATAACAAATTATAATGAATCTCTTTTATGTTGCAAGCTCAGTTTAAATTAATAATTAATTAATATAAATTTAATAATTAAAATAAATTATTAAACAATGTTGTGCTAGAAAAAAAATTAAATTAAAAATAATTTTTAATCTTAAACAAATAAATAAAATATGATAATAAAAATGAATTTTTTATTCTAAATTTTTTTTATCTAGTCTAAAACTCATATTTTCACAAATTCCCGACAAATTTCAGTTATAATTTCAAGCATATAGTTCATACAAAATATTGAGATGTTTTTATTTCATAGTGCAGTGATATGTTAAACAAAACAGTAATATCTGTCGATTAGTTTTTCAAACCAGAAATGATTATTACACTGCCCGATTATTATCTGTTTAATTGTCATGAAATGAACTGTGAAAAGTTCTGATAAGTTCACACTCCATTGCTCACTTTTGAGGGTTCAGGCCGCTGCCGGTGATGAATTTGGGGGTTCAGGCCGCTGCTGGTGATGAAGATACGTACAGCCCCCGTTTATTATTATAATGATAACAGAGAGAACAAAATTACACCGTACATCGGCAGGGGGGAAGGCACCGAAGAAGCAAAAATCCATGCTTCATCTGGTGTAAGGTTTTTAACAGAGAAAAAACACGACAAAAATTTACAGTTCAAGTAGAACTAAAATAAGAGCCTGATCAAATGTTACTGACAAAACCGGTGACTGCCTTACATTACTGTCCTTATTTATTTACCCATCCCCCCCTCTCCTTCGTAACAGGACTCATCGATTGAAGTGGCAAATCCAAAAACATTCTTCTGAGGTGTTTTTGCAATTTCACAGTCATCTTCATTGTCTTCTTCCTCGTCCATGATAGAGGATGTTGGAGAAGAAAAGTCCAAGCACATTCCACGTATAACATGCTCATAGGACGCAGAGAGATCTTGTGTTGTGATTTGGTGGTACTCTACAAGCTGGTGAAGGGACTGGTTTTCCCGTTTAAGACTAGCATTTTCATTTGCTAACCTGGATTTTTCTGCAAGTAGTGCTTCCATTTGAAGCCTCATCTGCATCAATGTATAGGCATATCGTGTTGATCAAAATTGCAACCACAATTATTCTACCATAACGTAGTTAATTTGAGTAATTGTACATCGAAGGTTTACCAGATCATCTTCTTCTGGTCTGATATTCCCTTCACAGAATCCATCTCGAATCCTCCTGTTTTCCTCTTCAAGCATAGCGCATCGCTCTTGCATAAAACATAAATCGGATCTTATGGACTTCAGTTCCCTAGCAAGTGCAGCTGCTTTTGTTGCCATGGAAGCTGCCAGCTGCAGATCACCAAAAGACAATTGCAATTAGCGCAAAACTTGATAGCCTGCAGCAGATCAAATAATGCAATAAACAGAAAGGAGAAACCAACATTTTTGGCTCTCTTCAGCTTTTTATTCTCAAGGCACTGCTCATTTCCCTTTTGAAAACCATTTCCTTGATCTTCTGATCTGTCATCTGGGTCAAACTTTCTCTTCAATACTTTCTTCTTTCCTTCTTCTTCATCCTGTAGCTTTTCTTCATCTTCTGGTTTGATCTCAGAACTCTCGAGTCTACTGTGGAAGATTTCTCTCAATGTCGGTGGTTCAGCTAGATGTCTAGCTCCCTACAAACAGAGAAAACAGAGAAGTAACAGATTGGCATCAGAACCAAAATCTCTCTGATCGAAAAGAAAAATTCCAGGATAAGCAAGTAGAATATATTTCTTATGGGGACACAACCCAGTTTGACAAGTACAGTAAATAAGTTTAAAACTCTAAAAAGAATTCCCATTTACCTGAAGAGCATTGTCCAGGTTATTAGAGAGCTGAGAAAGGTTTTGAGCTATGGAGTCAAACCCTCTTAGCAGAAGCAACGAATCTTCCTTCATTCTCTTAGATCGATCTGGCTCACCTACTCTCTGTAAAAAAAAAACAACTATATTAAGGCTACAAAGAAATCGAAACAAGAATCAAAGGAAAGAAAGCTGAAACTTAAAAGTCAAAACTGACCACATGTGTGCAAAAAGAAGGATCAAGATTGAGCTGATCTTGACCAATAGAGACATTGCGTTGCCGATTCTCAAGAAGCGTGCCCACCCGGGTACGCAGAGCGCTCCAAAAACGCTTGTCTGAAGCCGGGCTAAACAGAGGAGAAGAAACCATCAAGCTTGTAGACTCCTGTAATAAGCAACCAAAGTAGACAAAATTAGAGTGCATGAAATCAGATTGAAAGAAGAGAATCGAAGAGAAAAAAGGGAAGGAGGAGGAGATACCTTGTTGAGGTGGGCAGCTGGGGATGGGGAATCCACTGAAGCAGCCATGAGAAAGAGAGAGGGTTAACGGCTAGTTTCTTAGGAGGAGAGACTAGTGGTGGTGGTGTTGGGTATTTTATAGGATAGGGCACCGATCTTAGGCTAACGTTCGAAAATCAATCTGAAATATTAATTGTTGTTTAATGATCTTTGTCTTGTTGGAATATCTAAGAAGTGCACGGACTTGGTCCACTCCTTTGAGATCATTTAAAGCAGCTGTGTTTTTTCAACGCGCCAGGTGGGCTCTCATTTTCTGATCCAACGGTTGCGATCTGCGATTTAAGATCCGATGAGATGGGGGTAAATAAAGTAGCAGCTCTTGCCAACGTTTCCTTGGAACATGACACTGTAACTTATACTACTTGAAGTTACAGAAATTAAAGAACAAAGTACAGAGTTTCTTTACGAGGGAAAGAATAATATAATTTTTTTTTTATTGCTTTAAATTCATGCTATTTAGATTATGTGAATATATATATATATATATATATATATATATATATTTTTTTATAATGAAAAAATAAACAAACACAAAGATGGGTAACATCCAAACAAAACAAAAACAAAAATAAGTTTATTGTAACCATCTAGTATGTAATTTAATGATAAAACCTTGAGATTAAGAGGTTTGTTTCATATAATCTCAAGTTCAAGCCTTGTGGTTGTTAATATAATGGTTACTAGAAATTTATATGGTTATTAATTTTAAAACTTGTAGGATTAGTAAAAGTACGCACAAATTGGCTCGGATATTCACGTTAATAAAAAAAAATATTGTTAAAAATTAGTTAGATTTTGAATATAATTTTACATCTTTTTTTAACTGAAAAGGTGTGCTAGAAACTCATTAGCCTTTTGAGCTAAAATTTCAAACATTATATTAAAACCCCGATAACTACATGATGAAATAATAGTTTTCTTTCCAACAATAATATGTTTCATTTCTATTAAAAAAAAAAAAAACAGGAATAGAGTTTATAAATATAACCAGTAACCCATGCAAGAGGGGATGCAATGCATAAGGTCCGACCATGCTAGACACACAGCCATTCAAAAACCAGCCAAACTATACAATATACTTTTTTTTTTAATACGAGAAAACTCATATTTTGAAGAGTGTACTTTGTAGGTCTAGTTGAGTAATTAAAATCTTAGATGTCTTAGTCTTTTACAGAGAATGCATATCCTGACTCGAATTCGAGATCTGTTGTGCAAATTATAATTCTTTTGTTATCATATCACGTATATTGAGGACAACTATACAACACATTCTCTATATTTATATTTCATTTCTCTCTTTCGATATATTATTCCTTTTTTATACATACTAACTAAAATATTAAAGTAAAATAGTTTTAAAAAAAAAATGCAAAAAAAAAAAAGGTTTAAGCTATCAATCCACTAAGCCGGTCATAGAAAACCCAGGTTTTATTTGAAGTTTTTCTACTATTTCATCAAGAATATGTGTCATGAGGCTAGGTGTATATTTAGTTATGCTGTTGAATTTATTTATTTATTTATAGTTTTTTTTTTTTTTATCTAAAGAGAGTCTCGATAAATACCCTGTTAAAAATAATCAAGCTCATGCTTTTCAAATAAAAAAATATTTTTAAAATCATTTTAAAGATATTAACTGCAATCCTGAATAAAGCGAGGTAAAAAATTTTTTTAAAAAAAAAATTGTGACCTCATCAAATTCACGCTTATTTCTGTAAATTCTCATTAACTCAACTGTAAAATGAAATTACCTGGGAAATTAACTGCATAAAATAAATGAAAAGTAAGGCCGTTACCTTTATCTAGTAGCCAAAGAACTGCTGGTTCTCAATTCTCAAACAACAAAAAGAAGGCAACAAGTCTATGGCTACTCTTGCTCCTCCATCCTCCTCTCTCGCCTTCTTCAGTCCATCTCTGAAGCTTTCTCAGCCTTCTCTATTATGCTCATCACGCCTTTCTCTTTCTTCACTGTCGCAATTATCCACACTCTCTCCTTCTCTCTCAATATCTCCTTCTTTTGCTGCATACCCCATATGTTCAAGACGCCCCCTTACCTCTTCTTTCACAGTCAAGGCTAGTGCTGCAGAGAAAAAGAAGGTCCTTATAGTTAATACGAACAGTGGTGGTCATGCAATTATTGGGTTCTATTTTGCCAAAGAGCTTTTGGGTTCTGGCCATGAAGTCTCTATCTTGACTGTTGGTGAAGAGAGCTCTGACAAAATGAAGAAGCCTCCATTCAGTAGATTCTCAGTAAGTTCTAAAAATCATTATATACAGATACGCGTGGCTTATAATTATCTGGGAAGTGTTTTTCTTAACTTAGGCTGTTGGGGCTTGGTTTTTGCTTTTGAAGGAAATTGTGGACGCTGGAGGGAAGACGATATGGGGAAGCCCAGCAGAGTTAGGGAAGGTTGTGGAAGGAGCAGCATTTGACGTGGTGCTGGATAACAATGGCAAGGACCTGGATGCTGTGAGGTCTGTTACTATATTTATCGTTGCTAGCTAGTGACTAGTATTCAGACATGTAGGCGAGGCATGTCATGTTGTTATTTTGCAACGTGATCCACTATGTTAAGCCCCGTAATTCGGTGGTTTTAGTCATTTCTGATTTGGGACTGTAGCAATATGCTAAAGTATGAAGTGTTGGAATGTTTCAGTTAGGGAATGGCCCATTTGCAAATTATTCGATGGTTTTGGCTTGAAGTAAGCATTTAGCATATTTACTGATTACTAATTTCTGAGCTGATTGCAGGATTTTATATTTGAGGTTTCTGGGAATTGACATGATCGGCGAATACTTCTTTGTATTTTATAGCTGTGAGATTGGCAAAATTGAAGATAAAAAACTGAATGTGGGATTCTGAAGATGAGAAAACAGTTCACAGTTTGAATAGAAGCAAATATTAGAACAACTAATACCTACGGGCTTATAATGGTTGTTGAAATTTAAGGGATTAGTAACTTTGTGGTGTTTGTGCTGATTGTTTAACAATCATAATTTCAGGAAGATGTATTCCCGCGATTATATACAGTTACAGTTTCTCTTCTGATCACACCTGTTTTTCTCCCTGCGTAGGCCTGTAGTAGACTGGGCTAAAAGTGCTGGGGTGAAGCAGTTCTTGTTCATCAGCAGTGCTGGAATCTACAAACTAACCGATGAACTTCCTCATGTTGAAGGGGTAACGCAATGTGTTCTGTTTCCAGTAGCATTCAAATAGATTGGAACCTTCTGAACTTAACTGAAAGTTTTTCGTCGTTACAGGATGTCGTTAAAGCTGATGCTGGACATGTTGGAGTGGAGAAATACATAGCAGAGATTTTCAGTAGCTGGGCTATATTCCGTCCACAATACATGATTGGGTCTGGCAACAATAAAGATTGTGAGGAGTGGTTTTTTGATCGTAAGTACCAAGTAGACAGCTAGACTATAGCGGTATTGTGCAACGACTCGCTGTGGAGCCAATAGGGGTTTACGATTATCTCTGATGATTTCGTTTCAGTTTCATTTTAACAGCTGCTAACGATTGTTTTATGTCAATGGTTTCAAACTCTTTACTTCTCTATAAGGCCAATGCCAATCCCTGGCTCTGGGATGCAACTGCTAACGATTACTCAGCTTTTCTTATGGATAATCAGCTTTATATCAATGGTTTCGAGCTGATTTTGATCTACTGTGAACAGGAATTGTCCGGAAAAGGCCAGTGCCAATCCCTGGCTCTGGGATGCAGCTGACTAATATCACCCATGCCAGGGACTTATCCTCTATGCTTACACTGGCTGTTGAGAACCCAGAAGCTGCATCTGGCAATATATTCAACTGTGTAAGCGACCGCGCTGTGACCCTGGATGGAATGGCCAAACTCTGCGCACAGGCTGCAGGTTTACCAGTAGAGATTGTGCATTACGATCCAAAAGTTGTTGGAATTGATGCAAAGAAAGCCTTTCCTTTCCGAAATATGGTAATGGCTTGATTTCATCTCATCGTAAATTACGCGGTTACTTCATCTCCTCCTACATGCCCTCCCCCCTTTATGTACTTCATGGCAGAATAATAACAGCAATTTGATTTAGAAAACACCAAATGCTGTGCTTCAGCCGTATCATATTACTCAAGTTGCTGTAGGATGTATATTGGAGGCTATATAATATACTCAATGTGTTCTTCACTCTAGAGTCTTCCAACTGTTTGAGCAAATAGATGGCCTAAATAATTGGTCCTTGTATATTGTGCAGCACTTCTATGCGGAACCACGAGCTGCCAAGGAAATATTGGGATGGCAGGGTACCACAAACCTTCCTGAAGACTTGAAAGAGCGATTTGATGAGTATGTAAAGATTGGTCGAGACAAGAAGCCAATGAAATTCGAGATTGATGATAAAATACTAGAGGCACTCAAAGTTCCAGTAGCCGCTTGAATAATAATCACGATATGTCATCTACCTACCCATTGTAGATGGCTGTAGGGGCTGCATTTTTGTGTTTCTTCTCTCCCATCCCTGCTCTATATTTTGTTAAGAAACATTCAAGTTAATATAATCCTGCGTTGGTTGTAGGTCTAATGGGTGTGTGTTTGATAATGCGATTGCATTTCGTGTAGCTCTCGTACGAAAACATATAAAAAACATGAAAGGTCTAATTAAAACTAGTGTTATATCAAGATCATAAAAGAATTAAAAAAAAAAAAACATCAATTTAATGGATTTTCAATAACTTTTCAAGAATAAAGGTATTTTACAAAACATTCAAATGTCAAATGCTAAGTGTTTCGATGAAAACTTCAGAACTTAATGTCTTGGATGTAAGATAAAATTTATCATGGTTAAGGTTTTAGGCTTTAATTACTACTGGGTCTGCTTCTAATGAGATTCTGATGTTCTGCCATGGCTTGCTTAATACAAGGGGTCCGTCCAGGTTATTAATTATCTCAAATCCTCATTAAAGGATTTAGAGAAGGAAATAACAAGCATTGTCAAGATAATTTTCTCTGTTTGCTAATACCATGGTCTTAAAGCTGAGGGTGATGACAGAGCAAAATCCGGCATCCCTATATCTATGATGACAATAATTATTAGCTCAACATTGTGATCATGGATAGAAAGCTCGTCTGCTCCTAGATCTTCATCAATGACAGCCTAGCTTGAACTTCAATTGCACCTGTAACATTCTATGCATATTTTCATGCGCGGACTATATTTAAAAGGTCAAGAAAGGAACAACAAACAAGATCAAAAGACGGAAGCACCCAGTGCATGAAGCAACTAGAAAATGATAGATAAAATATTGCCACCAACAATACAACATTGTTTTGCAAATTCTAAAACTAATCCAATTCCAGGTACATTAAAACTACAACTAGTAAACTTGCTAGTTTGATATCTGAATGAAAAGTACTTTTTTTCTGCCCTGGTCTACAATGGATAAAAATCTATTACCCTGAGATATAGCACTGGCCTTCCTTAAGCAGAAAAGGCTAGTAATCCAAAAATATCCATGGTACATGGATAAATTTCAAAAATAAAAACTCCCAAGGCAGTAAACCACCTGCAATGAACTACTCTTCATGCTTGATTTCAAGGTCCTTGAGTTTTGATTCCAATTCATCTTCATTATCACCATCCTCATCATCCTCCTTTGCATCTTCATCAAGATCTTCTCCATCTGGATCATTCTCATCCAAATTTTCAAGCACATTAGGCAAACCCTTAAATATATCCTTCACCTCATCAATCCCTTCATCAGATATGTAATTACCATTGATATTTAACGATTTAAATCCAGGCTTATCCACAACAGTCTGTGCCAGAAGCCTTGCCCCTGCTCGTCTAATTGCATTGGTGTTCAAATCAACTTCATTTAGCTGGCCACAGCCCACTTCAATTGCCTTGGCAATCAAAATGGTACCTTCATCCTTCAGTTCATTCTCGGCAAGATTTAATTTGGTGATAAATTGTTTTGCCGCAATGCAGGCAGCCAAAGAAGAAGCACCTTTGGCTGTAATGTCATTCCCAGCCATATCCAGAACTTCTAATGAAGGTGCGCATTCCTTTAAAGCATTAGCAAGTGCTTCTGCCCCCTCATCCTCCAAATTAAGATAACTGAGATAAACTTCAGTAAGATCTGCAAATGCAGATAAAGACTTGCTCAGAGCAATAGCAGCTTCCACACCAAACATATTATCACGTAGATCAAGCTTCCTCAAATGGTTACATGATCCGAGAGCTTCAGCTAGGGCAACACCACCTTCCAAGCCCACCCTTGTTGAAGAGCATCGAAAATCCTCCAGCACAGTGGATCGTTTCACCATCTCAGCAATAGCAACTGCCCCTTCATCTCCAGTCATGTTGTTGTGAAAATGAAGGACCTTGAGCTTCTCGGTTGAAGGAATCAACTCACAAACTGCACGTGCAGCTTCTTCCGAGATACCATCATTTATCAAGTAAAGCTCCTCCAAATTATTCTGGGTCTTGAGAAGTTTCCCAAAAGCCCTGACACCCTTTTCGCCCAAGGCATTATTTGAAAGGTTCAGATACCTCAAATTACAGCCTTCTAGGGCTGAAGAAAATATATTCATGACTTCAAGAGCTTCCGATTCCGGTCTTCCTGCAACAAAGTCTGACAGATCCACTTCTGTCAATTGATCCTTTATGGACAACAAGATCGGTTCTGCCACATGGGCTGCCTCCAAGCCAAAGCTTCTATTGCTGAAACATATCCTAGTATACGAGTTTCCTGGCACCTTAAGGGGTTTTAAAACTTCCCCAGCCTCCTCCCCACTAATAAATGCCCGCCGGCCACCAGATATATCAAACACATTCACAGGAGTAGCGGCATCTTTATCAGCTGTCACTGCCACCTCTTCATCCTCCTGTATTCTGGGCCCCCTTTTGAGAACCTCCAACATAAGCCTACTAGATTCTTTAGCATATATCTGCACAGCAGAACTTCCATCACCATCCGGTTGTTTCTCATAGTGCTGGTTTGCAGCTGCAAAAGCCACCTCTTCAATTTTCTTGGCATCCTCTTCAGCCTCCTCTTTGCTCAACAACCCATATTTTCTGGAGATAAAGGATGGAGTGATGAAATTTTTTGTCATCCGCTCTACAAGCATTAGCCTTGTACTCTGACTAGGGGGCCACAATTTGACAGACATGCGGTGCTGCAAAGTCTGTGTTGCAGAATCCATGTAGAACAGTAACCTGGAAACAATACACACACACCATTACTACTATCATCTTTAAATCCATGCCCCGACCTAGATTGCCCTTGACAAAAAATGCAGAGAGGCATTCTTCTCTAGCAATTTCGAAGATTTATTTCTCTTTATTAGTTATAAACTACAGTAAATTAGATCGATAAAATAAAATATACAGTAATTAATTTGTCAGAAAATATATTTCCAAGACAAAAAATCACCTTGAAAATCCAATCAACATTAATTTAAAACTAAGTAATTGAAGATATTATCCAAATGAAAACAGAGAAATCGCACAGATCCATGGATCCAAAATAACAAATTGAAGCTTCTTCTCCTTGATTTCTTTGGAGGAAAGAAAGGAAATGGTGAGTGAGTACCTGAGACGAAGCGAGCACGAGTATAAACCCTAAGTTTTCTGGAGAGACTACTTTGGGAAAGAGAGAAATGGGGGTTAAGGGAATCGGTATTTTTTAAATAGATGGGGTGGTGGTACCGTGGTAGTGTAACTGCAATCGTCGAACTGGAGCAGATAAGGATAGCAACAAAAAAAAAAAAAAAAAAGGTGAGCGTGCGGTAATTGGAGGGAACTCAAATCATGCTTCGCTTAAAATTAGTGCCGGGAGAGGCGAAAAGCTGTAGGTTTCCCGTTCTCTCTTCTCGCTGGTCAAGTGACGAGACTACCCTCTATTCGTGTTCCATTGACGACCTTGTCAGGTGGAGGCTGGATGGGCATTTCTACTTGGGCTTACTGTGCACTGCTCGTTCGGCCCATTTGCCTTCGGAATGTCCAAAAGCTGACTTGTAAAAGACATGTGTCAAACTCTTTACCATGTGATCATTCTTTTCATTACATAGCGTAGCATGGATTTTTTACTATTTTTTTGTAATAACATTGTTTTTAAAGATATATTGAGTTAATTTAAAAAAAAAAATATTTTTGATATCAACATATTAAAACAATTTAAAAATATAAAAATAACATTTAAAACAAATAAAAAAATAATTTCAACAAAAGGCATGTTGAACCATCCAGCCAAGCACACCCTAGTGTACTAGCATACACTAAGTCTCGGGTCAAAGAAGAAAAAATAAGTGCCATAAAAGATTAGATATATAAAAGTATCTCATTAAAAAATTATTTGTAATAATTGATTTAGCAATATTTTTTATTTTAAATTGAGATTCAAATACATTAACTCAATTAAGTTAATATGGGTTGACCTGTAAACCTTTCAGGAATAATAAAAAAAATTGAGTGAACTCGAGTCAACAAAACAAATTCATGATGCAAGTCATGCATATCGTGGGATTCAATGGTTTTTTATCTCAAGGTTTGTATTTAATTACATGGCAATAAAGATACAATAATTTTTCCAAGTATTTTTTTTTTGAAAAAAAAAAAGACAGGAGCACGAGACCATAATAAGTAAAGTAGATCATTGATAACAAGTGTTAATTTGAGTTCAAAATAGTTCAATTGTACGAATCTAGCATTTTTATTTTATATTTTAACAAAATGAAACACTGCATGCGATATATCGTGTGCACCAGGCTGTAGTCGAGAGGCTCGAGCGGTTGAGCCCGTCTCTCGTAACGGGCTATTAGCCCTGCCAATGTTCAGCCTCCAATCATCCGGGTTATCGGGCCTGTTTGGTATTGCGGTTGCGGTTGTGGTTGTGGTTGAAAAAATAGAGTTTCAAAAAAAGCGTTTTTTACTGTGGTTCAAAAAAAGCAGTTAAGTGTTTGGTTAAAACTGTGGTTGAGTTGAAGGTTGAAGAAAAAACAGTTTTGGTGTTTGGTTTCCAAACTTTACAAATTGCTTTTAACTTGTGAAATTACTTAAAAGGGTATATATATATATATATACATAATTTTTTTAAATATTGTAAATTTAATAATGATAATAATATTATGTAATTAATAATTCATGAAAAAACAAATATTATTTTTTATTCTCCCATCAAACTATTTGCAATTTCATCACAAACAGATATTTTCCTTCCATTAAGACTGATCTGTATCTACACATTTTTTTTTAAATATATATTTTAAAATTTTTGGTGGGCCGAGGACAGCCCAACCAAATTGGGCCCAAGCCCAACTTTGCTGGACATGGGCTGGGCCGAGTGCAGCCCAGCCCAGGTCCAGCTGCTTCTTTCTCAAACAGGCAAAACGGTGTGCTGCACTGTGCGTCTTTTTCGCGACAGTGCAACACACATAATTCACGTGAATAGTGCCTTCCGACCGACCACGATGAGAGCTTCAACGGAGGATACCTACGGGTAGAGGAGTCCGAGGTGGTTCTTCCTGTGGTGGTAGCCTGTGGTGGCCGGAAACAGCCTTGGAAGGTGGCGGTACTGTTCACCGACCACGACGAGAGCTTAAACGGAGGAGGCCGAGATGGTTCTTCCTGTGGTGGTTTCATCGTAAATAGTGGCCTGTGGTGGCCGGAGTCAGCGTTGGAAGCTCCGGCCACCATGTCTGTTTTGTGGGCAAAGAGAGAGAGAGAGAGATGCATGTTACATGCAAAAGATGATTTCAGGCCCGGAGAAGATGAGAGGAGTGCAGGCAAATGGGTCTCATTTTTTTGAGAAGAAACTGAGATGAAAACGCAGTCTCGAACGGCGTTTGAAAAGCACCTCCCAGGTGCTTTTCTTGAAACGCCGTTTGGGACTAAAAAAGAGATGGGACCCACTCATTTTAAATGGTGTTTGGTTGTTACCAAATACCAAAACTTCATCCCGTTTGGCAAACGTGGAACGCACTACGTTGCCAAACGGGTGCATCATGAAGTAAATGACCCGTTGTTGAATTCAACCTTGGTTAATTTATCTTCACAAATACATTCCACTAACGGTACTAACTTTACCGTTATACATACACGCTAACTTAACCGTCCGTCCGAGTCGTTTCGTCGAGACACTTTTCGGCGCCACTCACTTTAAGAGTTTGACTCAATGGGCGTCGAACTCGGAAGAACACCACTATCATATTTTTAATCCCCGAGAGAGGCTCGGTATCATATACAATAAATCCATGTGCGTATCATCTTTTATCGCAGCGAAGCCGAGTCCTCTGCACAGAAGGAAAGTAAATTGCATGGCAGAGAGCCTCGTTTGCGTGTCCCGCGGGTAAAAGATCCTCGAGTTTTCTAAAGAGACTCGTAAGATATAAACATCGGATCTCTATAAACAGATGCTCACTTTCTAGCCCTCCGAAATCAAGATTTGGATCCTATGCCAGAGAAATTACCCTTTCAATTGCTCGATGCGTGGGCATGGGACCGGCACAATTTTAACCATGTTGGATTCATTTTCCAGATTTCAAAGGTTTGTTTAAGATTGATATAAATGTCGGAACCGACACTTTGCCAGCTGTGAACAGTATTGTCTGGTGGTATTATACAGAGACCACCATGGCTAGATGAATTTGCCAGGTGGGCGACATGGACATTGTAACAATTATATTCCCCATCCTGGGTGTACACGACATGCCTCTCACTAATTAAATCAAACAGGTTCAGGACAAAGACAAGAGGAAGGCATTGCAATTCAACGCGTGATGGGAACGTGCATCCACTCGTGAGCCGACTTTTGGTGAGATGGAAATTTCAGATACGTCAAGATATGATGCCGCCACGGGATAGCTGCAGCCCAATTCACGCCTGATCTCTCTCTGTTTTTTTTTCCTGGAGAATTCGTGGCCCCCTCTGCTCTGCCTGCGTTGTTCCTGTCAGGTGGAAGGGCGTGCAGTTTGACTCTTGTTAGGGAGAAAAGAAAGTGATCTTGAAAGCTGAGACCGGTTGAGGATTTGACTCGTAACACTGGTGGTGTTTTGGTCCTTTATACTGCCGTGAATAAGGATTTATTGTAAAATTTGATGAAAAAGGTTTGGCTAGATAGTTTGGTTTGATCATGTGATGTTTTAAATACTCAATTAACAGAAGAGCTAAAAGAGCTCGGGATCGGTACTGTAGCACTAGAGACAAGTGCACTGTGGACTGGCCATTTTTTGGTTGTGCGTCACGGTTGTTCGTCCGTCTTTTTTTTTATGAACAGTGTATTGGCGACTCTAGCCCTGGTAATAGGACAAAAACATGTTCTAGCTTAGGGGTAAATAATGTGTTGGCTGAGGGGTGCGGGCGTAATTGCACGCGTACGGACCGGTCCGGTCATATCCGGTCCGCTGCACCCTTTTTTTTAATGTTTTATCAATGGCTAAAGACGGTTATAGCCCCTAATAAGATAAAATCGATTAATTAAGGGCAGGGACATAATGGTAACTGACCATTATTATTTATATATTTTTCGAAATCTGTCAGGCGCGTGCGGTTCACGCGACCGACGGTGTCCTCCCTGACGCCCCGTTCAAGTAGCGCGTGCGGTATGCTACAGTGGCCGGAAATGGGCTGCCGACGTCTCATACGGTGCGCCTCTGCTTGGTCTTCATCTCGGTGCGACGCGTTTTTCCACACGGTGGTCATGGACACGACGGTTGTCGGTTAAATCTGGTTGTACCGTTTCTCTCTCTCCTGCACGTAAAAGTGCAGAAGAGCCCCCCGGGTTTTTGATGCTTGCATTTCGGTCCCTTGACTTTTAATTGCGTATATGGGCCTAATTTCAGTTATCTAGGTTTTGATTTTGTTCGATTGAGTCCTTCGATTGCAATGAATTAAATGTTAATGTTTCACTTCGGTCCTCCATCTTTTAATTTCGGGATTGGGTTGAAAAGGATAAATATATTCGGTACAGAAGTTTCAATTTTTGCACATTTGTCCTCCAATTTAAAATGTTAATAAATCTGATTTTAATTTTAATTCTTCAACTTTTAATTTTTGATTTTAATCCCTTTATATTTGATTTTCATTTCAGCCCTTATACTTTTATTTTTTAAAATTTCTAATATAACCCCTACTTTTGTCCATGTATATATAAGTGTGTTTAACACAATAATAATAATAATAATAATAATAATAATAATAATAATAATAATAATAATAATAATAATAATAATAATAAACTAATAATAATAATTTAATTGTTTTTCTTACTTGCTTCTTTGATAATTTTTTTTTACTCTTCGGATAATTTGATAATTTTTATTTTTTTTGCATTAATAGCAATGATAATTTTGATTTTTATTTGTATTTTATTTCTTTGTTTTATCTCTTGGTCAAGTTTCTATCAATTTTTTTAGTCTTTCATTAATTTTTATTTCTTTCATAATAACAATAATAATAATAATAATAATAATAATAATAATATTTTAATTGTTTCTCTTACTTACTCTTTTGTTAATGTTTTTGAGTGTTTTTTTCATGATAATTTAATAATTTTTATTATTTTAATAGTAAGAGCAATGATAATTTTAGATTTTCAAACTTTAATTTTGCTATTGTTATACCAGGGGGTGTTAAGCTCTTTTATTATATTAAATTTTGCATAAATAAATATTATATTTTTATTTTTATCAAGCAAATCCTATAAAAATTGTTTACTGAGCCCGCAACGTACAACATATATTTCTTAAAATTTTCACATTAAATGATTTTTGTAGCTAATAAATGTTTTTTTCTTTGATCATCTATTATATTTTTTTATGTTCTCTTTCTTTTATTTTTGTGATTGGTTTAATTGTTATTATTTTCAAGTTAGATGAATTGTTTCCCCTGATAATTGTGATTTTTTTCTTTTGTTAAAGTTATTATGAATTTTTTTCTCTTTTATTTATTTGTTTTCTTTATTCAGCATTAACACAACAACAACAACAATAATAATAATAATAATAATATATTCTTTTTCTTGCTTACTCTTTTGTTAATGTTTTTGAGTGTTTTTTCTTTCGTGAAAATTTTATAATTTTAATAGTTTTTGCAATAATAGCAATAGTCATTTTGTATCTAATATTACTGGGGATAAAAGACAACTCAAGAACAAAAAATAGACAAATTTACCTAGGTTTATCTACAATTAAAAAACGATACAAGTCACTTTTACCTCGATTATACTGTTCCTTTTAAACGACAAACAAATCATTATTATATGTTTTAATATTTATTGCATATAATTGCCTACAAATATATAAAGAGATAAAAAAAATGACCTCGAATTTTTTGCAACAAAAAAATTAATATCAGCATTCTGAAATACATTTAATATAATAATATAATGAATAAATCTTATAAAGTAAAAAAAATATTGGCTTTGAATTTTAATTTTGTGCTATTTTGTTGAAGTTTATTTCTTAAAAAAATAATAATATTTAAGATCTAATATTACCTGGGAAAAAATACAACTCAAAAAAACAAAAGGTAAACAAATTTGCCTAGATTATCTACAATTAAAAAATATACAATGCACTTTCTGTTTCGACTACATTGTTTCTTTTAGACAGCAAATAAGTAATTATAGAACGCAAAAAAAATTATATTTCATTTTTAAAAAATAATTGCAACATTTTTATTTATGATGTGTCAGATCTAATATTACTGGGAAAAAAAAGCAACTCATATTTTTTTTTTTTTTTTACAAATTTACCTAGGTTATCTACAATTAAAAAATATAAAAATCACTTCCCATTTCGATCACACGATATAGTATGTGAGACTAAGTATATGTGTTTAATATTTATTTAATATTATCGCCTAAAAATATATATAGAGAGAGAAAATGACATACGATTTCTTGCAAAAAAAATTAATATCGGTATTCTTAAATATATTTAATATAATAATATGATGAATAAATCTTATAAAAAAATTTGGCTTTGAATTTAAATTTATATTTTAGACCCTTTTTTTCCCTTTAAGAAACGGTAACGTTTTTTCACATGTATTTTTTATTTTTCAGTGTCCAAGTCAGTTCTTCTTTTTTAACCGAGTTTTTTTTAAAAAAAACCAGAGTATCCGTGACAACAAATTTCTTATAAATCATTTCACCTTCTTAACAAATTTTATCAAAAAAAATTTAGCAATAGCAATATTCAATCGCATTTTGGTTGAAAAAAACTATTTTTAACAGATTTTATCAATTACAATTATACTGATTAAATATTAAAATAACAAAATACAACATTTATAAAATCAATCAATTTTCTACATAGATAAAAAACCCCGGCGAAGCGGGCAAATCTACTCGTATTTACTAAATACGATAAAATAGTTGTCGTGTTTTATAGACAAGACGATTCCTTGATCTTCTACTTTAAGTGGTCAATCAATCGAGTTCAATTTTATTAAATAGTTAATTGTTTCACACGGAAACGATAAGTTTATAAAGTTTCTTCCTTAATATTTTATGAACACACATGTATTTTCAACTTGTAGACTAAAAAATAGACTTTTATTAAAATCTTAAAAAATTATTCATCACATAATAGTGAGTGATTCCAAACAATAACATAAATAAAGATCCACTCAAAAAATTACATGGATGACCTAGAAAATTAAATGACTACCTCCAAGCAGAATATGATTTATATACAGGACAATAAAAATATATTTCCTTTTATTAACCTCAAGACACATACATTAATCGATAATGTTTTTAATAAAATCATGCATGATCATAACATTGAAAAATTTAATATACCATTGTCGAGATGAGTGCTTTGGTTCATGTATAATGTTTTCTAGCTTACAAAATAAGTGACTATTCATGACATCATAAAAACTTCATGGGTCATAATGCACACGTCTTCATCCAAATTTCCATTCATAAATGTTAGTTTCACATCCATTTGATGCAGTTCTGAATCAAAATTAGTTACTGATGATATTATTATTCTAAATAAATCATTTTTTAGAAACTATATAAAAGGTTTTGCGATAATTAATGTTTTTCTTTTAAGTATAACCATCAACAACAAGTTTAGTTTTATATTGCTTAACACTGCAAAAACACAACTCTTTTGGTTTTATGAGCTCATTTTTAATCAACAAATTTAGATATTCATGGTAATTTGACTATGTCCCAAACTTGATTTTTAGACATGGACTTAATTTTTCATCTATACCACATGACAAAGAATTTTTTCATTTATGGTTTGTGAAAATGAACATGGAAAATCTCTTGGTCCAACATCAAAGTCATGTTTTTAAAGGTATACAACATAGTCATTATAAATTGTTAGTCTTCTTGTCCTTAAAGTTTTTTTTTTCCTCTCATGCGAGTTTGTTTTATTAATAACTAATCACTCCTAAATTGGGTGTTATTCAAAACAATCTAAGTGATTTTCTTAAACAATAACCAATTGTATTTTATTTTTACGCAACTAAGTTGAATCTTGTATTTTTTTTTAAATCCTATCTTTAAATAAAAATCACTTCCAATAAAATTTAGATTCTCAAATAATTTAGCACTTGCTGCCTTTGATATTTTTGTGCTACGAGAAGGATAATAAAACATTTATTATTTAGAATTAACTCTATAATAAATTAAATATTTATTATTTGTTTCGAGATCTGATTTTGTTGTTGAGAATTATAAATTATTGTCTTAACAGGATAGCCCCACACATGTGCATGATTTAAACTATTTTTTTTTTTTATTAACATCATTTAGTGTTAAATAATTACTAATAAAAAATTTATTGCCAAGAATAAATTCTTGTAATCTATACCAAATTTTTGTAGTTATTTTATGTGGATAGCTAAATAATTGATGGATAAGCAGGTGAAGTTCTGACTCCCAATGATTATCGCGGTAAGTGAGGCAGTGGCGGTGGCTTATCCTGCGCCGTGATTTAATAAACAAACAAGCTCCTTTTTTTAGAATAAAAAAAAAACAGGGAAAAAGAAAGATCTAGACAGGGGCACAAAAGACACGGGGTTGACAAATATGACCCACGTGATGATGGGGCACCCTCTGTTTATTTGTTGTTTGAAAGAGCTGTGAGGAACCGAGGATTCCTTAACCACTGTTATTTTAGGGGTATGTTTAATATTATGGTGCATGGTGTGTTTTTATTTGAAAAAATATATAAATAATCTTTTATTTTATTTTTAATATCAACATTTTAAAATTATTAAAAAAATCAAATTAATGAGTTTTAAATGTAAATATATATTTAAATATAGCTCTAGCTGCAAAAAACAAACGCAATTCTTCAAGCTCCCAACATTTTCTTACCAGCATTCAATAATTAGTGTAGAGAATAACCAATCTTGAAAAACATTAATTTTCCAGGAAAAATACCAGCAATTACTTTTTTTAAGAAAAAAAATAAAAAAGAAAAGGCCTAAACCTATCAAAGTGGGTCCCTGCCCAAAGCCAGAGCAGAGGGGCAAAGAATCCAAGAAGAGCTTTTATTTCGCAAACCTTTACCCACCTTAACAATGGCGACTCACTTCCATTCAATATTACAGCAAATCATCATTTGATAAATAGCACCACCTTGCCGACACTGTCGTCCATTTAAAGTTACTCCACAGAGAGAGAGCTACTTCCCCTCTTCCATGTGACGAGAGAGAAAAGTGGAGCCTTACTTGTAAAGAACACTTAACATATCAAACAAAAATAATTAGATACCAAACCCCCCCTCCCCCCTTCTCTCTCTCGCTTCTTCTTCTCTTGGTTAAAGGGAGAGAGAAATGGCAGAGAGAAAGAGAGAGAATGGTCAGATATGATGAATCAAGATTCACAGTACTCTCTCTTTCTCTCTTATGTGCTCAGTGAATCTGCTTCGTTCCTGACGCTTTTGTAGTTCGACAGAGAAGCATCTCCTCAAGAATCCTGTAAGTTTTCTTCTTTTTGATTCCCTTCCAGTTTTTGGTAATTTTATTTTTGTTTACTGAATTGGGTATTTGATAAATACTTGTATTTTGTCTTCTTTGTGCTGTCTTTGATCCAGCTAACAGTGCCCAATTTTATCTGTTAACTGTGACGTTTCTTTCTGATTAGCTACTTAAATCAAGGTATTAGGTTCACAGTTTTTTACTTTACCGCCAAAATTAGTATTAATATTCCATATCTGGGGAAAAAACGAAGTGGGTGGCCTTGAGATCTGGACTTGATCAATGAAGTGAGTATCGATCTGGCTTTAACCCGACCATTAATGATTGTCACAAATCAGCGTGTAAAAAACGGGATTTTTTTAATGCTAGCTAATCAGTTTGCTGTGTTTTTACCAGCGTTGCAGTACATAATAAGTGGGAATTGGATTGAAAGTTACTGGATAAGCTTTTGGATTCAGCCAATGTTTATTCTGTCAGATGATTTCGCTGTCCAAAATGTTTTGTTTTGTAGTATGTAGATTTCTGGACCTGCATTCAGGTTCCCTCCCTCTCATTGAAAAGTAGTACCAAGGAGAGATGCTTATGAATGATAAGTATCTAATCTTTGTTTGATTGTGGAGAGAAGAATTGAGAGAAAGTTGGGCGCATGGGATGCTAGTGTGTAAATTTGTTTTTCAATTACTAATTCCTGTAAAGTTTAAAGTTGAGCTGATGCCCTTACTCTGCATGACAGATTGACAGGGACCTTATCAGTTCCTTCATCTTATTTTCCTTCCCTTTGTTTCTATCATTCCATTTGGTCTTTTAGAAAATAAAATGACATGTTAGGATCTTAGAAAAGCTATAGAAATTATCCTGAAAAAGAAAATTTATTAAGTTTGACTCTTTTGGTACTTTTGGTGATAGCGAGCTTATGGGTTTTAATTCAATGCAGCTCATTTCAGATATGGAAGCTCTTTCACCTGATACTGGAAGTACAGAATTGGAAATATACCAAACTTTGGGGCTTAAGGAATCAAGAAAAGGAGTTTTCAAAATTCCCAGGGTTTTAATGCTTCTTTCTTCACTTCTTGAGAGGACTGTTCAGAAAAACGAAATTCTAATGGAGAAAACAGAGATTAAAGATGCTGTCACAATATTTCATGGTTTAAAACCACCTCCTGTAAGCATTCGGCAATATGTTGATCGCATCTTCAAGTACTCTGCCTGCAGCCCTTCCTGCTTTGTAGTTGCACATGTGTATGTTGATAGATTTCTCCAGCAAACAGATATTCACTTAACCTCCCTTAATGTTCACCGGCTCCTGATTACAAGTGTAATGATAGCAGCAAAGTTTGTAGATGATGCGTAAGCTCCAATTCCCTAAAGTAGTTTATTTCTGTTAGCTAAGATTCCAACAGTCTGTATTGATCCTAATGAGTTAAATTAAGTACACAGGTATTATATCTTTTAGTTCATCTGGAAAACATTTGCGATATGGGAATTGGTTCTTTTTTGCATATTTTATGCTTTGGACTCTTAAACCTGATGTTTCTTGTGATCTTGCAGATTCTTTAACAATGGGTACTATGCCAGAGTCGGAGGAGTAAGCACAGAAGAATTGAACAGGTTGGAAATGAAGTTCTTGTTTGGTATAGATTTCAGACTTCAAGTAAATGTCAATACATTTGGAAAATATTGTTATCGGTTGGAAAAAGAATCTTCCGATGGGCTTCAGATTGAACGGGCAATCCAAGCATGTAGAATCAAAGAAAGTTGGTCAAGCAAAGAGGATTCAACCACTTGTGCTTCCACGATTGCAAGATGAAGTAACCAAACCATGTCAATGTATCATAGTAATCCCACTTTTGTTTGAACACAGTCAAGTCAGAAATTGTGGAAATTGAATTTTGATGTAGGTGCTTTGATTGATTATTGGAGAGACAGCATTCTTGCTTGCTCATGTTCGTATCGTCACTACCTCGTGATAGTTGTCCCATATTTTCTACGCTGGGCTATTGGTTCCCGTGGTTATTGTTCCTCGAGAGTTTGCAGGCATCTTGCCTGCAGAATTTTTCATGTACAGGTTAAGCGATTGAAAGATTGATTGCTTTGGTTGCTGTGTTTCAATTAAATGCTGCCAGGCTAGACGAAAAACTTTTCTTCTTTTGTGGTAGAATTGCCTCGCGGTCTAACTAAACGCGAGGTGAATTCATGTAAACTGTTCTTTTTAGAGAGCAATTCCATGCTCGTTTGTTTGGTTTGAGATGTTTCTTTTCCTTTGCTTATTTGGAATGCTGGATTTTATTTTAATATATAGGACAGTTAGAATGAGGTGAATAATTGTCGAATCCTATAATTTTCTTAACTTGGATGAGGTCGGGTGGTTAGATAACATCAGGTTTGGGGTTAACTGAGCTTAGCAATATCTTTTTGCCAGCTTTATGAAGATCAATGCATCACAAGTATTAATGAAGCTCGAGAGCCACAACCATCCTACGGGGATTTTTCTTTCTTTTCTTAAGTTCTCCCCCAGTAATAAGTGGCTTTTAGCTGGAGCACCAGGCTGTGCACCTTGAAGCAAGCACAGCGCAGAAACATGACAGCTTGCTACTAGCCTGTCTCGCAAAATGGCGAGCACCGTGTCAATTTTTTTTTTGAATCCTTGGAAATCTCATTTTCTAGAATATATTTTATAGATCCATTGAGGGATTACCTAGTCATTACCACCCATCATCAAGGTTCCCGCAGCAGCCTCTCAACTTTTCTTCTGGAAAAGAGGCAAATAAACAATTAAAAAGAGGCAGTAATGTAAATAGATATGCAACTGCATTAACTGACATGTGGTCACGCTCGAGCAAATGGCTCTTTAGATTGGAAATCCAAGAACTACAAATTCCTTCGGCAAGCCTTTTAATCAGGTTGTAATTTGCAAGTACTTGCTATTTTTTTAATTTGATGATCAACTATTGTAAAAGGTTTACGTAGTAAATTCTCTTGCAGACGAGAAATTCTATGGATAGACATAGCCCAGTAGATGACATAACAAGGTAGCAGATTTTCCTTTTCCATAACGTTAAAAACAAAGTTATCATTAAGGGCTTTTGCACCTGACAATAAACAAAGGTTAGTATTAAAGTTCATCGATTCTTTTCCCTCTTTCTTTCTTAAGAAAAAAAAAAACAGGAAAGCATTTACTGTAAGCAAGAAGCTGGAATGGTGAGCCATGCAGTCACAGCCACTGCAGGAAGCCTTGTCCGAATTTGGAAAAGAATTGCAGCAACATCAATGACATCATAGGACCTCTCTCCAGTATCATTGCAAATACCAAGCTTCATAGCAGCAGTTTGATCACTGATCAGCTTTGGGATTATTCCCGAATCGGACCCCATCTCTCAAGGAGCAAGGACGAAAGGTAATGAGAACATGTCAAGCATATAATTATACCCATTATTTCTGTGAACACGTCACACCCAAAAGAACAGGTAATCCAAAATAATATATTTTTATTTTTAAAAAATTCTTTTTGACATAAACATAATCTAAAAACATAAAAAAAAAATATAATTTAAAACGTAAAGAAATAAAAAAAAATCAAATGTCCCTCGATATTTAATTAGAGCTGTAATCCAATAATTGTTTTTGATTAAATGCTTCATATAACTTCCTTAACAAATTGTGTAGACGTGATCTGTTACGACCACCCATCTCTCTCGCGCGTGCTGACAGATCAGACCATCCTAAAAACAAAAAAATCTCCTTGTCTTTTTTGTAACAGTGGTAGAATATCCATAAATTACCGCTTCAACTCCCAGCAGTGTAGTGTGAAAAAGTGATTCCTTCATTTCAATTCTGAACGGTATTGAGTGAAAAACGATTCCTTTCAAGGAAAAATAATTCCATATGCTATCGGGGTGATCCATAAGCACCGACCACATAACACGTGCTTTGCTAGTGAAGCGGCCTGACAAAAAGATCTGCGTGTTGCTATATGATTGGGCACCCAAACCACTGGTTACTTCAAGATAATGAATGGTTGGACAAAAATAAAGAACAAAAGTGGCATTTGCATTAGCATGGGACTTCACTAACTACTTGTGCAAAGAAGACTGTAGCTGGATTCCCCCATATTAGCTCGACAACCTGAAGATTTCTGTACACTGTGCCTTCCATCTTAATGGTTAGTTGAAGGATCAGGACCCGAGCCAAATCAATTTACAGTTGCCTCAAGTTAGTTTGGTGGGCTTGCCAAGCGTTTTCTCAAAGTAACGGCGTATATCAGGCATAATACGTTGGATCAAATGAGATGACCTGCATATTTTCAAGATCAAACTTACAATGTTCAGAACCCAATTTAAATCAGAATTACTGGCTCGCTAACCTTTTGAAAATGAGGACATTATTCTTAAGTGAAAAAAACCTGTGAACTCAAGTTCATACCCTGGCCAGAATAGCTGAAAATATGCATCTTAAAGCAGTGTAAAAAGGAAATAGAGCCTTTGTTCTTGGATATGCTTTTAACAATAGATGTTGTCAATTGCTTGCCCAACGAATAAAAACAATCCAATACCTCTGGCTCAGACTTTGACACCATGCAGAGTCCCAATTCCCAAATGCTAGAATCTTATAATGAATTTTATAGAATGGATAAATGCATTGAGAAGACAACATACCATGGCTTGGTACATAATTTGTCAAATTGCTTCAATATGAATAGAATGCACGATTCCCTTAATGACATAGCATTGAAGCCCTCGGACAACTCGTACATGAGAGAGACATTTTCCACAGAAATATCCTTTTGTGATGACAATAAAAAATCATCAGACCACTTTTCAAGTGCTAATAATGTTTATTCAAAGCAACCATTGACATAATATATCATCAGTTAACCTGTGCAATGGTACATTCACATAGACGCTTGAGACCATCCAAAAGATATTGGTCAGCAGCTCTAAGGAGATCCTGGGCAAGATCTATATTGATTTCCACTGATCCTGTATATATGAACCTAAAAGTGTGCACAAGCAAGCTATCAGAATTCAGACATGCACTTGCTTCAAAATTTAAAAAGGGAAGAGCAGGACTAACCTCATCATCAATTCAAAAACATCCCATCTAATATTTGGAATCTCCACATCTTTAGCATTCCTTTCCTGCAATTGTTGTGTCCTTCTATAAGTAACCCAAACATCCATTACCATCTTCACCTACTAATAAATTCTTTACCGCTGGCTCATGATAACTTATTGCAAAAGTGGAAAATATTGCACAAGTCAATTTCAGCCTAATGATAGTCCCTAATAAATTGAGCAGCTCATCAATAATAATGAAAGTTTATGTAAGGAAACCAGATTAATTATAAACACTCGGATAATATGGACAGTTGAATTACCGTGAATAGTGCATGTCTAGGTGGAAAATGAGAAATGATTGAGGAACAAAGCTATTGCGTGATTAAAAGCCAAAAGAAAGTTCTTAAATAAACCAATACTCACCCTGTACCCCCCATCAAACATTGCACGGAAAGCATCCGAAGAAGCAAGGAGACAAATTCGGTGAGCATAGAACCTCTTTCCTGATAACAGCATAATTGCACTCATATTAATGTAAGAAGAAATCCATAAACCTACTACCATGATTTATCATGACATGAAAGGACATCTTATCACCCAAACAGACTGCAAATGAAAAAAAAAAAAAACAGTACCTTCGACTAAGAATGTAACATCAGACAATGTAGGATTGTTGACGTATTGCTCACCCAAATACACCTGAGCAAAAATAACAAGTAAAAAGATTATTTTGCAGTTGTTTTTTATTGCCTCAAAATACGGGCTTAACAATGTACTAAAAGAGCAGAGCTAATAATGCTGAAACTAAATGATAAAAATTCAACAATTGCTCACAAAGATTAAAAAAATGTTTCTGAAATTGTGGATCAAAAGAGTAACATAAAGTGGCAGAAGACATTTCAAGGAAAAGAGAATAAGAAATGAAATTTCAAGTCAAAACAAAAATCTTTAAAATGATAAATAATGAAAGGTCGACCACAATCTGTTGTTGGAAATGTACATTCTGCTGGTTAAACCTTTCAGACACGGTAGACCATGAGTTACATCCAACAGTAAACACTGAACGAGCAACAGTCTCAGAGACAATAACGTTTGATTAAAAAATAACTGTCCAATTCAAAGTTCAAACACATCCATCTCTGTATGGTCTAATTCCTAAAATATTTTTCATGGAAAGACAAAAAACTAAGATTATACATGTGGAAGGGCATCAACATGAAAAGGAGTTCACCTGCGGGGTTGGAGATAGAGGAGCTGAATCTACAGGAAAGACTGAGCTGGCTTTGGTAGCCAACCTGTACAATGCCACTGAGCCATCACATTGCAGCTTCACGCTTCCAGACTCCAGAAGCCCCAACAATACATCTAACCCTGTATGGCACATATTTAGAAACAAACCATTAAGGAACTCAGTCCTGAATGATAACCATTGCACATAGAAAGATCACAAGTTTTGGCAGATCAAGAGGTTTTACCATTTTTATCAATAAAAACTACTTTTCTATCATCAGGAGCACAAAGATAAGCGAGAGCCAGAGCAACTCGTCTCTGAATATTCCTTTCGGCAACCCGCATCAAATATAAGAGATGGTTCAATACCTGTTCAGAAAACCATAATAATCAGCATACTGTTGATAACAAATTTTGTTAAGAGCTTGTTTCTAAGTTAACATATCTGGTGAGAAAGAATTACAATTCAAGACCCAAAATATCAATTGTATGCATGAAAACTTACCCGCCCATGAATCTTCTCCTCTAGCCTTCTCATTGTTTTCGCAACACAATCCTTTGTTTGCTGCAAGGTATCAGATTATAACAATATGAGCTGGACAAGAATACTGCAATGAACTTCGTAAGATTGGGAAGATAGTGACAATCTACCAACTCCTTCAGTGTGCGAGGTTAGTCCATTTGAGAACAAAAAAAAATAACCTAGGCAGATCAGATGTAATACTATGAAACATACTTGTATGATGAATTCTCCATCTTGGAGTTTCTGAAAACCCCCAACCTTGATAAGATCTGCAACATTATCCTACAGAGAAACCAATTCAGTAGATTCTAGTGTTTGGTGAGGAAGTAGGGACTAACAGTGCCGAGGAATATTCTCTAAGCCATGAAGAAACAAACTTATCATACCTCATTATCCACAAGACCATATAGGGTAAAAGCAGCATTATGTTGAAGTGGTCCGCTTTTTGAATCAAGAAGCCTAAGTAATGGAACGATACCACCATTATGTGCGATTCCAGCTTGGTTGTGTGTTTCCTGAGATTAAGAGGGGGAAAGGTATAAAGAAGATGTTTTAGAAATCCCAAAAGGAAAATAACCTTGCAAACCATACTGCATAGTGCACAATACTTAACCATATACAACTAGTTATCATTCCATGAAGACAAAAGTTTGCCTTACAGTTGACTAGGGTGCTAAGATTTCTACTTCCAGTTTTCATCTAGGGACTACAGAGATGCATTGAATATCAGATTATAAAACAAAATTCCTATTTGTGCGGAGTGGTTTGAACAAAGCCAAGATAGATGCAATCAATCAAAAGGAAGATGATGTGTCAATAAAATCCAGAAGCCCCTTCAGAAATTAAAAGCAGAACAAATGAGTGCATTCACTGATTTGAAGCTCGGAGGTGTTTTTTTTTTTTGCACTCTATACAAGCGCACACAGCATGCTAAAAAGACACCAAGATATACATGTATGCCTGCTTTAAGTAAAGCGTAGCTCCACGATACAATGAGAGAATCAAATAACCTGAGCCAACCTCCCAAGAGCAAAGGCTGCCATTTCTTTGAGCTGCACATCTGAGGACTCAAGCATATCAATCAATGGCTTGACAGCTCCTCTCTGAACAATGTGCACCTGCACAAAGCTGTTCTAGTTAACGCTTAAAGGAATATCTATCAAACACACAGATACACACACAATAGCAAAAGCTTTTGGCCTTAAAATATGGATGGTATACAGCCTACCTTGCAATCTGAATCAGCTGCTGCAAATTGACCCAATAACAAAGCTGCTTCCCTTTGGCTTTCTGAACAGGGAGAGCTGTACAATATATAAATTGAGAAGGATATCCATGAGGATCTTGCAGCAGACAACTGTAATGTGAAAAGGGTGACTGAGCAAGAACAGGCAACAATGTGAAAGCCAGCAGTACCTTAGCAATCCAATTACAGGTTGTAAGGCTCCAGCAAGAAGAACTGCTTTCTTTATGTGTGGGGACGAGTGAACCAAATTTCCAATCACACCAACCTGACAACAAACTCTTGCACAGTCAGCTGGTACAAAAAAACTATACAGTCCACAGAATGCAAATACAACTACAGAAGTTGAATCAAGAATTAACCGCTTCATAATGTATAGCAGTATCCTCGGATCGAAGCATCATTACAAGCGTGGGTAGAGCATTACATTCTACAATCTGTAAACCCACTCTTCATGTCAGCAATAGAACTCATAACAAAATAATACCATATGATTGGAGAATGCAAGAATATCCTCTACCTGATTTTTGTTCTCATCATTTTTAAACGCAAGGGTCCGCAAGGCACCTGCAGCTGCTCTCTGTACCTTTGTATCAGCATGCTCAAGCAATTCAACAAGATAGGAGATGGCGCCTTCAATCCTGTATACATAATCAAAGATTCCATGGAAGTGGGTGATAACTGAAACCAGAATGGGAGAAAAAGAAGAAGAAGATGTGCATAAGCAAACCTGACACGTGTTTTGATGCCACTATTCTCATGAGCAAGGTTAGTGATAGCATCAGCTGCTTTCCTTACAGCACAATTGACTGCTCGGGAATTATCAGCATTCTTATGTCTCTTCAACAATTCCACGAGATGGGTCAGGGCTCCAGCATCTACTATTAGTTGTTGGTGCTCCGGCTAATGAACAGCTCGTGGGAGAATTATAAAATCAGGAACAGAGTAAAGAAACAATAACATTTCCATATAGCTTACAGAAAATCTGTATATGTAATCATTGGTCTAGCAGAATAAAGTTAATGGTATAGATTAAAAAGGAAAAAAGAAAATATGATTAGCTATAATTGCTATATACAAGAGGTGTTGGCCAACTTAAATGTGAGGCCTGTCAACACAAACACAGTCATGGAAAAAATTTGATGATATATATGTAAAGCAACGAAAAGAACAAAGTAAACATGCACCCAAACTTCAAATTTCAACACTCAAAACCTATTTGCAAGTTTTTTGCCCAGAAGTGCAAAAACTATACCAAATCCACAAAAGAACGCAGAGCATCCACGATAAGTTAAACTGTTATATTATTTGTAATGATTAATGCATCAGTGATAAACAGCAAGCTCGGAAATCTTTGATATGATCATGCGACATTAAGCAATTCAAAATCGAGAACAAGCAAACATTTAACAGTAAAATAAACTGCTAGATTAGACTGGTAAATCAAATTAACAAGTGATATATGTTTACTTTTACAGCAAGAAGTCCAAGAGCCAAAGCACTTCCTTTCTCTACTTCATGTTCATACTGTTTTGGACCATTTTCCCCTCTCGTAGGCGGTGGCGCTTGAAGGTGCATCACCAGCGCGGGTACCGCACCACAATCCACCATCGTATCCACGAGATCCTCTAAAAAACGGCGACGAAAGAAAGTTAGGTTCAAATTACAAAGGAAAAAGGAAATAATAATTCACTAGATCAATATTTTTATAAAAAATCGGCGGGGAAAAAGAGAGAAAGAGACAGGAAGGTACCTGTTTTGGCAAATTGAGAGAGGACGCTAGTGGCGCGCTTGGCGGCAGCGCGATCTGCTTCAAGAGAAGAGAAGGAAGAATTGAGGATGTCTACTTGCGTTTGAATATCACGCGTTAGTTTCTGGTGACTCTCGTAGCTGGCGGCAGTGTCGGTGGCCGGAATCTTGTGGCGATCTTGATTTTCGGGTTCGGAATCTTGCTCCAATTTTCTCTTCGAGCTTTTTCTCGTGGAGATCGTCCGGCGATCCATAAAGAGAATTGGACGGCGGTCGGGGGAGGCGAGGGTAATTTGGGAGTTATGGAAAGGCAGGGCGAGTTTGGGTTCTGTGATCTTGTTGACGAGATGAAAAAAGGAGTTGGGGGTCGGTTAAAAAAATTATTCCGTTTATTTATTTTATTTTATTTGCTGAAGTGTAATCCGGAGAAGGCCCGCCAAAAATGTAGATTGTTGAAAATGGATGAAGTTTGAATTGCGGTTCCCGCCCTTTGACTTCTTAGAATTGAAATATTTATTACGCGCGCCGTTGTGCTATAACAAGATGGCTGGTAAGTGGGCTCTGAAAACAATTATGTCGAAAGGGAAAAAAATCGCTTCAGTTGCAGCTCCTGTTAGTTTATGTTTTTCTGTCAGAAAGTTATATAAATAATTATTTTTTTGAATGTATATATATTTTCTTTTGATAAAAATAAATAAATAAAGGTTATAGATATTGCCTGCTTTTGAAAATATAGCAAGTGTCTATGTGTGATGGACAGTGGCGTGCACATTTTGTAATCATAGTTTAATAAATAAGAACATAAAACCTATTAATTATTAAATAAATATGCATTTGAATTTAAAAGGTAATTTGATGTTATTTAAATTAAAAAATACTTTATAAAACAGATTCAACTACACTAGCAAAGAGAGTTCTGAACCAACAAAATAGTAATATTTTGCCCTCCATACTAGGAACGTGTTTGTCATGGCTATTGTTGTTGTGATTGAGATCGAGAAAAAATAGTTTTATGAAAAGCGTTTTTAGTTGCGGTTCAAAACTGAAATTCAAGTGTTTGCTTAAAACTGTAGTTGAGTTTGAGGTTTAATGAAAAACAGTTTTGAGTGTTTGGTTACCATGTTTTTCATAATGTTGTCAACTTGTGAAATGATTTTAAAGGACACACATGTATATTTTTTAAAATATTGTAGATTTAATTATCACAATAATAAAACATAATTAATAATTCAAGTAAATTACATACCCGTTTTTATTCTTCCGTCAAACTACTTGCAATTCCATCACGAACTAAAATTCATACGATACGTCAAGGCCTCCGCGATCCCTTGCTATTTGATCGATTAACAGTACCTGGTAAAATTATCATCAAGAACAACATTTGTGATCCATAAATAGTGTTGTTTCAGGATATTTATCTATATATTGCAGATATATAATTCCAAGGCAAAATCCAATTGCAAGTTTATGATCCATAATCAATTGAAAAGTAACAGGGTTATGGAGTTAAACGAAGTGACGCACCCTTTCTTTTCATCAGGGTTGATCTCTATTTACACAATTTTTTTAATTTTTGAAAATATGATATTTATATATTTTTTTAAATCAGACTAGGTTTGTCCCAAACTAAATGGGCCGTCCCAACCAAGGTGGGCCAAAAGGGACTGACTCTGGTGGACTTGAGTTGGTCCGAGAGCAGGACCAACTCAGCCCGAGAGTTTAAAAAAGGCACAAAACGGTGTGTCGCACCTTTAGTTTAGAATTATTAATGTAATTACTGCTCATATAACACGTGAACAGTAACGTGACCGACTGTGATGAGAGGGTTAATAGTCGATATCGACTGGTAGAGAATGATAATGTGGTTCTTTCTATGGTGGTGGCGTTATAATGGTGCGCTATGGTTGTTAGTATAAGCTTCGAAAGGTTGCAGCTAATTCTGTTGACACGAGGGTTGCTGCTTCTGGGGAAAGGATCAGAGAAGGAGTTGTCATGGTTGTGGAGGAGATATAGGGAGATGTCGTGACTGCATGTGAAGAGAAAGAGGGAGGGGGGCATTGGCCATGGCTGCGGGGGAGAGAGGGGGAGCTGCTGTGATTGCATGTGGAGAGAGAGGGGCAATGAACATGCCTGTAAAGGAGAGGGAGGGAGTTGCGGCAACAATAATGAGAGGAAGCCAACGATGACGGTAATGAAGCGTAGCTTTAGCTTATACAAGAATGTTACTTGATAGTTATATATAACTGCTTATGTTCAACTCGTGTATGCCATGTTTGTCAGTTTGTGTTCGTTTTGAAAAGCATCGAAAAGATACTTTTCAAAATACGATGCAACCACAAGTATTTAGGTAGGACTCACAGTAAAAAAATAGGGTTCTGTTTGGAAAAGATAGAGTCTGGGATTGCAATTCAACACAACCACAAGTTGAATCGCCACCCCAAACATCATCTAAAAATATTGTTTGCCAAACCAACTGATTGATTAGCTGAGGTCTAGTCTACATGGACCGTGAGAAAATTGTTTTTTGGGAACGATATTGTAGGCTGTTTTATCAAAAACAATAAGCGACTGTTTCTAAATATGATAAAAAATATTTTTTAAAGTGTTTTTTTGTTAAAAAAATATATTAATTTTTTTTTATTATTTTTAAAAAATTATTTTTGATATCAATATATCATAGTGATCTAAAAATATATATATAAAATTAATTTTTATATTTTCTTAAAAAAACTTTTAAAATGTCATGCTAAACACTCCAAATAGTAAAGGGGCAGACCTGCATTTTAGCAGCGGTCCAGACCCTATAGAGAAGGCAGCCCAAGCCCACAAATCCAAGAAAGTAATGTCACGCATCAAAATGACCCAAGATAAATTATTTTAGGTAAAGATTGTGATCACGTTCTGCTAGCTGTACTCCTAATTCGTAAATGTGGCTGTCGTCGGCTGTGAGATATGGTTAGTAAAGCGCATTTACCACATTGTTGAAAAAAACATGTGTGCCAGAGAAAGTTCCCGTGGCCTTTCGTGCAGACATGGCCTCGGATTCCTCTACCAGCGCATTTGCAGCCATTTTTCACTGCTTCCCTCCAGAGTCTTGTCCTCTGCAATCTCTCTCCCACGATTAAATTTAAAAAAAGTCAATCAAATTTTACTATGGACAGCCTTTTGTCTCTAAATATATAAGAAAGAGTGTCAGCCGTGCCAAAGCTCACGAGCTCCGACACCTCCATGATTTCTCAACGTATAAGCTCGTGTTCGTGTGTCTCACGTTAAAGTACTGTACTGTTGCATTACGAGGTGCGTATCCCAGGCATGCATCAGGAAAGTCTCCGGTGTGTTTCCTGGTACCAAAATTAAATATACAATAATCAAGATCAAAGAAAACTGCAAAATTAATTTAATCATGTGTACTTAATAGATTAATACTTTAATTAGTTCCTACAAGTGAACCACTAGGCTAGCTGGCTTAGTGGCTGTAAACGGGTGTTGGCAGGGATAACTTTAGTACTTGTTTGAGATTGTAGTTGCGGTTGTTTTTTAAAGTGTTTTTTGTTAAAAAATATATTAAAATTATGTTTTTTTTTAAATCACTTTTGACATCAACACATCAAAATGATCTAAAAACACCAAATTTTATTAATTTAAACTTAAAAATAAAAATAAAAAAAAATCAATTTTTTTCAAAAAACACTTTTGAAAAGTCCTCTCATACACCCCCTAAGAAAAAAGCAAGTGGTATTAGTTTGCATAGTCTAGATGTCGGCGCAACTATATTGCGTGTAGTGTAAAAATAATAATCAAGTGGTAAGATATTATTATTAAATTAACTCAACATGTTAATTTTTATATTTTAATCTTTAAGTGGCTTACCTCTCCTGTACACACGGTCAAGGATAAATTACCCTGCGTGGCATCGTTAAAACGTGCATGATAATTCTTCAGTCCATGGATCATTAGCTGTTATAAAAGCACGAGGACTCGAGTGTAACTGTGTTGAGCTTGCAGGGACTTGGAAATAATTTTAATAATTCCACTATTTATGTCAATTGGATAGCTAAGACTTAAGGTATATAGATATTGATGCAGGCAAAAGCACAGGGATAGCAAAACAATTTCAGCATAGACAAATTGAACGAACAAAAGTACCGCAATCTCAAACCTTAAATTTAAAATTTATTGTTATGTAACAAGGCTGGAGGATGTATGCCTTTTAAAGAGGTTTATAATATTAAATAATCATCCCATCTAAAAGTTTAAATTTAAGCTTTTAGGTGAGATAATTCTTAAACATGGTATCAGAGCAATGTTGACCCAACAGTCACGAGTTTGAATCTCACCACCGTCATTCTACTTGATAAAAATCAAACACAATGTAGTGTGAACATGTGTGCAAGTTTCAAGCACAAATGACTTTCACTTGAGAGGATGTTAGAAAATAATATAAATCATATTCTGGGGTTTCTCTTAATAGCTTAAGCTTTTAAGTGAGATGGTCCCTTAACATGATATCAGAGCCTTGTTGACCTAGTAGTTACGAGTTCAAATCTCACCACTCTCATTTTATTTGATAAAAATCGAGCACAAGATAGACTGAGTTTGTGCAAATTTCAAGCCTAAAAAGCTTTCATTTGAGAGAGATGTTATAAAATAATACAAATCATATCTCGAAACCTCACCTAATACGATTTATTAGATAAAATGTCAACGCGGGCTTTGCTTGTTGCTCTGATACCATGGCACCTGAAAACTTAAAAGCTTAAGAGCTTTTAGGTGAGATAATTTCTTACCCTATAATATAATTTATAAACTAAAGAAAATTAACATGGACGAAATAATGGCATCGTAATCTCAAAACATAAAGGACACTGACATAAAATCTAAAATGACAAAAATATGTTCAAGTAGATCAAAGAAAATTGGAAAAACAAGAGATTCTGACATCGATTTAGAAAATTAATGTAGCAGATGAACCACCAAAAACAATCCCTCAAACAACCGAGCCTTGAAATTTTCCAGTTCAAAAATGAGGATGACCCCAATCGTATAAAAAATTATAGTATCTCTTAGCCACTATATTGGATTGCATGATCAATCATTTTTTCAGGCATAACTCTGTTCTAGTGCTGTACAGTAACATCCGCTCGATCATCCACGTAGTTTATTCAGGACAAACCTCTAAATCTAACCCTGGCATATCCTCGCCTAACTTCTCAGAATTATCAATCTCTACTGAATCAAATACACGGAAATTATGCTGGCGTGTTTTTCATCTGCTTTTTTTGTAACGTGCATGCTGATCTTTATCTGTCACGTACGTTAGTTACGCTCAGCAACACGTTCAGTCCTGTTTTCTGACACTTCATAATTGATTATTGAGTTGGTAAATCAAAATTTAATGTTGTTATTTAAAACAACACCATTTCGTAGTCTAGACTTAATGTAATTCGAGTTCAGAGACTTGTTTTTTTTTTGTATAACCACGCGGTGTCTTAGATACTGGTCCAGACTAATCCATGTTTGCACCGGGTGGGCCCCGAAAGGATGAAAGTGCTCCCCAAATGACCAGCTCCATACAAGAGTAGGGATTGAATCCCTGACCTCTCTTAAGGGATAAGAGCGTCCTCACCACTCACGCGCAGAACCCCTTGGGTTGCTCGAGACTTGTTGAAATAAGGTGAATCAAACTGAAATACTTTGGAATTTATGTCGAGCAGGCTCGACTCGTTTGCAGCCATAATTTCGTCTTCAAAAATAAATGTGCATCCCAAGGAAACGATGTACTTCGATGGATTAATTAAAATTTCCACAAATGTTACTAGTTTTCATGGCCATGACATAACTTTTATTCCACTCCATAATTTAATTTGCAAGGATGCCTCAAATTTCAAATACTGCTACAAAATATGAAGTACTGTTAGAAAACCTGATCTGGGATTTGACTTGGTCCATGGTATAGATCGTGGGTTATTGCGTTAACTCATTTTTATTTATCAAAACGATTTTATTTTATTTATTTAACTTTTTTAAAAATCAAAATAATTAGTAAAATAAAACTCATCAAGACCAGTTTCTAATTCTGTAGAACTACTGAGTTGATATGTCGGGTCAGTTTTTATAGCTAATATATAGAGCAATGCGTGCAATATTTTTTTTTTTTTAATTTTAATTCCCTTAAACATTTTTCTCTACGATGAACCGGGGACCCTCTCAACAGTTTAATCACACCCTACACAGTTCATGAAATGGGTGTGAATTTTTTTTTACCAGTACAGTCAATCTGTTCTTTCTATCTTACGAAAGCGATTTGAATAAGATAATTGCTTAGGCGTGTTTATAATATGATAGCTGTTGTTTTAACAAAAAGTTTTATTAACTGGCACAAAGATGGAATCCGCATCACAGGTTGGTCAAGTTTTGGACCCTTTCCAGCAACTGAAAACAACACTTCGTTTTAGACCCAGGTACTGTCTTGTCTAATGACATTATCGTACTGTTTTTTTTATATCATGATTTTTTTTAATATATTTTATGATTCAGCTGAGTGAATAAAAAATTGATTATTTTTATATTTTATAAGAAATCTATGTCCTGACTCAAACTCAAAATTTATCATGCATATTATAAATTTTTTATCATCACATCATGCTTCTCGAGGACAACATTATTGTACTGTGTTGGAGAGTACAATTCTAATTTCTACCGGCCATCCCGTGTATTAATATTAATTGCAAAATCACACACAAGGCTGTGAGGAGATGGGAAGAAAAAAAGAATCACATTGTAGAAAAATTTGCATGCGGGGGTTTGATTTTTTAAATCAAACCAAGCAAGTAGTGAGGAATGGCTGGCTAGTGCACAACATCGGTGAAAGAGCAACTGGTGTTTACTCCCCACCCACCGTCCTACCTACCGAAATTTGATGACAGGGGGTAAAAAAAGTAGCAGCAGGATATACACCATAGACAGGGCTGAAAAGCGATGAACAAACTACAAAAATCCTGCTCTTTACTTGAAAAAAAAAATCTTGCTTTACGTGATTGAAATTGGAATTTTCAAAGTTGCATTTGCTATGACAATATATGGTGTCTTTCCAACATGTAATAATGAATTTAATTCAATAATAAGAAATATATCCAGGGTTATATCAGGGCACCCCAAATTCTGAGCGAATGCTCGAGAAATATTTCAAACAATAGCCGTAGTTATTTGTTTCCATTAATTTTAAAAAAGTCAGCACTTAAACTAATTTGGAAATTCATCCCATTAATCGTGAAGGCTGCTCGATAATTTGCAGAAACGCTTCCGATTGTCTTGACGATGAAAAATAAAATGACTTGCGCTTGAAAAAAGAGAAACCTCGACCGACAATTTCTAAATTGTTACACAGACTGTTAGCTAAACTTGCTTGGACCACTTGCTTGTTTTTGGCTGCCCAATGACGCGTGACAATCCATGTTTATATTCCTTTCATTTTTTGGACATGGCTAAGAGATGTTGTTGCTGTGGTGTGTTGCTATTTTATGCGCCCCGAACATATTATATTATAAAGTGTTTTTAGGATTGAGATTATTTTATTTTTAGATGTTTTTTTAAATACTAAACTATTGTTTTTTTTTTTAAAATAACTCAATGTGTGGTTCATAGTGATGGTATTTATCTTTTGTAATTAATCTATTAATTAATTTGTCGTCAGTCAAAGGAACTCCCGGCTTATTCCAATCTACCAAAAGGGACAGAAATCAAGCAAGACGGTCTCATCCAAAATGAGGCAAAGCTCATTATTATTACTCGCTACCACTTTACTTGAGAAGAGACAGTTAACAACTAGTCGAGAGAACCAAGACTGGTTAGTGGTTAACGTGGTTAAACACAAAATCACGTGTAAGAACTAGCTAACTACCGTTAGCAAGAGGAACGACGGAATTCTTGCACGGGCTAGGAGGCAAGCTACTCTTCCCTGAAGCAACAAGACGTTGCGCAAAGCTCTCAATTCTTTCAGCATTGGTCTCCGTTAATAACCGCTTCCCGCCAAACGGTAACATTTCAAGTCCTCTCTCCTTTAGCACCTCTTCAACCACCACCGGCCCCGCGCTCGCCAATCTGTTTGCCTGCCCACATTTAACGCGGTCAACAAAAATAAATCACAGTAAGATCTGGAAACCCCTAGAACTTGAAATTGAATCAAAAGAAGCAAATACCTGAATTCTGACGTAGTCAGTACGGTTCCAACAGAATGCGTTACCTAACATTTGGTCAACAGTCTCTGAAACTCCATCGAGCACAATGTCAACAACAGACGACGTGGAGCATTCGCTGTTACGACGGAGCTTCCTTCCATTCAGCGATCCACTTCCATTTCCCAACGACAGAACCAACAGATCTTCTACGCTATTAACAGAAGGGAAATCTCGCTTGTTGTGGAGAACGTGTGTAACTGCCGCTGCCGTTGGATTGTTCATCACCAGACCTCCATCAATCGCGGAGCACGAAGTTTTGCCGTCAACTGACGTTAAGTTAAACGGCTTGAAGAGGCTAGGAGTTGCTGACGTGGCAAGGCAGACTTTCCAGAGCTCGAAGTTAAAACTGGGTGATTCGATGGCGTCGGCTCGGGAGAAAACAAAAGGAGCAGAGCTCTTTAGGTCAAAGCAAGGAACAAGGAGGGGCTTGCACGTGTCCTTTAAGGTCAAAATCACACCGTCATCTCTCTTCAACGCTTCTTTCAATACTTTCTCCATGCTCCTACCAGAGAACCTCCTGCGGCGGCTGAGGAAACCATTGCGCTTCACCCTGAAGAGGCTGGAGTTTTTCTCGGCAACAAATGCGACAGCGTCTCTGGCAGAGAAGAGTGGGCGTCCAGAACCATCGTCGGCGGATAGCATGGCAGCGAGGAGAGCTCCGATTCCAGTGCCAGCAATGATATCAAAGAAATCGGCGATTCGAGCTTGAGGATCGCCAGTTTTCAAGCAGATCTGGTCCTCAAGGTGGATCAGAGCAGCACCAGCCACAATGCCAATTGTGCCTCCACCGTCAATGCTTAGCACTCGTGTTTTCTTGGTGGTTTCACAGTGCGAGAGCCATTTCTGCTCCAGTTTTGAGAAGATCTCTAACGTTGCCTTACTAAGGTCCATTTCAATTGCACTCTCTCGATACCTTAGAATGCAGTTGCTCTTGCTTTAGAGTTTTTGCGTGTGGAAATGAAGGCGTGGAAGAGATTGTTTCTCGAGTATTATGAAGAAGCGTGTTTGGAATAAAGGGGCTCACGTTTTGTTGATGAAGGAATTAATGGCTGCACAATGCACGTTTTCTCAACATCAAAATCTCTGGCTTTTCAAGTGGAGGAGGTGGAGAGTAGCACCGTGTTTGATCTCTCGTTCGTTACTCTCTCTGGGCTCTGTAAGTTGTGGAGAGTTAAAACGGAGAGTGAATAAGAGTCGAGTAGGTGAAGGCTGGTTATATACGCGCCACGTCTTGTACTGTTTTCTCTTTATTTATTTATTTTGACTAATTACTTTGGGCTGCGGGTTTACTCTTGTGCAGTGGTTACGTGGATGGACTGTCCTTACACGTGTAACCGAGGGTGTCCTTATCGGGTCAAGGGAAGGAAACGCCAATCTCGGCTCGGCTCTCGCGTCAACTGCTAGTTCATTGCACAGGAGTGCGGTTATAGTTAATTTTAAAATATTTTTGATATTAAAAAATAATATTAAACTATTAAATTATTTTAATTTAAAATAAAAATTTCTTTTCAAAAACACTTTTAAAAATGCAATGTTAAACCTAAGTGTTACAATGCTATCTTTGTCTTCCCTGACCAGGTAATTATTAATTTACTATTGCTTATTAGTATTAAAGTCAAGTTTGTGGTTGATTTTTAAAATAGGTTTTATTTAAAAATATATTTAAATATGTTTTTTAATTTTAAAAATTCACCTTTTATATTAGTATATTAAAAAAATAAAATATTTAAAATTTAAAACTTTAGAAAATACAATTTCTACCATAAAAACAAACACTTAATTTTTTCTCTAAAGAGTTTATTGAAGTGATTTATTTAGTTACCGTTAACTTTTTCCACATGGAATGACATATTAGGTTAAGTTTAGAATTTTAATTATCAAAATATATTTTTTTGAAAAAAGAAAAAGAAATTCAAAACTTTAAAAATATTCCCAGAAATTTGAAGATCAAAATTGTTTAAAATTTCTTTAAATAAAAATAGAAAAATAAGCTTTCCATTTGGAAAGTTGGTGCAGATTAGATGGAGCCTAATAAATGACTGCATCTACAAATTAGAGATTGGTCCTTGTTAACTTAAGAGCTAATTTTTCTCATGGTGAATTAGCTCTACACCGATGCCTTACTAATCAAAGTATATGGCGTGCTGAATTGCTAATCATGTTGTCTTGCTGGTTAATGCAATAGTCATTGTCTTTATGGAAAACAGACAATTTGAAAATAAATAAAGCTCCCACCGATCAATTAACATTGAGTAAAAACTTGCCTTAATTTTTGATATGACATATGATGAGAAAAAGCCAAGAAAACAGAGTAGGTGTATGATCGAAACTGGTGGGCCCATGGCAGGAGTTGTTAGAAATGCAACTGCTAGAAAGCCACTGCATTAGCCAAACTCACTTGTATTAAATTATGCATCACTGGACTTAATTTATTTATATATATATAATTTATCTAAATCCAATAGTAACCGGTTTCGCTATTTTGTTTATTTTGTCGATGCTGGAATTCTAGACTTACACCCTGAAGAAATGGCTATCAGAAAGGCAAACAGCTCAGGTGCTGAATTAAAACTGTTTTGTAAAGACCTTTTATGTTTTGTTTTAATTCGCCGCTTGGATTCAAGGGTGGTGTGTTGAGAGTGCTTTTAGAAAATATTAAAAAAAAAATGATTTGTTTTTTATTTTTTTATTTTAAATTAAATTTTATTATTGTTTTTAAATCATTTTAATATACTGATATTAAAAATAACTTTAAAAAAATAAAAAAAAAATATATTTTTAAACAAAAAAAAATATATTTTTTAAAAAGATAATCACGTTACATTCCATGCAATCACTAATGAATATGCAAATCATGCAACGATCATTTCTACCGTAGCCCGGCGGAGTTACAACAATGAAAAAAACGGGTAAGAGTTGCTTGAGTTTTCAAAGCAATATGGGCACAAAGTTCGGCACCTCCAGCTGTCACAATATCCATCTAGTCTACGCCTCCTAGCCCTAGGCGCAACCCTGTCTCATCACATGCAATCCATGAAATAAAACACTGCATCGAATTTTGTTAAGAGTCTCAACGGTAAAGCACTAAAGCTTGTTCAAGCTGGCATAAATGAGCTGAAGTAGCACGATTTATAAAAAATATTTTTATTGAAAAAGCCATTTAATATATCGAATAAGGCCTTTAATCACACCTCTACGTGGCAATTAAAATAAGAAAAAAAAGGCATGCACTGCACTGAACCAAAAAATCCCTCCAAGAAAAATGACAGAAGCGGCTTTTGAAAACCTTCCTAGTAAGCAAACCCTGAGAGACATAACGCCAGCACACTCAAAGTCCAACGCAGTTTATCAGAGTAAAGGTCAGATGAAGCGCCGCTACGCGAGCTTGAAGGCCAGTGAGCAGGACTCGGACTTGAAGTTACCGGGGAGACCAGGATTTCGATCCTCTGTCCTGCCTGGCAGTGACCGGGGAAACCACATATGAAGTACACGTGGCCAATCCTTTCAAGATTGATCGCATCGGAGCCATTGGTGTAAGTGGCTACAGGGGATGTTGCATTGCATGCCTCGAAATCTTGCGACGTGACTTGCTTGACGTTGTGGAATTGGATGTTGTAATTGAAAACAAGAACGTCGCCAACGTGGAAGTTCTTATCGGCAGACCAATCCTGGTAATCAACTCCACCCATGCTCGTCCACCCAGCAGAGTCACCGACCTGGTAAACCGTAGACGCCACGGAGGAGACTCCGCAAAGAACCATCATCAAGCAAGAAATCGCCAGAGTTTTCTTCACACCACCCATGATTTGAAGCTGGTCAATAATGAATGAGAGGGTATCCTGAAGGGCTGGGATTTATTATCGTTGAATGAATGGTGAATATAGAACTCCTGACGGTCGTATATATATTAGCCAAGTGATCCGAATAGCAGCAGGAGTTCTAGGATTCCTAATTAAATTCATATATCAGTGATCCAATCCACATTATTGAAAAGGATAGTTTATTGAATCCGCTTTCTAGTCGGAGAACTAAAACATTAGGTACAACAAGGCCCAACGGGCGCTTAGGCAAACAGAGCTAGTGGGTTTGCTGCAAAAGGCCCGGATCGTAAGCCCGACCAAAGAATGTAGCTGAGGCTTCGTACAGAGTTTTTACGGGCCACTTGCACAGACTAATAAATAGATTTGGCCCACGTCGTCCAGAATAAGGAATTTTCTAGCCGCAGCATCCAAACAGGTAGGTTTCCTGCTGCTCCTTATCCACAATCCCCCGCTCTGACCCTGTTGACAAGCCAAGACCAAAGCTTCTAGTATTTCCTCCAAGTCCTCAAAACCTCTGCCTTAAACTCTGTTTCTCACTCTGATGGCAGCTCCATTCTCATCACCAACAACGCCACCGCGACTGAGGTCCATCTTTCAACCCAACCCAAACCCGCCTCAAGCCCTCCTCTCCCTCCCAGGCACTCCTAATCCTTACTCTCTTGCTGTATACCATTTTTGTTTTGTTTAAATAAAAAACAATTGCTTCGCACATTTCAAGCAATGCTATATTAATTTTACAGGTTCATTTCATAGAGTCCCCCACCGTGCCAAGGTCTGTTACGACAGTATTGGTGCTACTAGCGTGTCTTTGTGGAGCTCTTCTGCTAACTACTCCACTGTCCGTAACGGCTCCACCAAACTCTCCGGCAAGCCCGTTGCTGTAAAGCGGTTGCTGCAAAACAGGCAAGCGTTTCTGTTCATTTTTAGTTATCAAAGAGTAGGTTGTTGGCGTTTTTATTGTGGATATCTGTATGTTGAATCTTATTAGTTTATTTTCAGAAGAGGAGTGGTAAGGAATGCTACTATTGAAGAAATCGAAGCGGAGAAATCTTTGATTGAGGATGATGCTGTAAGTGTGTTTGATTCTCAAATTTAGTTTTAGAAAAGGATACGTATTTTTTTTCAATTTGAAAGCAACCTTATAGAGTCATGGAATTTTACTACCAGGGAATGTATTGACAAATCAATGTCTGTTTTTATCAGAAAGAAAGGATGGAAAAGACTATTGACACTATGAGAACCAATTTTAATTCTGTGAGGACAGGCAGAGCTAATCCATCGATGCTAGATAAGATTGAGGTACAAGTCTGCGTTTATGTGATTTCATTTGTGATTCACATGGGGTTGGGTGTGTAAACATTGTATAATGTATGCTTTTCATCATGTTTTTGCTGGATCATTATAGAGATTGTTTTATTAAAGAGACTATGCCGCAGCAACTGAGTAATTTTGTTTTGGTACTAGAATTCTGGTAGTAACAATCTATTTGACGTGTCATCTATTGTCTCTCCTCCTGCTCACCCTAAGCCACTCTAAGGATGCCCTATCCAATTCTTGATTGCTATGTCATCAGCCGGTTTGTAAGGAAAACTTCCCTCAGCTAGGAATCTTGCGTAGAAAATGTTTTCATGACAGATGATGGATGCAATGTGTGAAAAGATAACCTTAATTAATTATTTGTTTCTCTGTTGTTGGCAAGTAGTGCATATTTGCTAGCTAGTTGTGCATTTTCTTGGACTAGCTATGAAAAATATGCATTTGTAGGTGGAATATTACGGAACTCCAGTCAGCTTGAAGAGCATAGCTCAAATCAGTACTCCTGATGCAAGTTCTCTCTTGGTCCAGCCATACGACAAATCCAGGTAATACAAAAATGGAGATGATACTATCTGGAACAAACACATTAATATTACTAAAAGCAAGCATTACTGAAGAGAGTAGAGAGTGCAAGGAAAAAAATCTTAGCTTCTCATATAACTAGCACAGGATTTATAGGGCTAACCATATACAACCACTAAATTTGCTGCCACTTCATTGATGTTTTCTGGTTAGCAGGCTACCCAAAAGAGAGATAATTGTACAGTTTCTGGTGCTTTATGCTGAATTGGAAGAGTAACTTAAAAGTCATTGTGATTTAACATATCATGTTTGACAGCTTAAAGGCTATTGAGAAGGCCATTGTCAGCTCCAATCTTGGTTTGACTCCAAACAATGACGGAGAAGTGATAAGGATGTCTATTCCTCAATTGACATCTGAAAGAAGGAAGGTAGTTTTCCTTCCCATGGTCTCTCAGAATGTAGCAAGTAGTAATTTTCATATTCACCCATAGATCCCTCAAACCTTTTTTTCTTCTCTTTCCTTGCTTTTCAAACATTCTCGAATATAGAGACAGCTAAGAGTTCTTACTGTCATGCTATGCTCACCCCGCTTATTTAACTTTGAATTCAGTCAGAAGTATCATTTTATACTTTAGTTCTTGTTGATGTGTAAGTTGGATGCGGCTCTGCAACTTATGCATGATTTGTTCATATAGCACCTTGCCTCTTGGAGCTAGTGATCCTCCACTTTATGCATCATTCAGTCAGAAGTATCATTTTTTACTTTTAGTTCTTGTTGATGGTGTAGGTTGGATGCGGCTTTGCAACTTATGCATGATTTGTTCATATAGCACCTTGCCTCTTGGAGCTAGGGATCCTCCACCTTATTGGCTTTGTCCCATAAATAGTGATCATTCCCCAACTATTCATTTTTTGTTTTTAATAATCATGTCTAGAAGAGGATTTTAGTCCATCAACAGTTTTATATTTTCCTAGAACTTGATCCTTATTTCAAATTAACCACACGAATCCTGTTTGACAATTTCACTGTGTACATTATTAGAGTTTGGGTGCTGGAAGCAGCCAGCCTGATCTTGGCTAAAGTTTTTGTTATCTGTAAAGTTTTTATATGTGATTTTGTTGTGCTTTATTGTTCACATCAATGCGATATATTTTGAAAGCCAATCAGAAATATAGACAAAATAAATAGCTAAATTTCTTATATTGTTTGATAAAAACAAAGAATAGTGGTATTTTTTGAAGAATATCTGGGCAAGATTCTTCAGGTTTTTTTAAAGATTGGCTGCATATGTATCCTAAACCCTTTTCTTTTTCATCTTCTTTATCTGCAGGAGTTATCAAAGATGGTGGCCAAATTAGCTGAAGAAGGAAAGGTACATTGCACTTTTAGTTAGTGGTGTAAGACAAATCACTACTGTTTTGACTCTTTGAATGAGATCATAGTAGGAAAATCTAAGTTATTTCACTAGAATGAAGCAATTAATTTATAAATGAGTTTTTCATTACGTGAATTTGTAACTAGTGTTATAAAGATGCAAATTTTCACCTGTAACTGTCTTGAATGCGTGCAGTAACACTCATGCTGGGGTTTAGCAATGGCATTGATCAATCACTTCGATGAATCCATTCTACAGTTGCATTTGCTTATTGTATTGTTATTTCCATTGATTACATACTAAAAAGACAACCCTTTTCCTCTTGCATTATCTGATGATTTTTCTTGATACATTGTTTTTAGGTGGCATTGAGGAATATTAGAAGAGATGCATTGAGAGCATATGAGAAGCTCGAGAAGGTTTGAATCAAGAAACCAATTCATTTTTGTCACTCTGCTGGGATGGTTCATTCTCTTCTTGGTGACTCATTTATTAACTTAATTTTGTTTGTTTTTCCCCTTCAGGAGAAAAAGCTCTCAGAAGACAATGTGAAGGATTTGTCAAGTGATTTGCAGGTATGATGATGCTTAACAACGTGTATCCCTTTATTAATTGCCATTTGGACTTGGTATCAGTGAACTATGGCTTCATTTATACGCGGCAGTGAGGTGTCCAAATTTTCTTGTGCTCTTGAAATTGGTTTGATTGTGGTGATTTCAAACATACAATGGACCTCTATTTATTCAGGGTTGTTAAACAGGTCTGTTGAATGATGATTACCATTTACAAGCATCACATGTTTGAGCACTTCCTGGAAAGCTCCTTCAAGCTGTGGAACTTACCACACACTAGTACTGTATTAACTTGTATGCTAGCTGTCATGACTGGATAAATGCATTTGGGACGGCAAACAATTTTTTTAAGGATACCCAAATAGTTTGATGACAGTGTGGCATGTTGCTATTGGAATGTGCAAGAAATTATCATGATGAGAGTTGAAATAAGTCCTGTAGTTTGTCACAGAAATTTTAACTGGAATAAGAAAAAGGATAAGGGTTGTGTATTCTATTTTATGTTCTCAATTTTTTGCCCCTTACTGTTTTTTATATCCTCTGTCTGTTTGTATCTTCTTTTCTTTCTGCCAGTTAACATCATTTCCTTCTTGCAGAAACTTACAGATGAGTATATGAAGAAATTAGATACCATTTTCAAACAAAAAGAAAAGGTACCTCCCTGCTAATCAAACTCATAGAATGGAAACAAATATGTGATAACTTTTAGATGAGAGCTTACCTTTATCTGTTATTACTTAAGGGTGTACTTCTTGCATGAGTTATATCATAGATGTGAATCCATGGTGATCTTCGTTGCTTTACTTAGAGGTAGAATGGATGAGGTAGATCTCTTGTTGAAAAGTTGACCGTTCATCTCTTTTTGACATTTCTGTGAAATTATTGGAAACCATGTGGGAGAGATGTAGGAGAGCGGGCCTTGATATTCTTTCACATTCATATCATATGGGAACTTGCATGCTATCAAATACAAGAATATTGCCACACCTCACATCAGAATAAAGTTGCTAGCTTTTATCTTGTTAAGCCAGCTTGTTCAACTTGTGCAAAAGTGTCAAATTGTCCATGGTTCGAAGACTGCATGCTGGAAATATGTGTTCTGAAATATGAAGCTCAATATGAGATAAAGAATAAAATTAAGTAGGATTGCTAATGGTGGTATCATTACAGACCAAGAGTTCTGCATTCTATTTGATGTCTGGCTGTGATTATTTACTACACTACAGTTGCTTTCAGCTTCCTGTTTTTCTAGTAATTTCATTTCAAGTAGTGCACTGATGGGCTGACCTGTCTTTCAGGAGTTGTTGAAGGTTTAACAACACCTTTTGCATATCCATGAGCTTCCAGTCCAAGGCTCTTTCTTTGAGATGAACCGTCCATACCTCTCCGAAAAGGTAGTGGTGAAGAGTAAATAGAACTTGGTGGATATTTTCATCGGAAATGAAGGATGAAAGACTGGCCGTACTAGTTTTTGCTAGTCATTTGTACAGCACTGTGATTGTACAAGATAGGAGTTTAGCAACTATAAAAAATCACCACCATGTCGTTGATTTTCTAATGATAAAAAAACTTTATCCCCATTTCATTCTCCAAACATTCCTTCATCTGAAGGGACTCGTGATTCTATATGCATCAGATGGTGCGTGATTGTCCATAAGACTGCATGGACCAGAGTGCTGTGTGCTGCGCATAAAAGGAGAGTGGGGCAAAGATGCATACCTTGCCTGAGTATTGGAACCTAGTATATTATTCTGAAACACTTTAAAGCAGAAATTGACTCGAGTGAAAGACTAGCTGTAAATTAAACATATTCCTTGTAGATAAATCCTGAGAACGAGCAAGCTTTTGCGTTGGTGATGCAGAAACTGGACTGTCAAAGGCGGCGTTATCTTGCGATCTTATCCAGCACAGGGAACACACTAACATAAACATCAACTCACTGTCGTGTCTTTCTAGGTTAAATGAATGTCGAGAGAATGCCTTGCTTCAGAAGGAAGCCTGAAAGCCATTCATGGGCTTGTTCAGGATCAGAACAGATAGTGGACTCGATTGCTACAGCTAAGGGTTTTGGGCAACAGAATCTTCTCGACTGTTTTTAAATCTGAGTGGCATATTATTGGACCATGATCTCATGATTTATCTACAAGAGGGAGTGAAAGGTGCTGTTGAGTGCAAATAATTGATTGGAGGAAACTTTGTATATCATAAAAGGATTGGCGAGGAGTAGGGCCAGTGGACCACCACCTCATTGTGCAAAGGAGCTTTGATGATTGGTTTCTCTTAGACCAAGTTTGCAATTTTGGATTCACTGGCAAAGTGATACGCCTTTGACAAATGAAGATAAGTTGCTTTTGCTTACATTTTAAAGGAGGGATATCATACGCATCCCCCCCCATCTTTTATTTCAAACCAAAAGGAGTGGTTTTTCTAAGATACCATGCCCACCCATCATCGTCAGTTGGTGTTCATGAACAGGGCCTTCCATCTGTGGACCGAGTTGCGATGGTGCTCTGATAGGGGGACTGGGACCCAGTTTCAACGGTCTGTACCTACTCTCCGAAGCAAAATCATTTTCTACGAGCCCATGTCTCATTCTCTCTAGCACAACTCAACTGGCAAAGGTAACCCCAGCAGCTAATAAATGGTAGGTATGTGGGTCGGTTGCCGACTCGAACTTTTCTGCTTATATTGCACAGCTTGATTTCATGGCTTGCCGCGCAGGACACTCGATATTCTTACGTGGATTTTTATTCAAAAAAATATATCAAATCAGTAAATGCGATGGTCGTGTCGATTCTCTTCTTGTAGCATCAAAAGATGCCCATCTTTGTGCGGCTCTTTCCGGTCTCACACGAGAATAACAAATAGGGGCAGAGTTACATTTGACTCTCTGGATTAGTAAATTCAGTACTGATTATTATTATTATTTTTTTAAATAAAAAACACAGAAAAAAAAGAAAGTCGATGCTAGGCTGGTATCACATTCATAGGTCCGGGACCAGAAGAGATAAAAGAGAAGACATGCTGGGCCATAGGGTCATGCAAAACTGTAAGAGGGCCGGTGTGCCGGTTCAACCGATCCTCTGAACCTCACCGAATTCTGAGTTTTAAAGTTAAAAGTTAAAACCCCTCAATCAAGGAAATTGGCTTTCACTTCAGACTCCAATTTCCTAACTTTTGCTCATCATCCTCGTCATCAACTTGTGTAATTTCCAAGTAACAAGAGAGAACAAGAATACATCATGATAATCTAGAGCCATCCCCTTCCGGCCCACATATACGTATAAACAATTAAAAAAATACAGCATTTTGTAAAAAAAAAGAGTATTATATTTCAATTTGGGACGTTGCTTGACTATGGTAATATCCACGAATACCTACCTCTTTTTATTGAATTTAAGAGAAAACTGAAAAAAATATATTTTTTCTAGATCCGTCAATCCAATGCATATGACTTGTTGAGATATTTAATCTTGGTATAATAAAAAATACTTTAAATATACCTTGACCGTTTTTTTTAAAAAAAGAAAAAGACAAGGCAGCTAGCTGGCTCCTTTCCTTAAAGCCCTCTGGAATGCTGCACCAGTGCGGGACAATAAACAAATGTTAGCCATGTTGACAAAAAATCGTCGAGACTAAAATATGTTTTCAACCTTTTGGCCTTTTTAAAACCAAGCTGGATCTAATTACCATTTAATTAATATACTTTAAAAAAACATTATTTTTAATTAAATAATATAGTTAGAAAGTGGTTTTGGATGGGGTTGTCTTAACTCTTAACCCACTACCGTGTTTTATTTGTTTTGGTTGTCTCTGATCATATAATATAATATATTAAAGTAATTAAGCCCTAGTTAGCCGAATAGAATATCGAGGTATACTAAACTAATCAAGATCAACCTATGCCCTCACGCAAATTAAAACCCCCCGGAAATTAATGTATCTTGGCATCCACCTGTCCACCAAAACAAACAACTTAAAAACATGTTTATAAAGATATTAAGATCTTTTCACGAGGCTTATTTTTCGTGACTTTATTTTTGTTTTTTATGCCAATTATAATTCTCGTTTTTTTTTTTGTTTTTTTTCAACTTCGCCTTTTAATTAGATATAAAATCTATCTTTTATATTTTTAATTTTAATCCTTATTTTTTATTTTTTAAAAGTTCTTTTGCATATTCAAATATATATATTATATTTTAACATTTGATTAAAAATTTAATTTCATGATTTTCTTATACTAGATGTTTCAAGTCAAATGGCTCGAGATACAATTATTTAAAAAAAAAAAAACACTTTACAATTATTTTTATTTTTTATTGGATTATTTGAATTTTATAATTTAGATTATCTTTTGATAAAATATTTTAGACTGACTTGACCCTAATTACCAATACTTTTTTATATAATATTTTTTACTTTATTTTAGCCATGATCATTATTTTTGTCTTTGCAAAAATATATAGATAATAATAACCCGTATATATATATCTAATCACATGTGACCATAATAAACCAGCAAACCAATCATAAAAAAGCTGACGAGGACTAGTTGAATCAAGACAATGTCAGCAAGTGGAAGAGTGGGATGGATTCCTTTGTTTGTTTTAGTTTAATAATAGAATACTCATGCCTGGCTGTCGGAAAAAGCTTTTAATGCCTTTTTTATTATTATCATTTACAAATAAGATTTTTAAAACTCCTACCTCGCCCACCATCATATTTTATATTGGTACACAGTGATATAAATTATATTTTAGATTATGTGTAGTTATCTAGTTAGAATATTTTTTTAACATAATATTAACATCTTAATAATTAATCAGTGAGTTTTAGTTTTGTCATTTTTATTATATTTTATAGTTTAAATTAACCAGCAACACGTAGCGGTGTAAATTTATAGCCCAATGATTCCTCCTCGAGGGAGTGTGGTATGAAAAATAATATATATATATATATATATATATATATATATATATATATATAAAAAAAAACCACTTGTAGATTATAATTTGTTAGTATAATTTGTTTTAGTAGAATATGTAATGGGTGCATTTGTGTTTTCCAAAGTGGTAAGAAATAATACAAGCTTGCTTTGATTTGAATCATTCTTGCATAGAATAATGCCTCCATCGTCCTTTTTATAGGGAAAAAATATTAGAAAATATGTACTTAGTGATGAATGTTGGATTTAAACTTAAAGCAAGAGACATTGAACAAATCAGTGATTTTTTCTGCGAGCTTTGGAAATATTCCTTTTACAGCACTGCTCGAGTGCTTTTCTTGATGCGCATGGAGGATACGCGTGTAACTCGATCACGACTTGCTTGCAGGTCCGTAGGTGATTTGAACACGGGAATTTACTATGAGTTTTTAAAAATTCAAACGAAAGGACGATTGAATAGGAAGAAAATACAACACGAACACGAATCACAGGAATTTAGTAATAAAACGAAGAGATATATTTAAATTCATAAATTATTGATATTTTTATCTACTTTAATTCTCACAGTCAAGATTTGAACTCCATCGATCCAAAAGAGGGAAAAAAAAACATTTATTGACCATTAAATCAACTTTTGAATTTAATAGCATATCATGGACAATTTTATATCACATCTACCATTGAAATTACCTGAGTGGGATACCCGAGTTTCAGTACACGGCAACTTTCCCCGTCGGTGTTCCCATGTCACAGATAACCTCGAACGCCCTATTATGCCTTATCCTCTCTCTCTCTCTCTCTCTCTCTCTCGCTAATCATCGGAAAAACCCGTCAACTCTACAGGGCCACCGCAGTGCTGGGTGGCGGCAGAAGAACCGGTAAATAGTTTTAAACGTCCCATCATCCTCCACTAGTCTTAAAAAAATTGAAAAAGTTCTCTCGGTTGAAGAATCATAACTTTTTCTCTCAAGTTGAGATCGGAGCTGTAGTTCAACTACGAGAATTTTGCTTGCAAGTTAGGTCTGATATCATTTCGAGTAGAAAATCAAAGCTCATGATTCCGAGCCGATAGCATACTTATGTTGAAGTATTGCCAGACTAGTTAACAAATCAATGGCCACACTTATCATTTGACTATGATGTTCTCAGTTAATTTAAAGCATGTCCTTGTCGGCTAGATCGTATGAGACCAACCAGAAAATTTTAAAGAAATGTTATCGGCAATTCCGATTGATATATTCGAACCTCGATTAAAATATTCACATGTGGATCAACATGAAAATAAAATTAACATGTCCGAATTAATATAAACTCCACGGGCGTGTAATACATGTGTTTTTTTCTTAGCAAACTACAAACACAGCCTCCATCTGTAGAAACTATTCCGATTTGGTCCCTCTTTTATTGACAGCATCCGTATTTAAAAATGTGGCCATGCTCAGTTAATAAATTTAATTAAAATGTAGTTGCAATAATATTTTTCTAATTAAAAAAATATTATTTTATTTTATTTTTAATATAACGCATGAAACCATGTATATACATTTTAAAAATTATCAATTTAATATTTGGCGGGACTTGTTATGCTGCGTTTTCTATTCTATTACCAGGAGTATTATAAATTATATATATATATATATATATATATAAGGGTAAAATATGCAAGTGGAGATGTCGTGGCGATATCGAGATCCGAGGCAAGGCGGCCACCAACAGTTCCAAGCTCACAACTAGCACTCACTCTACCCCATTCAGCCTCACTCACTCGCCCCTCCCTGTCGTGATTGCTGCCTTGGATCGTGCTCTCGTTTACACGTGGCTTTTCTCTGTCAAAAGGTTAAAAAAATCCCTATTATCAACACTCGCTATATTCACAAGCATCACCACACTCGCCTTCTAAATCGCAAACTTTTTTTTCTTTTTGAAAAAGTTACACCATTCAGCCAGTGGAAGAGCGAGTATATCACTCGAAGAAATAGAAAGCTTCTATACTCGCCTCAAGCATTTGGGACTTTGCATCCTGGAGCCGCGTGCAGGGCATTCTCCTCTTTCGAATGGGATGATGTCATCTAACAGCCACGTCATCCATTCCAGCTGGATCGTGGAACTCTAATCGTATAAGTGGACCCATCATGTTAATTTTTTAGTGATGCTTTTAAGCTTTTTATTTATTTTAGTATTAGTATATTAAAGTTACTATAAAATATCTTAAAAACTTATCTAAAACTATTAATTTGAAAAAAACCAAGCTGAAACAGAAAACTTATTAATTCGAATGAATGATTTTTTAAAATAATTAATTTCTTTGCCGAGTAATAAATGGTATAAATAGTATTCATATTATTTAATAAATAAATTATAAATATTTAACTTTTCTACTTTATTAATAAATAAAATATAATCCATTAATAACTAGAGCTTGCAGTGCTGCCAAAAAAAATGGACCGTCGATTGAATTATATTAATGACAATGATCTTAGGTTTTTAAGTAGTATTTGTTACTGAGGTATTGATTATTTTTTAAAATATTATTTATTTTCAAATATATTAAAATAATAAATAGTTTTAAACCTATTTTAAATAAAGCACATTGAAATAATAAAAAAAACTTAAAAATAATATAAAATAAAAAGTAAATGTTTTAAAAAGCGTGGCTACGCAGAAAAACAAACGCCCCTCAAACTCGTCGAAGTTAGTAGTGAGGTGCCAGGTCAGACTTGCTTTTCTTAAATGGTTTGTCAAAATTATGATATGTCCACGTCTGATTCTTATCCAACGATAGTTATGGCTTCAACAAACAGTCCGAACAACCGTACTCGTCGATTTACATTGCGGGTCCCGCTTCCAGCACTTTGGTAGTTAAGCGGGCCATGCTGATTTTGACCGGCTGGAGCGGTTGTTTCGGGGACGCAAGCCCCACATGATTATTATATCCTCTTTTCATGGACTTTACGTTCATTTTGTTTTTTTAATTTTCCACGAGTAGCCGGCTGCAATCTGTGGAGGGGAAAAGATATTTGCTTCCGGTTTCTCTGAGCGAATCAACACTGGACAAATGTGCAGATCAGGGGTAAAGTAATAACCTGTGAAGCAACCCGAATATAACAACCCTATACGAAAACGATCAGTCTTCACGTGCCTAAGGCGCGTGAGAGGATGCGGAATCGTGGATAAAATACAAAAAATATAGTAAATGACACGTGGACATTCATTCAGACGGTGGCTAATATTCTACGAGCGACAAGACACATCTGCCATGTTGCTTCTGTCATCAATAGCCGTCGATTAAAGTCAATCCTGAGGCAACGACTAACCAAATAAAGCTGGTGATTAATCTGAGCCTTCCATCTTCGGAATGGAGTAGGTTAAATGTTGAGCGAATACACACGATAACAGACACTGCATAAAAAAAACAGATAAAGAGATGAGATTTTATGGAGTGCACAAAAAGAACACACAATAACAACCAGGTGAAAGAAAAACAAAGAGAGAAGGTCAGCCAAAAACCGCTCAAGAGAAGAGAAACAGAAAGAAGCTAGAGAAAGAGCGCATCGTTTATCTGATGCGGTGCTCCTTGTTTGTTCTCTTCTAGATAACATTCCTTTGTAGAAATCTGAGATTTTCCTTATTGTAGCCGACGATTATGGTGGATTTCCGGCTAGACAGTTGTTTCTCCGGGAACTGTTAGATATTGAGTTTTAGAAAGCGGTGAACAAAATTTATGGATAGAAACAGAGAAGGTAGAAGACCATCCAACATGGCAGCCTCTAACGGACTATTAAGACGGCGACAGCAGAGAACTGCAAGAGATTCTCCTGGTATAAAACTTTAAAACTTCTCTAATATATATATATATATATATATATATATATATATATATATATATATATAACTGGACTAACGATATTTTTCATTTTTTTATTTGCAGAGGAGGATGGACAAATAGAATTTCAAGAAACGGCGAGGCTGAGAGAGAGAGGAGGGGGTAAAAGGGAAAGAGATCGAGAATTATCGAGTAGGAATAAGCGTAGTAGAAGAGGAGGAGGAGGGGATAGGTTAGTACAAGGAAGTAATAAAGAAGAAGGAGAAGAAACTACAGAAGAAAGCACTTGCTACGAAGACGAGTATGAAATTGAAGACGGTGGAGTTTCTCGGTTGCGGCCGCCGCCAAGAGCTTTAAAACAAGTTTCAGGTTTTAGAGTGCCTGCCGATGAAATGATTGGTGTCTCTGTACCTAGAAAGGCTCGGTCAGGTAAAGATTTTTATAGATTGAGTAACTGTGTTTTGATATGATTTTTTTAAAAATTTTTTTGGGTGAATTAATAGTGATTCTTGGTTTTGCAGCTTCTGTGAAGAGGTCGCATGACAGTTGGGTATCGGGAAATGGCGGATTTGGTAGTGAAGACAGGCGAGCTTCGACTTCACCGGCGGCGAGTAGGAGTTTTGAGGCTGCATCGCCTTCTTCATCGAATGTTTCAGTCAGAAGAAAGACGGTTTGTATATTTTTCTCGTTTTGCTTTTTTAATGGTTGTTTTTTCCGTTTCGATTTTTGGACTACATTTGAAGGGTGGAGGTTTTTTTTTTATGTTTATTTGCAGAAACCAAGTGGACCCAAGACTCGGCTTCCAAAAGTGTCGAAATGTTCTACTATTTCAGTTCAGGAAGATATCGAGATTGAGATTGCAGAGGTTTTGTATGGTTTGAAAAAGCAATCACACGGGTCCAAGAAGGAGGAGAAGGCTGAAAATGATCTGCAGAAGCTTGACTCAATGGACGCTAACGACTCCAAGTCGTCTCCGAATTCAAACTTTGCTCAGAAATCGATATTGAACCAAAATAATGCCTCTGCTTCTAATTCTTTACTTGGTTTGGGTGGGTATCTTTAGCTCTCAGTCCAGATTGTGTAGATGGATGTCTTATGATATTTGTGTTTTAATTTCCATTTCAATTGAAATTTGCAGCGTGGAAGAAGCACATAATGGATGCTGATTCAGTTGTGGTTCAAAATGGTTTAATTGCTTCTGCAGTTCCCGATGAAATGGAAGGGGATGCAAAAATGGAAGATTCAGCAACGAAATCGGGAAAAACATCGTTTTACACAGAATCGTCTGAGGTTTCACATAACATGGGTGCTTCCAAACTTGCGTGTGGGCTGGAGTCACAGGAGGAAGCCATTAAACAACAGGATTCCAAACCGGCAATTAAAGAATCTGTGGTCTTAACTAAGGAAAAATCTGCATTACCAGAAGAGAAGTCGCCTGTGTGCAATAAAGTGGATGTTGATTTCCATGATTCCGTGTTGGAAAAATCGTTAGTACCGTGAATCTTTTTCCTTTTTTCTTTTTTTTTTAAATTTCAGATATCTAGTTAGATATCCCATTTTCTCATCTTTTTCCTTACTCTATCTGGTGGGGGCTTCTCAGGACTTCAAATGTGTTAAAGGTAGAGAGCCAGAGAGAGGAGAGGCTCAAGATCGATCTGATGGTGAGGATTTATCTTGTCGCATTCCGGTTACATTTCCATTGGTATATTGCTGTTGAAATTTCTCAAGAGCGTAATGGCTTTCCAACAGGCTCCTCCTCCCATGGCGTCTTCTCCAGAACAGGACAGCTTTGTTGATTTGTCATTGGATCGTAAGCCTGCACTCCAAGGTGTGGCAATGGTGAGCATATACTTATTAACTAAATCACCTCCACTGTTTAGTTTTAAGCTTGGACTTGACTGTCTGACATTTTGTGTTATTTTTTTTTACTTGGAACCCAAGACCAACCGTTTCTATGTTATGTTGCAGAAAATGGAAAATGTGGTTAAGAATGAAGGATTGGCGGGCAGTCTGGTGAAGAAGGAAGGAGTGATTGTTGAAGAGAATATAAGGAAAGTTGGAGAAAAACGTGGATTAAAACTTGATTTTGAGAAGCCGAATCGCAATGTGCAGCAGAAACTGCTGCCTAAAGCTTCCATTTCTAAAGTGGAGACTACTGGTAATTCAAAGCTTCAACTTGGGGTTCCGGGGGGTGGCTTTAAGAGCTATCATATAGATTTAATTTTATTTGACCCAGTGAAATTATTGATGATTTCTTTGTCATCTTCCTCCTCTTCAATCAGCTCAATCTGGTTCAGTGCGTTCGTCAATTGCTTTACCTGGGTGGCCGAGTAATCTTCAATCTTTGGGGTGCGATATCTAGGCCTTCAATTTCTTCTCAATCTTTGATTTACATGTATCCTTGCTGAGCGTATTGATTTATTATTATGAAGTGACTCTTGTTTATTTGCAGATACATGCCTTCCCTTCAGACGGTTGTGCCCATGGATGGGACTGCCGAATCATCCAAGGCATTACAGGTATCATATGCCAGCTCTTTTTTCCGAGGCCCCAACCTTGTTATGTACATATACTGCATACTTTGGATTTTCATTTGAATTCACTGTTGAGTTTGCCATTGAATTATTGGAAAATGTGCAGCCTCCACAGTTTATCCCTGAACCTCGGCCAAAGAGGTGTGCAACCCACAATTATATCGCTTGCAACATTCGCTTACACCAGCAATTTACAAAGACGAGCCATTTCTGGCCAGCAACAGCCGGCTCTGCTGCTCTATGTGGAGCCAAGCCCAAGGATCTCAATGCAATGCCTCCCGCGGAAAACATGATAATTGGAAGCACATTGCAAGGAAGCTTTCCATTTGTGAATCTAAATCCTGCCCAGGACAAAGTGCAGGCTGTGGCAAATATTCCTGTTTATACTCGAAAGGATAGAAGCTCTGAGAGTACTACCTTGATAGAGACAGCACAGAAGCAGCAGCTTGTGCTTCCTCAGCCTCCACAGCCAGCTCCAGCTGGTAATTTAATGGTATGGTCTTTCCCTGTGCAGTGTAGTTTAATTTTTGAGTTTACTATTTAGATCTTTGCTAAGTTTATTGACGCCTTTTGTTTTAAATTGTAGCATGGCCCTGCTTTCATCTTCTCTCTCAATCAGCATCAAGCATCCACAGCAACAATGACAAGTCAAGCGGGGCCTTCTAAATCTGCTCCCTCAATCAACAATGCATCGTTGCCTGGCAATGGGATAGCTGGACTAACAACAAACTCTCCAGCATTGCCAGCAATGGCTGCAGCTGTGAGCTTTAGTTACCCAAATTTGGCAGCCAACGAAACTCCTTATTTGACAATTCTACCAAACAATGGCTATCCATTCCCCATCTCCACTCCTGCTGGAAACCAACCAACATTTAGAGGTGGAGCCCCTGCTCAAGCTTTCCCTTTCTTTAACGGGTCTTTCTACTCATCTCAGATGCTACATCCATCCCAGCTTCAGCAGCAGCAAACTCAACCTGTAGTCCAACCAGGACATCAAAATGCAAGTAATTCAAGCGGCTCATCATCATCTCACAAGCAACCCCAAAGTCGGCAACCACGAGGGGCACATGCTAGCACCAATAATTTTTTGACTTCAGCAATGATGCAGTCACAGCAGCCACCGAAGCATGTGCAATCCCATCACTCTAGGAAGCTTGACACTGAGATGAGTGGGGAGAGCATCCCAATAATTGCTGATACCCGAGCCGGTCACTCCAAAAAAAGTGTCCATGGCCCTAATTTTATGGTTCCTGTTCAGCCAAACTATGGTTTAATGGCATCTACAACTGCTGGTGGGAGTGGAAATCATGGTGAGAAACAGCAACATCAACTGTCGCAGGAGAAGAATTTAAAGGGTGGAGTAGAGCTTATCCCCTCTCAAGCATTTGCAATGTCATTCGCCTCTTTCAATGGAAGCAAGACAGCATCAAACCTTAATTTCTCAGCTATGACACAAAATCCTCCCATCTTACAAAGCTTCCCAGACATGACACGTCAGGGGTACCAGGTTATATCAGCAGCTCAAGCCACACAAAAGAAGAATCACCAGCCGTCTGAAGGGAAGACTGCAGGCAGTTCGATCAATCCTGATGATGGAAAAAAAACTACTTTGGGAAAGTCAACTATGGGTAACGGGCAGACACTTGTTTTTGATAATTCAGCTCGAACTCTGAACTTTGTGTCTACTGGAAACTGGCCTTCTCAATCCATCACTACAACCACGAGCATTCCAATGGCTGCCAACTCAAGCTCAACTTCTCATCAACAACAGTTAGTTCAGCTTCAGAAGCAACATATTTTGCACCAACAGCTCCAGCCGCCTATTGGTGCAGCCGACAGTAAAGCATCAATATCTAACAGCCTGCCTTTGCCTTCTAATGGTGCCAAGTTTCCAAATAATGCTCCCGTTTTTTCTCAAACTCAAGCTCTGGGAAATAGTTCTCCACAAAATCCCCAGTGGAAGAACTCATCCAGAATCCCTTCCTCGCAAGCCCCTCTCACATCTCTCTCTGCATCCAACACCTCAGTCCATAAGAATGCTTTCCAGCAACAAGGAAGATTACCACAAGGTCATAGCCAGATATCATTTGGGTCAAGTTCCAAGTCTGCTGTGCCACCACAAGGGCAGCAAATATCCTCTAGTAGCCAGTCCCCATCTAGTGGTGGCAGAACAACTTCAAAGAATGCCAAGGCTAACTCATCAACTCCTGGTATACAATCACAGCAGAGTGACAACTCCTCAAGTGGGAATGCCCAGAAGTCCTCCCCGGTATGCGGTAGGAATGTGCCTTCAATCTTAAGCGCATGCCCAAGCCACCTTTCTGAACTCAAATACTAGAGTCAGCATTCCATCTAGCAGTTGTGTTCATCAAGGAGAGCAGTTACTCGGACTACCATCCAGTCTCAATTTCGGAAGGTGCGAGGGTGATTTTGGCCAGTTCAAAAATGTGCTGCAACTTGTTCTGCTTCTATCATTGCCGCACATTTTACTGCCCACTCTTGTATTGTTGCTTTCTCGCTCAAATCAAAGCCGTGAGATCTGGATTGCAAAACTAGAAAACAGTTGATTGTCTCCCTGAAGGTGGATGATATGGGGGTCTTGCATTAAATAGGGAGGCTTAATTTAAGAAGTCTGCTGGCAAATGAATTATAGCAGGCGAGGAAGATTCGTTGCATGTGAGATTTTACAACAAGCGTGGAAGAACTGTTCTTATCCTGCGTGGATGCTCGAGGTGCGCCCCACCCACTTTTGACTGTATTAGTTTGGCAAGGATGTGAATAAGATGACAGGATTAGGAGAAGGGAAGATAGGGTCTCTGTCTTAGGCGTACAGTTTTTGAAGTTATTTTAGTCGGGACCTCCCATATTTGAACGTCACTCATCGGCAAGGCCTATCCTGTAGTCGCAACTATGGTTGGCCGTGATATTAGGGTCTGATTTAATTTGATTTGTGTAATGCGATGCTGATGTGTCCATACGATAATGTTTGACAGAGAATAGAAGGCAGTGCACCCAAGACTTGTTTAACATTTTGAATCCATTTATGCAACGTTTGGTGAGGGACTAAGACTTGGGTGGTGGGCAAAGGAGAACGGATGTGGGGACCTTGAAGATTTGATGTCAGAAAAAGAGCACAGAAAGTCCAAGATAGTTAGGAGGTGGAAGCAAACTCATCTTTTTAGTCTCAGTTCTTAGCCTTCTTTTGTGCACCACGTAATCAGTCAGCGTTTTCGCATTCTTTCTTTATTCTTCATTAAGTCAGTTGAGATCATTTAACCATCACTGTGAATAGTACGGAATAGTGACCACTACTGCATCTTAAATTTAGACAACCTTGACACCAAGCATTCCCCTTGTCTTCTCTGTTTCCCTCAAACACAGTACTCCGTACTATACACAACAAGTCAATTACTGGTTTTCTAAAACAAATATATATTTTTTTAAGAAAAATGACTCCAGCATTCATTGATGCACTCGCCCGCCTGGGTGGGGGTGGGGGTGGGGGTTGAATTGCCCTGGCAAGATCATCTCAACTCGAAAGTTCTTTAGTTAAATAATCCGTATCAATAGCACAGGCAAAATAACAAAGATACACATCTGCCAAAATCTTCCATACAATTGGGTCATATCCCTGAAACTTCTCCTCATTCATATGATGTTCAAAAGGGATGACATACAATTCAAAGAAACTCGGACCAAGATTACTCGAGATGTCATCCACAGCAGTATTCTACATATGATCAGTGATCTACTTGAAGGAGAGACGCAAGCTTGCTTTCTATGTCTTCTTTGGCCCCTTTATCAAATGGATCCGCACCGATATAGAGATCTAGAATGGATCGGCAGAGGAGTTTACTCTGGATACTTCCCGCCTCCTTCCCATCAACTGCAAAAATTAAATGCAAATGAAATCAAATACTTGCACATGATCTGTAACGTTGGCAAGAAAAAGAACGGATAATAAAACAGAATTATTTATACATCGATACCATATGATAGGGTATTATATATAAACCGCGCCAGACCAGTAAATGCATTACATGGTCTAGACATGCCAGTTTAAAATCTTGAAGTCGATATTTACTGATCTCATGAATTACTCTGGATACCAATAGTCACGAATTTTTAATTTTTCTGAGCTTGTTTGATGGATCCTGCATCATAGCTCAACATGACCTCTTTTAGATTTTGTCAAAGTCATTTTTATTTCCTCAACAAATTCAATGGCAAGAACCACATTTAAAACCATGAAGGATAACGTTCAGTTATAAGTTTTTTTTTTCCTTGAAAAAAAGCAAAAGATAGGGAGGTCTCACTCGTTGTGCGAAGTACATGGCCTCGCTCCCTTGAAAGCTCTATCACAGAACCCCGTGGTATTTTATACTCATCCTTAAACTGAGAGGTGAACCTGCGCATAAAATGGCTATAAGAGGAAAAGAGATGTGTACAGGAGTTCGTGACATCTTACAACTAATCAACCAAGACAGAATGAACAGCTTGCTCTTAGGAAATCACAACTAGGCCTTGTGAAATTCTAGAAACAACTTCCAAGGACACTGGGGTCAGATGGGAACCACTTTCTTCTAAACATCAACGAGATGGAAATATGTAGAATGAATAGAATGCTGCAGGTGTATCATAACAGAGAATTATTATTATAGTGACCTCCACGACTGCAATAATTCAGAATTGTGAGCCTTCAAGATTTATGTCCCAATAAATTCATATATTATAACACCATATGGCAAGAAAATTACCAGTTGGAAAAGAGAATTTTTTTACCTCTGAAGCAATTCCTTGTTATTTGGTTCCCCAAAAATTTGCAGTCTGCTTCCTACAGACTCTTCAAATGCACTTCTAACGGAGCGGATACTTAGCTTACTATAGACTATCTGAAGCCGAACAGTCATGCCAATATCACCTCCCATAAGATCCTCTTTAAACTCCTTGCTTTCCTTGAGTTCGGAAACAGATAGTTTTCCATATTTTTCGCCCAGAATTTTCCTCACTTCATCAACATCCGCATAAACACCTGCCAATTTGCCTATTCCCATTAAATGAAGAACTGACCAGTTCTTTCATCCTTGAAGACATCCATTCAAAATTACATCTTGCAAACACGCACTACTTTTCATTGTCATATATATACTCTCAGAATAACCTAAATGCTGCATACACATCAATACAGTTCTAAATTCTGCCAAATACATGTAGTAATGGTATTTCTTGATCCAGTCAAATATATAGTCACATTTCTAAATTAAACTTAACAATGAATGAAACTAGTACAAAACTTGTCCCTGACAATACTAAAGTGCCTCAAAACATTCACCTAACTCAAAACATAAAGTTATTACTACGTAAAAAGTGATTTCCTTTTTTTTTATTAGCAAAGAACAAACCGCATCTTTACTTCTCAAACCAGTATATTAACTTCAAAATTTACAAGTAAACATGATTGTTCACACATAAAACATACTATGTTCATCATCCATAAATTAAATGCAAGGAAGAAATGCTTTAATCTAAAATTTAGTAAATGTGATTACCGAAAGCGTAGACATCAATGTTCTTCAATCCCAAGATACTCTTTTTACGCAGCCCAATTCCCAAAAGTCTCCGAGACTCGAAAACAACCGAAGGAAACGCTGCCCCGGTCTTCGTTTCCACAACTGAAGGTGAAGGGTCTGCTAGAGAGAGTGAAGCCCACGGTGCCAGCAAGTGATTGGAGAAGAGAAGACTCAGGGCGTTTTGGATGAATGGGTTATCTTGTTTTGGATTTTTGGAGTTGCGGGTGGCTGCTATGCCTGCAAATGCGGCAGCTCCGGCGGCCACGGTACATGCCACGGTGGTTGTGGTGGCGGAGAAGGGGCGGGAAGCGACGGCACGGGAAATGCCGTTCGGGTGTTTCTTGGGCTGAGAAAACAAGAACGGGAAGCGCAGCGAGACCATTTTTATATATATATATATAAATTTTTAATATCTTTTGTTTCTCTTCGAAACTATATTGAAATTTGGATTCATATATGCTTCCAGTTGCACGTGACCTGCACGTTTGATGCAGCCGGGTTTTGTTTTGGGTTGAACTTTGAAGAAAGAAAAGCCTAATAATAACGTGGGCTGATCAATATATCTCTGAGGAAATTTAAATGGGCCTAAAACGTAAGCCCATGATGGAAAAAAAATGATCATAGATTGGAACTTGGATGTTGAAGCTGCCATGCCATTCCAGTTCGAACTATTTGGAGAGGGATGATAACAGAGGGTAATGTAATTTCTTCTATTAAGTGCTTTTAACTTTTATATTCGTCTCCATTTATATCAAAGATATTTATTTTTTAATATCCAATTTGCAGTGAAACATTAGACAAATAGTTGGTCCATTTCCATGTGATTTTTTTCATAATTAATTTTCATTAAATAAATTATATAGATCAAGTATTTTATATTTTATTAAACAAAGTTAGTCAAATTGATCTTAGAAAAAAACAACTATAAAAAATATTTTGATAGCTATCTATTTATTTGGGTTCGAAGGTTCACTTGTCGGACTCCGAGCATACAATGTTTGAAGATGTTCGTGGTAGTGGTAAATATGATTTTTTCAAGTGTTTTTTGTTTGAAATTGCATTAAAATAATATATATTTTATTATATTTTTAAATTAATATATCAAAATAAAAAATATAAAAAACTAACAAGATGGTGCTGTAACCGCTAAGCCAAACATGGCGGGATAGAAAGAAAAAAAATCCCTACATGTAAAACTTCATTCGGACAAACAATGGCGGGCCTCCATGAAATCGTGTAAAACTGTCATCCCAGTATCTGGACAAGGCAATCACATTTGTAACTGTAAACTGATAAACAAAAGCGGAATCCTTGTGACTCATGAATCTTGGTTGATTGCATGTTGTGTGTGTCCCAGTGAAATTCAAATCACAGTTTTCCATGGCGATAAGCTGACAAACTTAATTCGTGAAGTATTTCAGGTACCATGCATGATGTTTTGCCAAAAGATTTTTCTCTTTCCATTTTCCTTTCTTATCACAAGGTAGGGTTTTGCTCAGATAATTACATTGCTTTTTTCTGCAGGCAGATTAATTATGTATGTTTTACGTATTTTACATTGAGAGGATGCTTTGCTATCATCAAAGAGAAAATCCGGACATGAAATAACCAGCAGATCGAGAAAGATAAGAGGATTACCTGATCTTATAGAGGGATATAATAAAATAAAAAGGAAATCTAATCTTTTTCTTTCCACCAGCAAAAAGTCGTAAAGCTTTTAGAAGAAGAAGTAAATGAATCAAGATTCGAGATCATGCAACCAATCAGTAATAATTCAGCAGCAAAGGCTGATGAGGGTTTATGAACACGGCCATTTTCGAGGTGATTAATGCTGGAACCCGAGGTAGAGTTGCAGCTATCAAGATCAAGCAACCAATCCGCAATTCAGCATGCATCACCTTAATTGCTACGTCCCAGCAGTTTTTTACTTTCCCAAGCTAGCATAAGGTAGTCAAACGGAAACAAGTCTTGCAGGGTGCAGTTTTTTACCGTGCTGCAACTAGGAAAGGTGAGCCCTCTGCGAAGACTTTTTATTCTGATCCGAAAAAAAACACAGGAATAGCACTAAGCACACCATTATCGTTGGAGTCATCGTGTGGACTTCTCAACATCGCCTGTCGAATTGCCCAATACTCTTTAAAGACATCATTAACTTGCTCACGATCAACCTCCTAGATTTACTAACGATCAAATTTCCAGATATGTGGGAAATTAAAAGACAAAAAAAAACATAAAGTGTATTTGGCTGGCTCGATAGAGGAGTAATTGGACTGAGGAAACAGCATCTCTGGCTAACAATTAAGTCGTTGTATAATTAGGAGGTTAAAGAAGACCGGTCGATTTATATTGTCCAACCCTTTTAAAGGTCAGGCGAGTTGGATGTCGGTTCATAGGAGTCTGCAGCTACATTTGCTCGTCAAAACCTTAGTTTAATCAAGGTTTAGCAAAGCCGGACGATATATGTCAGAAGCCTGCATCTCGTTAATGATCGAGGTGGATTTAATTAAATGGGCCATCAATAATAATAATAATAATAATTAAATACATGCACTAATAAAATCAATAGTCCAAGTCCACTGCGCGCACGCGCTAAGCATATAGATTCTGGCATTTTTCTGTAAGCATACACGGAGGTCAAAAACAGGCATGTCATTTGCTAACTTGTTCGATGTGAGTAGACATGTTGATACAGTGAGTTACAGAGTAGGGATTCCATGACAGTTTGGATTAGAAAGCATGAATACTGGCGGGATAAAGACAGTTCATCTTCTCTGAAAATATAATTTAAAATTGTTTATGAAATATATTTATTTCTACACACACACGTACGTATCATTTGGCACGCGGGTGAGTAGAAGTGTTGGCTTTCAATCAGAGCTCTTCAAGGCGATGTTTTGTTTAAGAACACAGATATTTGTGTAAAAACGATGTCGCAATTAGCATGGAACAGATACCAGTCATAAAATGGCGGGCAGAAAGAATCAAACTTGACAAACCCGCCAGATTCCACATCGGAAACAGACACCCAGAATACTTCGGTGGGATTGCATTATCGTAAAAGGTTTTTGAGACGACTGCTTTTGTTCGTTTATTAGGTGTCCTGAGGAAAAGGATAATTATATACACAACGATTGCTCTGTTCACATTATGTTGGAGGGCGTGGTGGTTAGTGGCTGTGTTTGATTTTTCTCGCCATTAACGGCCTCTCTTTCCGCCGTTGTTCATCGATTGAAAATCCACTGCTGTTTTTTAGGGTTTTTTTTAATAATACATGTGTAACTATACATGGGATAAAAAAATTAACAAGCAGAATTAATTAGTCCCTATGGAGATTCTTCACGTGTGACTCGATTGATTTGATATATCTATAGATAACTCATAGAACCAATATTTTTGTATAAATATTAAAAAAACATCCTATTAAATCAATCGATTCTACGTTAATCTATCCATCTGAATATCATGCTACAAGACCATGATAATCATGATAATCGACATCAAGATGATTTTAAAATTTTAGTTTTGAAACAACATATATATGAGATCTTGTTCTTGTAGCAAAAATACATTGTTTAAGGAGTCATCACCTGCTATTATGGTCATTATGAATCTTAAATGGTCAACAAAAATTACATGATACAAGACTAATTACAAAAAAAAAAATATCATCACCTATTAAACGTTTTATTTAAGTTGTGCTACAGTATGAGTTTTTCCTTAAATTGTCAAGGTTTGTTGTTTATATTATATCAATGGTCCAACTATAATATTTCTATCTCTAGTATGAATTCTCATTTTAATGCCAATACTCATAATTTTATCGATAGTGGATTTCAAGTATATGCTCAATACTAACATCATAAATTATTTATATTAAGATTTCAGAAATATCAGCTCAAATGGTCTTTTAATTTTGTTAAAGCTCCATTGAACTTTATAAACTCGCTATAAAGTAAAATTAATGTTAAAATATATATAATATTTTTAGACTTTTTATAGCATTTGTTTTTATAATATCTAAGTATTTTATCACATAAACATAATCATCATTTAACCTTTTGGTTTTTATCATTTTTTTCTATGTATAGGGAATTAAATAAATGAAGAAATAAATAAATAAAATAATAATAATAAACCTTAGCATGCGTGAATTAATTGGGAAGGCAAGCCTAAGGCCAGAGTGAATTAATTCACGCTGGCTTGTCTTCGGCCACACCTTCCCAGCGTGAATTAAATTCACGCATGCTTTAGTCTTGGCCGAAGCCTGCGTGAATTAACTCACGCTGCCCCTCTCTCTCTCTCTCTCTTTGTGAATTAATATAATAATTTAATGGTGAGAAATTGTTTTTTTCTCCAAATTCAACGTTGTGTTTTAATTTTCTTTGTGAAATTTACTTTTTTGAACGTCATCGAGCGATGAAATAAAAATCTTTATTATTTTTTTATTATCCTTTATTCTAAAGAGTATTTTAGACGGACTTCACTTAATAACGATACAAGAAGATTTTGTTTTTCATATCAATGAGAATTCAATTTTTGAAAATAAATAAATAAAAAAGAAATCGAAAACTCACTACTGTGCTAATTTGATCTGCCGACATGTTTTATATTTTTAGGTGAAATTTTTATTTCATAAATCGGCGAAACGTGTCGGCTAATATTATACGCAGATCTCCAATTTTTTTTTTTAAATTATCAAAATAATTTTTAGACTCTGATAAAATAACTCATTTTAATTTATTTTTAGCAGAATAATATATTTTTACAAGCTGTTATTGAAAACCTTAATATTTAAATAATATTAGATTTAGTAATTATTATATTTAAATGGATGCCGCGTTAAAAACATGATAAAATCAGTACAATGATTTATAACCGTATCAATTATATTTTTGCGTGGAGTTTCACTGACGGAGTATCCTTTGCTTTTCTATACAAATCCTTGACTTTGTCTTTGTCCCCATCCACCATCGCTCTCTGTTTCCTGTATAAATCAGCCGGAAAACCCCACCTCCGGTAGCATCTGTATGCTAGAAACAGAGAGCATAAGGATATAGAGATGGGCTTTAACTATAACTAAGCTATTCCTTCACAAGTTGTCCTAAATATTATTAGAGAATAATATAAAATATATTTTGGAATTTCATCTAAAAACTTCTCTATTCAATCCCTATTCTCTGTGCATTCACTAGTATATCAAAACACATTGTTCATTAATTATTCATTTCACCATCATTATCAATTGGTAGCACCTCCTTATCAAGAAGGTAAAAAATCAACGGCTCATAATATTTCATAGCATTATCTTTTAAATGGTTAGAGATAACACTCGTTTTTTTAGCCGTGTAGTGCATACAATATCATATTTTACCACCAACGCTTTTTATTTAGCTATTCGACTTGACAAGTAAAGTTTTTCATAGATACATTATCAATGACAAGTCTTGTACATACTTTTTAACCGTATTAAAAGCTTTCTGACAATCACTATCTTATATTTCTGTATTTTTCCTTCCAAGCAATTGGAATATTGGCTCGCATGTTACTATGAACTGAGATATATAGTCAAACGCTTGAGAAAACTTCTCAATTCTTTTATTTATCTTGGGCATTAACAAATCATAGAAAACTTCATTGGAATGTTCTGCTTTGAAAAATGCATTTTCTTCGTCGTACTTTACTCGTAATTTCACTAGCAATTTCCTCAAAGAAAATATTGTAACTTCAAAACTATTGCTATTTTTCATTAAAAAAAGTATAATTATATTTTTATTTGCCATTCTAGAAAACTCTGCACTCGTTTCTAAGAATATTGAGGTTTTTGATATGGTTTATTTTTTATTTTTTATTGAGAATAAATAAATATGTCATCATCTTGATTGCATTTTGGAAATGATCATTATATTCTTGAAAGCCAAAAATTTAAACTTACCATCAAGGTGTGTTTCTGTGTCTTCATAATAATTTAAGCTAAGAGGCAATTTAATAATATTGTTTATGAAATATAAAAAACAATAAACAATTAAAATACACAGAAATAATAATTAAAAAAGTGGAGGTCATGGGGTATTTTTGATTCTTCATATGTTTTAAAATATTTATGATTTTATCGCATGTTTTTGTAATGACTTTGTATAATATTAAGCTATAGATTTACATAGTAAGATACAAACCTAATATTAAAAATACCTATTTTTTTTCAAAACTTCAAGGAAAACTTCCAAAAAATTCCGAAGGGCATTCTAAAATATTCTTAGTTTCATCGCATATTATTGTATCGATTTTGTTCAATATAGGATTGTAGAATTACATTTTAAGATATATAAACCCAATATAAAATGTCTGATTTTCTCCGAGATTTCAAAATAAATAAATAAATAAAATAAAAAATATTTTATTTTTATGTATACATCCAAATCCTAAAAGTCTTACAAACGTATTTTCATACAAAAAAACAGAAATTGAAATGCTTATTTGAGAGCGTGATACCATTGAAAAAGCAACCCAAAACATATAATAATAATAATAATAAGCAATTAAAGGCTAATTTGAAAGAATAAAAATAGAAAAAAAAATAAATGATAAAAAACCCCTCTAGCGTGCATACGTGAGTGCCCCGGCATGCTCAGCCCAGCAATGTTCTTTTTCTTTCTTTAACAGACAAATGACATGTCAGAATCCGAGTAGAAATTATATCAAGCGGTGCTAACAATGACCCTGATCTCTTTCCAGTTAAAATCCACAATTCTCTGTGACTGTACGCACAATAAAATTCGCACAGCAATCTCTCTTTTAGGATTTTCTATAATAATATCTGGCATTCGAATTTATGCTACAATAACCACAGAAAAGCCCAGGGGCGTCGTGCTATGATCATGCCACCCATCTAGATGGGGGCTGGCTAAACTGCATGATATTTACAAAAGGCTGTTCCTCAGAAGGGAATATACATTCGATCGAGTGATATGGACGGTCTTGATTTTCCTTTTTTTATTCAGATTATTTGAATTTGATAGCAATGGGATCTCCTAAACACGTTCAATGTTTACCTACAGCGTGTAGAATTGTAGTTTTAAAAGGAAAAACACAGCCTAAAAAACCCTATCAAAAGAATACAGAGAGACCCTTTTGTTTTGTTTTGTTTTCTTGATGGGTATCATAAGTATATAAGAGCTTAGTCATCAGTACTGAGTGTGAACCCCATGGGAGGGCCGGCCATAGGAGAGATTATAATTAGCAGCACCGCCACGATCTCCTATTTCATTTGTATGTAAACATTTCTTCCTCCCCACATACGAGAAAGACGTGGAGGAAAAAACAAAGAAAATTGTAGCAAGTGATAATTAATAGAGAGATTGATAGTGATACATACATACATACAGAGAGAGAGAGAGAGAGAGAGAGAGGAAAAGGACGGGGCTGCCCCTCAATTCTATAGTTTTCTATTTTGGAAACCATCCCATGCATCTATAAGCGGGAATCCCTTGGGAAATCGATTCTGTCATCTTGCTTCCACACTCAGCACCTGGGTTTTGGGCGGCCTTGCTCTTCGCAGAAAAACAAAAAATAAACATCATGTCCTCTCAATATTACTCCGCAATCCATCTCTTCTCTACGGCAGTGCCAAGATCTTCCTTTTCATCCTCAAACAATACGCGTCCCCTTCCTCCTCTATCTTTCCCTTCAGGTGAGTAGTTTTGCCTAATTCATTTCCTGAATGGTCAGTCACCTCTTCTTCTTCCTTCTGATTCCACACACCAACTTTGTACTTTCGGGGGGTTTCTGCTTAACTCCATGCGTTTGATTGTGTGGGCCTAATGATATCCTTTGTGAAGTGTGTGTGTAGAATCTTGCTGCTAATCAAGGAAAGCGATCATTAGCATTACCTTCATATACCATTTCAAAATTGTCTTCCTTTTGTTGCGGGGTTGATCGAATTTCATGCTTTCTTTGATTTAATCGTGAGAGCCACCTAACCAGTATACACCCTTCTTTTCTTCCTGATCATCTTCGATGGTGTTTGGGTTTAGAAACGCCAGAATGCAAATATTAATTGCGCTAGGCTAGCTGTAAGAACTGTCATATATATCAGTACTGCTACCCTTTAAAATATCTTTCTTCTTTTGCATCCATTCGTACTAATTTCTATCTAGAGCAGTTTATAAGCGTGTTTTATTTTAAAAAAAAATTGTTTTGATATGTTATATTAAATTTAGAGTTTACAAAATAAAAATATTATAATATAATTTTTAAAGTTCATAGTTACAACTTACAACATTATCAAAATCTAATATCTAAGTGATAATATAAAATATTCCTTAATAAGATTCCACTAAATCAAGTGCATCGATGATGGTATTTAATTTACAAATAGTTAACAAGCTACAAATTATTACGACAGATGGAGGTAGTTATTTGAGGTAACCACCGTTGCGTCTTTTTCAACAGGTGTTTGGCTGTATGGGGCTAAAGACAAGCAAGATAGCTTTCATGCTCACACAAGATGCAGTGCTATATTCAAACCTCGCACTCAAGGTACACTATCATCCCTGATCCATTGTTATTTAACAAGATTCTTCCATAAGTTAATTAAATTCAAATGTTAAATCATTTAAGTTATTGGGGATAATTACTGTACAGAATATGCAGACTTGTTTCATCAACAAAATGGTCTGCCATTGATAAACTGGCATCGCGATTTTGTGGAGGATCACACAGAAGAAGATGCTGCTAAGGTGATTTGAAAGTAGTAGTTTTTTTCCTTATTATTTAAAAAAAAAAATACTATTTCATGCACTGGAAAAAAAAAACTCATGTTATCGCTATATGAGATTCTTTTTTATTATTATTGTTGTTGTCGATCAAAAAAGGTTTCTGTAGCTAAGGAAATCAACGAGCATGTCAAAACTATTAAAGCAATGCTGGATATGATGGAGGATGGAGAGATAAGCATCTCAGCTTATGACACAGCATGGGTTGCTCTTGTGGAAGACATTAATGGGAGTGGTCTTCCTCAATTCCCATCTAGCCTCCGGTGGATTGCAAACAATCAGCTCCCAGATGGTTCATGGGGCGACGCTGAAATATTTTTGGCGCATGATAGGTTGATCAATACGCTAGCGTGTGTTGTCGCATTGAAATCATGGAATTTACATCAAGAAAAATGTGAAAAAGGTTAGTAGAGCAGTCTAGAAAATTGCTAATCTGTTTCAGGGTTACGTAGCATGAGGAATCGGTTTTCTCCACCTGAGTACTGTATTCATGATAAGCTAATTACATGGCACCCGCTTGATCATTATACCAGGCATGTTATTTTTTAGAGACAACCTATGCAAGCTTGAAGATGAAAACGACGAGCACATGCCTATCGGGTTCGAAGTTGCTTTCCCTTCACTTCTCGAGATAGCTAAGAAATTAGACATCGCAGTTCCTTATGATTCTCCTGCCCTGCGAGAGATTTATGCCCGCAGAAATTTAAAGCTGACAAGGTGGTTTCATTACACAAACTCCAGTCATAATTGTGTTTCCTAGCTTTCCTGTACATTATATGATAATTGAACTAAAGCAGTCACATCTTTTTAGTATTTTGCAAAGTACACGTGAACCAGCTGGTTATCATTACCTGTAATAATGCAATTATTGTGTGTGTGTGTGAGGATAGGATACCCAAGGACATAATGCATAATGTTCCCACGACACTGCTCCATAGCTTAGAAGGAATGCCAGGCCTGGAATGGAAAAAGCTTCTAAAATTACAGAGCCAAGATGGGTCATTCTTGTTCTCCCCATCCTCCACTGCCTTCGCACTCAGTCAAACTAAAGATAAAAACTGCATGGAATATTTAAACAGGGCGGTCCAAAGATTCGAAGGGGGAGGTAAAGTGATTTGATTATTCCCGTTCTTGACTAGAAATAATTTACTTTGAGGATCACATGCTTAATTCATCTGTTTAACCATTTCTTAGTTCCCAATGTCTACCCGGTTGACTTATTTGAGCACATATGGGCCGTGGATCGTTTGCAGCGCCTGGGAATCTCAAGATATTTCGAGTCCCAGATCAACGAATGCGTCAATTATATTCACAGGTATATTTCTTTTTTCTACAAGAAGAAAATGCTCGAAATGTGTAAGAAAACCATTTTTTCTCTCTGAAATGGTATCCAAAATTTCTTTAGTTATTGGACTGAAGATGGGATTTGCTGGGCAAGAAACTCCGAGGTCCATGATATTGATGACACAGCCATGGGATTCCGGATACTAAGATTAAATGGGCACCGTGTTTCTGCTGGTAAATCTATAAACGACAAAAAAAAAAAAAACAGTAAGGAACCTTTTCCAAAAAAAGAAAGTTACTGTTATATATAATCCTGGCGTTTTCTTTTATACCTGATAGATGTGTTCAAGCATTTTGAGAAAGGCGGTGAGTTTTTCTGCTTTGCGGGGCAGTCAACAGCGGCAGTATCAGGAATGTTCAACCTGTATAGAGCTTCTCAGATACTGTTTCCGGGAGAGAAGATCCTTGAGAATGCCAAGGACTTTTCATCCAAATTCCTAAGAGAAAAACAAGCTGCTAATGAACTTCTAGATAAATGGCTCATAACGAAGGACTTGCCTGGCGAGGTATCGTCTACAACTTGACATTAATTAGCTGTACTCTTTGAGCTAATTTTATCAATCTTGCAGCACAACCAAGTAAAAATTGTATGGATCCTGATTTGAATTGTTTTTTTTTTATTATTCTCTTATATAAAACAATGTAAACTTATATTTTATTAATTTTTATTTAAACAACTTGTTTAATTTTCTTTTAAAAATATCAAAATAGCCATGCCTCTAACTTGGCAATTTCAGCTGTCCCTTTCGTTTTACACTGCAAGTTGATGGGCCTTAAGTTTATTAATTTATAATATACAGGTGGGATTTGCATTGGAGATTCCATGGTATGCGAACTTGCCTCGCGTGGAGTCGAGATTCTACATAGAACAGTATGGTGGTGAAGATGACATATGGATTGGGAAGACCCTTTACAGGTTCTACACACACACAAGTTGTTGCTCAAGTCTTCTTCTTTTTTCATCTCTTTTATTTGGCCTGGATACTTAATTACTGGCTAGCACTATGCTGACCCTCTTGATTTAAGTGTAGCATTTTTTTTTTGTTACATTAATATACGTTTTGGATCGAAGACAAATGGAACATAGACACAGTAGTAGCCAGCAGCAATCGATGTGACGGTGTAGAATTTTTCCAAAGTTCTTCCCCTCTTGATACTGGAAAAAATAAGTTATAAAAATGGTTCTTCTATGGTGATCTTCTTGAAAAAATCAGTTATAATTGGACACATTTAATTAAAATGTCTCGCAAACTGTAAAATCATAACCCTGGCCTTATAAAAATCAATTTTGCATTTGTTTTAAAAAATAATAATAAATAGCTTTGAAAAATAATAATAAAACTTGACCACAAAAAGCTGGTGGACTATAAAATAAATTAGAATAATTGCCGCACTCCAATTTATTTCTTTAATTTTAACGCATGCAGAATGCCATATGTGAACAACAATGAGTATCTCCAGCTGGCAAAATTAGACTACAACAACTGCCAAGCATTACACCGCCTTGAATGGGCCGGTTTTCAAAAGTAAGTGTCCAAGACAGCACCGAATCTTCAATTATAACGCCACCCCTTGAAGAGATAGCATGTGTTCTATAAATATTAATTTGCAGGTGGTATGAAGAATGCAGTCTGAGAGATTTCGGGATAAGCAGAAAAACCCTTCTCTACTCTTATTTCTTGGCTGCAGCCACCGTGTTTGAGCCGGAACGGTCCAATGAGCGGCTTGCATGGGCTAAAACTACAATATTGCTCGAGATTATCCACTCCTATTTCCATCAGGACAATGGCAACTGCGGTGCTCAGAGGAGAGCTTTCGTTCATGAATTCAGCACCGGTGTTGGCGTTAATGGAAGGTAAATTTGCTGATCTCCATAAATAATCAATATGCTTCACTGTCTTGAATCTTCATCATCATTACATTATCAGCAGAAAAAAGATCGGCAGCCGATCGATTTAGCAAGTCAGCTTTATTTTTCGGATATGTATTCCATTTGTCCTTGTGCACGTTTCTTCGGTCGATCGAGCAACCATCCACTTATACTTTGTCGTATTCATTATCGAAGCAAAACACCAACTAGAGAGAGAGAAACTTTTAGAAAGCCAGCAACGTTTGTCTGTACATCTTGATGAAGAAAATAAATTAAATATAATAATAGCACCAAGGGGAGTTTCAAAGTGCTTCAACTTTTGTCACAACATTGACGAGAAAAAGAGGTCATCTATCTTGTTTGAAACCTTGAACACCAAACTCTAACTTTAAAAGTAAGTTATAGTTAATGAAGTTAATTGTCTGACTTGATGGATGATTCCCTTCCATGATTTGCTGTCACTTTGTATATCGAGTTCTTATGTGCATGGTTTATTTTTCACTAATTTGTAGAAATTGACTTCGATTACATTTAGATCATAATATATAAATGGTTGCTTTTGTCGTATCCTATAATTAAATAAATCCATCTATCTTCATCTTCCATGGGACTGACTAATTAAACTCGTCTAAAATCCCAGGTTCACGGAAAGGAGATTGATTATTTACGTGTGATTCCTGTGTGTACGTCGCAGGAGGTCGGGTACAAAGAAGACAAGGCAGGAACTCGTTAAGCTACTGATCGGAACCCTAAATCAGCTCTCTTTTGGCGCATTGGAGGTTCATGGTCGAGACATTAGCCACAGTTTACGTCATGCTGTGAGTTGCTAACTGAATATAATATGAGCAAAATGAACATTAATAAAAAATATGTTACTTTATTCCAATATACCTAAATATAGACTAGTACAAGTTCCATTTCTAGTTTAAGTGTGTTTTCTTTTCCCTAACAAATATACGTAGTGGGAAAGGTCGCTCTTGAGCTGGGAATTGGAAGGAGATAGACGCCAAGGCGAAGCAGAACTGCTGGTGCAAACAATAAGCCTCGCTGCTGGCTATTTGGTCTCTGAGGAGCTCTTGGCCCATCATCCTCAATACGAGCAGCTCGCCGACCTGACCAACAGAATATGCTATCAACTTGGTCATTACAAGAAGAACAAGGTTAGTGAAATTGACAAACCGACTCGGCAAACTAGGTTTTATGTTTTTCTTCGAAGTATAATTAATGTCATGAAATAATAAGATTCAACAACAATCAGAACATCAGTATTTCACTTAGGGATAGGTCACTCGGGCAATCATCCTTTGCAACTCTAGCTACTGCCATGTACATCGTCCAAGGATAGTTTATAATATACAATTAACAAAGAAATGGGGATCGACTGCTGAAGTAATGTTAACTTAATGATCTCTTCCTACATGAGCTGGCAAAAAAAATTCTCTCAATGGATTCTGACAAGGTTATCAAAGAACAGTTAGAATGCTTAAACTGATACAACCTGGGTACGTTTTCTTACAAAAAAGAGTGCTGTGGGGTGAGTCTGCGTCTCTGAGAATATCAACTGGACGCAAATAAGCTTCGCATATTTTTTTTTATACAATATATCTTCCCCTTTCTTGTTTGATGAGTTTCATATTTCTTCTTAAAAGAATCATCCAGCAATTATTTTTCTTCTACGATTTTTTAGGTGCACGACAACGGAAGCTACAGCACTATTACCAGTAGCACTGACAGAATCACAACCCCACAAATAGAATCTGACATGCAAAAACTTATGCAGTTAGTGCTCCAAAAGACCTCGGATGGAGTTGATACTAGAATCAAGCAGATATTCCTTCAAGTAGCCAAGAGTTTTTACTACACTGCATTCTGTGATCCTGCGACTATCAACTACCATATAGCTAAAGTGCTTTTTGAGACAGTGGATTAATCTTTATGTGTTTTTGTATTATAATCATTCATCAGTATTTTCTTGTAAATCAAAACCACAAATGAATAAAATCATTCAATTTCACAGTAAAGTTTGGTATATGCCATGCTACACATGATCCAGATAATTTTCTTTGGTGTTATTAATAAACATGATTTATTTAATCCCGGGCTACATGCTGAACATCAAAAGTGATTAATGATAATGTTTTAAAAATTCAAAATAGTTTGGAAATAAAATTATTTGGTGTTTGGATTTTAGTTGATCAAATATTCATCTTAATATTTCATTCTTCATATACAGCCCGAGAAATACATAATTGATGGTGGAAGTTTTGACACCTATAAAATAGTTTTTTTCGTTGGATTTAAAGACCATGCGATGATAAAATTGATAGCTTTAAATGAAGATTGTAGTAAATAATTAAAAAAAAAAACTAGAACAAAAATACTTATTCTTATTTTTGTATCTTAAGTATTATATGATTATTTTTTTAGGAATTAATCTAAGTATTGTATATGTTAATAATGATATTGAAACTCTTGCACATAAACCACAGATCACCACTTTGATAAAATTCCAAGTATTATATGGATATTTTTTAGGAATTAATCTCAAATTTTTAGAAATCTCATATTTGTACGTATTTAAGAAATCATCTCAACAAAATGTAGGAATTAAGAAATCATCTCAACAAAATGTAGGAATTAATCTCTTCAACAATCTTCCATAATTATATGGATATCCAAAGTGTGCTCTGCGATGTAAACTCTCTCTTAACTAGTGTTCACCCCGTCAAATCCAACCCAGACAGAGTCTACAGACAAGTAAGAAGCTAGCGATAGCTATGTCTCATCCAAAATCATATGTAGGACATAAGGCACCTGCCGATAGCATGCTCATCCATAATCAACCAACTTTATATTTATACGAATATATGCACAAATTTAATTAGATAGTGGACATGAATATATGGCAAGCCACATTAATTGATCAGCTGATATATAAAGAAGGTGGCCCTCTTTTGAAAAACTTGTTGCCAGGCAGATTGGCTACTTGAATGTATCGATTTGAAAAAAATGGCAGACAATTTCACATAAAACATGTTACAAAGTGAGCTGTGCTTAAAACAAAAGTGGAGATTCGCAAAATCCGATATCAAGATATTTGGTGTCTCGTTGACGAGGAACAAGAGAGGAAACCTCAACTATCTTATCCTCCCTCCTCTATCCCTAGTGAGTGCAGTACAAGTAGGTTTTGTGTCGTTGTCGATGTCGATATAAGGAATCCCGCTTTAGTTACGAGACTTGGATCAAATATTTCTGATAAATGAGATAGTTTTATCAAGCAGCATAGCATCTAGGTATAATCACTTTCAAATTTCCACGCCTGAATCAAGAGAGATCAGCATTGTAAGATAGATAATATCATGGGTTTGCCCTAACTTAATTAGCAAGTGTGTGAGAGGTACTTTTTATAATTTGTTTCGAAGAAAATTGTGCTCTCCACTTCTTTTTTATTATTAACATCATCGGTGTTCATGACAGTTTACATAGATATTAATTAATACCACGGATCTTAAAATTAATAATCATATAAATTTGTAATAATTATTATATTAGTAATCATATATCATCTTGATATTAAGACAATACCACCTACTAGATGGTTGTGTCTCCTACATTTTGATGAGGCTGTTGCTAGCTGTAGAAGTTTCTTCCAGAATGTATAGTGACAATGGCAGACAATGTGACATGAGACCGTGTTTTCAAAGTTGATTCTCTTTTTCGGTCAAAAATCTCTTTATAGTGACAGTTAAACCTCTTAGTTTGATTTGTGATTGAAATACGTGACAGTGTGCAATTCGGCCATCAATTTATTTCTGTGGGATTTTCTCTCCATCACTTCTCATCTTATTTGGTAACACATCTTATCTTAGGTATCATTTAATTTTTATATATATAAAATAACTAAGTACTAATATAAAACTCTTAGTTTAGTTTAAATTGAAGATGATGGTGGTGTTATCATCAAAAATAAAAATAAATGATGTTAGTGACAATTATTTGAAAACTATGATGATTTATTAATGATATTGGTAGGCGTATTAATTATACTAAAAAAATATGATGATGATTATTATTATTATCATCAATAATGATATATATGTATAAAGATTAATTATTTTAGGTTAAACAAAATTATCTGTTTTTTTGTGTTTAATTATTTTAATCGATTTGTGAACATGAATTCCCTTCAAAAACTCGAAATTTAAATTCCATCACAAAAGTTTCATAAAATAATATTTTTGTGATTGATATTGTTTTTTTATATGAAAAAATAGTCAGAAAATACATTTTTTGGTGTTTAATTACATGAATCTCGACAAGCCTCAAAAGAAATATATATTTTGTAAGACATTTCAACATGGATGTTTTATTTAAGATACATGGAAGAGGCTTAATCTATCATACTTGTCTCATTAATACATGAAATTATGACCATAACCCAGCGAACAAATCTTATTCAAACACTACTCAATATGAACCGAGGCCTGTTAAAAAAGAAGAAAAGGAACCGAGGGATTACAAATGGAGTCATCATGAACTCTCAATGGCTTGGGATTCACTTTAAATAAACCACAAAAAGTATATCCTCCGAAGCAAGTAATGGGTTGCGTGAGGTTGAAAGTGGATCAATCATATATAGCCATGACCATGCCAGATGGTAAAGAAAACATATATATATATATATAAGCCATGTTGATAAAAAAGAAAAGAGAACCATAAGATTTATAAGGTTTCATAAAAAAAAAAAAAGCAACACGAGACCCATCATTATAAAAGCAAAAGGCATATTGTTTGGAACGGTTCGGGCAAAGCCCTTCAAATCGCCATCACTAGTTCGTGAAAAAATGTTTTGGATAAGAACAATGAATCTTCTCTTCATGCATGCTTGTATCTTTGTCGAGCAGGTCGGGAACATGCGAGGGACACAGGTAGGTCCCATCAATGCATATGCAATGGAATATGAGCTTTAATGTATGATTTGATATCTACAGAGACCACTCTTGGATTCAGGCGAGGGGCTTATACTCGGCGTTGTTCTCAGCATGAGGGGGACCTCTCTGTGGAATTCTCAGGATTGTTTTCTACGAGGGACCTCTAGTGTAGTGTTTTTATAATAAAAATGTTATTATGTCATCTTTGTATCTAAATCTTTGTCTTATAAAAATGATTTCTACATCTTTGTATTAATCAAAATTTAAGATGGACTTTAAGGAGTGATTCCAAAATCAGCCGCCTTACCAGGCCTGAGAATTGAGATCGATAAGGTACCCTACTTTCAGTTGATCAAGGATGTAATGGGCTGAAGCCCACCAGAGTGTCATCGAACACGTGGCCCTCCCCGCTGTTTTGCTGCATCCACCTAGAAATCCTACGTGCAATAATCGCAAGCCACTTCAGGCATTCTGCGCCATGGCTTCGGTTGTCACTAGAAAATGAGCCTCCCGCGGGCAAACCAAGTAATAAGTTCATAATCCAAGACAAAAGCTTGATGGTATGTCAGAAGCGCGTCCCTTCCCTTCTTCGTGCGGCCATGTTGAACAAATAAAAGATACAAGCCACTACTCTCTTTTATAAGATAAAAGTTCTAAAATGGACCTGAGATGTTTACAGACTCGCGGGCATCATTTCATTCCAAGAGTCAAAACCATCAATTTCAGCTTCAACAAAATGCAGATTTAATCATACTCCAGTAATGGATTTCTTTTCAACGTCTCTAGATGAAGCTTTCCTCATATCTGAGAACAGAACACAGCGTTGCTGGTGGTGAGAAGCAACGTAAGCTCAATGGAAGGTGTTTGGGGATGTTTACGCCAGATATGGAATACCTACCTAATCCATCTTCCTCCCCTGAATAATAGCGCAGCACCCTTCTATCGATTACATACCCAAGCTGAGACAAAAGCAGAAGAATATGAATCATTTCGGCTCGTTGACTGAACAGCAAGAAAAAAGAGGGCATCCAAAATGCTGAAGGAAGATTTTACTCCAGAGTCATATCTAAATGTACTATATAACCTCATTAGAGGAAAGCCAATCTGCATGTTATATGCAAGAATTGACCTAATCAAAGTGTAAACCTAGAGAACCTCAATAAGAGCAGGTCAAGTTGGATGTGAACTTCATAACAGGCAGGGGACTGCCTGCATAACACCTTAAATGAAGTATATAGACCTTGTCAAAGTAGAAAACCCAGATAATCTCCACAAGGAGCGGGGCAAGGTTGGTGTACAAATTAACTAAGAGAAAGTCATCACTAGCCTAGAACAAAACAAAAGAGTTAAACAATATCTGTTCCACGATATTAAAGTAGAAAGATTATCCTTCCAATGATTCACAAGCTCCAGTACATTGCTGATATCTGCTCCTTTTTTCTTTTTGGTTCCCCATTCATTTTCAAGAAATGAAAGATGAAACTGGGTGGTTGCAGGTGGAAGTTTCAAATTTTTTTCTTTTAATTGGGATCATTACTTTCATTGTGTGTTCATAAATCAGCCTGTGGAGTGTGGAGTATAGAAGAGCAGTCCTAGTTGCTCTACTAATGAGCATATGTTGACTCAATCACCACAAGGTTCTAATTCCCCGTTACAAACTAATCATTTCTGAACTTGTAGAATAGGGCTTCTTAGATTCAGAAAATAGTAACATTGTTCCTCACAGTTTGCTATTAAAAATATGAGCTTCACAGCTAATAAATTCTCTGATTAATCTACATGAGAGGGTCTGAACCAAAGAAGCAGCAAGGACCCCTTTCCAAATTCCTTTGTAGCTGCCACTATATAAAAACTCTACAAAGAATTTCCAGAGGATTACTAATATAAAGCACGTGGCCAAATTCAATAAATACCCTAGCAAACAAAAAAGGAATGTCATAGAAGAAAGAAGTTAGACATCTATGCATGGGGTTGGGAGACAAGCACAAATTGATTGATTTTCCGGAATTATCCATTCAAAAACTGAGACTTTATATAGAGATTATCCAAAAGCAATCTTCGTAAGGCATCTAAGCACCTCACGACCCTAGTTCTTTGGAAGGAACTCACTGGACCAGAAGTTCAACAGCCAATTTGTAAGGAAAGATAAGACAGAAATATTCAGCAGCCAATTTGTAAGGAAAGACAGGACAGAAATCAAATTTAAGAGTCAATAGACAAAAGTAGCTATGCTCTTTCTGGTTATGATTGAATCGTCTAGAATGGTTGACTTTCTAAACAAAAACACGAGTTTCGAGTCTCTTTAGATTAAATTTGTTAACAAGATCAAGTTTTGAGGTTAGGTTCAGTTTCTTTCACTGAAGACTCTTTCATGCTTCAAAAAAGCATGCATATTCATTACAAACTCAGAATGATCAAGCTGCAAGAATGTCTAGATACCAAAAAGAATTCTAAGAACCATTACCTTCTCAGACATCTTTATGGCTGGTGTATTTGATGCTCTCACAAAAAGATCTACAAAATAGGCCTTATCACTGCAGAAAGGTTTCTCATATTAGAAAGAAGCAGGGGGGACTTATTTTAAGCAATTACTTGCCGAGATGCTGGTCAAAAAGATGCAATTCCAAAAGATGCAGATGTAACCAAATAAACACCAGTTTCAATCAATTGAATCCAAATTATACTACATTGCACAATTGACTAACAGTCACACCAACAATGAGAGGAGGAGAAATGGATCGTTTAGAAGATCTGTTTATGTCAAGATGCTGGTCAACTTGAACTGAATGATATTCAGTGATGAAGAAATAACACTGCGGCATATTTCTACAAAAATCATAATTGAAAGAACCTCGTAATGCTGCAATGTCTTGTTGAAAAAAGTAAAACTAAAAGTAACCAAAAACCATGAGCTAAAACTAAATTCGAACCAACCTCTCTCCAAGCATTTAAAGTCCCATTACAGTTCCGTAGAATTATACCAATCTCTTGATGAATCCCAAAACAAAAGGAAGTTTCCATGATAAAATTCTGAAAAATCAAACCAAATTCTTACCTTCAACGAAAATAGCAGCTAAGCTAAAATAAAAACAAAATAACATAATTGCAAGTGATGTAAGGTTAATCTTACATCTTGTCGCTGATATCTTCCAGGAGATTCATAAGTTTCTTAGCCAACTGCTGCCTGCGGTATTCTGTAGCCACAGTTACTGCTGTCACATGACCATGCCACGACCCGCCTGTCCTACTTTCCCCATTTACTGCAACAACCAGTTCAAATGCAATTCACAGGATTTTCTTAAAAAATAAAAATAGTTATATTGGTAGGAAGGAAAGGCTTACAGTAGCCCATGCTTTTGTTTACAGAGCCTTCAGCAACATGGAAATAATCGGGCCATCTAGACAAATAAGTCATGTAGTCCAACATGGAATTGGACTCGTTTAAGGTTTAGTCTTATGCTTATAAGCAAATTTTAGTGCAGGCAACGCTAGACAATGATACTTTTTTGTTTTTGGCAGACCCTATCATAATGGAGTGTTTGTATAGGAATTTGGGGGGTATAGCGTTGCCAAGATTTTGTGTAATTTTCTTCTGTTTCTCGACCTTTGGTCCCCTCATAAACAAGGAATTTTTTTTGAAAGAAAGCTAAGGATACAAAAATAGAAAAGGCGTTTGTTTCAGATTGTTATTATTTGGAGATCTATCAGACCTTGCCATTACAATACCAATTTGGAATAGAGATGACCAAAAGATTCACTCATAAGAAATGCTTATCAATACAGTGGCCACCGGATAATAACATTGATGATCTACAACATTTCAACTGACTTTGCAACCTTGGTAAATAAAGTAAAGCTTTAATTTATGCCCAAGATTAATTTTTATACATGCCAATCAGTGGAGGTGCCGTTCAAAGTCATACTCTGCCAAAAACAATAAGGCGATGGAAAGGGGCACACCCTAATTAGCTTAATGTCTCAGATCATGACCTTCCCTTATAACTTTATTGATCATCAACACTCTTTTGACATATCAATGTCACATGGTTGCATGATTCTCTAATCTTGATGCCAAATTCTGATTGATCTATCACCATCAAGGCCTGCAGAGGCTATCTTGTTCTCTGTAGGGTGGCATGTTACAGAAATGACAGTATCAGTATGGCTTTCTAGTTTCTGAACCATAGTTTTTTGCTGGAGATCCCACAAGTAAACACACTTGTCTTCCGACCCACTCACGATGTATTTCCCATTTGTCACAGAGAATGTCGAGGTTATGCAGTACACTTTGTTGGTGTGACCAGAGTAAATCTTCAAGAACTTCCCCGTCGAGTAATTCCAAAGTTTCTGGCGACATAAAATTGAAATTAAGTAAACATGAAAACAACAAACAATTCTTGGATTCTGAAGATTACTGTCCCAGTTCGCATTGCTACACATCTAACTCCCAGAATGCAAAACGTAACAAAATTTCAATCTTTATTATGCATGTTCTTGTGCTCAATACTTAGAATCCACCAAAACAAAAACTCTACCAGGTGACAGAACCATACTACTCATAACAGTTAAAACAAACGGAGACCAGGAATACATGCATACTTTTGCAGGAACTGGAAAAACACAACCAAATCCTAATTACAAAGCTCCAGAAATCTTCAGCATTGAACAGTAAAAACAGTGGGTAAAAATGCACAATAATATCTACCCAAAATCACAAACCTTCTAACCCCTAAACCCCCAAGATTGCTTCACTTCTATCGTCATTAAAAAAGTTTATCAGTTTAAGAATCATAATATAATCTTGAATTATTTTAAGATATGGAACTTAACCGAACCAACAAAGTGAGAAACTTACAAGAGTGCTATCAAGAGTAGCAACAAGAATGAACTTTCCATTAGGCGAGAATTTAACAAAGGACACAGCAGGGTTCTTATCATCAATGAGAGTCTTCAAACAAGTACCAGAAGAAGCCTCCCAAATCTTACAAGAACCATCATGACTCCCCGAGACAATCAAAGAACCATCTCTATTAAAATGCACTGATGTTACCGGCATAGAATGAGCTCTAATGACCCTAACGCCTTTCCCTGTCTTCACTTCCCAGATCCGAATCGTTTCATCAAAAGAACCCGAGACGATTAAGTTCGACTGAGGATTAAAATTCACACAGAACACAATATCAGAGTGTCCCTTGAGGATCTTAAGGCAATCGAAGGGGGCCCGTGCGTCCCAGATGCGGAGAGTGCGATCATCAGAGGCGGAGCAGATATAGTGAGAGTCAGAGGACCAGGCGAGGTCGGATACGCCATCGGAGTGCCCTATGAGGCGGTGGACAAGGGAGAAATCGGGAGAGGACCATAGAATTAGGGTTTTGTCCAGAGAGGCTGAGGCCAGGAGAGTTCCATCGTTTGAAAATTTTACGCAGGAGACTGCTCGCTCGTGGGCCCTCAAGGTTCTTATGTGCCGGTACGGTTTGTACGGCGGTGGCTGTTGCGATCCACTGCTGGCCATCACCAAGTGCTAAGTGAAAGTTCTGAAGCAGCTACCTGCTTGGTTATATAGGGGAGGGGATTGCTTTCTTAAGACATGTGTTTAAAGGGATCAATGGGCCTTTGCCCACGGTCAGTTGCGGCTATAGATATTTTATCTATTAAAAGTTTATTTATTTTGTATTTTAAAAATATGTATTTTATTCTAAATTATATTTTTTTAATATTTTATATCATTTTAATACTTTATATTAAGAATAAATTTAAAAAAAAAAATTAAATCTATTACTCGCAACTATTACTTGTTATTGTTTCTAATTTCCAGCTATTATTTTTCTCTTTTTTCTTCTCTATCCATTACTTGTTATGGTTAAACCATAACAATTGGTATTGGAGCTATGATTCAGGTTTACTTGGAACAATTAAACCTCCAGTGGGTTCCATGTCCGTCCATGGAGATTTCCATTCGTGGGTATGGTAATTTGGCGGGCCTTAGGCCCTCTATTTATACGGCTGCATGAGGCCTTATGGGCCGCAACCTAGCCCTGTCAACATGTCTATAGTATTTGTTTCTGGCTTTCTGCCCAGCTAATTAACTAAACAAATAATTACTCCTCTCTGTCATTTTCCTGTAATCCGAACAAGGGATAGGTCGCGTGATTTAGATTCTGTATTTTAAAAATATATTTCATTGAAAAATATTAAATTAATGCTTGTATTAGTATTTTATATTAAAAAAGCAGAAAAATATTAAATTGATATTTTTAATTTTTGTAATTTTGATGTCTTTGTGTTAAAAGAAAAAAATACAAAAAAAATATTTTAATATATTTTTAAAGATATTTTGCAGCACACTAACATGAACATATTGTATAAAATTTAACCTTACCTAACGCACAAGTAGAATGTCTGTCTACATGGAACGATATTTTTCTTTGATTTAGTGCGGCTACGGAAGCATGTTGACTACTAGTCGTTTATCATTAGAAAGATTGTCACGGCGCCATTGAATGACCACTGCTCATCGCAAAAACGGCATCTCTTCTACAGCTAGAAATATCTGTCGTCCTTGGAGAGACGAGCTGTCGGTTATCACTGGACGAGAAAATGAAAAGCAGGTCATCTATTTTTAATTGTTTTTTTTAATTTGTTTTTTTAGTCATGTGAACCCTGAACAGTAAATATGTTTGTCTCTTTCAATTAAGAGCTGGTTTGTTTTGTTTCTACGCAGGAGTGTGATAGATGGAAGAGTTTGCTTTTTAAAAATGTATAAAAATAATAATTTTATTTTTTAAAGATATTTTTTATATTAATATATAAAAACAAATATGCCTTAAAACACAAAACAAACACAGGCAACCAAAACCTTTTTCTGAAAATGATAACTTGGAAAGTTGCCAAGCAAATCATTTGCCAATGCTCATCATCTTCCAAGTCAATAAATCTCCAAACAGTTCAACCAGTCCCATTTTGTTTGAGACAAAAGTATTTTCTTGTTAATTTATGCGGATGACTGCTATTGTTAGCCTGGCTTGTTATACCAGTTACCAAGTTACAGCCGTCTCATGACTCTGTTTTCGCCTCTGATTATGTAAAGGACCCACTCTCTCTCGCTTGACTGGATTCTTAAGAATGTGATTTGCTGGGAAAATATTGTGATCCAGCGTTAAGCCATCACAATGCACGCTCATGATTTGCTGCAGCTAGAGCTCAACATGGTGCCTGAGAATGGCAATTGAAAGATGAAATCTCACAGGGTTGCAGCAGCCAAAGTGGCATCAACGTTCATCCAAACTCTTAGCATGCCAGTTTCAGATGGAGCACATTTCTCTTCACCATGCCGCTCCGATCACTGTATTTGCTTGTATTTTCAGCTGGACAATGGGTTCTGTGACAGAAAAGCAAGTACAATACAAATATAGGAGATCGCAACTATTTGTGTCGTATTTGAGAATTGAGTACAGCATCAAAGTTGTGAAACAGTGATCATTCACAGCCCAAAATCGTCTTGATTGGAAGGAGACACCCTACCAGTTGATTACACCAGATAGATACAGTGAATCAGTAAGTACTTGGGTGGTCTTTGGATTCTCACCCTTCTATTTTTTGCATCAAGAATAAAGGGGTGAGATTGAGAATCTAACACATCTCGTACAAACTAACTTGCTCAACATAGAGCGATCGCTATCACCCTGTCAAAACCTTATTAAATTGGCTTTGCTTTTGGGAAAGTTGTGGCTGTGGCTTTTGAAAAGCTATAAATTGTAGCTTCTGAAAATAACAGATGGAAAGAGAAGTGATATTAGCTTTTAATACATCACCGAATACTTGAAAGCCACAACCACAAACAGATTGATGATTCCCAAACCAGTCTCATGACATGCCTCGGATCCCATGTAAATGATTTACATACCTGCTGCAATTTTGGCACTGGAACAAGTTAATGCCTGCCATCTCATTTCCTTACAGCAGAGTTTTATTCTCACAAATATTAATGGTTGTCATGGGAATACACAAAGGGCGATCTTACTGCAGAGCTCCACGAAGATACCATGTTGGTAGCATTCATGGATTATCGTAAGAAATCAAAGCAACGATGTTTGGGCTAATCCCTAAAAGCAATTGACGAGGAGTTCATGTTTGGGTCAGTAAATCATATGATACGAGTAAGTTTACGAGAGGATGGGAGAAAAACAAACGAATGGGGTAGACTTCCAATTTCAATACCTGTATCATTCTTAAGAAGAAAAAAAGTTGCAGGGCTTATCTAACAAGAAGAAAAAAAGTTGCAGGGCTTATCTAACAAGACTCGATGGTGGGGAAAAACTTAATCATTCTTCCAGGCATACAATATAAGGGAGAAACCAAGACCTTGTAATTGGCAGTCTCTGAGTTTCTGCGAGGATGACCAGGTCAGTACAGAGGGATCGAAAATGGATTGATTGGTCCATAATTTCTCCGGTGATAAGCAAGTTTGGAACATGAAAACGGCGTTGCCCATAGCATTACCAAATAGCCAACTATGAACATCCCAGAACACTTCAACCGGGAGCCCGTCCACCAATATAGTATAGTTTCCCCGGAACTTCCATTTCAGTCTTTTGACCTGCATTACCATCTTGCTATCAATGCGGATCACGAGACAGGGATCGTTAAGATCAACTGTATCACATTCAATTGTAACATCATGGATCTGGCCCTTGGCAGAAAACTGAGCTTTTGCACCATAGAACTTCTTCCCAAAAATATGCTCTCTTCTAGCAATGAAATTGGCTTTGGAATGCAATGGAGCACCTTCAATCTTCTTGTATGCTTCCTTCATGTCCCCGAGAAGCAGCACCATTTCTTGATTAAAAGTAATGGCCAGATAAAACCCCTCCAGAGGCTCCGGCCCAGAACCAAATTTTGCGTTGGACAAGTCCCAGTATATGATTACCTTATCAGAATCTACCTCTAAATTCCTGTACCCTTTTCTTTTAGAGAACAGCCACGGTTTTATATCAACTTTACAGAGACACTGACTCGTTGAGTCATCAATTGCAACCCCAAAACCTTGGCCCATGAGATTCCTGGTCCAGCTAACAGTAATTAAACAAGAACGACCACGTAATTTACATTGATAGACACAGGTGACCAAGTTTTGAGCAGCTTTTGTTGCACTTGACGAAGATGAATCTGCTACTTGAACTCCACTTTCACCAAAACAAGAAGGAAAGTCCCTCATTTCGCCAATTGTACTTGGCAATTTTGCAACTCCTTTGCCTGGAGGCAAAAAGAATAAACACAGTACAAAAGATATAGTATCTGTTGAGGATAAAATCAAGACCCCATCTTCCAAAATTTATGCTCAAAAAGCTTGCTTCTTTCCTCTCCAATCTTGGCACACAGTTTCAGCTGCCAGGAGCTTTGTAGGTCACAAAACAATAAACAGAGAGGGAAGGGACATGGGGGTTTGCTAAGATTTGTCAATGTGTGTGGCTCTGTGCTTAGCTTAACCAGATGAATTTACATAAGAAAAAAGAAAGATTATCGATTAATCTATCAAGGGATTAGACGCGAAGGGATGGCTAGAGAAGGACTAGAGAGTCACATGGTGAGACCATGAAGAAAACGGCAGGTGGATGTTTGCTGGAAAATGACTGGTTAATATACTACACGTTACATAAAAGAAAAGCGAAAGGTTCTCTTTTTTCTCAATCTTCCTCCTCTTCTCTCTCTCACGCATTTACATCTCCTATTCAATGTTTTCCTTGTCCATAATTAGGAGAAATCATAACGGGGCCTCCCCTTTTACTGACATAGCACATGGATCGGAGCTCCATAAATCAAAAGCTTAATGCTCAAACACACCAACTTTGACACCCTTTTTGCTTTTTTCCCTTCTCTCCATGGAATTTGCTCTTGTTTACTTGCATTTGCATCATTATCTTTTTGTTAAGTAAGACAAATGTCATCATGGCGGAAGCGAGGAATGGAAAAAATGTACCGAGCAGTGACCTCAATTAATCAGCATCATTTTCCCGCGGTTTCTTTGTCTGCTGTCATTATCAATTGCAGTTCCTGTTCGGTTTTCACTGTGGTGGGAGATGATGACAATTGTGATCGATGATACTCGTAAGCATTTCACTGTTACCCTGTGACCGTTTAGCTCGGGTGTAAGTTTAAGATTGTTTTTTAAAATAATTTTAGTTTAGAAATATATTAAATTTATATTATTTTTATTTTAAAAAAAATATTTTTAATATTAGTACATGAAAATAATTTAAAAATATTATTTTTTTATTTAATATAAAAAAATAAAAATATTTTTTTAAAAAAATATTTTTGTAACGCAAATACACCCTTAAGTAATTTTGCATAAGAGTTGTTTTAAGTGATTTTTATTTATTTATTTTTAATATTAGTATATTGAAAATATATGTGTGTGTGTGTATAAAATCTAAAAAAGTATACGGTCACAGAAATAAATTTTAAATCTAATCTCGTATAATATAGTTGATTTAGTTGACTAGGAACTTATCCGGTTAGATTTTATAAAAAATAAAAATAAATTTAATACAATGCAGTAAAAGATTTGGGTCCAACTTAATCAAAAACATGTTATTTATATATAAAAAAAAGTTAACTTGATCAAAACCTATTAATTTTTTAAAAGAATAATTAAATTAACTTCAAATATAATTTCACCTCGCGAAACCAAAAAAATAATGGAAAAAAGCTTCTTTTTTTTTTTTTCTCCTTTTGAGTACCCATGGAGTATGGTCAATCACATGTATAGCACGTGCTTGATGGCAGACCTCATGGGTGGAGAGAAGTTAGGCTCTCGTAATTTGTGATGCGTCCGTTTGTTTGGGTGGTGTTACGCGGCGTTGTTATCTCAATTTTAAATTAAAAAACATGTAATTAATTAATCAACATTATGATTTTGCATATATTTTATAAGAAAAATCGATTAAAAAAATATTTTTTTTTTCAAATCACAGCAATAAAAACTACATAATGTGTATAAAGATAAAACTAGAAACCTTTTGAACTCATATTTAAAGCTCGTTGTTTTTCATCTTAAAAGCATTTTTAAAGAAAAAAATTATTTTTTTATTTTTTTTCTTAACCCCCAATTAATTAAAAAAATATATTAATTTATTAATATTTTTAAATATATATTATTTTAATATATTTCTAAGAAAAAAACATTTTAAAATGTTAACACGACAATACTCACACTCATCCTCTATTTGCCCATCATGATTGAATTCTTTCGTAATCAAGTGGGAAATTATTTTATTAGTATTAGAATAATTTTATTAGTATTAGATTAGGTGTCCGGCCATCTGAGCAACCACAAATTCGTTGAAATGGGGCGGCAGTTTGGAGTGGTAATCAACGACTTTATTGTAATAGTAATCATTCAAATCAACACAAACTTATCTCTGAAGCATTATTATGTAAATTGTACAAATTAAATTGAGAAAATCATGGCGGGTGACTGAAAAGGAAAAGAAAAAAAATGATGACACTCGGACTTTGGATCATAACATTGTCACGTCAAGGATGACAGACAGGGAGCTCGAGCTTACATGCCACTGTAACTGTACAGCCAGCTACCACACCAGGTGATTAGGTCACCATTTACAGCACCATTAATGGCAGAAGGAACATTAACCTCGTAGTCGTCGCATTGTTCTTTCTTTTTTCTGTCTCGACCTTCTCCCCCCTCCAGCATAAATTTAGGGCTGTGCTGGATCTTGGATCACGTGATGGGAATTTATATTCATGATAGTTGCCCTAATATATCTTGATGAAGTAAAATCTTACTGGATTTGGATCTACTTTTATGAATTTTGGTTTTCCTCATTGAGGATCTGAAAATGCCCCGCAGGAACAGATCGGAATTAAAGCAGAAGTCTCACTTTCATAATTCTGCTTCACATGCCCTTCTTTTCTGGCCTTCCCTTCATCTTTTCTGGTCCATGAAAACTAAACTAATTTAGTAAGATCTGATATCGTTTTAAAAAAAAATTATTTTAAATTAAAAAAATTGTATATATTGATCATTTTTATATGTTAATGTCTAAAATGATTTCTTTAAAAAAATATTATTTTGATATATTTATAAATGAAATTATTTTTAAAAACAATATAAACTGAACTGTCACGCACTTAATGTTATAATATACATAGATGAGAGAGAGATAATATCTGCAGATGGAGAAATCGAGTCTGAAAAACAAATGTTATAGTATATACGAGAATGATTTTATCATTTAAGAAATTAAAATATTTTTTTATAATATTTAAAAGAACAAAGATAAAGTAAAAAATAAGAACAAAACTATAGAATGGATGATATAATTGTTATTATTTTTCATAAAAAGAAGTAAAATTGAAAACAGCATGCCTCTTCTTCAGTTCCGTTGGTTAGTTTTCCACCTTGAGCAAGGCGTAATTATTGTCGACTCAACCAGTTGAAAGGTCAAAAACGAAGTGAATCAACTTAATTAAACACACCGTTTCACCTTGGTTTTTTCAACCAAAACCCTCGTGTTCCGCTTGATGAGAATCCCGAGTCAGATAGGAAACATGAACAAGTCAACGCTCACGGCAGATTAACAAGCCATGTGGTGGGGCGTGATACCCAACTGACGTGAAAAGTATGGAAATACTTTCAAGTGTTTAACAAGATGCAGTGTGTTTTTTAATAGCAAATATATCACAGTGATGTTCTTAAAATCTATAATATTATTACATCAAAATCGTTATAAAATACTTGTCCTAATTTTTTTTTTTAAGAAAAAAAAACAGATCAAAAGGTGGCCGGGTACCATTGGCGGAAGCCTGCTAGCAGAAGGGGGCACCATAGGCCACACAACGGTCACATTGATAATCAATAAACGGCATCAAAACCAATTGTGGACATAAATTTGAAAAATTAACTCGATTTATCTTTATACTCTCAAACTAAACTAATCAAAATATCCTCACTTGGAAAAAAAAAAGTCAAACCCAACCTAATTTAGAGTACCGTATTTATTTGAAAAAAAATTCTTTAAATGAATTTGTGTTGATTTTTTTCTTTAAATATTTTTTTTTTCATATATTTTTCTAGCATGTTAATATCAAAATTTATTTTTTAATAAAAATAACATGTATTATTTTAATATATTTTCAAACAAAAACACTTTAAAATACAAAATCTACTTTCCTAGAAACATTATTCATAAAATAAAATAAAAACACAAACGCCACCCTAAAAAAAAACAGCTAGGTGTTGCATTTTCATAGAAGAAAACTGCAGAACAGATACATTTAAATTGATTACAAGGACTGGCCTTTGCCGAATTTTTTAGGAAGAGAATGGTCTAGGATTTCTTTGTGCCTAGGGCTCGGACTTCTTCTTGTTCTTCTTCTTCTAGGACTTCTTGAGTATTCGGGTGAGCTAGAGCGAAGGCGTCGGCCTCGATCGATTTCCAGGTGACGGTCATCGTAGTTTTGATAAGAGGAATGTATCGTCTATCGGAGATTTCAACGGTGGATGATAGCCTGCCCATTTTAGGACTTTGTGTTCATGAGGTTTGTTTTTTTTATTCACAGGAATATCATCTGTGCTGCGGGAAGAGGAACGCCAGCATTAGAGGAGGTTTTCTTCGGTGGAGTTTGTTTAGGTTTACCAGTAACCACGTGGCCCTTGGGATATATTTAAGCGCGAAATTACTAAATCATTCCTGGATTTGTAAGTTAAAGTATTGAACTTAAGGCCTGGGCTATTTTTCTAGGCCTGCCAAGGCTTAGTTCCTCCCCTTGTTTTGGGCCTTCATGGCAATTGGGGTTTGGTTTCATAGACTTAACCTAATAAAATTGTGCAAGTTTACAAGTTTTTCATGTGTTCCTAGTTTGAATATATATTAAACTATTTTTTTAATTTTATTTTTAATATCAGTATATCAAAAAAAATTAGAATAAAAAAAAATAAATTAAAATAATAAAAAAAATTAAAAATATTTTTAAAATACAAAAATAAATAATCTCCTTTGATAGTGAAGTGAAGAAGACTCTTTGTGCTATACATTTAAAGGCAAAATTGTAGTGCGCTTTTACAGAGTGCTTTTGCGCTACATTGTTCCTTTGAGTGTTTGATATTTGGTATTGTAGTGCAAGATATTTTTAAAAATAAATTTTAATTGAAAATATATTAAAAAAAAAATTGACATCAACATATCATCATTATTAAAAAAAAAACATCAATTTAATGTTTTTTTGAGAGAAACATAACCAAACATAGTTGGAGACACAGTGTCAAACAATAACATAAAAATATCAATATCCAATAAAGATTTATGCTGTTGTTAGAAAAAATATATATGAAATTTTACACATGATTTAAAGTGTTCTAGTATATTTAAATATATTAAAATATTTTTTGTATATATTTTTTATCTTTTATATCAACACATCAAGCTTACTAAAAGCCATTAAAAAAATATTAATTTAATATTTTTTTCAAGACACTCATACTAAAACATAATTGGAAACACAATGACAATCACCGAAAAATATCAATATGCAAACAGAGAATATAGTTGTTGATCATGAAGCAATCTTGATCTTAAATCAGAGCCTAGGATTGCTAGCATTGACGCCCTGGCGCCTGTAGTTCTCCATTTTATTTCAAGCTCACTGGTTTCGGCCATGTTCTAGCAAAAGGAAAAGGATCGTGTCTTTTCACAGATTTAACAGTGACACCTTGATTTTTTAACAACAACTTAATCAAAAAGAAATTTCCATTAATGAACTACCCATCAAGAAGGTTTTAATCCGCGGCAAAAATCTTGAAGATAGGAGGGAGTTTATTCTAGAAAACATCTTTTCGCCTGATTATTCTTTTCATCTTTTGTTTTGCCCTAAGTTTTTCCATTCAGCTTCGAATCACTCTTTTCCATCATTTTACCATGCAAGACACAGCATCTCATTGTTAAATAACAGCTGCTACATCTTCCAGGATCACAAACTGTTGGAACCAGTTCTTGATAGATCAGTAAACTATTTCAATCAATTCTTGACAGATTGGTAAACAATTGCAATCACCTCTTGACAGATTGATAATCTGTATTTTCAATGAATCAACAACTTTTGGTTGCTGCCATATTGAGATCCATATCTTAACACATTAACTTGCTGCACTTCACACCACTTCCCTTCTTTAGTTTACATTTCTTTTTCTCCATTCACTCGCTATTTGCGTGTTGCTTGATTGACAAGCCTATATAGAACTGGCATCATCTTTTATCCTGCTTAATTCTCCCTGGTGCTCCCTTCAATGTAGATCTTTTTCTTCCATTCAGTCCTGTCGTTGATCTTTGGCTGCTGCAGAAAGCTCTTTCGGTTGGCGTTAGGCAATTTATGTTCTTCGTAGCAAACTTCACCTGCCTTATCCTTCTTTTTGACGCAGCTATTAGTTTCTATGATCTGGTGATTTTTCTTTTTGTAATTAATTGTCTTCGTATCATCAATCTGCTCCGCTCTTTGTTTAAAGATGGTTTCTATCTTGATGCTTTAATCATAAACTTGTATATTAGAATTCTGATTCTACTTGCTGTGCACTTGACAGGGGAAGCGAAGGCTCAATTTAGAAATTTTACTTTTTTATTTTTTTTTACTGTAACAGATGGTTTTTTTTACTATAGCAGGACTATAGTGGTGATACATTTATAATTTTTACGATTTTTTTTAGCAGGGATGGTGCATTCATAGTTTTTTTATTCTTTTTTAGAATGGATTTTACCTAGCTTGTCAGGCTGGTAGTGCCTAATTATATATGTATATGTGTGTGTGTGTAATAATAATAATTTATTTAAATTAAAATACATTCTAGATTGTTTATTTAATTTTTTAAAGTAGTTGTTGCTTCTTAATTATTTTGTATGTATTTAATTTTTTTTTTAAATTATTCTAGTTCATCTATAATTGCTTTTATATTTTATATATAAAGGCTACTTTTAAAAATAGCCAGTGTTATTTAAGATACAAAACAAATGTGTTTTTCTGTGTGTGCATCAAAGGAAAAGGTCATGGTTAAATAGCATGCTTATCTGTTTTTTTATTGGAATAATTATCTTTTTTATTTTAGAATTTCTTTATCATTAGTAGCTTTTTATTAGTTTACCGGTTTAAGATTTATTTTATTTTTCATAGATAACATATTTATAATTCTCAACTAAGAGAATTATAATATAGTAAAATCATTTACAGTATTTCTTAATTTTTTTACCATGTTAAAAATTAACTTGAGATTTTAAATGTCTTTATTAACTTATATCATACTCGTTTTATTTTATCATTTGTAATTACCAACTTTTTGATTCACAATTTATTTATTTATTTATATCAAAAAACATATAACAACATACAGATATTTATTCTTTCGAATCAAGAAAAAAATTATCCAACACTTGGCAAAGCAAATTAAATAGATGTGTTAATATTTTTATTTATTTATTTATTTATTAACATATATATTTTGATTTATTTAATTAAATATATGTATAGGTATTAATTTACTAATAATTTATTTTAATAAAAAATATGCGTAAAAAACTATTGGGTTAATCACAAATAGCTAGTTAATTCTAAAGCAAGAATATTAATTATTTAATATATGAAAGAATTGAACAAAAACTTAAAACGGATGGCCCCTAAACCCAAGGCCTGGTGCCGGTACAAGAGTATCGGAGGGTAAGACCATTAACGTTTATAATTAGATGAAACATATGTTTCAAATTAAACCATACTCGAAGCATATGCCCTACTTGTTGGTAAGAAATTCCACCTCACCACACTTCACATTTCACACGTGCATCTATCCACCTACCATGACATTGTACCGCGCAGCTTCCATAGCATGCCTACTGCACTGAATTATTTAACCAGTACCCGTATTTTGAAAAATCTTATTAACCAGTCCTCATAGTCTTAAAAAGTATTTGCATGGTCCTTTTTTTTTAAATAATCAAGGCTTGCTCCTTCCGTCAATATCATTTATATATATATATATATATACTAGAAAATTGCCCGCGTGTTGCCGCGGGTATTTTTTTGTATATAATTTAACATAATTAAATCTACAATGATAAATTTATATGATATAAGGAAAAAAAGTTGTAGATTAGGAGATAAAATGTTTAAAATTTTGAGTTGAATTTGTCACGTAAGCATAGATTAAATCTTTTAAAATATAGGTATTGCGTCATAAATGATCACAAAAGAGCGCGCATTAACATTAGAAAAAAGAGCAAAATATTTGAATAAGAAAAAAAAAACTACTAAAATCATTATTGTGCAGATTATAAAATTAGAAAAATCAATTAATAGAAAGAACAAAAAAAAATAGCAATATAAATTTAAAAAATAATAACAATAGCAACATCGGAGTCAACTGTCCGCACTACGTTGCGGGTGTAGAGTTGGCGAAAAAAATAATTTTTACAGTTGTTAAGATTAAAATATAATATTTTAATATATAAAATTTGGTATACTAAAAGGTATAAACATTGTCTATTATAATAACAATAATATCGAAGTCTGAACCTCTAAAATTATCATTATTATTGTTGTCAAAAAATTATCAATATTATTATTGTAAAAAAACATCATAAAAACCTCAATAGAAGATCAAAAATTTTTTTTATCATTGTTATCACTGTTAAAATAATAAAAATTATCAAATTATCCTGAGAAAAAAATACCTAAACACATTAACAAAGGCGTAAGGAAAAACAAAATATTATTATTATTATTATTATTATTATTGAGAAGAAAAAACCTAAACACATTAACAAAAGAGTAAGGAAAATAAATATTATTATTATTATTATTATTATTATTATTATTATTAGTATTATGATTATTATTACTATTATTATTATTATTATTATTATTATGGAAAATAAAACACAAATATCAATTTATCAAGGGATTAAAATCAAAAATTAAAACTATTATTATTATTATTATTATTATTATTATTATTATTATTATTATTATTATTATCATCATCATCATCATCATCATCATTATTATTATTATCATTATTATTATTATTATGGAAAATAAAGCACAAATATTAAAAATGAATTAATAAAAAATAAAAAATTAGAAGAATAAGGACCGAAATGAAAAATAACATATATTAAATTAATTCCAATTGAAGGATAAAATTAAATAAAAAAATTATTGGAGGACCAAAAATAAATATTGATAATTACTGTAATTTGGAAAAAAAATAGAAGAAGAGGGACTGAAATCAAACTTTGTTTATATTAGCAATTTCAATTGGAGGACCAAATCAAAGAAATCAAAACATCTGTACCGGAATAATTGAAGGAATAAAAAATAAATACAAAATCAAAAGTATAAGGACTGAAATAAAACTTTCTTATATAATCAGTTTTAATTAAAGGGCACAATTGAAAAAAATAAAACTTTAATTTGAATAAATCACTAATAAAAATGAAATAAAAACCTCAGGGACCAAATGGAACTTCACACCAACATCAGGGACCTTATCTGCATTTGGGGCGGCAGGAGAGAGAAAAGGGACGCCGGAGAGAAAGTCGTCCTTCGCGGCTTAACCGGTCATCTTTGTAGGGAACGCGCCGCGACGGAGGATAGACGACCTCCCGGCGCATCTTGTGGAGTGGCGGAAGTTAATTTTTTACGGCGGGAAGAAGACGCACGCGCCGCCAAAGAGGCGCGGAACCGCAGAACCTCGCTGGCGCGGGCCGGACACGCGCCTGTCGCCCGCGGGGAAAATAATAAAATAATAGGCGAATTACCGGCTCGCCCCTGACCCCACCCATAATTACAAAAAAACCTGGAGGGAAAGGACGGCCCTGCCCCCCGTTCCTGTGCATAATTTTGTCTTTTTCGGGGGTCTGTTTCGTCTGTGCACTGTGGAGAAAATTGGGAAAAACCGAGAGAGCCCCTGGTTACTGTGCATAATTTTGGTGTTTTCGGGGGCTAATTTCGTCGGTTCACTGTGCAATTCAAGTGGAAAAGCCGGTGAAGCCCCTGGTTACTATGCACTATTTTGTCGTTTTCGGGGGCTAATTTCGTCGGTGCACTGCCACAATGAATAGTGAAATGTGTCTTGGTGCACAGTAAATGTATCCACAGTAAAACCACGATCCGTTTTATATATATGTATAATATATATAGCCAAGGAATTATTTAATTATTTTCTATACTAAAAAAACATAAATAATCAATTTTGATTAAAAAAACAGGAAGTACAATGCAATCAAGCAACTCTACCTGACACATCTCTCATCTAATCTGATTAAAAAAAATCAAAAGGTTTTCTCGCGATGGTCCATTCCAATCATCTAGACATGTAAGTAACGCAATCATCTAGACATGTCTTGAAAGTTACCCTGAGACGGGAAGGTGTACGTAGTGCTCTATTTATTATTTAATTTCAGTCAGCTTTGACCAATATGTATCCACTCATTCCATGCTTTCACGTTCAACACTGCTGATCTCTACTTCGTATCTGATCCTTCCACCAGTCATTTAAAAGAAAATTAGTGCAGTTAATTAGGACTCGTCCCGCTAATTTTTGGAAAATTTAACCTTGCCATCTTGAGGATTAAGGATCAAATTAAGTAAGAAGTATTAACCAGACACTAATTTTGCCTGCCACAGGCTTCTTTGTCATTGGCAGGAACTTGTAAGACTTAAACTCCAATAAGGATAACTCTATCAGTACTATAAAAATTCAAATTTTGGCTTGAGAAGAAAGCCATGATAGGATAAAGTAAGTTTTTCAGTACCTGTAGTTTTGGTAATGTGATTACAGGACGCGTAGAAGTTTATTGGTATAATTCTGAACCTTTTGGGGTTAATTAAGCTCCTTCCAGAAGGGATACAGGATCGAGTGACAGAGACACAGCACCGAAGAGGACAAGTTTTATTGCATCAGTGTCCTGAAAGGGAATCGAATGAACATCAGAAGGAACAGCGGTATACAAGTCTCCCATTTCTAAGCAAACCCTAGCGGTTTTTTAACCTCTCCTATTTCTTTCCAGCCTTTCACCTCCCATGAACCAAACCCCGCATCTTCTTCAACATGGGTTGGCTCCAGTCCTTCATCTCCCCATTGAAGAAGTTCTGGGATCGTCTGCACTCAAGCCACAGAAAGCGTAATTTCCTGTCCCGTGTGAGCATATATTTGCATCAATCTGTCAACTACTGTCCCTGCAATGTGTTTCTGCATGCGCCTGCAGATCTTTCTTTCTTTATATTTTTCTGTTCCTTTTAATAAACGCAGTTTGCAATATTGGATCCTTCATTTCTTCTTCTGGTCTAGATTAATGGTGAGCCGGATTATTGACAGCAGATCTTTAAACTGTTGAATTACAGGTAGAGGGATATACATTCTGTACAAGGATGTGAAATCTTGCCCCTGTGAAGATGTTCATGTCTTATGGTCAATACTGGTGGAATCACAACCAGCCGCCGCTGCCGTGCCATCAAAATAATGAAGTCCCGAACGCCGCCAGGATGAAGGCTTTTCTTTTCTTGAAGGATATTTGCCGCATGAATCAACCAGCTTGATTTGGCTAGATGAGATGTACAAGAATGTGAATCGAGTATACGAAGATGGACCTGCCATTTCTGACGATGGATATACAGGTCGAGGTAATATTTATAAATCTGTAGCTGTCCTGCTCCCAGTATGATGAAGACCTCTGGACTTCCCAGTTATGGTATAGTTTGATCATAATTATAATTATCATTAAACATGCTGCTCGATGCAGATTCTCTGCTAGACTGGAAGCCTGATTAAACCAAGTTGTAGATTATAAACTATAGCTGTCACCCAAATCAGAAAATGTATTGAAACAGCAGCTTCTGTGTTTATATATAATTCTGAATTCCAGTCTAAAACTTCGACCATTGATTGTTAATGTTGCTCTGCGACCAGAGGAAATGACCACCTCTCTGGTTTTCCCAGAAACCATAGGCTTCTTTGAGTTATTTTCCATATTAAAAATAAGTTTTTTTAAAAATAAAAATAAAAAAATCAGGCATCCATTACGTACTTCACTTTTCTTAAACTAGTCTAATTCATTCTTCATTCTGGATCAACCCCCTTAACCACCGAGATTTTTGCTTGCTTCCGTCAACATTTTAGCAAGACATGATGCCGTCTGTTCTTTGAATCCTCGGACCGTTGTTATTTAGTTACCTGGACAGATCTTAGCAGCACCGAGGAAAAATAATCCTTGATGAAATAATAATTTAGAAGACTAAGAAAACAACAGGGAAGATCTTCTTCCTTCTTTGAGCTTCCACGGAGATTTTTTTCATTTCTATTCAACATGGGCAAGAAGATAAATCTTGAAATCTCTTGCTTGAATTTTTGTCTAACATGATTTTCTAATAAAATTATAAAAGAGTTTATTTAATAGATTCAGAGAAAATTTGAATGATTTTATTTTAAAAAATTAATATTAAACAAAAAAAATTATATATATATATATATAAGATGATAAAAAAAATGTTGTGCTTAGCTCATGGATATTAGGGTTGATCATTTCAGTTCGTTTTTTATCTATAAAAATAACGAGATTAAAATTATATATATAAAAAAATAAAACCAGTTTAAACCAACCAGTTTTGATTCGATTCAAATTTTATATAAAAAACTGAAAAGTATTACATTGTTTTAGGGAGGGTCTAGACTTTAACTAAGTTTTTCTCTTATTTCATTTCACCGAAATAAAATTAGACCAAAAAATTTGAAACAAACTAGAAAAAAAATTATAGTATTTTATTTTTCATTTGAACTCATTAGTTCAGTTTGGATTTATTAGTTTCAACTTTAAGAAACCGAAATCAAACTGGATTGAATTTTTTTTTTAAATATTTGTATTTGTTTAATAGGGTTATTTTAATGGTTCAGTTTTTATTATTAGTTAGTTTTTTCAATTTAATTTGGTTTTTTCCCCTCTGCCCTTGGTAAATACCTACCTCGCGGTTGTTGTGCTGCATCAACTAGCAAGTAAAAAAGCAAGGGGTTGGTGTTTGAAACTATTATATAAAATACTACTTCGATATCTACGTATAACAACCACCCCCTCATCCTCTTTAAAATGGGTGCGAAGCTGAGCTCATAGATATTTCTTTTACTGCTTGAAACAAAAAAAAAAAAATCATTTTTCTTTCTTCCATTTAAAATTTTAAATGCAAATTGTCGGTAACAATTGTCCTGTGGTTAGTAGGTGCTTACGTGTACCTGGAGTGACTGAGGTGGCATGTGTTTTGTCACTCGCTGATCCAAGTTTTTTTCATTGTAAAAAATAATGTGTGACTTGACATGAATGTTCTTATACTAGGGGGAAAAAACTGAGATTCAAGTTATTTATTTAATCAAGTTTAACAATCTTGTATAATTTAAATATATGAATAAAAAAATACAATAATGATAAAATAAAAACTCACAAGAAAATAAATAAAGATCACTCAAACCCATAAAGGTCAACATTCCAACTTGACGACATGGTTGATATATCATGGTAACACTAGTCGAGCTGAATAGATTAATGATGATTAAATATCAAACAATATAATATTAAAAACAATTAATTTTAAAAAAGTAGGGTGAACTTGTTAACTTTGTGACTATATACATGAAATTAGGATAGTCTCAAAAAATAAAAATAAAATAAAGATTAATTCTCAACAAATCAAACATTAAATAATAAAATTAAAAAAATAAGATTAGAGACAACCCATGTTAAAGTTCAAAGCATGTAACCCTGGTCATAAGCCCGAGACTGATTATATAAAAAGCAAACCTTTAAAAATAACAAAGTAAAATTCTAAATCATAAAATAATTAGGGATGAAATCGAAAACAATGCAAAAAAAAAAAAAAAAAAAAACTAGCAATAAAAAAAATTGACATAAAAATAAATCAAAATCAAATATTGAGGAATGAGATTGAACACAAAAATTAATTAAAAAATAGCAATTAAAATAATGAATATCAAATCTGATATAAGAAAACTAAATGAAATCAAATGATCGGAAAGAAAATTGAAGAGAAAAAATAATATACAACGGATAAAAAAACAGCAACAATAATAATAATAAATAGTAATCAAAATAGTATCGATTAGATTATATACAAAAAATAAGATTATTTTTCTTATATTTTACCCTTTTTGTGATCTTGACGAGTTAACCCATGCTAGTTTAAGTTAAAAAAAAATTATATGTTTTGTTTTCAACTCGTAAACATTAAGTTAAATGAAAAGTGAGCTTTATAATTTGTTTAGACCTGTTTTATATAGAGTTAATATGGTTCGCAATTCAAATCATGAATTTGACGGTTAATCTAAGTTATCGAGTTCAATATGACATGTTATTGTTTTAATATTTTTATATAAAAAACACTATCTTTGAATTTTTTAAATTATATTATATTTTTTTTATCAATTATTTATATTATTTTTAAACCAATAAAATATATCATATTACATCAAGTTATCCCCACAGTTTAATTTTTCTTCATTACTAAAAAATGTTAGTCACACCTTAATTTTTTTAAAAAAAAAATCGATCAGACGCATAGCATGACACCGTGTATAAATATCCAAGTCTTGGAGCGAGTTTCTAGACAATTCTCCTGTCTTGTGTAAAAGTGGTAGGATTATATCGAGTCTTTTCCACGCGTATTAATACGAGGCCAAAACAGTCTTTTAACATAAATTTAAACTTCTGGCAATACAAATATGACCGTTGCTTGGTGGGCGCAAATATGAGGTTCACTAGCTATCAAGCACAAAATCTCTAATAAAATATATTTTAACTCCCCCAATCACGAATTTGCAAAAACAAATAGCAACGCTACCCTAATTACAAACAAGCTTGAGTAGGGGATTCCATCTGCTTGTAAATATTTGCTTTTAGGTGTTGTGACCAAATTATTTAAAACAGATCATTTATTTTTTTGTAGCATCCAAAATTTAAATATAAAATATATATACAATTTTTTTCACTCGACGATATGAATTGTTTTCAAAAAAAAGAAAAAAAAGAAAAGAAAAAAGAGATCAAATATTTCGACATCTTCAGCCCTTGCTCTTAACTTATGGGACAAAAATCTTGTTGGCAATTAGAAATTAATTTTCATCCTTGAAGGCTTATTTTGAATGATGGGGGTTTGCTTATAGTATTTTTCATGGATGACTTTTCTAAAACTCGAGGTTTGATATTTAATATTTGGCTTGAAAAGACTATACATTATTATTTTTAAGTTATTTCAACGTTGTTATTTTGGAATTTAGATAAAAAATAATAATTTATCCATTATTTCTCTATTAATCATGAGATATATCAACTCGGTTCAACATAGAACATACAAAATACTATATCATTGTCGAAATCTACTAACTAAAGAAATACTATATATATATATATATATATTTCACGTTTTCATGCATAGTCAATGACATAAATTTAATCTTTATTGTAATACAATATAATTTTTTTCAATGATAAATAGTTGCAATTGTGATATATTTTTATATTTTATAATATTTATTAAAAATTAAAGATAAAATTAGAAATATTGGTTGGAATTGTTTTTTCAAAAACAGTTGTGTTTTATGGAGGGAAACTGAAAATCATAGTTGATGAGAAATGACTGTCTTACCCATGCCTTCCGGTATTTCTAATCAACGTAACCCCCCCCCCCCCCCCCAACCCAACCCAAGACAACACTGATAAAATCTCTCCAGTCGCCCTCTCTTCGTAAAACCCATTCGCTTTCTCTTTCGAAATCCGATCCTGGCACAGCCACCTCCGATTCGCCTTGTCCTTACCGGTTTAGCCTCATTCACACTCTTACACGATTCCATAGGATCCTATAATCCTGTCTTCCTCACCACATTAGTAAGTTTTTTTTCTTCTTACCACCCTCAATTTTTTTCCAAGCAAGATTGCCCGTGCAGATTTGATTTTATTAGTTTTTTTTGGATGTAAGGTTTTGTTTAAAGGTTTTAAAAAGGGTCTTTTGTAGATCCAGCTCTCGGTTTTTATTGAGCATTGAATTGCTCTGATTGCCGAGTAAGATCAATGGAGTTTATTTACTTGTGACTTTTATTGAAACAAAAAAGTGAAAAATTTAAGGTTTTTTTTCAGAGAATGAGAGAAGGGTTGAGATCCAGTGTTAATTTATTGGCGAAAACAGTGAAAGACAAGGTTTCTCCGAGCAAGTTGAATAAAAAAGTTTGTGAATTGACTGGCGAGGAGAAACCAAAATTGAATCAAGAAGAGGCGTTAAGAGAAGAAATGGAAGTGGACCAGAGAGATGGGTTTAAAATTGAGGAATGTGATGGAGGGAGTGATATGGGGGAGGGTAATGCTGTTGAGAATTGTAAAAGTAGAAGGAAAAGAAGTAGAGTTGCTAGCGAGGATGGTAGCTTGCCCAAAGACAAGAATAGTGATGGGTCTGAGAAGAGATTGGCTGAGGTGAAAAAGAAAGACAGTGAGGCCAGTGATCACGAGGAGGGGAAAACATTAAAGCGCAAGCGTGGGAGGCCCTCCAAGGCTCAGAAGAGTGATGGGTCTGAGAAGACAAGGATCAAGGAAGTAAAGGAAGAGAGCAATCCATATGTCGGTAGAGAGAGTGAACAGCCAGATAATGAAGTGAGGGAAAACTTAAAGCCTAAGCGCGGGAGACCCCCCAAGGCAAAGAAGAGTGATGAGTCTGAGAAGAAAAGCATTGAGGCGGTTGAGGATGACACTGCAGGATCATCTGGTGAAGAGAGTGATGAATCTTATGGAAAAGTGGGGAAGAAGTTGAAGCCTAATCGTGGGAGACACAGCAAGTTGAACAAGGGCATAATGGTGGGCGGGCTGAGGAAAAGACAGGGGGGGAAAAAGACAGGACATAATACGAACCACAATGTGGCAGCTAGAAGTGCATTATCTGGAGGGAAAAGATCTAATGCAACAGAGTTAGCAACAGCTAGGAAGATCAAATTCAGCAATGATGGAAAGGAAGAGGGGAGAAATAAACAGAAGGCCGCAGTGAGAGATAAAATTATAGAACTTCTTTTGGGTGCAGGCTGGACAATCGAGCATAGAGCCAGGAATGGTAGAGAGTACTGCGACGCTGTGTATGTTAATCCTGAAGGAAGGACTCACTGGTCTGTCACATTGGCTTACCGGGTTCTTAAGCAGCATTATGAAGGTGTCCGTGGTGATTCAAATACATGCAAGACTGGTTTCAAGTTTACTCCTCTACCAGATGATGAACTCAGCATCCTAACAAAAGTAATGGGCAAGGAAAGGAGTGATAAAAATAAAAAGAAAAGGAAATGGAATCAATACAAGGGTGGGAAAACAGGTGAAGGAGTTGCAAAACTGAAAAATAAGAAAGGAAAACTGCACAAGAGAAAACTAGATGCTGCGGCAACCCCTGGCGGTAAGAAGCTGAAGGACTGGACAGATCATATATCTTCTCTCTCTGAACAGGATGGCTGCTCTGGTACATCAGATGACGGAACAGCAGTCGAGGATCGTAAGCAACTCAAAACACATAATAGAAAGCGGTGCGCTCTAATGATTCGCAACTCTAAGGAGGGTGCAGATTCAAATGGCGATGGCTATGTGCTGTATAATGGGAAGCGAACTGTACTTGCCTGGATGATTGATTTGGGTTCTGTGCCATTAGATGGAAAGGTGCAGTACTTGAAACGCAGGAAGACACGAATGGTGCTCAAGGGTAAAATCACAACAGATGGCATTCGGTGTGATTGCTGTAGTGAAACTTTTGCAATCTTAGACTTTGAGTCTCATGCAGGCAGCAAATCCTGCCAACCACTCAAAAACATATGTTTAGACAATGGACATTCACTCTTGCAATGCCAGCTAGAGTCATGGAACAAACAAGATGAGTCTGATCGTAAAGGGTTCCATTTTGTTGACACTGATGGTCAAGATCCAAATGATGATACATGTGGCATTTGTGGAGATGGTGGAGATCTTATTTGCTGTGATAGTTGCCCATCAACATTCCATCAGAGCTGCCTAGATATAAAGGTATGTCTTTGCTTTTGCACTCCTGCCATTGTTGTTACTTTTAGAAGACCACACTCCGCACCTTAAGCATGTTCATTCTCATTATAATATTCCAAATGAGTCCTGAAAACTCACCTTGTAGGTCCTCGAGGTTATTTCTACCAAAAATATTCCTTCAGGGAATGGAATGCCTTAAAGCAATAAAAACTCGATATAGAGTTCCCGTATTAGATATCAAGAAATGAATGGTGGAAATATTCCGGTGAATTTGCCTTTCCATACATCTTATTTATGAAAAGTTTGAGATAATCTTTTTCTGCTGTCACTTGTAGAATTGAATATTTTTTTCTATATAAATGCTGCCGCATCATTAATAGATTGTTGTCATCTTGCAACAGGTGTTCCCATCTTTAATTTGGCATTGTCCTCGGCATCTTATTTATTAAATGAGAACAGCTTTTTGCTGTTACATAGAAATGAATCTGGGTTCCTGTAAATGCCATCATGTCATTAATATATTGTTTTTTTGTGGCAGAAGTTCCCTTCAGGTGTTTGGAATTGCACGTATTGTTCATGCAAATTTTGTGGGATGGCTGGTGGGGATACATGTCAGATGGACGAAAATGCTGCTGCTTCCCAACATGCTTTACTTGCATGTTGTTCGTGTGAGGAAAAATGTAACGACTCTATCTTCATTGTGTTGTTTTAATGTATTTTGCCCTTTCCATTTCCACCATGCTAATTTTCTTCTATTTATTGTTATTTAATTGATGTACATTTAATAGACATCTTCTGCTGCAGACCACCACTCGTGTATTCCTGCGGAGAACACTGTAAATGATGATTACAGCAGGGTGGCCTTCTGTGGAAAAAAATGCCAAGAGGTATTTTTTAGTCACTGTGTACTGTTATAAAGTATAATCATGGATGTTCTATTGGACTTGAAAATCAAATTTGTCTTTTTTAGAATTTCTTTTTCTTAAATCTGATTCTTGAATTGCAAGTGGCCAGAAACCTTGGTATCCTGTAACTTTTTGCCTGGTTTTATTACAATAAAATGACTGGCCCTCTAAAACCTTTAGTGTGAACTTCCTGAAAACTAGATTGTCAATGGGTGTTCTATGCTGCAACTCTGAGTTTGAAATTGAACAGGTTCCTGTTTTTGGAACTTGTTGCAATCTCATCTTAATTGGATCTGAAAATGATTGTAATTTGGTCCTAATAAGACATGGAATCATCTTTGCTTTTGCCGCAATTTTTCACATGTTCTTTTGGCTTGTACACCCTGGGTATCATTAACCCGTTTATGACTCATAAGAAACGAATTGCTAACTGCAAATTAAGTGTGTGAATGGTCATGTTTTAGAGAAATGCATACGTAACTCTAGGGTATTAGTAAGACCTTGATTGATTGATAACTGTTATTTTGTTTCATTCATTTTATGCAATTCGATCAGTCCCCTAAAATCTGTTATGGTTCACATCATCTGCAAAGTGGGATTTGGCAAAGGTAGTCTGGAATATTATTAATTGATTATTTGACTTGGTTGTGATTCTTCATATTGTGTATACTTGTAGATTATACATGTACTTGACAAGTGCTCTGCTATCACTAGCAGTAGTTTATTTATCCTGAGTTCTCTGTGTGTTGCAATTCACCAAATTGTTTTTGTTTTCAGTTATACGATAAACTACAGGCGCTTCTTGGGGTTAAACATGAAATGGAAGACGGCTTTGCATGGACTCTTGTTCGCAGATTTGATGTTAGCCCTGATATTTCTCTCAGTGGAATGCATTGGAAAGTTGAATGCAATTCCAAGGTAGCTGTTGCATTGCACATAATGGATGAGTGCTTTTTGCCCATGCCTGACCATAGAAGTGGGGTCAATCTGATTCGTAATATTGTCTACAATTTCGGGTAAGCCCAGTTATATTATAAGCATGCTTGAAATTCTCATCACTAAGTTCTTTGTGAACAAATCCCACTGTTGGTATTCCAACTTTGCGAGAAACTTTTTATTTTGATGTTTAGATTTTAGTGTTGGAATCACAACACACAAGCCTAGGCAAGAGGTAGCCTTTCTTTTTTCCCAATTGATTTCCACCTTTAAAGTATATTATAGAACTGGCCGAGGAAGAGCAACTCATAGAATGACTGTTTTATTGCTCCAGAATTGCAGATTCGTATGCTATTGAACCAAGTAGAGAAAAAGGGAAATTGACACCGCATACAAAATTCTCCTTAACTGCCCTACCATATTACGATGTAGTATTAAATTATGCTAATAGTGAAGGGCCCAACTGCTTGTTGGTGTTTGACCAAAAAGTAGTGTTCTGTTGTGCTATACTGTGTGTACTGGACGCATGTGGTCTTTTCTTTCGTATATCAAGCCTCTTAATACTCAGTTCACAACAAAGTTGATAATATTTTCTTGGAAAGTGGGTGGTCTATTGCTGGTGCATGAGGTATTTTCTTTCATTTTTGTAGTCTCTTAATACTTAATTTACAGCTAACTTAACATTGTACTGGAAAATGGGCTTTTGAATATGAAAAGGCTGTGGTGCTTCGTTTTATTTATTGTCCTTACTGTAATCGATGTATGCTAATAAAAATTATCTACTTCACCATGTTTGCATTTATGCCATCGTTAAAATTTTGTAAGCAATGGTTTTCTTAATGGGTTTTAATATTCCTTTTCAGGTCAAACTTCAATCGACTGAACTACAGTGGTTTTCTGACTGCAATTTTAGAGCGAGGGGATGAAATGATCTCGGTTGCATCTATTAGGTACATCCCATCCAAAATTTGCTTGTTGATATTGCTGCTTCGTGAATTTTTATTAATAATGTAGAACAAAATTATTGGAGATTATATGTGGAAATAATACATATGGACATGGAATCATTTGCTATAAATATTTTCTGGGATCATGCACCGAAAGTTCTTTACCTGATTATTCCTTTCTGCAGATCACTGCCTATTGTACAATGATTGGATGTTTTATAATTGAAGACACCAGTAACCATTTGCATGAACTATTTTTTACACCATTGCAGTTTTTTTTCTTTCATTCTATGATTGATCATTGTCTTTGCTTTGGCAGTAACATTCATACTAGAGTCTTTTATTTTGATTCTGAAAAAAAAAACAGATATTATAGAAAACATGACAAAACTAAATTCATTTGAACTTGCCTCTTTTCTTCTTTTCTACTTCTGAAGTTCCACCATCTGCTACCATTTTTTTGTCACCTTGTTACCTTCACCGCCGTATAGCAAGGGGATCTGGTGCCGATGCAGCCAATTAGACTGGTTTTCGGCTCTTTTTGAACTCTGGAGTACAAATTTAGTCAGATTGTTGCACTTACTGTATTCAGCTCCTGTATCACGATCTTTTTTTCCTCTTTTAGCATACTTGCATCAGTATGTTTTTTCTATGTTATGCACATGAGAGAATGTAGTCCTCTTGCTATCTACTTTCCCATCTGTTTTCTTCCTCATTATATTGGAATAAGAATAGTGCAAATTGTGCTGAACCTTGATGCTAAATTTCTGTCTTGTATTTTCTGGTAATTAACATGTCCATGCGTGTGCTTATAGCAATTTATGACAATTTTAAAAAGTCACAATCACATTAACCAGTACTTGGTTAAATAGGATGCATGGGAATCATTTAGCAGAGATGCCATTCATTGGGACCCGCCACATGTATAGGCGTCAAGGAATGTGCCGCCGGCTTCTAAGTGCAATTGAAACTGTACGTTTGTATCTGTTACCTTCACTGCTTTTTGTGTGTGTTTATGTTTTCTTTTGTTGCAGATTAATTACACATATGATTGGATATTTTGTTCATTGTGGGAATTCGTTGGAATTTTTGGATTGTGTAATGAGTGTTAAACTCATCAGCATTTTGCTTCCTTCTGGTTTGATGTGCAAGAACTATTTAGCTATTCATATGATTAGAATGTATTTCCTATATGCTGTGCTGCCTACACAAGACAGAGGTAGAGGAAAGGAAAATCAATTTTTCTTTAAGCATCGAAAGGAATGGTGATAAATGGTGTGAGAAAAGGGAAATAACAATGAAAAATTGTGTGCTGCCTTGTTTTGTATCAAAAATTGTGAAATAGTGAACCAGTATTGAGATGCTGGAGAGTACATCATGAGTGAAATTTGTCTTGTTTAACTGAAATGCTACTCTTTTTCCAACAATCCTGTCCCCCCCCTGTAAGAATTTGACTGAATGTGTCACTGATCTGTTGAGATGGCAAACTACTACTATTATTTGTAAGTTTTCCCAACTGATTTGAATTCATGTTTAGCTTTTTTTAATTTCATTTATGCAAAACACCTTGTTGCCTTGATTTTACTGATTTTTGCTTACAAATGATCTTTGTTTTGTTTCACTTTTCTGAAACTGTCTTTAGGCACTCTGCTCCCTAGATGTCGAGAAATTGGTCATACCAGCGATCTCTGAGCTAAGGGAAACATGGACTTCTGTTTTTGGTTTTAAGCCACTTGAAGGATCGAGCAAGCAGAAAATGAGGAATATGAAAATGGTGGCATTCCCTGGCGTTGATATGTTACAAAAACCACTGTTGAGGCAACATCAGTTTGCTGAAGCAAATAGGGCTCCCACTGAAGGTACTTACTGTGTTAAATCTTTAATTGATGATAACACATGAAGTTTTTTTTTGTTTCCTTGCTGGTGATTTTTTAACACATCTTCATGCAGGCTCCATGGAACTTAAGGAACATCATACAATGGATGAGACATCAAGTAATTCTGATGAGAAATGTTCACCAGTGAGATTTGATTTGAAAGTTTCCACTGATAGTAAGAGGGAGGTGGAAGGGAATGCACATATGAACCAGAGTGGTGTTTCTGAGGCTGAAAGCCAACTGTCTGGCATATCGTTTTTGGGGTCTGAAGTTGCTGACTCTCAAGGACAATGCCAGTTTGCGTCCAAGGAGGATACTGAAACTGTTCCATGTGAAGTGAAAGTTGAAGATAGCAGTGGTAGACAGAACCACGATCCTGTGCATACCACCTCTGAGATTGTAACAAGCCAACTCCGGCACTTGGTTTCTGATCTCAAATTTGAAGTTTCATGTACCAATGCTACTCACCTTGAGTCTACCACCTGCAATATTTCCTGTGATGTAGTTCAATCAAAAACTACACCTCTCCAGAAAGTGCAAGATGATGGTAATGGTCATTGGGGAGTGTTGCCTGTCAACCAAAATATTAGTTTGTGTCAGGGTAAGGAGCCTATTTCCAAGGAAATGGCTGTCCTTGCTACCATTGATCCCAATTCTGATGTCACTGCTAAACCTGATCTACAATCTTGCAGAAGCAATGGATTTTACTTTGCCACAGAACTCAGAGTGAGCTCTTGTGGAGTTGATGTAGATAGAATCCATGACATCAAAGAAGTATTGGACACAGTTCAAAGTGATGCTATTTCTCCTTATGGAAGTTCTATTTTTGATGGGCCTCAGATGAATATCAAATCTTCAGAGCACGCCAATTCTGTTTCTGAGGCTGAGCCTGCTAGTTTGACAGAGAGCATCTCCGAACCTTCATGTAATTCAAGCTCTGCTCCTCCTGTTGGCCTGCACTGTGCCTCTGATAGTGGTAATTCCTGCAGTGCACCTGAGGTGATAATTTTGTCGGACCAGGCTAATTGATTTCCGGCCGGGCTCTCCATTTTGTGGGTGGCGGCCATTTTGTGATTTTTTTCCTCGAGCAGAACTTAGATGTCTTCTTTGCAGACCTCATCCTGCGATTTTGTCGTTGATTTGGATGTCAGGATAGCACTCGAATGCCTCATTTGATGACTGACTACAGCTTTGGAAGGTGTTTACGGTACCCAGTTTGTCATCTTAATCATACACATCAAAGATTATAGAGGAAACTTTTGTACAGTTACGAGCCAACTCTCTGGCCACCTCACATGTTAGATTTAGATGTAATTGAGGTTTCTTCATCTTGGACCTCTCCTGTATATTCATTGATAAAAATTATGAAAGAGCCTTCATTCTTCAAAAAAAAGAAAAACATTCAGGAATATAAAATTTGATATCAAAATATACATTTTTTAAATTATAGAGATTGATCATTTGATAATTACAAAAATAGAGACAGATATAAACTTTTCAAAAAAAATCTCTAATTCACTAACTATATTACCCGTTTTTTTCACTTCATTTATCTCTCTTACAATTTAACCATTACTTTGAGAGAAAAAAAATACAAAAAAAAAAACTTACCATGCAAAACAAAACATTTAAAGACCAAAATAAGTAATTTTTTTTTATAAAAAAATACACTTTATAATACACCGCTAAGAGTAACTCCAACGTCAATGTTATTTGAAGAGCTTGGGCAAAAAAATATCAAAATACACTTTATAATACACAGCTAAGAGTAACTCCAACGCCAATGTTATTTGAAGAGCTTAGGGCAAAAAACTATCCTTTTAGCATTTTTGTTTCATTTCCTCATCTTCAACCAAAATCTATAGTTTTCTTTTGGGTTTTTTTACTGCAAAGCAATACTAATTAGTTTTGTGACATACTTTCATATTTAAAATGATAATTAAAAAATTAATAATTATAATGTTAGAGTGTTTTTTAAAAATAATTATTTAATTAATATTATATACAAAATAATTATACTATATTTCAAATAATATACAAAAAATAATTCTTTTAAATAGATTTTATAATTGAAATACACATAAACAAAAAAATATATTTACACTATTAAAAAAACTATTTTATTAATTTATCTCTCTAAAAAGATTTTTACGATATGCTTTAATATCGACATTTACAGCTGCTGACTAACAAGGGGCAGAACAGTCCATACACATTTTAATCTACACAAAAAATCTATCTCCCTCTCCCTCAAAGCCAACTATATATAGCGTTGTATCCAATTCTAGGGTTCTGGACTTTGTTATTTGCCTCCGCACTCAAAAAGCAGGCGCCGCGTAGCGAAAGACGTTCTCCGCCTCTCAAACCCTAGCTCATAGCCATGGCAAGCGGAACCTCCATTCCTCTTTATTTCCTTGCATTCCCTTTTTCTCTTTACGCATGTGAGATCCATATACTTAAAAAGCAGTATGTTTAATTAATCAGTGTATCTTTTCGTGATTGAATTATTTTGGCAGGCTCTGGTGGCAAATGAAGAGTTCCAACACATTCTTCGTGTTTTGAACACCAACGTTGATGGCAAACAGAAGATCATGTTTGCTCTTACCTCCATCAAAGGTATTGGTCGCCGTTTAGCAAACATTGCCTGCAAGAAGGCCGATGTAGATATGAACAAGAGGTACTTGCTTTTTAACCTTTCCTTTCCTTTTGTAACATATTATCCTGCTACAAATTGCTCTATCTGGCCTTTTTTTTGTGTGAGAATAGAAGTTCATATTATCCTGCTATAAATTGCCCTATCTGGACTTTTGTGTTTTTGAGAATAGAAGTTAATGTTATCCTGCTATAAATCGCTCTATCTGGCCTTTTGTGTTTTTGAGAATAGAAGTTTATCTCTTGATTAGTCCATGACAGGAGAAATTTAAATCCTTTTGTATCTCTTGATAGAAGATAATGCTTTTGCTGCTTTAAGGATTTACAATAGTATTCAATTTGTTTGGCAACTGTTCGAGAGTGCTAGAAATTTGATAAACCTGTGATAGAAAGAGATGAATGGTTGTATCAGCTTTTGCTGAGTTGCTTATAGTCTGAGTGTTGATATATTTCTGGGTTTATTGCGATACTCATTTCCAATTGATATTTGATAGTTTGCTGATAATTGCTTTCAAAAGTAATTAGATTTTGATTTGATGTGCATTTGCTGTTGATGAATGTGATCAATTTGACATTTGGTTGGCTTTGCTTGTAGAGCTGGTGAACTGTCAGCCGAGGAGCTCGACAAGCTTATGACAATTGTTGCTAATCCTCGCCAGTTTAAGATTCCAGACTGGTTCCTTAACAGGCAGAAGGATTACAAAGATGGAAAGTACTCACAGGTTGTTTCCAATGCACTGGACATGAAGCTGAGAGATGATCTTGAGCGCCTGAAGAAGATCAGGTTTGCTCCGATTCTAAGGAGATGATTAGTTTGGGGAGAAATAAGATGCTATTTTTGTCTTTGTTTTCTCAGTTTTTTCGGGTTAACTTTAGCTGCCATGGCTCTTTTGTGTAGGAATCACCGTGGTCTCCGTCACTATTGGGGTCTTCGAGTGCGTGGACAGCATACCAAGACCACTGGCCGAAGGGGGAAGACTGTTGGTGTCTCCAAGAAGAGATGATCTGATTATGCACAATGGATTCTCTTGCTTTTATGCACTCTTTTTCGGCCTCTAAGATTTTTTTACCTTTTTAAAAAAAAACTTTAATTTAATCTAGATTGTTTGCTTGAATTCTGTTGTGTTTGTCGGTTGAATGTTTCTCGATGAGTTGCCTCCGAGAAGGCCATATTTTTGTTTCAATATTTTTCATTGAGATATCTTGTGGCATTTTTGTTTCTGATTTCTGTTGGGTCATGCAAAAACAAGGGACATTAGTGTTTCTTGTTGCGATACCATGGCAACACTGTCTTTATGAGACGTGGAAGCTGCCTGCCTAATTAATTAGGAACAGTGTGCAAGTTAAAGAAAAGCATGGCAAAATCTTTATACCAGTTGGTCCGGCCCACAGTTGTGGTTTTTGTGGTCAAATATCGTCAATCACCTCTGCTTGGATTGAGTGACAGTATGTGTGTTGGTATCCAATTTGTTTAATGCAATGATTGACTTGGGCTTGAACTTGAAATTATTACTGTATATTTATCTGGCATTATTTTCACATTTTAAAGTCATCAATAACATTGCATGGTGATGATATATCACTTTTCAAACCATCTCCGGGGAAACCATCTATCAGTGTCGTGCTTATATGATAGAATCATAGATAGGAAATTTGTAAGATATGCTGGTCATGGTACCCAGCACGACAGGTACTGACAAGACATTGGCAGCTTCAGCTGCGATCGTTTGTTTCGTGGAGATGGTCGCCTACCACTGGGATACCTCAGGTTATTCGTATCGATTAGTTTCGGTTGAAATATTTTTGTTGAAATGTTTTGTATCAGTTAAAAAAATAAAACAAAATAATATTATTTTTGTTTTATTTTAAATATCGGTCTGTATTGAAAATATCAGCTGGAAAACATCGGAATCATTCAGGGTATGCTATTTCAGCTAAGAAGAAAAATTTATTCCAGCGCCTCTACTGCCCACCGGCCAAAACTTAGATTTCATTGATTTGCCACCACTAATCTATTATATTTTTCTCTATATACACTTTTGTTTATTGATTGAAATGTATTGAAAATGTAAAAATAAAAACAATAAAAATTAAAAAATATATATTATAAAAAAATAAATTTGTGTCAATTTTGATTTTATAAAAAATAAAAATTATATTTAAATTTTTTTATTTTTAAGTTTTTTCACATATATAATTAATTAATTATGAACAGTACAACTCCGAAACGTTCTGAAATTGAAACGTTTTGTACTAATAGAAAAAACAAAACGACAACCGTAACGATAATGACAACCTTGGATAACTAGATTATATTCGTTAAAACTAGATTATATTAGAGTGAGGACAACTTGTGGTATCTGGGAGATTTTCAATATAAACTTAGATGAAGCGGCACGAAGAAGAGTTGTCTTGGAGATGCTCTATGCGGTTAATTAGAAACTCGTAACTTGTAGCCTTTTGAGGTTCGGCAGTTCATGAATCATTTGATGCCTCGTTGCCATCGTTTGGGCGTAGTTGCTCGTTCATGATGTGGTGATTGGTGAGCATGGGCTTTTAGTGGGCTGGACTCACATGTATTTGTTTCTCATTGAACTGAACTTGGAGCTGTATTTGATCTTACCTTACAGAAAATAGTGTAGCTGTTTTCAAAGCTTCTGGATGGGCCTGATCCATTCATACAGTATGAACCCACCAATATAACTCATCTATTTCAGTCGATGTCTTTTTATGGGCCTAAATCCTCAAAGCCTCGTCGAGAATATTACCGTGGGTTATAGCTTATAATAGTTGGTTGATAAATTTAACCTTGAATTAGTTGAGTGGTTTAGGGAGGGTGTCTCGAAACTTTAATTTAGCACGTGTTTTTCCAATTTGATTTTTTATTGCTTGTTTTTTTTTTATCATTTAATATTTTATTGATTTTTAATTGGACAATGCAATTTGTTTTGGTTTGATGTTCTTAGGTTTATTTTTATCTAAAGAATTTCCTCAATATTTAGTTGGTTCTCAATTGTATGAGTACTGTGAATTAAAAAACAAAATAATTGTTGAACTACCTATTTGACTCACACTTCACTGTGGATTAGATAAATCAAATTTCAGTACAAAAAAAGAATATGACAACATTTCCTACTCGTTTTTTGACATAAGAAAATCTCAATTATAAACTTTAAATTTTATACATGTATTTAATTAAATAAATTAAGAGTTGTTTATGCAACCAAGAAAAAATATGAAGTTTAATTCCTAGTAAAAAATTAATAAGTAAAAAATTTAATAAGTTTAATTCCTAGAAAAAATATTTATTGTTGAGATGGAAAAAAAAATTGAACTTATATTTATCCTATAGTTTTGCTATAAATATAACGCATTCAGAATTTAATGTGTGTATTTGTTAGTTGAATATCAATGAATAATAATCTGGGAGGTTGAAAAGGAAAAAAAGAGATCACGAAAACCAAGAAATTATTTCAACTATTTTTTTGTGCTCTAAGTGATTGGTTCAAGGTTAATGCCAAGAGAGAACTTTGTAACTATCAAGCCTTTATTCCTTGTACATGTTGCTCAAGCATTTATCCCTTTTAATGAACTGACCTTGGAAAATGGATGTCAAAGATCTTGAATGAGGTAGCTTGGGAGTTTTTAAGGAGACAATGAAGATTGATAAGCCCGTTAAACTCGTGATTGACAAAATAAAAGGAAAATTAATAATTAGTTTATTATTTGTCCAACGAGAAAATAAAATTTGATTCGCCTAAAAAAATCTCAGCTTGAGAAATTGAGATCAATGTAGTAATAAACAATGAAAACTACAAATATAGTAGCCAACAAGAGGATGTATTATACGAGGTCTTCGAGGAGTTTGTGACAAAACGCTTGAGATCTACATTGTAGATTTGAATTCGAGTCAGGACGTGTTTATCTTGTAAAAATTTGAAACAATCGAGATATTACTACTTAACTCGGGCCCGCAAAGAGTGTTTAGTGTTTTCAACATTCATATCTTCTCATGCAATGCTAATTTGTTGGCTTGGTTAATAATTGGATTCTTATAAGTTTAAATTCCGAAACTAGAAAAAGAAAGATAGAAAAAAGAAAAAGAAAATATTTTGCATGAATACATCAATTTGAATATGGATAAGATGATTTACTCAAAGTTTTTTAGGTGTTTATACTGCGTTTCAAAAAATATATTGAAAAAAAATAATATGTTGATATCAAAAAATATATTTTTTTAAATATTATTTTAATATATTTCTAAATAAAAAAATCCTTTTAAAAATAATCTTAAGTAAATTCTTAATAACACATAGTACGCAAAACCTAACTTAAGGTTAAAACATACAAAGTGACAGGCTGCAACGCTGAGAATGCCAAACCAACTCTGTTTTTTGCCCATCCACTTCGTTTTTTCCTGCAGGTTTCTCCACGAGTAAAATTACTGGAGTATATTATATAGTTTTAGTACTGCGATTATTTATCAAAGGATTGAAAACCCTGAATTGACCAGACCTAAAAATGGCCAGTAATAAATATCAGACTCGAGTTTTGGCTTCATCGATGAGCCGGTGCCAAGTAAGAGACCTTGAGAGGGACGAAACCACAAGCTGAACCATAATTTGTAATCATACCTATATATGGAGATACAAATCATCAGCAGTGGCCTATGCAGCTTCCACCGAATCTTTTGTGGCTCCTCCTCATCCTTCAGAATATAATACAGGGAGGGAAAACGGAGGACAAAAGTCAAGATTCCCGACTTCTGCCTGTGCAAAACAGTGTAATTTTTTTAATCAGCACGAATTTGGTCCCTTGTTAATCCAGTACTAGCTGTCTTGATGAAAAGACTCTTCCCAGTAAGAAAACAACAAAAAAAAAGAGAACAAAAACAAAAGCAGGATTCCTGTACATGATTGGAAGACGATTCTGAACTCATCTTACTCGTGTATAAGACAACGTTTCGCCAGTACGTAATGACCTAACCATGGGAATTGTTTTTAAGAGGCCAGCAGTTGACAGAATCTGACCCGTTCCAACCCTAATGCTCCCGTGTCTTGATTGATTACCTCTTCGAAAATAAATGGGAGGAGATGATACTAGTAGATGTTTGAGTGATGGCTTTGCTGGAGGTTCACTACAAAATGAAAAACGTAATCTTATCTAATTTACTTTGATAGAACATGCCCTAAAAAAGTCCGGTTTTTATTTTATTTCCGAGAGAAAAAACTAGAGCAACTATCACAAGTTTGGAAGACCCGATCGTAGAAAAAAAATCTAATTAAGGAACTAACAATTTTTTAAAAAAAACTGGAAATAATACAAAGAAATTGAAATAAAAAATACCACCTTACTAAAAGCAAGATGGTTGTGAAGGATAAGGTGCTAAGATAGAAGACAGGAGGGACATCTTAGTTCCCCACACGTATATATTGCTAAATTAAAGGTAGAAGATTATACAATCATTTTCCGACACACCACATTGCTACATTACATGCACTGCCGCGGAATCCCACAACCATCGGAAGAAAAATCCTCTTCCCGGCGGCCGTCATCTTCCGTCATTTCCGCTGACAAAAGACTAACAAGAAGATCAGCAAAAGCACCGACAATGAACTTGTGGGTACTCTTTGGATTAAGAGAAAGATAACACGATAGTAGCTCGTGCAGGTACTCCCAATTAGCCTTGGCATCCACCAAGTCACGCGCATCTACCATCTCCTGCATGGATCGCCGGAAGTCCATGTACGGGTCCTTTGAGTAGGTGGAGACAGCCGTGCTGTCTTTAACATCTCGTGATTTTAACAATTGTTGATCATGTGGAGGATGAGTATTGTTACAACTGTCAAGTAACAAAGACTTGTCATTGGAGTGATTTATTATCAGACCATTGCTATCAGGTTGCGGGGCTACTAGGTTGTCTGATGATTCTGTGGAAGTGACAGTGGACGGTGTAGATTCAATGATGGAGTTGGAGCTGCCGGGGGAGGAGAAAAAGAAGCGCTGGGAGGCGTAGATGCTGGCGAAGTCAGGCTCAGAGGAGGAGGAGGAGCTGGATTCATGAGTGGCGGGGTCGTAGAGGTAATTATAGTTTCTAAAGAGGAATGGATGGCTGTGATCATCTGGGGCTGTTACGTTAGAGGGGGGTTGATGATCAGATAGTAGTGGACGTTTGATCTTAGTGATGAAGCAGAGATTGAGGTTTCTTCCCACCGTGCCAGCCATTATTTCCTCTTCTCTCGGTATTTTAGGAAAGAGAGAGGAGGAGATGTGAAAGAAAGGAAAAGAAACAAGAATAAATAGTGGGGGAGGTGGTGTATTTATTCGTGTCGATTCAGAGAGAAAGAGAGGAGGGTCCATCATGGTTAATGCCATGATGGTGCAAGTTGTAGCTAGTTTCTGTAGTTTTGGTTCGACGGCGACTACACAGCGGCAAAAGGCTGTGAGCAGGACAATGTATATTGCAGGTAAAAGACTTTTACGAGTGAAAAAATGGTAAATGCCAACTCTAAATTTATAAGCTTTATGCTCTTTTAAAACTTATATTCATGAAGTTTGTATATCTCAAACTTGCAACCGAGTTCAATTATTTTATTTTAAAAAATTATTTAACTTGGATACTAAATTAAAATTTTGAAAACAAATACAAAGTAAGGTAAAAAAAAGTATTGTCATGCATGCCTATAGTCCAATGTGTCTAGACCTATAAGAGAAGTAGCCCTAACACGTGGACCTACAAGCATAGACCCATGCATCTGGGTTTTTTTTATTTTAAAGGGGTGAATGACTTGCTATTTTTTAAAACAAATTGTGTTTTGTCTATCTTCCCATATAATAACCAATGATGATTATAAAATTTGGCACTAAGTTTTTTGCCCTGAAAACTATAACTTTTAGTAAAAAGCCCTTTCATCATACAAAATCTGTGAAAACTATAGAATATCTATAAAATGGTAAAAAAAAACTAAAATTAAATGGGTTAAAAAACATTAAAAAACTATTTTGATGAGCAACTTTCTTGACTTAGATTCTTTTAAGATAACATTAAAAAACCATCATTAAACTCCTTTCATCGTACAAAATCTGTGAAATCCAAGAAAAACTATTTTGATGAGCAATGACCTTCTTTCTTAACGTTGAAATTTGACAATATTTCCTTGTCTCTTCTCTTAAACCAGAATTGAATAACAATACAAATAATTATTTATACTAAAATTGAACTGTAAAACAATTTAGGGATTGGATAAGTATACTTATAATGTTCAAGGACTAAAGTTAACTTTTCACAAATACTTTGACTCTGTTTGACATTGTGTTTTAAAAATATTTTTGAAAAAAATTAAAATAAAACAACTTTAATTTTTTTAAAAAAAATAGTGTTTTTAGACCATTTTCATATGTTGATGTCAAAATTAATTTTTAAAAAATAAAAAATATCATTTTAATACATTTCTGAATAAAAGATAATTTCAAAAACAACCTTAACTACACTCTCAAACAATCACTTTGAATTGAACCCGCCACTAGCTCTCGAATCAATTGCTCTCTAGTTTGAATCCAAGAGTATGCAATCACTCCCCCGTTCTAAACCACAAAATGAAGGTTGATGTATCAAATAAATAAATAAATAAATAAATCAAGCGGTGAATTCATAGTAAAACGCGAGAGCATGAACAATGCAAATATTTTCAGTAGTTCTCTCACATGATTTAGAGTTTTTGCAAAAAAAAAAATATTTATTTTTTTATAAAAGCAGTAATTTATAATGTGGAATGTTAGAATTTTCATTAACTCAAAAAATCAAATAGCTAGGCTATGATTGGTCAACTAGTGGTTGAATATAAGTAGCATTAATTGTCTTGAAACGTCATTTTTTCTACCATGTAATTCGAATAATCAATAATTAACTGCGCAAGCTTCTTCTCGTGGGTGAGTACAATTATGAGAATATAAATGATTAGAGGATGATAAATAACATTATCACACGTCAAACACTATTTACAGTACATGAGGTGGATGCAATGCACCTGACAGTCCAGCACGCCACCATGAGCACAATTTTCATTTTAAATGCGCAGGATGGCATGTTGATTCCACGCTGACATGAGCGCGTGAGAGCTAATGATTTCTTGTTGTGACAACCATTTTGCAAACCATGTTTTGTGTTCCAAGGAAGCTGCGCATGCGAACTCTCGGAGGATCAACATCTTGTTAGATATTTTATTATCAATTCGATGAGTGGTCACGGTCACCCCACTGATTATCACACTGGAAAACGATGCATCAACGGTTATGATTATCTCATCTCCTCAAGGATTAAACACCTGTCATCTCCTTGTTTTTGGTTGCTGCTGCGTTACGTTTTGCTTCAAGGAATGTAACGGTGTTGATTTTAGAGGTCCATCATATATTTATATTTAGGAATAAAATCTATAGGTTTTAAAACCAATTTATTTTTTTAGTTAAGGACTCTAATTATTATATCATGCACATGTAGACCCCGGGAAGGTTACGAGGATAATTTCGCACGTTGAATTATTATTCTAGATGACCAACTCTAAGTTAACGTGTATATTATATTCATGTTATTCTGGGTTAACTAGGTCATCATGGTTATTCTACTCTCTCTTTCTTTTTTTTTTTTTTTATGGAAATGAGCTCCATAAAGAGTCAATTATTAAATACTTGTTTGAATAAGAAAGAACCCTTCCACTTATACGGGCTGTAATAATTGTTTTTGGTATGATTATGAATACATCATCTCTTAGTATTTTTTATGTTAGGCTCTTGGGATCCTAAAGAGTTCATGAGTTTTATCTTTTTATAAAGCGAAAATGTTAAAGTATGATTTTATCATTGTGATATTATAAGCTGTATTCTACTAAAAATAACATGTATTATATCAATATAAAATATATAAAAAAAACAAATCAATTAACATTGAGATGACAATGCATTAGATCAATTCGGGCCAACCAGCCAATTTACATACCATGTTATGAGATCATAACAACCCCGTAAGAAAAGAATCAAAACAAATTACAAAACTTAGTTTTTAATAAACTCAATGTTGAAGGATAAAATTAAAAAAAAAATCAATAAAAAAATAATTCGTGTTAACTAAGGTTAAGATGTTAAGCCCACAAATTGAGTTATGAGATTGAGATAACTCAATAAAAAAATTAAAAAAAATTATAAAATTCATATTTTTGCTATAATTTAAAACTAGTTTCAAAAATATTTTCCTATAACCAAAAACCGTTGAAAGCTGTGGATTAAAATAAAAAGACTTCCACCAAAATCAACTGCAAAGATACGCGGAGAGGTTATGGCAAGCGGATAGTGACCGTTTAATTTCTGCCGAGAAAAGAGGGTTGTTTCTGATTCGTGAGAACTGCTGGATTCCAGAACATGTTGATAAAGATTGATGTGGCTGTGGGTTAATTACGGTGGTGGCCTAAAGTTTGGATTTCCTTTTATCGAAATGGAATTGTTTTTTATTTTTATTTTTTTATTATTAACAGAAATATCCTGGTTAACTTGTGTATATTTCAACTATTTTTATAAATTTTAAAGTTAACAATCATGTAACTTTATATTTTATTATTTGATAATTTATTGATTATTTCTGTACTATTTTATACTTTCATATCACTCGTTTTTTTTTTTTTTTAAATGTTCTTTTTTTTCTTCTCAATTTTGCAAAGTAATGATATGGGGCATCATATTGTAAAGCTAAATAACGGTGGTAGATTCGGTTTTGTTTGACGCTAGTTTAGTTTATGCTTTTCAATTTATCTCTTGTTTGAAGAAAAAATAAAATTTTATGTTTTTTAAATGTGTTTTTTTATGGTTTTTATTTTTTATGCTAAAAATATTATTTAAATATATTTTTAATTAAAAAATATCATACATCACATTACCAAACAAACACTTAGCGGAATAGTTAGATATAAGTTTTGATATATCAAAATTTAAAGTATGGAGTTTGATTGTGATGTTCTTGGACAATAAGAAATTTTGGATTATTTTGAATCCATAGAGATGTCAACTAATCTGAGGAAATCAGAATAAATGCTCGTGAAAAGCTTATTAAAATTTTCCTAATTTAATCGTGCCAAAAAAGCGAACTTTCTCATATTACTTGATTGTGCTTAAAGGGTGACATTGATGTTTATTACTAATTTTACTATGATTTATGCATGCAAAAATAATTAAATTTAAATATGGATCTAGCACATTAAAATGAAAATTGTATCGTATTTACTCAAGTTATGTTCAGTTATATTAATTAAATTTAAAATTCAACTTAAATACATAAAAGATAGAAAGAATACTATCGATCTAATTATATCTCTCATATCCAATCCAAATCGTTACATTTAAAATTAATAATATTTAAAATAAGAAGAATTATCTAATAAAGTCAACACTTTCTCTTTCGAACCACACACACATTTGACCAGTCATTTCTTCTAACAATGACGACTCCTAGGCTAATATATAGATTTTCACGAGGTTCATCTAGTTCTTGAATCAAAAGCTTAATATTCTCTTCATTTTGTGGCCACATGTCACGGGCGGTGCTAACAAATCTTTATATCACTTTTAAAAATGTTTTTTTTAGAAATATATCAAAATAATATTTTTTTTTATTTTTTAAAAATTATTTTTGATATCAACACATCAAAATGATATAAAAATACCAAAAATTTTTATTTAAAATAAAATAAAAAATTAAATTTTAACCAAACACTAGTTTAACCGCAATGTCAAACTGCTTCCAAGTTGCTTCTTGCAGCTTCACTGCAAAAAATGGGATTGGACATCTACTTTCTTCCTAAACTCTCTTTTCCACATTTATAGAAACCCCAACTGTCAGGGAGGACGTGCTAACTGACTTTCCAACGCCCAACTACCATTTTTCATGTGCTATGATGTCCCATACCTCCCTCAAACCTTAACCCCCCACCTGGTAAATCTACGCGTCAATCGTAGAAAAAACTTGCAGGGTAACCTTATTCTCCTCGAAGCAATTGTTACCATCTTCATTTGTTAGCACAACCAGGAGTGATTTTCTTTCAGCATGCAGCATCGGTCGTGTTATGCAACAAGTATATATATAAGAAGCAGGAGCACAGGGGCCTCGGGCAAAACTTTATCCGTGTTTATCTTTCCAGAAGGTCACTAACGTAAGACATCTTGTATATATGTTTATGCATTAGATGGACAAACTGGTCTCTACAAAGAAGTGTGGAGGACGATCGAGCTTTCTGATGAAAATTAGCACATTTTTTTTTATTTTACCTTGATATTTTAAAAGCTTTGCTGACTAGGAGAGTCAAACCTCGCCAAGCTCAAAAACAGGATGAAATTCGGTGTAGAAGATGCGCGCTGCCCTATCAAACCCAGCTGGGAGGTTGATCGGGCCAAGAAGTTAAGTCGTGGTCGTACGGGTTGATCCAAAAAATATTTATATGAGATTTTAATATTTTATATAAAAAATTATTAATATGGACATGGAGTATACATGTTGTAAATAATAAATTTTAAAAGGTTTTTTATTCTACATTGAAAATATATAATATTACTTTTATAAAATGATATGATTTAGCCAATAAAGTTGGAGCTCTCTTTATTTATCTTGTTATTTTTGAATATTTTCCTAGTTGTTTATTGATATATTCTTACAATATGGTTTGCTAACATCTATGAGGACTATTATGTCAATTAATGTATTGCCACTCTTCTCGCTGTTGCGATCGATCAAGTGATTGGGTTTTTATATTCATGTCAGTGTATATTTTCACCATGAATCACAGATAATTATAACATCTCTTAAAGATGGAGATCAAAGGCTAGCTAAGCTGGATTGCTGCAGCATAGTATTGTTGCATGTGGTGGGTGGCATAGAAAACCCTATTTAATTATAATCAATACGCCAAGTAGCTACAGTAGTTCATTTGTCTCCTGCAGATTATAAACTTTTTTCCAGCGCGCATCAGATTATAACTAATCAAAACACATGATCCCTCCGATCGAAGAATCCAAGTGTTCGGCCATGTGATCTTATCTCCTAATGCGATCGCAAGGACCGTTGCGCAGCAGATAGGGACGCCAGAACTGACCTCTTGCTCAATTGTAAAGAGAGTTTGCATGATCACAGTCCCCATGCATGCGTGTCTGTGATATGAAGGAAGAAACAAGAAGGAGACACAGGAAGAAGAACACGTTGCCGATTCAGAGCATCTCGAGCAACAGATCTTGGAAGTGAGCTGACACGTCCTCAGACTTCTTCTGCACGTACAGCCAATCAAGCAAGCAATGCTGAATGGTTTATTAATTGTTTTTTTTATTCTCTGGACAGATTAGAGATAATTCCAAAAGCAAAATCCGATAAAACAATCAAAGAACGTTGTCGTGTAGCTAGCTTTTCACAGGCAAATTCGTGAGACGTCGGGCTTCCTCTCGTCCTTACAACAGGCAATAATGAGCTCGTTCAAGGTTCTGCAGTGCTCTTTTACATCAGAATCGTTTTTAATCTCTCATAATATTTAATTTTAATTTATAAACACATAAGACGATAATCAATACGCAGTTAAAAAAAACAGATAGTTATAAATGCATGTGTTTGCTAGTGCTTTTGCCAGACGTTTTCGTTTAAAAAATATTAAAGTTTTGGGGTGGAAATAGAAAAAAATTAAGTGGGGGTTCCATTATAAGAAACTATAAGGTTGAAGATGAAATATTTTATTTTTAAGAGTCTGGGGTGTTAAGCTCTTCAAACTTGCCGTAGATCCGCCCCTCCTTGTTGGTAATTGGTGGGGCATCTGTTAGCGAGGGATGATGGAGGGTGATTGATTCAGGGTGTTAGAGGGAGACACCGAGGTGTTATTTTCTTCCTGTGATTTGTTATATATATATTATTTTTATTATTATCCAGTTCACTCGTATATATGTCAATTAATTTCATAAATCTTAAAAATAATAATCATATACATAACAACAAAATCATGATAATTAAAGAATAAATCTAAAACCTGAACAGTTGAGATACATGATTAAAATTGTATTATTACTTATGAATAAAATTGTATTTTTTTATTGTGCGTGTTAAGTCGTGTCTGCTTTAGAGTTTACTTTTATCGTCTGGATTATTTTCAATAGGATCGTTTATATATTTTATCCCAAAAAGAAGTACTTTCAAAAGAAAAAATTATTGGTTTGTGATATGCCTAATAAGTATATTAAAATTTAACTTATTACTATGTTAATGTTGAAAATTAAAATAAGGTGATGTTTATATTGAAGCTCAATCATATTTTTGAAGATTCTTTAATTGCTTTAGCTTACACGAGTTGGCTAGCCCGCGCGTTGCGCTGGGCTTTTTTGATATAGCAAACTGATCAATTATTCAGTCTGCAAAGAATTATTTAGTTGATAGATAGCAAATTATAATCGTTAAATTATGTTGTAAATTTATTTTTTGTTGTCTATATCGAATTAGTTGATTGTTGTTATCAGTTTAAGTGTTCGGATAATAATTTAATTGACAACTCTCAAAATTGTAATCGATAAAATCTATTAAAGATGAGTGAATTGTATTCTATAGTCAATTCATTAATGGGTAAACTTGCTTAAATATTTTATCAATTTATGTAATTTGCATATTAAAAAACTATAATTGATTAATTGTTGGGCGTGTTTTAATTGTTTTGACATTTATTTAATTGATGGACATAAATTTGCAATTCCTAAAGGCACACTTATACATTTTTTTATATAATCAGGGTGTCCGGACCAGTTTACACATATTAAGGTGCTGCTATTAAATAAATATCAAAATATATAATTAGTCTCACATATTGATAAGGAAAAATATATTAGTAAATTTAAAAAAAATATTTGAACGGAAGAATAAAAAAAGAAAAAAAAATAGAAAATATAATTTTTGAAATGAACACGAACAGAAATTAAAATGCAATCATTTAAAAAACAAATAACCTTAATAACAGTGGAAATAATAAAAATTGGTGAGACCATAAATATTGTTAGAGAAGAAAATTCCATAATTTGTTTTTACTTTCATATTATTATATTAAAAATATCTTAGAAAAATGATATTAATTTTATTTAAAAAAAACTAAGGTCATTTATATATATTAAGGCTCTAATATTACATAAATATCAAAATATATAATTAGTCTGATATATTTAAAAGAAAATAAAACTTACAAATAATCATTATTATTATTATTTTAAATGTTTTATCTGTAATAATTACAAAACTCAATACCTAACAATATTAACAGAAAATAAAGATTATTATATTTAAAGAAATTACTGAAATTAAAATAGAAAAAAGAGAAAAAATAACAAATATTATTTTTTAAATGATTACCAATACAAATTAAAATTTTATATTTAATATTTTATGCAATTTAAATTATAAATTATTAGCTATGCAATTAACTATGTTATTTGTCTTCTGTTTTTTTGCATGTTATAATGACTTATTTGCCGTCTAAAAAGAACAGTGTAATTAAAACGGGAAGTGGCTCGTATATATTTGAAATCTAGGTAAATGTGTCAACTTTTTTTGTTGAATCGTATTTCCTGCCCAGCAATATTAAATCTGAAATATTAAAAACCAAAATATTGTAATTTTTTTGAAGAAATAAAGTTTAAAAAACAGAAGACAAAATTAAAATTCGAAGCCATATTATTTTTTTGTTATCCGATTTATTCATTATATTATTATATTAAATGTATTTAAGAATACCGATATTATTTTTTTTTCTTCAAGAAATCATAGGTCATGTTTTCTTCTCTCTCTATATATTCCTAGGCGATAATATTCAATAAATATTAGAACATATAATTAGTTTAATATATTTTAATTTGACATAAATATACAAATATATAATTAATTTGACATACTTAAAATAATATAATTAATTTCAAGAATAAAACTGAAGCAAATCAAAATATTGAAATTAAATAATTCCAAACAAAACTTGGAATTAAAAGATTTTTGAAACCTAGGTAAATCTGTCATTTTGATTTTTATGAGTTGCTTTTGTTCCCAAGTAATATTAGATTTGACGCACTATAAATAAAAATATTGTAATTTGTTTTTAAAAATAAACATAAATTTTTTGCGTGCAATAATTATTTTTTTGCTGTCTAAAAAGAACAGTTTAATCAAAACGGGAAGTGAGTCGCATATTTTTTAATTGTAGATAACCTAGGTAAATTTGTAAAAAAAATAAAATTGAGTTGCCTTTTTCCCCCAATAATATTAGATCTGACACATTGCAAATAAAAATATTGTAATATGTTTTTAGGAAAAAAAAATTAGCGTGCTATAATGACTTATTTATCATTTAAAAAGAATAGTATAATTGAAACGGCAAATGTGTCAATTTTTTTGTTTGAATTGTATTTTTTGCCTAGGAATATTAGATCTGAAATATTAAGAACTAAAATATTGTAATTTTTTTAAGAAATAAAGTTATGAAAAAGAGGACAAAATTAAAATTCAAAACTAAATTTTTTTTTATTCTATCCGATTTATTCATTATATTATTATATTAAATGTATTTAAGCATACTGATATTGTTTTTTTTTTCAAAAAAAAATCTCAGGTCATGTTTTCTTCTCTCTATATATAATCCAAGGCGATAATATTCAATAAATATCAGAATATATAATTATTTTAAAATATTTTAATTTGACATAAATATACAAATATATAATTAATTTGACATACTTTAAATAATTTATTTAATTTGAAGAATAAAACTGAAGAAAATTAAAGCATTGAAATTAAATAATTTAAAACAAAACCTAGAATCAAAAGATTTGGGACCGAAATTAACTCAAATCTATAATTAATTTGCATAGAAGGATAAAATTGAAAGAAACCAAACTTTAATACTGAAAATATTAAGGATTTATAATAAATTTGCATGGAAGGATGAAACTGAAATCAATTAAAACTTTGATACCAAAATTATTCCGAATTCCAGCCCAATCCACTAAATTAAAAGAATGAGGACCGAATTGGAACTCCAATATATAATCAATTTCAATTGAGGGACGAAATTGAAACAAATGAAAACCTATTTCATAGTATTAAGGTCAATAAAAACAAATTAAAATGTTCAGGGACTGAAATGAACTTTGACACAAAATAGATTAGCTGACGTCATCTTGCGCTGGCAGGAGAGAGAAATGGGGGGTGAAAATTCAAACGACCATTGACACGTCTCCGGACACCATCTTGCCATACTCGTCGCCCCATGTGGAAGAGAACATGCTTGAAAATCATTCTAGACGCCGGTTGGACATTTTTCAACGTTGTGTGACTCTGCACGCGCCGTCCAAAAAACGCGTGAGCGTTGAAAACGGACGGTGCGTCCAGCGACGAGCCAACAGTTGTCGGCCAAAAAAATAATAAAAAATTGGGTAATTACCAGAACGCCCCTCACCCCCAGGCCTGGTTTTTGTCTTTTTTTCGGGGGGTTAAACCGTCACTGCACTGTTCAATCTAATATTTAAAAAATAAAAAAACCGGCCGGACGAACCGGTCCGGAACGGTCAATGACCGTCCAGCCCCCGAAAATGACGGCGTTTTTTGTCGTTTTCGGGGGCTAATTTCGGTCACACACTGTTCAAAAAGTAAAAAAAAAAGATGCACACCCGCGAAGCACCGGGTCAAATGGGCAGGTGAATAGTGACATTGAGTCACGATGAACAATATTTACTGTTCAAAATCCCGTTTTCTTTTAGGTTCTTTCTTAAAAGTACAATTAAATAATATATATTATTAAATATTTTTTAAACACATAATTTTAATATCAGGACATTAAAAATAAAATAAGTACACTAAATCATTTGAAAAAAAATTATTTAAAAAATATTTTTTTGATGTATTTCTGATTAAAAATCACTTTTAAAAAATATCAATCAAAATTATAAACAATTATTTCTTTTTAAACCTCGTAGTGTTTGACCCAAATTCTTCTTTTGTTTTGCAAAGACTATTTGTTTTTTATGTTTGTTTTTTTTAAATCCTCTCGAGTAGAATTGTTTTTCTCTCTTCAAAATTCAAATTACCGTTATCGTAATTTTGAATAAACATGCCCGTAGACTCAGCCTCCACGTGGCCACAGATACCAGGCCTAAGCTAGCAAGGCCGCTATCACAAACATGAACCCGCTAATTCAGATAGCCTGCTGCAATAGTACATCTATGCGTGAAAAGTCATGGAAGAGTTCAGCGTCGTTGAGTCCAATTTGATAGTCTGTGATCGAAAACTTCATATCTGTAAAATAGTTTTTTTTTGGGATTTATTGTCTATTTATGATAGCAATTAGTGATTTTAATAAAAAAATTACTTAATTAAAAAATCTATATATAATCATTATGCTATTTATAACCAGTGAATTTTATATTTATTGTATAAGCTCAATTTTAATAGTAAGATCTATCCAGAATTTTTCAAAACGTTCCCACTTCTGTTACTTTAAAAATATCCGGGAAGCTTTTGTTGAAATTCCCATCAAACTTGCTTTTCCTTTGATCTCAAGCGGTAAAGATTTTGATTTTAAGAGGAATGTTTTTTTTAAATTTAATGTTTGATTTTAATAATTACATTATTTTTTATTATAATAAAAATTTTTCTCCCTCGTCTGTAGATGTAAAGAGGTGAAATCAAACAGAACGTGTATTTTTTTTAACAGCGATACGATCTTGTATATTCCGTGTGCTGAAAAAATCTAGATGGATTTATTATTAATTTAGGATTGAGAAATTTTCAAAATTAATTACATTTTATTCAATTATAATAAGGTTTTTCTTCTTCGATGCAAAGAGGTGAGATCACATAAAACGTGTTGTCGATTTTTTTTCCTGGATATTCTCTATTTATTTTTTTATGCGTGCTCGGTACTTAATATGAGAAAAATGAGCTGATAATCTGTAGTTATATCAATATTTTCTGCATGCCGGTTTCTAAAAAGAATTCTTTGGAAAGAAAATTAGCCTCCATGCTTGTAAAACCAATGTGATCGTAAGCTAGATTGCAGTAAATTGAAAATAAAAAGGAAAGAGGAAAAGGCCGGGACCATTGCAGAGCATGCTTTTATTCAAGATCTTCAACCCTGATCAACAGAGCGTTTAATCAATTGATCTCCGGCAATCCTAACATGGAGCAGAAATCAAAGCAATCCATCAAGCCAGCTGATATTTGCTTCGTCGTCAACATTTTGCCCACCAACAAGATTCTCCAGATTCAGGGTCTTTGGAACAGTAACGATCAATTGTCCTTCAATACACCTCGCATTCACCATCTCCGGGCGCACTGTGGCTGGGAGCCGACACCTCCAGGTGTCAATTTCAAGTTCATCCATGGAAGGATTATCATCACCGATGTCTGTATCTTTAAGCACCACGATCTTTGTCAGCCCGGGAAATATCTCAACTACGAGGGCCTGATAACCATCGGGAATGGTTATGTTCTCACTGTTTGCCACGAAATGGAAAGAATCTGGAGTTTCCTGGACCAAAACCTCAGTGTCTGAGTGGAATGGTAGTTCCAGCACTCTATCAAATACGTGAGGGAGTCTGCTTAGCTTCTTTGCTTTCGGGGTGTGGGTGAGAGAAGAAGCATCATTGTATTGGGTGATGGTAATGATTCGCTTCTTTGGAGTTGGGTGGACCTTCATTTGTTGAGAAATTTCGATCACAAGAAGAAATTAATTCAGGTCTTACTGTTCGGAGTGAGAAAACTATGATGGGTTTTCTGGGAAAGTTTTAATGGCGAGAAAATCAAGAATCGAAAAACAAGAAGGGATCTTCTGCGGAAATGGAAGGGCGAAGGTGGTCTCTTTATTATGACGCTTGCGGTTTTGGGCCCTATGGTTGCAGGCAAAGATCAAGGACCAGTGAAAATTTACCACGTAGCTATCTAGCTCTGCCGTTGCATATAAATTCCCCTATCGTTTCTTTTTTGTATTTTAAAAATATTTTAGAAAAGATTTAGTTCTAATTTAACTTATTTTTTTATATTTTGAAATTGTTTTAATATGTTAATATAAAAATATTTTTTTCCCTACCACACTACTAAATATTTAGATCATATAAAAAATTATTTTGTGATTCATATTAGGGAAGAAATTAAACCGCGTCACTCCAGTAGTAGACACATATTACAGTGAATTGTAATAGTATAATTATTATTTCTTCTCGATTTTTAAAATTTTAACTCTTGGACTTAGGAGCATTTTAGACTTTTACATGGGACCAAACATTTTTTAATTGTTTAGGATATTTGAGTCTTTTTCGAATATTTTTGCATACTAAGACTATATTCATATATCTACCAGTAGATAATAAACAATTGATTATCCAGAAGTATTTTTGATTTTTTACACTAATATGAACAGTAACATAATCATATTACTCTCAAGTGAAACAAAAACCAAGAGTTGTCGGTGAGAATGTTTCTGGTATTTCACATTTTCTAAATAACACAAATACAGATATGCATAAGAAAAAGATAAAATTCAAGAGTTGATTGTAAAGATGTTTAGGTAATTAATGTTTTCAATAATTATTCTATGCAAAACACTGTTAGCATGTTGTATTTTGAAGCGAAAAATTATATTGCTTTATAATTTCATATTTCATAGCAGTTTCTGCAATTACAATTACAAAAGATAATTTTTTTTTTAATAAAGCTATAAATTATAATTTCTAAAGAAATTTGTGATGTGCATGCAATATAAAATAAGCTTGACCTAATAAATGTAATGAAATATTGTCACGAATGAGTCTTGTGCAGATTGAACCAGGATTGTCTGGGCGCGTTGTAGGGTTGCGATTCAACTGAAAGTTTACTTGTCTTCGATCTGTCCTGTCAAAGGTTTTGTTAAATCCACCTTTCCATCCAAGACACGCTACAATTTCCCAACGGAATGTGATCTGTGAGGCTGATCAGGACAGCCGAGGAAGCTTCCTGCTGCGCCTGATGGAGCCATAAACATCGAAATTTCTGTTGGCTGAGTGAGATTCGTCACTCGTCCTGACTGCACCGACCAGCGGGGGTGTTTCAAGTCTGAAATTTAGATTTATTTTAACCCGTCGATATTTTAATAACTTATATATTCGATTAATTTAAACAAGCAATAAAATATATTTAAAACCAAACACGGATTCATAAAAAAACAATATCAATTTTAAAAGTCTATAAATTGAGCATGATGATGGCATCGATGCCCTAGTAAGCGGTTCTTTTAGTTTTAGCTTTTAGGAATACTATTAATTAATCTGTGCTGTCGTCTTAACACTTGCTCTTTTTTTTATTTAAGTTATCTGCTTGGCTAAATTATTTTTAGCTTTTAAAAAATAGCAGCATTCAGTTTAATCTTTACACTTAAATATATTATATCATCGAGCTGTATTCTCATTATATAATATGGCAAATATACACGTGGATGCATGACTCCAAGTATAGGTTATTTGTGTCGGACTTATTTAAGGGGGGGGAAATAATCTTCAGAGTGTGAAATTAGTTCATAAAATGTTTTAAAGTCCTTAGAAAACATGACATAGTGATAAATAACTTGAGATATATATTAGAGTTCTCATATTTTAGAGTGATAACACTAACAATTTAAATTTTTAGATGAGATGATTTTTTAACAAGAATCATACCTAATAAGATATGATTAGACATAACATTATTTCTTCCATGGTATGAGAATAATAAAAAATAACATAATCATATCTAATCATGGATAAGATAAGAAAATAAATAAAAATAGATATTTATAAATAAGCGACATATCAAAATCTATCCAACTGGACATACTATTAATCTATTTATATTCTCATTCATTTTCCACTTCCCTCGTTCCAACTCTTAAACTAGAATAAAGGAGTGAAAGTGGTTGATATATACAACTATACAAGTATTTCAATCCTTCTGCCTCCCCCTGTTACATGGATAAAATTGGAATGGAATATCAAGAAAGTGGCTCAACTCGTTTCTTCCGTATAGGTAAATGAGATATATTGTCCTCAAAATTTGTATAATAAATTTTAAATTTGAGTCAAGACATATATTTTTTATAAAATTCTATGACAATCGGTATTTTTACTAGCTTATCTAGTTTCACAAAATATCTTTTTTAGAGTTGGAGTTTTCTCTCATTAAAAAAAAGGATATATTATTTATATTTGCCGGAAATTGATCACGTCTGGACCACGCTGGACAAATGAAATTTATCTTCGAAGGCAATTTGAAGTTTTTTTGGGGAGTAAGAATGTGGCATCATAAAGCAAGGGTGTGCTCGGCATCCCCTTCGGCGTGCAATCTTAAAGACGAATAATCAAAGCGTTTTTCCTGGCCCTGCTTTCCAAGCAAAGAACCTCCTCCCTCGTTGATTTTTTCCTCCCCGGGCACGGGTGTATCCACCACACACAAAAAAGTTGGACTCACTTCACTGGGCTCTCTTTATTATTTGCCACCTTTTTATCAACCGGCTACCGGCAACGAAAGGAACCAGCTCTAGCCCCCCGAAAACAGACACCTGGAAGTGGGGATATGGGCTGCGATCGGAGTCCAAGCCCATGGCTGCTGCCACCACGCACCCACTAGCCTTTTTATCTCTATCCTCTTGTCCTGGTGCTCGGGGACCAGCTAACTTTTGTGGGTCCCAATTCTACCCTCTTTTCCTTTATAAACATGCCATAGCTTGCCACCTCAAGGACGATATATTTTCATGAAATGTCTGAAATACCCTCCTTGATGGGGAACGGGTTCTTGCACGCAAGGGAGGGTGGGCACGTTTACGAAGCAATGTGTCTGTACATTTTCTCGATGTCGAATCATTTCACACTTTTATCTTTAAATACATTGAAAGATTATAAAAAATGAGAGGATAAACATGAAAGATAATTGTAGAAAATAATAACAGAGCAAATATAAAAAACCATTGAATTATTTTTATTTTTTATCTTGTAAAATAAAACAAACTATTTTGTAATGGTCAGAATAGAATTAATGTGATAAATATATTATCGTTATTTTAAATAAAAGTTCATATCACAGAGTTAATTAATTAATAAATCTTAAGTGTCAATGAAATTGCTTTCTGCTTTTTAAATAATATATTACAAGTCGAATTTAAAATCTTCATTGTATTGATGTTAAACAACTTTTTTGTTTGATTACAAAACTAAAACTAAAACTAAACATAATTAGAAAGACTGCATTTGATTTGGTTAGTGTCTCATGATAAATATAAAAGAACAAATATATGTTTGTTAAAAAAAATATAAAATAAATAATAATTTCAAAATGAGTTCTTACATCTTTAAAACAAAAATATAAAAAAAAACATGTTTTTTTTATCAACACTAATAAAAGTATAAGGTGTTTCAGTAAAGTAATGTGTAAATTATCATACATATGTGAAAATTTTAATCTAGATTCCTTGAACCTAACTGCTATTAGTTTGAGATTATGAAAATAATTATTTTTTAAAATATTTTTTTGTTTATACATATTAAAATAATATTTTTTATTTTATTTTTAAAAAATTATTTCTCAGCCAACACACACACACACATTTTTCTACGAAAATAATAAAAATATATGTTACACCATAAACCAAAATAAAATAGATACTACTTTTTTTAATTATATCTGGATTTGTTTATATACGCACCACAATTAATTTTTATACCATTAAATACCCTGTAAATTCAATAAAGAGTTAATACACCGCAAGGATAATAAACCCGCGTACAAACAATCAAACTTGGACACAGAAAAAAAAGCCACGACCTTAAGTGCGATAGATACCACTTTATTATTATTATTATTATTATTATTATTTAGTGAAGGTCAAGTTTTACATCACCAATAAAAAGCCATTTCATTTCCTTTGTCCAAAAGAAAAGGTACGGAAATCCAAGAGTAATAAAGCCAGAATAATCATTCAATAGTGCTGTCGCTGCGTTTTATAAAAATACTTTTTTAAAAAAATGATTTTTATTTTTTGTTTAAATTATTATTTTTTAATATTTTTAGATTATTTTAATATAATAAAAAAATAAAAAATATTATTTTAACATTTATACGAATGAAAATGATTTGAAAATCAACATAGATCATACTAAAAATGACTAAAAAAATCCTTAATGTCATTATCGTAAATAAGTTGGGAACCATGCCTACTTACCAAACCTTACAGTGTCAGCCTACTCTCTACCTCAGAGGAAGAAAGTAAGCAGATGCGTAATAAACCGTGAAGTCATTTCAGATCCGTGGATTCTGCCTTCTTCCTTCCTTTCTTGACTGACCCCCTCGGAAAATCTTCCTCTCCCTCCCTCGCTCTACAGAAAGCTAAAAGCCAGCCCAAAATTACCACGATAAACAACCAAACTCTGTTTCTTTTTTGGATCTCCGTGCTCTCACTCCGAGCTTTCTCACTGATTTATTCTCTTTCACTGGTGAGTTGATTTACTTTTTGTCTTGTTTCTCTTTGTTGTTAAGACTATTGTGAAGTTGCTGTCTCTTTCGGGTTTCGATTTGGGTTTGGGTTTTTGGTCTATCTTTCTGATGCGACTCATGCTGCGTTCTTACAGCTTGGTGATGGGGTTTCTGATCTTTGCTTCTAACCGGGAGAGGATTCTGTTCTGATCTGACTTGTTTTGATTTTATCTAACCAGGTTATGAATCTGTATAGTTTTGTTTTTGTTATAAGCTGGCTTTGAATCTTGTGATGCTTGATTTGGATTTATCATGGAGGAGATCTAGAACATTTGCCTTGATTTTGCTTCAGATTCAGCCGTAAAAGTTTTCATTTTTAGTGGGATTTTGTTAGGATTGGGTTTTAGTTGTAAGAGTAGTACAGCAGTTGAACTGGTGAACATTTCAAATTATGGAGACGCTTGTTGTTGTGGCTCAACACCGGAATCAGTACTACTCCAAAGTTAGGTCAAATGGGCCTGCTAAATTTGGAACCTCACCTTCTAGGCACTTTAAGGATATCAATTGCAGGACTTTTCAATCCGGGGAGGGGATACTCCCAACCCCATTTCAGGCCTCCACTACCACTGTAACCAAAATCACCAACCATGTTCCGCTCACTTCAAACTCTCCAAAAACACCATCCCCTGCTATGAAGTCTCAATTGAATTCTCATCGTGTTGACAATGGTCACTTTAAGACCATTTCGAAAAGCTCTCCCATAACCATCAATGTCACAGTTCCTAGAAAGGAGACATCTTTTTGTGAGGAGATAGGCCTCGTGAATGAGAATTTACCCTTCTCAGAGCGATGGGCTGGTCCGGCATATTCGAATTCTCCACCACCTAGTTCTTTGCCTATTCCCAAGTTCTCAATGAGGCCACCAAACCGAACTGTGTCCCTTGATTTACCTGTGTCCCATGGTACTGATTTTAATGTGCTGCCAACTGCCAAGTCTGCACCTGCTTCTCCTTCTAGGGAGCATAGCCCATGTATGGGAGATTTGTTTCTTAGAGCTGACTCTGCGACAAAGACTTTGCGTCGCGTTCTCAACCTCGATTTGGCGGATGAGTGAAGCTTAAGGGGCCTTTTGCTCCTGTAAATAGTGGATTTCAGTGGTAGATGTATATAGATGAATAAAGTAGCCTGTTATGTTTGTTTGAGTTTCATTAGCTTTTGGTGGCGGCAGAAGCAGTCTTGGCTTGGTGGATCAATAATTTCTGATGTTACGCTGAGAAACTGATTTGTGACCTGTAGTGATCTGATAGCAAGGCAAGCAGGCAGGCTTGCCAAGTAATTGACTTTGAGCTAAAATGGGGCAGGTTAGTTGTAGCTTGGACTGTGTGAAGTGGATGGAAGCTGACTCCAATACTTTCAAGTACAAGAAGGGAACTTAAAATGAAGTTAAAGAGAATGCCATTTCCTCAGAGTGACTGGGAAACTTACTATTTTCAATTCTTTCATGCCCTAATGGTATCAGGATATGCATAATCTCCTCGTGGGATGTTTATTCGCTCTTCTCTAGTTCTTGAGTTGAATTTAGGTCTATAGCATCAAATACAATGTATATACTGCGTTGTGACTTGATTGGTCTTATAGTTCCGTAGGTTTCTGTCTTGTTTTCATATCTTGACTTTCTTTTCTTGGTTTCAACTCCACTTTCCTTTTCTAACTTCACTTTCAGTTACAAACATTAATTAGCCTCCTAGATTCCTAGTATAGCGTTGCCTCAATTGGCACCCTAGATGATCAGTTTTCTTGTGCCATTTCCTTGCTTCAGCACCTCTGAACAATCAACTCTTAAATATTCGCCATTTCTTCCTTTCTTCTTTAAGTAGCTGTAACTCCCTGTACACCCTTTCTTCTTTAGTTAGCTCCAACTCCTTTTACACCCTGCATGGGTGATGTTTCTCCTTGGCCATCTTTTCTGTTTTTTTAGAGGGAAAAGTGGGAAGATGAACTGAAAGCAGTTGTGTCTTATGCTCCTTTAGTCGTCTAATCTCAATCCTATCCATGTTGCTCTGTCCTTTTGCAAGCCTATCAGTTTCTTGTTATTTTGAGCGGTTAATGGGGCCTCCTCTTTGCCTACGATGAAGTGTATATTCCTGGAGATTGTCGACCATGCCAAGCCACTTGCAAGGTAATATTAGTTTACCAGTCTTCATCTTTTTGAATGCTTTGTCAAAGTAAATTATATTGTATTTAAATATCGATTGATTGTTACTGATGCTTACTCAGCATGTCTTTCAGGCAGCTCTTGTCCAAGAACATTTCAGGAGGCAGTTGAAGGACATGTTCGTGATAGATGTAGTCCTGAAAGTAAAGTCTTATTAGGGTTCATCCATGCGTGGTTTCTATTTCTTGTCACATGTGACAAAGACGTTAGTGCTGTATGTGTCTTGCTGTTTGTCTTTTGTACCAGTAGCCCCTTCATCAGACTAGTTTTGTGTACTGCTGGACATTGTGTTTACAATGTCATTCTGTGCCCAGACTTCAATGTTCGCTGTTCCATCCTTTTGCTTTTATCGAAGTTTATTGCATCATTTCTTTCTTATGTTGGCTGGATGAAGCTGATTTTTGTTATCAAAATTACATTATGGATATTGAATGGTGCAATTGGTTGGATGCTTTTGCACGAGTTTGTCTCTACCCAATCTATTATCCAGTGCAGTTTTAGATAAATGGCCATCACGGTTTGATCTTGGATTGTGTTTATCGATTGAAGAGTACAAGATTTGAACCACGAGCTTTGTATCTTCCATTTTAATGCGCATCCATGATCATTTCTTTCTGTGTGTCCTCGCCTAACATTTCTAGCTTTTTCTCCTTTTGTTTTGTATTTGCCCTGCAAAATAACGCCTTCTTCTCGAGTTTTTCTTCTGAGAAAAATTCTCATACTGTCATTTTTTACGAGTATTTGTCCTTGTTAACTTCATTTCCCCTGCTTCATCGTTATCTGTTTTGGCAATTTGCTAAGTGTCTGGTTTGTGATCGTGTTTTCTTAAAAAATATATTAGAATAATTTTTATTTGTTTATGCTATTAATATATTAAAACTTATTAAAAACACTAAAAATATGAAATTAATGTCTCTTCAAGTTTCACTTGTGTCAAAAATAAGTTACCACCCCCAAAAAAATCGCTAAGACTCAAGTCCGGTTTAGCAGAGACATCTTATCACAACCTTTTTTAAACGTGAACTAGAGTCTGGATGGAGATTGTTAAGAAGCTCCTTTTTGAATTCGATAGGATATAGTACCGTCAACAGATTCAATGGCGCTTTCGTGAGAGTTTGTTTTAGTGGTCAGAGCTGATGCTCATGAAAATGTGCATGCAAAAAAATAAAGCTTTATTTGTCGTGTGGAGAATAAAAGGGAGGTTTTCCTGATAATGTGCAAGCCATTTGTTGTCCATGCATCACTTGCTAATCAACTTGGTATGTAGGTTTCTGATGGTTTTCTTCAGGTATAGGGTTTCCTTTATTTATTTGAAATCTTTTTCCTTTTTTTTTTTTTTATGGGTTGAGGTATTCAGTAACATTAACGGTGAAATACATATTGATATCTTAAATGCTGCAAACAATGGTCAAGTTCCATGTGGGCTACAGTGAAATACATCTGCTATTGATTGGGGGAAGCCTTGTAGAATCTCTCGCGCGGTGTTCATCAGGATTTCAACCAGTGTTTACTGAACATAAATAGTTGGCGATATTGATGATTCTCTCACCCTGTTTCTTTGGTGTTTGGCGAGGCTTAAGTCCGCTAGCTAACAATCCTTTGAGTTTTCCAGTCGGCACCATCACGAGCCTCCTTCAGTCAAAACATATAATCAACCAAGCACGAGACCGTCTAATCCTTATTTTTCACTCTCGCCGCGCACACACTGGTTGGCTTTTGAGCTCTCACTCCATGTTTCCTTTCACTGCTATTCATCTTTTAACCCGCGCACACACTGGCTAGTAGCACTGGTCCGTTTCACTTCTTCAGGGAACAGTTTCTCCTTTTTCCTATACTGGCTTGCTCTACAATGATCCACTGGCATCCCTTACCATTTCATCGAATCTCCATGCTCGCAGTAGATTAGCCATGCAGGCGGTCACATTTGCTTCATGTTTTATAGAGAGACATGGAAATATGTGAGTGTTATAATTTATCCTCTCCCCTCCTTGATGAAGCGAGAGAGTCAGAGAAGAAATTAAGAGGTGGCAGCTCGCTGTTTTATTTTGACTTGAAAATAAACGCCGCCACAGAAAAAAGTACCTAAAACATGTGGTACGGATATCCTTTTTTTATAATAATTTTCTTTGACGACCCAATTGGCTACACCACGTGTGCTAAAAGCTACAGAGAAAGTGAAAAACAAAACATTTTTTAAATGTTTTTCAAAAACCCCTTAATCATCTTCCTTATTTGTTGAATTCCATAATCAATGTTCAATCAAGTACATGGTCGTTAATATTCGTTTTCTAACTCGTACAGCCCCTTCATAAGTAGTTGTTGCTCATTGGCTGAGTTGGGATACATGAAGAGAGATGCATTAAGATATATTTTCCGCAAATTTCTTTAAAATAATCGACAAAACATGATATTATCTTGTCAATTAAAATTTCAAGGTGGAAAAGCAAACTGTGCAACTACTCCACGTTTTCAACTACTTCACGTTATTATTGATTGGTTAATCAAAGTTTTAGTTGGGAAAAGACCTGACTTTGTATCTCCGAATTTGAAAGGGTAAGTTTTAGATAAGCCTGCTGATGATTACTCAACCATGACGGACAAAAAATGGTCTGCGGTGAAAGGATAAGAAGGAATAACCCACAGGTTGAGAATCTTCCTCGGTTGACAAATTTTCAGTCACCGTACATCATCGTCGTCCATGGAGAGCCAAAAGAGAACTAAGCTATCGAAGCAATGATCTTAATAAACAACAAAATCCACTCTACAAGATTATCTCACCCTCTCTTTATCTTTATATGCACCTGAGAAGGTGAAAAGGGAAAAGGAAATACCACCCAATTTGATATCTGCAGTTTTTGGTCCTGCAATCAATCGTCCTCAACTGAGTATAATCAAGAATGGCCAAACTGGCATGGAATGCTAAGTTTTCATCTACTTTTGAGAGCTTTTTTTTTCGGAGCATCTTTTTACTTCTCAAGTCTCCATTTCATCTAATAACATTTCTTGGTAACGGCATTCCTGACTGCAGAAAGCTTTTTCACCTCTGCGTTGAAAGATAACAGACAATTAGGCCCATAGTGACGGTGGTTAATTTGAGCAGGAGATATTAGTTAAGAGGACTAGAAAAGAATATGATAAAGATCAGAAGAGAATACTAAAAGCAGTTCTTTTTGGAGACTAGCTGGTCTTTCAAACTGAACTGATTAGCACCGGCATAAAAGGGAAGAGAAAAGTTGCATCATTTACAGGAAAGAAAAGGGTCCAAACCTGTAGATGTAAATGTCATTTTTCTGTTGAAGATTCTTCTTGCAAGTGTAACAAAAGCTGAGGAAAGTCTCGGGCTCAGATTTTGACATATCCGGTAAAGAGCAATAGTTCTCCACAACGCAGTTATCAAAAATATGAGTGGTCGTTGGATTAGGTCCATGAGTTATGACACATGTATAGTCTTCAGAGAGCTCCATTTCACTCATTGATATGCATCCAGTGACCACCCTAGGAGAATCCTTTGATTGGATGCGGGAAGGGACTGAACCAGATGCAGAAAATTGTGAGTTCCTGGAGGTCAAAATTCCAAACTCGCCTGGAGATTTAGGTGACTCAACTGGAAGTAGTACAGAGTTTGGCTGTGGTGGGATTTGAACTCTGTGGTTGGTGCCAAACAAGACCGTTCTGTTACTGGGTTTAGAAAAATGGTTTTCATTCTCTTGGATGGATACTTTGCCACAGTTTGGTGTATCATCAATAAGCGCAAGACCAATACCCTTTGAGTCTGATTTGTCCCACGAGTGTTTGCACTCTGAGAAAATTTTTGGGGATTTAGGCTGGTTTATGACATAAGAAAAGGGGTTTTTGAAAGGGAAGAATGGTTTAGTGGTGTCAAGAATTGAACTTGGACTCATCATAGGTTCAGCTTCAGGTAGACCCTTAAAGGTGAAAGCTTTGAACCTTGGAGAAACCAGAAAAGATGTTGGCTGTGTGCAATTCTGATTGGAAGTCGATTGAGTGCTGCTGTGATCAGCCATTAAAGTTTGCTTGCTGGTCACAGCTCTAGATCTATTCCTCAGCATACCTACCTCGTATTAGATGTTTGTCAGCACCACAAATTCACTGCTCAAAGAAAACGAAGATTAAGGAAATTAGTCTCCCATTTACCAATATGAAGCAGAGTGTCTTACTAGATATATTGAAGATAAGAGATTACTTCTCACCTGAAATGATTAGAGTTGAAGACGATCCAAGAGATCACCAAAAATTGCTGCAAGTGACAGGCACGAGAACTGCATTTAAAGGCTTCAAAGGAAAGAACAAGAAACCAGGCCCATTTTTTCCTCCCAAAAAACTAATGCAAAAGCTTGCTATCTAGCTATCCACAGTCCAAACACAGAAACCAGGGGAGAAAAAAACTGACGGCACACGCTCTATTGGGGATTGAAACTAACTCCTAAATCTCTGTAGCCTCCATGACTGAACACTAAAAAGACAAGATAAAAACTGATGTTTTCCCTCCAACTCTTGTCTTTTGTCCTGGGTTTTTTATTCATCCCAGCTAGAACAGGAATCAATTCCCCGTCATAATGGGTCGCATGCAAGCCACATGATCAGCAGCAGACATGAAGAACAGCCCCATAGACAATTACAGAAAAAGCAGCAGTACTGGTGTATCTCTCTGTACTCGAAACTAAGTTGTTTCAGGCAGAACGGTTAAAATGTTTTTGGGTTTTTCCAAATCCCCATGAAAAGGAAAACATGCAATCATCAGTATAAAGCAAAAAATAAAGTGAGAAAAAGCTACAGCATCCTCTCTACTTTCAACTATTGGTGGGTTTTCATTCTTGGGTTGGCATCGGTTTCACTTTCTCAGTTCCTCTTTATTCACTTTCAGCCCCGCAAGATCGCCACGGATTTGCAAACTTGCAAAGGCAAAGAAAGCTGTAAAAAGAAAAGTCCTTCCCTTCCAGACAAAACAGCCTTGAGGATGTCCCTTTTTAAGAAAGAAGATAATTGAGAGAGAGAGAGAGAGAGACGTGTTCAAGAGAATCAGTGACTTTTCCATTGCAGGCTCCTCGCCGTACTAGCTGGGACCCAGAAGTAAACTCCAGCATTCTGCTAATGCTGCAAAAGCTATCATTATTTTTTATAATCCCTTTACGAATTTTTATTTTTATTTTTTTTATTATGCGTGCGCAAAAACATTAGAAAGAAAATAAATATGAAATATTTAAAAGAACACCCTTTTGGACTTTTCATATCCTGTTATTTTTGTGATGCGCGCGGAAATAACATTAGAAAAACAATAAATATACAAATACATAACTTTTAAAAAAAGAAGCATAAATTCTAATTTATAATTTTATTATCAAATATTTATTTATAAATAGTTTGTCATTTACAACTCCTCAGATAAATTCAAAAATCAAATTAAGAAGATTAAAAATCTGAAAAATATAAGTTTTACGTATATTGTTTAATTCTCTAAACTAAATAGGAAAAACAATAACAAGGAAAAATATTTTTTATTTAAAACCTCTTGCCTTAGTCTTTCTAGGTTAAGGAAAAACTATCATCAAGTTTAAATTACTCTCACCTTAATCTTGTAGATGTTCAATCAAGTCTTTCTAACCTTTTCTTTCTTTCATCGCCATGGTTTATAACAGAAATTACAAAAAAAAAAAAAACCTTTTATTGACTTTTAGAGTTATATATTATTTTTTTTGGATATCCTTGCGGAACGGGGGAACCACATGACCCGGAAAGCGCACTTTGTGGGCCCAGGATATGCGTAAACCTCCGGCTGTCCCAGGCTCTTACAAAGGGGACGGTGACTCACAGAAGAAGCTTCGCCCTCAGGATTCGAACCCAGGACCTGGGAGGAATACCCCACGCAAATCCTAAGCCTTCACCGTTGGGCTAACTCCTTGGAGTCGAGTTATATATTATTCTAAAAAGGATTGTTAAAATCTCGATGATACTCATCATGATAAAAAAATATCTAATATGCTCACGTGATTCAGTCGGACCAGTATAAATTAAAGGCTTTAAGCATTTGGATAAGATCGTATACTATTATACGAGGAGGATATGACCCTAACAAACCATTTGAATGACTTAGCATATATTTTTATGAAAAAGGTAAATCATGTATGGGCTCGAGAGCAGACATCGTTCCACCAAACTATGTAACTATTTTAAATTCCAGAAAACAAAATGTTTGACTATTGGGTCCGATTTAGATTTTCCCAATGATTCTACAAATTATTTTTTTAGATCGGATAAACCTTTATTTTTTAGACTCCAAGTTGTTTACTAGTTGAGGTAGGCTTTACTAACCTATCTAGAGATCTTGTGAACCTCTTGAAAAGTCAACAATCATATACTTAGACCCCAGACAATTAAAATTATGAGTTCAGAGTTCATATCTGCAATTGTTTTTGCTACGAGCACGTTTGGTATTGCAGCCAAATCGTTGTTTTGCTGAAATTTATTTTTTTTTTATTTTAAATAAATATGTTTTTGTGTTTTGAGATTATTTTGATGTGTTGATGTCAAAAATAATTTTTAAAAAATAAAAAAAAATATCATTTTAATGTATTTTGATATAAAAAACATTTTAAAAAGTTACCGCAACTGCATCGCCATGTCTGCGAAACAGGTCCTAAGAATTAACCATGAATTCATGATTACTCTCCTCGTATTTCTCAAATTTTATTTTGTTTATCTCCGTTAATTAACGAGGCAATTCCTTAACTTGCCTGAGCAATTTTAGTATCACCGACTAGCATATTAATTTTGTGGTGTTAAATAAATCTAAAAACCAAGCTAGACGACAAATAAAAGATAAATAAATCTTTAAAACACTAACCAACATAACAACATCATGGACGGGACCTCGAAATACCTGCTTTGTTCAACCTCGTCATCATGGCGAATGGGTCCCATGTTCGTCTGTCCACGAAGCATTCATGATCATGGGACCTCGCAGAGGCAAGGGCTAAGAAACAGCTATTTATTTCTTGGATGTAGTTGATGCTCATTACCCTGTTTCATAAACACGTTTATTTTTTATTTGAAATTAATTTTTTTTTATATGTTTAGATATTTTTGATAGGTTTATATTAAAAATAATTTTTAATAAATAAATAAAAAATCATTTTAATATAATTTTAAAAGGAAAATACCCTAAAAAACAATCTCAAAAACACAGCTAGTAATATCAATGCATGATAAATCCTTCAATATCTTTCTTTTAAAAGAGGCTCTCTGGTTTCGAATTTTTTCTATATATTTTTTTTAAAATGGAATTGTTTGCAGTTGAAGAAACAAATGACCTTGGAAGGGATACTCATTTGACACAATTGATGAACAGAGTCCAATCCAAAGGATATTTTTCTGAGCAAACTTAGGATAAACAATGGCTAACAGCACCTTTTCTCATCATCGTTACATCTGATTTTAAAAAATCCAAGGAAGGAGGGCAGGCCACTGCAGTAAAACACCCTTTTGTTTGTTAGTAGCAGTAAAAACCTTCCCTCAATGCGATGGAAAATACTAAAATATCCATCCGCCAAGAAAAAAATAACACAAAACGACAACGTAAAAGCCCCCCCAAAAGCTCAAAGAAGCTCAGAATCATGTCCATGTCAGCCAAGGAAATCCTGATCTTGACAGAGTTCTTTTCTTAACCGTTGTGAGGAGCTTACAGGGCAATACATAGTCAAATCAACGGCTGCGGACAATGCCACGAAAGCAGCTCATCTTCAGTACATTTCACGTGCTGCACACTCACTTCCACGCCAGGTTTACTGCACTTCCCTTCTCCGTCCACGCTAGCTGGCATAACGAACCCTCTGTACATGCAAGAAACAATGGCTAACAACACGTTTTCTCATTATTATTAACATCTTTTTTATATGTTTTTTTAAATAATTTTGAGATTTAGGTCTTAAATAATATATTTTCCTGTAATTTCCTTTTTTTTCTTTAAACAACAATTCCTTTTTCATTATATTGGACGTGTTTAGTTTTTTAAAAAATCAGTATAATTTATTTATGTGTTTTGTATATTTTATATAGATCAAATATTTATTTTAATGATATTTTTAATATTTGTGGTATTGAATACTATATATATTTTTTATTTAATAAATTTCACGTGTTAGTTTTTATTATAAATTACTTTTAATAAACAGATTTATCAATCACAATTAAATAAATGACGCTTCATTTTGCTACTGGACACACTCACGACATTTAAATATTTTATTAAAAAAACAATACAGACTTGTCATAACGGAGCACGTAAACCAGTACAGGAAGATGAAGAGGAGGTGGTGGGCCCATATATAAAATAAATGGAAGAGATGATTTGTTGAGAGGGACAGTCTATAGAGACGTACACTTCTCTGCACCTCCACAAAGTTGGGTGCTGTTTGGTAACGTGAAAAGGGTATTGGGCCCCGTTAACTGCACTCAGAACTGAACTCGATCCACATAGAAATGGTCGGCTCCACTCGACTCAGGGGCAGTGTCCTCTTCTCTTTGCTATCGTTTATAACTGATTACAGTGAACAGACTGACTGGCCCAGGAACTTTGTGGCCCATTTCTGCTGGTGACCAATTGTTTTGCGATAAAATTGTTTTTTTTTTTTTATAAATATATCCAAATAATATTTTTTTATTTTTTTTTTAAAATAATTTTAACATCAGAATATTAAAATAATATAAAAAATAAAAAAAAATAATTTAAAATAATAATAAAAAAAAATCAAATTTTTTCAAAAATAATTTTAAAATACAGCGCCAAACACAATTAAAATAGATTGATTCCATTCAAGACCTTGTCTACAAAGCTTAACTTCTTGTTATAAGTGAGTTTTATGGGATCGGGTCACTGGCCAGGTTCCTCGGAAGGCTGATATTGATGACTGTGAAAGGACCCCCGGTCCAGTTATGCCATGGAGGGTGGGTTCTCTGGCGTAACTTTGATGCGCAGTTTGGATAACATAAATTAAAAACAAAACATCTGTTCAAACAGTTTGATTTTGATATAAACCGAACTCTTTTTTCAAAAATAAATTAACCAAATCAAATCAAAACCAAACGAATCAATTCAGTTTAGCTTTATATCCTCAAGAAATCGAATCATTTCATTTTGATTTGTAAAGTTTTTAATTTTGACAGTATTCATGATGTCACATCCCCAATACTAAATTGAAAATATCTCACGATTTATTTGACTTGTTTTTTATAACAATGTCAATATCTCACGATCACTTTGCGGGTTTTGATATTCTAACTGCAGTAAATTATATAATTATTTCAATACTTTAAAAAAAAGTTATTTAATAATATTTTTTATTGATTTATCCTAGTTTATTTTATTTAATTGGGTGAGTTTTCCAGAATATTGACAGCAAAAACTTTAAAGTAAAAAGTGGTGTAGCCTTACAGGTTACGATCTGATTTATTCTCACGTCCTTTAAGAGCGCCAATCCAGCTTCACAGGTTCCGTAAAGGGATTCATCATCATGTCCTTTTAAGGCATAAATTCATTTCTTAATTTTCACGAAGATGCCTCTTTTTTCTTGACCACAGACAAAACCACCCTTCTGAATCTGAGACCGGCCTAACCAGAGTAGAGTCTTCCACGACTTCAATTTCTTCGATGTGCTGCTGCCATCAGCCATGCCCGCGGTCCTCCTGCCGCATCTATCCAGTGAGCCAGCTGATCATCTAAGCGAAGAAAGTGGCTCATGGTTTAGAGACAGGTGGCGGCACCGAACTGGGAGATGAATTATTGAAGGGTCCATTTTGGTTGTCTTCTTCCTCGGGCTCAAGGGCTGGACGGCCCCTCTGCCATTATCAGCCGAGTGGAGGTCTCTGTCATGGTGTCATGTCAAATGTGTATAATTTCAATCAAATAGTATACTGCCAGACAATATGTATTTTTCTGTTTCAGCAAAATCGCTTTGCTAGAATAAAATGATCGTCTATTGACTGAGGCGTCATGGGAATCTCTCCAAGCTTCAATTTTCAATCGAAGAGATAAGATGAGAGTGATCTTACCAGGTAGGATGAAATGGGTGTTTTTTTTTTAAAATATTTTTGAAAAACTACTTTTTATTTTTTATTAAAATTAATTTTTTTAGTATTTTTTATATATTTTCATGGAGGTATAGATATTAAAAATAATTTTTTAAAAATAAAATTTTTTAATACGAAGTTAACAAAAATAGAGAGAAATTTGTCAGGTCACAGTGGAAAAAAGGTACATCTCTTTGATTTGATTGCATGCTCGGATGACTTGAGAGTTTAGTTGATGGTGTTTATTAAAGAATATAGTGAAAAATATATATTTTTGAAAATTATCTTTGATATAAAACCATGAAAATAATTAAAAAATACAAAAACAATTGATTTAATATAAATAATAATATTTATTATTAGAAATATTTTTAAAACACCATATCAAACAATCATTAATATAAACAAAAACCCTAACTGCCCGCTGCATTGATAACGTGACCCTCTGATAAGATCAGAATAAACCATCTTTTGACAATGAGAATAGATTGATATTTTGAAGGCTGGAGGAAAAGACACGACAAATTATGCACTTGGCGTTTCTATTTTTTATTGTTTATTTTTTTGTATACGATAACAGTTAATCAGTTTTCATGTGATAACACATCGATCTTGTTAATGGAACGAACATGGCAGGGGCTTAATGGAGATGACTCTTAAAGATCAGGGACTTTTTAAGGCTGATGGATTACAGCCCATACGGGCTGTAATAGAGAAGCTCGGAATTTTGTGTGGGCTGTAGCATCGACTTCACAGTGCACATGGTTTGTTGTCTACAATCGCAATTGCCAGACCACACGAGTGGTCGAGATCTTGATATGAACGTTTTTCTGCGGATTCAAACTCTGGATCTTCCGATGTCTCTTTTCTATCAGGTCCATGCAGATCCACCACCCAAACAACTCCAAATTTGTCAGCAAAACAAACTAATTTATGGCCACTGCACTCACTCTCTTCTCAGAGCACCTGTTCCAAACACAGGATCAAGAACCAGCAGACCAAATCTTGACAAGTTTATCATCACCAACTGATGCAAACAGCTTCCCATTTGCCCCATAGCGGATGGCTCTGATTGAATCCTTATGAAATGCCGCACCAGTTTCATCCACCAATGTAACCCCACAACCCCTCTTTTCCAGGAAATACATCAGATGAGTTAAATTCCAATATTCAAAATATCTCATTTTGCAAATGTGAGCTCTGTGATTGGGTCAAATCATGTAGAATTGTCGTGATGATAGCACGGGGGCACCACTGCGCTTACGCCCAGGAAATTTAAGAGAGAAAACTAGTCAAATGAGCACAACTTTTCATCTACAGGAATATTATGGAGTGGAAAGAATAGCAAGAAACCAGCAGATACAGTTTGTGCAGATCAAAAAGAACAAATGGTTCGTTAATTGTCATGCATGCTGCTACTTAACAAATTTCATGTACCACTGCTGCTGTTAAAACTGTTTCAATACATTCAGCTTTGCCTTGCAAGCGGAAGTTTCCCTCAAAAACTCCCAAGTTAACAGAGAACAGAGGCAAAGATTTTGGCTCACGAATAAAACAGGTAGCCATTGAAAGATTACATTCCTCGTCTCCAATAGGAGGGAACCACTGCCTTAACAAGGGAACACTTTTCACATCAAAGAAGCAACAAGAACAAACAGGGTTAGATTCTCAGCTGTGCACACCCGAGGATTGTTCCCCGGCACCGTGTCATTGGAGTTGCCTGGCGCCATGTTGGTCTTTCACCCCCAACTGTCAAGATATCAACATCAGACACTGGCTTGATATCCCAATTCCATCTATCAGGGCCAATCACCCCTCCAATCACATACATCTCATCTCCTAACCCTGTCATTGCAAATCCAATCCTTTTCCGGAACTCATATGCTGAAACTACCACTTTCCTGGTTTTCCCTTCCTGCCTGACAATTAGTCCATGGCTCATCACATAGAGAGCATCATGAACAACTGCCATTGGACCTTGGAGCCAACCATAATCCTCAACGGTCCACCCGGACCCTACACTGTCCAAAACTTGTACTGTCGACAAACCCCTATGCAAGACATGCAACTTCCCCTTGATAACTACTCCAGAGCAGGCAGAATTGTGAGTTCGATGGAGATCAGGTATCGGGATCCAAATATCCTTCTCTGGATCATACATTTCTGCTTGAGAAATTGATTTTTGGCAACTGGTGAAACCACCAGCAACAACAATTTTTCCATTCAAAGCACAGCATGCAAACATTGCTCGGGGCACAAGCATAGATGCACGTGCTGCCCATTCTCGTAATACAGGATCATATGACCAGACTTCATCTGTCGCAAAGCTTCCATCTTGATCACCAGTTAATGGGTCAACAGCATCGCTACCACCACCAAGCACAAATAGCTTTCCTGCACTACAGACAACACCGAAGTGCGCAAGGTGCCTGATCTTAGAAGGGAGAACGGGAAGGGTAATCCAAAGTTCCCGGAGAGGGTCATAAAGCTGCCACATATTCTCAGGATCGAAGGCACACACGCATAGTAGATCCTCAGCTGAACCAACCTCCTGCCGGGCTTTAAGCAGCTCAGTGCTGCGCACAGCAGCTCGCCATGAACGAGAAACAAGCTCTAACCTGGGATGGAGATAGAAGGGAACCCGTGCAATGCACCTGATGGAAACAGCATCTGGAAGACCTTCAATCAGTTCAGACATACTAACCACTGTTGCATCAATTTCATATAATTTCTTCACCGCTGATTTTTTGCTGTACTGATGACGGCAATGCAATAGCTATCTGACCAAAAAAAAAGGCACGAGCATGATTATACGAATCAATTCATAGTTCTGGAATTTCAAAATCAATGTACTAATACAGGTGCATTGATGAAAATAACATTATTACAGTTGTCTTTTCATTGTGCACTCTAAAGCACTTGGAAGAGAAAACTCATCCTTTAAATAGCCACCACCACCATCAAACAGAATTTTACTGGAAAAAGAAAGGAAAAGAAATCCAGATCATAAAGATCAAACAGGACTGTTCAATCACTTGTTTTGGCATGGAAAAATTTCAATCAGTATCTACTGCACCTGAAGTTAAAATCTCGAAGCAATTAGTTGTTTCCAGGTGGTTGTAACGTATTCAAAAGCTGAAGAGTATGCTTTTTTCATACATATAGAGGTATTATCATGAAAAGTAAGTAATATGAGGGGGAACCTAGCCTTCTCTTTTCTACTGTCAATGTTCAGATTTTATTAAATTTAAAAAAGCACAGCAAACACAGTGCCAAATCAAAGTATCAACTCTACTCGCAAAAATCCTCAGCAAAATGCTTTTTATAATAGAAATGGCCAGACCAAAAAGAAACAAGCCAATTCAAACTAGACTAAAAGGTATCGGATTTCTCCTGATCAGAGCATAGACTTGCTGGGCATGAGTCATGATTACACTATAAGGGTGTGTGCATGTGTGGTATGAGCCATAATATTTTTTACAAGGAAACCCAAAGAAATTGATAATCCCACATAAGAAAAATTGTCTAAGAAACAAGTTACTAGGCAGGGCATTTGGTACTCTAATTATGACACTGAGATGGACCCGATCCTACATATAAACACTGTCTGGAAAAAAAAAAAAACTACACAATTGCCTGCAATAAGTAACTAAAGGTATTATAGTCTATAACAGCTTTATTCAAGTCAATTAACATCCAACAAGCATTAGACAAAGAAAGAAAGAAATAAAAGAATGCCCTAGGCAAGAAGCTAAATCATCATACGCAATTTCATTCCATGGATCACCAAGATCATACCACATTCACAATAAGTTGTTAGTTCTTGTTATACCTCACACACATTTATGGATATTCAACACAAGAACCAATGCAACTCGCGTTCTCACCTATAGTTTCTGAAAAGAAAAAAAAATCAACATCAAAGCCAAGAACACTTGGTATCAAATTCATGCCGAGGTATACTAAAATTCATCGACCAACTAAATGCAAGCCAAAGAAAATAAAAAAAAAAACAAAGGAGCTAAACTCAGCCTCAGAAACAAATAATATAACCCCAAAATAACCAGACAAAACGTTCTTTACTTCAAACGCCAAACCCACTTCCAATTCACCACAAAGAGTAATGGGTATTCATTAATTTCCATATCAAACAACAATTTCAGCAAATCACAGTCAAATTTTGTCGCAAGAAAATGAGATAACTTCTTTACTTCTGCTTGCACAATAGAAAGACAGCACGCTTTACCTGACTGAAACCCAATGGGATTCGGGGCTTTGTTGCTTAGATTTCTACAGACACAGATAAATCAAAAGTAGCGTACGTTTGCCTGCAAGAGAGACTTTCACAGCTAGAATTGAAAGAAAGAAAAACAAAACATATAGTGTTTGATGGGCGTTTTTATGATTTTCTTCAGCATTTTATTTATATTTATATTTTCAAGTTTCAAGTCTTTTTTAATTTATGCTTACCCTAAAGTCTAAACCATAACATAAGCCATTTAGGATATTCCTTGGTCCATTTTTTTTCCCTTCACCGCAATGCCATTTCTATTAAATAAAATTAATTGTCTGACACGTTCATGGCACGTGGTTGAAATTCACCAAGAAAATGTATTTGTTTTTATTTTGTTGATCTTTGGCTTAACAAGCCTAATTATGATTAGTGTTCCCACCTTGGCCCCTCTCTTAACTTGCATGTCAAGGCTTTGAAAAATTGCTGGCAGCAACTCATAGTCCCAGGCCTGGCCATGGTCATCAAATTTCTGGCATTAGTCTATCGTGCGACTTTAGGCTATCAATTAATTAATACTTATTGAATAATGAATCTTAGGTGATTGCTATTTCTTTCCTTTTCCTTTTCTTTTTCGTTTTTGTGATGGAAAAGCAATTAAATTAAATTATTTTCTAAATCTGACCAGGGCTATAGCCATAGGAGAAAACCAACAGGGTTGGTTCGGATCTTGGATTTAATGGCATTTTTATAATGTAAAAAATGGTTAAATTTAATGGTCCAGCAAAACTGACCCAAGAGACGATTACTGGGCGATATCAATAAATAAATACAATGATTTGTTTTATTTTTCATTTTTTATATATAATATTAAAAATAATAAATACACTATTTTAATACATTTATAAATAAAAAAAATACTTTAAAGAGGTTACTTGCTAGAATGACAAATGTGGTCTGACATGCCAAATTGTCCAAAAAAAAAAGAAAAAGAAAAGAAGAAAATTACGTCGGCATCTTGTTTGTTTCAGTGTAGCTTTACCGATAAAAACGGAGTTGCCGAGGACCTACGAGTCATTGGAGTTCTCTGAGAGGAATAATAAATGGCAGTGCCGACTGCTCAAATGCACGCGATTCTAGATGTTTAGGCGCCGGTTTATTCAATTGTAAAGCCATTTGTTACGGTTCTAGGAAACTTATAGATTAACGGGTGTTTAAGTTATCGTTTTGAAAGTACTTTTTTAACACTAATTTTATTTTTTATTTGAAATTAATTTTTTATATTTTTATATTATTTTGATAAGATGATATCAAAAATATATTTTTTTAAAATAAAAAATATTACTTTAATATATTTATAAATAAAAAATACTTTGAATAAAAATATCAACAACAGCTCCAAAAAAATCTCTTAGTGGTTATCCAAATTGAAATAAAGAATGCTTTACAAGAAAACAATAAAGAAACATCTAAACAAAATAGTGATTGATATTATGCTAGTTGTTTTTTAAAATATTTTTTTATTATTAGCATATTAAAATAATAAAAAAACATACAAAAATAATAATTTAATAAAAAGATATTTTCAATTTTGCTTTATAAAATTGTTCAACCAGAACAACAAACACTACCTAAAAGAAAAGGAAGGTGTTGATGGCATTGTAGTTTTAGTGCGAGTTTTTTTTTTGGATTAAAATTATTTTTCATTTCATATTTAAAATGTGTTTAATATGAAAAAATATTAAATTGATATTTATTTTAATGATATTAATAATTTTAATATACTAATTTTAAAAATAAAAAAAATATAAACATTTTAATATATTTTAAAATAAAAATACTTTAAAAAAATATACATGACAACATCAAACACGTGTTTCATATCGGGCAAGATTCAATTTGTTAAATTATGTGATTGATTTCTAGGTTGAGTCTATTATTCTTTTATATATATAATATAATTACAATTTACCAATTTAATATTAAAATAAACTATATTAAAATTCGACCTGAGTACCCCACTGGGCATATTTAAAATTATGATTGGCACACCTATTAGTCTAATGACACGGCATAATATATATCTCTTATGGCATAAATGACCAAAACGACTTGCCATCTTCTTTAGACGACCTGTCTAAGAATTCTGAAGTGAGCAATTCAACGAACACACCTCTGGCCAAATTATTGTCGTCGATTTAGTGCTCTCACCGCAACAAATTGACTGAAACATGATCAATCCTGTAATTGGGAATTTGCCGGTGATCGGAAATTGCAACATGTGTGGTTTTTCATAATGGTAATCGGAAATTGAAGAACAAAGCTTTCCTTTCCTTCCGTTTTCTTTTGTACACGAAATGGAGGGTCTTTGCCAGATGAATGAAGAAAGAGTTATGCACTTCTCTATCTACTTCACACAGCGTATTGTCCTTCTCCGTCTCGATAAAAAGAACACATGGCCAGAAGAAGATGATTGACATTTCAGTAATTTAAACATCAACAATTCTATCATGTTGTGTCAATTGACCATGGTTATAAGATTTAAGAGGTTGATTTTTAAAATTATTTTTCTGTTTATATTAAATACCAATGAAAATTTTGTATCACACGACCCAAGTTTTTGTTTTGATATCAACAAATACACTCAATTTAACTACTTGAGCGTTGCTTTGAAGTGGATGTGACACTGACTTCAATAAAACAGATTTTGCCTCCAATTAATCTCCAGAGCAGTATGAAAAAACAAGAATCGTTTATGTATTGGTCCTAGGAGGAGGGAGTATGCATGTCAACTCTTACAATGCATCCCCAAAAGAAGTATGCCATGTCTTACACACGCACGACTCACTCATACCAAGAGAAAATGAATATTCGGACTCCCATGCTACAGTAACAGTACTGATAGTAGCAGAAGATTAAACAGAAATGGAAGTGGATGGAGCTTCCACGGTCGAAGCATATGACTCAGTGAAGAGTAGGAGGAAGAAGAGTTGGGACATCGTCAACTTTGTCGAGTTTGCATCTGATGTTCCATTATCTGTTGATGGTACTGTCTTAGAGGCACCAAAAGTAAAATTATATTGTGCGTAAATTCAAGTCGCAAATTGGAGATTTGGTAACATAGTTGGAAAGTTTGATTGAATCTTGTACCTGCAGGAGAGAATTTGGTGCTCCTGATGGAGAATCTGTGGGCGAAGAGGCTGTTCGAACAGATGATAAAATGAATCAGCTATTTGCATTGCAAGGAAATGATATTAGATCTTGGATTGCTTGCAATTGCTTACCATTACAGCGGCCAATAGAGGGAGTTTGAACATTGCAAGCCCCAGGGAGGGCCAGAGCCCGAGTCTGAACAATATTGACTCCCATTAACGACTGGCCAGAGCCTGAGTGAGGAGGCAGCACCATTAACGACTTCACATAGACATTAGCAAGCTGTGTACAACATGATGAAGACGGGGTCGATGAGTTTCCTGTTATGTAGTTCAAACACGGGGACATGCTTATGATCAAACTGGTGCAAGATGATAAGGGCTATAGCAAGCATAACCTCCACCGCTCTAACTTCCATGGGGTCAATTCTAAGAAAATTCTTGGCAACGATGATTTAGAAATGTAGAGAGAAGATAGTTTTCTTTGGCTTTTTGGGGATGAAGAGGCTGTAGTTAATTTATAAAGGGGAAGATTGCGAGCAAAAGGTCGGCAGCTGCCTAATATGGTATGCCAACTTTCCCCACTATATAACAGAATCTTAGGTAAACAACTCTCCTTTGGTACATCTAAATTTTCCCTTTATTTTATTTAAGTTAAACTAGTGTGTCTCTCTGGTTCGTTCAGCTTGCTTTTCATTGCAGAATCTACACCACATAAATCAAATGCTGATGTCGGTCTAAAACTAAGCTGAATGCCCTCTTTATTGCACGCCTACATCCTTTTCCGTGCAAGGTATGAAAGAACAATAAAAAGGGATATCTTGTATTGTGTAATTTAATGATTTAGTGTCCACTATATATGCCATCCATGGTCAATATATAAATGCTAAAGTCTGCAACGGGTTGCATCAAACAAGCCAAAGTAAGCCAGCTAACTCCTTACTAACTTGTCATTAATTAGTCAAATTCGCTACTAATTGACTTTAAAAGTGAAGAGAAAGAGAAGGGTAGGCAGATCAAAGCAAGTAATAGGCAAGTTGACGGCTGAGCCTAGAAATTCCAGGGTGTTGAATTAGTCGAATCTTCTGCTTAGACAGCCTGTTGTCAAACTTCGTTCATGGATAGGTCTATAGGTTTTTAAAGCCATTAATTACTAATTGATCAGTTTCAATGGATGGCTAATGGATAAATGGTGAAGGGATGGCTTTGGATAGCTTTTAATTTTCTATATTATGAACTCAATGTTTATATTTTAGATAATCCTCCTATTAGTGCCAAAGTTTTCTACAAAAATTAACCAGGATAAATTTTCTGCAACTTGTATGGGAACTTGGATTTCAGATAGGCTTTTAATCAATAACTTGAGTATACCAATTTGTTAATTTGCAGTTTCTGTAATTAGTTTCATCCTAAGCCATAAATATTTAGTTATATCTCAACATTTGTATAGCTTCTCAATTCCAGATAACTAGTCACTGTATTTTGAAAGCTGTTAAAAATTTCATGTTTCACTTCTTCAGTGCTTTCAGATGTAAGGACAGAGGTAGCATGTCATTCTCCCAAGTTTCGACAATCAAACAATAGATGAACCATAAAACAGCAACAATGCAAACTCCACATGGTTACAAGTGAAAATATAGTAGCAAACTAGGAGAACAAGCTCTGGCAGTTCTTGGTAGAAAGCTTAGAACCTAACGATTCCCGAGGCACCTAAGGCACTGATGAATACGAAGATGGTAAGATGAAATTGCATTCTCATAGAGCTAGCATCTGATGTGCCTGTTGATGCTGGGACTGTCTTAGATCCACTTCCTGCATTCATCAATGAAATAGCATGTCAAGTTAGAGAAACAGGATGTTGTATACAGCAGAGATTGACATTTATTTTTCTACAAAACTTTCACATATTTTTCTATGTGATGATCATAGCTGGCCTGCCTATTTTTAATTAGGAAGATATAGAACCGCTTGAATTTGTCTAATGCCTGAAATGCTATTGACCTGCTGGAATTCTTGGAGTTGCTACTGTTGTGGGAGCTTCAGGTGTTGCTACTGTAGAATCTGCTGGAGGACTCAGTAATGGAGAGCTTGCTGGTGAAGTTGCCGGAACATTAGCAGCTGATTAAACACAACAAAATATTAATAACATGTACCAATCTTCTTGTTATAAAATGAGATGTAATTAAGCACAAGCACAAGTCGACAGCCTACCATTGCACCGGCTAGCTGGTGGTGTTTGCACATTACAAGCTCCAGGGAGTGCTAGAGCCAGGGTTTGGTTAATAGCAATACCAAATGAGGATCCACCCCCATTGACCAATGTACAAAGACACTGTGGCTGTGATTGAACAACAGTAGTTAGCTGTGAGCAGCAGGAAGAAGATGGAGTCGAGGAATTTCCTGTAACATAGTTGAGGCATGGTGCCAAGCCTATGAGGGCGGTGGTGCAGCCTGATTGAGCGGCGACTTCATAACAAAGCATCGTTGTAAGGATTAGCACTAGACTTAATTGAACCCCTTTTGAAGCCATTTGGAGGTGCTGAATTCTGTGGCAATCAAGGAAGCTAGAAATGTGAGGAGAGTAGGATCTTTGTATGTCTAGCTGGGGGCAGTTTACACACAGGAGCTCAGTTCTGCGGTTTGAAGAGACCGAGTTCAGGAGTGGATTTATAGTCTGAGGCTAGTGTGGAACAGAAATGCTAGTTATATATGGATGGCCAACTTCTACTAAATTGGGTTGCATTTGGTAGAAATTTTGTAAGAAGCTCAACCGTTCTTGCTACTTGAAAGTTCAGTTTCTTGCTATAGAAATTTCTGTGGAAACCTTCTGAATTATCTTATTTATTTGTTTTAACAACCACACTTTGTTATCAGACACCAATGACGATGCGTTGATGTGTCAGTGGAGTTAAGTGTATGATGGTTGGCTGGCCAACTATTTTTTAACTTGTGATTGTTACTTGCCGTTGTCTAATTAGATTCGAGATCAGCAATTTTTCATATTTCTGGATAATTTCGGGAGCCGTGGAGCTTTTAAACCACCATCTTTGAATATGAGACCCGGGCTACTTTGTCCAAAAGATCAAGGACACAATATGAGCTGCGCATCCGATCAGATGGGAACTGAAGAAGAAGGTCACACTTGCTCCAATATTGTTTACATTCAGCTGAATCCCACAAGAAATTCAGAACAAAATCCACTAAGCAATGCAAACTGATAGGAGGGTGCTGATCCAGAATTATATAAATTGAAGACAATCAAATGCTGAAACCATTGTCCAAGAAATTGGGTTCAATTACTGTGAGCTTATTATGTATTTTCTCTTGAAAAAAACATCCTTAACTCATTTTGAAAAACTAACCAAACTTGAAAAGGTTGTGAGTGAATCTCATGCATTTGACATGTGGGTATGAGCTATGAATTGATGTCTCTTCAATTTCTTCCTCGGGTATGATACAAAAGGTGATGAACAAAACGTGGTTGGTTCAGAACTTGAAGGAAAGATATTTGTCCATGTTCGCTGGGAACAGAGGTCCTGTAACATAAGATTTCGTCATTTTTTAATGCAGATGCCACACTTTCTCCAGCTTTAGGGCAAGATTTTGTGATTTAACTCGAGATGAGAGACAGTATGATCAAGTTTTCTCCCTTGGGTTATAATTTGGTCTGGCAAATTCTACATGTTACAAATGGAAATCCTCTGAGATAAACAAGCTTTCAAGTTGAAAACGAGGCGGCTGATATTATGAGGTATCGAGTGATTGCAGTGACTGGAAAGTGACAAAATAAGTGATATTTATTTTTTAAATTGTAGATATAAAATATAATATATTAATTAGGTTACAATAATATATAAAGAATCGGAAAAGATACCATATTTAAGTGTTTAAATTAAAAGGAGGGGTGTTTAAATTAAAAGGAGGGGCATTGCGGTTATAAAAAAAAAAAATGAGCCCTTTTATTCCAGCCAAGACAGCTGGTCATAGAGGAAAAGGAGAGGAAGAGGAGAAGCTTTAGAGAGAGAGGAAAAGACAAAGAAAAGCTTGAAAATGGATTAGGATTAGCTAGGATTCTTCAAGAAACAGAGAGAAAAGAGAGATCAAAAGAATTTAGAAATCAAAGTGGGGTTTTAGTGAGAGAAATTGAGAGTTTAAGTTGTTTTTATGTAACAATTTCATAGTTAATTATCTTTTTGGCATGGCACTTAAACATTTCTAATTTGTGATGAAGTTAGGATTTATACCAATGCTGGCCTTGAGCAAATGAATAGGGTTTTATTGGGCCGAGGAAGGAGAAAATAGCTAAAGTGGCCGGCCATGGAGGAGAAGAGTTTTAGGAAATATTAGAGTGGTTTTTATGGAAGATGATAGCAGAATAAGTAATGGAAGGTGTAGAAGATTGAGTTTTATAAGTAATGATGCTTATATTGGACTTGCTTTTGACACCTGCAGAAATTTCAAGCTCTGTCACTCTGTATTTGGAAAGTTTATAGCAACATCAGGTGTTCCAATCACTAGGGAGTTATTTTATTTACGTTTTGTCCTGCTGATGCTCATTTTTGCTCACTCTGATCATATTTCCACACAATTCTTATGACTTCCTATAATTTGTCAATGCAACTCTGAAAAAATCATTATTTCACAGCAATCTGCTGGCGGAAGAAGATTCACATGCTTCATCCTCTGGAACTAGAATGGAAGCATATCAAAATTGGCAATCTAAAATTTAAACTGCACCGAACTATTTATAGGTTTCTGTGATGTGAACTTTCTCATGATAGCTGAGGGGGGTTTCCTGGGATTGATCATTCCTTATCAGAGGTTCCCATCTTCAAGAGCTAAGAAAATTGGACTTTGAAGAATTGACAATGGTTTTTAGAAGAAACCAAACAAATAATACAGTCACACTGTACAGGTGATAACAAGAATCATCCTTGACAGAATAGTATAAAATAAAATAGGATCTGGCAATCATAATCAATGATGCAAAAGGGCACAAATCACTCTGGAAAATTTCGTAGTATAATTTCACAAACCACTTCTGGGACTCAGAATTTGGTCACAGTTGAGCCACACCATGCCGCAAAGATAACGAAGAGCATAAAATGAGGTGCTTTGACAATACTTCCATCAGATGATCCAGTAGATGACGGGACTGTTTTAGAGCCAGTTCTAGTTCCTGCATTTATCAATTAAGAGCTGACCTCAGAATTCGTTCCTATTAACATTTATAAATAGAAATTGGTTATACTGGTGCTTTCATGCATTTACTTATTTAATTTTTGTCAGCCGCATGAATTTTGGATCATGTCAAAACTACATTCTGTCCTATCCATATGATCAAAGATCAAATTTCAATCCTTTATTAATCCCTAGTAATCAAGTAATCATCCAGCTAAGCTTGCAAGGATTGCACGATTGACATTTCCTGAACATACCTGAAGCTGAAGGAATGCTTGATTCTGATGGAGTAAGAGCTGGTTCGGGTGTCTGATAAGATGAATCCGCAGGTGAACTGGCTGGTGAGCTTACTGGCGGAGTTGCAGAAGCTGTGGGTGCAGTGGCAGCTGTTTTACCACGGTAAAGTCAGGTCAGTATGAATCTAGCACTACCTTGCTTATAACACTGACAACCAAGAGTTAAGAATTTGGATTACCTTGGCACTGGCTCATCGGTGGAGTTTGCACTTTACAAGAGCCGGGGAGATTCAGAGCAAGAGTCTGGTTTACGTTGATACCCAAAGAGGCACCACTATTATTGAGTAGTAAGCAAAGGCATTGTGGTGATGTCTGGACAACATTGCCTAGCTGCGAGCAACAGGAAGATGATGGACTCGTTGAATTTCCTGTAACGTAGTTCAGGCACGGGGCCAGGGTCATGAGAGTACTGGTGCAGCTTGATTGAGCCATGGCTCCACCACATGTTATGGCTACAAGGAGCAGGACTAGACCAACACGATCCCCACTTGAAGCCATTGACTGCAGTTGCAAGTTTTTGGATGCCTGAGATGATCTGGTGGTATTAGTCAAATGTTTGGTTGGGATTTTGAGTGAGAGGGAAAAGAAAGGAAATGGATTTATACAGGAAAGCTTGTGGGATAGAGACAAGCTTATTGGTGTATTTGGGTGACCAACTTCAACTAAATCAAAGGGCTGCTATGTAACTAAACATCTCTAGACATAAAGATGGCAAGTTCTCATTTGTCCTCGGCATATATTTTAATGTTCTTCTCAGCTGCACCATGTTTACTCATTACAAGACCTAGAGTACTCACAAAAAGGAAGGTTCTAATTTTCTTATTTTTCGTAAAAAAAACAAAACAATCTCAATGTTATGGTCGCCGATGAATAGTTTGGATGAAACTTCTACTGAAACATGCATCTTGTTAGGCACTGCAAGTAAGACCACAACGTTGAGGTTGCCTTCTAAACTGAGTTAAAAGCAGAGACAAATGATAAATCTACCAATGGCTGGCAGTGGTATGATTCATATACAAATAACGAATATAAAACTGACTGGCATGCCTAACATACCTAACTCGAACTCTTGTCTTTGAGGTCTAAAGACTCGAGGAGGAAGTAAATAAAAAGTTTCCTTCAACCATGGAAAATTTGCTATAGTTGTTGAACTCCAGAATCCATTTCAAAACTACCGGTTATTTCCCTCCAATTCTTTTGCCCCCACCAATCTATAAATGATTTGCTATAAATGATTTTCTCATCTCAACTCAAATAACTCAGTTCTTCCCTGTACTCTTCTAATCAACTACATTTGCAGCCCATTCAAAACTACTAATGGAAGGGCTCAAGGTGATCAAATTGATGGCGGCATTATCGACTCTGATAGTAATTTCAGTGAATGGGCAGATTAGTACACCGTGCACCATGTCAATGATATCAAGCTTCACCCCCTGTATTAATTTTATAACTGGAAGCACTAATGGCTCACCACCAACTGCTAGTTGTTGCGGTTCATTCAGGTCACTGATGAGCACTGGCATGGACTGTGCCTGTCTACTACTAACAGCCAATGTTCCGGTTCAGCTACCGATTATCCGTACTCTGGCCATCTCTCTCCCCCGCGCTTGTAGCGTGCCGGTACAGTGTAAAGGTAGGGCTTAAACTCTACCTACTAAGAATCTTTTCGGTTCTGTCAATGTGTGTTAAATTTTCTGATGATAATTATATTGCATTTTGCAGCATCTGGGACCCCTCTGCCAGCACCAGGTAATTGAAAATTTATGGATCCTTTACAATTCTTAATAACGCTGGGGGGGAAAACGGAAACTAGAACATAAACTATATATGTTATTTGTGAACCTGGTACAAATACTCTCACCTTGGCTAAACTATTTTGTTTCACTGGAATATTGGCAGGTCCCGTCTTGCTAGGGCCAACTCTTCCACCTCCAGCTGCTCCTGCTGCTGCACCTTCAAGCCAACGAGGTAACCCCTGCTCTTGGACTTTGAAAAAAAAATGTATCTAATGGTGAAGCCTCAAACTTGAATGTTTCTGTACCAGTAAGATGATACCTGTGCTGAGAGTTATATACTTACCAAGTTGCTTTTGGCAGTTTCCAAAGCAGTAGCGCTTGCTCCAGCACCGGAATCTGAAATTACTCTACCATCAACACTTGCTCCACCACCGGAATCTGAAATGACTCTACCATTAACACCAGCATACCCACCAGAGGAAGTAGAAGCCCCAGAAGCAACTGAAGGGATCCGACCAGTGCTGTTCCCCTCAACATCCATGTCATCCCATGTTTCGCCACCATCTTTCTTGCTGATATTTCTAGCAATCATGGTGGCTGTCAAGAAATTCTATTAAGCTACACCTCTTCATCTTCATCCCCATTGCTATTTGTTTTGTTTTTCGTTGGAGTGAGAGCTCGACGAGCACAGCTCAATTTCATGTTGTCAGAAGAGAAAATAACAGAGAATATTTTGAGAGTATGATGACACAGTATTGTTCGATAAATTTAAGTGCAAGCCATTTGCCTGATACTCACCATCAAAACAAACAAAGCATACTACAAACCTTTTCAGAATCAACGAATGTTTGCACTGCATTGAAGTCAAGAAAAACTACAATCACGTAAATTGATGTGGCTGCCTAATTAATCATGCTAATATAGATCATCATTCCAGAAGGTCATAACACCAAAACATACTCAAGAAATAAAAAAAACTGACAATCTAGGAGGAAAACCAGAATTAGAAGATGCCTATAATGAATTCAAATATTTAGGATGCTAGTATTTTGCCTGAGAGTGAAGAACAAGCGATGGAGCTGGGTGCAGCAACGACTTGTGTCCGTTTAAGAGGCTCAGTCTAGCCTTTAAAGTCTTCTATTTAGAAATGGAATGGCCCTGGAATAACCTTTCAAGATCTTACTGTTAGTGGAAAGCCCAGCTCTGTAGATCACTCCCTCATCATCTTCACGTTTTTTTTTTTAATTGACAAACATTTAAAAGAGAAAAGAGAGTGATGCTAAGGTTGGTGGTGATTTAAAAGAGAGTTTGACCGAGTTGCTCTATGCACCCCTACCATTCGATTTTTTCAGCAAATCTGAGAGCGATGCAATGGGAATATTAACCACGAGTTTCGCCACATTAACATTTATATATTCAAATGTGTTTGTTTTAATATTGTGCAGTCAATTTTAAGTGCTGTTAATTTTTAAAAGTATTTTTGAAAAAAAAAAAAAAAATATTTTTATTTTTTATTTTAAAATTCTAAAAATATAATATTTTTAAATAATTTTGATGTACTGAAATAAAAAATGATTTTAAAAAGATAAAAAAATATTATCTTTTAAAATTATTTTTATTTTTTATTTTAAAATTCTTAAAATATAATATTTTTAAATAATTTTGATGTACTGAAATAAAAAATGATTTTAAAAAGATAAAAAAAATATTATCTTTTAAAATTATTTCTATTTTTTATTTTAAAATTCTAAAAATATAATATTTTTAAATAATTTTGATGTACTGAAATCAAAAATTATTTTAAAAAGATAAAAAAATATTATTCTAATATATTTCTTAACAAAAAATATTTTTAAAAACAACCTCAATCATATTCTCAAGCAATCACCGCATAAAAAACAAAAAAAAAATCACAATTTTTTTTTTTGGTGTATTCGTAATAGCCTTGGATGAAAAGAAAAGGCATTAAATCCAAAACTAATAAGGAAAAATTATAAAAATGGTCAAAACCAAGAGCTCGGAATAAGATTTAAAAACTTTAAATATTCAATGATCTGAGTAGCGATTCCATACTACTTAATAAAAAACAGCCTTCAAAAACTCGTAGAAAAAAAAGAGTTATTATTTTTCAGAGTCTTACTTTGTTTTTTCAAGCTGATTTTTTTTTTTTTTTTTACTTCTATAGGGTTAGTCATCTATTCATGACCAAAGTCACTGCTTTAGTTTTTTTTAATATATACTAATTTCATAATTCAACATTTATTGTATTGAAAAATGATCTTCAAGTTTCTTTCCTTTTATTTTCATATGGCTTTTTCTTGCTTTTATTTTTTTGAGGTTATCTCAATTTTATAGTCATTATCATGAAGCTTGTGAGTTAAGCTTAATTTAATTGAGTTTTTTTTCTTTTTTTTTAATTAATTATCACCCTTCAACGTTAAAGTTTCTATACTCGGATGGGCTCATATTGGTATTTCTTATTTATTTTTTGTTGGGTCTGAATTTCATTATCGATTTTTTTCTGCAGAAAAATAAAGCATACGGGCTATGTTTTAATGACCCATATGGACCATCACCAGGGGTAGCGGGCTATATGTAAGGTGATTTTGAAATTGTTCAGGCCCATTGGGCAGAAATTTTCTTTGCCTTAACGGCCCATAACCTGTATTTCCTCTCACTGTTGGGTACGTATTCGAATTCCAATTTGGAGCAACTTCATCCCAGTGTAAAATGCATGCGAATCGAGTTTAGATTCATAGGTGCGTTTATTCGTCTCTCTTTCACTCATCTACGCAAAATACTTGCAATTAGAAAGTCTGTTCGTGTTTTTTTTTTTTTTTCTATCTTCGTGATCGCAGTTTTGGTTTTTGCTGTTTTCTCCCAAGTGCGTGGTAAGAATTGTCGGTTCCGTTCATGTTGAAGAGGGCAAGCCCAAAACAATGTTAATCCGATATTTTCGGGTTCATCCCACGTTAATCTTTCGGCTGTATCGGAAAACCGTGATTACCACAAAGTTCCTATGCTTCTTGTCAACTCCGTTCATAAACTCTTATCTTGTTCAGCCTTCATGTGGTCTTTAATGGAGCCCTAACCCACCTTTCACTGTCCTTATCAGTTGCCATGAAATTCTGGGTAGATATCCACATCCTGAATATCTCGGAGAGGCCCTACAGCAACTACTAGAAGAGCTCAAGAGCACTAATGCTACGCGTGTACGGTTGCCGATGTAGACTTCACTAAAATGATGAGCCATTCATGACAAAGTTGCGTTTGAAATTGGAAAAACTCCCCCAAAGTAGCCGCTGGGAAAATTAATCAAACGATGGATGACATCTTTCGAATCTGGGGCACCTTTTTTCTCTGATCACAGGTTTTCAATTGATTTCCGGGTAATTTAGGTACGCTGTCTAAAACCCATCGTAGAAAACGATGGTTGACTTAAAAGAATGCTTAATTTCTTGGTTTCTCTGTTTTCTTCGGACAGGAGTCATTTCAATGCATGATGGAGAGGAAGAGAAGAGATCTCGTGCACGTACGTACGTGGAGGGGCAGATACCTTAATTTGAACCAGATAGTTCACATCAGTATGCTTAATTCTCTCCTTGCCGACGTCGCCATGATATCATCGTTGACTGATCTCTTACAGCCATGAAGAAAGGCACAGAGACCTCGAGTGTTTGCTTCCGTTTTGTGCAACTTAGGGCATCTGAACCCTACTGACATAACGAGTTTAGCAAGCAACTAAAACGAAGGAGGAGTAAAAAAGAGGTGATGATTACATCACCTGTGCATAGTAAATGCTTAATTTGGTACTGCGCTATGATCACTTAGGTTTTCCACAGCCAGACCTCGCCTACCTCATTATTGTCGAAATCTAAATTATCTTTCTTAAGTCAACCCTTGCCCTAGCTAGCCTCCCTGTCTCTCTGGATACAGTTTCACATCAGCATAATATGCCGGCTCCGACGAAGCCTTTCTTTTTCCACTAAAAGGTCTACGTACCCTCTCTCTCTCGGGCTGTTCTGAGTCCCAATTTCGGTCCGATCCTGTAAGGAAATGATGATGCGCGAGGAGGGGAGAAACAGCTGAAAGGGAAGGCTTTTAATTATTACAGCATCCAGTATTTCTCTGCCTCCCAGCTGGGCTGACGTTCGTTATGTTACTTTCAAGCGTGAGGTCCTTGTCAGATTTACAATCAATGCAGATGATTTTATCATACCACGGTAAAAACAAACACATGGTATGATAGTTTTTGTACTTGCAGTTAAAAAAAACTATTGATTCTAGTTTTTTTAATTAAAGTATTTTAAAAAATAAAACTGTAATATATATTGATTAATTATATATTTTTGAATATATAATTAAAGTAATATACATACGCATCATGAAACAATCATATCCTTATTCCCATGTCTACTCGTATGAACAAGCTACTTTTTTTCATTGATTTTACTCCATCCATTTCTCTTTCTTATCCCAGACTTAAAATTCACAATAATCATTGCACGTCCTCTCTTTTCTATTCTTTTCCTTTATTTAAAAAAAAAACTCCACGGCCACGCCATACATGACTGCATCATGACCAGGAGGTGTGCTTTGGGCTTTCCAAGACTTCAGTCAAATGTTAATTGTTCTGGCAAATAGCAACCTGACACGTCTCCGGCAACGAGATAGCCAGTCTGCCGGGATCTTGCCGGTTATAAAGCCCATGACTTATCAGATCGCAGATCAGAAGCTAAAGTAAAAGCCGTATATATTACAAAAAGGAAAATAATAATAATCTAAGGAGAGTGATGAATTTGGTCAAGGATTTACTGATGATAGGGTGTTTTTCCTCACCAGAAATAATTGCTAAGTTTTGGGCAGGCAGCCTATCCTCCCGATATATCCTGTGATCATCACCGACAAGAGATGACAGGTGCTGATTAATTTACTGTTGAAATAGCCATGCATTTCTGGAGAAAATAAGTGGTAATTTGAGATAGCATGAACTAGATTAATGGATCATTAATTATCCACCAGCACGTAATTAGGTTTTATAATTTTAGGAATTGATGAAGCGCGCATTACAGAAATCATTTGAAGAAACCTAGTTAGTACCAAGGAACTAGGAGACCTGTGATTTCTATAGCTAGCAGAGCACGAGGCTGTGGCAAATTTTGGAAAGAGAACAACCACTGTAATTTCTTTGACACGTGTAATTTATATCCACCGGTCCCACCTGAAGTCTTCTCATTGAACATCATAAACTTTCAAGATATGGTGTAGTGCCCCAGAAGTTCGAAATTGGAGAAGCCAACGGTCAAATGATTTACTTGATGAATTTTGGGAGGGCGACCCATATCTTCCTCGCTTTCTTTCTTTCCTTTTCCATTTGGCTTCTCCAGGTTGATTCCTTCAGAAGACAGAAACCAATGTCTCATGCACCCGGCCACCATCCCCACCTGGATTTCCTGTCTCCCCCTTTTCTTGCTACCTTAACCAAAGCTAAACTCTGCACTTCAAACTATGCACAAAAGTCTAGATCCAGGAGAAAACAATGCATCAAATGATATTTCCAATCCAAGGTTGTTTCAACTTGTTAATCTGGCGTGACAGAATTTCAGGAAAATTTCTACAATGCTCATGTATTTCGATTGAACTTTCTGTTGCTTACGAACTACGAATGCACCGAGTGGAATTTCTTGATGAAAGTCAACATGCGCTTCGTCATCCACAATCTTCTTACCGTAAAAGTAGCATAAAACAGCTTTAATTGAACTCAAAGGTGCTCAGCGTAATTAATTAATTAATGCAGAGGATAGCGACCAGAAAGCTAATTTAATGGTTAATATTTTTTTCTATTGTCACGACACAGGCTCATAATCTCTTTGAATTATAAAAGTTATCCATGTATCTAACACATATCATCTCTTAAGGCGGAAACAATGCATAGATGTTCCCCTGAAAGAAACAATTGGCTGTTTTTAATTTGATAAAGGGCAATGGAAAATACAAATGTGGATCCTAGAACATTGGTTTAATCAGGACAAGAAATAAAAAAAAGCCACTATACCTCTGGATCTTCTGCACAGTACATGATTGATCCTTAAATATATCATCAAATCACCTAAAAATAATCAACAGACATGCTTGTGAAAATGGATTGATTTGTACGTTTGGCAATAGTTTTGTGTTTCTTATCCTGGATGATCAGCTTGAAGTGCGTAAGCTAATTTTAAAATATAATTCCAATATTCCTTTCTTTTAACAAACGAAATCAAGGTTTGACGTATCGTTTTAAGATTTCATTTGAGATTTTACATTTACTAAAGTTAATTTGCCGGACAAGTGGGCTGCACGTATCCTGTTCAGAGGAAAGCAACAGCTAATATATTGTACAAAAAGTAAGGGGGGGGGGGGGGGGGGGGGGGGAGGTGGAATGGGAGGCAAAGCAGTCAAGTCCGGTCGCGCGGTGGCTGGCACGGAGTTACAAGAGAAGAGCTTCCACTGTCATGCTCTTGTTATTGTTTAAACGATCACGTTTTAGCCAAGGATATCTCCGGACGTGTTGGGCCTGAGAATATTCTCCTTAATTTCAGACCAAGGAAAAGCTCTCCTAGTAACTCGATCAAATACGCTTCCGAGACATCAAATTCTGTGTTCTCACCTTTTTCAGGATAGACAACTCCTCCTTCAACCTTGAAACACACACCCTCTCGAATTTTACTTTTAAACCTTACTCCTTCACAGACTTAATCATAGAGAGTGCACGCAACTCATCAAGGATATTTGTTTACTAATAATTAATAAAAAATAAATTTAGGAGTTGGTACAAGTTTTTTTTTAATATTTTTTCTTGAAAATACATCAAAATAATATATATTTTTATTTACTAAAATTTATTTTTTGTACTAGCAATATCAAAAGAATTCAAAGATATATTTTGTAAAAACTTCCGGAAAACACCGCATAAAAGACATGGTGAATGCATGTACTATTAACACTGCATCACTACTACATGTTTGGTTTGTTTGACAAGCATGCCTGCCCTAGGTTGATATTATAATAATAATTCTGAAAATAAGGAAAATTAAAAACCAGAAGAGAAAAAATAAAAGAGAGAGAGAGAGAGAGAGCATGGGAATTTCCGCGTTCCCATGCAGAAAAAGAAAAAGAAAGCCTGGTAAACGTCATGTCTGTCTGGTTCCAGGCTTTATGGGATTCTCTTAAATGAACCTGCAAGCGTCCAAACGTGTCGTTTTAAATCTAGATCAGTTCATCACTCTCTCTGTGGTGCTCCAATCTATTATATTGTCGGGAATTAAGAATAATAATTTTATCTAGTAATATATTAAAATAATATTTTATTTTTTTTAATATCTAATTACAAAAATCTAAAATTATTAAAAAAAAAACTTTTCAACATCAGTTGTTGAAGAAACAATCAGAAATCAACATTTTGAATCCCAAGTTTTCTTCAGGATAGGCAGATCCTATGCGTTTCTTATGCATTAGTTGAATGGGATTGATATTAATTTTTAAAGTGATTTTTTTTAAATGTATTAAAATAATAATTTATTATTATTATTATTATTTTAAATTATTATAAAAACAATATATTAAATATTTTTAAAAATACTTTTTAAATTTCCCAAACACAGCCTCACAAGGATACATCAATCTAATCGCAGCTCAACAAATACTGTGACGCTGTCGCCTAGTAGGATTGCCATTCCATTCATATCTAAGAACTACTTTTCAATTAAAAAATTTATTTTAATCTTTTAAAAAATTATTCTCGAAACTATAAGAAAATAAAAAATACCATTTTATTTTAAAATTATATAAATTTATTAGTTGATTTTTTTATTGTTGTATATTTTATTTTTTATTTTTTTTAATTTTATCCATTATAATTTATTTTTTCAATCAACTTTAGTCCATGTTGTTTATTTTGTTATATGCCTTTACTTTATATTTTTAATTAAAAAAAATTATCTATTAATTTAGTATATATTTTTTCCCTTTTGTTTCTTTTCTTAATTGATATTTTTATCCATCAAACTTTATCCTTATTCTTTTAATTGCTATATATTTTATTTAAAATAATTTTTATTTTATCCCCCTTTCAATTTTTTATTTACTAGATTTGTTCCTTGATATTTTAATAATCTTGAAAAAAATATCAATAAGTTATTTCCCATGATAAAATTAAATACTGAAAATTATTTTTCAACTTATCTTTAATGACACTGCTAGATATTAAAAATTCATGAACGTAAAATCATGAACGTAAGCATACCTCACTTCGTCGTAAATTCCAGCAAAATATAACATAACTACTCCTTTAATATACAGGAAAAAATGGTAAAGTTAATATACCCCGATAAATCAATAAAATAAATAAAAAGATGACCAGTTTCATAAAATAATCTGGATATAAAAAACACCTGATAATCAATCAAATATATATACAAAAAAAAAAAAAAACATTGACTGCTAGATGAGATTATATGAGATTTCGATCATATTTGTATACATAATTTTGTTTTTAGTGAACTTTCAACCGATATGGAATTACTAACAATAAACTAGAAAGGATAATGTTTTGACGGTGCATCGAATTATAAAAAAAATATTTATTTCAATAATATATTTTTTTATCTAGTTTTTTGCACCTATATTCTTTTTTTCTAATTTTATACTTTAATATTTGGTTTATTGAAGATTGAACTTTATAATTTATCAAGGACTATTTTATGTAGTTATTATGGTCTTATGATTTTGATTGCAGGTGTGACCGATTAAGCCAGTTGACTTGTATTTTTTTGTTTTTTTAATTGATTCATTTTAATTTTATTATTTAACATTGAGTTGATTATGAATTAAATTTTATGTCTTGTTTTTGTTTGATTTCTATGAGATTATTATAGTCTTACGACTTGAGTTACATGTTTTGCGGGTTAACCCAGATAGACTCAAGATATTTTATTATTATGTTTTTAGATTGTTTTTTTTTTCAAATTCATATTTCAATAATGAATTTATTAAAAATTGAGTTTTATAATCTGTTATGATTTGGTTCTATGGGGGCTATCACATTCTCATGACCTTGGATTAGTTTTTTATGTTTATTTTATATAATGTCATCATGATCTTATGAACCAGGTCACGAGTTTAGTAAATTAATTTAACTTGATTATTTTTAATTATTTTTCTCAGTTCAATTCTTCAACACTGATTTGATCGAGAATTGAGTTTTGTAATTTATTTTACTTATTTTACGAAACAAATTATGATTCAAATCATAGATTTGACGAGTTAAGCTAGACCAATGCATTATGCTGTCATTTTGGTATTTTTCATATAAAAATTTGTTTTGATTTTTTCAAGATGAGCTATATTTTTAACATTCGTTCAAATTATCTGTATACCCATCAAATTAATCAAGTTAATTTCTACATTATTTTTTTATTAGATGATCGTTTGCAATTATACTTATATACAAATATATATATCAACAATAAATCTGATACAAATTTACGCGGGTCAACAATCTAAAATAATCTATATAAATAATCCTCCCACTTGAAATTATAATTAAAAAATATATGGCCTCGTAAAAGAAAACTATTTGGCTGTCATCGGCAAATCATTATCATCAAAACACTAAAGAACAGAGATGATGTTTGGAAGAAGGCAACTAAATACAAAAAGGAAGCACGAAAACTGAAGCAGAGAATCTTACGTACAAAACCAGACCGTCCTTTTAAGTCTAGCGGATGCCACATGGCAGAAGATGTTCGGCTACATCTGCTGCACTATACTATGACGCCTCACATCTTGCCACGTATCTACACGAAAAACACCCTTGCCCCGTCGACCTAATAAATTTGGGACCTTCTCTTAGTATTTCTTAACACCATCACCTTCAACATGCTTGATTTACAATAATTTTACCTATTGATCCTTTTCATTTATCGTGAAGTACTTGAGAATAAATTAATGTTTAATTGTTATTTAAAATGCTCTTTAATGGTATAATATTTACTGCTACTAATATTTTACTTTATTTTGAAAATCTAATTTTCCTAACTTAAATCAAGATATTTATTATCATGAATATTAGATTAGATAAGGAGGTGAAAAGGAAAGGGATGTGGGCACAGAAAACAGCGAGGCGTTTACTGTTTCATTTAGGCTCCAACTTTTGAAACCCTTTTCACGCCTCGCTGCTCCGGTAAGAGAATCACCGTACTGCATCGGCTAAAACAACTCGAGTTGTCAATGCTTCGATGTACAATTCCTCGATTTCAAGTCATCCATGTCATTCGACCATCTCAAGAAATTGCTCTTCCTCACTGCATACATAACATATATATATATATATATTCCCTCCCCTCGTTCATGTACGCAAATTTCAATAAAAGAAATTGGAGCTCTTTCACATCTGTCCCACAAAGTTCTTGCTTCTGGCAATCAAGGGGGGGCAGACTAGCAGCAAGCTGCACCAACTTGTACAAAAACAAGTGGCTAGTGAATTTTTCGTTACAATTCATCAAGGTAAGGCAGGGAGAAGGGAGAACCACTGCTTCTTTGTATTGTCAAGTTGGAGATTGATAGGGGCAGTTTAGTCCATAGAAAAGCTTGGCAGCACTTCTTACCTGTGCAGATGATGACTTGCCGATAACCAACCTGACATGCCTGTAAGAAAGCACAAAGCTTTGTGCTTTTTTATCCTCTTCCATCTCACTGTCCTGTTTAATTTTCAGCTAGCGTTGAGGTGAAAGATAAAACAGCAATGGGATGGATGATCAGAGCAAGTTGCTTTTCTTTTTCAGTAAAATCATCATCAGCAACAAAATCATTAGCAGCAGCAGCAGAAAAGGAAGCTTCATTTAACTCGGAAGTTGCACCTCTCTTTTTAGCACATTTGCAATGAGTATGCATCCCATTCCCACTTCTTTTACCATCTTTCCATAGAAAGCAAAATGGAAAGATAAAATAAAAAAATAAAATTAACAAACGACTGTTCATTCTCCTATCTTCTTTTGGTGTAAGATATTTCCCTTGATTTCATTTATGCTCTTTTTTTTGAATGAATTGTCACGAATTAGACCTCCAAACAGCTGCTGGCCACAGCAACTGCTCTGTGCTCCTGCACAAATTGTAAGGAAAAAATCACACAAGCACTCGAGATGTTTCTAGCTCTATTTTGAAGTTTTCAAAGTCTGGATGGTGTACATAATATGATCCCATATCATTAACAGTTGTTTTGAGCTAGCTACGTGTTGGAGGTTTTCGACAATATATACAAAATTCACACCTATTGACATGCAGAGAGTTAGACTAATAAGTTGAGGAACAAGAAGTATAATTAAACTGAAAGTGAAGGACCAACCTCCATTTGGAATGTAGGCAACAAAATGTCTCCATCTCTACTGAGGTGGACTCTAGTCGTAGAGCAACGCCCACCTACAGCAAAATAAGGTACTGAAGACTAAGAGCAGGCAAGAGGGCATTTTTAACCAAAAACTATAGTTCAAAAGAAGACAAGGTCTGCAAAAATGCTTTCAAAAGTCATGCACGGTACATACTCTATTCATCTTGGTTGAGTTCAACTAATCCATATTTTAACCGCAAAAATATCAGCATTCAGTTTGCCCTAGAGATGCTACTTTAATACTTCAAAGTTGCAAATAGGAAGATGGCACAGTCCCCTAATAATCACACGTTTTCAAGTTAATACCAGAAGCTTTGCGTTCTTTTCATGAGGGCAACACGAACTTACATGGCTAATCGAGGACAGCCTTAAGGTTGTACAAAACATCTAGCTAGTATGAACACGCAGTCCTGCAAATAGAACATAAAATCTAAGGTAAATTATAAGGTGAAACAATTCTTGATAAGAAAGGTGGTGAATTTGCAAGAATAAGCTAGATACAAACTGATTGTGTCAGGTTACCTGGGACACAGTGCAGTCAACCCTGTTTTACTTGAGCACACTAGCAATGTTGACTTGCGTATCCATCCTTAAAAGAAATTGAGTTCGGTGTATCCATGTGAGTACGGCAACAGCTCTTCTACCTCAATTCTAGAATTGGAACAACTCATGCTTTTCTTTATTCGGCTACGATTTATAGATTCAACCTCAGCCAAAAATACACCATAAACTGGTCTGTGATCTGAAAACCGTGACTCCCCACGAACATAAGATAACTGATGGAGGCCCCTTCCGTACCATAGTATACGATCACACCTATATTTGTATATAGCCTGATTATTTGAATGTCATAAAACTAAAGTATATTCCATTCACATAGTCCCATGAAGATGTTACACAGTTTGTTTAGATTTTCTCTGTACCAAAAACTAGAGTTATTTTCACAATTTTCTCTGAATGAAAATTCTCTCCCCTTTGTTTCCTTATTCTGAAGAAGAGGGGGGGAATGGAGATTACCATGCAGGCGTTCTTCGTTTCTCCTTTAGGTGCCGATCATCCCCTGCGTATCTATCTGAGTTATTGGAATACTTGTATGTAGGAGGGAAATAAATCTTCCCTTCATTCCATCCATTGAAGACCCGCCCTCGTCTTTGCTCTATCCGAAGCTGAAGTAATAATTATCAAATGTGGTCAGATTGTATAGCTCTCATTTAAGAACGACAAAACCCTTTCCAAGTAGGAAATAAAACTGCACATAAATGTATATGCACCACAAGAATATCTAAGATTTTAGGTGCATGCCTGGTCATTCTCTAACAATGCTCTCCAGTTGTGCATCTCGACAAGCGTTTTCACAGCATAATAAGACAAGGCAACCCGGTAATTCAAATCACCTACCCAAATAATTCGGCTGACAAGACAAAGAAGATTGAGATACAGTATGTTTATTGGATAAAAAATAAAGAGGAAATGTCTTAGAAAATGCCTTACTCGTGCTCTAAAATTGTTTGAGGGGAGTTTTTGTCTCCCCTATCATGAACTCTAGGAAACCTAGTCTTCCTAAGGATCTCCATGACATCAGAGTTTCTCCGCAGCTCGTCTCCCTCCTTCTGCCCAGATGTCAAATGACTACAGATGAAGCAAAAGCTTGTTTGGTGCAATGACATGCTAATTGAAATTGAGCCCTGGAAAACCCCGCGATAGTAAGAATGTGTTTTCGCCCCCTAGTTCATCACAATTTTGCTCTCAAATTCATAGAAAGGAAAATGTACCTTGTTTCCAAGATATCCCATCAATCCTCTGCCCACACAAGACACTTTGAGGTTGCGAATGTCATCTCTGAGATCGCTCTTTACCCATACGGTTAGAAATATCCCAACCATTTGCTTACTGGCCACCAAGCAGTATCTTGACTGACCTGTTTGTCCATCCCTATCCTCCATTGACAAGGATCCACTGTTGTCAATAGGTGCGTATTGAGCAGCACCTGGTGAATCCCCTGGTCCGTTCTCATCATCAGAGGAACCCCATTTGAAATTAGGATCATAATCACTTGATCTATTCCCAAAGATAACCCTATCACAGACGCTAAAACGTCGTTCAAGTCTAGGTTGTGCCATCACCATGTCACCATCCATTCTCATGCTGCGGCTCAGGGACTGAAAGGAGCGGCGATGGAAGAAAGTTGAGGCTTTCTGCCTCGTTGATCCCTCGAAGTCTGCGTCCAATTCTACAATGGGATCAGAGACTGGTGAAGGAGTATGGTAGCCACAACTGGTGCCAGGAAGATTATTTAGAGTCTTTCTGATAAGAGCTAGCCATTTTTTGGCAGGTCCATTGTCTTCTGTTCCCAAAACATTTCCAGCATTCAAAGGCACAATTTCTTGAAACCTGGAACCGATGAGATCAAATAGATTAGCTTGGCATTACAACAAAGCTGATTGGCTTAAACAAATGGGGCAAAAAGAATTGGTTATTTGACAAACCCAAGAACATATATATCAGCAGGGGGTGAAGTGTGAAGCCATTCCTCAAGGTTCAAATGACTTGGAGGAGATTTTCCAGCTACATTCCATGTTGCAACAAATATCCTGCACTCACATAGTAATTGAAACACGATAAAAACCAATTCTTAGCAGGATTCAAGCAAAGGCAACACCATGGTTAAGAATTGGTCAAACCTGTATTGGTTCACATCAGTAACTTGTGCAGCTTCAAGGTCTATTTTGCTTCGCTGAACTCGATCAGAGTGCCTCTTGGACGATCTCTCTGCGCATCAAAGTGAGGGGTTAGAGAAGATTTTTTGAAAAAATAAGGGGGCAGTATAAGTGAAAAGGTCCAACACTAATAATTATCATTATTCCTTTTATCAAGATTTTGGAACTTAAAAGAGCGCTGTGGTCCAGACCAATACTGGGAGGTTTCTGATACTGAACCTGTTTTGCTTTTCTTGATGGTGCATGCTTCTCTCTCTGAGAAGTTGTGCCTCCAATCTTCACCGCCACCTGAAAAAGAAACGCCATAAAGTAGCTAAAGCTGTGCTCTTTCCATCAATCAAACAATACAATATTCCTTGCTATGAAGAAAAACAAAACATGATTGAAATTCGTAGAGGAAAGGAACAAATTGGCAGATCTTGAACTGCAGATGGATATAGCAGGACCCCATTAACCCAAAAACAATTTTACTGCAAAAAACAGATAGTGATGCAGGAATATAAATAATGCGAAGTATTCAGGGTCTAGAAGAATCCATATCCAACTCTGTAACAAATTTCTTGGACAGAAAGGACCAATACTGCCCAAATCCATAATAAGATAAAAGACCAATAATCACCTCCATAAAGGGCATCATCAGCTTGAAATTCCTCACCTTTGCTCTTGATATTGAACCACTTCTTGACCAGTGTCTTAGGCCATGAAAGCTTCACCAATAATAGACACGCACACAAAGTTGGCAATTAGAGAGAGCAAAAATGCATTGAAAAAGATTCAAAGATTTTTTTATTGGCATTTTCACAAACCTTGCTCTTCTTCGGGTTCTCATCTCTCATTGTTTCACAAATTCATATACCTCTCCTGATTATATTGCAGCACTGGCAGAATTTAAATCCCTCTTTGTTAAACCGTGGCTATATATTTCTGGGTCTGCGTAGAACAGAATGTGAACGTTGAAAAAAACGAAATCTCAAGAATTTCAAAGAATCTTGAAACAAGATTTAATTTTTCTTGAATAGTCTAAGAACAAGCCCAGGCTCTTGTTTTTCAAATAAAAACAGAAGTTGAGTGATTTGCCAAAGGAGAAGAAGAAAAAAAAGGCAACGCTCTGTTTCTTTGGTTAATGAAGAGTAAACAACACAAGAGTCGACAAGAAAAGTCCCAGCTCCTCTGCATTCTATACACAAAAGTGAATAAAAATCCAGTTTCCTCTTCTATGTCAAGTCCCAGGGGAAAAGAAATAGAAACTGAAGAAGACAATGTAGAGAGTAGGGAGAGATCGAGATACGGTGTTTTTTTCTCTTCAATGTAACAAGCAAAAGAAACCTCGTTTCATCTGGGTAGACAGAGAGGCAAAGAATCGAACTTGAAGAGAGAATAAAGTGTAAGGTGTTTTAGGGAGTTAAGACTGGAGACCTCCCCTCTCTCTCTCTCTCTAGCCTTTTTTGATATTTTTTTACTGGCCCCAAAAACACTCCAGGACCAGCCAACTGAGCTTCTGGTTCTGGGACGTCGAGGTAAGAGCCAATTATACTCGGCCACCTGCTCTCATTTCTTCTGTTGTTGTAGCAAGGAGCTACTCTTGCTGCCTTCGGTCAGTAAAGTGGGGTTCGATTTATTCTCACATGCACCCAAGGGAACAAGTACCACTTCCTCCATTTGGTGTTCTGTTCTCTTCGTAGAAGTAGTTGCATGAAAAAACAAAGATAAAAAGAGTTGTTTTAGTTTAATGGGTTCCTTTTCTTTGTTTATGTTATTTGTGAAATTTTTCCCAGTTAATAATAATAATAATAATAATTTGAGGTCTATTTAGGGGATGTTTGAGTTTCAAAAATATTTCTAAAAAAAATAAAAAAATAAAAAATATTTATATTTTAAATTAGACAATTTTGATGCTTTTGTATTATTTTCATGTATTTATTTTAAAAAATCAAAAATATTATTTTGATTCATTAAAAAAAAAATTAAAAGTAACTTCAAACACACTTTTAATTATGCATTTAGTTTGTAAATTCTTTTTAGATATGTTATTACCATATTGTTGTCTCCCTGTATGCTTTAGATAGGATAAAAATACTTTTCAGCATCAAACATATTTTGACACTCCTAATATTTTTTTAATAAATAGATGATGTATAGTTTGATTTGATATAACCCGATTAATTTGTCGGATGCAAAAATAATTTATATAATCGATAAAAATAAAGTTTAAATAAAAAAAAATTGACACCTTTTTCTAAAAAAAATATCAAGACAATAGTTTATTGGATCGATTCAGGTTAATCTGCCAAATTATAATCAGGAACACGAGAACATGATAATATAATAAAAACAAAATCAAAGTTAAATACTCGATCAACACCATGTTGAAGGATGCAATTAAAAAAAGACTCATTAAAAAAAACTCAAGTCATTTGGGATTAACTTGTCAAACTCATGAAAATAGTTATGAGATCATGACAACTCCATAAAAAACATGTTGAAACAGATTACAAAGTTTTGCTTACAATAAATTCAATGTTAAATGATACAATAAAAAGAAAAAAAGGACAAAATTTCAAAGATTAAAAAATCACAGGGGTGAAATTGAAATTTATTTATAAGTTTGTTGGTAATTTGGACTTTGGAGGCTCTTTTTGACTCCATCTAGAGTCATGTCGAAGAGAGACCAGGCAGCTGAGCCAACCCGATCGAGTCTTTTTCTCTCTTCAAGTTTCATGTCTTCTAAAGTATTAACTCGTTTTCATGCATGGGCTAAAGCAAAGTTTTGTGTTCTGGGAACCCCCAAGTATATTTGTTTACATAGATGTTGGATCTTGACGGAGCATCAAGGGTCCCAATCTCTTCTAACTTCATTTCACTGTAACTAGCCCACGCGATCTCCTAGGGTTTCGTGCAAACTCTATACATTATGCCAGTTTTGCAGCTATATAGCCGGAGTAAATTAATTTCCTGGTTCTTGATCTCCTTGATCGACTAATCTTAATCTCACATGCTGCATGTCGGAGACTCCGTCTGGGCGGCTCGGAGCTCCCTTTAACTCAGTTTAAAAGTTTTTCATTGTTTCAAGGACTCTTGGCACTCAGGTAGCTCGGTGCTAGTTTACGTGTCGAGATATTAAGCCAGCAGTAATGGAGTCGACGGCAAGACATTCCGAGCTGCAACCAAATTCTAATCTGAAAACTCGAAGCCCCCACCACTCTTTCAGTGAAGCTTCCACTATCATTATATCCCACTTGGATCCAATTACAAGTAAGTTGTCGAAGATTGTCCCAAGCCATTGCTGTCCAGCTAAACTCCCTCGTCTACACGAACGTGGCAGCCCCATATCAGGCAGACAAGAAGATTTTCCATCTTGTTCCCGAGAAGTGCTTAATTAGTGCTTCATGTTCTTGTTTGCTTTTGCGAAGATGCATGTCCGAGGAATAATTCGAGTATTAAACCGTAATTAAAATAAAAGGGGCCTTAGCTTAATAATAATTAATCAGGTTTTAAAAAAACGAAAAGGTGATGAGAATTGAGGGCTGTCGAATCCGGCTGTAACCAGTTCCAGAATCAAAACCAGAGAGAAAGACAAGGGAATGCCTTGTCGCATGTAAAATTTCCTGGGCTGGTGCCCTAGAATACTGCATACGCAGCACAACACACACACTCTCTAGGTGACGGTAGGACCATTCATTATGACAGGCCCTGGTTTTCATGCAAAGATTTCCCCACCAGTGTACTGCAAATGTAAATACAAAGAAGACCTGGATCTAAATTAAAGACCGGTTGGGGCCCCATTTTTAAATGCTCATCCAGAGTGGATTCTCTCATTCACTGTCTGGAGATATTCCTGGGATTGGTGAATTATTTTCATTAAAATATATGGTATCCGAGAGGGGGATTTTATTTTCTCAAATATTTTCTTTTGATAAATATCTGTAAGAAATTAAATTCCTACAGACGAGTCATTTTTTTTAAAAAAATAATAATTAAATACCATAGTTTTCATTTGCAGTTTGTTTACATACCCCAGAAATGATAGTCTGAGAAAAACCCCCGACAAGCGAGAGGACACCGTGCAGATACTTGGATTCAATAGAGATATGATTGTATTTATGAATCCTCAAATATTTATTTCGAGGGCCGCACCTCATCCCCTAGCAAATCGCCACGTGGGATTACATCAGCCGTCCGGTTATTTACATAGATGGATCTAGCCCGCCCATGCCAGGAAAATTTAATTATCGCAACAGATGAATCATATCTTTTCCTCTTCATATATATTGTCATAAATTCGGCCTCGTCTTCTTCAATAATGGGTTGATGGTCCACTTATCCATTACTCTGGGAGCTTTATTGCTCATCCAAACTACAATCGCGCAAGAATTGATGATTTTTTTTGGTCCTAAGAGCAATTTATTTGAAAATCACTACAAGATGTTTTACGTGAAAGTAGAGACTGTTTGGCATCATCTTTATTATTTGTGTTTGCATGATTTTTTTAATAAAAAAAATACATGATTTGGATAAATTAATGTTAAAAATAAAAAAAAAACTTAAATATCATATTTTAATTCATTTTCAAACAAATATTATTTTTAAAAAGGACGCTTTTTTTTAAAAAAAATTTCTTTTTAATACCAAACATTCACTGCCACTGAATCCCAAGCACATGCTAGCAGATATGATTCTTATTTTTTTAGTTTAATTTCCTTTTATCAAGTGTACTAGGGCAACAAAAGACATGTTTCGAAAACTGGCTTTCCCATTGGTCCGAAATATACGAAAAACAACGATAGATAGGTTAACGAGGCAGTCAAAGGAGTTTGTTTTATACTTTGGACAAAGCATCTGCTCTTAGAAGGAATTTGATTTCCTTTCAGTTTCTTTTTGCCTTTTCAGCTTTAAAAACACCCCATCTCAAGCCATCTTCAATCCCTGCCACAGATTTCACCTTAAAACCATTGTAAGATCGTGTTGATACGGGCCTTTTATTCTTGGAAATGGAGTGAGTCGGGCTCTGTGTCCTCGACTCACCCTCACCGCCACCTCCTGAAATGGAGGAACATATTTAATTACCCCACTGTATTTCTATGCTAACCTATGGACCTTTGCTAGGGCATGAACGATATCAACCCATCAAGAAATGGACGTCGTTTTTCACCATACAACCACACTAGCTATCGTTATCATCTCCGATATGAGCCCACCGACTATATTTGTCCGAATGGGAGATTAAAGAACATTTTCAGGTCGCAAGCAGATGAACAAAAGAAGAGCCGATAACGGGGACCTGTTTCCCGTTGAAGTTGAATGGGGAATGAAGCTGACGGGAAGGTTTTCACCATGGGTAGAAATTGAGGATGGGGTTAATTCATATTTGTTTTCCTCCCTTCCAGTCCTTTGACCGGAGCAGCTATCTCTTAGTCGCTGTCCTGCCTTTCTTGTTTCCCCAACTCCTCATGATCGACGTCAAACCCTAAATTCTACCCATCTTCTTAGTTTCCAGCCATATAATTATTGATTCAATTCAGTGGCCACGTACCCTTCTTCTGCCTGTCTTGCTCTGGTTAGCAAGTCAAATATAAATATCACAGTACTGTTTACAGAACACGTATTAAATATATACTAACGATTCGGCGCCGTGGATTGTATATAATAAAAAACAGTATACATAGGTTTTTTCTATATATTCTTGTAGTTGAAAAGGTTTTTCAAGTCAGGATAAAAAACTTTATGCATACAAGTAATCAATTAAATTGAAGACTACACATGTTAATAATAAAAAAAAAGAGTCAAACTATCAACTGTTTTGATACGTGTTAATGATATTTTTCTGAACAATACTCATCCCACGCCTACTTAGTGCTATGGCCCATCACGTTAATTACTAGATGAAGAAAATGGTAAATGAATCCAAGCAAATAATTAGCTGCCAGAACTAAATCCAATTTGACAGCGAAGGCCAAAATCTGCGCAACAACTCCCAATTCCATGCAAGGTTAGTGCTGTGCTTTATGAAGATATTTTCCTTTCGGAGCAAATCAAGTTGGGAGGGAGAAGACACGTCCTGCCAGCATTAATACGTTTCCATTTGCTAGCTTACATTGAATGGCCAAGGAGCATTGATTGTTGAAGCCCTGGAATAATTGGTGAAGAATATCCAATTAATTCAATCAAATTAGTGATCCACTAGCTAGCATTGAACAACCGATCTTATTTCCAATTACTAACTTTAAAAGCACAAACCTACGGATACATTTACACCAAGGAAAACCGAACCAACTAACTAGTATTATTGTGTCTTTGCTCACATGGATCGACATCAATTCTTACCACAACATCATCTAGACACCTACCAGTTTGTCCTGACTTGTTTTTGGAGTTCTCTAGCTCTTAAATGTCTGAAAGACAATTCCATATTGTTAGGTTAGACATCAGCTTCCCGTTTAGCGCAACGTCATGCCTTCACTATCGAAGGACACTAGCCATTAATTATTCTTCGGTTCTGGCTAGAAGGAACTGCAGTTTTATTTTATTTTTCTTAAAAAAAACATTGAATTGGTCCAGTGATAGACAAGGATTCCCGCAATACAGTGAACTGGTGGTAATTCATATAGAGGCATGCACCTGTAACATTTTACGTCCCGAAATCCTCGTCCAATCCCCGTAATACAGTGAACTGGTGGTATTTGTTTCCGTTTTGCAGCTCTGTTTACGGGGATTGAAAGAGGATTTCGGGACGTAAAATGTTACAGGCGCATGCCTTATCTATTTATGACAAGAAACTACACTATGGAGGAGGAATTAAGAGGAAGAGGAGGAGAGGAAGTTGGATATTCTCCGGTGTGGGAAATTCAGTGAGACAGGTGAGAATTTGGAGGGCCAGTGTAAGACCGAGTCCACGATGAGGTACGGCCCTGGAATCTGGACAACCTAGCTAGGGCTCGCACCAGTCAGCACTGCAAGTGCTCTAAATTTTGAAGGAGCCTTGCATGGTTCACTGACCGAACACTACGGAGTTACCAACAACGCAGAGGACTTGAGGAACAGCCTTGAAATTTAAGTGGCACAAAATTCAGGGATATCTCAACATTCAGCCTTTCATTTGAATCCAGAATTTAAAGATAGGCAGACAGCTATAATGTATGGCTCTACCTCCAGCTAAAGAGCAAGTCAAAAGCAACATAAGAAATCTGATCCCATCATCACTAAATTCTCACCCGATTATTGTCTTTGATTTTTTTAAAAAAGAATGGCATTCATGTATCAACCAAAGGGTGATTGTCACAATGAGTTCAAATGATTGTGAATTTCACTTTTTTGTTACGGGAACATAAGTAAAATGTTTAGTAATTTAGTTACAAACAGTAAAATCGAAAACGATGGGAAAAAAAGATCAAAACCAAAGCATCATCAAGGGTAGCTCTTAGTGCAAAACCATCTATTCCACAGGGAATTTGTTGATCCTAACAGCGTCCTATCTTGACTAGCACAACATAAAGAAACAGTTTGTGGATTTCCCTGAAGAAGATGAGAATTGTCTGAAACAATGGTTTGACTGTGGAAGAGAATAATGCACAAGGTTTTCGTGGCTTTGTGGTTGGTGCACTCCTCCGATTGTGGTTTCCCGAGGGCCACCATCACCGACCCCTACCTGCACATGGATCGCGTGGCATGGGTCAAACGGAAAATACAACTGTTTTTTTTTTTTTTTTTTTTTTTTTTTAAAAAAAAATTAAGTAATTCAAACATTTTAACATATTTATCATAAACAGTTTTTTTTTTCTTTTTATCATTTTCATACAACATTATTATTATTTTTTATTTTTAAATACAGCCTCCGCGGCGAAACATGAACACATAGGCTAGTTAAGCTATATAAAAGGAGGAAACAAAGGACCATCATTCTCTAAGTCTTAATTATCACTGTGTGAACACTAAAAGACAAACACACGCAAAGGCATATGGGTCAAGCCAGATGAGGGGACTGCGCTGATACTAACATTAGATGATATTTAAAGGGGTTATAGCCATAGATAACTAATAGTTCAGTACTCTTTTTCAAGAAACCATTCTAGAGTTCAAGGAGATAATCTTTTTTGGATTATGGTTTGGCTGACACTAATCAGAGCTTATGAGGGAACCACCACGGCAAACCAAGCTCAAATTTGATGTTCATATCAAATAAAATGTTTGCTCTGGCTGTAGTTCTTAGTAGCTGTCAGGAACGCTCCAAAAAATACTTCTATACAAAGCTAAGGTTATGTGATTCAAGCTCAATGGCAAAATCTTCAAATAATCTCGTACATGATATGATATATCGCATTTGTCATGTAAATGACCACCTCAAGATCATAGTTCCCACCAACCACATGTACCCATAACCATTTGATTTGGATATGTTACTTTTCAAAAGTAATTTTCACTTGTAAATATATTAAATATAAAACACAACTTGGAATGTAATCCATTGGAAAACTTGTTTCATACATCGCAACTTGTAAGTAAACGCACATGCATAAGAATACAGAAGCTACTATAAATTGTCATAACGTTGATAACTTCAACGGGCACCTCCTCCTCTTACCTAATACGGAAGAAACAGTGGAAAAGTCTATCCGATCATGGTGCGCTTTCGACCTCTTTGTCGAACTGTAATAGGTTGTAAGAGAGAAAAAATGAGAACACCATAAAAAAGAAGAGGATATGTTGATCAATTAGGAGAGCGCGCAGTTTGCACCTTGAGCTAGCTTGTTCAATGTTGATGACCACTGTTTTGAGGACTTCCTGTACCCAGCCAGTATGGAATCCATCTGTACAAGAATATATAGCATTAGCAACGTCACAGTTGTATTTAAACTCAATGGCAATTTCTCAAATAGTTTCTTTTCATTCTTGATGTATTCAAACTCCTTTTACTTGTCTTGTCACCAATCCAAGATAGCATACATGAAATTAAAATATGATGAAAATTTAGTCTTGGCTCACCACATTCCCACATGAAGAATGCATTGAAAGTAAGGCTCGTTCCAGTACATATAAATCAACAGCTTTATCTTCAGGAAGGGTTGAAGTGAAGCTCAAGCCAAAATCAATCAGGACCTAACAGAAGATATTTCTGGTTGTGATGCAGGGATATTGTAACAATCAAGCATACAATCAGAGAAAATTAGTGTTCCTTCGCCACGCCACCCCCAGTAGAAACAGATAATATAACTCACCAATTGATTGGTACCAGTCCGAATTAGCATGTTTGATGTTGTCAAGTCACCATGAATAAGACCACCATCATGTAGTTTTCCAATTGAACCACCAATTTGCATTGCGATGTCATCCAATCGTTCTTCCACAATGCCATTTGACCCAAATTCAAGAAAAATATCTTTCACAGAAGGACCCTCAACATATTCAAATGTTAGAGAGTGCAGAAGTGGATCCACAGCATACAGCACAGGAGTAGACACTCCTAGTCGTCTCGCCTTCGTCATACACCTGGCTTCCTGCTCCAAAGTTTATACAAAAAAAAATTCCAAGATTGCTTTAACAAATTTTGTAGCGAAAACCAGTGAAGACCTTACAGTAAACAACTCCCTCACCGCATTTAGACGCTTGAGAGTAAGTTTAGAGTCCAAAGTTGGATGCCTATACTTCTTCGAGAAACGTTCCTTAACAACAGACCTCCTTCCAACAAAGCTCGACTCAAAAACCCGCTGAAACAGAACATTCAAACAAGGATAACTGTAACATTAGCAATATCATGAGAGACAAACAATGTCAGAACCGAACTCACCGCTTCAGCTCCCTGTTTGATCAGAACGAGGGAGCTATCTTCGACCTCCGTATCTATCTCCATAATCTTCTGTATCCCCGCAGTTTTGCCGTGTATATAAATTAGAAGCAACAAACTATCATTGTTTTACCAACCAACAGAGAAAAGGAAATTAATTTTCACAAAAATTAATTTTTTCCCTTTTCTGTCTTCTCTTACAGACTCGCAGGGTGACACTAATTTAAGGCAAGTCAAAGCAAAAGTATAAAAAAGGAAAAGCAGTTCCATATCTCTTGTAGCAAAAAATGAAAACAGAGAGAGATGAAACGGTAAAATAGAATTCCTTGATGAATGATTATAGAGAAGAAGAGTCCGAGAGGTACCTTTGTAGAGTTTAATAGAGCGAAAGCGCAGCCGCAACGAGGAGGGGGAGGCACACACAAGCTGCTTACTCCTTAACCCTCTGGCTTCAATTTCCCTCCTCCAACTTTCTTGGCGCAAGTTTCAGAGCACCCCTCTCAACACGATGTCGTTTCATGTACGAACATATAAGGGGCGTTTTCGTAACTACCTTCGGGGAAAAACGATGATACAAACGTGCGAAACCCTAATCTAGTTTTTAGTTGCACAGCGTTGAAAAACGGAAACCACATGTTTTGCGGTCAACTAATAAGCAATTTACACAACTAATTGCTAGCTGGTAATTAATTACATGGCGATGCCACACACAACATCATTACAGTGACGCGCACAACCAATGAAAAGCCTCCACGTTAAGATCCTCTCCATCACATCATCAGCCGGCACAGTAACCCGCACCAATTCTATACCCTGCAATCCTGCCCCGAACTCTAGCCACATGTACAACTCCTCTCCGAGGCAAATTAGCAATTAATCCAACACTAGCAGGAGGATTTGGCGTGAAAAGTAAGGAGAGGCGAGTTGGTTGAGCCGGAGAATGCAGGTGAAGCCACCAGTCGATTTTGAATTTCAGACATTTATTCGGTTTTAGCTCGCAGGAGGCGGAACGCCGAGGAATTCAGTGCCGGAGATGTAGTGGTTTTGCGAGGGGGTTTGGATCGGAGAGATCCAAGGCTAGGGGTTGAAATAAAAAAATAAAAAACGATTGTAAACAAAAAATATATATATATATAAATAATTTAAAATAAAAATATTTATGAAATTCTGTTTGACGGCATTGAAAAAAAAAAAAGATTTTATTTGGGGTCCTTATATGGTGATTTGAAACATTGTATTTAACTTGAAATAATGTCTTACACAAAACAGAAACCAAGACTGTAGATCCTCTGGTCCGTCTTCCACCGGTACAAGAAAAAAAAGAAAAAAAAGTGGGAGCTGTGGTTCCTCGGGTCAGAAAGAGTTGAGCAGGAGTGACCATATCAACACGAGTAGCGTATGAAATAGAAACCTCATCGTCTTCAAAACTTCAACTCAAGCCTCGATTTAGATTTGGTTAGACCCTCCCTCCGCAACCAGGGAGAAAATTTCAGACCATGCAAAGCCTTTTCCAGCATCCATTTTTGGGTTTGGAATTACATGATCCTCTCTGTGATCACTGCGAGGATAGAGAAGCAGATCTGTTGGAAAGAGTCTCGTATATGGCTCTGATAGTACGAGGAGTTGTTCTACAACAGCCTCCAACAAGAGCAGCCCCAATCTCACACCATTTGTTTACATAGGATACAAAATCTTTATCCGATATGCCAGTGTTTTGCTGCAAACGAGAGGGAGTTGACACAGTTAAATTTAATAAAAGCATTTCTTACAAACAAGGCAAACTGAACTTACCACCCATTCCTTTCGATCCCCATCGTAACTCTCACCGCTGTTAGGATAAATAAGTATTGGTTTTGTAGTCACCTGATAAAATCATACAGTAGCAGACATGTTAGCTTTAATTCTAATGTTGATAAATACACTAATTACATGGAATCAGTTCTTATTTTAGTATCAAACAACTATTTTAACAGAACATAAAAATCATAGATTCAAGGGGCAGGTGTTATAGCTGTTGCCGACAATATAACCCCCACCCAAGTGATCCAGCATCAAGAGATGTTCAAAACTAATAGCTATCCATTACCACCTTCTTTATACCATCAATACCATCTTACATCTCTAAAAAACAAGGAGCTTATCATGCCTGTAAAATTCTTAAAATTCAGTTCTAAATTCAATCTAAGTTCTTGACTTTTTAACTAAAGAAAAATTGTGATGATTTTAAGTCCACACACTGTTGCGGAAATTGGGCAATTGTTAATAAATTTACCAAAAAAATAAAAATAACCCCGGTGTAGTCATTGACAACTAATTTGATACCATTTTGTGGATATTGATTGCAAGTATTGTTTTTGGTTCTTCTTGCTTCATAATTATTTATATTTCTAGCATGAATAAGTTCAATAACAAAATACATAGTTTCAATGGTCATTTATTGTACAAATGAATAACTCTGACTTTACATCACATGGAGATACTTGTGAACCCTGAATTTCCGTGATTAATTAAGAGCATTTGAAAATGTTGAGAAAATAACAGAAGGAACACAAAAAGGATACCTTCTTGATGGACAAAATCAGTTCATGAATAAACCTAGGAGGTGTGCAGTTGATCCCCACAGCAACTGCATTCTTGCATGATTGGACAATTGAGGCACATTCAAGCAAAGAGTCACCGCTGACTACATTAATGCCATCCTTAGAGTTAAAAGAGAACCATGCAGGGATCTTTATGTCTTCTTCCTCCAAGAGCTCAGCAAATGCCTACACAATCAAAGACCTAGTCAATCGGAGTAAGGCACAAAAATGAATTGTGGCACCAGTATTAACTCCATTCCTATTTCTTAGATTTGATCATGACATTCCTCAAAGAACAAGAAATAAAGATAATGCAACATGACAAAGGGTTCAATCAATACCTGAGCTTCTACCCTATTTGGAACTGTTTCAAATGCTATGAGGTCAGCACCTGATTCTGCCAGGATCTGTACTCTTCTGCGATGAAAATCTTTCAAGGTTTCAAGGGTAATCGCATCACCATAATTCCCGCTGTAAAGGCAAAACAACAATTAGAGATAGAAAAACTATAATTTAGAGTTTTCTCACGTGAAGGACAGTAGGACAGCCTCATTGAGCAAAGACAGTGAACCACGTTCCAATGACATCAAGCTTATGACTATGGTCATTTACTCAGATCCAGTAAAGAACTATTAAGACTCGGTCTCCATGTAACTTTTAGAAAAACAAGAGAAAATAACTAAAAGATATGATTGTTAATTGGTGCTTGATTGTGAACTATTAAGCCTCATTGAGCAAAGACAGTGAACAATGTTCCAATGACATCATATGGTCATTTACTCAGATCCAGTAAAGAACTGTTAAGACTCAGTCTCCATGTCACTTTTAGAGAGAAAAAAGAAAATAACTAAAAGATATGATTGTTAATTGGTGTTTGATTGTGAACCACATTCTTATACCATCAAGCTAAGACCGTGTTAATTTTCTAAGATCCAATACAGCACTCCGAAGATTAAGTCTCAACAAAGCTTTTAGAAGAAAAGTGACTAAGACATATGACTGTCAATTGATGCTTGATGAAATAGATATATGCAGTGATGCGGTTCATGCAATGACTTAGAGGTCAACCTGTACTCGGATCCATCAGCTAAATAAGCTCCATAGCTTCCAACAGAAGCTGCAACTAAAATGGGTCGATGTTTCAGAACCCTACCATCATTACTTCCATCAGGAGAACCTTCTCTGCATCTATCATGATATATATCTCGCGCCTCACAAGCAATTTCCACACTTTTCCTGAGCAAGGCTTCACTGTCTCCTCTAGAAAAACCTTTTGCCTCAAATCCCTGAATGGTGGCCTGTCCACATTCGAGTGAAACTGAGTGTAAATTCCACAGAGAGAGAGAGAGAGAGAGAGAGATCTTTGTTATTACCTGATAAGATGCTGTGATGATAATATCTGCACCAGCTTCAAGATAGTCAAGGTGTACCTGCTCAATCAAAAAACACATTAACCAAGGGAAAATACCACATCAGCATTCCATATGATTTCATGTATAGCTAAAAATATTTTGAAAATATTGCTAAATAACAAAAGAAGGCAGCAATTCCTAATATGTTAGTTATTGATCAATTATCGATATGGATAACACATGAATCCTATCAATTGCATTTAGTTTTCCAAAACAGAGCTTCTATTACTGGAATCTGTTACAGGTTTTAAATCACATGTAATTAGAAAATAATATAGAGCCTAATTATAGGGATTCTAATTATCTACTTATCTAATGTCGATTCCTACTTTGTATATACATGTAGCAGATTGATGAATATAAGAGATAAGAGAAACAAAACAAAAAAATTCCAATTTCATGGTATCGGAGCCATGGTTGTTCAGATTCATCCTAATACTGCAAAATTTGGTATCTAAATACTTTTCTCTTCTTAAGGTCTATATAGCACATATTTGTGCTCTGTTGTGTCAATCTCTTCTCTGGAGTAGCTACTGGGATTAGATCATGTTTTCTTGTTTTCGACTACAATTTTATCTGTTATGATTCACAAATAATTATTTTTTGGCTGATAAAAAGGCAGAGTAATTTTTGATGTAATCCTGGTGATGTCAAAAATCACTAAACACAAGCTCAATGGCTTCAATTATTTGGATTGGAGTAAGACTGTTCATCTTTATTTATGGAGCATTGATGAGGATAATCATATGACTGATGATCCCCCTCAACATGATTCAAGACAAACATGATCAAGGGAGGATGCTCAAATATTTTTGCAGATACCAAATTCCATAGATAGTGAGGTAATTGGATTGATCAATCACTATGAATTTGTTAAGTAATTAATGGAATATCTGGATTTCTTGTATTTCAGAAAAGAGAATGTTTCCCGAATTTATAAGGCTTGTAAAGTCTTTTACCATGCATAAAAAAAGATCTCTTACAGGTTGCTTTATGGCTTTTAAAAAAGAGCTTGATATGTGTTACCTTTTAGTCCTGAAATCAAAGTACAACAAAATCAAAGGGAGAAGATGGTTGTCAAGAGTTTTCTCACTGGTCTTCCTTCTAAATTTAAGACTGCAAGATCTGGATTCTTTCTAGCCCCGGGATCTCTTCATTACAAGATGTATTTAGTAGGGTACTTCGCACAACAAATTCTCCACTTTTTCCGTCTAGTGATGATCTTGTCAGTCAAACTACCAAGTATGAATCTAGGCGATCACATTACATAGGTGGTAACAAAGGAGGGGATCCAACAATTTTGATCGAACACAAGATTCAAGAGGAATCGTGTCATTATTATCATAAGCCAAGACTTATGAAGCATGAATGTAGACGACTACAAAAATGTACTTCACTTGACCCAAAAAGTAAGTCTGATTACTCTGTTTTTTATAAACAACCTAAAGCTAACATCATTCTTTTAGTTGTGTATGTAGATGACATTGTTATTATTAGAAGCGATATTACAGAAATCTCATCTCACATCTTTTCTTCACACTCAGTTTCACACGAAAGATTTAGGGATGCTAAAGTGCTTCTTAGGTGTTAAAATAACAAGGAGCAGAAAAGATATATTTCTATCTCAGAGGAAGTATGTGCTCAACTTATTAGCCGAGACAGGAAAAATAGGGGTAAAACAATGTAGTGTCTTGATGATTTCTAGTTCACAACTTACAAAAGATGGTGAATTATTTAAAGATTTTGAGAAATATAAAAAATTGGTTGTGAAGTTGCATTATCTTATAGTGCCTCATCCATATATTGCTTATTTTGTTAGTGTTGTGATTAGTATATATCGTTCCTAACATTTCACCATTGAGCAGATTTATACATGTTTTGTGTTACTTAAGAGAAGCACCTGGACATGGTATCTTGTATGAAAACCATGAACACACTCGTATTGAATGTTTTCAAATGCAGATTAGAAAGGTTCCAAGGTAGATAGAAGATCAACATCAAGCTATTGTGTCTTTGTTAAAGACAATTTGGTTTCGTGGAAAAGTAAAAAGCAAAATGTTGTGTCATGATCGAGTGGAAAATAAAAATAGAGTAATGAAACAGTCTGTGTGTTAAATAATATGGATATATCAACTCTTGACTGAAGTAGGCCTCAAGACTTTAGTACCAACAAAATTGTGGTGTGATAACCAAGTTGCCATTCATATTGCATCTAATTTTGTTTTCCATGAACAAACTATGCATATTGAAAGTGACTGTCAATTCATCTGTGAGAAAATACAAGATTTGATTTCCACAGGGTATGTGAAGATTGCAGAACAATTGGAGGATATTTTTACAAAAACTCTAAATGGGGCTCAGGTTGTTGGGCTTGATAAATATCTATGTTCCAACTTGAGAGAGGGTGAAACAGGTTGTAAATCATGTCATTAGAAAAAAATTAGAGCCTAAATGTAGGGATTCTGATTAGTCTACTTTCTATATAGGGTTCTAATTGTAGAGACTCTAATTAGTCTACTTTACTATATAGGTTCCTACATTGTATAATCTGTAATAGATCGATGAATATATGAGGTAAGAGAAAAGGGAATAATTTTTCCATCTATGATTTCAAAATCAATAAAATAAAATTTTGTTGCCAATACCAGTTACAGACATTTTAACCTTTTCATCATTGTGATTTCTGGGAATTAAACTTGTTTCCTATTACGTTAATTTCTTTTCCTTTTTATATGTACCTTCATTATATTTCTCATGCATAAAGTTTTAGGGATATATTTTTCTTGGGCTACAATGAAGAATCTAAGTGAGAAAAGCAAAAAAAATCACATATACAATCAATGTTGGTAAATAAAAGATTTTGGCATATCATCACTAAAAAGGGTTGGAAAAAAATTAGCAAGATGTTTTATGTATTTAATGTTCAAAACCAATTGATGCTTGTCCAAGTTCAACGTCCAATCCATAGATCAACACACTTAAAATTACTTACTATTGTGTGCTCTTCGAACAAAATAGAACAAAATCAGAGTGACCCAATATCATAAAAATAAAATAAGAAAGCAGGGTGGTTCAACTGTGATACAGTATACTATATTAAATTCTCTGAAATCGCCGCCAAATTCCACCAATACAAAACAGCATAGCTGAGATATTGTAGCCACGTAAGCTAAAAAAAGTGATAATTCACATCTACATGTACCATCCCATTATTCACACTGGTGAGTTTATGCACTACCAAACAACAATCAAATCTAAAAAGCTGATTCCAGAAACACTACTGCCACACATTTACAATCAAAATTTCCAATTTGAACCCCCCTACTCCCCCTTCTCTCAAAGGGTTCTAAAATCACAAATTCCCCTTTTCGTGACATGAATTCTAAATTTCTGTCAGCGAAAATAACACAATTTTCTCTTTCCTTGTTAAGTCTTAGATTTGTTTGTAATTATTTGCATTACAAAAAAAGATTATAGGGTCAAAAGCCACCGTTTTTACCGCACTTGAAAGAGAACAGGATAAAAAGGATGCACGAAAATTAATGCAGAGGCAACATCGATTTCAACGGAAACAGAAACACATCGGGGTGTGAATGTTGAGAGAGAGGAGAGAGGGGGTACCGCACGGACGAGATGAGGGGAAGTAAGGAGACATTTGGCGCTCCAGAGGGGATCGTTGAGGTCAGCCCCGTGTCGTTCGAGCTCCGTCGCGAGACCGCCGTCGATAATGGCAACGCCACCTGCTTGACGGAGGAAATCGGTCATAAACGACGAGGTTTCGGCGGCTGGATGGGACATCTTAAAACTTGTGTCGTTCCGGCAGTGGGCTTTTGTGTGTTTTGAAGTAGTTAGGCGCGGACAGTGCCAAGACAACTGTGAGATCGCAGTTGCGCTTGGCTTTTATAGTGCAAAGGTCGTGGAAATTCACACCCAGAAATTTCCATATTAGCAATAAGATCCTTCTCACTCTGAATCGTTACTTTCCAGCCCCTTATGTTTGTACATCTTTGTATCCATATCCTTCAAGAATCATTCAAATTAAAAAATACAGCGGCAGATAGTTTTTTTAAGAACAATGCAGTAGATACTTAACTTGATGGCTGTTAAGCATTTAAAAATTCATTAATAAATATTCTTTTAAATTTTACAATCATGTGAGATTTTGAATGATTAATCATCAATCTCCTCGTGTTAAATCAGTCGAGATACGAAGGCAAATGCTATAATAATCAATTGATAAAATCAAAAAAAAAAAAAAAAAAGGAGTTTTGTCAAGCAGAACTCTATCTTATCATGATAACCAGGCAACATTAATCCCATCACTTTCTTAACAAAAGTCATAATCACTATCCCATCCAACCTCCACGCAGAAGAAAGGTTGCGGTGGCCGCTCGTCGGCCAGACCAGTGGCGGCTGATAGGAAATTCCACTCTGCCACCATTAGCAATTTGCCACTTCCATTTATTCCCTCGGCACAAGATGATTTCCACTTCTTCACAGCACGCCCCAAGTGGGCAAACAAAAAGGATAATCTCTGACGCGATCCGTACCTGATACACCTCCACTTGCTTATCCAATAGCAACGTCATCGAAGTTGCACAGGCAAAGATGCCAAATACTTTTTTATTATTATTATTAACCGGATAAATTTACGTGTATTTCAACTAATTTTATAGGTTTTTAAGTTAATAATCATGTAAATCTTTAATAGTCATTATATTAACAATCATAGTTTAAAAGTAAACTCGTAAAAGGGTGTTTGATATTACCTTTTGAAAATAATTATTTTTTTTATTTTAAATTAAAAAATTTTTAATGTTTTTAAATTATTTTATTTACTGGTATCAAAAATAATTTTAAAAAAATATTTTATTTTTAAATAAAAAATATTTTCAAAAACAATAAAAATATTTGTTTTTGCCAGGTTTGCAAAAAAATTATCTAACTCAGCGTTTGGTTAAATTTCAAAAGCAGAAATTTAATACGGGTTACACGCATTTATATAAGGTGAACGCAGCTAGCTGCTTTTCAAGTTTTACAGATTGCTGCTTTTCAAGTTTTGCATATGTTTTCTCGTTATTTAATTACAAATATTACCGTTGAAAATTATCCCTAAAACGTCCTCACCGTCAAAATACCCCTTCTCATCTGCGCCTCCCTCCCGTCCCTCACTTTTCTCTCCTCTGCATCAGATCCACCCTTCTCCTTCACGGAACGCCTCGCGTTGCTCCCTGTCTAACAGATGTGCTTCAATAAAAGCATTTAACAAAGCATTGTAAGATCTTATTCCAGGCTTGCACCCAAAAATCTCTTCCATTTTTTGGACGCAATTAAATTGGCTTCGTTTGGCATCTTGCTTTTCGCATATGCTTTCAATACTGTTAAAACAACATCTTCTGTGCACTTTCATTTATGGGTTTTGTTGAGCTCAACTATTCGAGTCACGTGGACCACGAGTTTTGGATCAGAGAGTCGACGGAGAATGAGGAGAAAAATGTGTGACGAATGAGTATAACCTGGTTGGCGACTCGCTGAGTCGAACAAGGCGAGTGCTGATTGTGGGGTTTTTCGGCTTTGAGGAGCTTGAAGAGTTGTCTTGCTGAGAGAGGTTTGGGGAGCACGACCATGGCAGTGGTGGTCTGTACGGGGCTTCGGCTTCTTGAACGGCTTAATCACGCATATATAAAATTATTTATACTTTTTTAAATAATTTTATAAATTAACAGCAATATAAATTATTTATCAAATAAATAATACACAGATTAGAAATATTCTTTGAACAACTGAGACAGATGATTCACAATCTTCACTCTTTTACAATACATCCTCATTATTTATCATATATGAACTGAGAACGGACATTCTTGTTCTTTAAATCTAATGTTCATTTACTACTCTTCACAATAAAATTAGTCACTTAATCATTGCAGGGTCGCAAAAATCCCACCGTTTTTCAGGAATCCAGATTTCTGTCATCGATTGTTCGGAAGCAGAGAAGTCCCCTAGCATATTATTGGATTATGGAGCATCATCAATTTCCAAATTCTATAATTTTATGCAGCAATAGTAATTGCAAAAACAGAAAACTACCTTCAATAAACTGATAACATGTAATGAATCAACTAGAAGCAGAATTATCTGGCATCTGACTTCTTAGTTCATGTTCTAGAGAAACCTGTGATCTAGTGGAAGGTTTTATGGACCACGAGCTGGGGTGAAACACAAGCAGCCAGTTGATTGATCTTCAGGTAACATGCCACCCCCTTTGCTTGTATCTATTGCTTCCAGCAGCCTAACTACTTCGTCCATCTCAGGGCGCTTCTCTGGATTTGCATCCCAGCATTTTCGCATCACACTCGCTAAAGAACTTGGGCAACATCTAGGAATTTCCGGCCGCAGATGCTGTTAAGATCGTTTTCAACATTGAAATTATCAGCATAACATGGTATGTTAAAGCTGCGAGCAGGCTAGATTCCAACAAGGCAATGTCAAGTGAAACCAAATCAACAACGTAAGATGTAGTCCAACCAGGGTTGATAGAACTTGCACTAATCGGGGTTAATCTTTGGGTCAGCTATCTCAATAAACAAGAGATACCTTTAATGTTCTGCTCATACAAACATCAGGGTTAATCTTTAGGTTCAACCCTGTAAGACATCATACATTATGCGTCCCATAATACCATATGTAGGTGTTTTCCTCAGCATGCACCCTGGGAACTAATTGCAGCTCAGGGGATCAAACTATGGGGCATTCCAGATTATAAGAAACAAAAATGGGGCTTCCCACTACAGGCATCGAAATATAAAAGCAAACAAACCTGTCGAACAACTGCCGATGAAACTTCGGCAAAACTGAGATCAGGATAAGGCATATCAGAGCAATAGATTTCCCACAAGCATATGCCAAAGCTGTATACATCACATTTCCGGTTGTAAGGCTTACCATCCAGGACCTAGACAATTACTTCGTTAAAATCTTTTGTAAGGACTTCATGTGAAGGGAAAACTAGAACAATAGAGAAGGAAGAACAGGGAGCACTTACCTCAGGGGCCATGTATCCAAGAGTACCGGTTTCCCCAGTCATATCCCTTGGGTTCTGAGCCTCAACTCGAGCAACACCAAAATCAGCAATTTTCAAAGTTCTAGTTGCATCTAACAACATATTTTCTGTCTTGACATCACGATGTACAATCTTCTTAGAGTGAAGGTAGCTCAGACTGCAAAAGTGGATAAAACCAAACAAAATCTATAAGTAAACATCGAACAACAAACACTTTAATTGAAAATATGTTCTTACCCCCTAGATAAGTCCAAGGCCAGTTGAATCACAATCTTAAAGGCAAGTTTCTTTCTCCTATTTCTGAATAAAAATTTCTTAAGCGTCCCACCTGGAAGGTACTCAACAACAACGCAGCACGCCCTGGAAGGAGGAGAATTGATACTATCGCTTGAAGAACTTTGGGAAGGGATCTTAAGGTTGGAAGTCCCCATTGAAGCTCCAACAAACTGTCATAGATAGTTAAAGTTATAGGTTTAAGATGATGATACGATGGCAATGCATCAAGAAAGTTTGTGATGGAAATCTAAGGAACTGCGCCTATCACAATAGAAAAAAGCAAGAAAGAACTTCAAGTTGAATTTTTTTTTTTTTATCAATGTAAGGCACATGCAGAAGACATCAAGCCATTGATTGACAGAGTAACCTTTACCTTTGTAACGTTAGGATGATCAAGCTTATGCCAAACAGCAACCTCTTGCTTGAACGATGCTCGGAGAGCAGCAGTTTCAGCAGCAGTGGCAGTGCCATCCTCCCCCCAGTCCAATACCTTCACTGCAATTATTAACAGTTGGCAGTGAGGAATTTGCCAAGAAAAATAACAGTTATTGTCTCAAAATGCTGTCGTTAATACTAACAGAAATGCGTCAAAGTGATAGATTGTCATGTGAATCTTTCATTCTGTCCCGTAACATAAATGTTTTAAACATATCATCAGACTTGACATCTAAATTCCTTTACCACCTTTTTACTTTTCTACATGTGAAGAACTTTACAGCTACCTATTGGCCATTTATCACAGACAAAATATTTCACAGTTTCATTTCAGAAACTCATAGGGAATTAATTCCTAGTTATACTACAAATAGTTATCAGAGGTAAACTCTCAGATTATAAGTCAGCGCCTAAAACATGAAAAAAGAAGAAGAAGATCTTGAATTCAAAATTTGAATGAAAAATTCCGGAAGGAAGCTGGAAAAGGAGGAAAATAAATAAAAACTGCATTACCAGCAACATCCTGACCATCGTAATTGCCTCTATACACAGTCCCATAAGTCCCATAAGCAATAACATGCCTTATATCCAACTTTCCCAACTCAATCTCCCACTCCTCCTTTCTTGTTGATCGCACTTCGCTATCCCTTGACCAAGCACGGCTTAAATGCTTCTCTAGCTGAACATCCCAGCTCTTGAAATCTATTGTATCTGCTCTAAAGTACAGTTCTTTAGTGCTCATACTACCCACTTTAGAGCCCAATTTCGTCTCTTCTGCATTCGAAACAGTTTCTAGTTCTTGATAGGTATTGCTTTTCTCTTCCTTCATTGACCCTTCTGCTTCCTTTCCATTGCTAGATTCCATCTTCTTCTTCTTTTTTTCTTTTTTAAAGTTAAAGCAGAAAACTTTTACTCTTAGACAATTTATTTATTTATTTGAACTATCAGAACAAGAACATACTCATCACCATCTAAATAAATAAAAATAAATCCAGCAAACCTTCAAAATCATTTAAACCATGAAAAACAAGATTACTGCACTTTAATTTTGAAATCCCGATTCACAATTATGATATTAGATCAAAAAGTTCGGAAATTAAAGATGCGGAAAAAGTTGTATATTGCAGAAACGAAGAGGGGGGGAAAGAGAGAGAAAGGGAGAATGAGAAAGGAAGGGTTTTGTGGAGGAGAGTTTAGGAGGGAAGGGAGAGTGAAAAGGAGCCAATCAAAGGAAAAGAAATTATGTTTTTTTTAAAGAGAAAACAGAATAAAAGGAGCGAAGAGGCTCGAGGAGGATTGATTGTGGCCTGAAATAGCTGCGCGGCTGTTTCAAAAAGCATCTCTTAAACTTCTTTATTTCTTCAAGTTCTTCTTTTAAAAAAAAGTAAAAAATCAAGCACTTGCTATTGAATAAAACTTTTGTGGTTGGGAAGGTTTCTTCGCTGCATACCCACGTCGAAGAATAAATGGTTGGGGGAATTTAGCGTCACTGTTCGTTGGGGCTTCGACATTGCAATGCAGGCCCTGGCGTGACATCAGGTACAAGAATCTTGTTACCAAGACAACATTAGACTAGAGATTTGATAACGTGTGGATCGTGATTATACCCCTCCATACACTAGCCACCGGGCTGGCAATTTCCTGGAGAATTTTTGAATCTTTCACAGCGAACATTATAATTTACACTTATTCAATTCTTACAAGGCCGCCACCCACCTAACATGGCTGCTAACGAATATGCCACGAGCAAAAGTAAACAAAGTTCCGTGCAATATTTCTCCCCGATCACTTAAATGCTTGCTCCTGCTGGATTTGCCACCTTTCACATTTCATGGCCATTTTCATTTTAGACCTTCAAGTTGAAGATAGTTTATCTTGAGTCTTTTTTAGTGATTTGATTTGATCGCTTTTCATGGGCTCGAAGGGCTTGCATTTTACTCCATAAACTTTAATTATAGTTTTGGAGTCCCTAATCCTTGCGAAGTGTTAAGAGGACTGCATTCATTCCTAGGCGAGACATTTGGATCTTAAAGTTAAAACTCTAGACTTCGTAATAATTTTCTTAAATAAAATTGAATTTAATCCTACAAGTTTCTCTATAAATGTTAATCACAATCTCTTGTCCAATTTATAATAACATTTCACTAGTCTGGAAAGATATTAAGCGTATTCTAGAAAGTTACGTAAAGTAGCATGGCTGGTCATGAATATGGTAAAGAGAAACTCGTCACTGAAATATTCTTGTACAGATGAAGCAGCCAATTTACAATCTAGATAATCTCTTCGACACATCAACGTCTGTTAACCTAGCCTGCAGGCGGTAGCAAAGGCTGTCAACAGAAGGAAAGACGGGGATCGCAAGTTGGCTTTGTGTCCCTGTCCCTAGGAATTTTCGTTGTAATACAAGTAGTTGATGATCGATGGAATTTGCTGGCGAGCGTCCATTTGATATATTCTTCAGTCTGGTTAATCTGGTGGTGCGAATAGAATTTTCCTGCCAGGTGCTTGGTTTTCTCCCCCCTATTCTCTCTTTCGGCTGTGCTTAGCTAGTTGCAACGACGATTGCGTGTCATTGGTCCTTTCGTGTTCGATCCTCCATCAACATTCTTGCTCCAATTTTAAGGAACCCAGAAAAGCTTGTTGTCAGAAGAGATATCCTAGTTCACTACAGTTTCATGGTGTCATGTTATGTAGACGGCAGGATTTCATTCTACAAAGTATAAGATCAAATGTACAAACAAGGCAATTATTACAAGCTAATTTTCTTACTAGCCTGCAGCTCAGTCGACTCCTCTAAATCTATCTAAGCGAATGAGTGTGGCTGAAATCTGTCACGAGATAGAACTTCACCATGGGGATTTATTCACCCTGGCCAAGAAAATAATACGACTCGACACCTGTTCTAGGAAAACTTCATATAAAGGAATACTTTTACCTTGTCCATAATGAACCAACCATATAAATATCACCAGAAAAATGGCAATACACGAGTTCATTGAGCAGGCCAGGCCACCAGGTTATAAAGTCGTTTAATAATATCTTGATATTCTTCATAATCCATTAACTACACTCTTCATGGACTAGTGGATAAGAAACCAGTGCCAGAGCTCTTAAATCCTAAATCTGCCATGTTTGAAACTAGGAGCTTGTACAGTGACAGTTAAGAGATTATAAGCTGAATTTAGTTCGACAAAATGGAAGATACGATTCTTGCTTTCGTGATATTCAGGGAAGAAAGTCAGAGTACGAGCCAGGAGGCTGTAAATGAGCAAGTTTTCATGGCATCAGACCAAAGCCTCTCTCACCTTTCGTCCCATTGCAATCAAATTACGTATATCCTTGAACTTGATTAAACGAAGAGAGAAAAAAACTTCAGGATCTGGGTCAACGCAATTGTGAAATTGCTCGATTGCTAGGGTGATAAATTGCTCTGCCCCTGCCTCCATTCATCAGTAAGAAAGGATTGTGGTCTTCCAGGTTTTTTTCAGAAAATTCAGAACTCAGGGGTGGGGATGGGTCGATGATGCTTTAAAATCAATGGGCCGTGAAAGTAAGTAGAGGAATGGTGCCTATCAAATCGACCCTTGCGTAACTTAACATCAATCGGACTCCAACGAGGCCAACAGATTCAAATTCTAGTTTCTACAAAGCCTAGTTTGCTTGAAATTAGACCATAAGATAACATATCCAACCTAGCCCGAGCACGAATGAAGCTGAAGACATTCACAAGGTGCTTCGAGGTTCTCATGATGCTGCAACCGATTTCGGGGGTGATTGAGATTTTGGTCAGATTGTAGTTTTAAAAAATTCTGTTTTTTTTTTCCGGATCATTTCAATACTAAAAATAAAAATAATTATCTTAATTTATTTTTACACTTAAAAAAAAAAAAACAATTTCTATTATAATCTCTCTTGATTTCTCAATGCCAGGTGTTGTTTTGGTGTCGTGAGGGGAAGATTCAACGGAGAAGGGTTGTTTTCAGATGAGGAAATGTCTACTGTGGAATTTTCGACGGAGAAAGGTTGGTTTTTGCGAGTGAGTCCGTGAAGGGAAGATGAGGTGCCAAATAGACAAGTATGAGATGTAATTATTGGATACTTGTATCAATAAACATAACAAAGAGATTTTTAATTTTATTTTAATTTTGTCTGTTCAATTTTACTTTCTTGTTTATTTAATTTGTGTTATGATAATTCTGTTAATTTATTAATATTAATTTAATTTAAAACTTGAGCTAAACAAATATCATATTAAAATCTTTTAAATTTAAATTATTATACCGAGTTTTTTTTGTAACAATACCGAAAAGTTTTTACATTCTAAATATTATTTTTTTCATGTCTATTTATATATATATATTTTATATATATATAAAAGTGATGTAATGACAAAAAAAAACTTATGATTTGCACGACCCGTCTTTAGTTTAAATTAGGATTTTGGTTTCTTGTAAGAGCCCGAGACTAGTAGAGAAAAAAAGAAGTTGTTGAATTCTGAACAAAAACTCTTAAAAGTAAACAGCTTTAATCAAAAGGAGATGCAATCAATATAAGCCAACATTATTGAAATCTCATGGCATCATATTAGGCAATGAAACGTGATCAGTTAGAACATTACTTCACACGAATCGCATTGACCAGTTGAGAAACACAATGTCATCGTGTCCGGTTTCACTGAATCTGCTATTGTCTTTGTTTCGACTTTCGAGTGATGCATAATTCCATAAACTCATGGCTATGTGTTTAATTTATGTGTACTGGTTTCTTCACTGGAATATAAATATAAAACGACGCGTGGCACAGCTCGAGCATGGGAATGTTGAGCGAGCCTGTGGTTTGGATACGTGCTATGGTTGGGCCAAGATAGAGGTTTTTAAAGCGAGCATGTTTCATCGAGTCCAAGGCTCCCGGCCCAACAACGTAGAGCCCAGGCCTAATCACATCCAGGCAATGAATCCCCTCAAATAAGCAACCTCCCCCCTCCCCCGCTGTCTTTTCTTTTTTTTTAAGAACGAGATCATGTATGTGGACATGGTCAGGATACATCCATCCATCCATCAACGCAAAAGATAGCAAAACTTTCAAAAATGGCGCCATACAAAGCGTGATAATAACCTCTCACATGTGATGCATGTATATGCCCAAGTAGCCTTTAGACATACATGTTCCATCACATGAAAACAAAGGGTTGCTCAGAAATGGCAGGGACCATTTGTCCATGGCTTCCCTTTTCAACATGCATGCCATCAAGAAACGCATGCAGCTCATCGGAAGGCATATGGTGGTGTTTTCTCAGATCAGCACATGGCACATTGAAATGATAGTTGGGGCAGGGACAGTGGGGCTCTCCCTCACAGTTGTTTACTCTTTACGTAACAAAATCATGAGAATTATAGTATGTTTGCTTTTCAGATTTTTCCATGTAAATGGGCGCATGTGCAGTGGCTGCTGCTTCTTCTTCATTGCAACTGATATAAAAATTTTGTATTCAACCTGATGCATGGGCCCCTCTAGCTCAGGCGGCCTTTTCTCTTTCTACTGGTAATATATATATTTGAAGAGATATTCCAAAACAACGGAGAGCTGGTCAGCTTAATCAGTGGGTGCACGAGCGACAGCATTTTGTAGACGGATCTTGAGTCTCGCCGGAGCTCCAGGAACAAAATGGTTCCTGCTTGCCTTTCCTGCTTTAATTCGGGATTGTGATTTCTTCTTTTCCGATCTGTGCTGGGAGGAATAAAGCTAGCTAGGTCAAGAGAGCTGGCAAAGCAGTGGGGTTCAGGGCGGGTCACTGGGCCTCCAACTGAGTCAAATCGCATGTGACCGTGTCAAGAAATTAGTAAATAAAACACAATTAAAGTTATTATTTTATGGATTTAGAATAAGGGTGAGGAAAGTGTTGTTCAAGGTGGACCAAGAACAAGGACACAAATCTTGAAAAACACCATGTGATGGTAGCTGGTATTTTACGTGGCTTGTGCTTCCGAGCTTGAGACCTAGAATTCCAAGCACCAGATCCAAGCATCCTGCTAGAAAAAAAACCTTTTTACTTGAGGGGAAAAAAAGAGATTGTGTGGTTCCTTTCTGTTGAAGTGTATATAAACAATCATACTACGTTCAAATCTTATTATTATAAAATAAAATATGTTAAAATACAGCACAATAATTACAGTGAGTTCTTATAAATACTTGCGAGAGTGAGTTTTGATTAATAGATATTCGTCGTAGGGTTTTTTTATGTGAGTAAACTTTATTTTCTGGAAATATATTTTATGGATCTAAATGAGTGAATAAATTTCTGGTTGTTTTAGACTCTTACAAGGAATGCATTCCTGACTTGAACTCTAAACATGCTGTGTAGATCACAAGCTTTCTATTATCATGTCACACTTCTTAATGACTAATAGATATCGCAGTAATGTTATTTAATAGTAAATATATGTTTGTTGTTATGATAGTATTTTTTATTTAAAAATATATTAAATTAACATCTTTTAGATTTTTTATGATTTTAATATATTAATTTTAATAAAAAAATATTATTTCAATATGTTTTCATGAAAAATAATTAGAATAATATCAAGCACACTGTTATGCCCTGAAACTTCTTGCTTGAGTACTCTTTTTTTTTTTTTTGTTCCCTTTGTGTGGTGGTCCGGTTAGGTAAATTGGATAATCATCCCTCTGCTGTTTAGGAAAAATAATATAAATAATAAACCATTGTCATCCATTGAAGAACACCCCTCATCCTTCGCCCCTCGATGGACGTGGCTTAACTATGAAATTATTTTTGAAAATATTTTTTTATTTTAAAATATATTAAAAATATAATATTAGAAAAATAGTATATAAAAATATTAAAAAAAATTAATTCAAAATAAAAACAAAAAAATTATATTTTTCTAAAAATAATAATAGAGCTATGGCTTATGAGGCAGAGGCAAAAGCAACATCAATGATGTGGCAGTGACTAGATAAAGTCTTACAAGTCACCTAACCTACATAGCTCTACTGGCCCCTCTCCCTCTCGACGATCGCTACATAATAGCCTCCCTCATCGCTGTTCTCCATCGAATCAGAAGCCCTGGCTATTCTCACTCGATGAAAAAAACAAAGCTCCTTACAGCGTTCTTGTAGTTATCTGATCTCGCGAACGAAGTCTCCGAACTTGTGGCTTATCTGAAAGGCTGCCTGATGAAGACCAATCGATTACAACCTTTTAATATGTTCCATCAAACAGACAAAAACTCCAAGATGTCTTTCAATAATTCGATTCCAGTCGATGTCTTTTTCGGTAGATGAGTCCAAAAAATAATGCTTCCCACATAATTAGACTTTTGAATGCAATAACCTAATGCTGTGTGTCTCTGTCCATGTTTGTCCTGCATCAAAGGTTTTTAGCGAGGCTGAGCCTGCATTTCCCCACTTTTCCTAATCTTCGGTGTCCAAAATCCTCTAGGATATCACAGTAAAATACTGTTTAGCATCATATTTTAAAAATACTTTTTATTTTAAATTAAAAAAAAATAGTGTTTTAAAATTATTTTTATGTGATGATGTTGAAAATATTTAAAAAAAATATTATTTTGATATATTTATGAATGAAAAACACTTTAAAAAACAACGACAACCACACTCTTAAACATACATATATAGCCATAAATAATTTCCATTCAAAATAATGTGGTTCAAAACCATAAAAAAAGAAATTAGTGTTTTCAAATCATGCTAGTATTGAAAAATAATTTTTAAAAATAACTACAATTACACTTTCATGGAGACCTAATGAGTGTCATTGAGCTTTTACGATGTTGGAGATTAGCAATTTATTTATTTATTGATGTAGATGGAAATATTTAAATAATTTTAAATTTAATCTTCGTGTTTAAGTGTATCAATGGTTGTTTTTTTATTTAAAAATATATTAAAATAATATTAATTTATTTATTTATTAATATCAACATATCAAAATAATCCACAAATAAATAAAAATAACTTTAGACAAGAAATATAAAATATAAATTGCAACGCCAACCCCAAATTCCGTCCCATTCTCCCCCGAATGTTTGGATTCCTATCTTCGTTTTACTCGGGTCACATTCATGTTTTTACTTTTTTTTGTTTTCTGGTGGGACCACGACAAAATTAAATCAGTTAAACATAGCATCATCGTGAAACCATATGGATCAATTATAACATTCATCATGCTCGATGTCTTTTTTCAGACACCCAAGAGGTGCTGTGATTAAGACCACGTTTACTCCTCCACGTTCATTCTTCCCATGACCTCTCGATAGACTCCCTCCCACGGTGCTCCGGCCGGCGACACTCCCTGAATCCTATGATGATTAACAAGAGTGAACTATGTAATATTCTCAAAGGAAAAGCAGGTAAAATTAAAAAAGTACACACCAGTATTTCGACTCGATTTCCCATTTGAAGAGGCTGGCATTGTATTCCAGTAGATGCCAAGGGGTAAGAAAAAAAAACTGGGAAAATAAAAGAAATTAATAAAAAAAACGAATGAAAAAACCTTAAAAAATAATTTGGTTTCGATTCTAGAAACTGTTTAAAATCAATCAAACCAGACTAGTGGAACCCTAAACCAAAGCGAAGAATAAAAAGGTACATTTTTTAAAAAAATTATAAATAAAATTCCGACTGCACCCTCCCTCCCTCTATATCCATGGTCTCTTCTCTTCTCTCCTGATCCAGCCTACCCTTCCCGTATGTCTATATTCTCTAAATCCCTGATTTCTAGAACCCTAGATAGCGTAATCATTAATTTTGCATGATGATCATCTAAAAATTGTTCTTGACACTTTCTTTTATCTAGGTTAAATTTATAGTGCAAGACAATTTCTTTCTTTTTGGAGGGGAAAGAGGTTGTTACTTCATGTCATTTCCTATCGCTCGTTATCTTGTCTCTCTTAATTTGTACTACCTTGACAGGTGATTTACTACTGTAGATTTGTGAACTCAAAGTTTCTACACAAAACAAACGATGCGTCATCTGCTATTTTATTTAAAAAAAAAATCAAGACTGATGACTTGTTAGAAAATTAAAAATAATAAACTCCCTGACCTTTTATCATCGTGTAGTTAAATGCTGGAAAACAATCTTTGATACAGTTAAATGTTCATGCTTACTTATATGAATTGAGTTCTATTGTTAGTTAAGTGTTTTTTTTTTTAATTATTTTTAGCATTTAATGTTAAATTTATTGGGGATTGAATTTTTATTTTATTTTTATAACTCTTGCATGTCAACTTGAATTGACCTAGCATACTTTTATCTGAATATTAAATAAAACTATTGTTCAATACGTTATTAAAATCTATTTTTTTAAGAGATACATGGCGAATACAAGAATTATTTTTATTGTATTTTAAAACTTTTTTTCTGGCCCGCGACATGGGCGCGCGTGAAAAACTACAAGTCCTCACCTAAGCATTTACACGTTCGTTAGAGAAAAGAAGGTACGTATCTTGGACTCATGGGCCACAACATCCTCGTGGTCGTACTTGGACGCGGAGGAATATCTAGTGGCATGACGAACGACAACCGTCTTCCGCCACCGTCCAAGACGCCCAGAAGGCCCCACCTTTGTAAAAGTGTTGCCGCACACTGTGTCATATCCTTCCCGTTCGTACAAAGCATTGAAGATTCTCATTTATTCAAATTACCATAATGCCCACGTGCTCCTCTTTCCCCACACCTGCCTACCATCTTGACTGGAGGTAATTGCCAACTGGTCCTAAATTTTAAAATTTACACCAGCATCTAACGGCTTCTCTTAAACTAACGGGGACCGCAGTCATTTTAGGGCTGGAAAAACATCCCTCAACTCAAACATGGTAACACAATATTCCTTTTCTTAAAAAAAACCGACAGAGCAGCGGTCTTAAAACTTTTAATATTAGAATATTAAATCATTCATTTTTTTTAAATAATATCAATTTCAAATTTTGACGAGGGGTGTTTTTTTTATATAAAAAAATTCACTTCAAAATACATCAAAATATTTTTACTTTTATTTTTAATATCAGCACTTTAAAATCATAAGAAAATAATAAAACAAGATATTAATATAAAATCTTTAAAATAAATATATTTTAAAAAACATATAAAAATAAAAGTTACCGCAAGATTAACTATAGGAGCATTGTTATTATTTATCAAATCATCGAGGCGTTTGGTCATTTCCCGACTTCAATTTTATTCTCTCGTTTTCTTTTCCTTTTCCTTTACGGTCAGTTCTTTCACTGAAAAGCAACAGCATAAAAAAGCAAAGCAACAACGGCAAGAGAGAGAAACACATGAACACATTATAGTTCCGCACAGAGCCACAAAGAGATCTAACAAACATGGGGTGATACCCGAGAACAAAAACAGAGGAAGCAGCTCTACTTGTTTTTCCTCTTGCTGCTATCAGATTAGCCTCTAAACAACTTCCTTTTGATGAGGTTTTTTTCTTCTCAAGAACATCTCTGAACTGTCGGTTATCACCACCTCTTCTTCTTATTCTTCTTCAATGAATGTCAATGGTCAATGAACCGTGCTTTTCTGCTCTTGTCTTGCCTGATTACGTTATTCTTGTCTCTGTTTTTGTTTTTTTTTAACTCCTGATCACTTCTCTGTTTTTTCTTCTTTTTACGAGAGTTTCATGCTTTAATCTGTTGTGTATGATCATGCAGTTGGTTTTTCTTTTCTTTTCGTTTTTTATGAATAAATGACTTAATTTGTGATTCTATGAAGCATCTTATGTATGTTTTTTTTGTGTTACTTTGATCAGGTTTATCTTACAAATTCTTAAGAGAGCTGTTACTCTTTTTGTATACTAATCACTATCTGGACTTGAAAGCTCTGCTGATCAGGTAGTTTTTCTTTTTGTCTCAATTTTTTGCTTTAAAATTTTCAAGGTTACGATCTTATTGATAATTAGTGTTGTTAACACTGAAATCAGCTGAATTAAGTATTTTTGTTTGTTGATTTTGTTGACTTGGGTACTAGTAGGGGGAGTGCAAAATTCAATTTGGTTTGGTTTTGGATTTGGATCGTCACCTGCTGCTTCAAGGATCATAGTTTTGTCGTTTCTTCGATCGGGATCGGGAAGTGGTAGTGTTACTGGATTGAATTATGGCTTCCAGGTCGGAAGCAGATTCGAGAAGGATGTATTCGTGGTGGTGGGACAGCCACATTAGCCCAAAAAACTCGAAATGGCTTCAAGAAAATCTTACAGGTATTGGCTGGTATCTTAGGCACTCGGTTCGAATTTCTGTTTACTGTGCATGTGGGCTGTAGTTAACAGTTTAATCATTTTTGAGCGATCTGGCTATTTGGAAGACATGATAACCAACACATTACAATGAATGACACCAACATTTTTCTGAGATTGGCACTTTAGTTAATTGTTGCAACATACTTCCACATTGGCGGGTGCGATGAAAATGCATCTCCTGACCACTCTCCTGCAACTGGGGCCAAAAAGAAACACAGTTAATGAATGGAACAAGTTAAAACACGTGAAATGTAGGTGCAAAATCAATAATTTGGAAGCTTAAAAATGGAAATATGCTATCCAATTGAAATGGAATTAGAAGTTATTTAACTTGCATTTACTTTTGGCTTGAGCCTTAACATGCACTTGGCTGTCTTTGGGTATCACAAACATCTCTGCATTTACTTGCTGTGGTATATTCAATAACTTGACAATAAACTAGGCACTAAAAATATAAGAATTGATGTAATTGCCATTTTTTTTCCGCGGGTGCATAGATATAGCATCCAAGTTATTGCCTCGTGCTTGTGTCTTTGCTTTCAAATTGATAGATTCTTTTACTTGAGGGCTCAATCTAGAATTTTTTTCTTCTATTGTATGGGGTTCAATGACCTAACTGATATCTTTGATCTCCTTATTCTTTTGAATTGATTGTCCTTTTTTTTTGTTCTTTTTTTGTCCTGTTGGTGAAGGAGCCATATTTTTGAAGAAACATTCTCCTTTGTTTGCCACACTATTTCAGTTCATAATTGAATATTAAGCAAAGAGTATCAGTTAAATGAGTTTTTTACATCTATCTAGATTATGGATCCAGGAGGGTTTGCAACTTCGTACCCCATTCTCGGTCAAATCTGCATAAATGATCAGTAATTCTTATCAGTTTGCCAAAGCATTTCTACTTTCCAATTCAATTCTGAAGCCTGATAAGCTCTTACATAATGCCTAAGAACTGGAGCTACATCCTTGACTGCTCAGTTTAACTTCTAATCTAATTTGGTGTGTTGTGGCTAAGAAAGGTGCAGCTACTTTTTTTAAGAAGAAGATATCTGATATATGTACATATCTTTTAACTAATTACTTTCAAGCACAAAACCACACTGTCTTGTACTTGACCAAGATATTTAGTGAATTCATGTTTTATTTTCTCCATCAATGCTTTCATCCTGAAGGTTCTGTGCTAGACTTACTGTAGCATTTGCTCTCTCTCTTCACGTAACCATTTAACAATTCTCTTTTCTATGAACAGATATGGATTCCAAAGTCAAACAGATGATCAAACTCATTGAAGAAGATGCAGATTCCTTTGCTAGGAGGGCAGAGATGTACTATAAGAAACGCCCAGAGCTTATGAAATTAGTCGAAGAGTTTTATAGAGCATATCGTGCCTTGTCTGAAAGATATGATCATGCCACTGGGGCCCTTCGCCAGGCACAACGAACAATGGCAGAAGCATTTCCCAACCAAGCCCCCTTTATTCTGGGTGATGATTCCCCTGCAGGCTCTGCTACTGACTGTGATCCCCGTACACCTGATACGCCACCAATACGCGCACCTTTTGACCCTGATGAGCTGCAAAAGGATGCTTTGGGCGTCTCACCATCCTATGCTATTAGTAGGAATGGAGCTTTTACTGACAAATCAGATTCTGTTCCTGGAAGAAAGGGTTTGAAACAATTCAATGATCTTTTTGGGCTTGGAGATGGGGTGGACCATGCTAAGTTTGCAGAAGGGAGGGTGAGAAAAGGCCTCAATTTTCATGATCCAGAGGAGAAAGAACGAGGTGTGCAAAACAATGGCAGCCATGATCTCAAGGCTCGAGTCCCATCTGAGCAAGTTAGTAAAGCTGAGCTAGAAATTTTAAATTTAAAGAATGCACTTGCTAAACTAGAAGCTGAAAAAGAAGCTGGCCTGCTTCAGTATGAGCAAAGTTTGGAAAGATTATCTAATCTGGAGTCAGAAGTCTCCCGTGCAACGGAGGATTCCAGGGGACTTAATGAACGAGCTAGCAAAGCTGAGGCTGAAGTTCAAACTTTGAAGGAAGCCCTTGCACAATTAGAGGCTGAAAAGGAATCTAGTTTTCTTCAATACCAGGGGTTTCTGGAAAAGATATCTAATCTGGAGAACAATCTCTCCCTTGTCCAAAAGGATGCAGGAGAACTAAATGAGCGAGCCAGCAAAGCTGAAATTGAAGCTCAATCCCTAAAGCAAGACCTGTCTAGATTAGAAGCTGAAAAAATTGAAGCGCAGGTTCAGTACAGCCAATGTTTGGAAAAGATATCTGATCTAGAGGACAAATTACAAAATGCACAGGAAGATGCCAGGAGGTTCAGTGAGCGTGCAGATGATGCTGAAAGGGAAATTGAAACCTTGAAGCACGCTTTGACCAAGCTAACTGAAGAAAAGGAAGCTGCTGTCACTCTGTACCAGCAGTGTTTGGCAACAATTGTCAGTCTGGAGCATAAAATTGCTTGTTATGAGGAGGAAGCCCGAAGGCTTAACTCGGTGATAGATCATGGGACTGTGAAGTTAAAGGGTTCTGAAGAGAGGTGTCTTCTGTTAGAAAAATCAAACCAAACCATACACTCCGAGTTAGAGTCATCGATGCAGAAAGTGGCAGCTCAAAGCGATGAGCTTACAGAAAAGCAGAAGGAGTTGGGGAAGCTTTGGACTTGCGTCCAAGAGGAGCGCTTGAGATTCATGGAGGCCGAAACTGCTTTTCAAACTCTACAGCATCTGCACTCTCAATCTCAGGAAGAATTGAGGTCCATGGCGGCTCAACTTCAGAACAGGGCTCAAATTTTGGAGGACCTGGAAGCTCGTAATCATGGTTTAAAAGATGACGTGGAGCATGTCAAGTTGGAGAACAAGAGCCTAAGTGAAGTCAACTTATCTTCAGCTCTGACTATACAGAATCTGCAAGATGATATTTCAAGCTTAAGGGAGACCATAAAGAAACTTGAAGAAGAGGTGGAGCTTCGAGTGGACCAAAGAAATGCTCTTCAGCAAGAGATTTACTGTCTAAAGGAGGAGCTAAATGAACTTAACCGGAAGCATCTGGCGATCATGAGGCAGGTGGACTCAGTTGGCTTCAGTCCAGAGTCCTTTGGGTCATCTGTGAAGGATTTGAAGGATGTCAACATCAAGCTGAAGGAGGTTTGCGAGAGAGACAGAACTGAAAAGCTAGCTCTTTTGGAAAAGTTGGAGAACATGGAGAAACTTATTGAAAAAAATGCTCTTCTGGAGAATTCTTTATCAGATTTGAATGTTGAGCTAGAAGGGGTTGGAGAGAAGTTAAAGGCACTTGAAGAATCCTGTCAATCTCTTTTGGAAGAGAAATCCATTCTTGTTTCTGAGAAGGATTTGATGGCTTCTGTGTTGCAATTTTCTACTGATAATCTGGAGAAACTTACAGAGAAGAACCACATTCTGGAGAGCTTCCTCCTTGATGCAAATTCTGAACTTGAAGGGTTGAGGGAAAAATCAAAGAGCTTAGAAGATTTATGCCTGCTGCTTGTGAATGAGAAATCTGAGCTGGCCTCCATTAAAGGAAGTTTATCTTCTCAGTTGGACATCAGTGAGAAAAGCTTGCAGGATTTGGAGAAAAATTATACAGAATTAGAAGAGAAATACTCCCTTCTGGAGAAAGAGAGACAATCCACACTTCATGAAGTACAAGAATTACAGGTTCGTTTAGATTCTGAAAAGCAAGAGCATGCTAATCTAGCCCAGTTGAGTGAGTCCCAATTGGCTGGTATGGCATCACAGATTTGTTTGCTACAAGAAGAAAGTCAGTGCAGAAATAAAGAATATGAAAAGGAGCTGGACAAAGCTGTGAATGCGGAGATTGAGATCTTTATCTTGCAGAAATGTGCACAAGATCTAGAAGAGAAGAATTGTTCCCTCTTGCTCGATCATCAGAAGCTTGTGGAGGCGTCTAAACTGTCAGAGAAACTGATCTCTGATATAAGACATGAAAATCATGAACAACGAGAAGAGGTGGTATGCTTATCTGATCAAATTAAAACACTGAGGATGGGGCTTTATCAGGTGTTGATGGCTCTTGAACTTGATGCGAACCAGTGTGAAAATAAATCCAAGCAAGACCAAAGACTGCTGAACCGGGTACTCAACAGGCTTCAAGAATCACAGGAGTTTCTCTTCAAGATGCAAGATGAAAATCAGAGGTTGTTCACTGAGAACTCTGTTCTAGTTACACTGCTTGGGCAACTGCAGTTAGAGGTGGAAAATCTTGTGAAGACTAAAAATATCCTCAATCAGGAATTGACAACCAGGTCCGAGCAATTCTTGGTTTTGCAGAATGAGAGACAGGAACTTTCAGGGATAAACGAAGAGATGAAATTAAAGTTAATAGAGGGAGACTGCAAAGGTGAGGCTTTGAAAGTTGAACTAAATAATCTTCGTGTACAGCTGTCAGACTTGAAAGGTGCTCAACAGAACTTACAAGAGGAGAACTGCAAGGTTCTTGATGATCAGAGGTCCTTGATGAAATCATTTTCAGACCTGCAGACGGAGAAATGTGAACTTGAAGAGGAAAACTTCTGCATTCTTGTTGAAACTGTATCTCAAAGTACCCTTTCTCTAATTTTCAGGGATATCATATGTGAAAAATCTGTGGAAATAAAAAGCCTCGGTGAACACCTGGATAAACTGTGTCATGACAATAATGGTCTCAACGAGAAGGTGAAGACACTGGAGAAAGAGTTAGATAAGTTCAGTGCCTTAGTAGATGAGAAGACAGAGTTGCATAAAATGGTGGAGAATCTGAAGTGCAAGTATGATGAGGTTGAGGTGATACGATCAGATCAAGAAATGCAGATCAGCAAACTATCAGGAGATTATGATCAGAAAAATAAGGAGGCTGAAAACATTCGTGAAGTAAATCAGAAATTGGAGTCTGAAATTAGGAAATTGCATGAAGAATTTGAAGAGGTTAAAGACAGGAAGGAAAATTTGAGTCATGAACTGGTAAAGGAAAGAAATGAGGCTGAACTACAAGAATCCCAGGCTGTTGCATTGTTTGGTGAACTGCAGGTATCTGCTGTCCGAGAAGCCTTGTTCGAAGGAAAGCTTCACGAGCTTCTTAAAATATGTGAGAGCCTTGAAGATGGGAATTGCTCAAAAGACATGGAGATTGACCAGCTGAAAGAAAGATTTAGCACTTTGGAAGGTGCAAATGCAGAACTAAAAGCTCTCGTGGCTGCATATTTGCCAGCTTTCATGTCGTTGAGGGATTGTGTAACATCACTGGAGGAGCACACTCTTCCAGATGCGACACTTCATGAAGGTGACAGCAAGGAATCAAAGGTAATTTCTTTTCAAGCACGTCAATAATTCCTTAAGATTAGTCTGTTGTAACCTTAAAAGCTCTCAAGCTTCATTCACCCAATTTTGATATGCCCATACATCACTCCTATTAATGCTCCTTGCACTTCGCAGTTTGACCCCATAGTTTGTAACCTTTTGCATTATTTTCACAAAACAACTCATTTGGAATATGGACAATTCTTTTTCGTTATATCATTTAAAGTTCATGGTTTTAATAATTTTTTTATATTCCGCCTGCTGCAGGATGCTGCAGTGGTGATGCATGCGAAGGGCTTTCACCAAATGAGTGAAGGACAGAGTGACATGGTGCCAGGTGGAACTTTGGACCTCCAGGATTTGCAAATAAGGATTAAAGCTGTTGAGGAAGAAATCATTGAGAAGGAGAGACTTGCTATGCTAGAAAACTTGAGCTATCATTCCAAACTCGACGCTGCAATGAGGCAGATTGAGGAGTTGAAATATGGAAGCAGTGCACGTCAAAAAGGTGTCGAGACAAGGAGGTATGTTAAGCCAAAACCAGAGGATGGGGAACTAGGGGCCGCACCCAGTGATGATCTGAGGCAGCAGAAACGAACACATGAAATCTCAGAGGATGGGAATGAAGTGATGACAAAAGACATAATACTTGATCAGATGTCGGAATGTTCATCCTATGGAATCAGCAGGAGAGAAACTATGCAGGCTGATGAACAGATGCTTGAAATATGGGAAGCTGCTGCCCGGGATGGAAGCATTGACTTGACTGTTGGAAAAACACAGAAGGTGACTGCTTCTCAGAAGAAGAAGAAACACATCAGGCAGCATCCCTCTGCAGAATCAATGATCGAGAAGGAGGTGGGTGTGGACAAATTAGAGATCTCAAAAAGATTATCAGGGTCTCGTCAAGAAGGGAATGGGAGGAGAATTCTAGAAAGACTTGATTCTGATGCTCAAAAGTTGACAAATCTCCAAATAACAGTTCAAGATTTGATGAGCAAGGTGGAGATTACAGAGAAGAGCAAAAAGGGAAAAGGTATAGAATATGACAACGTGAAGGAGCAGCTGGAAGAATCTGAGGAGGCCATCCTGAAGTTGTTTGAAGTGAATCGCAAACTAATGAAAACTGTTGAAGATGAGCCGCTGTCCTTCAATGAGAACTCCGAAGCAGCACCAGATGAGAGTGGCAGCGTCAGGAGAAGAAAAACTTCAGAACAGGCAAGAAGAGTGTCCGAGAAAATTGGACGTTTGCAGTTGGAGGTGCAGAAATTGCAGTTCGTTTTGCTGAAACTTGATGATGAAAACAGAAGTAGAGGGAAAACAAAAATCACAGAGAGAAAGACAAAAGTTCTACTGCAGGACTATCTGTATGGCGGGGGCACAAGAACTCGCCAGACGAGAAAGAAAGGAAACTTTTGTTCATGCGTGCAACCTCCAACCAAAGGAGATTGAGTTTATCAAATTTTACCGGGAAATAATAGGTGTAGTTCAAGCCTTCAAGGTTTAAGACTTTAAATATGAGGCGTTAGCTGCTTTGTGCATAAACTTTCCTTGCTAGGTATGCTATATAGAGAGAGCTAGACTTTTTCTTCTTTTTTACCTTTGCTCGGTTAGAGAGGATCCGGTCGTCTGTAGTTTAGAGATCCTGCTGTACATGCCAGTCCCCGTCTAATCATAAGAGGCTGCTCTATTAGAGCTTGTTTTCCCCTTCATTTCGTTTGCATGTTTCAACTTACAACTTTACTACGAAGGTTTCCATGAGGAGCTATTTTCTTCGAGGTTTACCTGGCTTTGTAGTGCATGGCTTCTCAGGCTCGGTTGGATCCCACTTCTTACAATGCTTAGCCGCAATTATTCGTGATATAAGATTTGTAGCCAGTTTCGAGTTGTGGTTCTGTTATTTTTTTAATTTGTTTTTTTATCTTCAAATTAGTTTTTAGTGTTTTTTTTATATATGTTTTAATATCCCATGTCAAAAATAAAAAATAAATTATTTAATATATTCTCAAATAAAAAAAAAATATGGGGGGTCTTAATAAAATACGGAAGATAATTCATTCTCAAGGATTTTGTGAGTTGATTTAAATGCATTCCCAAGTAGCTCTAATATGGAAGGTCTTAACAAAATTCTTGCACAGAGACCACTGGAACAAACCAGCTCATTTTCTCGTGTGCATAAAAGAAAATTTAACATGGATTCCCTGGATGTACATTATTAACCCAGCAAAACCCATCAACTGTAAGGAGTATAGGATCAGGATAAGGATTAGTATGACGGCTAAGGGATAGTTTAACTGTAAATTCTATCAAGCAAGACATGATTACGATTTAGTGTACTTGTGTAAATATTCTCGCACCTGTTACACAGATTGCTGCGAGCTCCAGAGTTCACAAGACATTCATCCCACCGTGAATTTACTAGAAAAGGATCCTCGGCACATCTGCTAACATACGTAAAATGATCCTTTATATGGAAAGGCTGATACTATGATGCCCAAATCCGTACCAAAATAGTCATTAAGAACGGGTCTGTAACACTTCTAATGAGAGAAGAATACGAGCATGCTGGAAACCCTTTTTTATAGACGAATTCCACAGTTCATAAAATTTGCTAGTCTCATCAATAACTGTAAATTCACATGACACTTCATTGATTGCTTACATTGCTGTTCATAAGACATCTCTTCAAAACAGATTTCTATTTGTTATGCTGCAAGTGTTTCGCCAGGTTTTCTCTTGTGATTTTTCCCAAGGGATCGGATTGCTTACAACATTGTTCTCCATAACCAGAGTCGTGGTGACCTGACAGAGCAGCATCAGGATGCAATTGATCTCCATAATCGATTATAATATTGTGGAGTAAACAACATACCAAGATAATACTTGGCAGTTTCCGCTTATCAGGTCTCCACATGACCTTGCTGAGGATCCTCCAACTTCCCTTCAAATGCATGAACGACCTCACTGCAAGCAACCTTGCAGCCTCGTGCCTTGCATTGAAAGTGGACATGGAACCTGAGATTCCGTCGCTCACTTCTGGAGTTATGAGCCATGGAAGAAGCGGATAGCCTGCCCCACCAACAATATATTCTCTGATTTCGGCTCCTTGAAATAAATTCCTTGAATTTCCATTTAAACGTTCTCCATTCTCACAGAGTTTGAAAAATCCCGAGCACTTCAATAGTCTTGGCACTGTCATGCCACCAGGCCAACCTGTCACAATATCTAAAAATCTCATTTCATGGTCAACAACACCCTGCAAGAACATGCTGTAATTTTTCTCTCGGTCACACCAATCATCCGAGGTTTCCACTGCAGGAAGGGTCATGATAATGTGTGTTGCATCAATTGCTCCACAACAATTTGGCAAGCCAAACAAACTTTCGAATTTACACCTAATTTCTTCCATTCTATCAGAATCAGGCCACTTGAGATGGTGCTTGGCCCGCTCTTCTAATGCTTCAATGAATCTCCAAGTCACTTGAGAGACGGTAGACTGACCAACCCCAAAGGAAGCCCCAACCGAAACCTGAGACTCACCAGATGCCAACCTTCTTAGAGCAATTGCAACCTGTTTCTCAACACTAAGAAGCCTTCCCTCGATGTTGATGAGTCCAGATGGTGGCCTCGATATGAGATCTTGTCTCACAAGAGAACAGATGTATTCGAAAGTCTTCTTTGAAATCCTGAAGAAATACTTAAAGCCTTCTTCCTCGTCAGACGGTATGCCTACAAGGTCAATCAATCTCTCATTTTTTGCACAGTCGACATCAAAATCCCAAGATTTCTATTAAGAAATGTAGTAAATTCAGTATGATTTATACTCCACATTCTCAACATTGAAAAGCTCTTAACTTTTTATTCAGTTCAATCTTCCACTTCGAAGCCAAATTCACACAAGCACAAAGGACATACAGTATGAAGATTATAAGCAGATGATTGCCTAGAAAGAAATTTCTCAGCAGAATTGAAGATCCAATCAGGTCCCAAATTTATTAAATCATCTCAATTTATTAAACTTAACAACAGAAGTGAAGAATAGTATTAACAGCAACAAGAGTGAAAAGCAAAGAAATTCCATTGGTTACATGAGCATTTCCAGACTGAACGAATACTAAAGAGAAAAAAAAAAAAAAAGAATCAAGAGAACCTGGGGACGAAGAGTTTTTGAGCCAGAAAGTATCCCACCAATCGGAATCAATGGCAGAGGGATCGATGGGAACAGAGGTAATGTTTTTGTTTTTGAGTTTCTTCTTTTTCAATTTCTTCTTTGAAACTTTTTTGCTTTTCTTCGATTTGATAGGCGGAGCCATCTGATGTAGCACTAGATAAAAATCTTACTACAACTGATGCCCTACAAGCTCTTCTTGTCAGAAAATGGGATCAGCTGATTTTCTGGGACAATGTCCGTTTCTAAGAGAAAAGGGAAGGTAATGGTAAGCGGAAAGGGTGGCTGACCCCTCCCTCTCTGCCTGTCGGAAGATGGCTATGTGACACTAGCGACCAGTGCTCCCTTGCTAAACTGGTGTCGAGACTTCATACGGTGCCGTTTAGCACGATTCGACCTCTTAGTTCTTTCTCATAATAAAATTATTGAGGAAAACCTAAGAAAAGAGTCCAGAAGGAACACCGATTAAAGGCCGATCAGTTTTTTTGTTTTTGATTAGGTCCTCAACGTATCAGTATATTTTCAATCAAATCCTCCCCGGTTTAAGTAGTTGTAGTTGTGTGGAATGTTAAGCTTGACTCTGAATTACATCTCATGTCCACAATTAAATAATTAGATAAAATAAAAAATATTATTTATTTATTTTTCTATGATTACATCACTTCTTTTTTTAATTTAAAATCAAGTTTTAATTGAGTAGCAGCTATCCAGGTTAACTCTTATTCAGTTATTTTTTTAAATCTGACTCTAGTTAGGCTTTTTAAAAAAAAAATATTTTAATTTAAAATCTTAAATTATTAAATGAGATTTTAAAAATAATTTTATATTATTTTAAAATATATTTTAAGTAAAATATTTTTATACTTGAAATTTTGTAGAATAATAATAATGAAATTTAAACTTATAATTATTTAATTATCAAGATTATAATATCATGTCAAATAATTATTTTAATTTAAAAAATTAAATTATTAAGATTTAAATAAAATTTTATATTACTATCTAACAAGATTCATATTATTCTTTATTTATGTAAACTACATGTGATATACTGTATATTGTGTTTAAAAAAGTCTTCAATTAGTGTGGTGTGATGCCAAAGAGCTTGTGATTTGCACAAAAAGTCTTGAGTTCGAGTCAAGACGTGCATCCCTTATAATAGCCATGAACAATCAAGATTTTATTTACTTATCTAGACCCATAAAATATATATTTTTTTTAAAATGAGTTTCCTCGCATAAAAAAAATACAAGTTGTTACTTTTCTTTGTGTACTTTATTCTATTGTGTGATCAATGATGGGATGGGAAGTCCTAAGGGACGTGATGTGATGACCAAGAATTTGTGAACTACATAGTAAGTTTCAAGTTCGAGTTAGGGAATACATCCCTTGTAAGAGTTTATGATAATTGGGGTTTTACTCGTTCGCTTACCTGTGCTCATAAAACATACTTTTCAGAAGGTGAGATTTCCTTGTATTAAAAAAAAAAATGATGGGATAGGAAGAATTTCATTAAACTTACGCTTATAAGTTTAAAGTAATTATTGAACATTTTTGTTATATAAAAACAATTTAATTCAAGACAAAAAAAAAATTTGGTTTAGAGGACTTCGCTTATAATATTTTGTGATTTTCCTAAAATTAACCACTTTGAACCGCATTTTAACTCTCTTGTTCTTCTGTAAAAGGAAAAAAATAGATTTGTTTTTTTTTTTCATTTTTACCCTTAATCAAATGATAAATCGGTCGATGCATTTCATTTTATTTTGCTATAAAAACAGATATGGATAATCAAGGGACTTAGAGCTAGATAACATGGAAATACTCTTTCGTTCAAAATTTAATTTTAATTACTCTTTTTAGCATTAAGAATGATCGTTAAACATCGCTCGATGATCCTCTTGCACTGTGAGCTTGCTTTTCATTTCATTTTCTTGTTTCCGCATTGATGGAAAAGGTTGGATGATGGAAAAGGTTGGATGCAAAGTTCATTCTTATGCCGGCGGTCGCTCACCGGAATCACTCTAAAAAAGGTTTTCCATTCGGAATCTCTTGTATGAAAAACACAGACTGTAAAGCAACTACACCTTCAACTGACGAATCAAATCAGCTTCTATTTCACTTTCAGTTGATTCGATGCAACTTTATAGAGCTGAACTGCATGTAAGAACTAATACTCTTGCCGATCCACTTAGTTTGTAATCCTACTTGATCGACAGACTAGACTTTGTTAAATGCCTCTGAGTCCTCTTTCAAAGGGTCTGGTGGGAACGTGTGAAGCATGAAATCGCAAGCTGCGACAGCTTCTCCTACTGTCAAATGGATCCATTGTTGCCCTATGTTCTCGATGAACTTGGCCTTGTCGAGTTTCTTCATTACTTCAGCTCCAGGATTGGCCAAGACAAGCTATAAACATGGAAGCGAAGAACATTGCAGCACAGAAATTAGTGGTGCGTGACAGATCGAATTCGCACAAGATAATAGAAGCTCGATGAACAATGTACCTTAACCCCCTTTCTGTCCATCACTTTCTTAACTTCCTCAAGCATGCCTATCCCACTTGTGTCAATGTTACCGACCGCTGTCAAATTAAGAAAGAAAGGTAAAGGGGCTTTCTGTTTATAATCATTTTTTGAGGAAGGAAAATATTGCAGGATCACCCCCTACCTCCCATGTCTAGGATAACATACTGTAGGCTGGTTTCTCCTGAAGATTTTAACTTTACTTCTTCGTCATCAACCCACCTCGCAATCCTGATAGGTATAAAAATATATAGCAGCACTTGTGAGCTTCAAATTTAACCGGTTAATTTTAAGAATAGCAGGTGTGCAGATATGCACAAATTTTGAGTTTGTATAGTTTTTTATTAGATTTGAAGCTTTGGCCACACCTTTCTCTTAAGTAGCCTGAATTTGCAAAGTAGATGGGAGCATCAATCTCCAGAATGAGGACACCAGGAACGCTGCTCGTGTTTGGATATTGTTCAACATTTCTGTAGATCATTGAATTTGGAATGTTTCCAAGAATAAATGTTTTCGGTCTTGCGACGAACAGAAGTAGTCTAAGCAAGGAGATCGCCACCTACATATGGACAAACGAGTTGGTATCAAAGGATGGTAATCAGACATTTACGATTGCAGGTTTTGGGCCATAATTAGCTGTTCATACCGCAATGACTAAGCCAATCTCGACGCTGGCAAAAACCACCCCAGCATATGCGCTGATGCACACCATGAAGTCGAACTTGTCGATACTCCAAAGATGGATTGCCGCTTCATAATCTAAGAGGCCGAGCATAGCAGAGACAATGATAGAGGATAGAACCACAAGTGGAGTGTAATGGAACAATGGCGTTAGGAATAGCAATGTGACCATGACTCCCAACGCCATGACAATATTCGATACTGCTGTCTTGCATCCTGCGTTGTAGTTCACAGCCGATCGCGAAAATGGCCCTGGAAAATTTCATTGCATCACCAAAAGTGCTTTTAGTTTAGGATTCTAATTATAACTTCGAATAACATTCTTAATCGCATCTGGGAAAGGAAAAACTGTTAGGTCAAGTCAATTCATATATGACACACACACACACACCTGTTGTGAGATAGCAAGAGGTGCAGGAGCCTACAATGTTCATGGTCCCAAAAGCAATCATCTCTTTGTTGCCATCTATATGGTAATTCTTGAACATAGCAAAACTTCTTCCTACTGCTATTCCTTCCTGTAACCAAATGAAAACAGGCATCACTTAAGCACGTGATCACATTAATGTGTATGTTTATATTAATCTAGAGGGGCAGGTCTTAGTTCAACTTCTATCTTTGTTATTAATCTAAGAAAAGGAGCAGCAAAATAACAGAGGAGAAGGGTGCTTACAGCAAGAGCTATGACACCAGTGATGATGCCAGTTTTAATGGCTGTCGAAAGATAAGGAGATACAAACACGAGATCCGTGAAGGACATTGGATTTAGCCCCTTCTTCAAGTATCCTATCTGAAAAAATTACCCCACCATGCAGCAGATAAGAACACATAACAAAAGATTAAAGTAAGTGCTTCTTAAAATTGACCCGCAAGGTGATTGGTAGGATCCACCTAGCCTCTAGGCAAAACGTAGGTGGCTAAACTGTTAGGACGAGATGGTGGAAGACGAGATGTAGAACTATAAAAATGATTACTTTGTATTATCCACCAGTTCATGATAAATTGAAATGCATTTTAGAGATATATTTTCTATTTCACTATTGTTTTAAGAATTAATTAATAGTTAATAGTCACGATTTGTTTTAGGAAGAGGAATAATTTAAATTTTAAATTGTACGTCCACAAAAAAAATCCCGGTTATGATTTTTTCAAAAACAATCAAATTTATCGGAGATGTGACATGGAAGAGAACAATTATTTGGATTGGGCCCAGGAGACAAAAATCAAGTACCCAATAGGCCTAATCACATGCAGCCCACTGAATCTTTGTTTGCAAGTTGCAGGTCAGGGTTGCTTTAGAGGATAAGTAGCGTTGACAGACAGGGACTTGAGTTACGTAAAAAGCGAGCAGATACAAACAAGACTATCAATAATTTTTGGGAAATGCTCACCACTTGAACGCCATGTTTCTCAGCATGCGTGAGATAAACGAGAAGGCTTCCTAGAATGACTGACGTCAATGGCGCCATTGCTGAAACCCAAAAGTATTTTGGTTTTCTCTTGCTCTATACAAATAGTCAACATCAAAACATTATTATCTTACACCATTATTAAACTAATCAGAGGAGCATATCAATTATTACAAGAAGCATGACAACATTAACATGCATATATTAGAGTAAGAATATTGAAAAATGAGCAAAGAATGAAATCCCTCCAGAATTCGAGTCAAGGGGATGTGTTTAGAATTAGAAGTCTTCGTCTTTTGTTCTGTAAGTAACTAACAAATTGAAAATGAAGGCATGAAGAGGTATATATAATTATACTAAATACCACCATCTTTTACTATTATCTAGGAGAATTAATATATATTTTTTGAGGGGGGGGGGGGGTGAAAAAGAGAGAGAGAGAGGCATAAAGTGGTCAACAGACTGAGATTAGTAAAGCAATTCACAATTTAATACTACTACACACACACATATAAAACACGGCGGCCCTTCTCTCTTTATATACAAATATATTCATCTGTTTTATTCAGTTCTGGCCGCTACGTGTGGGGTAAGTCTGCGACATGGAAATCAGAATGTATAGCAGTCTGCGACTATGTGGAAGACTGAAACAATACGAGAAAAAATAATTAGGCTATATAAATATTTTTACTTACAAAGTATCGGGTGGTGAGAAGAAAGAATAAGAAGCCAAAGCCCAAAACGGCACTTTCCCATCGCCACTGCATTATTAATGATCAAGAATCAGTGTAATTAGCTAAACAATTCATATATATATATAATGCTCAGTGGATAGATAGTGTTAGCACAGATGGAAAGATCGAAGCAGACCTGATGAGTTTGGGAGAAGACTGAGCGCATAACAGAGACAAGATCTGTTGAATGGGTGAAATGATCAAGTCCCAGAATCCCTTTCAGCTGTTGCATGATAACTACAGTTGCCGCTCCAGCCATGAAGCCTATTATCGTTGCATGTGACAGAAAATCCACGATAAACCCTAGCCTGCGGTTAAACACGGTAACAGTTAAATTTTTTTTTAAAAAAAAAGCGTTAACATGCTCTTCTTGGTACTTAAGGTGTGTCTGTCCTTGTTAACTATTTACCAGATCTGAAAATAGTAGGTATCTATGGGTCTTCTTATTCATATAGAAATAAAATATATAAAAAAAAACTACTGTAATTAACCCTTTATGGTAGTTTGTAAGAAAAGATTATTTAGATTAAAAAGACTTGTATTTGTTTGTTGATCTTACTAATATATACGTGTGTGTGTACGTACTTATATGTATATGTACAGAAAATTTCTATATTATTATTATATACTAGTAAATTAAAGAGAAGAGAAAAATGAGTTATAATTACTCCGTCTACGTACCTTAATAAGCCAAGGGAAGCTTGAAAAACTCCGGCAAAGAATGTTGCCGTGAATGCAAGGTGGAGATAAAGTGTGGGGTTCTGATTAGCATCAACTTCATTTCCTATCATAGATGCTGTGAGGAGAGATGCAACAGCAACGGTCCCCACTGCCAAATCTCTCGAACTTCCCATCATCGCATAAACCAAAGGTGGAATGAAGCTTGAATCTGCATGCATGTAAGCAAATCCAATGAGAAAATGCTCTTAAATTATCTAGTCCAGCTAAAATCTGCTCTAGCAATCTAGCAATTTATATATTAATATCATACTAGCTACCACTTACATAGACCAAGAACAGGTGGCAAGTTGGCTAGTTTTGCATAACTTATCCCCTGAGGAATAGCAAGACTAGCAATGGTGATCCCGGAAATAAAATCACTTTTCAAGAAATCGAAAGTGTAACTAGGGGCCCATTCAAAAATTGGAAATAAATATTGCAGGCCTAAAACGACTTTTCGTGAGGCGGGCTGGTTCTTGAATTGTTTGAGAGGATCATCAGGAAAGAAAGTCTCTTTAAGATTATATTTCAGCGACGTCAAAAATGGTTGGGGTGGTGGAATCGCTGCTCGATGTGCACGCTCTACATTCGTGGGCGGATAATCATAGTCGGCGTTGCCCATATCCTTAATTTCTTGGCACGAAATTTGGACGCTATTAAACTTGAATTGGCTCTGAAATTTGGTTAATTTGTTTAATTTGTGCCGCTAAATTTTCTAAAAATGGTGGGTAGAGAAGAGAGAGGAAGGGAGAGGGAGATAGAGAGAGGAGATGGCCCGTGTTGAGAGTAGTGAGAAAGGGTGCCATGAATTTATAGGGGGGTTGTTCTTGCATTTTCAGTGGGTTGTGGGAGCCACAATTATTCATTTATTTATATATATATATGTGCGTGTGTTTCTTGCCTGCCCACCTCGATGGCTTGTTGTGTTTTTTGAAAATGTCTTTTAAAAATCTATATTCTTAAACGCCACGCAAAACCTCTCATTAATTCCAGATTAACACAAAGTTCCGACCTCTCCCTGCCAAAGAGGAGGAGGCAAAATCCAGGAAGCCCACGTCTATTTTATGGCTCAAGGACGGCTGGTCTTGTGCCGTCGTGACCCGGTACACTGCCATTGGATAGTTCTTCAAGTGGAGCTCAGCTGGAGGCGTGTTAGGTGACCGTTGGATTGTAAGATGTTAGCTTCTGGACATGATTGCATCAGACAAAATACAGTGCCGACATATGCTAAAAATGGAGAGCTGCTTGACCGAATCTTCGATGAGCTCTTGAAATAATACCATTTTGTAACCTTGGACCTAACGGCGCCTAACTATCTGTCCGCAAGATAAAAATATCCTTAAATCAGCTATGAACAATAATTCTGTATGTTTTTTCCGATCTTTATCTCGGAATTGAATGTTTATGCTTTGCATACTTCCATGATTGCAAATGGAATGGGATAGCCCGCAGGAAAATACCGACCAGCTTGTCTTGAATTCAAAGTTACAAGACCTAACTTATTAAGAGATGACAGCCAAAAGAATAGGGTCGTGGGCTGATTTCCTTGTCAGAATATTCATCCAGGTTATGGTTTTCAGGGGGAAAACAAAAACATTATTTTAATATAATAAAAGAATATTTTTAAGTAAAACTTATTTGGATTAGATTTGCATATCATAAGTTACTGGATTTGGATTAGCTTGACAATCTAGATTTTAAAACTATGATAAAAATATAAAACTCTGACATGAAAACACAATCATAGTTTAATATGGTGGTACAAATTAGGAGGTGGTAATTGTATGAAAATGTTTAAAACCTGATCATTTTTGTGTTTCAAAAGCATTTAAAAAAAAAATATTCAAGTCAAATTATTATTTTTTGGTGTTTGTCTAATCCATTTATTAGAGAGAGAGAGAGATGCATTTCTTTTTCTTATTAACATCATTTGAAAATAACATTGACCAGATAACACAGTTCGAAAAAACAAATTGTAAAACAATATATATAATTTGGTACATAAAGTTGTTGCTGGTGGAAAACATGGCATTTCAAAAAAAAAAAAAATGAGTTGCACAAATTATTACAAGGAGATGAGAGAGGAATGGAAAACATGAAAGAAAAGAAATATAGAGGTGAATCAAAACTCTAATTATGACACCATTATTATTATTAAAAAAAAATACTTGATGAGAGAAATTCAATGACACTAAAATAATCAACTACAATAATAAGGACAAGTCAATACTCTTCATCCAAAGGCACGTGACACTAAAAAATTATTTTCAATATATTTTCACCTAAAAACACCTAATAAACATAATTATCTTGTTAATAAATTAATATTTCGACTTAAAACACTTATAATTGGTCTAAAACATAAAATCAAACGAACATTAACGAACATTATCTTATTAAATAGAACCCATTAACACTAAAATCAACCTATAACTTTCTCTTTTCCTCATTAACGAATATTTCTTTCTAATCTATTTTTATTAACCATGGAGTCGCGCAGGCACAATAACTCTAATTATATTTCCCTTCTACATATTGTTTACAGAAACAAATTAGAAAACCCAACACTGACATGATACCTGACGCTCGAGAGGTCCAAGAGCATGACGATTTCCACTTATGGAAAGGTTGACTGCTGAGGTAGAGAAAAAAAAAGCATTTTGTTTTGTGTTTTTTTTTTTCCAGAGAGAGAGAGAGAGAGAGAGAGCATTTTGTTATCTATGTCCATAATTCTAGCACCAAACGGAAAAACATCTCAAGATGTGGATATCCTATTTCCATTTTGAAGATTAATTTCAGTATTTGGGTCAAACATGAAACATTAAGTGCCCGTTTGGGATGACGTTTCAACTGTTGTTTCCAAAAAAATTGAAATTTTTTGGTTTTTTTTTCATTTTAAATGAATTTTTTGTGTGTTTTTAAATTATTTTGATGTACTAATATCAAAAATAATTTAAAAAAAAAATATCATTTTAATATATTTTTATTCCAAACAGGCTTAAAGGAGCTGACATTAAGAAACACCAAACGCTTACCGACGATGAAACGGGAAGTCTGTCTAGGACACGTGTTGACATCTAGTTTCACCATATTACATTTTCGTCAGATTTTGTGACAAGTCGTGGCCTTGATTGTTTTTAAGAAAATGTGCTCATCTGCATTTGTTCAAATTTCTCAATGTAAAAAACCACCACAAATTCCCATAAGCTGTCTTAATTGCAACGATCAACACGAAAATTAAGCGATTACTAGATTTTTTTAGGGGCATTTTTTTACTAACATAAAAATATATCTAGATAATGATAGTAAAGTGAACCCGTATTAAATTGATTATCCTGCGACCAGGGATAACCCTCGAGAAAGAAATGAAAAAAAAAAATTAGATAGCTAAAGGCCCTACAAAGCTAATTTAAAATTATAAAATTGAAAAAGAAAAGTTTAAAAAATAAACTTTGAAGAAAAAACTCGAGTCAACTTGAGTTCACCCCATTAACCCAACTTGTGATATGAGAATGAGATAAAAAAAAATTATTTTTTTCTTGAAAATGACCTAGAAAAAGGATAAAGTTAAATAAATAATAAATTTTATATTAAAAAAACTGAATCACATTACGTTAACCTGACAGACTTGTGACTTGGAGTAACCCTGTTGAAAGTAAAAACATAAAAAATAAAAATTTCAAGACCCAATAGCCCAACATTAAAGGATAAAATTACAAAAAAAAATCCAAAGAAACCCGAGTTAACTTTACTAACCCTCGACCTAAGATAACCCTATAGAAAAATAAAAAGTTCAAACCTAATGTCAAAGGATAAATTTTAAAATATAAAATTTATTCGGACTAATTTTCAAAATCAACAACCCTAGTCATGAGACCAAGATGATCTTGTGAAAGACAAAAACCAATCTTGAAACAAATTTGAAATAAAAGTAATGAAAAAATAATAAGGGACTTGATAAAAAAAATAAAAACAAGAAAATAAAAAAAAAACAGAGAAATTAAAAAAATAAGGAATAAGATTGGATAAAAAATGAAATAAAATGTGTGAGGGAAAATTGAAAGGAAAAAATAAATAAAATGAATATTTGATATTTTTCTTTATTTCATACATGTATATTTTATTTTATTTGATATTTTTCTTTATTCAATATTCTTTTAGAAAAGATATATTGGTAAAATCTTGGTTCATCAGCTATAGTTTTGAAAATGTTTAATCAATCAACATACATCACAATCTTGTATGTGTTTCACTAAAAATTCTATATTAAAAATCTTAATTAAAAAAAACTACAATTCCCAACTTTTTTCATATATATTTTCTTAAACCTTAACTACAAAAAAAATCTGTTTGGGAGTATGGGTGAAAAAAATATTTTTCAAAATACTTTTTGTTTAAAAATACATCAAAATAATATTTTTTTCATTTTTTAAAAAATATTCTTAATATCATTACATCAAAAATAATGTATAATCACCAAAACTAATAAATTTAAAACATTTTTTTATAAAAAAAATATTTTTATAACACAATTACAAACCAGCATAAAAACTAACACAAATCTAAAAACACACTTAGGCATCACTGAAAGACGAATGTGCCAGCTAAATGGTAGGTGGCGTGTGGCGATTTCAATTACCAGGCTACATGGAATGATACTGGAGAAGCAAAATTCAACATTTAGCAGCTGAAACTAGGATCTAATTAACCTCCTAAAAATCAATAAGTTAATTATAAGCTCTAAACTTCTCGTGAAGTGAATCTGCCCACTTTAAGATAAGATCAAGAAGCTTGGCAAGTTGTTAGCAACATGACAATTGACAGCAAGGCCTCCATTTCAATGCTGTAATGAATTAACAGTGCTGCTTTAGCTTTTCATCCAGAAACCGAACAAAAAACAATATCATGTCTTCATGCTTTTTTGTTTTCTGCACAAAAATACACGAGTCTCCGGATCATCCTTAACCCTAAAACCTCAATCGACCGCATTACTTGGACTCTGATGTGAACAAACGTCCGATTCGTGGAATGTCATTATTAATTCTGAGGTGGTGACTGAAAGCACTTGTTGTGATGATGCGTCAAGATCTGTGTTCTCTCGATTGCATGTTAAGGGTTTATTTTTATTTTATTTTTGAAAGTATAGTTGAATATGTTTTTTGTTTAAAAATATATTAAAATGATTTTTTTAATATTTTTAAAATTTGTTTTTGATATTAGTATATTAAAATGATTTAAAAACATCAAAAAATTTAATTTTAAAAAATAAAATAATTGTTTTTATTTAAAAAAAAATATTTTTGAAACGGAATATAAACACTCTTAAGCAAGCTACGAAAATTGTTTTTTCGGTAGCCTTTCATTTTCGATGCCAATTGTTTGATAGAAAAGTGAATCCAGCCTTGGCAAAACAGGGGGTGAACATCAAAATCATTAAAAAAATCAATTTAATATTTTTTAAAATAAAATATAATTTAAAATGCATTAAAAAATATAATTCACCGTACTCCCAAAACTCACTTTATTCATAAGATGGTTAAAAAAAAAAAAGAATCGCATTTCAATCGAGGCACAAGATTATTCCTAGACACACCAAATTATTGAGGTTTTTTTTTTAAAAAAAAAATAAAACAAAAACTCTAGTTATAAGGAGACAACGTTTGTGCCATGAGTGGCAGTGTCACGGGTATGACGCTATCAATTTCCGGAAGTAATTTTTCTTTGTTTATTTTCTTCGTTATTATCTTGATCCCATTGTAATTAGGAAATAATTAATTATGATGTCCAATTTAATTAGATAACCTATTCTTTCTGAACCTTAAAAAACCCTGACAGGGATGGACCTGTCTTTTCAAAGCTCTCGTAGTGAAATAGAAATCGTGTACTGCAAGAAGAGAACAAAATTGAAAAATGCAGCAAATAAAACAGCTAATCAAAAACCAAATTTATTCGGATCCCAAATTAAAAATTAAACCAACGAGCTTTGCTGGGGGGGAATATCTGGTCTATACTCAACCGGGAATGACATTTTATAATATTTTTTTTTTAATTATAGTAAGTTCTTAAGAAATAAATAAAGGGTTCGTGTTTTTCTTTTCATTTTGATCTCTTTATCTCTTTTTTTTTCTTTTCAATTTGGAATTGAATTTAGTGGTTGTTTTGGATGCTTCACTAATTATTGGCTTTACAAAATTAAATAATATTGCGTTTATTTGATATTAAAATTAACAATGTTTTGTTTTTGCTTAAAAATTAAGACCGTGATTTCGAGAAAAAAATATATTTGATACTCGGCTTGAAAACTAAAATTTAATTTTATTGGTGTAAGACAACTAAGGCTCGAGGGGGACAAAATTCAAAACTAATAAAAACTACAGAGACTATGATCAAGGAGCAGTGCCAAAGAGGCTGGCGTGTGTATAGCACATGCCAGCCCGCCGAACAATGCTGACCAAAGAATCTAATAATTAACTATGTTTTTTTTGCAGTTACCATACACACACGGACACATTGGCCATTGCTTTCATGAACAGTGAAGCCTGGACGTAGAATTATAGCGAATTCTGAAGAAAAGATTCATAAAAAAATACATTGGTATGTTGAAATAATCTCTCCCCTATTGTAATTTTTTAAAAAAAGCTGTTCGTCCGTTGATTTTTTTATTTAACTGTTTTAATTTGAAGTCTGGAATTAAGGAGTTTAAACATAAGAGAACATCTTTGCTCACCCACGTATTCTCCTTGCGGTTAGAAGGCAAAGACTGGCCACTATAGTGGGGGTAGACACACGATGCTTATCGTCCACCATCGCATTACTGGCCTGGTCTCCGGTAATTTAGAAGCTTTTTCACGTGCTTAATTTTATTTCTTGGATATTCTTTTTATACTTGTTTGGCTTACATATTTCGAGTTTCTTGAGATGTCATGGGTACGTACTCGGACACTCTCGTACAATTGTTTTTCTCATTTTTCACACCTCGATCCTTTCTTTTGTTGCGCGACTTGGGATTTCATGTCCCAATCCTTTGATGGCAGCTCTTCATCAGTTACACGTAGAGCAAGTTGTCAGTTTTGTTTTTGTTAGTATTTTATTTTTTTAATTTGAATAAAATATTTCAATTTAAAATGTTTCAGCGCGTCATTTTAAGATTATATTATTCATATATAGCGTTTCAATTTGAACAAAATTGATCAGAATTTAAAACAAGATAAAACAATGTTTTATTTAATTTTATTTTTTTAATTGGTACAAAATATTTTGGATAAAATAAAATGAAATTGACAACTTTTATGTAGAAAAAGTGATGGAACATTGTAAGAGTACGATCAGTATCAAAAGAAAAGGAATATAACAATTTTATTTTTGTAGCTATGTGGGTGGTATTCAATATGATTTATTTTCTTAATTTCAAGCAACAAATCGCTAGATAACGCCAAGAAAACAAAAACTAAATACTTCTTCTCTGCAAAGAACATCAAGACTGATGGTATCTAGAAGGCAGCAGTAATAGCTTCCAAAAACAACAACAATGGTGCAATTGTTGAATTATAAGGAGTGGAAAATCATTAAAATTCAAATTAATTAAATTTCTGCAAGGAATGGTTGCGTACACCCCAATTTTTGAATCAAGCCAGAGGATCAAATTGATAATAAAACAATTGAAAAGGTACCAATCTAAATATAAAGCCTCTCCTCATCACATTCTTCATAAGCAGCTCACGCGTGCTAACGTCACCGCTGAGTCCATGCTAAAGTAATATACAAACGCTAGTCTTGTCCTTTGGAGAGCAAGGGGCGGTGGGCAAGGACCTGTCGCTTGTTTTCATACTTATCAATATAACTATTATTATTTTTGGACCACAAAATGCTGTAACCCTTTCCTCTTCCTAAATTCCTACCTACCCATCCTTTTTAAGGTTTAATTCTAAAATATTGTAGAGATCGAAATACCAAGTTTTAATTAATTACCACTAACATGTCCCTTTGATATCTACTAACTAGTTTATTCCTCGCGTGCTATCTGTGAAATGAAACTTCCTTTAAAAAAAAAAAATATTAAAAATGAGGCTTAATTTTTTTAAAATTTGGTTGGATCAATAAAATAATACTTTATTTCGTGAATCGGGTATTAATTTAATATTAAAAATTATCATTAACATCGTCATAATTTTATATAAAATAAACCAAGCCAAAACATTAAATTTAATTTCAAGTTAATTTAATATGAAAAAACTAAATTCAACATAAAAAAAAAGGTTAATCAAAGATAAGGAGGAAAAAATTAACGTGGGTCTGCAAGCGACAATAGATTATAGATTATGTAGTCTCTCCTATGCTGTATTTCCATATGATATTTGTAATATTTCATTAATTTTGCTTTGTCTTGCATCTTTATAATTTAAAACAATATTTCATGATTTACTGTTAATTGTATGAATTTATACTATAATTCTTAAATGGGAGCAGAAAGATTCAATCAAATCTAAAAAAACATGAATGAAAAAAGAGAGTACATGGATGAGAAAAAATTGTGGTTTGTTAAATGCGAAGTGAAATTTATTAGTCATACCATTGTGATTTAAAAAAATATATATTTTATTTTATTTTTTAAAATTATTTTAATGTATTGCTATTAAAAATAAAAAATAAAATTTCAGCTGATCCTAGTGGATGGGAAGTTGTGGAAATTTCCTCCCGGGCTACATACATTATTGTTCATGACGATAGGGATTCGCTTAAAAAACACAGAAAGAAACAAAAGACGAGGAAAATGGTACTGATGGAACATTATTGAGTTAGTCGTGCCTTCATGCACTCTTTCCTTGACTCCAATTTAGACCGGGATAGGGCCTGTGGAGTCTCACTCTTTTCTTTCAAAAGATAGAAACTATATTTTATTATTTTTTAAGTTTGTTTTAGATATAAGGAAATCTTATCTATTTTTAGATATTTTTTTACGAGTTTAGGTTAGGCAAGTAAAACTCCGGTTATTTCAGGCTCTTACAAAATAAATATATTATGACTTGAACTCAAGACCTACAATGTATATCTCAAGTCTTTTATAATTACATCATGCCACTTGAAAACATCATTTTTTAAGTGTTATTGCCACATAATAATAATAATAATAATAAAAAAAAAATAAATAAATAAAAATACTTTAAAAATAATAATTTTCATATTCTCAATTTGTATCGATTCCTTGTCGTGAAAATCAATGAGGCAAAAGAAAAGAGGATACAAACTTGGGTTCAAGTCCGAATAATTCATCGGTTGAAACTGGTGTCTTGGTAGAGTACTGTATACACTCCTACTTTTTTGACCAATGATCAATATTGACCATATATATAAAAATATAGTTGGATTGAGTTTCAAATGTAAAAAGAATCCATGTACAGCAAATTAATTTCCTGTTAATCAGAACCTGTTTAAGCTAAAGTCCTAGCCGAGCAATGATCAAGACTCTTTGTTAATAAATATCTCAAATGAATAAATAATGTATTTCTTAATTCTACTTTATTAAATAAAAAATATTTTTATTTAATTCCAAGTATAAAATAAAAATTACACAAAGCTTTACTTGGCAAACATACCTGAAGCCCATCTAACGTGAGGGTTATCCCATAAATCGATGGAGGGTGCTCTATGGAAATTTTAAAAATTTACCGCATAAGTTTAATACAAACACAATATAATAGAATAAATCATGTAATCCAATTTAGAATAAATTACAAAAAAAATCTAATATGATAAAATAATACATTTATATTTAAGAAAATATTAAAAGAGATATATAAACTAAAAACAATAAAAAATAGTGAAATGATATAAAATGGGAATTATCTTTCTTTTAGTAAATGAATGGTACTATTGTCTCACAATTCAATCGCGATTAACATAATAATATATTCACTAATTAAAATGAATATATTTCTTAAATATATATATTTTTAAATTATAATTAGGGATTTTTTTATATAAAAAAATAAGTATATATCTTTTTTAAAACAGTAATTAGTAATATATTTCTTCATAATTTTTTGGTGGAAGAACCTGCCCAAGTTGACGACTATCCGAATAAAACGGTACATATAGTCCTAGATAAAGCCTGCCCGATCTCTTCCAGAAACCGTAATGATCCATTCTTTTCTTCCATTGTTGCTCAAGATCAATAATGTGGGAGAATTTCTACCATTCTTTACCAAAAAGTCCTCCACTTAGCCTTGACGGTGTAATATAATACAAAAATCAAGTCTTGGTTCAATGGACATTAAAGAGGATTATTAAATTCTGATGAAATTAAATGAAACAATAATTGAAGGTCAAAAGCTTTCCACGAAGCGAAACCCACTACCGCACTAAAATACATTATTAGTAACATGCTCGGATTTTCAATGACATTGTCAAAGTCAGTCAGCAGCTAGATAATCACAGCGGACAATTTTATCTGATCCCACATATGACTTGTATTTGTTGGTCGGTGCATCCAATTCAACAGTTGGGATCCGTTTACAAGTGTCACATCTGAATGTTCTGTGAGATGTTGGGTATAAGCTCTTCTTGGCTGCCATCTTTTTTGTCACGATTGTACAGCTTCTTACCTACATTAAGCGTGCCGATTAAGGTTGTTCATGTTTCGGGTTGAAGCAGGCTTGTTAATTTCGTTTCATTCCGGTTGGAATGGCCGGAACGTTTCGTGCCATTAAAAAACCAAGATAAAATGGTGTCATTTTCGTCTTGATTTTAATTCCGACCCGTTCCGGCTAAATTCCGGCCAGAATGTCTCGGTACCGTTCCGGCTCAAAATCATAATATTTCTTTTATTTTAGAACATTTTACTATCATAATATTTTGGATTTTTAGAGATGTTTCTAATTTTGAGATTATGTTTATTTGACTTTGTGTTTGTATTGTATAATTTAAAGCTAATTTATCTTGAATTTAAATTATACTTGTTAAATTAATATTTTAATATATATATATATATATATATATATATATATATATATATATATATATATATATATATATATATATATATATATATATATATATGAACACTATAACCCCGAAACAGCACGCCGAAACGCTCCGAAACCGAAACATTCCATTCCAATAGAAAAACCGGAACGACGACCGGAACGGTATTGACAACCTTGATTTGAAGCGGACGAAATATTTAACAGCTTGTATTTGATTTATTTTCTGTGGCCAGTCCCCCCCTTTAATTTTCTGTCACGAGCAATCTTCGAATGCTGCGTGTTTTTGACTGTTTATTAGGTTATGCAACAGCTGAAATCAGGTTTTACATGGCTGTCTAGGGTTTGGCTTCGCACAAGTGTTACAGAAAGAAGACGAAGAAGAGGAACGTGGGATAATTGCACAATATGAGTCCTCGAGAAGACAAAATTCAAAGCTGAAGTTCTTCTTGAAGAAATAATTAGAAATTAGAATGTGAATCTTGCTTTATAAATAAACAGATAGTAGTTGATTTGGAGGGAAATCCAGTGTATACAATTCATGAGTTTTGTAACGTGTAACTCAAGAAATATCAATAAAGAAAATCCTGCAGTTTCATAACTCTCTCTTTTCTTCTAATTCTCCCTCCCACTTCTTTCAATCTTTTTGTTAAGAATAGTTCTTATCAAATTGGTACGTATAAAAGCTCAAAAGATGCACCTGTTACTGTTAAACATGGTTGAAACTAACAAAGTTAGAGCCCTCAAAGAGAATAGAAAGAAAATGGAAGAACAAATACAGAGAATGCATGATGAACTTCGAGAACAATTGTAAGGCAGATATGATGAATTTTTGACAAATCAAAGGCAATAGGAAAAGCAAAAAAAGAAAAACAATCGGTTCGCAATGAACAATTCAATTTCTGATGGAGTTCTACCACAACCAAAAACACATATAAGAATAGAGGAGGTGAATTATTATGAGGATAAAGACTTGGATATAATGCTTCTCTACCTAGGATAGAGAAAAAACAAATTCTATAGAGATAACTCTCGTAGTTTGATTAGAAAATGCAAAAATTACTTTAAGTTGCAATCTACTTCAACTGGTTTGTAAATTGCAATAGCCTCTATATGTATTTAGAAGGAAGAGTTAAGGTGTGGTTTGATGGATACATTAAGAACAACTAAGATGTGACTAATTAGAACGGATTTACAATATTGGACTGAAAAGAAATGACCTCGATATAACGTGTGATCACGCTAGCTAGCAAGGAAATGTCCTGTGTGATTAATTGAGAAAGCTGCAGGATTCCTTTCAGAGTTGGAACCAAAGTGATCTCATTCAGTGCCAACAGTCTCCTGATTATTGAATGTAGATGTTGACTCTCTGGAGCACAACAAAAGCAGTTTCTGCTGCATCTCATTCAGAGCCAACAGTCTCCTGCACAATCGAGTCACGAAAAGCTTCTTCTTCTTCTCGATCATTAATCATCAGTGTCTTCAGCATCACTGTAACTGCGTAATAAAACTTATTTGTGGGAGGCTTCTATCTTCATTCCAATTCACTTATACCCCATTTACCAAATCAGTCATGATAAGTAGAATGGTTGAAATGGGCACTGATGTAGCAAACATTTCGATTGATTGATTCTTGTAGGATTATATATCAACATGATTTTGATAGGCTAGTTTTCGTAGATTCAATTATCTCTTTATCCACATTACTGCATTCGTTAGACACCAGTAGTGAATTCTACCGACTGAGAGCATAGGGGTTGGTGGCTACAAAGAGTGTATCTGCATTCACCAATGATATTCTTTTTCTTCAAATAATACAAACATTATTCCATCCGAATCATGGTTCCAGTCCTGTTGCTGCAGGAACGTTTCCCCAGTTTTGAAGATCCATTACCTCTATTATTGAGGTAGCAGGACATGTGTAACCTGGCCCACATGAAAGGTGGCCATACTGTTGTTAGCATCACACTGTGATAATTGAACGATGAACAATGTTTATGGAGTAGCCATTGGAAGAACATTGAACCTGTGCCTTATTCTTGCCAGGTACATGGAGGCAACAGGTGGTAATAGGCTCTCGGAAAGGATGATATATGAAATGGAACAAAAAAGAAAGGAGTTTAAGGATATTTGGAGCTGTCAGAGGTCGGTGTGGAAATCCTACCCTGATCTCACTGAATATGGACTCATGATGGCAAACCTTTTGAAGATTGGTAAGATTCCCTGGTAGCAAATGAGAATTTGTCCACTCAAAATAATGCTGATTAAATAAAATTATGATCCATTAGAGCCAGCGTCTACACATTCTGGACATAAGCTGCATTTTCTTGTTTCGATAATTTTGAAGTGGAATCATATTCTTCCGACAGAAAATTCAATACTATACTACATCCTGGTTCCAACACTTGTTTTTAATTAGTACCGATGCTATGAAACGATTCAGAATTAAACAAATGCAAATCAGAGGAGGATCTATGTGTTTTAATAGTCTGCAACTTACATTTTCTTACAAACTTCAAAGCAAGCTTGTTAAATATTACAGTTAGAATATAAACAGTTAAGCTTTGTAAATTAGCATAACTGTTTTTGTAATTTATTGTTAGGTGAGTTTTGTGTGTTTTTTAGTTTTTAGTGTATTTATTACTATAAATACATGCACTGTAACCTTGAATGAAATTAATTGAGATCGAAAATCCATTACTGAAAGTTAACATGGTATCAGAGCAAATTTAAAGTTTGTTTTCAAATCGAATTTTTTTTTCGAAGGCTACAGTGCCCGTATTACTGTTCACACGAACCACTACTGTTCAAATCGAAGCTCACTGCGTATTCATCGAAAAGGAAAAACAACCCAGAAATCCATCTCCAATCCATCACCAAATCCGAATTCGTATTTTTTTTTCTTTCGAAATAACCCGAAGTTTTTTTTTTTTTTTTTCCCCAGAATTTTTTTCTCAGAAACCAAACACCCACAATTTTCCCCAGAAACCCAGATTTTCCCAGCAACCAAACACCCACAATTTTCCCCAGTAACCAAACAACCCAACCATCCATCCACGAACAACCACAAATTCAAACCAAACTTCTCAGAAAACCGAGACCCACAAACCCAGAAAAAAAACCCCCAACAAACCATTTGAACTTCTTCATCTCCGAAAAACCAACAACCACAGACATTAAACACTCAATCAACAACTCCATCCCACACAATACAAACTCAGAATGGAAATTACTCCAACACTTACCTCCAACCCGTCACCACCAGTGGTGGTTCATCAAGATGACTCATCCTTCGAACAGATCCGAGAGGAGATTTTAAGGAAAAATCCTAAACTGACTCTCGAAGATGCATACGCCGCCGCCCGTCACGTGTTCTCCCAAAAACAAGTGATGACAGGCAGTCACGGCGGAGGCCCTCCGATGGTCCCTGAATATACGGTGATGATGGCAGGGCACCATCGATCGGGGGAGCAAGGGAGAGGCAAGGGACAGGGGGCGACGGCGTGGGGAAGGGAAAGGAAAGAAAAAGAATTAGGGCAAGCCTTTTATAGGGCTGCCCGAAATAGTGCTGACCGGAAAAATTGGGCTGACCGAAATAGTGAGGTTGACCGAAACAGTGGAATTGACCAAAGTGGGGCTGACCGAAAATACAAAAATATGGGTGGGTTGATGTGTTCTAACTGCGGAGAAATAGGGCACTCCAAACAAAGGTGTTATGAAATTATTGGCTACCCGGACTGGTGGGACTTTACGAAAAAACCTCGGAAAAAATTCCGAAAACCTCTGGTTTATCTGACGGAAGCAGATCTGGCACAGCCCATAGCGAATGTGGCCCATCCAGGTATCATCGAAAACGAATTTGCACACTCTGTTATTACAAAGAATAGTACTTGGATTATTGATACAGGTGCATCTCATCATATGACTAGAGATTCCGATAATTTAATATGTCATAAACCCTCTTTCCGGACAGATATATACACTGCTAATGGTAGTACCTCCCCTATTACAGGGGAAGGATCTCTTGTTTTAACTGATACTATTACACTAGATACTGTTCTTATTGTTCCATCTCTTGCGTCTAATCTCCTCTCGGTTAGTCAAATCACGACTACCCTTGAGTGCACAGTCACGTTTTGGCCTCTATTTTGTGTTTTTCAGGACATTCTAACCCGGAAGATTCTTGGTTATGGTGTTAGACGGGGCAACCTGTATTACTTGGAATTAACGGAACAAGGGGGGTTAAAGCTAGGTCATGCACATCAAACCAGAAGTACGGATCAAGCTCAGGCTCTTGTTTGGTTATGGCATCGACGACTCGGACATCTTTCATTTGGGTACCTGAAGAAGCTACAACCGCATCTATTTTCAAGGTTAAGTATTTTGGATTTTAAGTGTGACATCTGTGAATTGGCGAAAAGTCACCGTATTTCCTATTTGCCAAGTTTGAATAAAAGTGTAGAACCATTTGCAGTTATTCACTCTGATGTTTGGGGTCCTGCAAAGGTCTCATCTTTTTCTAATGCACGGTACTTTGTTACCTTTATTGATGAGTGTACTCGGATGACCTGGATATCTCTCCTCCGAAATAAAAGTGAAGTAAGTACAGCATTTCAGGATTTTCAGAAAATGGTGCTGACCCAATACCAACGACAGATTCGTACACTTCAGTCAGATAATGGTACGGAATTTATGGATCAAGTGCTAGGTAACTTCTTACAACGTCACGGAATTCGACATCAGACATCCTGCACATATACTCCACAGCAGAATGGATTAGCCGAAAGAAAGAACAGGCAAATTATGGAAATAGTTCGGGCCTCGCTATTTGGCATGAATCTGCCAAAATATTATTGGGGTGAGGCAGTCAAATCCGCTGCGTATTTAATAAATCGAACACCATCCAGTGCAATTGAATTTCAGTCTCCTCAACAGAAAATTGAATCTCTTCTCTCGGTTCCTCACCTTCCAAATTTGGAGCCTCGAGTATTTGGTTGTACGGTATATGTCCACATCCCTAAGGTTCTACGAAGCAAACTCGATCCGTGTGCCAAACGGTGTGTGTTTGTAGGTTACTCGGCATTTCAAAAAGGATATCGGTGCTACGATCCTCATCATCGAAAGCTACATGTGACCTTGGATGCATCATTTCGCGAATCTGAACCCTATTATTCAGGGGGAGTTCCTGGTTCTTCTCTTCAGGGGGAGAGTAACAATGAAGAGAATGAAGATATATTTGAATTAGAGGAAATGAGACCAAGCTGGGATGATAACCAGGAAGGTTGCACAGACCAGAATGATCTCAGTAACGACCCCCCTATGTCTCTTGAATTACCAACGCCTACACCATTAACCGAAGAATCAACCGAGAATGTCTCTCCTCAGTCACCTCAGGTAACCCTAAATCCTATCCCAATTGATATAAATGAAATTCCTCTCTTAGAAAATAATGAGACCCATAGATACCCACAAAGACTAAACCGGGGAGTCCCAAAGAAACAGTATGAACCTGATCCAAAACACAAAACTAAATACCCCATCAGCAACTATATTTCTACCCATAGATTATCGGAATCATATGCATTTACTGTTAATCAATTATCCAATGTGTCTATTCCTAGTAATGTACAGGATGCATTAGCAGACTCAAAGTGGACCAAGGCAATGAATGAGGAAATGGAGGCTTTGCAAAAGAATAACACGTGGGAGTTATGTCAACTACCAACAGGAAAGAAGAAAGTTGGGTGTAAATGGGTGTTCACAGTGAAGTTGAAAGCAGATGGGAGCATTGATAGATACAAAGCAAGGTTGGTAGCAAAGGGATATACGCAGAAGTATGGGGTGGACTACCAAGAAACTTTTGCCCCGGTTGCAAAGATAAACACAATTCGGATTCTCATATCGATAGCAGTGAATCGAGACTGGGCCTTACAACAATTTGATGTCAAGAATGCCTTCCTGAATGGAGATCTTGAAGAAGAAGTTTATATGGAATTGCCACCCGGAGTGAAAACCAGGTGCTCACGAGAAACGAAAGTGTGCAAATTAAAGAAGGCTTTATATGGGTTAAAACAGTCACCCCGGGCATGGTTCGGAAGATTCTCATCCACGATGAAAGAGTTTGGCTATAAGCAAAGTAATTCAGATCATACTTTGTTTATAAAGCACAAAGGAGGGAAGGTAACTGCTCTAATAGTATATGTGGATGATATGGTCTTAACAGGAGATGATCCAGAAGAAAGAACGGCTCTACAACAGTTTCTGGCATCGAAATTCGAAATGAAAGATCTCGGACAACTGAAGTACTTCTTAGGGATTGAGGTCTCGAGGTCAAAAACAGGGATATGTCTTTCACAACGAAAATATGTGTTAGATTTGTTGGCAGAAACTGGAATGCTTGCATGCAAACCGGTAGATACACCTATGGAAATGAATCACAAACTGGGACAGACAGAAGATCAGACGCCAGCTGACAAAGGACGTTACCAACGATTAGTCGGGAAACTGATATATTTATCACATACACGGCCAGACATAGCCTATGCAGTCAGTGTGGTAAGTCAGTTCATGCATTCACCAGGAGAGGAGCATATGGAAGCAGTATATCGGATCTTAAGATATTTAAAAAGTGCACCGGGAAGAGGACTACTATTCTCAAAGAATGAAGTTCGTGAAATTACAGGATACACAGACTCAGACTGGGCAGGAGATCAGACAGATAGAAGATCGACATCAGGTTACTTTACTTTTGTAGAAGGTAACCTAGTAACTTGGAGAAGTAAGAAACAGAAAGTGGTCGCTAGATCGAGTGCAGAAGCAGAATACCGGGGTATGGCTCATGGTGTGTGTGAATTGCTATGGATTAAACAGGTACTACAAGACCTGGGAATTGAGTATGAGACATCTATGGGTCTGCACTGTGATAATAAGTCAGCTATCGAGATTGCGCATAATCCTGTACAGCATGATCGTACCAAACACGTCGAAGTCGATCGACACTTTATTAAAGAAAACCTTGATCGGAAAATTATACAATTTCCGTTTGTAAGGTCGGAAGATCAATTGGCAGATATACTCACAAAGGCGGTTTCAGGAAAGACATTTCATGGAGCAATTGACAAGTTGGGCTTAATAAACATATACGCTCCAACTTGAGGGGGAGTGTTAAATATTACAGTTAGAATATAAACAGTTAAGCTTTGTAAATTAGCATAACTGTTTTTGTAATTTATTGTTAGGTGAGTTTTGTGTGTTTTTTAGTTTTTAGTGTATTTATTACTATAAATACATGCACTGTAACCTTGAATGAAATTAATTGAGATCGAAAATCCATTACTGAAAGTTAACATAATTAGTACCGATGCTATGAAACGATTCAGAATTAAACAAATGCAAATCAGAGGAGGATCTATGTGTTTTAATAGTCTGCAACTTACATTTTCTTACAAACTTCAAAGCAAGCTAAATACAGAACAAAGCAAACTGTGGGATAGGATCAAGAGACTAATAAAGAATACTGGAATTTCCAGAGGGGAGACATGAAGATGACAAAAGTGAAATAAACAACCACTTCTACTGGTAATGACGTCACTGCACATGACAGATTTTTCTTCAGGTATTAACTCCAGGCAAGTCGGATCCGGGCTGGCCCACTATGAATCATGAAGTATATGCAAATGGTAACGTGGGTCGGATATTGGTGGTCCAAAGATGTAAATAGTAAGCCAGTGGTTCTTCTACGGAGGTATGATCAATTTCAGCCCTAACCCGTGCCTGCTTTACCACATTACATATCATCGATCGAATTCTGCTGACCCTACCTCAAAAAAATATGATCTTCACCAGTTCTGTGTCTACTTCTTGCAGAAAAACCTATGGTTGAGCAGTTGCAAGTGGCACACTTTGGTGGTTTCCTGACAATTTGCCCAGGTAAATTCATAATCAGCAACGCAAAATAAATGAAACGTAGTGGTAAATAACAAAAACGTCCGCTTTTAGTCTGTTCCAAGTATGCTTTCCACTTCCTTAAAGGTTTGAACAAGGAAATCTCGCAATCTAGAAGAGTCACGTGCGAATCAAAATCTTTTTCTTGTCTCGAATTTTCCTCCTATATGAAATTATGAATCAGGGAAGTGGATCGCCTTACCAGGAATCTTCAGTAAAGTCTGTCGAAGCTTGTTGGATATCCACGTAAATGCTTTTGTATGGCTTGTCAATTTCTTTCCTTCTTTTTTACGAAAGCATCTGTCGATTCATATCTCTAGCCAGTGGTTCTTATTTTCCAAGTTAACTTTTGATATCTTTCTTCTATCTTCAATCAAGCACTCCCCTCGTCTGTCAGCGACGTACACCTCACTGTGTGTCCAGCTAGTGCTTTCACCTGCAGAAGAACCCTAAAAATGAATGGCTCATGAAATCAGCTATGCGATAACCACTTCTAAGAGTATATTTAAAGGCAATTATGTTTATCAATACTGGCCTGCCTGGTAGTTGTCTCTGTGATCTAATATCAACCAAGAGTCTTGGCCAAGTTTGCTTTAAATCGGATGAATAACCTACAAGATGAACCCACATCTCGGTTAATCCAATCAATTCATGTAAGACCAGTCCATGTTAATTTCAGTGAATTTTTTAATAATAAATATAAACCTCAAAGTACAGTCCTACAACGAAAAACATAAACCTGAGGCTATTCCACTCTAGATGGGCATGTATGGCCTTGACGGGGACACTTGATGGACGTGGCAAGAAACGAAGAAATAGGAGGTGGAAGTTCTAGCCGTATAACTTCACAATTAAAGCGCGAGATTTTTATTTGAAGGATTTACTACCCTTCACAATTAAAGCGCGAGATTTTTATTTGAAGGATTTACTACCTGTTTGGAAGTGTGTTTGGAAGTCTGTTTGAAAATGTATTTGAAGTGCTTTTAAAAATATTTTTTATTTAAAAATATATAAAAATAATAGTTTTTTAAAAATATATTTTTGATATCAGCACGTGAAAATGATATAAAAATATCAAAAATATTAATTCAATGTTTTTTAAAAATATTTCTGAAACTTAATATCAAATAAAACCTTGAGTTCAAAGCCTTCAGAATGTTGGAATCAAACTTTAGTAGTGTTTTGAGTTCCTGATTTTTAAAATATATTTTTATTTATAAAGATTATATATATTATTTTTTCAAAATAAATTTACATATTGAAATGATATAAAATCATAAAAAAACTATTTTAAAGTATATTTTTTTTCAAAAAATTATAAAACATGATTTCAACCGTAAAAACAACCCTCGAGGAGAAATGCATTTTACCTTCCACAGTGTAAATTGAATGGCATTTATAGAGGACTCGTGAGATTATGCTTTGAAAAAATGCTCCCCCGTCATCATGATATTTTGCTTTTTTTTTTTAAAAAAAATGATGGGTTAAGCCTAGAAGGCTAGAACTCCTTTAATTATATACGGAGCACGGTAGTAGCCCATGTGTCACCGACATACCCAACCCATTTCATGGTTTTGGGCCTGCGTGCCGAGTAGAGTGTAGGCCATGTTCTCCACTATTTCTCTTTCTGGACCACAGGGATTACCGTCACCGAAGTAGGATGGTTTGATAGTATATTTGTGATTATTTTTTAATATATATATATTTTTTATTTGTAAGTATATTAAAATAATATATATATTTTTTAAATATTTTTGATAAAAAATAAAATAAAAATTTTAAAAAACTTTGACAATCAGTATCATAGAATGGACTGGTGCCCACCTGGACAGCAGACACTCTAGCATTGGATTTATTTCCAAAAAGCTTGAACAAGAGGAGGAGATTTGCCCGCATCACCTCCTCTAGCTGTGAGACGCGACCACTCTACTTCAAAGCAAGGTGCCAATTTTCCATTCCCCGGAAAGAAAAAAGCTGGGCATCTTAGTGGTGTTTATAGGTATCCATTTCGATGAAATTCTGTTTTCACTTTTTCACATGAGTTTGCAAGAGAGAAAAGATGACTATTCGAGCTTTTGGTATTGGTTTTTAAGTGGAAGTTGGGCAAAATTTGATTTTTTATTTAAAATTATTTTTATATATTTTAAAATTGTTTTGATTTACTCATTATTTAAAAAACATATTATTTTGATTTATTTTCAAGTGAAAATCAATAACTACCCTACTCCCAAACACTATTGAATCATAATTGATTTGATTATTACTGATGTAGCTTCTCAAAACACAGAAGCTGCTCTGATTTTAATTTGGAAATACATTAAAATAATATTTTTTTTTATTTTTAATATAGCACAACGTAATAATAAGAAACATTAAGATATATTAATTTGAAGATTATTTGAAAGCAAAAAATTCAAAACTTTTAAAAAATATCCTTGGACCGCAATGACAAGAACCTATTTGAGGCGTCTGATATGTTTTTTTGTTCTGTTTTTGTATTTCTTTGATGTTAAAAATAAATCTTGAAAAAATTAATATTTTAATGTTTTTTCAAGTAACAAATATTTTGAAAAATAATTACTATCATAATACCAAATAAACAGTAAATAGCATCTTGGTCCGGCTTGATGAATTGGTTTGAAATACCCGAGCCCCGAAACATAATCCATTATAAAAATTTAATTGGATTGAAGAGCTTCTTCATACAATCAAACTAAATTCATAAAAGAGAAGTGGGAAGAGAAGAAGAAGTTAGAGTGAACATCCGGGTCTAGAGAAGGCCCAGAGTTCATATAATAAACAGGCCGGGCCCAAACAGGCCTTCTATGGAATAAGGCTAGATCTAGGCTCGAGCGGAAACAATTAAAACCCAATAAAACGAAATGGGCCTCTTGACTCGGTCTGATGAAACGACAGATTGACACACACGTGCACTGCTTTCTGTTTCACCTTCAGGCTGCCACAGTCAAGAAAGGAATCCAAAAACATAAAACAGTGACTATTGACATTGCCATTTGACCCCTCTCTGTCTCTCTCACCATTTTGAATTTTAAAATTCTCTCTCCTTCTCTCTTTTTTTTACTTGTTTTCCACTTCTTTTGCCGCTCCCACCTCTCTCGGTAATGCAAAATAAAAATAAAATAAAATACACAGATAATAATATTTTAAGTAGGTGAAGATCCTTTATCACCCTCCTAATCTGCCCTCACAGTCAACAAAATGTCCTGAAAATTCAAATTCAAATTCAAATGTCCTGAATGTATATTAGCTAGCCATTTGCAGAGATCAATTGTCTAATTTCAGGTACCCGTCTTTTCTCTTTTCACATTCTGGCTCTTACCTGCTTTGTCACCCTCTGTTAGCTAATTTGCTAGGAGAGTGTGTCTGTGAGCTTTTTGCTTTTTTTTTTTTTTTTTTTCAATTTATATTTTTGAGTTAGGTTTGTAGTCTTTTCGCTTAACTGTTCGAATACTTTAACAATTATTTGTGGTTTGTGTTTCAGTTTCTCATAACTTTAATCCCTTAGAAGCTTGTCGGTGGATTATTACCTTATTCGTATGCTAAATTGCGAAAAAATCATTACAAATTTCTCATTTTCTTTGTTGGTAGCTGTATGAATGGAGTTGTTGTCTATCATTAATTTTCATCAAGTCATTACCTTATTCGGAAGGTGCATGTTTAGATTGGTGAACTATAAAAGCATGCCAATGATGGAGTAACTGTGTGCTTGCTGTTGCATTTCCTTTGGCTAGGTGCAGGGCTTTACTTTTACTATCTATGAGGTTCTGGATTGTGTACTTGGGGAAAAACTAAAACCCTAGAAAACTTGCCAACCCCAAATGTAATAACGTATGTGATGTGTTCAAGTGCATTGATTCTTGAAGCATTACTTGCTGTCCTGAGCTAAGTAATTTGGGCTTCCAAGTGTTCGGCACCTTGAGTGGGGTTTATTGTTGCTTCCCTCCCTGCAACACCCAGAGTTTGGCTCGGAGGACTGAGGAAGTTGGTTGGTTGGTTTTATTGTGTGAGGTCGAAGTTTTATTTTATCCAATACTATTATGTGATGAAAATTTGAAATGGTGGATTTCTTTTTGTTTGTTTTTGTATGTTAGTTGCCTTGCAGAACTTATTTTGCTGTTTAGTTGTTGTTGATAATTTTATAGATACCTGATGACAATTTATTATCTCATCCTGCTTTTCTGTTTCTGTGGCATTATTGACTCTAGCTAATGTTATTTTGTGAATAATTGGTGCGTCACAGTGCTAAAGAGTAAGACTATTTGGAAGACTCTAGGGGGCTGGGGTTCATAGAACTCACCATGGAGCAGTACGAAATACTGGAGCAGATTGGGAAAGGTTCCTTTGGCTCAGCTCTTCTCGTGAGGCATAAAGTTGAAAAAAAGAAGTGAGCATGCTTGCTTAAGTTTTTATGCATATCAGCATGTGTGTTTATTGGCCTAGCTTAGCATTTGAAATTTTGAGTGTTTTTAATTTGTTTCTTGCCGTTCTTAATTAAATCCTGTGCTATGTGAAATAAGATGTCTGGTTTTCATCATATTCAATTTTTTTTTATGTGGTTTCCCCCTTCCTTTTAGATATGTGCTGAAGAAAATTCGTCTTGCTCGCCAGACTGATAGAACTCGCAGGTCTGCCTACCAGGAGGTCAGTTTATTTAACCTCTCTTTAATTTGAAGGAGAAATGAGCTGAACTATATTCCATTTCTGTTCAAGATTGAATACATACTAATAAGTTGTATCTTGAATGAAAGATAAACACCAGAATAGGTGACACTTATAGAATTGGAAGAGATTCTTAATAAAATTTGAGTGACTAAAGCTTCAAAAGTGTGTTTGTTCTTAGATCTAGTTATGGTTTTTTTACTGCTGTTTATTGCTGGAGAATTCATTGTTTGATATGATGTATTGCATTTGCAGGACATTGCTCTTTGTTCTTTTTTCTTCATTTCCGGTGGTCTATAAATTTTAATTTATACATAGCTTTTGTTTTTCACCAAAAGCTATATCTATACAATTTAAGATGAGGATGCTTTTGTTACTGCAGATGGAGCTTATTTCTAAAGCAAGCAACCCATTTATTGTGGACTACAAAGATTCCTGGGTGGAAAAGGTATGCAGGCCTTATTTTACGAGCTATGTTTCGAGAATCAGCTATTATGCCATTGAGTAATTGGTATTACCTTTTACTTATTCTTAACTAAATGGAAGTGCTGATAGTTAAACCCATACTTGATGTTGAATCATAGTGCTAAAACATATGTTCTTTTTTTATTTTACTGTGATTATATGTTGAATTGTTTACAAGCTAGCTTGTATGGTGCTTTATTGCTGTGCAATTGACAGTTGGCCTCATCATTTCCAGGGCTGCTACGTTTGCATCATTATAGGATACTGTGAGGGTGGAGACATGTAAGTTCGATTTTATTACAGTTTTCAAGAAATGTCCGATTCTCATCTGGATATGACTTGATTTGTTGTCTTCTTGACTTCCCATCCCCATCTGTTTTTCTACAGGGCTGAAGCAATAAAAAAGGCCAATGGTGTTCATTTTCCTGAAGAGGTTGTTATTCTTGCATCACAGCTGCTTTTCACGGATGCTGCTGCTCTATAGTGTTCATTTTGATGTCAAAAACTTTGTGAACCTGACCTCTTAACTCATTTATGTTTTTCCTTTGACTAATATCATGCAGAAACTTTGCAAGTGGATAGTTCAACTCCTGATCGCTCTTGATTACTTGCATGCTAACCACATTCTTCATCGTGATGTCAAAGTCAGTTCCTTTTTTTTTTGCTGCAAATACTGAAATAATAGTTGATATTTTATGCATGAAAGTTCACATAGTATTTTTCTCTAATGGTGTTCTAAAATTGCTCCAGTGTTCAAATATATTTTTGACAAAAGATCAAGATATTCGACTAGGTAAATAATTCTACTGGTATTTTGGCCATTCCTAACGGTCCTAGCTTATTTATTCAGGATTCACTTATACTTTGGTTTGCAATGCTTGTTTTAATCTATACCAACTGCTTATAGACACCTCCTTTTGCAGGTGATTTTGGTCTTGCTAAAATGTTAACTTCAGATGACCTTGCTTCTTCTGTGAGCACTATGTTTACTTATGAGCTGTTATTCCAATGTTTTGTCTTATCCCTTATTTAATGATCATGATTATATATTCTGGTCCTAATACAGGTTGTGGGAACTCCCAGTTACATGTGCCCTGAGCTTCTTGCTGATATTCCCTACGGTTCCAAGTCAGATATTTGGTCTTTAGGTTAGCTACTCACTTCCTTGTTTAAAATCATTTAAACATGACAAACTGTGATTTCCTTTCTTTTCTTTTCTTTTCTATCTAACTTAATGTGCTTGCCAGGATGCTGCATTTATGAGATGGCAGCTTACAACCCTGCATTTAAAGCTTTTGTGAGTTATTAATCTGCTATTAGTAGAAACAATAAGGACTTGTTTAGGATGCTGCTTAAACAAATGGAAGAATTCCATTTCATTCTTTTCAATGTGTACCTGGTGCAGATCTTTATAGAATTACTTTTCCACTTCTTTCTTGAGCAGGATATTCAAGCACTGATTAACAAAATAAATAAGTCTATTGTGGCTCCTCTTCCTACTCTGTACCCTGGTCCATTGTGAGTCCACCTCTCACACCATGAATTAAAAACGTCAGCTACAGAGATTGTATTACTTTTGCTACTATGGCTTTTCTGATGTGCATTAATAAAAAGTTTTAGGAAGTCTTATAATTGTTAGACTTAGTTTTCATGGTTTCCCCTGATCTTTTTCTTTTTTAATGTAACCTTTTCAGACGAGGGCTGATTAAAAGCATGCTGCGAAAGAATCCAGAGCTTCGACCTAGTGTATGTTTTGTCCGTCCTGCCTCCAATTCTTGTTTGGTTTTAATGAGCATCTTTATATATGTTTACTGGAAAAGACATTCAAACATTTCTTTTTTTATACATTCATTGTTCTGTGGTCTTCCAAAGTGATTATTCCTATGCATAATTAATCTAAAAGTACAAGCCTAATTTGTTAGACTTGGAGAATGAAGTTTGTTCAACAGGACAAGCTGATTTGGAGATCAAAGTGGCAATAGGTTTAGGGTCAATTATGTAGTTCGCTTCTGTTCAAGGTCTTCAGACTCTTGTGGATGGATATCTGGGCTGTAAATATGCATTATTTGATCCCTGCTCCTGTCTTTTAAGAAGGCCGGGCTTGGATGTTAGGTGTTGCTGCCAGAGTGTTACCTTGATGTTGGAACTTTCCTGTGACACATTTAAGCTCCAGGTCGTAGAGTACATAAGTTGGGCCAGAAGATTGCAAAACCTTTTTATTTATACCTCGAATACTTATTGGGAAAATTTGGCACTGTATGGCGACAATTACTTTAGAATGGAAAGCAAGTGGGCTGGTTTGTGTAGTCTGACATCCCTGAATTGTTCGCCTAAATTTGCTGTGGAGGTTATGGTTCCTAACCAAAACCCATTCCTAAGTGCATGTCTCATCATGTTACACGTGCTTATAATTTCATGGATTAATAGCTGCATTGCTCCTGTTTGGGAGTGTGATTGAGGTTGCTTTTTAAAGTGTTTTTTGTTCAGAAATACATTAAAATGATTTTTTTTGAAAAAAATTATTTTTGACATTAGCATATGAAAATGATCTAAAAACATCAATTTTTTTAAATTTAAAATAAAAAAATTCAATTTTTTTCAAAAACGCTTTTGAAACGCAGTGCCAAACACCTATTAGAACAGAGTATAGGTTTTGGAAAGAAATGTGCTTCAAATTTCTTTATAGTATTTATTCAACTTCTTGAAAATTAGATTTTAATGTGTCAGGCTGCAGAGTTGCTTGCTCACCCATATCTTCAACCATACCTTCTCAAGATTCATCGAAAGTTGAATAGCCCAAGGCAGAATACTTTCCCTGTCAAATGGTCTGATTCCACCTTCATAAGGAAAACTAGTTTTGTGGATCCACAAGCTGTTCCCAGTTTTACTTCCAGAGAAAAAAGGCAATCATTCAACAATGACAGGGCTTTGAATCCTAGTATATCAGGAACTGAACAGGACTCCCCCCATTCATCTCAAAGAGACCAGGAATCCCCAACCTCATTTTATCTGAACCAAAGGTTCACCGAATTATCTGTCGGTGGTGCCCGTGAAGAGTTTGGTAATAGGGCAGAAAAGTTTTCAACAGGTGCCAATACCCCAAGATTGATGCCCTCAAAAATTTCCGCTACTCCTAAAAGACAGTCAACACCATCCAAGATATCATATACTACTTCAAAGCGTGATTCGGTGAGTTTTAGGTATATAAATGAAGTGTTTCATCTGTTCAAGTAGCATCTATGCCTGCTCCTTTTTTTTCAGGTGTAAGTAACTTGGGAAATCTGACAGCATGTTAGATTGGGGAATTTCTTTGATTATTTAGGTTCAAGTATACTGAAGGTGTCCCCTTAATCAATGATGTCTAGATCACTGATATTTTTTAGGAGCATGTTATTATTACCTAGAGGGCCACGTTCTGCAAGCTCTAGTGCTGGACTTGTCTTTTTTATGCTTGAAGTTAAGCTGTCATGCTTAGGAACACCCACTTATGGAACGTGTTCATAGAAAAACCCAGACAGCTACTGATGAGTTCAGAAGCAGAAGCATTATCATTATCTAATTTAATGGTTTGCTTGTATTCGCAGCTTCCAGTGTCATGCACTACAGTAAGCAGCAAACCCCCCCACACTTCACGCAGAGCTTCTCTTCCATTTCCAATGAGAGCAGCAACTGCAGAAACCCATTATAAGGCCAGTCATGGTCTTCTTCATAGCATGGATTCTCCAAACGTCTCCGTGAATGCTCCACGAATTGACAAGATCGCAGAATTTCCATTAGCCTCTTCTGAAGATCCTTTGATTCCCATCCGTGGAACATCATCAGCTTCAGCACAGTGCTCTTCATCACCATACAGCTTGGACTGCTCAATCACAAAGGATAAGTGCACAGTTCAGGTTCTAGAGAGAACCGTATCCAAGCACCGTTTAACTGACGCTTGCCAGCGATTTGGAAGTGAATGTTCGGAGCATAATCCAACAAGTGGTGTTTCAAGCCATTCATCTTCTGACTCTAGACAGCAGCGCCGGTTTGACACCTCATCATACCAACAACGCGCTGAGGCTTTAGAAGGATTGCTTGAGTTTAGCGCGCGTCTTTTGCAACAAGAACGGTTTGCAGAGCTCGGGGTGCTGTTAAAGCCATTTGGACCCGAGAAGGTTTCTCCCAGAGAGACTGCCATTTGGCTGGCTAAGAGCTTCAAAGAAACTGCAGCCTAGCAAGAAATATGAAACTAGTTGTCGTTGTCCTTATACATGCGCGTATAACTCTCAAGCCTTCACACTCGAAGGTGCTTAGATGATAATAACTTGTGCGTATTGATCTCTCACGGGAGAGTTGTTTTTGAACTTGGAAGTTTACGAAAACGATGAGGAGGGAAGTTTCGGAGCTGGCATGAAGTTGACCTTTTGCCTTCCGATGATGCGGCCACCGTGGTGTTTAGGTGTGACAAGTAGAGGCTTTTGGTACAAATGGAACCCAGATTTCTAGAAGCTTATAATTTTATATGCAAACACAGTTTTCTTTGTGCTTGAAAAATGACACGTTCCCCATAACGCAATATTTCTCTAGAGAGTGACTACAAGGGTTACACCAGTTTAACAAGCATCTTTCCCATCGGTTTGAGTAATTTATTCAGAGATATTAAGAGATTAGTGAGTAATTTCTGTCGTCTTGGCCCCATTTCAATCCTCTCATAATTTTGCACCTGAAGTGTAAGAAGATTTTTTTTAAAAAAATGAATTTATTTTTTACTACAAATTAAATTTTTTTAGTATTTTTTATTTATTTTGATATGCTAATATATATATATATATAAAATTAAAAATAAAAAAAAATATTTTTATAATTTTTAAGCCAATAACATTTGAAAAAACAACTGTAAACATGCTATCAAACAGGTACAAAGAAACAAACGGTTTCACCGTGGCCCAGTCTTATTCAAGCGGGGCCCAACAAGGTTCAAAGTACAACCCTTGCACTGCCCTTTGTGTGAGCGAGTTCGTAGATAGCAGAGGGACATGGGAGATGGCAGACAGAAAAAAGACATGGAAGCAGCGGGAGTGTTAGAATTGTATGAGCTACACTACTCTGATCTGCTGCTGTTATCATCAACCTCACCATTACCAGAAGAGGGAGAAGAGAGAGTGGAGAGAATAAAGAAAACAATAATGGAAACCCTAGGCCCAACAGGCCCAGGGCTCCTTTCCATCACTGGTGTCCCTAAAGCTTCCATTCTTCGACAAAGGCTCCTCCCTCTTGCTCGCAAGCTCGCTCTTCTCGACCACGATCGCCGCAAACACATCCTCAAGGTTTACTCTTTTCTTAATTAAAAAAAATATTGAACTTTAGATTGTTTTAGTTTTCATGGTGCTAATGTTTAAAGTGTCTGGATTGGATTGATGAAACCATTGTAGCCTAATTTCTTGCTTGAAGTGGGTTATAGCCTAGCACCATTGTTAGTATCAAAGAAAGGGAAAACATAAATCAGTGCAATTAATGCACCGGTTATTTTTTAGTATTTCTGCTGTTTTCTTTAATTATAGTATTTTAAGCAACAAAACCTGAAATTAAAAGTGTTTTTCGTGTCTGCTGTCGGTGGGGATTGGATGGCTGGTGCGAGTGAATTAAAAGTGTTGATCTTTGAAGTTTTTTTCTTTTCTTTGAATGATGTGCAGGAGCACAACTTGGGGAGTGATGTTCCTCTGAAGAACCCGGATAGAAATGTGTCCTCTTTTGCAATGCAACTCAAATATGCTCAAGCTCTAGAATCTGCTGTGGTTAAAACGAATAATGGGCCCCGTTGTAATTCGAATTTAGAACCAGCTCATATGGATGACAACAATAATGTAGTGACAGACTCTCCGGAAAATGAATTTGAAAATCTTGCTGATACATTCAGGGAGCTGGGATATTGCATGATGGAGCTGGGGCTTCGAGTTGCGCAAATATGTGATATGGCCATTGGTGGTCAAGAGTTGGAACGGAGCTTACTGGAATCAGGGACAGCAAAAGGACGCCTTATACATTACCATTCTGTTCTAGACAATCTACTCGTAAAAGCAAGTGGGAGAAGGAAGGGATCCACAAAAAAGCAGGCTTACTGTGAGAAGAACCAAGTGCTGTTATCAAGAAGTGAGCAAAAGCAATCAAAATGCTGTAACTTGATTACAAATGGTAATGAAGTTGGATCAAGTGGAAATCAGGGAAACCTATGGCAGCAGTGGCATTATGATTATGGTATCTTCACTGTTTTGACAGCACCCATGTTTCTTATGTCCTCTCAATTAACAGAAAATACCGCAACAGATCAATTTCCAGTCTCGTGTGATCAAGACTGTGCTTGTCCAACTGGACATTCATATTTGCAAATATTTGATGCCAATAAAAATGATGCCTTCATGGTGAAAACTTCTTCAGAAAGTTTCATCATCCAGGTCGGGGAATCAGCTGATATATTATCGAGAGGAAAGCTTTCCTCAACCCTTCATTGTGTTCGCAGACCCCCATACTTTGAAAATTTAAGCAGAGAAACTTTTGTTGTGTTTTTGCAACCTGCATGGAGCAAAACTTTCTCATTCTCAGATTATAATGTGCATCATGGCATGTCAGGTCATCATTCTTCAAACGAGGGAAATGGCCACACTGAGCTTGACTTTAATGAAGCTGCTCAAGATATTCATAAAATTGTTCCCCCACTTTCATCACGGTTGAAGGATGGGATGACATTCGCAGAATTCTCATGTGAAACTACCAAACAATATTATGGAGGCAGCGGCTTACAGTCAAACAGTTAGCTCCTTGCCTTTCTGTTTGCTGTAGGATTCAATTTTGGATGAGACTTGTGATATCTGTTCTACTATCTCTTTGCTTGATGTTTTTAAGGGGTGAAGGAGATGGATATATAGGTTAATTTTGTGAGAAAATAGTTTCTTGAATCAAACATATTTGGTAACTCACCATTGAACTACCTTCCTTTTGTGTAGCTAGATCTGCACTGGTTTGGTCTTTGTGAGTTTCATGACACCATATATTGCGAGGAGTTACCATAGGCCTTTGAGCTTGGCTGGGTGGTTGCTATTAGTATATGACAGGGGGGCTATTTTTTTGGAATAAATGCTGCAATTTAAGTTGCTGATGCTCCCATTACCTAGAACAGAGTGGATGTGGATTCATTTACTTATTGAATATAGAGATAGACGTCTGAATATGGCCGGAGGAAATAAAAAAAAAAAAATTCATCTTGAATGGCCTGTAGAGGGACAGGTCCAAGGTTACTTCGTATTTGTTGTGAAGGGATGATCTTTAAAGTGCCGATCATAGCTTCTTTACAAGTCATTAAGGTTGACAAAGTCAAGATGCAGGGGCTGTCTTCTCCCTGATGTCAAGCCTTGTCAATCGTGTTCCTTAAATGTAAGGGAAACAGCAACTGAATTTAAATCAGTTATGCCCTCAAGTCTCGATCAAACTTTTTACCTTAAAAATGATCACAGGCCTCACTCCGTTTGATAATTCTCTATTTGGAGATTAGACTTTGGAGAAGGGCAATAACTTCCAAGACATTAGGCATCACACCTTCGATTCTCCCTTTTTCGGTCAATATTCAATCTCATAGACTCACGAGCTTTTTAACCTGCTAGATATGTCGAAAGAAATAAGACTATGTGCAGAAGGAAATGGACCAACAATTCCACTATACTTTTCTGGTTATTACCCTGTTGCTAATACGTGATTGTTTGACCTGCAGTGTCTGTTCCAGTCAATCATATTAGCCAGGCAGGCCCCAAGCCTGGCGAACCTTCTTTCATAATCTTAGTATCTCGTTGCCTGTTCCATTAGTTAGCCGTTGCAAACGTTTAAAAAGAACCGGCAACCCTGTTTGCCATTGTGATATACATGTGAAAGAAACAAAGAATTAGCCCTAAAGGTAGATTAACCACTGAAATATACATGTGAAATGGAAGGGAAAAGCTAAAGGTGGGTGGGTAGGGTGGCTGCATGATCATAGAGTGAATGTGGCAAAAGGAATAAAGGGCATCTCTTTGTCCAGTGGTGGTCATTAAGCAAGAATCGCTCTAGAAGACTTTAATAAAAGAGACCCGGTTTTCTTCTTTCTTTCTGATTTTAAACTCTTGATTTTGATCAGAATAAACAAAGGAAAAGGAGCGTATAAATGCAGGCCCATCTGACAAGGGAAGAAGAGATGACGTGGAGAGGCACGCGCATTTTAGCACAAATGGACAGGGCAGCTTTGTGTCTGAAACTGTACTCAAAAGTGTAAACCTAAATTTGTTTGTACATCTACAGCTTGTCAGCCTGGGATGTCGCCAAGACCTCTGAGACATTCGCCCAGGAGGGGTATAATAATCACAATGGCCGCCACCAAACGTGCTTCCTTGCCTCTCCCTGCTGCCCATTCTTAAGTCGGTTCGAGGGTGAGGGTGAGGGTGAGGGTGAGGGTGAGGGTGAGGGTGAAAATATTTATATATTTTTTAAAATATATTAAAATGATATTTTTTTTAATTATTTTTGATATTAATATATGAAAATATCTAAAAATATTAAGAAATTTTAATTTAAAATAAAATAAAATAAAATAAAATGTTCAAAAAAATTTAAAACTGTTTTTGAAATGTAATGCCAAACATTCTCTTTAATATAGTTTAATTAATGTTGTTTTTTAAAGTGTTTTTTATTTAAAAATATTTAAAAAAAATAATTTTTAATATAATACATGAAAATAGTTTAAAAACATCAATTTTTTTAATTAAAAATAAAAATTGTACTTTTAAAATATAATGGCAAAGATATCCAACGAATGAAGACAAATAAAATGACAAAACCAAATGACTGACAAAAATAGCTTTATTTTTTTTAATTTGCTCACTTCAACAAAAATACTAAAAAGGAAGGTAAAATACCTTTTACTTGGTTAAAAGCAATTCTTATATGCTTTTGAGAAGTTAAGAATCAGTTTGTCTTGTATTGTACTTGAGTTTTGAGTTTTGAGTTTTCAAACACATCTTTTTTTTGAGCTTCGAGTTTTCATAATTGAGTCAAAACACCATATTAACATTTTAACTGTTTTAAATAGTTTTTACCATTAGTATGTATATAGGAATAAAAGTTATATTTACACCATTTAATAATATCAAATTACTATTTTTTTTATTAATTTTGATATATTTATGAAAACAAATATTTTAAATACTTTTTATCATGTTAATATGATAACGTAGAAATTATTGATAGTCACTTTTAAAACTATTGATTTTGTAATTTTTCAGATTAACACATTTAGAAAAATAATCTTTAACTGTGTAACCTCGTGTTGAGATTTCAGGGCTACAGGTTACAATCGGCTGTTAATAAAGTACTGTAGATAATTATTAGCTCAACCAATAATAGAGGACTGATTTTAGGAAGCGCGCTCTAATGATCATGCCACGTGAAGTACTTTGTTTTCCGTGGACCAGACTTCCCATATGCTTACAAAAAGCAACCTCTGAGGCAGAGAGCATCGCCCCCCTTTGGTCCCTTTAAAGTGACTGATCACCCCTAAGCCCGTACAGCCTTTGCGGCTCAAAATTTGTACTACAAGCTACTGGGTGCAGCCCGAATACTCTCTTCGTGACTGCACAGGGAGCTACCATGGAAGAGATCCCTCATCATCTCAACCTTCGCAGGCCAGTCTGCAGCAATATTCCGCTGCCGGAGAGCCCAAAACTGCCATTGGAGTTCTTGTCGAGGTCATGGAGTGCCTCAGCTCTTGAAATAACCAAACCCCTCTCTTGCATGGCCTCTAACAAGTCTGCTACTAGCTTTACTTGTACTGATGCTTCTTCTATACCTGAAGATGTCACCGGTGAGATGGCCGAGGAGATTGTGCGGGCCAATCCGTCTGCCAACCAGTTTTCTTTTGCTTCTTCTGCTACTTCCCAGCTTGTACTTGAACGTATCATGTCACAATCAGTAAGTTCAAATGATCACAGGCTTCTTCTGCTAACCATTTTTGCTATTACATGTTTTCAGACAAGAAGCCATTTTCTCGTGTTGCTGTGTTCTTTTGAGGAAGTACTCATGGTTAAGTTTATGATTTTACATTTCAATGATTTTTGGTGTTGCAGGAAGTGTCGCCGCTGGCTTCAGGGAGGCTCTCTCACAGCAGTGGACCCTTGAACTTAACGGAATCAGAGAGCCCCCCAATTTCACCATCTGATGATTTTGAAGACATCGTTAAGGTCATGTATACATTTCTTTTCCTTAAAGATAAATTCATGCTAAGCTTTCTCGGGATAGAGGCTAGAGACAGAAGACATTGAAAACAAGGAGACCAACTTCACAGCTTTCTTTGACTCTCTCTACTACCTATAAGCTTTTGTCTTGTTCAAGTGACACTTTCCCCCCCTAACATCATTTTGAGGTATATTATTTACCAAGGGAATATTTCTGAGGGTGGTATAATGAAGCTTTTTATAAAGTTGGATTTTTTTTTTGTTTTATTTAATTTTTCAATCATTCCTATAAATAATTTTTTTAAAAAATATATATATAATATATTTTCAAATAAAAAATACTTTGAAAAACTATATCTACTATTATCCCAAACAGCTCCTAACAGAGCTGTTTAAGGTTGCGTCTGAGCTGTGTTTATGAGTGATTATTTAAAAGTTTTGATATATTAATTTTAAAAAATTAAAAATAATCTTACTTGATTTCCATTGTGTTCCATCTTTAGAGAGAAAATGGAAAGGAAAAAAAAAAAACTGCCACCACCTGAGATGAGCTGTTTCTCCGCAGCAGAACCTGTCATTTTTCCCCCCTTGACCATGGCACAGTTAGAATTTGCTTCATATGTTTTTCTAAATTGTACATGATTAATTAGTTTAAAAATATTTCGTCTTGTTACTTTACATTACTTTGAAGTTAGAATCTTGAGTCCTTTATTTAGTTTTTTTTTTCAAGAATGAATTTCCTGGCATGCACTAAATAGCTTAAAGAGGTGATGGTGTCAACTGTCAAGTATTGAAATAATAATAATTATAATAAATCATTTATTTTTTTTATTCCTTACCTTTGCATATGAACACGATCAGGGCATGAATACATACTTTTGAAAAGATTTCACCCTGTCATTTCATGTGGTCGCATTCATTAATAAAAAAAAAACTCTGAAGAACTATTCAGGACTCAGGTAGACAAAAAAAGTGTCTGCAAGCTTCCAAATTATCCCATAAACAGAGATGGTCTCCTTGTACAAACTAGGCAGGTTGATTGGAGGAGTGGGGTCAGGGTCGGATCCAGGATTCAGGAAGCTAATTAACCTGAAAATGGACTTGTGATGTTCCCCAAGTAATCTTTGCTTGTTTTGCCCATTTGAAGCGAACTGTGACTTGAGCGTCCCGGAAAGTTCAGTCCTGTTTTAAAAAACTTTCAGAATACGAAAGCAAATCAATATTTGCAGTCAAATAATCAACACATTAAATTCTAGACCTTTCTCACTGGTGATTTTGATGCATGTATGCAGTGGGCATGAATGATATAACCAAAGTGACATTTTTCCCGTGTTAGTGACAGCAACAACAAAAATTGCAGGATCTATCTGTGATCTGATTCTTCCAATCTTTCACCATTTACCCTAAAGAATCAACCTTTCAGTTTTAAATAGATGTATATACAAGCTTACTGTATTTTATTTTATTTTATTTTATTTTCTCCTCAAGGAAGTGAGCAGAAATTAGCGTTATCAAAGCTGGAATGACATACAACCTCTTTAGTTGTAAATGCGCATTTGTTGCTGATGATACTGTTGCGTTCTCCGTGCAGTATTTTCGTTCTCACAACACCTTGAACCCCCTATTCAATGGTGGCCGTGCCAGTGCTGGACCTGTTAGTGGTACCCCTCCAAGTGGAGCCAGGACAGTTGGGAGGTGGTTGAAGGACAGAAAAGAGAAAAAGAAAGAAGAAACTAGAGCCCAAAATGCTCAGCTCCATGCAGCTGTTTCAGTTGCTGCCGTGGCTTCTGCCATAGCAGCCATCGCATCGGCCACAGCATCTTCAGCAGCAGGAAAGAATGAGCAAATGGCCAAGACTGACATGGCTGTGGCATCTGCGGCAACATTGGTGGCTGCTCAGTGTGTGGAGGCTGCTGAGGCTATGGGTGCTGAGCGTGACCATCTTGCTTCAGTAGTGACCTCTGCTGTGAATGTTCATTCCCATGATGATATCACCACTCTTACAGCAGCTGCAGCTACAGGTAATGACTTCACTTTGTGCCATTGATAAAGTTTTGCAAGTATTCCTGCAAACTATCCGTTTCTAGCCCGCATTATGTTAGTAGAAAATTTAAGATAGCCCATCGAAGTTATACTTAAATCGATAGGTGAATCGGGTCTATTTTTGGGCTGTTAAGACATACTAGATGATCAACCATAGAAGCCACTGTGGCCTGTAAAAGTGAGAAAATCTGGAGAGTATCGACAAAGTTTTTTACATAAGTTTCATGTCCATCAAATACTGTTATAGCCGCTGCTACATTCCCTGAATCTTAAAGCACTTCTGGATGAAATTTGGCATTCAAGGATGGTTATTTTCCTTCTTCTGCAGCTCTGCGGGGGGCAGCAACCTTGAAGGCAAGAGCATTAAAGGATGTTTTGAACGTTGCAGCAGTAATACCAATGGAGAGAGGCATCGGAATTTATGGCGTGGGAAACCATAACCGAAGCTACAGTGGTGAGCTTTCCAACGGGGAGAATTTCTTGGGTGCCTGTAGTGTAGAGTTCCTCGCCAGGGGCAGTGAGCTACTCAAACGCACCCGCCAAGGTAAATTGATTATCCAACATTTTTTTCATCTGGTTAGTTCTATCAACTCGGAACTGAATACTAAACGGTCTACTTCCGTCAGTCTTTCTATATTTCCTGGAGAAAACAAAATATAACAGTTAACACCGATGACATTGCAGGCGATCTGCACTGGAAAATTGTCTCTGTTTACATACACAGAACAGGACAGGTGAGATTTTTCGAATTGTTTTGTTTAGCATCTTATTAACCAACTTCCAAATTTCTACCTAACTCACCTGCAATTATATATATTTTTCCCCATTGTAGGTGATGCTAAAGATGAAGAGCAAACATATTGCAGGAACTATTACCAAAAATAAAAAGAGTTAGTATCCTGTTACCAGCTCTGCCATTTACTTAGGAGCACAAATTGTAATTCCAATACCTTACTCTTACTGACATGTCTTGTGAGATACAGATGTGGTGCTGGAGGTTTGCAAGGATTTGCCGACATGGCCAGGGAGACATCTGTTTGAGGGTGGAGATGAGCGTCGATACTTTGGACTGAAAACACTAACAAGAGGTATTGTGGACTTCGAGTGCAAGAACCAGAGGGAACATGATATCTGGACTCAAGGTGTTTCAAGGCTTCTCTCAATTGTATCACAAAGAAAGAACAGAATCCCATTCTAGAGTTACACTAGAACTGAAGGCAATGGATCTGTTTTTATGACTAATTAGCTAAGTTTCTGAACATACTGGAACCACTGTTGATTTTGTCCTAAGAAATATAAGTGCAATGCAGGCATGAAAGAAGTTTGCTTTTGGAACTAAAAATGAAACTAGAGCTGAAAAAAATCATGTATATGCTTTCATGGTCGGCTTGACCGAAGCAATTGAAGCAGGGTTTTGTAGTTAAGGAACGTTAAAGAGGCTGACTACAGCTAGATGATGTTATTTAATTGAAAATGGTGGTTTGCCAAATTTCTTCCAGTTAAAATTTGCCAGGTGATGTTCCTTCCTTTTGGTGCAAGTCTTCCTGGATCATCATTATGCATGAGTTATGGTAAACCCATGATTAAGCAACTATGGTTTACTGCATTTTTGAGCAGCAAAATGAAATGAAACATCAGTTGGAAAAACGTCCTCGTTCAGTTCAAGAAAGCAGCAAACTCTTAATGTATATACCCGAATCAGATCGAACAGCAGAATATCAATCAGGGAAGCAGACAAAGGAGGCCCAATGAAGCTGAAATCATGACCCCAGTCTCCTTGCCGCCCAGAGAGTATACGGAGTGAGACAAACCACCGCAACAAAAGTTCCGATGGCAGATTGCAAACTAACCCTCCCTGTTATGAAATCAGATAAAGCATCATCAGCGATTCAATTGGTGAAACGAGTAGGAACTAATAGAATTCACCAATCGAACAGCACTGGAACCCATAGTAAATAAAGATAATTGAATCAGACAGGGCAACTACATGGTTGAAACTGCTTCCTGTCACGTTTTAAAATGGAAGAGTACTTGGAGCAAATGTGGAAGTAAGAGTTTGAACAAAAATACTTAGAATTCTGAAGTACCAGGTAACTGTACTATGATCAAACAACTTAAGATATTTAATCATACCAAATTAACTCTCAAAAGTCGAGCAAAAACACTAAAGAGAGACTTGCATATCTTACCACTGCTAAACGCACATGCAAGTCTAACCAGAATCCCGAGAGCAATGGTAAAAAACCCGAGGAGAAGATAATTCATTGGACGAAGCCGGTGTAAGCGATAAAACGGACACTAAATAGCACAAGTTTCAACCTCTACATCTCCCTTCTGCCGGAGATTTGTCCACGTCGTCGGCATTGGTCGACTTTGGTGCTTTTAATAGAAGGTTGTTTTTCCGGTGATGCAAATGGAAACTGAAACGCGGGGAAACAAGAGAAATGCCTTTGGGAGATGAAGATGGGGCAGAAATCTCAAGGCAATTTTTTTCTTATGAATCAGAAAAATATAGCGAGGAATATACCTAGCTACCATAGTTATGTTTCATTCTTTCCTTTGGAAGGTTTCCCGCGTTGTCGAGCCTGCATGTTCCCAGAGTATATATATTTCGGCCAGCAATTCATCAACTAAGCCAACAGCCATCTCTTGTGCTTGGCGCCTGTTTTGAGATCATACAAACCGCATCCAAAGATTTAATCACAATTGGGCGATCGTAGAGCATATATTTGCCTATTGAAATCACTTTAGGTCATTGAAACAATCCTGACAGGACATGAATCTACACTTGGGACTCAAAGATCATTTGTCATCGACATGGAGCTTCACTCCTCTGGTCGAGGAAGCAGACAAACATGAAATGGTTTTTATTTTTTTTTTTAAAAAAAGGAAATTGGTTAAGGCATACCTCTGCGATGCAAATCCCAACTAAAATCCACGATTTATTGTCAACTGTTTATATGCAAATAATAACAGATCTCGTTTGTCATTCACATCTGCCCTTCCAATAATGGAGAAAGGAGGGCAAAAAAGGCAATGACAATAGTAAAGTACATTTGAAGTTTACAGTTTGATTTCATTGAATCCCATGAGGAACAAAACTGAAAAATGGTCTTGTACATAGAAACTGGCCAGTGATTTCAGCTATTGGCGGCTCTGAAGATAGTTAGCAGCGAGAGGAAGAGATTAATGATATCCAGATACAAACTCACTGAAGCCCATATGTATTCATCATAACTGAACCGCTTGATCAGGTTATCGGTGTCATATATGATGTATCCACAGAATATGATTGAAGCCAGGCACCCATAAATCATCACAGAGATTCTGCCCAGAGGAAAGAGAATCTACAGCCAGAAACGATTTGAAGCATTCAGAAAAACCATGAAAATTAAAACAATGGAAGGGGGGAAATAACAAGATTAAAAAAAAAGAAACACAGGAAGCAGAATAAACATACCTGGATCAAAGAAAATACTATAAGAACCATGACTGCACCAAACAGGAAGGGGCCTAGGAAGTTAAAATCATGGCCTCTCCTAGCTGCCCAGAATGTGTACATAGTGAGACTGACAACCACCACGCTTGTCAGAATCGCAGACTCCAGAATCACCTTTCCTGTTGCCAAAAGAATTTCAACATTTTAGACATATATAGCTGATGATCATATTAAAACGATAACATATTGCCCAAATTCCAATAGCTTATTCAAGGAAAATCTTCTAGAAACACAATACAAACAGTGAAGAAAAAAAAGAGAGAGATCTAGACGGAAACAAAATGCCAATCCCAATTCATTTGGACATCTGCTAAACCAAAAGCATACAAGAAAAACACTCCACATAGTTATCAACTTCACCTATATAATCAAATAGCTGTTGCCCTAACCAGCCGAATTATTTTTTCCAAAAATAATTCAACTCTTCTAATCAAGAACAGCCAACAAACGCAGCAAGAAAATCACTAGTGTGCCCAAGACTTTTGTTCACTTCCACTCAAATGGGACATGTATGTTCATACAATTAGTTCCCTTGATAAATATGTCAAAGTTCCAGCCACCCATTCATAATATCATTAAAGATATGCCCTAGAAGAGCTGCAATATCAAGAAACCATGACTATTGGGACACACTCAATTTTTTTCAGACATAGAAAGCAGGGCTCACCATTTTCTGACTCCCAGCATAAAGAAAACCCAAGAGGGCATCTAATTTTAGCCACAAAAGTAAATAAAAATAAAATCTTATTTATATACCTTCAGTAAAGGCACAAGTTAAGCCAACAGCAAAGGCGAGAGAGATGGTAAAAATTCCGAGCAGAATGTAGTTCACGGGATGTTTCTGGTGATAGTAATACATAGGCAACAGAGCTGCACAAAATCATTCATAATTAGAACAAAATCCACAACCTAATTTAAAGTAATTATTTCAAGAAACTTACTAATAAAGGGTATGAGGATAAGCACTATATAGAGCGCCAACCCCGCCCCAGTAGTCGAAAAGAAGACGGAAATCGGACGGATAGAAACAACCACAGCTGCCACCGCGATTGTTGAAAGTAATTGAAAGCACAAGATTGAATACACCTTGCGAATAAAGGCCCACCGGAGTTGCGGGCTTTCAAGCATCATTGGATACAGAGGCCTCGCTCCGGCCTCCAAGTCAGTCTTCCCGTACGGATGTGACCACATCGAAGCAAACCTTTCCTTTTCTAGTTATGAACTAGTGGTACTGTAGTGTTTGGATGGCAAGAAAGTGAAGGAAAAAGTGACTTGTTTTCGATCTTTTGCGTAGGAAATGATGTGAAGAATTTAGTTTTTGAGCGAGGGTTGAGAAAGGTAGGAGAGGAGGGTCAAGATAATAGCGGTTTCCGTTAGATGAGAAACGTCAAGATACTTCGAGAGCATTGGAGTACACGTGGTGTGTTTTCAATTGACACGTGGATTATCCATCACCGTATAGAGTTCTTGATTCTTTGTTCCTTCTTTATGCTGTTTTAGTGCCAGCGAGACATGGCTATCGGCCCGTTTTGAACTGCGATTACAAAGAATAATATAAAATGTTTTTAAATATATTTTTTTTAATAAAATATTTTAAAAAATAACTAATTAATGAGCTGTCCTCTCAATTGGGTTAGAAACTAAGAATATTCTGAAATTTCTCATCAAATATCAACGTATATATCCTTTTAATCTATCCATGTATAAAAAGGATATATATTTTTGTTATGAAATAAATAAATAAATCACCATTTCAACATTTCCCGCTATTGAAAAGAAGAAAACGCCTGTCACTCCGCAACAAGCAACAAACACCACGAAAAATGGACCTCCGAGGATCGATTGACAGGCAAACCGATGTCGCATTGGGTCCTTTAGAGTCAATAACAACTCTAATCTACAGCGTCAAGCCTCATCACCGTCGAGTCGATGGTGAGCATCTGTCTCTCTCGCGAGCCTTATTTCAAACAGTTTGTGGACAGCTTTGGCTTTAGTTACAGAAAGAGTATATTATGTCTCTATTTTCTCTTTTTTTTCTTAAAGTGAGTTCATATGCAGTAAAACTTCAGACTCAAGTTTGAAAAACTGGAGAAAGGTTCGCCATTATATTATATACTGAAGGAATTTGTTAAACTTGAGATCCAAGTCTTATGCGACCCACCTCGGAAAAGGTTCAGCAATGTACGCACGCAGAAGGAATTTATTTAACTTGAGATCCAAGTCTTATGTGACCCAGTATATTTTGTTTTTTTAATCACCATTCATGGATTCACGAATGTTTTCTTGTCATTTCTCAAGGCAGATGCACAGTGCCAGGATTTTATGATAAAATGATATGGGCATGTTGCGAGTCCTCATTGCTAGCTGGAGTTCTCTTGTAGGCACAAAAAATTGCTTCTCCCATTGGATTAACTGCGGATAGCATGATGAGAAGCTTGTTCAAACATGCTATGAGTGGTCAATGGGAGGAAGTAATTGAAATTTACAGGCATAACCCAACAGCTTACATAGCGAGAGCCACCAAGTCAGGAGACACAGCATTGCACATTGCTGTCAATGACGGCCAAGAAGATACAGTCCGAGCTCTCGTAGAAATAATTTCCAGCCACACCAATATTGAAGCTACGGAAGTTCTGAAAATTGCTAATAAGCGAGGCAATACCCCTCTCCATCTTGCAGCTTCGACGGGGAATATCAAGATGTGCAGTTGCATTGCTCGTAAAGATCCATCTTTGGTCGGAGTCCGTAACCATGACAATGAGACTCCATTCTTCTCGGCTGCTCTGCATGGTAAAAAAGATGCTTTCCTTCTTCTCCATAGTATTTGTGGCGTTGATAAAGGCCGTTTATATTATAGGAGAAAGGATGGTGAAACTATCCTTCATGTTACCATCTCTGGAGAATATTTTGGTGAGCCAGATCGATTTCTATTACAAAATTTTCTTTTCAAGATTTTATTTAGAAGATGGGGGAAAAAATTAATCAATGCCAGCATTTTAACTCTTTTTTTAACGTTGTTCCACAGATTTATCATTTCAAATTATTCACTTGTATGAGGAGCTTGTTTACTATGTTGACCACCGAGGAACACCCCCTCTCCATCTTTTAGCAAGCAAGCCTACTGCCTTTAGAAGCGGTTGCCACCTTGGAGGATACAGGAAGATCATATATAACTGTAAGGCCTCATTCATTTTCATTTTCCCGCATATGTGATTGATTATCTACAAGCAAATCTCTGTTAGGAATTTAATTTCACTGCAGTATAATTTAGATTTTGTAAGAAGATAATTAGTCAAACACACTACACGCAAGAATGAATAACAAAATAAATCAACCACAAAAACATCAAATTTATTACGTGGAAAATTCTCTGTCATAAAGGAAAAGGCCACGTACGATCGAGAACAACTCCAAAATAATCCATTATAATTAGGAGAGTAATATAATTACTCAAATTTCTTAACAAGTAAAAATATTGATAATTATACTAGTTATTTTTTTTTTAACTAAATCCATGTTGTAGTAACTTATATTTTTATGAAATAACTATATTAAACACCATAATTCTTCGTTGAATATCCAATACATTAATTCTATAGAAAACCCAAGTCAAAAAAATTCTTGCTTCCTTGTTAAAGCAATCCACAAAATCAATTAAAAAACTATTTTCCCGTTCTCTTCCATTGCTCGCACAATACCAAAAAGAAAGAACATATTCTTTATGGTTTTCCAAACATGTGTCGGCTAAATACCACCCCAACACATCACATCTTTGCCCTCTTTTTTCTATTTAGAATATTTTTTTTATTTTTAAAAGGTTGTTTTTAATATAAACATATCAAAATAACATAAAAAATATAAAATATAATCCTAATCAATTAATCGTATAGGTCAATATCATAGGCTGAACCATTAACCAACAAGTCCTAAAGAGTTGTGTAAATGATACCTTATTTCTTGAAAAATGTTAATCCTCTAAAGTTTAAATAAAATGATGCCTTGTCTCATAGTAACTTGAGGTGATTCATGTTTGGCTTAGCTATTCTCCAATTTAATAGGTACATTTGTTGAAGAGCTTAGGGCCGAGGAAGTATCAAATGCTCCACAAGATCAGTCCTCCGACCAGCACGTTGACAGTCACTGTTATCCAAAGAGTTACGAAACATGCTGTAATTTCTTCTGGCTGCTGAAAAAAATCGTCGAAGTGGGTACGTAAGATGGACTCTCTCTCTCTCCCCCACTTTAATATTAACAAAACACTAAAAGGCGTTGAGATTTCACTGTTCTGACTACTGTGCACTGTCTCACACTCCATTGTTTTGTCTTTCATTTATTTTTGTTTCTTAGATATTTTTAGTCTTTCATTTATTTTTGTTTCTTTCATTATTAACATAATAATAATTATTATAATAAGAATAATAATAATAATAGTGATTATTATGAATATTATAATAATAGTGATTATGTATTCTATTATTATAATAATAGTGATTATTTATTCTTTCACAATAATAATAATAATAATAATAATAATTTTTAATTGGTTTTTCTTGCTTGCTGTTTTGTTCATGCTTTTTATTTTTTTCCCTCGGTATAATTAAATAATTTTTATTGTTTTTATTCTAGCGGTAATAATAATTTTAAATGTTAAGACTCCGATGTTGCTATTGTTATAATATTTTAAATTAATATTGCTTCCTGTTCCCTTTTGTTTTTTATTTGCTCCTTCTATTAATTGATTGGTATAATTTTATTATCTGCACAATAATGATTTCAGTAAGTTGTTTTTTCTTATTATTTTGCTCTTTTTTTTAATGTTAGTGCGCGCTCTTTTGTGATCGTTTATGACGCAATACCTATATTCTAAAAAATGTAATTTATGCTTACATGAGAAGCTCAACTCAAAATTTTCAGCATTTTATCTTTTAATCTATAATTTTTATTTACTTATATCATATAAATTTATCATTGTAGATTTAATTATGTTAAATTATATACAAAAAAATACTCGTAGCAACGCGCGGGCAAGTTACTAGTAGTGTAATATAACTTGATGTGGTGCGAGTCTTATTGTAAGTCAATATAGTGGCTTGAAGGTACTAGGAAAAGCATCATCTCTTTCACCTCATAATGGTCGATGAAACTGTCAAAGTGATTGAAAAAACTAGTAGACCGCTCAGAAGGCAACTATATGATTCTAGTCATATACAAATGTAATTTCATACTATACTCTTTAGTGAAATATTTGATATGAATTTGCATTCTATTGCTAGAACGCATTAATTCTCAGAGTTGCTGGACAGTAGTTAATAAATTTCAGTTAAAATATCCAAGGGCAAAACAACACTGAGCATCAGTGCAGGTTTCTGTGTATTTAGATTTTTTTTTGTTGCAATAAGTGCTCTTACATGCTGTAATGAAACCCTTGCTTGTGTTTTCAGTAACAAAGCTTTATAAAGATCCAAATCACCAGACAGGAGATGCAGAAAACCAACAAGGTGAGTTTGCCAGTATAGGTTTAGAAGATTATCTCACAGTGGATTCGATTTCATATGTCAAACCTGATTAGGTGCGTTTAACAATTCAACAAAAATTCACATGTGTAGGTTATTTCCCAAAACATATAGATGTAGCAGAAATTTAAGTTTCAAGAATTATGGTAGACAAAATTAGAGTTATTTAGAGTTTATACAAAAATTATCTAAAAGATAAATGTTTTTTTGGCTCTGAATATATTTTTAAAGATTCGATTGTCATAAATCACAAGTAGTCCAAATATTTAGCTTCTAACGGTAATCCATATGAATTACTAGTGAAAAATCTCTTAAACCTTTTTAGAAAAAAAGTGATTGTTCTATCTTAGAGTTTTGATTGTTTTTATGTTTTAGGTGTTTCTATAGTGTATTTTCTCAAATTTCAAAAAAAATAAGAGGCATAACATTTTATTTATAAGAAAACCTAAATACTTTATAAATTAAAAAATATATTTGCCTCTTAAATAATATCATATATAAGTTCATTCAATTAAATCTCTACTTGATTTTTCTAGGTCTAGAATTGTAATCACCAGTAATAAATACAATGTAGTCTTCAATAACTAAAAATTATTTCCAGTCACACTTAATTAAGTAATTCATTTTAATTTTTGATCAATGGCATTTATATATGTGACCCATTAGATTTCCTAATAAGTTGTTCCAAATATAAATTATAATTTCAAATAAAATAAGATTTAATGAATTAGATAATTTTAACAATTAATTAATTTATATTTGAAGATCAAGTATAATATATCTATTTTAATATCTTAAATATTATAAAAGTCATAAGTAGTTTGACTTAACTTTTCAATGACTAATTTTTCATTATAATTATTATCCCTTCATCATGAATGTTTTTATTTAAATATTCTAACATGAAGTATATCTACTTTGTGATCATGTTAGTTCTCAACATTATAGTCATTAACTATTTGAATAAGATTTTGAAAATCTTTTTAAAACTCATTATGTCTTGACTAAATATTTCATAATCAATCTTATTTGAGGATGAATGAAATGTTTTTCTCTCATTCACTTAGGCTTGTGAATTTTCTCTTGATTACTCAAATATTTTATTTTATAAGAATAGTTGTTTCTTTTTTTAAAAGAAAAAATATAATGTGTTGATCTCAACAACTTTTATTAATATTCAGTATTAATAGAACATTGATAAAAAAAAAATTTAGGAACAATGTTTCAATGTATTGAGAATTTGATAATTATAACAACTTTATAATTTTTTTATACAAAGCATTATTGTTCTATAGAATTTATATTTACTCTAGATTCATTCGATAATATTAAAAAATGAGTAATAAATATATTTTAAATGAATAAAATCAATATTAGATGCGGTAACATTCACTAACTACATGAACCAAAACTCAAAATTCGGATGAAATCTTTTACAGGTTCCATAAACAGAGACACATGTTTCCCGCAAGTCTCTGATTAACTCTACTATTGTCATGGTGTTTGCAACATTCATCTTTTAGCTCACTGGAATCAATCTCTTAATGTGCAGGAAAGCAATCAGCCACCGGAGCTGGAGGACGCAGATTAATGCCTTCTAATTATGATACCTTCTATGAATTTGTCAAATTTGTGTCTAAGGCAATACTAGTCATTATTGGATCAGGTGTGCTTCTTCGCCATCATTGACATCTCAGGATCAATTAATATGCACATGACTTGATATATAATAACGCCTTGATTATGATTTTTAATGTTGCAAGGATCATCGGAGATAAAAAAGTTAGAGGCGAAGAAGAGGAAACATATATGGTCTGTTCAGGTAATGAGGAAACTTCTTCAGCAAACCATCGTGTATGAGTATGAGCATGATGGAAGTAGTCCCCTGCAAAGTGAAGTTGATGAAACGTACTCAGACATGGAGGAGATACAGGAAATCGCCCGGTACACAAAGAATGACCAAGAAAACGAAAAGAGCCAGAGCACAGGAGAGGATAGCAAAAACAAGGATGGTGAAGGTAATGCAATGATGACCATGGGATTTATCTCTCTTCCCCCCCCCCCCCCCCCCCCCCCTTCTGTTCATTAGGAGGCTTCGGTTTTGAACACTCTAGCTCTTAATTTCCCATCCAACAAAGTCCAGACTCTTGCTCTTGCTTTCAAATTGAATCTCACGAATTTAAATCTTTGTGAAGTTGATGAAATTCACTTTTTCTTGGCATACATAAATTGCAACTTGCATCTTAGCAGGAAAGGAGGAAAAAACTTCTGAAATAGGAAAGATGAAGATACAGATACTAAATGGTGTCACTGAAATGCTGGAGAAAATACTAAAACTTTTTCAAGTAGGAAACATGGACTTGGACAAAAAGAATATCGTGCTAATGGGAACAAAGAAGCCCAAAGCCCCTTTGATGAAAATGAGGGAGACGCCCATAATAATTGCGGCAAAGAATGGTATTGTAGAAATGATGGGGGAAATCCTAGAAAAGTTTCCTGAGGCAATTAACGACGTGAATGCGGAGAAGAAGAACATTGTTCTATTGTCTGTGGAGAACAGGCAACCACATGTATATCAGTTCTTGCTCTTGCTGAAGAAAAATATCGTGAAAGAAAGCATATTCCGTCAAGTAGACAGCAAGGGGAATAGTGCGTTACACCTTGCTGCCACACTGGGAGACTTTAAGCCTTGGCGCATTCCCGGTGCTGCTTTACAGATGCAATGGGAGATCAAGTGGTTCGAGGTACGTATGATGTGTACCTCCACATTGTTTATACAGATAACATCTCTTGAACATTGATTATATTTAGATTAATTGATAATAATAATAATAATATAATGCAGTTTGTCAAGAACTCGATGCCACCCAACTTCTTTGTTCGTTACAACAAGGAAGGAAAGACCCCGAGAGACATATTCACCGAGACCCACAAAGACCTTGTGAAAAGTGGTGGCGAATGGCTAACTAACACGTCGGAATCATGCTCCGTGGTGGCTGCACTGATTGCGACGGTAGCCTTTGCAACATCGTCCACCGTCCCAGGTGGCATCAATGAGATGACTGGAAGTCCAATTCTTGAAGATCAACCTGCGTTCAAAGTCTTTGCTATCTCGTCTCTCATCGCTCTATGTTTCTCGGTCACGTCCGTGGTCATGTTTCTTGCAATTCTAACTTCTCGATACCAAGAGAGGGATTTCGGCCAGGATCTGCCGAGGAAGCTTCTGGTTGGACTAACTTCACTTTTTGTATCCATAGCTTCTGTGCTGGTATCATTTTGTGCGGGCCATTTCTTTGTGCTCAGAGATGAACTCGAGTACGCAGCCTATCCGGTGTATGCAGTGACTTGCCTGCCGGTGACTTTCTTCGCCGTGGCACAGTTTCCCTTGTATTTTGATCTTACATGGGCAACCTTCAAGAAGGTGCCACAGCGTAGCTACATGGTGGTTGCCTAGCTACAAATGCTTTGCTCGCCCTTTTCTTTTCTTCGGTTCCCTCGTATGTTCATCCTTTTCTATTCCCAGTCGTAATTTTTTTCATACTTCTGATGTGATATGACAGACACGGTATACCTATTTGTAGTTGGACCTTTAGTATTATTTTTTAAATTTTATTATTTATAATATATATGGTTTATATTTACATCAATTATTTTTATTTTTTTATATTAAATATTAAAATCTCAAATATATTTTCTTAAAAACGTTTTTAGGTTGAGTCGGTCAACCTGTGTGACTCAGGACCTAACTAAATTAACCTGAGTAAATTTAATAATTATGATTGTAATAAACTAGTTTCAGTCAAGTATTTAACAATCAAATATTTCTATCGTTACAGAGAACTTCATTTTAAGGAGCCTAAAAAGGGGAAACAATAGGTTACTGTTTGGAAGTTTGGCTGTGAATGTATTTTAAAGTGATTTTTGTTCAGAAATAAATCAAAATAATATTTATTTTAATTTTAAAAAAAATTATTTTAGACATCATCATATGAAAATAACCTAACAACACCAAAAAATTAATTTAAAATATTTTTTTTTAAAATACTTTTGAAATGCATTATCAAATACTCTTAAAATGAAAGGTACCTGTCTCCTTTTAAAATAATAATTTTAAATAAAAAATAATAATTTTTTTTTATTTTGAAATGCATTATCAAATACTCTTAAAATCAAAGGTATCTGTCTCATTTAAAAATAATAATTTTAAAAGAAGAAGCACTACGAATTGATGGATTAAAAGAAAAGGATTTATAAAGAGTAAAAGCTAAATAAAATATTATTATTGTCTGCTTTCTCTTAGGAAAGCCAAATATCGAATCTCCATTTTTTAAATTAAAACTGAACACGTCTCATTAGTCCATTTTGTAAGAGCTAGTAGCATGAGTAACACGTAGATGACAATTTAATTTGAAAATAATAGATATTACTCTGATATTATTTTAATTGATAATAAAAATTTTTATATTCAATAAATAAATTTATTTGAAATCCGGTAATGAATATATATTTATAGTATATAAATATTTTTATCTTATAGATAATTAATAAAATATAAATATTAACAAAACCTAATCACAAATTCCATTACCTTCTATAAGAGGCATAACGTGGTATTAAAGGGTTTGAGCTCTACATTGTAGGTCTCGACATCAAATCAGGTCGTGCATATTTTATAAGAATTTGGAATAGTCAGGATTTGACTAGTTTTTCCAACTCTGCAAAGCGTGACTAGGGCGGGGTTTACTATCATCCAAAAAAAGAACCATTACCATCCCTATGCACTGTCGATGGAAATTAAGGGGATGTTTGAGAATATGTTTGGAAAGTGTTTTGAATATTTTTTATTTTGACTTTGTACTTTAAATTTAAAAAAATAGTATTTTTAAATCATTCACATGTGCTGATATCAAAAATAATTTTAAAAAAAATAAATAAAATCACTTTAATAAATTTCCAAACAACAAATAATTTCAAAAACAATCTCAGCTAAAACTCAAACTCAAGGGCAAAACGTGATGGACGGGAGGAATTTAGGAAACTTGAAACCCTAATGCAAGTATACACTGAGGTCCCTCCTCCCTTTTTCCTTTTCGTGCTAAATTAAATATATAAAGAGGGAAATTAATTTATTGGAAGATAAAATAATTTACAAACAAACAACTACCATTAAAAGTCACTTCTCACCACTAGCGTGAGAAATTAATTATAACAATAGCGATTGGTACACGAGTATCATTACAGTCCTTAAGTACTGTCAATGAAAATTAAAATACTGTTTCCCATGGTGTTTTAAAAATATTTTTTTAAAAAAAATTATTTTTTAATTTAAATTAAATATTTTCGATGTTTTAAAACATTTTCATAATATACTGATATTAAAAATAATTTTAAAAAATAAAAATATATAATTTAATATGTTTTTTTTTTAATATTTTCAAAAATAATTTTAAAAATCGAAACGTGATGCACGGGAGGAATTTAGGAAACTTGAAACCCTAATGCAAGTATATAATGAGGCCCCTCCTACGGTCGTACCTTTTTCCTTTTCGTGTTAAATTAAATATTGAAAGAGGTAAATTAATTTATTGGAAGATAAAATAATTTACAAACAAACCTAGCTAATCCATAATATTTTGCTAATATCGAGAATAAGCTTCCTCCACTCGCCTATAAATGAGGTTAATTTGCTGAGCTCTCAAGACATTCATCCGCCTACTATAAGTATACATAACTCTATCAAACCACAAACCAACCCATTTTCACTCGAGAACACACACCCAAACCTGACCAGCAGATAAAATATGACCGACCCATCTTCTTCATACGCTAACCCTCTGGAGGAGGATAAGAAGACGGTTTCTGTACCTGTTTTGGAATCATGGAAGTATGAAGAATGGAGGAAGGAGATGAAAGATATATTAACTTCACAGAAATTGTGGGAAGTGGTGACATCTGAGTATGAGCGACCCAAGCACGCCACTGAACTCTCATCTTGGAACGACCATCGGAAAAGGAAATACCGTACAGATCAGAACGAGAATGAAAAGGCCTTGATGTTAATTCAACGAGCAGTTGGCGAGCAGATCATGAAGAAAGTGTATGTCAAGTTACAAGAGAAAATCAGTGCTAACAAACCAAAAGCCTCCGATCAGGTAATTACCCCAAAAGCATCCAGCTTATATACGCTGAAATGCTCTTAATCAAACCCCTCTCGTTTTAGTTTCTAATTAAAACTCTCCAACAGTACCAGTGCTGCTCTCTCTCTCTCTCTCTCTCTCTCGCATATTGCCTCGTCAAGTAAAAGTTTAATTGTAATGGTGAAGGTTAGACTATTATATGTCCATCTAGGATCTCGATCATGGACTCATAAAAATCATTTTTTAATTATTTTCATTAAGTATAGCGTTTTTTTTTCTTAACAGGAGCGTCAATCGGCAGAGTGGTTTGAAAAGGAGAAGTTTAAAGAGCCTCAGATGGTGGAATTAGTGGCAACGTCTAAAGATGTTTGGATGACAATTGAGGTAATTGCTGTTCCTACACTGTCACATATTTAATAGTTTATTTTTTTTCTTTATTAATAATACTATATAAATAAATATTGGCACCTTATTTTAAATTTCCATTCAATACAATATCGTAGTTTTTTTTTTTTTTCATGGTCCTCAACCATTAATGTCCCACGTACAATGTATCACTGATTAATTTATCTGTTTGTTTGTAAATCATTTTTATTTTTATTTTTATTGTTAAAAAAGAGGAAAAAGCTAGGAAAAAAGTAGAAGGTGAAATAATATCTTATTTTATACTAATTGTAAGAAAAAACATATGAAAAACTTGAGGTTTTAGTTGAGGTTTTAAAAATAATTTTAAATTAACCTCTTATCCCACTTTCTTTCTTAAATAAAAAATACTTTAATCTTAAAATTTCTATAGAGTACTCATTGTTATCTTATAATTGATTTTATTAATTTAATTAAAGATAAAGAAAATCGGAAGATTCCAACTTATAGATTCTAATAACGCTTTTTACATATTAACCCCGCCGTTTAATATTATATATTTTTACAACATTAAAGATATGTTTGAAAGTGTGTTAGATGTTATTTTTTAAAAGTATTTTTTATTTCGAAATATATCAAAATAATAATATTTTTATTTTTAATATTTATTTTTGATATCAGTATATCAAAATATTTTTAAACTATTTATTTAAAAAAAATATAAAATATTGTCGAACAGCATTTTCATTTTAAGAGAAAAGTTTTCTTAAAACCGTGTTTTATTCCAAGCAATGTTGATCTAGGACATCCACTACAGTAAGCCAAAATACAAAGAGTTAAAAGGGATTTTCACACACACACACAATTTTGATAAAGAAGTATCTACACACAAAAAGAAAATTGATGGTATGGAACTCAGATTTTGTAAGAGTACCTTTAAGGAACATGCTATTTTAAATACTTAAATTGATAAAATAACATTATAAATATGGTTTTTATTATTATGTATATTCCAATAAAAAACAATTTGAAAAGCCAATTATATTAAAGTGAAAAAAATAAGTGTTTTATTGTTTCTTCAAAAAGTTTGATGTTATTTTTATATATGTAGCTGCATTTAGTTGTTTTATTTTTTTATTAGTTTCACTTTGTTGGTTTTAATTTGATTTTTTTTAGTCGGTATATAGAAATAATATTTTTTTAAAGAAATATTTGGATATTTTATTTAGCATTTTTTCTTAAAACAGATAAACCAAATATTAAAAAAATAAAATAATAGTTTTTATTTTGACTTGTGACTTTCCATTTAAAGCTGGTCTAATCTAGCATTACTGGTTGTGGCAGGAAAATCAGAAGGCAACGGCTGAAGAATCTAAGAAGATGAAATGGATTCACGTGGACACGAGCCACAACAAGCAGGAGCTGGAGGAGGCCACCAAATCGAGCTTGTTTGAATATGTCATGGGAGGTGAGTGGGACAAAGTGAAAGAAATCTACACAAGACAACCAGCAGCTCACTGTGCAAAAATCACGAATTCAGGTGACACAGCATTACACATTGCAGTTATCGATGGAGGATATGACATCGCGGAGCAACTGGTAAACCTAATGTCTTTGGAAGAAGCCAGAAAGGCTCTGGTAGTCAAAAACGAGCTGGGAGATACACCTCTCCATCTGGCAGCTTTTGTGGGGAACGCCAAGTTGTGCGGTTGCATTGCTAGTAAAGTTTACAAGATCAACACAGTAAAGAAGAATCAGAATTCTGAAAACGAAGAAGTCAAGAGCGTTCAGAACACATCAAATGAAATAGAAGCTGCGAGGGATATTCTTGTCGAGGAAAAAGAAGTCAAGAGCGTTCAGAACACATCAAATGAAATAGAAATTGAGAGGGATATTCTTGTCGAGGAAATTGAGGAAGAATATATCCTATTAGTCGAATGCAACGAGGAAAATGAGGCACCATTGTTCGTGGCAGTTGCCCAGGGTAAAACAGATGCTTTTCTATGTCTCCACAGTTATGCTCTCCCCAAACAGCACATTTCATATTACAGAGGGAAGAAGGGCGATACCATTCTCCATGTCGCCGTCTCTGGAGAATATTTCGGTGAGAATATATGTATATATATATGTGTGTGATCATATACGTACGTATGTATGTATGTATGTATGTATGTATGTATGTATGTATGTATGTATGTACAGTAACATGAACCACGTCGAAATCTGATAAAAATTGATGCGCATGCAGATCTAGCATTCCAAATAATCCATTTGTATCCCACTCTTGTTAACATGGTAAATGAAAGAGGAATGTCTCCGCTCCATTGTTTAGCGAGAAGATCTACAGCCTTCAGAAGTGGCTACCGCCTTCGTCCTCACTACAGCATCATATACCACTGTAAGTGTATATTTAATATTCGAATTTCATATGTTTGCTCATTTTTTGGAAATGTAAGCTCTTAGGAAGCTGTCCGTTTTAAGAAAAAGGGTTTTCCGCAGACAAACTCTCTCGAAATATTAGAAAGGAAACAAGAAATGAGCCTTACCATGCTGTTAAACTGTTCCCAAAATTAAAAGGTACAATTGTTGATCCACTGAAGGAGAAGGCGCCTACAATGCAACCTGACTCCACAAATCGGCCATCCCAAAACAGGAACAATCATCTCTGTCCAGACAACTATGAGACATGTTTTCACTTCTTTACGTTCGTGTCCAGGGCTTTTTTTAGCTTTGCAGGTATGTGTATGCATATAATATATGGTTTTACAGATTTGGTCATAGGAAATTACCTATAATATAAACCCCGTGGGCAAATCACTGTGCACCAGTGCACTGTGCACACAGACACAGTGCACTGTTGTTGCAACAGTTTTTTTTTTTTTTTTTTTGCTTTTTTTACTTTTTTTTTCTACTTACGTTTTTTTCCTGTTTTTTTTTTCGTTTCTTTTTTTTTTTTGCTTTTTTTTTCTAATTATTCTTTTTCTTCTTTGTTTTTTCCTCCGTTTTTGCTTCTTTTTTTTGGCCTATTTTTTCTATTTTTTACTTTTTTTTTCATTTTTTCTTATTATTATTATTATATATATATATATATATATATATATATATATATATATTTCTTTTTTTACTTTTTTTTCCTGCTTTTGTTTTTTTCGTTTCTTTTTTTTTTTGCTTTTTTTTTCTAATTATTCTTTTTCTTCTTTTTTTTTCCTCCGTTTTTGCTTCTTTTTTTTTGAATTTTTTACTTATTATTTTTTTCATTTTTTCTTAATATATATATATATATATATATATATATATATATATATATATATATATATATATATATATATTTTCTACTTATATATTTTTTTGTTTTTTGGTTTTTTAATAATCGGGGTGTCCGAGCTAGCTTAAATGCACCACGATTAATCTCCATATCCAAATTTTTTTGATAACTAGGATGTCCAGGGCAACTTATGCATACCACGACAATCCCCGGACCCACTTTTTTTTTCTAAAATGCTTTCATGCTGGTACATTTTTTTTCTTTTTTTTATAATTTTTTTATTCACTTATATATTTTATTTATAACCTGAATCTCCGACCAGCTTAGGCACACCACGACTAATTCTTGGGCCGAATTTTTTTAAAAACAATATGGATTGCTATAGTGCTTTCACACTTATACTTTTTCTTTCTTTCGCTTATATATTTTTTTATAACCACGATCTCCGGGCCAGCTCAAGTGCACCACCATTACTCCTCGGACCAAATCTGTTTTTTGATAATCGGGATATCCAGACCAGCGTGGACACACCATGACTAATCTCTGAACAAATTTATTATTATTTTTTATTTTTTTTCCTTATACGTTTTTTTGTTCACTAATCTCTGAACCAATAATAAGGATAATTTTAGTGATTATTTTTTTATAAAAATCTTTTGATTTTTTTAAATATTTTACTGAAATTTTAATTTATATCGGTGATCATTTTAAAAGTAATATTACTCTATTTTTCCCTTTATTCGTTTTTTTTTTGTTTTCTTTTTCTTTATTTGTTCTTTAGATTATATGATTTTATTATTTATGCAATAATAATGATAATTTTAGTTATTGTTTTTTTTATAAAAAATCTTTTGCTTTTTTTTTAATTTTTCATAGAAATTTAATTATTTTAATTGTTTTGGAAGTAATGTTAGCAATAATTTTAACTTTAATAGCAATGATAATGGCAATAACGTCACGATGAATTTTCAATCTATGTTTTCGTCTTTTTGTTGATAAAAAATTAACAACTTATTTTTTTATTTGATTATTGTAGGTATTTTCACAATTTATATTTTATTTTTGTTTGATTTAAATTGAATTATAAAATGAACTAATCTTAATACAGTGAACTTAATAATTCAGATATCCGAGTTTTCATGCTTTTTTAATGATGATGATAAATTTATGCTGGTTATTTCGTTTGAAACTACTAAACAAATAAATTTATATCGATTTTAAATTCATATATTTTATAAAAAACTTGCACTTGACATGAATTATGCACATATTTATTATTTTAGCTAAATTTATATTATAATAAAAAATTCACATAATTAATATTTTTTACATTGAAAAAAATATTATGCCGCCCGCGACGAAGCGCGGGGGCATTGTCTAGTAATTTATTATGTCCCATCTTTCCCATTGTTTAGAAGAGGAGAGATAAAAAGATAGGTATCATTTAGACATCTTCTAGCGATAAAAAGAATTTACTAATTTTGGTAGGAAAGACTCGTGCGATAAGAAGTGTTTTTCATTCACTATCTTGTGTGAAAAAATAGATTGAGATTGTAAGAGAATTTTCTGTATGATTTTTTATTTTAGACCATTTTATAAGAATTTTGAGTTGATGAATTGATTTATTTATTTTATAAAAATATGTTTAGGTAAAAAAAGATTGAAAATAAACTTTTGAGTCCAAAAAACACTTGGGTTAATGGGTCAGACTCAAGCACTTGGTATTTTTTTAACTTTAATTTTTTTATTAAGACTTGATTTAAGTAAAATAAAGTGATTAAATATATATGTGTGGTGATAACCTAGAGGGTTTTCAATTTTAATTGAGATTAATTATATGGTCTATATTGTGGGATCAAATATCTTGATCTATATTTATCTTTAATTTTTTAATTTAGTATTTGATTAGTATTGGCAACTCTTATTTGCTTTAATTGTCACATATAATTTTTTTATTTAATTAATTAAATATATACATCAACTTTTTATTTATAATTATATTTTTTGTAAAACAAATGGGTTCAAATGCCAAAAAAATTATGTTTTGAACTTTTGATCTAACCCTTACAAAACATTAGTGGAGTAACTAGTTTGTATATGAAGGTGATCACAAATAATCTATTTAGTCACGAAATTAGCCAGATAAACCAGTTGAGTAGTCTAATATAACATATAAGAACCATATCATTAAAAATAAAAACCCAAAGTCTAAATTGAAATAGAAAATCGATGGAAGATCTCAAATTAAGACCAGCCAACATAAAACAAAAATTGAATATTGAACCGTAGTTAATTTTGCTCTGCCTATATTTCATATTTTATTATTATTATTACATAATTTGACCTCAATTTGCTCTTAAATGTTGTAGACAAATTTATAGGACAAGAGAAACTGCCAACTACATCCCATGATACTAACAATTGTGGTCATCCAATTCAGAGCATGATTTCTTGGCTGAAGAAAGCTTTTGGAGGAGGTACGGACGTATATGCATTTTCTTTTACCAATTGTATAATTAATTATAAGTTATTATAATTTCTTTTTATATCTGTACCCCTGCTTCTAAGTTTCTAATTACACCCCTGATCGGGCATCTATAATCCTCCAACTAATTGCTATATATATACATATATTATGCAGGAAACGAAGCGGACTCTGAGTCAGCTGGAGAAAGCAGATTAGTTCCTCCAAATTATGGTACAATCTTTGAATTGTTGAAGCTTGGGTCGAAGACAATGTTAGTCATTCTTGGATTAGGTATGGTTCTCTCCATATTTATGGTGTGATATTGATATATACATTTATTATGTGTGAGACGCACTTGAAGGCTGTTTTTGTTTATTAGCATATTTTTTTTTAAATATATATAGGTGAAATAACACTTCTTAAGAGAAAATAGTGGGAAAAAAAATACTATGTACATGTTATGATCGTAAAACACGATATTTATAGATTGTTGTCATTCAAAATAATAACATCTAAAAAAATTGCTGAATTCTAGACAGTACAAATCTATTGACATTATAATATAACCAACAATGATTCTAGTGGGCTACACTTATCGCCAAAAGCAAGTGAGCCACAAAGTCATTTCTAGACAATAAGTGTGATATACTTGGGTAATTATTGATGATTTTTTTATGGTGTTAAATTTATCTTATTAAAACTTTTTTTTGATGATACCAATAATATTATATCAATAGCTTCGATACATCCTTACTTGTGTTGGTCAATCATTTTTAAAATTTACATTTTCAAGGATCGTCGGAGATAAGAAAGATACGAGTGAAGAAAGAGAAGCACATATGGTCCATTCAAGTATTGGACAAACTTCTTGAAAAGAATGAACTGTACATGTATGAGAGAAGTGGGAGTGGTGGAGGGAGACCCATTGACCTGACTAATTCTTCTATTTTGGACGCAAGTAAACAGGATGAGAGAAGTGGGAGTGGTGGAGGGAGACCCAATGACCTGACTAATTCTTCTATTTTGGACGCGAGTAAACAGGATGAAGGTAGTTAAATAAGTTAAATTTTATCCTTCATGATATAATGTTAGCTTTTGTTTTGACATGATTAAAAAACTATAACTTGTGTTGTCTGTATGTCATTAGGGAAGCTCGAAATTACTTATAAAATGGAAAAAACAGACACACCATTATTAATGGCGGCAAAGAATGGCATCACTGAAATCATGGAGAAAATCCTAGACAAATATTCTTTCGCGATTCACGACTTAAACTCGCAAAAAAAGAATGTGGTGTTGTTGGCAGTGCAATATAGGCAAACCCATGTTTATCAGTTTTTGATAAAAAGATGGAAGAAAAACAAGGTACCGGACAGGGTCTTTCGCCAAGTTGATGACCAGGGAAATAGCGCAATGCATCATGCAGCTACCATGATTAAGGATTATAAACCTTGGCGCATTCCAGGAGCTGCTTTACAAATGCAATGGGAAATCAAATGGTATAAGGTATATATGACACAAGCATGCATGTGTAAACATAAACAAACTCATGGAGTGACCCAACTTTCTTTCTTTTCTTTTCTTTTTGGTAAAATTGACCTTATTTTCTTAATTTATGCTAATTTCACCCAACTATACTATGATCCATCAATGCACCAACCAATCAAATTGCTTCTGTTTTCATAGACTAAATTCAATTTAAATAGCGTAACTCTCTAGTTTATATCTTTACTTGCAGTTTGTAAAGAGTTCTATGCGACAAAATTTCTTTCCTCTCTTTAACCATAGAAGCGAGACCCCGAAGGAAATGTTTAGCAAGTCACACCAAGACCTTGTTAAAGGTGGAGGCGAGTGGCTAACCAGCACATCTCAATCCTGCTCCGTGGTGGCAGCCCTCATTGCCACTGTCGCCTTTGCAACATCATCCACTGTACCTGGTGGCAACGAGGAAAAAACTGGCACTCCAATCCTCGAAAACCAAATTGCATTCAAAGTATTTGCTATCACATCTCTCATAGCTCTCTGCTTTTCAATCACTTCTGTGATCATGTTTCTTGCAATACTAACTTCTAGGTACGAAGCTAAGGATTTTGGCAATGATTTGCCAATAAAAGTTCTGCTTGGCTTAACATCGTTGTTTGTGTCCATAGCTGCCATATTGGTATGTTTTTGTGCGGGGCATTTCTTTGTGCTTAGTGATGAACTGAAGTTCGCAGCTTTTCCGTTGTATGGAGTGGCTTGCCTTCCAGTGACCTTTTTTGCTGTAGCGCAACTTCCATTGTACATTGATCTTATAAAGGCTACATTGACAACGGTGCCACAACGTAGGTATGTGGTGATTGTTGCTTGAAAGAACGACAATTCCTCTTCATAGAGTGACAATGCAAATCAACCTTCTATATCGGATAAAAAATGAAGACATACATTTAACAAAGCAACAAGCTGGAGACAAAACTTCTCTGAATCAAGAAACAAATGAAGACACTTGAAGCATACCAGTATCCTCTATATTCACTCACCAAACCTTTATTGTTTGATTTATGGGTGCATATTGCTTGTTATTTCAACCCTTTATTTCCTTTCAGGTTTGCATTTTACCTTTTTTATGGTTTTGTATTTTTTTTTGTTTTCTTTTTTGTCTAGATCTGATTAAAATGCTATAATATTGTTTGTTTTAAATATCTTCTGGGTTGTTTTATATTTTAGATAATTGACTTGTGTTGGAATTTGTTTGTTTCTCAATCTAACACTACCATGAAAATCTTTAAATGTTATTGAAAGCTAAGAAGACTTGAAAAACCATATTAATGGTTTATGATGGTGCACATCTAGTTTATAGAATGTTGCATGCCAAGATTTACAGTAAAATTAATTATATAAATAGTTAACCTATACATATATAACTATTGTCTATAATAAAAGAAACAACATGATCTAAGAAGTATATTGTGAATCGTTCTATACTAGCGATCTCTGCAATTCAAGCATATCAAAATCAAAGATGCAAAGCTTGAAATGTAAAAAAAAAAATGCAGGTCGACCAAGATTTTTGGTGAAAATGTTGAATTTTTGCAAATGAGTGGGAACATAAGGGATTTTAAGGTCTCGGATGCCATCAATTCTCGTACATAATGATACTCTAGAGCAATGTGTGTTGGAAAGCTTATGGGAGACTGGATTAACAAGGAGAAAAATGAATTTTTGATTGTCGTAAACTAATTTTTGGGTTACTCCCCAAAATAAAATAAAAATAACAAAAATAAAATAAAAGGAGCTGGCGTGGGTAGAAAAATCAATCTGGAAATTTTGGCTGTTGTCGCGAGTCCAATCGTATCTCTTTGGTTCCAAAAATAGAGAAAAATACAGATTTAAGACAAAAGTAATTTATCGTTGGATGAATCTGTGTGAAAACTAAGTTAAACGACATAATTATATTTTATGGGTTGATCGTCAACAAATTTAAAGTTTAATTATGATCGGGAATTAATTTAAGGTCCAATCAAAGGATATAATTAAGTGCAAGGACTTAATTATACTTTAAGTTGGTCAAATTAATTAAGGGCTTAGTCAATGAGAAATCAATTTCTTGAATTTAATTCGGGCTAAATTGATGAGAATGGAATTTTTGGAGACCAATTTGAATTTTTAAGTCAATAATATGAAATTAGGGGCCGAATTGAACGAATTGAGAATCTAATGGTCAATTGAGGGTTAAATCGTGCAATCGGAAACCAGAGACCAAAATAAAAAAGGGGCGCGCACATTTAAGGTTGTTGTTTTGACGGGGATACAATTGCATAAAATTAATAATTTAAAACTAATTGGGGGTGCAATTGAACCAATCAAATATTGAAGGACTAAATTGCAAAAAGCCAAAATTTCATGTGCTCGGAACAGTGCAAACCACTCTGCAACCTGCCTCTGCAATTTGCAGAGGCAGAGGCAGACCACTGCACTGCAACCCTCTGGTTTCTGCAAAATGCAGAGGCCACGCCACAAACACACAACCTGCATGCCTAATTTCACTATAAATACACGTTCGCTGCATGCACAAAATGGGGGGGGGGGGAAGAAAAAACGGAAAAAATAGAGAGAAGAGGAAGAGATTCTAGGCAAATTATAGCGATTTTTGGCATCAAAAACATGCTCAGAAACTGAAGGAAGAGATCACCTTCTTCTCCGTCAGCTTCACTCTCGCTCTCTCTGTTTCGCGTCTCTCTCTCTCTCTAGTTGCAGATTCACCCTCTCTCTCTCTCTCCACCGTTGGCAGTCGTTCGGCCACCCTAAAACCACCTCATCATCATCGGTTACTTCCCCTCTACACCAGAAACATAAACACACCTTCAGGCGAGGCCCCGACGACGCTGACAGCAGCTGCAACGTAAACTCCGGCGACTTCGGAAGCTTCCTCCGGCCACCACAGACCATCGTTGACGGCAAAACAACCACCAGGACAACCACCCCGACCTCAGCTATCTGACCATACCCTCAGGTGAACCTTTCACCACAATTTCACTTTTACTGTTCATTCACCTTCAACCTCGCGCCCCTGCATGCAGTGGGACGTGATCGTCCCACAGTTCATGCAGGGCCGGGTTTAGGTGGTTTGGGTCGGGCCCGGCCCGAGCACATGATGGGCCGTCGTTTCGGCCCAGGATAGCCTGTTTGGGCTTCCAGCCCACGATGGCCGGAAGCCCAGCCCGAAACCTTCGGGCTTCCAGCCCACGATGGCTGGAAGCCCAGCCCGATAGACCTTCGGGCTTCCGGCCCACGAGGCTGGAAGCCCAGCCCGAAAGATCTTGGGCTTCCAGCCCACGAGGCTGGAAGCCCAGCCCATTCAGAGCGGGCTGCCAGCCCATTGTGGCTGGCAGCCCAACCCAAATAAAGGCGGGCTGACAGCCCATAGTGGCTGACAGCCCAGCCCAAAAAAATAAAAAAATAAAAAATACAAATGGACAAAAAAAATATTTTTATTTTACTACTATTATTATTACAAAAAATCCAAAAATACAAAAAATGTATTTGTTTTTTTTTTTGCATACGGCCGGATTCCAAAGCTTTTCTCATTGTATTTTTCGTAAAAAATATGTTGCATCTTTTTCCATATTTTTTAAAACGAAAATTGGATATCGTAACCGGTTTATGATTATCCGTTGGAATTTGGCCAAAATGTCAAAAATAATTATAAATATTTTTGTTTCATCTATTAGGGTGTAAATTTATATTGTAAAGTACACCCGCGGACAAAAAATAAATAAATTTTACTACGGTGTAAATTTACATTGTAAAGTACACCCGTAGATAAAAAAAAAAGATTTTTACTACGGTGTAAAATTACAATGTAAAGTACACTCGTAGATAAAAAAAACTTGTAACTGCGGTGTAAAATTACATTGTAAAGTACACCCGCAGAAAAATGTATTTTTGAAAATGCAGTGTAAAAATTTTAACTTAGAAAAACAATCAAACAACAATGCAGCTTACCTTAGGTAGGGTGCACTGGGGGTGATGCGTCTTCCCCTTGCACAACAAGTCCCCTTACCCAAGACTCTCGCAGACCAATAGGTTCCTAGTAACCTTAATACTAGGTGGCGACTCCTTATAATTATAGTCGTAAATTTTACGGCTATAAACAACCCCACATTTTCACCGCGCGCTGTCATCTCTCCAATACGCGAGAGATGGCAGGGCGCGAAGCGCGTAAAAAAAAAATCGCCGTCGCGACATTGATTATAAAAAAGCATGACCAAAAGAGACAGTTGGATCAGAAAATCATTGATTGCTTCTTAGAGCTCCAAGATACTAGATTACCACCCAAATGTCATAACCAGAAATTGAGCGACATGTGTTAGGACATATAGCCTAATCGGAATTTGAATAATCAAGAATGTCTTTAGAGGTAGACAAATTGAAAGATGAACCAAACCAAAGAGTTCCTATTACATAACACAATATTCGTTTAACAGCCTAAAAGTGAGAAATAAATGGCTTATGCATGAACTGACTAACAACACTTACAACGTGAACAATATACAAACAAGTGATTGTGAGATATTAAAGGGCATATATAAGTGATTGATAGAGAGAAAGATCATCAAAATATTTCCTGACAATGAGAAGGTGTTAAATGACCAACATAAGAGCACTCGATGGTTTAGAATCAACTAACTATGCACGTCGCAAGATCTCACGAGCATATTTGGCTTAACAGAGAAAAAAGACCAATAGAAATGGGATGAACTTTAAAACTTCAAAAATAATTTAAAGATCCAAGGCTTTTGGTGGCAAATTCATGAGTCGACTTATGAAGATATTCATCAAAGAATGTCGAATTGCTACCAGTCATGACAGTGTCTTCAACATAGAGAATAAATAGATTATATCAATGTTTTTAAATAAAATAAATAAAGACGAGTTATCATGATTATAAAGGAAGCCAAGAGCAAAAAAAACAAGCCAAATTGATGGAAACCATTAAAAAATTGTTTTTTTACTGTCAAGTTACGAAAAAGGTCAGTTTTTAAAGATAATCAGAAATAAAACATTATTAAACCATTTTTTTAAGACTAATTAAACCAATTAAATTTATTTTAAGACTTTCGATCTCACCTGTCGCACGTCGTCGCGCGGCGTCCCGAGAGGGATCCTGACTCTCGCAATGGAGTTGAGAAGGAGTCGCCACCTGGCTGTTGAGGGTCGCTAGGAACACCCGATTTGTATTGGTCTGCTCAGAGATTCAAGGGTAGGGGACTAGTTGCGTAAAGGGAAGGTATTAACACCCCTAGTACGCCTTACCTGAGGTAAGTTGCATTGTCTATTCGATGTGATTTTGAATGCTTCAATAGGTCGTATTTATTCATATAAAAAAATTTGGTTAAAGTAAAAAAAAATTAAAAAAACCAAAACTTTTTTTTTATTTTTTTAGTTAATAAAACCGATCCAAACCAAATTTGGTTGGTTTAACCCGGTTTAAGGTTTTTTTTATTTGATTTTTTTTATAGATAAAAACGAAACCAAACCAAACCAAACCAAACCAAACCAAAAATTATCACCCTCAACTCTATTAATCAACCTCTTTTAAGAAATTAATGAGACATGCTTAATGGACAGAAAAGAGTTTTTTAATCTGATTACTGTGCATCAACCATACTTATCCTAGCTTGTGTTTATTCATTAGAAAAATCTGCCCTTTTCACTTGTAATTTAATTAATTAATTAATCAGGCTTGGTAATAATGAATTAAAGATTCATCATAGATTTCCGGGAGAAAAAAATATGGTCGGAGCGTTTTGAAAAATCCCGAAGGAAGGAAGTCTTACTGCCGTAAATATGTAATGGGTGGGGGCGACGTTAAAAGGCTTTATCGTATTACGTGGCGACCTGGGGTTGCAGTACCATCCATCACATGAATAAATTAAAAATTAAAATTAAAATTAAAGTCTCCTTTAAAAATAAAGCTGGAAGAGTGAGATGCCGCGACACCAAACGGCCCCCCCTCTCCTCAACTTCCACGCACCCTCTCGCTCTCCTGCCCATCCCACCCCGTAATATTTTTCACCCTTAAAAGTACAACAGATTCACCAAAATGCCACTAAAAAGTGTAAAATCTCGCTAAATTCTTCATCCCTGCAAGCTCCGGTAACCGATCACCGGACCCGAAATCAAACATCATGCAACCGGGAGAGACGGTTTCCCGGTCAGCTCTAGACAAACCCCTTCACCAGCTAACCGAAGATGACATTTCTCAGCTTACTCGCGAAGATTGCCGCCGTTACCTCAAAGAAAAAGGTCTCTCTGCCTTAAATATAGTAGTAGAGAGAGTCATGTTTTTTGCGTTTCCTGTCTTTTTAATCTCTTTTGTTGTTGTTGGTGACCGTACAAAAAATAGGTATGAGAAGGCCATCGTGGAACAAATCGCAGGCAATACAGCAAGTGATTTCACTCAAAACACTCCTAGAAACGACGCCGGAGACAGAATCTCCAAGGCGACGACTCTACATTCCCCCTCCTGATAACCCTCCTCGTGTGCGTTTCTCTACCGTCAAACCCTTCCGTTTTTATTTCATTATTATATAAACGAAAAGTTAAAGACACCTTTATTTTATCTTTATATCTATCTATCTATCTATCTATCTATCTATCTATCTATCTATATATATAGTTTTAATTTTAATTACAATATATAATGTGTATTTGTAGGGCCCTGCAAACTCCTCTGTCTCGGTGAGGGGAGCAAGTGCCGATGCACCGATCTTGGTGTCAGCTGAGGAGTTAGTGCCATCCCGGCAACCCGATCCCCCTAATCCCGCTGTTCCTCCACCTCCGGTGCGTGTCGCTGCCACCGTAAATGATTCGGTTTCTCCAAGGTTGTCCCTTCTTTTGCTTATGCTAAACATGCATAAGCCAGCCTTTTATCACTACAAAATAATTGTTTTTCAATCCTTACTGTGGGTGAACTTGGTTTTGATTTTGTTGGTCAAGTTGGTGATGTCAAGGCGTGCACTTTTGACTGTAAATGTGAATAGTGTGTGATTGCTTTTGGGGGTGGGTGAGCATGTATTGCTCTAGACCATGATGGTCTGTCAAAGACAGTGTTTCAGCCATTGACTTATCTGGCTCTATAATGTTTGTATAATTCCGCATGTTTCTTTTTGGTTATGTGTGGGATGTTTTGTTTCATTTTTATTACTGCCGAGAGGCAAAATGTAGCGATGGATGTTTGTGTTTCAACTAAAGTTGAAAGCGTGAGGATTCAAGTTGGTTTGATGTTTGAAAATTATTTGGTGTCGTCTTCATCAGTTTTTCTTTTTTTGAGGTATACTGTGCATGGCATGTTCTTGTTAACAACCGTTTGAGCAGAGGTGCTATATTAAAAAGTGTGGAAGTTTGAGCTATCAGTTAGGGAATATTCTGGTGTCTGATTGGAATAATTAGGGATCTGACTCTCTTACAAAGTCTGCAGGCCTGCATATGCCATTATTTCTGCACATGATTTGTAGACAAACTTTTGCCAACATTGTAGGAGTATTTATATTCTAGCTTATGGATGTAATGATGTATCTCTTAGAAAATGCCTATGCTGTCTATGACTAAGAAGATATTCTTAGTTGTCTTGAGTGGTATATTGAACTGATTTCCATGTTAATAATTATTGCTGTTTAAGTAATGCTAGTTGGCTTATTATACTTGCACACACACACATGAATTTTTTTCCGGAATTGTTCACTTTCATATTAGTGTAACTGAAGTATCTGTTGCGCATTGGAAACATGAATAACGGAGATCTATCTGAAGTTATGAAAATAAGTTTGTCATGCATCTGGAACGTGGCTATCTCTTGGATGACACCTCTCTTTGTAGCGATGTAAACCAGTAATTGAAGTTCTACGAGCTGAGAAAACTTTTTAATATGTCAGAACTACAGGGGCAGCTAAAGAATCAGCAGGACAGATGACAATTTTTTACTGTGGGAAGGTAAATGTGTATGATAATGTACCGAGAGAAAAGGTGATGAAAGCTCCTTCTTTTCTGTATATACTGGCAATGTCTATAAAGCACTCTGGCTTTCTAAAGTGATTGTTTGCAGGCACAGGTAATGATGCATCTGGCTGCAAGCCCATTTGCTCCACCTCAGGAAGCTTCTTCAAATGTAATTCCGACACTATGGCCTATTCCATGCCAATTAGAAACTCCAGGTGTCAAAGCAATTCCGAATTCCGCTGTGGTGATCTTCCCAAACCTGCCTACAGGTTGGTTATCATGTAGTATTAAGCTATTTTTATGGATACTATAGATTACTGTAATCTTTTCCAGTCAAACCCTATGTAAGTCCTGTTTAATCTCCACGCTTGTATTTCAGGGCTCCACACACTTGCACAAATTGAAGCTTTGTTTTGATATTATTGGGTAAATGGCAAACATTTCATCCAGAAGCGCAGGCTTTATTAACTAGTCTTGGTTTTACTTTTAAGTGAAAGGCGCAGATGATGGTCAGCTTCCCCAGGAAGAAAGCAACCTAGCTCGTGAAGACAACCTAGGTAAATACTTATACTAGTCAGCTCATGAAATATTTCCTGTTTGCTTCATCAGAAATGTCAGTCATGATACCTTTTTTTCACAATGTCCATCATGATACCTTTTTTCACATACTTCCATTCTTATAATGCTGCTTTGAACTTTTTTTTCCATCCTAATCTTGCCTTATTATGTGAGTTAATTGTGATTGGAGTATAGATTCCCTATCTAATTTCCATGCAAGTTGATTGTAACACCATCTCATCATGCCTGCATGGGGTTTGATTCTCCTTTCCTTACCTACTCTGCCTCTGGTATCTGTGCCAACACTGTTTAATATCATTCTATGTTAAACTTAACATTATTAGGCCTTTTTTCTTACGTTTTGGCCTTTGAGCAGTTGTCTAAGCAAGGTAGATTCTATTCATTTTCTCGGCAAGGGTCCTTTATTTATTGAATCTGTTTCTGAAAATTATGGATGGATCCTGGTGCTGGTTCTGTTTCCTTTTCAGCTACTTGGTAGCCCGTGTAAATTTAGATACACCTTTCGAATTCACCAAGTTGATATGCTTTGTGGCACTGTCAATCTCTTTTCTGGAATTTATATTCAGCTGGAGGTACTTTAAAAAAATGTTGGAAGGAAATGAGCTGAAGAATGAGTAGATGGCCAACCTTTTCTTCATCTTGTCCTTTATTTTCTTCATAATATCTCATTTTTCATCTATAGGAACGAACTGGATACAGGCAGGGAGAAATTAATTTCTCACAGATATTTAGTGATTATGACAGTTCACCATTTCTTTCACTGTGATAGGTCTCACTCTCTCTTCTTCATCTTCTTCCTTTTCTTTCTTTACTTGAACACTTTTAGAAGGCTCAACTAGCAGAAAAGCATCATTACAAAGATATTTAGAGAAGAAGAAAGACAGGTATCTTAAATTTTTAATATAATCTTCATTACAACAAAATAAATGTACAAGTAGTCTGTTTTTCTTTGTTATCTGCCCCTCATACCCTGTTAGGTGAAGGTTAAAGAACAAGACAAAGGTGGCAGTGACTTCTGCTAGCATAGACATCTACTCAAACCACCGGGTTGGAGATCAAATCTCAAATGATCATTGGAACCTAAATGATGCCTGCTCTCCTCCCCAACCTAGACCTCCTCAAACAACTAATAGATGCAACTCTATTGACAATTTAGCAATAAATGGCAACCTTTCAGCTGATCTTAATGAAAAAGGTGATGGAGGTTTATCTTCTTGTCTTAACTTTTGATATTAGTTCCGAATAGAGTTAGTACGTGGTGCATATGCTTGGAATACTGAAGATCAATTCTCTTTTTGAAAAATAAATAAATTGTATCAACATGAAACATGACAAAAACTGACAGATGAACATGATATCTTCCTCGACTCTTAGTATTGAAGACAAATGTTATCTGCCTTGTTCTAATTACTAGTTTGAAACGGCGCTGCCGATCAAAACTTTATGAAAATCTGACGTGTAGGTGTTCCTGTTAAATTATTAGGTCACTCCTGTTATGTTATCTTTTGATTCTGCAGATGTGAAATTCTTTTTCTTGGAAGATATTATGCTTGATGTAGAGTCTGTTTTGAACAATCTCACTGTAACTTCACTCAAATAATCCAAAAAATGCCCTCTGTTTAACTATGACACCTTATTCCAGGATATGCACGAAAGAGTTTGCTGCAATTCAACTTGTGGTTCTTTACTGAAAGTGCTGAATGGAAAAGATGCAACGCATTGTTGAATGTTAATGAAAATACATGTTAACAGACAAACAAGAAAGAATTGTGAGCGCGGGGACGCCCAATTCTTTTTCTTGGACTGGCATTAAACTATAGATAGAACTGTTTTTTTATTACTATTATTTATATTGCATTCTTAATGTGAAATCATTGCACTGAGGTTAATTCATGAACTACTTGACTGATGAGTTCTGATTGTTGCAGATGCCCCAGAAATCTGAATGTCTGGAGGATGAATGTGTTGCGCAGCGCATGGTATGTTGTGTTTGAGCTAGGAATTTGAGCTAGGAATTGCATCTATAGCTGATTAATATTCATCGGATGACCCATTTTGATATTAATCAAGGCATTAGAGTTTAGCTCCCTTGGAAGAGTTTGTACAATAAGGTATATATAGTTTGTTGTGGTAGTTGCGGCCATTTTTAAGTTATTAATGGGAAAACAAATTCTAAGTGAAGATCTATCAACATTTTAAGATACATGACCTGAAATATGAACTGATACCTACAAATCCCCATCTGGTCCTGGCTATTCTATTCGATCAATTAAAGCAATGGCTATTGAAACATCAGGTCTGCCCATCAGATAATCTTGAAGTAAGGTTTTGAGTGGTTCTGTATTGGACCCGTGAATGACCCGAAGGTAGGGCATCAGGATAAGTGAAAGGGATATGACGATCAGCAAATGTAATTAGATCGACAACATGGCCTGGTGATTATTGAAAACGACATACACTTTTGGATGCTTGCTGGCGTCTGCCTCTCCTCCTCGTTGATCACACTAGGGCAAGCGAATCTGAACCCACCACGCACTGCCCTTGTCTGAATTTCAACCTTTGTGGCCACTTCAGAATAATTCCTGGGTGATGTCCCACCACTCTGGCATTTTGGAACCCCAGTTTTTAGCCCTTTTTTCATGGACTCCCTCTCTTTTTTCCAGCTTGGCAACTGGAAATACGTGAACGACACTTGCAGTGATAGCATGTCTGCACGTGATTTTTTAAAAGTGTTTTTAATAGTAGCAAAAACAGTACTAAAAATTTATTTATTTAAATTAAAAAATATGGCCCAGCAGCTACGCTTCCAAAGGGTGTCTACTGTCATGAATGGTGCGGGTCAATTATTTTCCTTGAAGCTAACCCGTTGGTGATTTTATCAGCATTTGAATTTTCTGTGCGCGTCATTTCCTTACCAATCCGCTCGGGGTTTTGGTAATCATCGAGTGTGTTCATAGATCATCCACTTGGTATTCCACACCCTTTTGTCTCTTCTACCATTAGGTGGAATTTCAAGCATTATCACTTCAAGATTTGATTATTTAGAGATGACATAAAGCAGTCGCCATGGTGCGTTCAACATAATTTTATTTTGATGGTGAAATCGTTTTGCTTTGAGTAAATTATAATTCTAACACGTCATTGTTATCCGGGCCGGCTTGTATGTATTTTAATTAATTTTATGAATCTTAAAATTAATTTTAACAATTATTAGATTCAAACTTAAAAATAGAGGAAAAACTTTTTAATTAGAAACTCGTACCATTAGTGGGCTACTGTATGGTTAACATGCCACCATCACTTTTATAAGTTTTATTATCCCATGAAAGTGAAACCTCACTGTACAGAAGACCTGGGCTCGAATGACAAGCCACGGAGCAGAGGTGGAGTTAGGCGGTTGGCGATCATGCTAGCAAGAGAGGGACACTTTGTTATCTAACTTGGAAATATTATGAAAAAGAGAGAGAGAGGCGTAAGCATTTCCCATTTGCTGGTGCTGATTATTTATTAATTTTAAGCGGCAGGCAGCCACCCATACGTGCGTTTACAGGGGCTTCCCTCTGTAATGTGCTGCCGCTACATCATCTGCTGCCCAGCGATGATGGAGAAATGTACTCTATGTTCTCTATCTTCCGAGTGGTTGATGAACGTTGGCTGATGTCTTTGCCTTTGATTTTTGTCTAGAAAAAATATTTAAATAGTGATTTTGAGGAGGTTCATTTTTCTATAAAAAAAATCATTCTTATTTATATATATATATAAAAAAAAAACAGTTGTCTGATCTAGTTTAAAAGAAAACCGCTGGATTGTTAGGTTAATCTGTCTTGAAGGAACCATATTATTTTAGTCTGTATATAAATTTTTAAAAAACCAGATAGAGTGTTTCATTTTCATCGTGGATTCGCTCGTATTTCATTGCAGAGTTGAAGTAAAATGATTGTTTTGCCATTCACAATAAAATTTGTACAGCTTGCTTATTAAGGGCAAAACGATACCTTTCATATTACTCATTTGTCATTTTCATGTTGAACGAGTCAAATAGGTTCTTTAATTTTTTTATTTACATGCTGAAATTACTAAAATATTTTTAAAAGTATGATTTGATTAATTATTGACCATGAATATTTTTTTTATTTTTTCTCTTTAAAATCACAATATTATAATAACTAAATTACCATTAAATAGGGTAAGAAACAGTTTGTTCTTTTTAAAAAATAAAATTAAAATGGTAATTTGCTCATAAAGCACATGTGGCAGCGAGTGGAAGGGGCTCGTGTCCTTGGAGGGGCACTAGCAGCCAGCATTTGAATCATTCTGCTCTGAAACTGGAATGAATGGCTCATGGAAGTCGAAATAATCATCATCATAATAGAACCCTAATTCTCGGTCCAGTGTGATTAACTCAGAGAATATTTCCTACTTAATTTCTACTAACCATAATTCAAACCCCCATTAAATTCAAAGGGACCCCACAATTATTGTTGTAATCTAAAGAGTCCCATCTACAAGATGCCAAGGGTTACGATTTCTAGTAGCAGCACCATGCCTGTCTGGATTCACAAAATAAAATAAATAACAGCAATAATTCTATCCTGATACGACGTCGATCTACCCTCGCCTAATCAAGGCCAGATTATCAAAATCTTACCCTCATTCCCATAAAATTATTTTTTCTTATTTTTCGATTTTCCCGTAAGTTTTTGTACCTCGAAATCCAACCAAACTACAAATATTTCTTTACTGTTTGTCTTCCTTCTCTTTTTTTCTCCGGTCTCCAACGATAACAAAATTTAGAGAGAGAAATTAAAAAAAAAAGTAGGAAAAAGGAAAAAACTTTCCCTTTAACCATACAAAAGAGAGCCATCAAAAGTGGGAATTTAGAATTTTTCCCTTTGGATTCCTTCACTTTGACGACTCTGCAACTTCCTCAGATTTTGTTTTTATAATGTCTGGTTTCCTCTTCAAATTCAAAGCCACTGAAACTCAACTTGTTTACTCTCCCCTTCTCCTTTTATTCTCTACCACTATTTATTTGCTGTGTAGCTTTTTATTAGGGTTTGTTTTGAAAGGATAAAAGGTGGGTTGGGTTTGCCTCTTTTTGGTAGAGTTCTTGAGGTAGCTGTTGGTGGCAGGTCTTTGGTCTTTTCGGCTTTCGTTCAGTTTCCTATTTCAAAGTGTTTTTGAAGGTGACTGAAGATTTTTGTCGTGTAATTCAAGACCACAAGTTATTGGCTTTCCATAACTGTCAATTTGAGTCAACCCAAGAGGGATCTGTAAGATTTTGACTGCCATATAAAAGCTCCTTTTTTCATGGTTTGTATCTATTTATTCAGTGAAACCTTTCCCTCGCGATAGTTTGCCTGTTGTTTGTACTCGTGTGAAGTGTTCTTTAAGAGTTGAATTTTTTTTTTGTGGGGTTGGAAGATTTATCGGCTAAGTGTAGTGATGTGTGATCACAAGCAACATTTTAGGCTTTGTATTTGTTTGCCTGCTGCCAAATTTTAGGTTCATTTCATCTGGGGTGGAAGAGGGTAGAGAGAGGAAAGAATTGAAAGAGCGAGGATAGTATCTATCTGAGTACTGTGGAGATCTGGGACTTATTTAATCTCTTATGCCCCATGAGGGCTCCCTTTACCTCTGATTCATGTAAAGAATCACAACTCGACTCCTTAAATCCGCAGTCATGGCTTCAAGTTGAAAGAGGGAAGCTTTCGAATTTCTCTTCACAGGCTTCATCTTCTTCATCCATGTAAGTTTTCTTTTTACATCTGTTGTGGTTTCTATTAATGAAAAATGTTAAAAAAATTATATTTGATTTCAATAGATTGAGATTTTGTTTTCTTGTTGGGTTAATTAGAGAATCACTTATCAAGGTCCCAGAACCACCCGTGCATCCATTCTTTAAACCTGTTGATTATGTGGAAGTTTTAGCTCAGATTCATGAAGAACTTGAATCATGTCTTCCGCAAGAGAGGTCGAATCTCTATTTATTTCAGTATCAACTGTTTAGAGGCCTTGGTGAAGCCAAATTGATGCGAAGAAGCCTCCGCTCTGCTTGGCTGAAGGGCGGCACTGTGCATGAGAAGCTTGTATTTGGAGCATGGTTAAAGTACGAGAGACAAGGGGAGGAGCTTATTTCAGACTTGCTTGTTACTTGCGGTAAATGCGCACGAGAGTATGGCCCTGTAGATGTTTCCTCCGAGCTTGATGTTGATATAAGTTCAGGTTCCCACGAGACACTTTCGATGATGAATGACAAACATATTTCAAGAAGTGTCTCTTTCAAAGTTGGAGATGAGAAAATTGTTTGTGATAGACAGAAAATTGCCAGCCTTTCTGCTCCGTTTTATTCCATGCTTAATGGATGTTTCTCTGAATCACTTTGTGAACACATAGATTTATCTGAAAACAACATATCGCCTTTGGGTTTTAGGGAAATAAGCGAGTTCAGCATGACTGGTAGTTTGAATGAAGTGTCTCCAAATATTTTATTGGAAATATTGGTTTTTGCAAATAAGTTTTGTTGTGAAAGGCTAAAAGATGCATGCGATAGGAAACTAGCATCCTTAGTGTCTTCCCGAGATGATGCCGTGGAGCTCATGGAATGTGCTCTTGAAGAGAACTCCCCTGTCCTTGCTGCATCATGTTTGCAAGTTTTCTTACAGGAGCTACCTGATTGCTTGAATGATGATCGTGTGGTGGAAATATTTAGCCATTCTAATAAACAACAGCAAAAGATCATTGCTGGATCGGCCCCATTTTCATTATATTGTTTGTTGAGTGAAGTTGCTATGAACCTTGATCCGCAGTCTGATAAAACAGTTTTTTTTCTGGATCAGTTGGTTGAGTCAGCAGAAACTAACCGACAGAAGCTGCTGGCCTTTCATCAATTGGGGTGTGTACGACTCTTGAGGAAAGAGTATGATGAAGCTGAATGTCTTTTTGAGGCAGCTTTAAATGCTGGTCATATATATTCTGTATCGGGCTTGGCTAGGCTGGGTAACATCAGAGGTCATAGGCTTTGGGCTTATGACAAGCTCAGTTCTGTGATTTCATCTGTTACTCCGCTTGGATGGATGTACCAGGAGAGGTCCTTGTATTGTGAAGGTGATAAGAGATGGGAAGACCTTGAAAAAGCTACTGAGTTGGACCCAACCCTAACATACCCCTACATGTACCATGCTGCTTCTTTGATGAGGAAACAGAATGTTCGAGCTGCACTTGCAGAAATCAATAGAATTCTTGGTTTTAAAATGGCATTAGAATGTTTGGAACTCCGGTTTTGTTTCTATCTAACTCTTGAGAATTACCAAGCAGCGATCTGTGATGTTCAGGCAATTCTTACACTATCCCCTGATTATAGGATGTTTGAGGGACGGGTAGCTGCATCCCAACTCCGTACTCTTGTGCGTGAGCATGTTGAGAATTGGACAACAGCAGATTGTTGGCTGCAATTGTACGATAGGTGGTCTTCAGTTGATGATATAGGCTCCCTCTCTGTCATATACCAGATGCTCGAATCTGATGCAGCCAAAGGCATTCTATATTTCAGACAGTCTTTGCTCCTCCTTAGGTATGCTCTGAAATCTTAAACGCTTACAGGCATTGCTGCATTAAAATAATGCCCAGACTTTGTTGCCAAGTTAGCTAGAATGCACTTCCCAGCCTTATGGAATATGCAACCTAAGAATGAATGCTCTCAGTAAACAATATCCAAAGATTGTGATGCAGGATAGCTTATGATTCCTTTTCATTTTATCCCCCACGACATTCTGTCTATAATCAGAATTAGTTTATAGTTTTTTTTCTTTGCTTACCATTCTTTTCAGCAAAACATGCTTGTTTAGTTTTCCTGACAAGAGTTTCTTTTCCCAGTGGACGTGACTTCTGATTCCTTATAGCACAATGTTCATGGTGTAAATAATTTTTATATTGGTGGTGGTAAGATTATGGTTATACTAGGATTGCCAATAATCTTCCATCTGAACTCTTCAGGTTGAACTGTCCTGAGGCAGCCATGCGAAGTTTACAATTAGCCCGCCAACATGCATCAACTGAACATGAACGTCTAGTTTATGAAGGTTGGATCTTGTATGATACGGGTCATTGCAATGAAGGGCTTCAAAAAGCAGAGCAGTCTATCAACATCAAGAAGTCTTTTGAAGCCTTCTTCCTTAAAGCCTATGCTCTTGCTGACTCTAGTCTGGATCCATCTTTCTCTTCAACTGTCATGTCCCTGCTCGAAGAAGCTCTCAAGTGCCCTTCAGACAGATTGCGCAAAGGCCAGGTACGGTTTTCCTGTCCCCTACATTTTCTTTGAAATGGGAATTACTGGCACGTGCCCATCAGATGTGTATTGGTCATTGACATCTATAATCAAATACTCTAGTGTGGTTTTTTTTGTCAAGGTTTTCTTGTGTTAATACCTGGGGCATCATTGATTCATATAAAGAAAAAACTATAAGAAACAGAATATGAAATCTTGCACCTGTGTGAAAAGCATTGCAGCAGATCATTATTAGTGATCGAGCTATTTATTTTATGATTGGATATTACTCACTGGTTGGTGATAGTGCAAAATGTGCTATGATTCGCCGCAATTGTTGGTGATAGAACCGCACAGCAGTTAATACAAAAGCATACAGTGGTGACTGCACTGGTAGGAGAAGTTATTGATGCCTTAAGGTATTTGAGACAGTGAGGTTCAGAAAATCCAAAAAGTAAACACGCTAACTAGAAAATGCCGAGCTCTGGAAAACCACATTTGAAGATGATTAGAATTCTTGGAGTGATATTAATAATAATAATAATAAAATAAAATAAAAAAAGCACAAGCTCATTTTTTTGGTGCATTACATGTGTCTTTGTTTTGGATAAACTCTATCCCAAAGTGAGAGTATCATAAATTGAACCCTGCAAATTGTTCATTTTGGGATGATCCTCTTGTAAAAGGCACTCAATAACTGGTGAAGTGCTGTTGTGCTTTTCTTAGAATTTTTTATAGGGATGGTTTATCTTCATTGTTTTCAAGTGTTTGACTGAACATGAGCTGCCCTTATGTTTTTGCTTGAAGGATGTTTAGCCTTACTGGCAGAGTTGAAGTTAAAATGCCTCAGTGATATGAGATAGATCATGTAGCATTGTTTTTGTAAACCTTTTATAAAAGCAGTTCCTCAGTTTCAGGATGGTCTGTAGTTTATTCACTTATCTACAAAATTATGTACAACACGCATTTCATTTTCCCTGTTCTTTTGGGTAGATTAATGAATCACTTATCACTTATCATTGAATTGTGTTTCAAGCATTAAGTTAAAGTACTAGTAAATCTGACCTCTGCTAATTTTTGCTCTTTGAAACCTTACTTGACAGGCACTCAACAATCTTGGAAGCGTCTATGTCGACTGTGGAAAATTAGACTTGGCAGCTGATTGTTACATTAATGCTCTTAAGATCAGGCATACCAGAGCACACCAAGGACTCGCTCGAGTTCATCTTCTCAGAAATGATAAGGCTGCTGCATTTGAGGAAATGACGAAACTGATTGAGAAGGCCCGGAACAATGCATCTGCCTATGAGAAGAGGTCGGAGTATTGTGATCGAGAATTGACGAAAGCAGATCTTGAGATGGTTACACAATTAGATCCCCTTCGAGTGTACCCTTACAGATATCGAGCTGCAGGTCTGATTCATACCCTCCTCTCCCACTCTTTTTTTTTTGAATCTGAATGGAGTGAATGCCATTGATCGAAGTAAGACACTGATGAAAAGCTAATTCTTTATTTATCCTGGGATTCAGAACTGATCTCAATGAACATCAAAAGAAGGGTTGTTTTTTTTAAAAAAATCTGGGATGGTGGTGGCTTTTTTTTCTTCATTTAGCTGAAGCTCAATGATACTGAAGCTGTTTTTTTCCGTCTGCTGGGCAGTTTTAATGGACAGTCAGAAGGAGAAAGAAGCCATTGCTGAACTTTCAAGGGCGATCTTATTTAAAGCAGACCTTCACCTTCTACACTTACGGGCGGCTTTCCATGAGCACACTGGTGATGTATTGGCTGCTTTACGTGACTGTCGCGCTGCTCTCTCTGTGGACCCAAACCACCTAGAGATGCTGGAACTCCATAGCCGCGTAAACAGCCACGAGCCCTGAATTCACGAGGATCCCAATTCGTCAAAGTGCATATAACAAATACTTAAGTTTTATCATCCCTATGTATACCTGTGATCATGTTAACGCCCATGTCACCTATTTTTTCCAGACCCCTCTTTCTTTCATCATTAATTTCTGCTTTTACTTTTTTTGTACTTTAATTTAATCAATATCTAAAAATATCAATGCTCTTCCTCACTTTGTATTTAGAGCTTGTTTGGCTTGGCTGTGCGATCTAACCTGTTGAAATTTGATTTATTCATTTATTTTTGCATTTTAAATAAATATGTTTTGATGTTTTTAGATCATTTTGATGTGCTGATGTTAAAAATGATTTTTAAAAAAATAAAAAAAATATTATTTTGATACATTTTGGCACGAAAAGCACTTTCAAAAGCTACCGCAACTGGACTCCTAAACAGACTCACTCTAGAGTAGTCTGATGTTTTTTGAATTATTTTTTATTTAAAAAAATATTAAAAAAATATTTTTTTTATTATTTTAAAATTCATTTAAAGTATAAATACAAATTATTTTTCTCTTAAAAAATACTTTTGAAGTACTTCCAGTCACCCCCATTATGTCTTGTGAACCAATAAGGGTAGCTTATGAACAATGAAGCAATCGGCTTGGCGGCATCTTATCAATCGATGTGAAATTCTCGCACAAGAATGAAGGATAAAAGTTTTTTTGGGCAGGAAGAAAATTTAAACCTCATGGTTGCATGTGTGATGGGGCGAGTCAATTATTGCAGCTCATTGACGAGGTTTTCCTCCATTCTCTTGGAACATTAGAGATGTGAACAGCTTACCTCTTTATCACAGTTGTGATCCTCTTGGGAAGCAGTAAAGTTAGCAGACCCAAGGAGCTGTTGCTTCATAGTCATCTAACAAGTCAAAACTGTAGAGTTTAGGCAGTTTGCATTGAACTGTCAGGGACACTTCGATAATCCGTTGGTAACTCGTGTCTTTAGGGTTTTTTTTTTTAGCAACATAACGTTCATGCAAGATTATCATTATGTTTTAAAAGTGTTTTGAAAAAAAAATGAAAGTTTTAATTTAATTCTTTATTTTAAATTAAATATTTTTAATTTTTTAGATTATTTTGATATACTAGTGTCAAAAATAGTTTTTAAAAAAAATAGGCTGAAGGTTAAAAATAGTGTCAAAAATAGTATTTTCAAAAAATAATTTGAAAATCAACTTCAACCAAAACAGGCTCGGATTGTCCGAAGAGGATTAGAGGCCGAAGGTTACAATCAATTATATTGTGTCTGTTTGGGAGTGTGATTGCGGTTGCTTTTGAAAGTATTTTTTGTTCAAAAATACATTAAAATTATATTTTATGTTTATTTTTTAAAAATTATTTTTGACCGATGCACATCAAAATGATCTAAAAACACCAAATTTTATTAATTTAAACTTAAAAATAAAAAAAAAATAATAATTTTTTTCAAAAGCGTTTTTAAAAGCCCTTCCAAATATGGGGGTGTTTGGAAAGGCTTTTTAAAAACGCTTTTTAAAAAATTTGAAATTTTAAGAAACTCTCCTATGTAACCACTGTCGTCACCTCCACGCTTAAAAACAGTTTTTACTCTATGACAAGAACAGCAACACAGTGTTAGCAAAAACCAACAATACATCAGCGATTTCCAAATAAAAAGGCCTTCAAAATTTTATGTACCGTAGGAAGCTGGTAGCACCTGGCACTTTCCCAAACTGTTGAGATGACCTATTCACGTTCATCCATGGACATTTTGGATTAAAAAAATGCCAATATTAGGCGATGGTACTGCAGTATCTAGAATATGTGTAGCAGCAGAGCAGATTGGATGCTGAAACAGCTGGTAAAGTGATTCGATCTAAAGCAGGCATTGAGTAGCATCTGCTGGAAGGTTGTCTGAAAAGTTAGAGATTATTGTGCCATGCAAATCTCCCTTTCGGTGATGACGAGGTTAGAACTTGAAGGTTGCAGGGAGAACTGCCTGAAGAAGAAAAACAAAACGAATTGAAGATCGGACATGCCCTGTCAAGTTGGGTATGTGATGTTGTTGTCTTTAAATTTCAGATTTTAGGGCACTTTTAGTGAATCAGATAATCTTAACGTTGGTTTTTAAAACCAAAAGACATATCTTTATAAAAAAGAACACAGCTCTAGTTTATTAGAGTCTTAATAGCCATAACTTATCATTCATTCCTTAATAATATTCACACTCCTCGATGTTTAACCATATTCCCAGTCATGATTATTAATGCTGGTTGGCTCTTGGTGTTAGTGTGGGACTCAACCAACTCATCCTGACTCGGACTCGGTTTTAAAAAGAATCTAATTATAAATTGATTTGATTGATCTAACGGGTCAATTTTTATTAGTACGGTAAACTTGATTAAAATTTATTTTTAAAAAATAAATAAAAAGAGTTTGACTGGACAGAGTCGACTGACTCAGCCCATGAGTTGGGTTAGGAGCCGAATATGTTTCATTACTATAGGATCCCCGGGCCCCCAACTAACAAGCATAAACAGAAATCATACCGTGAATTGTGATATAGTTATTAAAGTTTTTGCAAATTATTGGTTAGTCCTTCTTTTTGAAAATCTCCACTATTTCAACCCTCCATTTTGAGCCATGTTTGCATGTTGGTCTATCTATTTTTTTATACGAGAAAACTTCATCTCTAGGAAAACATATTTATGAGTTTAGTTAAGCGATTAAAACTCTATTTGCTCTAGGTTTTTACAAAAAATTCATGTTCTGACTCGAACTCGAGATCTACTGTACAAATCACAAGCTATTTATTATCACGCGCACGCCACTTGGAGACCCCTCCATTACTTCGCTACAACATTGAATTGAATCTCATGATTCTTTTTGTTCATACCGGCTATGGACCATTCTATGCCAAATGGCAAGCGCAGAAGGGCAATCCAGCCCATAAAGATTTGTTTATTGCTCCCATATCCTAATTCAGACCCTGAAATTGATTTGTTTATTGGCTTTGGATCATTGTTGGAGTCCTGCTCCTATATTTTTTGTTCAAAGAGTGCCAGGACCTGACACGTACGGAGATGGATCCATGTATAAATATAGCTGCTGGAACCATATCATTGGACACTGATCCAGCAAGATTGGTAAGAAGTGTCTGTCAAGATATTTTTGTCTCCTTGAATCACAGCAAGTCACAGGCATCATCTTAAAATAAAAGGATGGAGAAAAGAAATGGAAGACTGCAACATGAAGAAACATGCGAATATGTTTGTTAAGGAAACATGCATCCTTTCCTAGATTCTTTGGTGAGCCATACATTAAAATCTGCTCTGAGATTTACATTATTGTTTCAGATGACCTATTCTGTCCAAATTAGGGTTTGCCTAATTGCTTTTTCTCTCCAGTATTTTATTTGACGATGCGTATCTCAAAATATTATATGTATATGTATATGGCAAGCACTGGGGAATTGTCGTGCAGTTTAATAGAGTGCAATATATTATGTATCAAAATAATTTTTTTATAGATATTTTTTATTTTTAACATAAACACTTCAATATTATTGAAAAACACTAAAAAAATATTAATTTGATATCTTTCTTATACTAAATGTATTTTTAAAATACACTCAGACACTAATATAAATACAATATTAAACGATCTCTGAGTGACTCTGCAAAACTCTAGCACATTTAAGAAGATTGTAGACGGTCCATGAAAATACTAAAAAATTAATTTAAAAATATAAATATAATTTTTTTTTTTTTAAATGTTTTTAAATTGTCGAACACATTCTTAATCTAATAAAAAAATATTAAAACAAATCATGAATGTCACGAGAAAGTTGAGGTGAATAACTTTGTCCCGGGGAATGTGATTATTTTATAGATGAAATAAAAGAATCTCTTTCTGATGCCCCATGCATGGATTTACCAAGTGATCCGTGCAAGTTGTAGATTGGAAACAAACGGCGATTGGTGAACAGTCTCTGCAAGTGGTAGAAAGGAAACTAACGGCGATTGGTTCGAGAACGCCACCCTCATAAATATTAGCCTTTTGCTTCATGCCTCTATCCAATTGAAAATTGTTTCCTTTTTTAAAATTAACGTGGGTTTTTGGATTAGTTTGTATTTATCTCAACTATTTTATAAATTTTAAAATTAATAATCATGTAAATCTTCAATAATCATTATATCAATTATCATAGAGCTCGAACCTTAAATCACTAGTGAACAAACTTTTTAGTTTTAACTTCTTATCACTGAATCATCTATTAGATAATTACAGGTGTTCCTCTTTACTTGCTCAAGAAGAGTGGCAACGCCTTCGATTAAGTTTACTGTCTATCTATGCATATTCAATCATTTCTTCAAAATAATATACTCGATAGGTAACATGTCTTCTTGTTTGATCATCACATGTGCCATTGTTGATTATAAGATAACAAAACTAGTTTTTTTTATCAGTCAAGGCATGAGAAAAAAAAAATATATATATATAAACTAAAATTAATAAAATTAAATCTTATCGGGTTTAAAATGCTAAAACTTATGATCTTGATAATGATTTTCTCACATAAGAAAATTAAAACATATTATGAAATAAAAAGCAACTTGAAGTTAACCTTCTAGATAGTATTCTCCGGTCATAAAATCAAAATAATATAATAGAAAATAATAAAAACAAATTATATAATGTAATTAATATTAAATAATAATAAAAAAAAACTAAATCAACAGAATGACATTTCATAAAAAATAATAACTTAATTATAAACAATTAAAGGATTAATTTCTTGAAAAAATTGAATAGTACCGTGTAACCAGTCCTCTCCTACGTTATAGTTAAGATCATCTGACCTCCTCCAACCAAGATCCTTGCATAATTGTTTTGTGATTTTGATTCAATATATATAGCAGTTATTTTCCATGACGTCAGCCAATTATTAGTGGGGTCGATAGTCACCACTCTCCTCCAATCAAAATCCACAAAACTATTGAAATCTTAGATACCTAGCAAAAAGTCAAAAACCACCATATATTTTTTACTTCCACAGATGGGTCCCGTACCTCACCTCCACCACCCCTTCAGTCCTTACCCTTTGCAACTTCCAGAAGCTTCCTGAAGGACCCTCCCCACCCCTGCCACATGAAGAAAGGGGCTAGATTTTTTATTATAAAAATAATAATAAATCTGCACCCAGCACCTCTAGAACTTTCCGAATGATCTCTTATAATAAGATTTTGTTTGTTTATGCGGTATAGATTGGGGTGTGATCCTTGCTTTATCTTAATTATATATTTTTAAAAAATACTTAATTAATTAAAATATACTATAGTTTTGCACAAGTCCACTTATTCCTTACCCTTTTTTCTATATGTTTTATAAAGCTAAATATTTTTTTTTAAATATATGTTTTTAGCATTGCGATGCGAATTATTTTTCTATATGTTTTTGTTATAAAAATATATTAAAAACAATTAACATTAAAATCAATATATATATTAACAACTAATATTTTTTTTAAGATAATACACATTTTTAAAACACACACAAAAAAAAAAAGAATAAGCGTCAGTACTCCCAGAGGCTTTCCAAGCCTCATCTCCTCTATTTATCGCTTTAGATAGCGCTCCATTTATCCTTTGTGCATAGGTGTCATAAGTCCACCAACTTTGTAACGACATAAACGACCTTCTTTCCCGAACCAAAGCAAAACTACAGCTGCTTTCATCACTCAAAAATATCTCTAATGCTACTCTCTGCCCTGTTTCTTTCATCACATTTTCTTCTTCTCTCCTCTCCTTGGCCTTGCTTTGAATTCTCTTTCTAGCTTAAAGGGAGTAGTCTCCTCTGTTTTTCTTGACCACATCTATCTCTCTCTGTTTTTTTTAAGCAAACTCATTTTTTGTCTTACTTTCTTGAACTTTTTTCTTTGCCTTTTCCATGCTAGCTTTCATTTTTCGAAGAGATTTCTCAGATATCCATCCGTTCTGCACCAGGAGTCTCGGTTTCGGCCGTGGCTAGTTTTGTCAATAATCTTGAACCGACACCGGAGGAAGTAGTTTTTCATTCATCAAACTAAAATAAGAATTGAAGCAGTGAATCAAATTGCAATCATGAATCCATATTTAACAGTGAAGCAAGAGTGCGCAGGATCAAGTTTATTGCCTCTGTCTGGCGGTGATGAGCCGCCAGTAGTGATGCTCCCACCACAGCCTATGGAAGGTTTACATGATACAGGACCACCGCCATTCCTCACCAAGACTTTTGACATGGTGGATGACCCAATGACCAATCACATAGTTTCTTGGAGCAGAGGAGGGTTTAGCTTTGTTGTTTGGGATCCTGATTCTTTCTCCATAAATATCCTTCCTAGATTCTTCAAGCATAATAATTTCTCCAGCTTTGTCAGGCAGCTCAATACCTATGTAAGTAGTTTGATGCCCAGCTAAAAAAAATCAGTCTATTTTATCGAAAACGATCAGATTTAACATTTTTGTGGCATTTTCTACATGGGTTCTTGATACTTCAAAAAAACATTAATTTTATGCCCGGAGAACAGTGCTGGTGATACTTCAAAAATATTTGTTTTTGTGGAGTGTTTATTAAAGCCAGTTTATCTTCTTCCTTATTTATTCATTTTCTTTTTCTTCAACAGTCCTGTTAGATGCCGGACCTGAAATTATTTCTACTCATCACAAAAAAATTATGATGTCTGTTACAGAGGTGGATTGCTCTCTACTCATGAAGTGAAGGAATATCTTAATAGCGATCAATATGTTTTGGACTAGTAATGGGACTGACTGTCTGTCAAAGTGATATTCTGGAAGTAGTTTTTTTTTGTCTGTGCTGAGACGTAATTTTGCAATTCATATTCTTGTTAGGAATTGATGATTGATATTGGATACTGACCGTGGATTTTTTTCCCTTACAGGGCTTTAGAAAGATTGATCCAGATAGATGGGAGTTTGCCAATGAAGGATTTCTGAGGGGTCAAAAGCAGTTTCTAAGGAATATAAAGAGAAAAAAGGCAGCTTCTCAGCCTCTTTCTCAACAGCAGGCTCCAGATGCCCGTTTTGAAGTTAGCCGTTTTGGATTAGATGGAGAAATCGATCTCCTGAAACGTGACCGGCAGGTTTTGGTGATGGAATTAGTGAAACTTAGACAGCAGCAACAGAATGCTAGATCTTATTTACAAGCTATGGAGCAAAGGCTACAAGGGACGGAACAAAGGCAGCAGCAGATGATGCAATTCTTAGCTCGAGCAATGCAAAATCCTGCATTTCTACAGCAGCTCGTCCAGCAGAACGGGGAAACGAAAGAACTCGAGGAAGCAATGACTAAAAAGAGAAGAAGGCTCGTTGACCAAAGACCTGGTAGAAGTGGTGGTGGTGGTGAATCAAGCCGTATTGATGAAAGTGCAAACCCCATCAAGGCAGAACCTTTAGAGTATGGAGACCATGGATTTGAAGTGTCAGAGCTGGAAGCACTTGCGTTGGAAATGCAAGGGCATGGTAGGGCAAGGAGAAAGCAAGAGGATGGAGTAGAAGAGATAGGGTCACCAGAAAGCGGAGATAGAGAACTTGACGAGGGATTTTGGGAAGAACTGTTAAATGAGAGTGTTAGAGGAGGTGAAGATGAGGATGTAAATACATTAGCTGAGCGCTTGAATTATTTGTATTCAAGTCCTACGTATAGAAATTGAACAATTTTCTGCATTGCTAACCACCACCACCACCACCACCACCTTATCCCTCCAATGATCGTTTCATTGCGTTTCCATGGTCATATTGTTAGTTGATAGTCTTATCTGCTTCAATGATTCCTTTCAAATGTCATCGGCCTTAATCTTCACCTGCGTTTCTTGCTATTGACAGGATAGGAACTACCAGGCAGCGCTGTACCACTGGAAACTATCCTGTTTCTTTCTGGTGTTTCTAACCCTTGTATTTTGTCAATTTCTCCATTTTGTGCATCCTTTCTTCTTATTTTTCCCCATCTTGGTTAGGTTGCAGCAGTGCATGGACAGAGCCTGGTAGTCCCTGTCATGATTTTTCTCAAAGGTTACTAGATTTTTATTTTCACTCTCAACTGCTCTTTGACTTGTACATTTAATTCATTAGTTAACAGCAGCCTGTAATTTTCTTTGGCCTCGAATAGATGTAGACTGTTGAGATGCTGCTGAGTTGGGCAAGGTGTGGCTGCAAGTTGCAAGAAACCACAACCAGTTGCTTCTGGATTCAAACAACCGACTCGGTAGTTAACTGCGTCGGCATGATTCTTTCTTCTTGATTTGTCTTTTCTTTTATGCGAGGGAACTGGAGATTTGGTCGGTGATGAAATTTTCTCATGTTACTTTCGTACCATATGTAGATTTTTTTCATGACTATGCAATTGGGCTCTTGATTTTTCATTTTCATTGCCCGCGGGGCTACAATTATCCTCCCGGGCTACAGAAATCATCATCACAGGCCACTTTCGGAGAACCAGCACCACTGATCTTCATGGGCGGCTTCCCTCCTGCACGATGAGCTCTTAATCCATCTGATTTATCGTTGCATGAACCATGTGAACTTTGCCTAAAAACATGAAATTGAACGAGGGAAAACGACTGCTTAAAATATCCATGACCCTCTTCGCTGTACTTTCGAATGAGTGCTTCAATTACTGAGAAAAGGAATAGAAAAGAACTCAAAAGGGGCTGGAAAGAAATCAATATTTCTCGTGAAAAACCTCGTGCGTGGCTTGAAAGCTCGAGTCCATGGGGTGCTGCCATTTTTAGCAACCGTCCGATTTGGAGAGAGCAGCGATTAAACCACCGCCCGAACCCAATAAAGCTGCTTTTAATCAAAGTTAAGGTTGAGATTCATAGCAGAGTATAAAACGTGATATGGTTGGCAAAGTTTAGAACGTGATGGAGTTGGTCTATAGCATAGACAGTGATGCATTTCGTATTTGAATAAAGTTTTATGAAGGTAATGCTTACCGGGGTTAGGGTTATAATCACAGTTAAGGCCTGTGATAAAATATGAGTGCAAAATTTTCAAGAAGCATTTTGCACCACAATACTACGCATGCACTGCATTAGTAAATTTTTGTTTAAGATATCAGAGCAAGCAAGTGTCAGTGTGATAGGTATTTTTTTTATTAAGAAAATAAAATTATGTCTTAATAAATGATGACTTGGAGATTAAGTTATAGATCTTGATTTATATATGGGGTGATATGATATGGGGAAGGTTAAATTTGGAGGATAAAACATTTTGAAAAGGAAGAATTTACCACCCCATCCTAAATAGTATTAAATTAAAGTATAACTAAAGCTTTTGGATTCATTATAAGTTTTTTTTTATTCAAGAAAAAATGTTTAATATTTGTGTTTACCGCTCTTTAAGTATTTTATGTGGATCCGAGTTAAATAAATAAAATTTTAACTGTTCAAAATTTTTATGGGACACATTTTTTAGAATACATTGATATTACAAAATATGAAATAAAGTTTTGTTTACTTTAACCAAAAAAAATGATAGTATAAGGAGCCGATAAACATAGATTATTTTTATTTTTTTATGTTTTTCATAGGACAAAACAAGCATTAAGACAAGATTGACAGCAAAAAAAAATATCTTCATGTTAAGTCGCACCCTTTCACATCATCCTAGTACATTAAAAAAAAAAAAAATCTGAATGTTGTCTCAGGATTTGGATTTAGAAAGTTAAAGCATTAAGCATGCCCTTTGACCACTAAATTAAAGAGAGTTATTCTAGCTGCTGAAATTGAATTTTCTATTGTGTTTTTTTATTCACACAATAAAAAAAACGGGGTGAAGATTTTATAATTTAAAACCTCTCTTTTTTTTTTTATAGTAAAATGAATTACATAACAAAACAATATTATACAATGAAAATATAAGAAATAAAAATAATAATTTCTCTCAAGTATTTACTTAAAGTTTATGGATGAAACATTGAGAAAACTAACGTATTTATTTTAATTTTACACTCCAATAAAAATTAAATAAAAATATTTTATAGTAATACTTTATTTTTACATCCTAACTGAAAAAAATGGAAGTGGTAATTATACTAAGAATATAATTAAAAATTTCCTTGATTGATAGTCTAAGATTATTTTTTAAAAGATTATTATAATTATCATTGTACATATTTTTAAAATATAAGTAGGTTATTTGTCATACATTATACTATTAAATCTCCTATATAAAAATACACAGAGTATTAAATTGAATAAATGGAGCGTTTAGTTTAAGGAATAGCTCACGTTCGAATAATAGAGTGTTTGATGCTGTTGCTTTGAAATAACAAGGGTTCAGCGTTACCATCAATATTACATCGCTACATCGTTAATTGATAAACTTTTTAAAGTCAAAGTATACCTGCGATTATTTTCTTGTAAAGTGAAAAACATGTTTTGCTAATATTTTTTAATTATTTTTTTAAAATCAAACAGTGTTTATTTCGATGTGTTTCTAAATTAACTTGATGGATTTGAATACAGTAAGGATAACCAGTAAAAAAAAATATAATAATATTTTTTAAAAAATATTAAAATATAAATATATTTGATTGATTTATATTTAATTTGTTAGATCCATAATTTTGGTTATGAAACCATGATAACTCCACAAAAAATAAGTTAAAGCAAATTATAAAGATTAATTGAGCAAATCATGTTAGCCTATTAAACTTGTGATTTGAATCATGACTTTAATAACTCTATAAAAAATAATTAAAAAATCATGAATTTTTTTTTTTAAATTAAATGTTGAAGGGTAAATTTAAATTTTAAAAAATATTATAAAACCAAAAAATAGCTATCAAAATAAATAATATTTTGTGAGATAGGACACGGTAAAAAATCATCTCTTACAAGTGAGCAATACTACAATCGTGAGAGAAAAAAACTCTTATCAACTTGCAAATAAATTAAAAATAAAATAAAATTAGTGGAAGTGTCCTCAGTAGCGGCCCCTAGTAGAAAAAGAACCTTCCAAAAGCTGTTGTGAATATAGCCGGCCACTGTTTGTGGGCTGGGCTAATAATAGGGTAGGCTCAAGGGAGTCGGGTTCAGGTCTGTATTTGAAAGTGCTCCAGTCTAGGCCAGTCCAGTTACAGGTATTGTTCGGCTGCTCTACTCTGCCCATACACAGAAGCAGCAAAAAAATCAATTTTCTGCAGAAACTGGCCGATAGAACCTAGATTTCATAAATTGCAACGGTAAGAATTCTGTTCTTTTACTTGATCACCATAATCAATTGATCTTTGATTACCCACTGTTAATTATCTCAACATTGTCTGCGATTACTCTCCATTACCGGTTAGGTTTATCGTGATTGTACTGGTGTAATCTTTTGGAAATGGGAAATTTTTCCAAGCATTCACAGGCAATTAAACGGATGTTTTCTTAAAAAATTATAATATTACTGTGGGAAATGTGAAAACGGGAGGTGCAAATTATCCACCCTGGAAATGCTGAAACATTATGTTTATGGATTAATTGTTTAGCTAATGACATGCTTATCACATATTTGTTCACATTGTGACCATATGATGTTTACTTCTAGAAAAGAAAGAATCTCTTCGTCTCTGTCTGGTGGTATGTGAGGTGTACACAGAAGAAATTCCATAGAAAGCATGAATCCTTTGTTGGAGGACCTTCAAGAGGATGCTTTGCGGTGAAAGGGTAATATATTCTTTTTCTCTTGCAATCATTGAGTGCTGTCTTGAAGTGAGAAAATTCCTTTTGTTTTCTTTGACAAGGGAGGAAGCACAACTGTCTCAAAAAGTAATATAGAGAAAAAAAAAAGAATATGGCTGTCAATTTCGATATCTAGTTTATCATCTTGTGATAAAATAGGAAGCAGAAATTACTTACATTAAAATGGAAAAAGTTTGAAAAACTGTCATGACTGTGCTATCCCCTTTTATATTTTTGTCTATGTGACAATGTGCAACGTTAAGATAGGTCTTGAAGTTAATAAAATTATCCTCCTCTTATCAACAAGACAGGTCTTGGTATTGGTTGATTGTGTTACATTTGTCGTGCTTGTAGAGTTTGCAAAAATTTTGTGTTTGACACTATAATGCATACTAATAAGTATCAGTTGCTTGAAAGAATAACTTTGGCTCTCTCTTTTTACGATAAGACATCAACATAAGGAAGTAGTTGTTAGGGGAGAAGTGACAAATCGATCCCCTCCATCTTCTGTTATCTTAACCAACATAAGAATTAGCTTAAGAAGTAGAAACGATGAAATTGAATGACTTGTTAAAAATCTAAGCTTCAAAATGTAGACTGTCGAAGTCACTATACCGTAAAAACACTAATCTTTAACTATCATAAACGCATGGTTGCATACTTGCACTGATATACACCAACAAACAACATGACATGAATCTAGTGGATATAAAGATTCAAATCACTTTTCTCTCAAGAAAATTAAGATTAAGTTTAAAATTGAGCTTAACACAACGATAATATGTACCGAGACACCAAGACTATAAGTAACCAAATTCCTACCCCATGACTATAGATAATTGTGAATGAGAAATATGAAAGACACCACAAAACTTAGTTAATTTTTTGATAAATCAGAGTAGTTTAATGCAGCGTTGTTAAGAAGAGAGACGCTGAGGCGCTTGCCCTGACTTTTCATGTGAGGTGAGGCCACAACACCTTTATTAGCCTTAAGTGATGAATTATAATGAAGCATTGCTTAAGCAAGCGTCTTGTGAGTGGGTGTTAGGTGTTAAAGCGAGTGCATGATTGAAATACTTATTTTTCTGTAGGATTTTTCTTTTTTAAAAAAACTAATTTTATGTTTTGACCTATTTGTTCATTTTTAAATTTACCACAAGAAACACCTTAGGTGTGTTTTTATAAAAAACAAAGATTAGAGTAAAAAAAATAAAAAAATCATCAAAGTAGAAAACATACAATCAAAGAAGGATACTTGAAGAGAAACATCAACAACACCATGCGTTGAACAGAGTTAGAAAACAACAACACAAGTACAAAACAAGAAAGCATGAATGGAGATGTTCTTAAAAATTAATGAATAATGATGATAATATTTAAGCTTGTTTTTTTTGGCTACTTGCTACAAATTTTTTTTTTTTTTGTTTTGAGTGAAAAAAATGTTATGATATTTATATTTTATTTTGATTTTCTAATGATCTAATTTTAATTAGGAAGATATATTTTAGATTTATATAATATAATATAATATTCTACATTATACATATATCTATAACATATCGCCTTGTGACATTTGGGAGAGCATCTAGGCATGCGCCTTGGGTATTTTATAAAAATTCTAAATAAAAAAGAAAAAATAATCCTAAATCAAATAGGAAACTAATATAAATCTACATAGTAGCTTCTAGATTTTATCGCGAGGCCTTCCTGATGTTCGATCGCTATGATATTTTAGCCATATATAAAACAAGATCTTTAGAATTACCTAGAAAAATTTCAGCTCAATCCAATAATTGAAGTGAAAAATATGATTCTCAGTGTAAAACTATGTAATAGAAAATATAAGCCCAAAACCGTCTTTAATGTCCTTGAAAGATAAAGAAATTTTTTCAACTAGAAAAGCTACAAGACAAAAAGCTATACTGGAAACCCTTGCTAAAATAATTCAATTGTTACCACCTATATTATCCTTACAGAAAAGGAATCTTACTAAATAAAAATTCAAAAAATCATAAATAAATTAGTAAAACCCGGACTACTTTTGGCCTATACCACAATATCTTTTTTAACTTTGATTGAAATGAAATTTTAACCTAACATAATAAAAAATATTTCAAAACTTCTGATAAAATTTCAATTCGATCCACTTGTCTAAAAGTTATTCTTGTTAGAGTAAAACTTGATATTATAAAATATTAAGCTAGAAATCAAATATGATTGTCTAACCCTTATATGAATAATATGATTCTTTCTCTTTTCAAAAGGATTTGTCCTTGAATCACTGATATAAACAATAGTAAGATTCAGAGCAACAATAGCACCCACTTCATTGTTTCAGTATTTAGAACATTTATTTTGCCAATGTTTGTTTCTAACAACACTGTATGATCTCTCTCTTGCACTGCATCATTTCAAAGTGCAATTTCTCTCTCTCATTTTGTATCTTATCAACATTGATATGAAGCTTCTTGATCATCAACTATAACATCCAGAACAATGTTGGAAAAGTAATAAAAAAGCTCTAAATAAATTAAAATAAAAAATCTTAAATCAACCAGAAAATTAATACAAACCTTGCACAATAGCTCCTGAATCTTTTCGCATGGCTCTTCCTCAATCTCTATGAAATTTTAACCATATATAAAACAAGCCCTTTAGAATCATCTGGAAAAAAAAATTTGATTCAATGGTTGGATCAAAAAATATGTTTGTTAGCGTAAAATTTTATATTAAAAAATATAATCTCAAAACCGCCTTGAATGTCATTGAATGATAAGATAACCTTGCCAATGAGAAAATCCACATTATAAAAGGATACACAAGTTCTTGACATGGAAACCCTTGCAAAAATATCCTAATTGCTGTAACCTATATTGTGATTGTAGAAAATAAATCCTTGCTTAATAAGAAGTCCACAAATTGTATGGAAATAAATAGCAAAACTCGTACAACAACTTATAGCTTATATCATGATGTTTTTTGAACATTGATTGATCTGAAATTTTAATCTAATATAAAACAATACCTCTGAAAACTTATAGTAAAATTTTAGCTTGATTTAATGATCAAATTGAGAGTTATAATTGTTAAGAGTAAAATTGCCTATTATAAAACATTAAGCCAAAAAACAATTATGATTGTTCAAACTTTATATATACATGAATCGTATAACAACATCAGTTATATATTTAGCTACCATGTCCAAAATAATAATGTATTTTGATGTATACTCAAAGAACTAGACTACATCTCACACAAATAAAAAAAATGATGCTGTAAGTTATTTGCTGGAGAAAAAACCCAGAGGAATAGTCTGCTTAATATGTAAAAATTTATGGAATAAGTGGACTTCAAAGTCAATAAAATTAGGAGCAAGTGGAATAAGAAAACTCATGAAGCAACTATTTATTGTTAGGAACTAATCTTGCACAAGACATGGACACATCACTAACTAGAAGAGTCAATAAAACAAACTAGGGAAATAACTCCAGTTGGCATTCCCAGCACGTATTAGGCTGTCCAAATTGATGGCTACTGACCCTAGGTTGAATCATGTCATTTTTGTCACGACTGGCTGGCTGCTGGCTTTCTTGTTAGTTGGTTGACTCTCTCTATTATGCATGCGCGTGCATTCACATTTATTTTCACAAATGTAAATTTGCAATTTCCTCTTGGAAATGCTTTGTTGCAGTGTCTCCTTTGGAGAAGTCTTTTACTCACCATCAACAAAGACCGTGTCAATAAATGAGCACCTCACCATTAAGGACAAAATAAGAAGATCGTTTGAGATGGTTTAATCATACTTGAAGTTGACAAATGGATGCACTGGTGGAGGAGAGTCGTCAACTTGAGAAATTTGAGGCAGTGGGAGGGGGTAAATAAAATAATGGAGGGTGCAGTGATAGGATTATTATCCATAATTAAAATTATGGAGGGTGCAGTGATAGGAATTTTATCACATTAACTTGCAGAAAGTCTAGCCCTTGACAGAATCCTTTGGAGGAGGCAGAGTTAAACTCCAAATAGTTTGGATCGAAACTTAATTTAATTAAATTTTCTGCACAACCACTTCCAAACTATCGACATGCCCTGGATTTTGATTCACGGAAAATTTGTCACCTGAATTTAGGAGTGGCGTAGGCAAATAATGGTGCTTGGTCCATGGAAACAGTCATTAGATTATATGAAACTTTTTTATAGTATTGTAACGACCAGTGTTGGTTAGGTTTTGTTTCCCTATGAGAGTAAAATAGTCTCAAGGCTATCCTCACCGGCTTGATAATGAATCCAGAAATGTCTAAAGATGCAAAAAGTTTATCTAAACCTAGAGCTTTTATATCTACGCTTGAGCGTTATGATATGATGGAATGTGAAAACAAGTCGGTATGCATCCATGTTCACTTAACAGCAGTCCAAGTCCTATCATAAAGCCTTTGCTTTAAGGCTTCTATTTCTGTATCTATCTCCAGATTGCCTGACTCTGTTTTTTCTTGTTTATGTTGGACTAGCAGAAATTCAGGTTTTCACCACTCTACTTCGGACATCATGTAAGCATATACCTGAATGGAAGATGATATAACATTTCCTCCCTTCCAACTATTGCGAGAGGACTTGGTAAGTTATAGTCCGAAAATCAGTCATGTTGCTTAAATATTACAAGTTCTACTTGCCATATTGCTTGTCCCATAGGTGAACGATGTCGTTTTATGGTAGGTTCTCCATGTGCTTCAATTACAAGGGGGCGCGACATATGACCTGTATGTGAGTAGCTGCCATGATCAGTAAACCTTGGATTCAAGAAATTTCTACGTTGTTTAGACCACCTATTCTCCCACCAGTACAGTGCTCTCTAAAAGTGGCTCTTAATGGCAGGAAAAAAAACCCAAGAAGATTGGATTTCCTAGCTCTGCCATATTCCTACATGGAAAACCACCACAAGTGATCGTCATCTCCGGGCCTCTCACTGATTAAATATGTCAAAACGTTGTAATCGCTGGGTGTCTAGCTGTCCTCTTGGACCTGCTCCATCCTAACAGCCTATTTTCTTAACATAATTGCAGGCTTCATAAATTAAAGGCGAAGCTTTAATGATTCTAATCTTATCGATATGACGGGCCTGTTGGCTGTGTTGTGCTTGTCATGTAACTCGAGATCGGAATCTTAGGGGTTGACATACGGTGGACAAAATGTAGCAGATGCTTTTAAAGGATAATTTGGTCCATTTCTCAGGATAAGACATCAACATATCCGAAAGTTGTTAGGGGAGAACTTTGTTCAGCTGTGCACTCTTCGATTTATTGGTCTAATGATATAAACTTGAGAATTTTGAAATGACTTCGGGCCCGTGTAAGTTCAAATTTCAAATTATAATCAATCAAAAATTGGAATCATAAATAGAAACTCCATATTCTGTCTGGTTATTATGATTTGCAGGACACGCCTGGATATTCATAGAAATATAAGAATTCTGCTGCACTATGAATATGTGGAATGAAATGTAACTTAAGTGATCTGGCATGAGATAGCCAGGGGTAAGTGACTGTTTCGTATTTGGAGTTACTACTCAAGGACTCATCTGTTACAGAAGAGTCGACTAAAGCACATGGCAATCAAAGCATTTGTATCGCAATTTTTAGACACTGCACAGCCCTAGGTCAATCGTCTCACTTTTTCCACATCTGGCTGGTTATCTTGTCAACTGTCTTCCTCCACTTGTATGTCACACACATGAATCTTTGATGGGTGCTTTGGTCTGGCAAGTTGCGACCATTTCATGGATGCAAGTTGGAAAACTTGAGAGCAGTCATTCATCGAAAAAGAATTCGAAATCTTCTTCCTAAAATGCTAACAGGATTTGCCTTAAAATTCTTACCCTTTTGGACCCTTTTCAATGAGACCGTGTCTGATCAATGATCTTATTTTTTATTCGTAGTCCATCTCCGAAATAGGGACTTAGTTTCTGTTGGTGAGTTGAGTGCATGGGGAGATTGCATTGCAAATAACAGATTTGCTGCCTTGAAAGCATTCATTGGATTTTGTGTCGGATTGAAATGGACAAAGTGTTTCGAACTTTTAGATGGCCTTTTAGGAAGCAGTGTTCATTTAGGTTTCTCTGTTGTCTTGTGACAAATTAAATAGTTTCAGGTTTATCCTCACTGATTTAATGCAGAAGCATCCAAAGAAATGAAATAAAGAATCTAAAATTGCAATGCTTTTAACTTTGCCAGAGCATTCGATGTTATTGCGCGATCACAATACGCTGCCCCCCCACTCAACTTGATGGCTGGCCAATACTCCGCTTAAAAGCTTTAGTTAAAGAACACAAGTCTCATCCTTCACTCGAGTCTCCGAGGTTGGCTGATTTTGTTTCTTTCGGTTATGTTTTACACGCAGAATTTTGGGGACTTTACCAGTCTGCTTGGAACTTCCAAAGCTTATACCTGAAGGGAAGATGATTTAGCGTCCCCTTGCACCAACTTCGGTGAGAGAAGTTGGCGAGTTGTAGGAAAAGCTGCTGCTTTGCCTCACAGGTAGTGATTCTTACCAAAGCCCATCATGTACTTCGATCCCTAGGGTGTGGTGCCACAAAAATTTTTACCAGACGAGCTACCATAATACATCAAAATCGTACATCCAATAAATTCATCCTATTATCTCTCAGTTTTTTTGGCTGCAACCCTATAGTCTTGTGTGCATTTTATAGAGGACTGAACAGGTCAATGGAAAGTGTGACTCCCTCTTGTATCCCAATCCAGTGGGTTTTTGTAGGTCTCATCAGTCGTCACTTCTCACCCTGTTGCAAGCTTGTTCGGCATCCTTTTATGATTTATCGTTGCTTGTCTTCATCTGATTCCCATGAAAAATGCATAAAGAATGACATTTTGTATTTTGTGTGGTCTAGTAATAATTAATTAATTTTCAGGATCAGACACCGCAAATATTCTGGGGGCAGAAACAGGAGCTTTTAACTCTTCAAGAATTCTGTCGGCAGGTAGGAAGTATCGGTATCAACCCGAGTGTCGGTCTATTCTTGAAGAGGTAATTTTTTTTAGTCCATTTCCCTGTAGAACTATGTTAATACTAACGTTGAATCTTCTTCTTCTTCTTCTTCTTCTTCTTCTTTTCCTTTTTTTTTCCCCTGGATGGATATGAAATATCCACTTGCTCAAATTGTTAGGTAAAAAGTGGTCGAAGCAGAAGCTTTTATGCATGTTGAAAATGCTATCTTCATGCTCCAGCAAAAAAAAAAAAAAATCAGAACGATGAAATTCCGAGTCTTGCTCTTACGGACTCCTGTTTAGTTGAAAAGTAGATAACATGACAAGGAAGTGTTCTAAGTTCTAACTACTACTCTATAGGACACCACAGCATTTTCCATGAAATTCCTTGATTGAAACTGGAAAATTTGAGAGAAAGATGCTGACTGTAATTTTAGTCTTGAATTTGGACATCCTATGCTGGCTATCAATCCAGTATTTCCAAGCCGACTTAAAATAGCAAAGAATACCAGTCGAGTGAGGAGACAAGTAGCCGAAAAGAGCCAAAAATGCCAAATTATTAGGATACCATTTTCGTGGTCCTACTTTTGAGCACCTCTACATTTTTCTCATCCGTGACCTGCAAGAATTAAATATAACACAGTCAAACTAAATCATCCAGATCTTATGTGGTCTCTGCCTTCCTTCTACTGCTTCATTGACCCAGAACTGAGAGGGAGGAAAGCTCACAGAATCATGAATCATAGACAGGGACTCTGTTCCAACTAGAAAATCTTTGAAGTATACTCTCAACTCAAGAACTTGGGAAACTGTCAATGGTAGAAATAATAAAAGTCGAAAACATGAAAAATCTAATAAATAATGCCTCTAAGAGGCAATCCAAAAGTTGAAAAATCAACATGATTTTCTCTGCTGTGCTCTTAAATTCTCCTTCTGGAGTCCATAGAATGACACGGCATCGTGATCCTCTTCTCTCGTGGAGATGAGTGTGTAATTTTGATGACTACTTTGATTTTTCTTGTTAATACTTGTGTCTCATGCATGATGTAAAATTTATTTTTAGTCAGAATGTTCAGTTTGAATTCACTGTAAAGCATTTATTTATTTACCATCCAGAGGCTGAATATATTCTGAATTACATAATAGAGATAGTTCCCTTTTCATTTTTATATTTCCCCCTTTTTTTCTTGGTTTGGACTTCAAATCTCTGAATCAAAATCTCAAGATTTCAAGGAGTGGAAGACACCAACAATTTTGGGGATGGCTATGAGACCAATATTACCATTATCTCAAGACGATTGCTATCAGCACTCACTTTAATTACACTATATTATATAATACAAAAACAAAGAGCCATTAATAGAAGATAGCAAGCACTAGTACAATCCTACCAGACAGGGTTTTTGGAAGAGAGTAGAAAATTGAAAGGTTCTTGCCAACCCGAGACTTTGAGAGTTGAGAGCAGCAGGACCCGCAGGAGATGATCTGACAGTGTCTTGGAACCACGTGAGTCTGACACGTGTATCGAGGCCGAGATCGGGTCCAAGCCAAAACTCTCGTGACTTAATAACTTTCCCGTGAGGTCATCATGTGTCCCTGAAGTGGGGTCTCCTGCCACCTTGTACTCTTTCTTGGTCCCTCCCATGATGCTCTTGGCTTGGGCCGTCTATAGATTACGGGCCTCAGATTCTCATCAAGCCCCGTGAATCTGAATGCCCTTCACATCTCTCTCTCTCTCTCTCTCTCTCTCTCTCTCTATAATCTATATATATATATATATATATATATATATATGTTTACTTGGAAAATATTAAGCAATGGAACAAAAATAAAAACCTCGTTGTTTTTAAATTGTAAGATTTTTTGTCGAATTTTCGGAATTGGAAAGGGTCAGTGCTTGTTGTGTTTGTCAAAATCTTGGCCAGCCTTTCAATAAATCTAGAAAAAATAATTTTAGAAAAAAATTACTATTGTTATGACTCGGGAGCGTCCTGATTATGTCTGTAAATTGCTGATCACCTTTTAAGTATTGATAAAAACAAACAATTGTGTCTTCAGATTCATGTCCTCGTTTATGATGAAAGTTGGACTGTAATAAAAAGATACGAGGTTGAAGAGTTGAGTCACATGATAGACCATCCGGATACGTAATGGTTTGCGGGCAGGGTTCAAGTGGGAGAGTTTCAATCAATTAAATGAGATTTTAGACTAGGGTTGCTGTCTTGCTGACTAGTTGTTGAGACATGCATCTTGAATTAGCATGCTTTGCAGCTTCATCAGGTCTCCTCGAATATTTTAATGAAATCAATTTGCATATTGCTTAGGCTATTTGACCCAAATAGGTGACTAAAATGGCGCCCTTCTTGACCCCGGCCCAGACCTTGAATTGGCAAGCTCTATATATACACGACGGAGCTGCTTTTTCGTCTCCGTCGTCTGATTATTACTTTTCTTCAAGATTTTTCAAAACAAAACAGATTGGTTTTCAAAATATTGTAATGGTGATTGTTGGCTTTGTTTTTCTTTGAAAACATATACGGAAAACAGAAACCACAAAGGGAAGCAAATGATGTTTTAGTGGATTGACATGGATTAGGGTTTGGCATATTTATGATAGGTCGTGCCGTGTTTTGGTGGAGCGCTTGGCTGTGAATATCCGTGCTTCAGCTCCTATCAATATCGTGGAGTAAAGAGTCAAATTTAGGGTACAGAGACGATAAAGCTGGCATTCTGGTGCTAAGCTTTGCCTTTTGTTTCCATGACAATCGATGGGTGCGTGATCTTGCGCTCTTGACAACAAGGGGACAAGGAGAGAAATGATAATAAGATGCTGAGGGAGGAGATTGCCAATACATCCAACAATCGATGCAATAATGCAATTACGCCTTTCATTGTGCCCTTGGGAGATAGGAAAGGTAAGCTTGCATGAGAGAATCTGGCAATAGAAGAACCCGTGAAGTAAAGAATGGCCCACAAAAGGGCTATTCTTCTCTCCCACTGATCAATATGCCTCTCTGCATGCACAAAGGATAAGAAAAACTCAGATTTTAATGAGATTAATTTATTTTAATTACAGGAAGAAATATGAAAGACCACAACTGGATGATGGGCATCATAACTGGATACGAATAATTAATTATATTCTTGAAAAGGTCATCATTTCATACTTGATATATCTACTGATCGTGGAAAATTAGGGTTCAACTCAAACTCTAGATGGCTAATTAAGTTTTAATTAATTAGCTTTTTGTGTCATGGTCTAGGTGACAGCTAATCTAGGGTAGTAATTCTACCACTACATGTTGAAATGTTTATAGCTAGACGAGTACCAAAACGATGGGATTAAAATCTGCATTGAGAAATGGTAGGAGAAATGTCACACCAATAGATAGCTGACCACCTTCCTCCTGTCAAAAACACGCGGTTTCACTCAATTCTGGGGTTGCTTCCAACATCAGTTGCCACAACATGGAGCAAGAAAATTCTAGCACAGCTGGGTACGTGTGTGTCTATATATATATATATATATATATATATATAGACACGCACACACGCACATATATATATATATATTCAATTATTCTAACAAGGAGACAAACTTTGGCACTCCAATTCTCTACAATATAAATAATATGATGTGTGTATTCTTCAATTGACCTGGAGTTCGGTAAGTACAGAGACTCGACCTGATTCCAAGTTTATTTGTCCACAAATGACCGACTATATTAGTAACAACTTGCAATATGTTATGTATTTGTTATGGATGGCTTGTGACGGCCTCGATCATTCAGTTTTTGGCATTATTTCTTGCAAATGTCCAAGATGGTGTCTGTATCTGTAAAGCCTGGCTAGCTATTTGATCTTATAGTTTCTCTCTTCTGGTATATTGGTTCGGTGGGTGGTCTTGTTTAGCTAGCCATTTTCCTATACCTTTCTTTGTATTTTAGCCATGTATACTGCATCACTAGCTCTAGCTTTTTTGGCTTAAAGGTGAATCAATGAATGAAGCATAAATCTCATCTTATCCCAAAAGATAAATTAAAGCAAATTGAATCTCTCCCAAAAGCCAAATTGATTCAAAAAAAAAAAAAGATTTGCAGATCAAAAGAAAACACATAGGATTCCAAAGGTTTTGTTTAAGAGCTCAAGGCAACGCTGTACAATATAATATGTGACCATTATGTTTTCTGAAATTTCAAATTCTAGATGGGTCCTATGTATCTTACACGACTAAAGGGTTATCTGGATATATTTTGCATGGTTGCCGCCTTGAACTTCCATGTTTAGGCCACGCATGACCTCTAAAGGAAGGGAATATCCCTCTAGTCGCACAAAGACGTTTATGGCCATTCTGTTTGTGGAAGTTCAGGAAAAAAAACGTCAGTATAATTGTATTGTGAAGGGGATAAAAGGTTCAATCTATGCTATATCTCTTCATGGCTTTAGATTTGGGTTTGGAATAAAGGGGAAGAAATAAAGAAGAAGAGAGACACCCTCCAAATTAAATTCCCCTTGAGCACTTTCACTGTATACCAGGATGTGAGGGAATAATAATTACAAAAGAAAGAGAGACAGAAAGGGAGAAAAACCCTCAACAAAATAATGAAAAACATGAAATTGATTAAGATTACAAAAACTCGATTGTAATATGATCGATAATCTATCTATCTATATTTAGTGTAAGGTTTTTAATTTCTATATATATATTCATAGGGCTTTAAAGATTGATTAATTTCTCTAAAAACTATTCAAATGTTCATCTCCTCCGAGTTGAATGTATCAAAATCCAGCCCGTTCCCTTTTTACCTAGCTAGCTAAATGCTATTACTTTATTTAAGCTTCGTGGAAAAAACGAGAGTAAAAAACTAGGTCAAAACCCACGATAGATCACGTATTGTATTTATGGTGGTTGGGTTTAATTAACCTAAATCAACAAATAAATAATATAATTTTAGTTACAAGATAAATATGGATAGGGCTCGATTCTTTTACCAAGAACCATTCAATCGTACACACAAATTTGATCTAACGATTATATATATACTTGAATGTTTCTTTTAATAATGTAAGACTGGATTATATTCTTCTTATTTATATACAGTAAAATGGAGTAAAACTAGTTTCATAAATTAAATCAACAAAATAATTAAATATTACATAAGCTAAAATGTTTTTATATAGCTTAAACTTGCTTAGATTAGTCTTTGTTTGCCATATGTACGTACAACCAATTATACTAAAGCTCGGAGATAGCTTTTGTCATCTCTAAAAAATTACAACGACATGACATGAAAAAGATATGGTAAACATAAAAGAGAATATTTGAAAGAAAAAGAAATTTATTAAAATGGAGTAATATTTTCGATCGTGAATATAGTAAATCGAACCTTCAAATTTACTTAATGCATGGCTTAAACAAAGTGTACTATAAGCCTGGCGAGTCAACCAATAACCCAGTCATGTTAGCTGTAGGGTAAGATAAGAGCTGAGAAGATAAGTCATATCCATCTATAGCTCCAGCTCTTTAATTTGCATGCCTTTACCATCCTCAAAGCTTTTTTTAAGCTTCTCATTCTATAAGCCATCCATCCTTTTAATACCATTCCATTTAAATCAAGGCCCTTTTAGGGTTTGGGTGTTTTATAACAGGAAAAAAAGGGAAAAGACAAAGTGCCAACGAACGTACGTCATCCTTCAAAAGAAGAAATTATTGAAGAAATACTTGTAAGCAAAGAGAGAGTAAAAAGAAAGAAACAACAACGTTTGATTATGAGTCAAGTGGGTTTGGATTTTCTAATTCCTTAGCCTTTGCTTATCTCTCTCCTCTGCACATTTGCTTATTTTTAGCCATTTTTTCTCATTCTCTCTCTATCTTTATATATATTTATATATATATATATATATATTAGTAAATATTTTTCAAATTTGCCAACCCAATCCTTGGTCTGCCACTGTAATCATCACCTCCTGTAGACTGATTATTTCTCTTTCTTTCTATTATTTTTGCCCTCTTTCCTTTATATAGACATAAATAGACAGAAAGGAGAGTTATATAGTGAGAGATTTTTAAGGAAAAACCAACTTACTGTCTGGTCTTTCTATGTTTGATTGCATGGTGAGCCCTCTCTTATCTAGCTTATTAGTTGATGATTCTTGAGAGAGAGAGAGAGAGAATTTGTTAAGGAAAGATTGGAAAGAGATACATCTGAATTGTGTTGCAGATTTGCTCAGAGAAGCAATCCATGGCTAGATAGCGACTTGAAGAACAACCCATCATGATCATCTCTTCACGAGATTTTGGTTTTGCTACCCAATGAATGATGCCTTTCTGTGTCTATAGTTCACGGCCACCTGTTTATCAATAAAGCTTTGTTTAGTTTAGTTGTGTCCAAGGCTAGGGATTCTCTATTTCTGCTCTTGTTCTTACATCTTGTTGTTTCTTCAATAGTGAAAAGTGGACTTGAACAAAAGCTACTTCAAATAGAAGTAGCTAGCAAGAAATACATCAAACAAAACAAAGGGGTGTCATTTCTCGGTTTTTCTTTGTTGGAATTTTCTTCTTCAAAGACATGTTTCCTGCAGCCATGTCCAATTCAACTTCTTTGTCTGAAGAAGCTAGTGTGTCTTCTTGCACAAGAGTTCAAGATTTTGGTAGATTAAATCAACTGGCTTCAACCATCTATCCTCTGCAGCAGCAGCAGCAGCAAAAGATCATCAAGAAGAAGAGAAGCTTACCGGGAAACCCAGGTAGGTTTTTTGTTTATTCTCTTCAATATTCCCGTGTTAAACTATTTATACATGCTAATACCATATATGTATATATATATACGCAATGGTATCATTATATATGGTCTTGCAGACCCAGATGCTGAAGTGATAGCATTATCTCCAAAGACCTTAATGGCCACCAATAGATTTGTGTGTGAGATCTGCAACAAAGGGTTTCAGAGAGATCAGAATCTTCAGCTTCATAGGAGGGGTCATAACCTACCTTGGAAACTGAAGCAAAGAAACAGCAAAGAAATTAAAAAGAAAGCTTATGTTTGCCCCGAGCCTACGTGTGTTCACCATCATCCTTCAAGGGCTTTGGGTGACCTTACAGGTATCAAGAAACACTATTGCAGGAAACATGGGGAGAAGAAGTGGAAGTGTGAAAAATGCTCAAAGATCTATGCTGTTCAATCAGATTGGAAGGCTCACTCTAAAACCTGTGGAACAAGAGAGTACAGATGTGACTGTGGAACCCTTTTCTCCAGGTGATTTTCTCTCTCTTTTTTTCCCTAACCTTGTTATTTTGAGGGGTTTCAAATTGAATATAGTTTTTTGATCTTTCTACATTTCTGTTCATCTCATAGTCCCAATGTTCCCTTCTTTATTATTTTTTTTATGTTTTACAGCTATGCACTGTTTTTACTATAATGGGATTCATCACAAATCTTTTATCTTTTGTTTGAAGTGGGAAGTTATCATCTCATGTCTTTAGGATGGTCTTTATATTTTGTTTCGGTCTGTTCTGTTTTTGTTGTTTGTTTTTATACAAGATTGGCAAGCTCTGCATGGAATATATCTGGGCTTATATGAGTTGGCAGGTATCCTAGAAGTGGACACCATTAATTAATACAAGTGTCTGCTACTGCTAACATTATAAGAGTAACTGAAAGCAGTGCCTCTGAAATCTGATCAACCTGCCAATTTCAAAATTTGAAACAACAATAAGACACTAATAAGGAATTCTGGGAGAACAATAAACTAAATCTTTTGTTTTATATATTATTTTGTCTCTTAATTTGAGTCAGATAAGTGAAAAAACATTCCCGTGTCTTGCATTCAATGCATGAACCTGATTGTATTGGTATATCCTTGGTTGGGGATTCTGTGCTCTGAAGGAGCACCATTGTTACCTGTTTTGATATACATCGTCATCCATAATATTAAACAACGTTTGATCAGTGCAATATTGAAATATTTCCCTCGAAGGGTTTGACGTGTTTTTCATTGTGATTTCTTTTGGTACTTTATGATGGGGGGACTGAAGTCTCAAAAACAATGATCAATATTTTGTTCTTGCCCGAGAAAAAAGTGAAAAGAAAGCTCTTAATTTGCTTCTTTTTTTTTCTTTTTTCTTTTTTTTTTTCTTTTTTTTTTTTTTGGGGGGGGGGGGGGGGGGGGGGGGGGGATTTTCATGGTGGGGTGATATCCGTGATGGTTTCTTTCCCTCGGAGAATGCCATGATTTACTTGCAGAAAATACTGAAATAGAACTAAAACTGATAAATCTTTAAAAATATCCGATACCCTAATTGCCTTCCATCTTTCATCTGCATTGCAGATTTTGGGGTTTCAATTTCTTGGAATTTTGATCCTTTTTACCATCCATGACTATTTCTGCATGCATAATCCATAAACATCAATCAATTCCCATGAATCTCTCTTTCTCTCTCTAAACTTTAGTTTTGACCAAAAAAGATAGTTTTACTTTAGTGTTTGCTCTAACTTTATGACAATCATGTGTCTATCCACTCCGCATGCATGGCCTTGTGGTCTCTCACCCTTTGAAATTAATACAACAATTAATTTAAGATTAAGTCAAGCAAAGACAGAGACGTTAATTCTTAATACAGTCTTCTTCATTTACCTTTTCTTCTTGATCCCATTAATTTCTCGTTTTTTTGGTTAAGTATTTTTTTTTTTCAAATCAAGATCACAAGCATTAAATTAACTATTACCAAGTATATCCTTTCTTTCTCCCTGTTCAGGATTCTTTTTTTTTCTGAATTACTGTATCCTTTTTCTTCTCGACCACTTCTTTTCTTCTCTTTCTTCCAAATTGAGAAAATCATGATATGAACATATGGTACTGTTAAGATTTGAACTCTTTATCGTCACTTGGTAACTAACTAAATCAAGTTTTAATCATTATTTGTTAATCACAAAACTAAATCTATTATTCTGGTTTGCGATACTGCTCACTGACGATCTCTTTATGCGCATGCATTGTTGAAACTACAGGAAGGATAGCTTCATAACCCACAGGGCATTTTGTGATGCGTTAGCTGAAGAAAGTGCAAGATTCTCAGCTCATCAGCTAATTATCTCCCAAAATTCAAATGCCCATGCTCTCCTCCTTCAAAACCCACTTCAAACCCACCCTCATTCTCTCTTTTCTACCCCAACTCACCACCAAATCTCCTTCACTTCTCCTTGGGGCCCACCTCGCCATCAGAACCCTAGCAGTAATAACCCCCATAACACAGTTCACATCAAGCCTGAAACTACCGGCCATTTTCAAATCCCTGCTTCACTTCTCCAAGAACCACCACTAACAATGCCAAACCACAAGGGTTTGTTAGCCCCAACCTTCCAAAGCCTGTCAAATGCTTCCGCGTCACCAGCAGCATCGCACCACTTGTCAGCCACTGCACTCCTTCAAAAGGCTGCAAGTGTGGGTGCCACTCAGACCTCAGCGGGTCACAGTCACATGACCCCTCTGGACATGGGGGAGTTGGGATCGGCAGGTCAGGTTCATGTTAACTCAGTGAGTCACGTCTCTCAGGGTCTCAATTACAACCTTAGCAGTCTTGCTACGTGGCAGAAAAGTGATCGCCTGACAAGAGACTTTCTGGGTCTAACTGCGCCTGAATGTGGGGATCATCGTGGCCATGCTGCTAGTAATGCAAATGGGAGCAGTGGTGGTGTTAACGTTAGCATGGATATGAGGGAAATTCTAAACTACACAGGGGGTGTAGGGTTCCACCAGCAGCAATACAATGAGAGAGAGCACTCGCTGCTGAAGCCCCACGGTGGTTTTGGATTCGCTCAGCCTTCGGCGTCTGAAGCGTGGGGTGATTGACAAGGAACCCTAGAAAGGAAGGGTAAAATGGTAATTCCAGTCACTCCCTTCAAAATGACAGAGGTGCCCCATGTCTCCTTTGCCCCGAGAATTCAATGTTGGTTTCTGAAGAAAAACTAAGAACCTTGCCATCATCACCCTCGTCTTCCATGCATGTATGCAATTAGCAATTTCTCATCTTGCCTTTCATTTTTAACTTCTGTCCACCTTCTCGTTAATGATAGATTTCGATATGGTAATCAAGAGGATTGGCCTTAATTACTACGTGAGGATGGTGGCTTCCTTGTAATCTTGTTGCGGAAAAATTATGTCACATGCAGAATATAAAGATGTGTAGTAATAATTTCTCCATGGAATTTAGTTTTATTGGCACCGTTTTTAGATATCATTTCCCTTAGAACATTACCCATCTTTATCTAGACAGCTATACAAGAAGATCACATGACTACATGTTTGTGTTTGTATTAATTAGAATTGGGAAGGGTTTGGTTTTGAGCTAAGAACTTCGTTTTGTTCACTGTCCCTTTTGAGCTGTTGAAGAAAGAATGTGCAAAATAGGCATAAAAGACAACCCTCGTGGACCTCATGACTACTGGCCCTTTGCTACCATTATTATCTTATATATTAAGAACAAAAGTAAATCTTTTTTTTGTTCAAATCTTTATGCCCCCTATCCCTTTCATGTTAACTTTAATCATCAATATCCAAGTATTGATCCAGTGTCAATCCCACCACATGTTTGGTACTTGCAATGAAGGTCGTTTGATCGATGATCTTGTTCATGGCATCAGTGGGTCTTCGTTATGTATTAATAGAGGAGGAAATGTTGAGACTGAATGCAATGTCGTTCGTGCATTTTATCAAACTTCGACGAAGCAATTACTCGGACAATCACTAAGGTTTTCTCTCCATTCACTTTAAAACGTATTGATGATGGTATATTTATACGCTCTAGGTGACAGGAATACGACAATTTCTACAAGCAAAGGATTAAAATTAGGATTAGGACAACCCCCTCCATCTTTAGGGAAATAACCATAAAAAATAAGAGCACGATTAAAAATAGTAAAATAGCACAAGCAAAAAAAATACTTAGAAATCTTGCACACTTATCAAGTTGTAGACAACATCTGCAACACATGAGTTATAGATAGCATCTACCACTTGATAATTATATTTTTCATTTGTTACTCCAAAGTTATAGATGTCAATGACAACACTCGGGTCATAGATGTTATTATATCTCATCTCATTGACATCTTAACAGATAGTAATTGTTGTTTTTTAAGCTTCTTGTACCAAGTAGTGAATCTATATACATGCATTAAAAATCAATTAGTGGTCATCATCCATTATATCATTAATCTTGTAAATGTTATATATAAAATAATAATGCATACCAATTGATTTTATCCCAGATTGGGAGCATACAGCATTGGATTGCATGAAAATCTCAGCAAATGAGACCATGTATGTGTAGTGAAATGACATGTAATGAAAAAATATCATCTCATGTAGGTGCATACATCAAGCATCAAAGGTCACTTCTTATAAATATGATCTCTTTTAGCATCTCAAAGATCTAAGTAAAATGCATAAATCACCAATTAATTATTTTCACGCTTACCCTAGAAACTAATATTGTGCACCTCATCACTAGTATCAATACAATTCAGTATATGATGAGATAGTCCAAATAACCGCATTACCTTATCTAGACAATGCATAACAAATCTCATGGTATATAGGCGAAACTTAAAATAGCAAGTTTTTTTTATATAGCATGCATATAACCTATTAGAACATATGAAAGACTTATATTAGATAAAAAAACTAATGGATAATTAATTTGTAATAAATATCTAATATGGCTATTATGTGTCTAACTCATATACATATATAAATAGGATTTACCTAGTAATCATATAAAATATCTCTAATTAATTCTTTATATCCTATCATAAGGGTTGCATCCCATTAATATGATGGCATCCTAGAGTGTAGGTATCATCTCACCAATGTATAGATGGAAGATGTGTGTCTCACACCTCCATCAATCAAGGCTACAATCAATATGTGGTCAAGATGAATGTCACGTGGCTTATTGATCTCATAAAAAAACATTGATAATAAAATAGATGAACGGAAGTGAAGAGTTACAGAGATGGTCACGCGTTATCGGGGGGTATGTTCTATGATATAGAGAGACAGAGGAAGGTTGATGGCAGTAGTGAGAGGGGAAAGGTGAGTGACGGAGGAAAAGGAGAAAAGAAGTAGAAAAACAAATCTCTAGCTATAAATTTCAAATGAAATAACAGATGTTATCAAAACAAAAATCACAAATGTATGGCCATGGACGACTCATGTTGATCGTTAAAGAATTAGATGCTGCGGGATATAATTATTATGGAGGAGGAGGAGTACAGTTCTACTGTGAAGGGAAGATAAGCGAGTACCATGGCACATTAAACTTTGATTACCTCCTTGGCTAAATCTGGCAATTCCCTCTTGTTGTAGAGAAATTCGATGGAATGAATAAACTAAACAATTGTAGCATATAAAGCTAATTAGTTTCCTTGGCAAGATTTTCATCGAGGTTTGTGGTGTTCTTAGGAATGGATGTGGAGTTTTCTTTTATATATATATATATATATAAACTAAACAATTGTAGCATGTAAAGCTAATTAATTAGTTTCCTTGGCAAGATTTTCATCGAGGTTTGTGGTGTTCTTAGGAATGGATGTGGAGTTTTCTTTATATATATATATATATATATATATATATTGTGAATGGAAAAGAGGGATTTGGCATTCGATGTGTTAGCATAAGTCATGAAAATTTTGTTGGGGATATTAATTGATTTATATTTTGAATTTAATCTCTTACAACATATTTAATTAAATCTAGAAAATTGAAGGTTAAATGATGGATGCTTTAGAGCATTCTCTATTTTTTTCCATATAAATTGAAGGTTATTTATTTTGATCTTTATGACAAAATCAATATCATATATACCATATTGAATATTAAAACCTCTCAATTTAAATGTATTAATTTTAGATTCAAATAAAAAAGTATTTATTCGCCATGTGTGACCGTTGCTTATATATTTTGAATTATTTGTCATTTTTTTAGTTATTAGTGTGCACGAAAAATACGGTGTCAAAATAATTAATACAACGACTATGTCTGTTGTTTGGAATTACACTTCAAATGGTATCTTATAAAAAAGAAATTAAATTTTTAGACTGCTTTAATATATTGATATATTTTAAAAAACAACGGTTTTGTAAATATATAATGCTATATATAATTCAATTAGGGCCAACTGCCCCACTTTTCTTTGTGACTGGCTGGCTTTGCCCCTGTTTACAAACCAAGTGAAAAGTCTGTCTCTGTACTTCTTTAGCATGTCTGTCCAGCGTTTGTCCAGATGATATGATAAGATTAATCTGGGAGAAATAATTTCAAATTCGACTGCTTGCCGAAAGGGACTTAAAGTCTTGTTCGATTGGACCGCTACGAACCAACGTACGTTTGTGTGGATAATATTGGAAAACCCAGCCGATCAGTCCTTTTTATTATTTTTTTCTGATTGAGATGTCCTCAACTGGATTAGTAGATTAGTGATTGAGCTCGGAAAAGTTGTCACAATGTCAACACATTCACACAAGCTAAATCAATAAGAGGTTTAGTGAATATACAAAGTACACAAACCAAATCTGTAGCTACACGATCTCAGCAAGCAATTAATGGGCTCCGGAAAAATAAAATATCGCTACCTAGGAGGAAGGGAGTCGATAAATTCTTTTGAATGAGTCGTTATTTACCCTTTAATTACATAAACTATGCTAAGATGGGAATCCTTGATGAGACCATAGCATAAGCAGTTGGGGCATAGGATTAGAAAATTCAGGCAATTCCACTTTTTTGTTTACTCTCTTCGATCAAATTCCTGCTAAATATTTTCAGGACATATCAGCAATTTCCAAGAATTTCTTTTTCGTCTACCATCACTTTAAAGGGATTTTTTTATTTTTTTTATTTTTGATGATATCAGAGAAATGTAGCCTTTTCTAAAGATAGGTATCCATGGCTGTAAAACCTGCAATAAGCGTGAGTAGAAAGGTTACTAAGTTGATGCTGTATGTGTATTTGTGCGAGTGTTGTGGTGGTCCGGGACATAGTGGTACTAAACCAAAGGTAAAAAGAAGAGAGAAAATTGTCAACGGTTATGAAAAAGATGCTCAATACAACTTTGAATTGTAATTCTCCGAGTCTTCTTTTCCTTGATGACCTCCCTACTTCCCTTTATCAATTTTTGTGCACGTCCCCATGCTACACACCCTATGGCTGGCAGCTTAACCAATATCATCAAGATTCCAATGATTTTTCTCTACTTTGTTTCCATGACCCACCAATCGATCTCATTCCTCGACAAATTAAAATGTAAATACCTGTTTATATTATTCTTTAACATATAAATGATATTTTTAGATTTGAAACTTGAACAAGTTTATATTATTTTATACTTGATTTTTATCAAATAAAATAGAATGGTAAAATTCAAATTCGTAACCGTTGGGTCAATAAGACTCTAATACTATATTAAAAAATCATTTCACCTAAAAATTTAAAATGTTGAATGAGACCCCGGAATATAATTTATATTATTATAAAACAATAAAATTTACATGTCAATATCCTTGCAACCGAAGACACACATGTAGATAATGGCTAGAAGAATCACGTACAAGATAATTTACATCAGGGCTTGTTTACCCCCAAAGATAGCGCATGAAGTGTTCTTTGTTGATCTTGAAGATTTTCGAGTTACGAGTAAATACCCTAAGGCTCGTCAACTTCCATATACACTCGCAACATCTTAGCCAGAAAAAAAAGAGGTAAAGGGCAGATTCTTGTTGCCGTAGCTTTGTATATTCACTAGGAGAGGAGGGAGGATACACCTTGGGATTGATAAAAGGGAGAGGTTGCGGGTATTATGTGGTATATCCAAGCTTTTAAAAAGTATATGTGTAAGTTGCAGGGTTAAGGTACAATACATGCCATTTGCCCGCTAAAAAAGACTGCATCTTTTTTATATCCCTCTTCCGCACAACCAGACAAGCCAAAAGCTTCTCTTCCATTATCTCTACCCTTTTCCTCTCTTAACATCCTTGCATATGTCATCTTCCATTAGTGAATCTCATCTTAACAAACCCAACTTTTCTCTATTTTCTTGATTCCTAACAATTACCAAAGCCTTCTTTTCTATGCTTTTTCGATCCTCTTTAATCCTCCTGCTGCAAATCCCCATGCAACATTCTCTTTTCCACACAACGCCTCATAAGCATCACCTCACCGGTACTGAATTGAGAAAATGTAAATGACACCTAACACCCCCATGGTTTAATACAATAAAAATTGCATCTGTGACCACGAAACCTCATTTTCCTCAACCTCATAAAATAATTTTGACAAGATTTCAGCAATAAGTTCATAATAAAGAAATGACAAAAAAGTGTGAAACCAGACAAGCATCATCTGTTAAAAACTATACGGTTACGTTACCTTTCCTTCTGGTTTGTGTTAGCAGCATAGATGCTTCATGCTTGTTGGCTGGATGAATCATACATAATGTCAGACTATTGTCCACGTGTACCACTTTCTCCATTGTTGCTCTGATTTAAAGACGAAAGCCATTATTTAGGGAAGATATAGCTATTCATGCCGTCAGATATCAGAATCTGTAAGTGTAGCTTATGCGTTCTCGACAGACCATTCAGGACAGAAACATGAAGTTTCATAACTCAGAGTTGGCAATCATTTATTTTTCTACGGCATGGATGACTCACATGTAAAAGTGCCGCTAATGACAGAAAGCTTCTTCTATGGAAATGCTTTGCTCGACTCTTTCAATACTGCAGGTGGGACCAATTCTTTCACGAAGTTAAGTCACTGCATGGCTTATCTAATTGGTAATAGAACGTCAAAGTGTGCTCCCAAGAATTTATCGAGAGAATTTAATTTTAAATACCTGCAACAAGAAAATTAAATGTCAAATTTATGCTCATCAGTCCAATGCATCAAAGCTGATCAACATAGAATTCATCTTTAACAGTCAATTCTGTTTCGGCAGAGGAGGAAACTTTTAGAATGTACTCATTTATCTATAGGCATGCTTGGAAGACTTTGTGGCATTGCGTATGAACCAAAGATAAAGATGATGATGCCACTAAACTAATACAAATAAAAGTTCGTTTAGATGAAGATGATAAGGAAAATACAAAGAACCAAAAAGAAAACAAAGGCCATGAACAACTTTAAAAAGACGTTCATTTGGGGAAAAATCGATGTGGTAAAGTCGAACTGGATCAGAAAACTATAGTAAGAGGAGGAATCCAGAGTTGGATCAGCTAGTACTGCTTTTAAAGTGAAAAAAAAATACAAATCCGGACTCCAGAGTATCTAGACTGTGAGTATAATGATCATGCGTGGCGATATTAACATGGCACAGCAACAGCCCACCATACAAACTTTTTTCCAAGAACTTGAGTGCCTATTTTTCACCAATACCAATAAACGGGTAAGAAACATGGGTTTCCGGGATCATTCACCAGAGTCTATTTAGTATATATAAAGTCTAAAAAGGATCCTGGCTTAGTGCGAAAAAATCTGTTTGCATGTTAACCTTCTAAGCTACGTGTGTTATGTGAACTCCATCACCGAGTTTCAAACCAGGAAGAGAGCCTCATCTTTGCATGGAGCAATAAAATCATGCAGAAAGAGGCTTCGTAACATGACGCCAGTGAAGAATCAAAATTGAATCTTTAACAAGCTGAAATATAACAGCACCAAAAGAAATTCCCGTCGCACATAGCTAGTGGAGATGTATAGTCTGACCAATTAAATTTCAAAGACAGTACTGGTTGAGATTGTGCCAGTTATAGCAATGCCCATAAGAGAATGCTTCAAACTCAGAAAATCACATGTCAAACAGGGGCTGTGATTTTAATAGCATTTTGCTATATTGGTATGAGATTTTCTACCTACTATATTAAGCTTTTGGGTGGTTGTAACATGCTGTATTTCAAACAGCATACTTTGCGGCAAAGAATCGGCACTATTGTCCGTGTTTCGCATACTTTGCTTGCAAAATCAATAAAGGTGGGAAACAGGAATTGAACCTCCAAACAGCATACCAAGAAGAAGAAGCACGTCAAAGCTACATTCATAAGGATAATAATTATAATCAATCTATTGAGACAAAAATAAAATTACCCTTTCATGGTTTCTAATATCACCGTAAAACACAGGTTCTGTTTTAGATAGCATAGCTTCCGCAGTAGATGATCCTAGCCGTTCCTAAATTCCAATTAATTAAGTAATCACATTCGTTTAATAGAAATAACTCTAAAACATTAAAGAAACCTGCAAAGAAACCTGCAAGTAATCGAGGCCACCAATATCCGGATTCCATTCGACGAAAGCTTCCCAGTTCTTAATGCATCCATTGAACACCTTTGAAGCCAAAAAAAGTAGTAATGAAAAGATAATCTCTAAACAGGATAGTATTGATGAAAGCTCTGAAAAGGAGGAGATGTAGAGAAGGAATTGAATTGAATCACAGCGGAGACATTTTTGGATTCGATTTGAAACGCGAATTCTTTGGGAGAAGGAAGCTGTCCTCTTCCATCTAAGTTCCAGATCGTTTGCAAATGAGTGAGAAGAGCGAGTTCGACAAGGATAGTGAGTGCGAGTTGCCGAGTCAGAAATATTGAAAGGTTCCAGCACCGGCGAGGAAATCGTGCCACTTGCACTGACAGGGAGAGGAGGTGGTGATTTGGTAGGAGTGCAAGGGTTGATTGTGTAATTTAGAAGAAATCATAGTTTCGAGAGTTAAGTATAAGTTTACCAATTGATCAGTCCTTGTGGTTCCAGAAACCATATGCCTAATCCCTGTATTTTCAAATTCATTTACAGCATTTTTCATTCATTTTATTTATTTATTTTTTAAAAATACTATTTCGTTTCAAGAAAACATTTTTAGAAAACGATATAGATAGTATGAAAATATTGATGAGAAAATAAAACATTTTTTGGTACAAAATACTATTAAATTAAATATAACAGCATAGTCAAAGGATCAATTAAGCAATTTTTATACGATAGGGATTAATTTGTTTTATTGTAAGCTATAAGGATTAAATTATTCCGTTTTTAATCTTCACAAGTGTTTATGGGCCAATACTGGCCTAAATTACTGGTAAATGGATCCCGGGGCTCTGATTTCTAGACCCAGTGACTGTAAAATGTATATGATGTTGTACGTTTTTTATTATTATTATTCTTATTTGAGAATTTAATATATTAGAGAATAATTTTATCTCTTAAATTGTATTTAGTTAATGTTATGATACAGAAGTAATGTGTATGTGTGTGTATTAAAAAAAGTATAAACTTTTAAAAAAAAATCAAATGAAAATATAAAAATAAAAATACATTTTTTTTATATAAATTTTAAAATAATGTTTTTTTTTTCAAAACAATAATAGAATAATTCTTTTATCCAAACATTATATGTCTCTTTCATCCATGTCATTATACTTGGACAATCGTCCTGCGCTATCACCAAGAAATAGCCAAGTCAACTATCATTTTGCTTGTCACAATGTGTTTGTTTGTTAGTGTGGTTATAGTTGTTTTTTAAAATAATTTTTATCCAAAAATACATTAAAATAATATTTATTTAATTTTTAAAAAATATTTTGGACATGACACATGAAAATAATCTCTCTTTTTTTTCGAAAAACTTCAGTTTACATTAGCTTGTATTTTAGATTTGACTTGCCCAGGAAAAAATTATCATCCCCTTGGATGCGCTGCTTAATATAGAATGGTCAGTTTTTTAGACAATAGAAGAAAACAGGATGCCAAGAGGAGGAGGATTATGATGGGGCAGTATTTAAACCGGAAGCCAAGGGGTAGAACAGAGCTTTGACTTAAGCCTAAAAATGGGCCAAGCCCATTTGGCCCAATTGTTAGACATGAGAAGAAAACAGGATGCCAAGAGGAGGAGGATTATGATGGGGCGGGATTTTAACTAGAAGCCAAGGAGTAGAACAGAGCTTTGACTTCCGGGTGATTACACTCGTTCCTGAGTAACCTCGATATGCCTAACTCATGCGATCAGGTGGTGCATACAGAGGATGCCTTAAGGCCCTTAACAGGTTTTGTTTACCCGTTATCCCACTCGGTTTCATGAACTGGATCCAAAAATATAATGGGTGCCTCGGTGACTTGCCAGCGCCTGGTAAAAATGGGGGTCGTCACTTCACCCTGGCTCTTCTTTCAATGAAGGATGAACATATTTAGACTATTTTTAAAATCTTTCGGAAAGATAATCCATTTTGGTAGTGGTAGAAAACTGAAGTGGAGGGGAAAATCCTCGGCTCAGATCGCTACTAACAAGGCTATCTTTTCCTATGGAAAAAAACATTATTTACTGTTTCAGGTTATCCGAGTTTTGGTCACCTATAATGGCGCACCAGCAGAAAATAGAGGATATGATGGCACAATTTGATACACGGTGGACAAACATTATTATTATTATAGAATAAACTAAAAGAGCTCAGGAATTCACTGTTCATTGTGAGTGAAAACACTGTGGATTTCAATAGTGTTTTTTTTTTTTTTTTTCGTTTTTGAACAGTGACCATTGTCTGATTCGCTATTTTTATGATACTTATATATTGTTTCACAACAAGTAACAAAGAAATGCCAGTGGCTTACTGGAAAACATGACTGAGCACATAGAAGAGGTAAGAGGTTCGAATCCCAGTTCCACCTTTACCGTTTCTTGCCTTTTTTTTTCTTTTTTTTTCCAGCTGAGGTAAGAGGCTGGATAAAAAAAACAACGTTTCCCATAAAAGAAATATTATATTCATTAAAATAAAGAAAATGCATGGATAAAAAAAATATTTTTTGATTAAAAGTAAATTTGTTTTCTTTTTAGTTCAAATCACTACGTTTTTTTATGAATCTTCTCCCCTTACTATTATTGTTTTTTATTCAATGAATATGCTGGTAATAAATAAATGGTTTTGTTGTCAAGATTAATAAAAAAATATTTTTGATTAAAAGTAAATTTGTTTTCTTTTTAATTCAAATCACTACGTTTTTTATGAATCTTTTCCCCTTACTATTATTGTTTTTATTCAATGAATATGCTGGTAATAAATAAATGGTTTTGTTGTCAAGATTAATAAAAAATACATTTATCTTCCATAATCATTAGTTGTATTTTATACTAATTTTTTTTTATTATCATATAACTAAATAAAAATTGATTTAAAAAAATTATCCTGGACAACGTATGGGAATAATCCAATTGGTTTTCATTTCGGCCCTTATACTTTTAATTTTGGATTTTAATCCCTTTATATTTAATGTAAATTTCAGCCCTATTACTTTTAATTTTTTATTTTAATCCCTTTATTTCTTTTAATTTCAAGAATAATCCTTACTTTTGTCCATATATATATATATATATATATATATATATATATATATATATATAAGTGTGCTTAGCTTTGATTTTTAATTTTTTTTATTTTCTTATTTGTTGGGCTGGTATATTTTTTTTCAAAACAAATAGTACTTAAATTTTATTTTATATCTATGATCATTTGGAAATTGATATTTGTATTTTTTATGTTATTTCTTTTAGTTTTTTTTTTCCTTTTTTATTTTTTTATTTTTACGTCATGTGACTTTTTTTACCTGATAATTTTTATTTTATTTTTTTGTTTGATCTTTTGTTAAAGTTTTTATGATTTTTTTAGTCTTTTATTTTTTTTCATAATAATAATAATAATAATAATAATTTAATGTTTTTCTCTTACTTACTCTTTTGTTAATGTTTTTTAGGTTTTTTTTTCTCTCGGGATAATTTGATAATTTTTATTTTTTTAACAGTTATACAAACTTTTTACTCAGCCTGCAAAGTAGTGTAATATTTTTTTATAAATTTTGAGGTCAAATAATTTTTTTTCCAGTCAATAATTTTTATTTTTATTTTTATTTATTTTATTTTTTTCATTTGCTCTTTTGTTAATGTTTTTAGGTTTTTTTAAGCCTTTGATTTAATTTTGTTTTCTTCCCGTTATTAAAACAATAATAATATGAATATTAAGAATAATAATAATAATTTTTTTTGTTTGATCTTTTGTTAAAGTTTTTATGATTTTTTTAGTCTTTTATTTTTTTCATTATTAGCATAATAATAATAATAATAATAATAACAATAATAATAATAATAATAATAATAATAATAATTTAATGTTTTTCTCTTGCTTACTCTTTTGTTAATTTTTTTTAGGTTTTTTTTCTCTCGGGATAATTTGATAATTTTTATTCTTTTAACAGTTATACAAACTTTTTACTCAGCCCGCAAAGTAGTGTAATATTTTTTTTATAAATTTTGAGGTCAAATAATTTTTTTTTTCCAGTCAATGATTTTTATTATTTTTTTCATTTATTTTATTTTTTCATTTGCTCTTTTGTTAATATTTTTAGGGTTTTTTTAAGCCTTTGATTTAATTTTGTTTTCTTCCCGTTATTAAAACAATAATAATATGAATATTAAGAATAATAATAATAATTTTAGAATTTTCGTGAATACATTATCTTAACAATCTAATTTTGTTTTTTTGCTTATTACCGAATAATAATATTAATAATAATAATAATAATAATAATAATTCAAGTTTTGTTCTTACTTGCTTTTTTTTCTCTCGAGGTATTTTGATAATTGTTATTGTTTTGACAGTAAGAGATAATTTTAGAAGTTAACAATTCGATGCTACTGTTGTTATAATAGGGTATTTTGATTTGTTTCTTTATATCGAACTTTACATGTAAAAATATTATATTTTAATCTGAACAATTGTAAAAATTATTTGTTCTGCCCGCAACGAAGTGCGGGCCATTAAACTAGTTTTACACTATAGATGAATATTGTATGCGTCGTCTGAAAGGTGTATACGTGCAAAAAATAATGGTACGTCTGTAATAACCTTGAAAAAATAATAAAATATGAGATTATCTAAATATTTTTGAACCCAACAATAACCATTAAAAAAACAAAAGTAAGTATCATCATACCTCAACGCCAAGCCTTTATTTTTTCATTTCTAGGTGTATTTAAATAGTTTTACTATGCATAAAACATGAAAAAATCTAAATTACTCTGCCTCCAGCCTCTTGCTTGTATCTCATCCAAGAGCAAAGATGATATTTCATTATTCAAAATCATATAAAAATCAAAAATAACCTCAACCAACATTCATCTTTTTATCAGTTCTCATGGGTAAATAGATAGTTTCACTGTGTAAATAGAATGAAAAAGACCATAGCACCTCCAAACAATATGCAAATATCACACATGGTCCCTGAAAAATGTTCAAAATACACTTGATACCGAGAGTTACATTTTGTAGTTCAGGGGTTAAAATAGTAATTTCATTACTAAAATCTGCAATAATTTATGTTTAGAGACACAAAAAAACATCAACGTTTTTTATATTATTTATAATATATATACTTGCAAACATGCTATCATCCACCCCACCCCCTCGGAAGGCTGAGGATTCTCTAACATGATTCCATTTGATATATTAAGAAAATGGGACTACTCCTATTAATGGTACTGTCTCTTTCTTTTTTCTGAAGGGAGGGCCAAAAGGGATAAGAAAATGATAGCTTATCGAATATAAGATTATTAATTATCGAATTTCAACGTGATTCACTGGTAAATAAAAAAAAAAATGCTAGACTACACTTGTCTATGTTTTTTCTTCTCGAGCACTCATGCATGCATGATCTTGTTCTCTGGATACTTGATATCCAGTAAAATAAATATTAAACGAATCTCAACTTAAACACCACGTCGTTTACTATTAGCAAACAGCACATCAATAAGAATTATTGAGTTTTCAATTGATGAAGGCAGCGGAAGACCGGGGGGGAGGGGGGCGGCTAACAGGGCCTTTTGACCCAGAAACTAGTAAATTTTATGTTTAAGCTACCTTAGATTATTATTTTTTTAATTTAGCCCCCCAAAAACAATTATTGACTCCGCCGCCTGAAAACAACTACAATCTGTCTTTAATTAAAACTACAAACTTAAACGATGGAGATATTCATGGAATGAAAGGTATAGTTAATAACCCAGTATAAAAAATAATAGAGATAAGCTTGGCACGTTTGAATGGATCAAACAGCAGGAGAGTTCAAACCAATATTCTTTTCTTTTGTTATAGAAGGATTCAAACAAGAATCTGAATCGCTCAAGCCACCATTGAAAGGCATAAATAATTAAGCAAGTAGGAGGAAATGATGACTGGTGGGCGAGATTGAATAATTCAAGTGAGAGATAAAAAATAAAACCTGGACCAGGTTTTTTTTTATTGTCCGCAACTCGCGCGCGCTTTCACGTCCGAATAATCAGAAGCAGGGGCGACCACTTCCACGCGGTTACCCGTTCGGGGTCCTATGGGCCTCGCTCGTTTATTTGCCCTCTCCTCACTTTTCGCTTCTTCTTCCGGGTGCTTTGGGTCTTTTCCAGCTTTACCGTGCAATTATATTTTTAAAATTTTTGTTTTGATTTATTATTTTTATTATTTTTATATATTAATATAAAAAATAATTATATATATATATATATATATATTATTTCAATATTGTTTTTAACAAAACAACCTTTATCATGTATCTAAACAAATCATTACTTCTGTGCTATGAAATCATCATTATTGTGATTTATTGTATAAAATAAAATGTGAAACTCTTAAAAAAAAATGTTAGCCATTTTTTCTGTTTCTTCCTCTTTTATTTTAATTTGGTACTTAAGAAAAAAAAAACATCCTTAAACTTTTTTATGGTTATGTAGGGTAATTTTTAACTGATTAAATGAACTTGATTATATCTGGATAATTTTTATATTATTTAATTTCAAACTTAGACTAAGCAATGAGGCAAGTTAAGAGGGTTTTCCCCTGTAAATCTCATCTATATTTTTTCAATTTCTATACCGGACAAGTTGATTAGATTGAATTAGAACAGCACCTACATGGTTTGATTTTAAATTTGAGTCAGGCAAGATGTTAAATTGTCATTTTTTATATGTTAATTAATTTTTTTTTTATTTTATCTTTGAATTTTTTTTATTGGTCGTCGGAATGCTTTTAAACAAACCAAATTAATTGAATCACTTGGATTAACTTTCACACGGTTTTAATATTAAACCTGAATTGGATATTAAATTAATAAGATTTTAATATTGACTTATTTGAACAGATTTAATAAAAATATTAAATAGATTTTAAAAACCTTATTATTTTTTGTTTCTCTTTTTTCTAAAAAAAATTATTTCTGACTCGCAACGTGAGCAAGCAGGCATATAAACTTGCATAAATAACTACCACCTAACATGGAATTTAGTGAGCATGTATTGAACATGATTAAACACGTAATAAGCTACCTGCGCACGTTTGCAAGAGATTCATGATGAAATTAAAAAAATGAAACAGGTTTGAGATGAAATTGATTAGGATTTTTTATGCTGTTTCCCTCCTGCGTGTCGCAAATGATACCATTCAGTTTAAAATAAATCCTGGAAACAATAAAATTTACCTAGCATTTTAAATGTATGATTCGCTGCTTAATTTCTCGAGTTTAAGTTTTAAAAACAATATTAAAGAGATCTACAAAAAAAAAAATGAATATAGTAGATTGATGAGAGATGCGTTTTTAAAATTATATGTGAAAATTACTTTATAATCAAAAAAATATTTTACTATCATTAAAAAAACCTAAGATAAAATGTTGATTTGAAAATCATTAGTTTTCTCGTAACATACCACCCTTATTTAATGCTTGTTTGGGGTGTGATTAAAAATATATTAAAATAATATTTTTTATATTTTTTTTTTAAAAAAAACCGGGTACATGCACGCTTGTTGAATTAAAAGTTGTGATCCGGTCTTGGAGAAAAATAATTGCGGCATTATTTTAAACTTATTATACAATATAAATTATATGTTCGCAAAATCTCTTTCCACCCATATTTTAAACTTATTGGATATACACTGACTTTTTTTTTCTTCTTTTTTTAAATAGCACAAGAAAAAAAAAACAAGATAACACAATTAAAAATAATACCCTCGTCATGACGAAAGCTATATCCAATATACCTGGTCGAGGCGCAAATGGTCAGTTCATTCAGGGTATTGCCTTCGTCATGACGAGGTTACTGGGAAATCAGTATTTCTGAATGGAGTTAAACACACCCTGACTGAGCTGACCATTTGCACCTTGACTCGTTTGAAAGCCAACTTGACTTATATTAACTGCCCATTGGATTATCAAACAGAGCAGATTGTACTCCACGGAGGTGCCTAGTGGGATGATTTTGACACGGTCCATAATGAAAAACATTAAATCTACGCATGAACTACCATGCCAATACCGCACGCGTTTCATGTTTTGGCCAGTCTCACCCAGAAACATTAGAACTTGACTTGGGCATGGGCTCCCCTCTAAAAAAAGAAGAGAAAAAAATAAAGAGATTGGGAGTCGGGTTTTAATCAAATCAGCCACACTAGCAGATCAATCCAATTTTTTTTAATCAGGTCAATTGAGTATTTTTTTTTTAACCCGGGTTAATCAATACCTCAAGTTAGCCGGGTCTCAAAGTGATCTATTGATCTGATATAATTTTTACAGCTATAAAACATGTTAGTGTCAGTAACATAATCTTAGAATTACATGCGGTAGCTTTGCTTTGGATTCACCCCGCCACCATATTTTTTCACTAACGTAAGTAAACAAACAGAAAAGTCTCAAGTAATCACTATTGTACTGAGTTTACCAGGTGTGCTTTATAGACTGGAAAATTTGGCACCCAGCCACCCGCCGGCATTGAGTCATTTGACCTTTTGGTGTCTTTAAAGCAGACCTCAAATCAGTCCCCAACTATACTGCTTTTCAGTAAGATATTTTTTTTGTCATTGATTTTTAAAAATATTTTTTAAGAAAAATAAAAAAAAATTATTTTTATTTTTATTTTTATTTTAAATCATTTTTTTGATATTTGTTTGATTTAGCTACGTGGCCATATTTTTACCAATCACTGCTATGGACGGAGAACAGCACATAAACATGTACATTTTAGGATATGATATTGTTTTTGAAAATGATTTTTTAATTAAAATATAATAAAATAATAAATATAATTTTTTTTTGACACGATCATGTCAAAACAACATAAAAATATTTTTTTTCAATAGTATTTTTTGAACTTTCTTTCCAACATTATTTTTTAATATTATGGTGTATAATATTTCTTTAAAATATATTAAAATAATTTTTTATTTATATATCAATCATGGTTGTCAAAATCGTGATTTTGACACGACACGGAAGGGGTTTCGGAAAATTGGATCGTAAGATCGTAAAATCGTACCTGAATTTTTCCGTACAAAAATCGTAAAATCACAGCTAAAATCGTGTAGGTAGAAAAATCATAAAATTATAGTTATGCCCATAAAACTTCATTAGTTAAGGTTCATACATGATTCAAAATAACTTAAAAATACATTACAAAATAATTATGTCCATAGAATTTCATTAGTTAAAAACTAACAAATTTAAAATAAATATTTTGCTAATGTGCTATATAAATTAAAATCAGTCCCATGTCCGTCATTTTCCTCTTTATTTTTAATACATTCATCAAAAATATTACTATTGAAAGGTTTATCAGTACTCATACTGGTACCAACACCGATATTACTAATACTAGCTCCAACCCTAACAAATTATTTTGATATCAGGACATGAAAATGATTTAAAAATATTTTTTTTTTAATTTAAGTAAAAATTAAAAAAATATATATTTTTTTCAAAAATTTTAAGTATAAATTTTAAAGTTAACATTATTGATTTTTAAGAGTAATTCTACACACGCACGCACACACACACACAGACGTGCCTCTCCGGTTTTAAATTTTTGAAACTTTACGGAAAGAGGGGGCGGCGGCTTTTAAAATTTTCAAACTTTTGCAGGATCGTAAAATCGGAACGAGTTTGTCCGATTTTATTATTTTGTTCGACTTTTAACTGAATTTGATCGAGTTTGATCAAAATCGATTTTTCTATCCAAGTTAATAAGGTTTGATGAGTTGACTCGTAAAATCGTCGCACGATTTTACGAGTCAACTCGTGATTTTGATAACAATGATATCAATACTAAATTATAAGAAAAACATTGAAAAAAATCAATTTATTGTTATTTTATATAAAATGCATTAAAAAATAAAAACTACTCCGATTACAAACACTCGCTTAATATCAAGCCACGCGTTTTCCAAAGATGCAAATATTGAAAAAGAGAAGAAAAGAAAGTGAAAGCAGCCCTAAATTGTAATAGAAAATTATCAATCTTAGCTCCTCCCTCGGATCTCACTAGAGCGCTTAGGAGTATTGTAATTATATGATATATAAAGATTTATATAGTTTGTATAGTCATTAATTTTAGAGTTTGTAAAATAAATTAATTACACGCAAGCAGCCGAACAGTATTATTAATAAAAAATAACAGTCACGGCATTATATGCCTTTGCATGCATCAAGTAACATGGAAAAGATTAGATCAATATTCTCTCCCTCAATGCCGGTCGAAAAACTATTAGTGCACAGCAAAGAGCCTCTAAAGCAGCTATTTAAAGTTTTGAAACATCCCTCACGATCCACTGTAAATAAAGACCAAAAGCGAAGAGGAAATCACGTCGTGTCCGACAATCTCGACACGCCACGTGGAGTACCTGAGCGTCGTGTACCCCACGCCGACGTGGTCGAGGAGAGGCAGCGTTTCTACGTGGACATGGAAGGAAAGTCTATTTTAGAGCGAGAAAACAAATTAATAATAAAAACAATGATTATCGTAGACAGAGAAAGAAACGAAAACGGGAAAGAAAGATACAGAGCGAGAAACAAGGCGCGGAGTGGCCGTCCAAAAACTGCAGTCGAGTAGAGAGAGGGATTTTTTCTTGATTAATTCATCATAATAATAATAAAAAAAAATAATCGTCATTTTATTATTGTTGTTATTTTCTTCCTGGTTTGCTTTCTCATAATCATAACCGAAATCGCGTTTTCCTTTTTTAGGCCCCCAAAATATCACATTTCCCCCATTTTGTTTTTCAAAATTAAGTAAAAATAGCGAGAGCCATACCACGAACGGAGAAATTAAATTCCCCAGATCTTGCTGCCCATAATTCCCGACTCCGATCATTCCTCTCCCATTCTAGCTCAATCGGTTCAATTTCTTCGTTTTATTTATTTTCTGCTGTTAATAATTTAAATTCCGAGCTAGGGAAGGAGAGATATAGAGATCCTTGTAGACATTTATCAGTATTAGTGCTGTCATAATCTAGAAGAAGGTTTTCGATCTGGTTAAACTGAATTGAATCGTCGTCCAACCGTCCGTCCGTCCGTCGTCGCCGTCGGATGAGAGGGAGTCGTAGAAGAGAGTTGAAAGAGAGAAAACGATGAAATGGATAACATTGCTTAAGGATATAAAAGAGAAAGTCGGTTTAACTCAATCTCCATCTTCTAGTTCACCAGCTACTACTGCTCCTCATCCTCCTTCTTCATCGCCTGCTTATTCACACAATGCTTCCTCTTCTTCCACTTTCCAAGGCTTCTCTGCATCTCCTTCCAGGTTCTGTTCTCTTCCTTTAAAAAAAATATTTTCTATTTATCATACATGTTCATCGCTTCTTTATATGTCTAGTATATGATTGATTTGGTGCGTTTTTAGTTTCACATTTGAAATTGAAGCGTAATCAGCGTTGACTGCGCTTGAATTTTGATCTGTAAGCGGATTAGATGAGCTCTCTTGACTATTGTTTTGTAACTACGACTTGGCTATTTGTTGTTTTGGATAAAGTAATAAATTCTTAAATTAGTATTCTCTAGTAACGATGTAGAATTTTATGTATTGAATGGATTTTATTTTTCAGGGAAAACATAAGAACATAAGTTTTTTTAGATTCTAAAGGTTTAAGATATAACAAGACTGTGATAGACTATCCCGAATTAGAATTGATGATGCTTTATCTCTCTCTATCTCTTTTCAAAACCAGTATGAAGGAGCTTTATAATTCAATAGGCGAATCGTGGATGATATTAGTTTAGAAAGTGAGCAATGATGGCATTTTCTGGGATCGAGGCTTGTTTGTTGTCGTGGTTGTTGTTTTCCTGGTGACGTTTAGTTCACCGTGAATTACCTGAATATGCTCATACTACAAGGATTTGTATAAATTTTAGCATTTGGCGAGGTGGATGCTGGGCACTGACTCAATGATAAAAGGATTATGAATGCTTTCAAAATGCAATGCTGTTATTGTCTTTGGATTTTTTTTGAAAATCTTTCCCTCTCTAGTAAATGTCTGTACTGATAATACCTTGTGCTTGCGCTCTCTTTTCTATCATACAAGGATGCTGATGATGTAATTTTTGTTGCTATGTTCATAGCAGGAATTTATAGGACCAAGTTCTCTCTGCATAAAGCTTCAATTGAATCTATGAAAACCTTCATATTTGTAATGTCCAAAGATCTCATCCTTCATTGTAGTTTATCAACTTTAACAAGTGGTTTTAACTGTTTTGCATTATTCTACCAGACTTAGGGCCAAGTTAAATCATAGGATTCATCACCTTTCTGTTTGACCATGATGCATATCTGTATCTTCCTGTCTTGATAATCCACCCTACATCTAGTCTTATTATTCTATGTTCTATACCATTGTAAATATATGGCTTTACGTGCTGTAAGTTTCTGATCTATTACCACATCCAAGCACACCATTTAACATGTGTTAATGTTTGTGTTCCTTTCCCCCCCCTATGAAATGCAGAGATAGACATGAATTGGAATTGGACTTCAAGAGATTTTGGGAGGAGTTCCGCTCATCCAGCTCTGAAATGGTTTTTGATTCCTGTCTTTTTTACCTGCCATCTTTTTGTTTGATAACTCATCACTATTTTCCTGCAATTTATCATTACTTGTAATACAAACAAATAGTGATTGCTGATAGCTCTTTCATTGCCTGTGCAGGAGAAAGAAACAGCCTTGAATTTCACTGTAGATGTTTTTTGTAGATTAGTGAAGCAGCACGCCAATGTAGCTCAATTAGTCACCATGTATGGATGGTCTTCCACTTTTGATTTTCTGGACTGATTTTAGCTTTCTTTTGCCCTTATGTAATTCTTGTTACTTGTAAGATTGTCATTTGCAATTGGTTATTTGCAATAGAAGGATTAAAAAGATCATGTTAGGCATGTTGTGTTTGTGGTTGCTCCACACATCTGGATGCAGCTGTATTATTGGATTTTCAAGAATTATTTTACATCAAGGCAACAATTACAGGATATTGTAGTGTTTAAGTTTTGCTTTAGATGTACTACTTTAAGTGACTTTAGAGGTGTTTCTATGTCTGTGGTTTGAAAAGCATCATCACTATAACTTTTTTTTCCGTTCTTGTTTTCCTTTCCCTTCTCTTAGGAGATTTTCTTCTTATACTTCGGTAGCTAACGCTTCTCTTTCTACCATGGATATAGTTCTTTTTCAACAAAGAGTTGACTAGCATTTTCATGCTGACTGATCACTTGCACTTTCTCAAATCCGTGTCCTCTGAAAAACTTGGTCTACTCTTGGCGACTATAACTCTTCTTTCTTGAATCTCATAACAACTTTAGGCACAAGATTATTCATGAAACTCATTTCTTATCCACAGAAGTTTCTATTGGCTTCCACTTTTGATTTCATTCAATAACTGTTTTTGCAAATCTATTTGACTTTCAGTTGCATTAGATATCCTACTTTTGTTGCTTTGTATGAATTCAATAATGCATGTCAACAACATGTCTTTTTTTTTTTTTTTTTTTTTGAATAAAATTTCTGCTTTTAGTGCTTTGCATGGTCTTGGCCTGATTGAAGATATTTGCAATTTATGATGAATCACAGGTTAGTCGAAACACATATATTCTCTTTTGTTGTGGGAAGAGCATTTGTAACCGATATTGATAAATTAAAAATCAGCAGCAAAACAAGATCTTTGGATGTAGAGAAAGTGTTGAGATTTTTCTCTGAAGTTACAAAGGTTTGCCTCTTTTAGAAGCTTTTATTAAAATGCTGTCCTTTCCTCTTTCATCCTGATAGTTTGTTAACAGAAGCCATGTTCTTCATGCCTTTTTTTAGGATGACATCAATCCCGGTTCAAATTTGCTAACTGCTGTTGAAGCCCTTGTATCTGGGGTATGTTTCTCTTATAATCACCAGCTTGAGATAAAATAAAAAAGACAAAAAGCTTTGGGGTTGAAATTATATTTGTTTCCTTCCGTAGTCAGAGTTTGGCTAATCTGCAGTCCCTTGTCAAAAGTCGATGGAAAATGATTTTGAGTGATTGAAATTGTTTTGCTATTGAAGCTGCCTGGTAAATGAGGCAAGAAAGTAGTATTTTCAACTAGAGGGAATTCTGACACTTGCTATCATGCTACCTTTTCTAAAGCATTTTAAGGAAATGTTTTTTTTTCCCCAGCCTATTGATAAACAGTCTCTCCTTGATTCTGGAATATTATGCTGCCTCATTCACATTCTTAATGCCCTTCTGAGCACTGAAGTCAATCAAAGGCAAAAGCTCTCTGAAGGACCACTGCTACCTGAAAAAGATCAAGATGGTGCTTTACAGCAAGTTCGCCGGCTTGAGGTAGATTTTTTTATGTGCCAGCCCTTCTGGTTGCGTGTACTAACCATATAATGTTTGACATGGTTTGGGTTAACCTTGTGTAATATCATCTTAGACACTAACACTTTTGATTGCCTTTATGTCATCTTGATCAGGTAAATAAAATTTACAGACTAGAATTAGGCATTTGAATTCTTTTCTTTTTTTCTTTGTTTTTTTCCATATAGGTGGAGGGAAGCGTGGTGCATATCATGAAAGCATTAGCAAATCATCCTTCAGCTGCACAAAGCTTGATTGAAGATGATTCACTTCAGTCGCTGTTTCAGATGGTTGCAAATGGGTCTTTAACAATATTTTCTCGGTTTAAAGAAGGTCTTGTTCCCCTGCACAACATACAACTTCATAGGCATGCAATGCAGGTAAAATGTACAGCCTTTTGGACCATATATGCAGTAATGGAGCTGCACATGAATCTTTAAATTAAAGTCACTTCAAGAGATTCAGACAAGCTTCATGGCTCACTGTTTGAAATTGCTTCTATTTGTTTTTGGTTGCTTCAGATACTTGGTCTTCTTTTGGTCAATGACAATGGAAGCACCGCAAGATATATACGCAAACACCATCTGGTATTGGCAATATGCAGATAAGAATTACATTGGACAAGCATAGAGTATTGTTGTTAACTTGTAATCTAAATTTTCATCTGTCGCATTTTCTATTTGAAGAATATGGAATGAAGGATCCTTCTGGTCTCTTCAGCAGCTTCTCTATAAAAAAATTTTCTGGGATTTAAGCTTTTGTTACCAATTCTCAATACAAAAGTTAACTTTGTGTTCGCATCACCTAAATCTGTCTAAAATATGCTGACACAATAATTGAAACTTTTCTATTTTGCTTTTATTTGGTTGAATTAGGTAATTGAAGTGGTTTTAGACAATCCTTGATATAAAAACTCTATTATCATGTATATAGGTATAAATGAACCGTAAATGGAAACCACTGAATTGTAATACACAAGCAGTTCTAACCATAAGATTATTGATGTGAAACGAGAATCACAGGACAAATGCATGCAATTGGTTCACAACAATTGTTTTTTGTTTTTTCGGATAAGAAGAGACAAATTGCAGGGGGTAGCCATTAAACCATTTTACAAAGACAACAAGAGATCATAGTTGTACATTCATTTCATGCTCTTTAACTTTTGACAAAGTGACCTGTTTATGTTTTTCCTGTAATATTGCACCGTGGAATTAGTAGTGTATTGTGTACTGTTCATGTTTTGCATGTGATGTATCACATTATATTTTTTTAGTGGCTAGTTATATACCATTCTCTGTGAAGTCAAATGACAATTGGAATAAACTTTGAGACAATACTATAGGCTTTTTCTGTTGACCTAATTTTGAACATCTCGACAGTTTCATAACATGCCTTTGTTCTCCTAAAACTAACCTTGTTTTGGAAGTGTGGTCTCTCTAGTCATGACACAGAATTTAGACATTTGTTTTGCTAGTGAAGCTTTTATTGAACAAGAAATCCTTATACAGTGTCTTGTTCTGGTTACAATAACTTGCATAGTTTGTTGTCTTGTTTTAATTTCTACAGATCCTGCTCATTGTGTGATATCTCTGTTTCACGTGCAGATAAAAGTTCTTTTAATGGCAGTTAAAGATTTCAATCCAGACTCTGGTGATTCTGCCTACACCATGGGCATTGTGGACTTGTTACTTGAATGCGTGGAATTGTCATACAAACAGGGTAATGTGGCCATACGTTTTACTTCTTGAATTAGTTAAGATCAATGAGTCAAAATTCTGTGGTCTTGACTGCTGAAACAAGATGTAAAATATATCAATTTACTGTTCTAGAATAATCTGGATTCAAATTATTTTGGGCTTTAAAATTTTTATATGTATGTACCACTTATTTTTTTTTACAATTTTGAATCATAGAAGCTGGTGGTGTCAGGCTCAGGGAAGACATACATAATGCCCATGGCTATCAGTTCCTTGTGCAGTTTGCTTTGGTTCTATCCTCTGTACCAAAAAGACAGGACTCTCAATCTGTTTATTCCAAGACCTCTCGTGCCTTTGATGGAATAGAAGGTATTTTTCAGGAGATGAATGATGAACGGAGACAGGATTTCACAGAAAAAGAAGACCCTTCACAAGCTCAATTATCACCTGCATTATCTAGGTTGCTTGATGTACTCGTTAATCTATCTCAAACTGGTCCTGCTGAATCTACAACATGGCCTGGAGGCAAAAGTTCCAAACCTTCTCAAACCCGCCATAGTAGAAGTCGCACGTCATCTTTAGATCGAGTTTCTGATGAAAATTGGGAGAAAGACAACGGTAAAGTTAAAGACCTTGAAGCAGTCCAGATGTTGCAAGACATTTTTCTAAAGGCAGACAGTGCACTATTGCAGGCAGAAGTATTAAATAGAATGTTTAAGATATTCTCAAGTCATCTTGAAAACTATAAGTTGTGCCAGGAATTACGGACAGTTCCACTTTTGATCTTAAACATGGCTGGTTTCCCACCATCATTGCAAGAGATAATCTTGAAAATTCTAGAATACGCTGTGACTGTTGTGAATTGTGTTCCCGAGCAAGAGTTGCTTTCTCTTTGTTGCCTATTGCAGCAACCAATAGCATCAGAGCTGAAGCACACTGTACTCTCTTTCTTTGTGAAACTTTTATCTTTTGATCAACAGTACAAAAAAGTCCTACGAGAAGTTGGCTTACTAGAAGTTTTGTTAGATGATCTGAAGCAGCACAAGTTTATTTTGGGCCTAGAACAACAAACTGTTAGTCCTAGTCATTCAGAAAGAAAATCTAGCTCAAGTAGTTTCAAGAAACACATGGACAATAAAGATGCAATTCTTTCCTCACCAAAGCTAATGGAATCTAGTGGTTCAGGGAAGTTCCCTATTTTTGAAATTGAGGGAACAATATCTGTTGCATGGGATTGCATGGTCTCTTTAGTGAAGAAAGCTGAAGCCAGTCAAACATCATTTCGGTCAGCTAATGGAGTGGCCATTGTTCTTCCTTTTCTTGTGTCTAATGTTCACCGTCCTGGGGTTCTCCGGATATTGTCATGTTTGATCACTGAAGATATTGCACAGGTATGTCAGCATGCCATATTATGAAATTGTCAAATGTTTGAATAGTCATAATAGCTTTGCATGCTCTCATGCATGCACAACTGAATTCTTTTTATTATTAATCCCCAATAGTTTTCAGAAGCTCATGCTAAAAGAAACATTTGATTTTTATTTACCAGGCTCATCCTGAAGAACTAGGTGTGCTTGTTGAGGTTCTCAAAAGTGGAATGGTTACAAGCAGCGTGGGACATCAGTATAGGCTTCAAAGTGATGCAAAATGTGACACGATGGGTGCCTTGTGGCGCATACTGTGTGTAAATACATCAGCTCAGAGGGTCTTTGGTGAAGCCACTGGATTTTCTCTTATGCTGACCACACTCCACAGTTTCCAAGGTGATGGAGAACAGACAGAAGAATCGTCTTTAGAGGTTTACGTGAAGGTGTTCACATACCTGTTGCGCTTGATGACAGCTGCAGTGTGTGATAATGCCATTAACAGGACAAAATTGCATGCTATTATATCATCCCACACCTTTTATGATCTTCTATCTGAGTCTGGCTTGCTTTGTGTGGAATGTGAAAAGCAAGTCGTACAGTTGTTAACAGAGCTTGCTCTTGAAATCGTGCTTCCACCATTCTTGTCTTCAGACAGTGCTATGTCAACTGATATGATTGAATCTGGGTCGGCTGGTTTTCTTACTAGTCCATCAGGTCTGTTTAATCCTGATAAGGAGCGAGTGTACAATGCTGCCGCTGTTAGAGTTCTGGTTCGCTTATTGTTGCTCTTCACTCCCAAAATGCAGTTAGAAGTACTGAACCTTATAGAAAGGCTTGCTCATGCTGGACCCTTTAATCAGGAAAACCTCACCTCCGTAGGTGCGAAATGAATTTTTTGTTCTTGCAATCCTTTCTATTTTATTCTTTGTCTTTATGATTTTGCTCAATTTTGTCACTTTTGTAGACTGTGTGGAGCTTCTATTGGAGACAATCCATCCATTCCTTCCAGGCTCATCTCCTTTGCTTTTGCACACACTGAAGATTGTGGAAGTTCTTGGTGCATATAGGTATGTCTTTGGAGAATACAATGTGTGGTTATTTACTTGACAATGATCATCCTAGAAAGTAAGGTTTATATATATTTTTCTTGATAGGCTATCTGCATCAGAACTCAGACTGCTTATTAGATACATTCTGCAAATGAGGCTTATGAAGTCAGGTCATATTCTTGTTGATATGATGGAGAGGTTGATTCTCATGGAAGATATGGCCTCAGAAAATGTATCTTTGGCACCGTTTGTTCAGATGGACATGAGTAAGATTGGTCATGCTTCTGTTCAGGTGTCTCTAGGGGAAAGGTCCTGGCCTCCTTCAGCAGGTTATTCATTTGTTTGTTGGTTCCAATTTAGACATTTCTTAAAATCACAGGTAAAGGACATAGAGCCATCAAAAACTGGCCCTTCTAAAAGGCATAGTGGTTCAGATGGGCAGCATGAAGAACGACATATTCTCCGTATATTTTCTGTTGGTACAACAAGCAATGATAGCACATATTATGCAGAACTTTATCTCCAGGAGGATGGTGTTCTCACCCTTTCCACTAGCAACTCTAGTGCCTTGTCTTTTTCTGGATTAGAATTGGAAGAAGGCAGATGGCATCACCTTGCTATTGTGCACAGCAAACCAAATGCTCTTGCTGGACTATTTCAAACTAGTGTTGCAAATGTGTACCTCAATGGAAAGCTAAAGCACACAGGGAAACTAGGATATTCACCTTCTCCAGCTGGAAAACCTTTGCAGGTCACCATTGGGACACCAATTAATTGCGCGAAAGTTAGCAAGTTGACGTGGAAACTTCGTTCTTGTTGCCTTTTTGAGGAGGTGCTTACATCAGGGTGTATATGTTTCATGCACATTCTTGGTAGAGGATACAGAGGGCTCTTCCAAGACACAGACCTTCTACGTTTTGTCCCAAATCAGGCTTGTGGCGGTGGTAGTATGGCCATCTTGGATTCATTAGATGTTGCCTTGCCACTGGCTACACCGAAGCTTGAAAGTACTAACAAGCAGGGGGATTCTAAAGCAGATGGTAGTGGGATGGTTTGGGATTTAGAGAGATTAGGAAACCTCTCATTGCAGCTTTCTGGAAAGAAACTTATATTTGCATTTGATGGAACATGTACTGAATTTGTTCGAGCATCTGGAGTATTCTCCTTGCTCAATCTGGTTGATCCCATGTCAGCGGCTGCCTCTCCTATTGGGGGTGAGTGAATAAAATCTGGATTTTATGTTTCAAGCAAGTTATGTAGAGTAGGGGGCTGTTCCTTATTAGCTCCTGCACTCCCTCCTTCCCCCCTTGGTTATTCCTTTTATTTTTGCTTCAGGTATCCCGCGGTATGGACGCCTTCGCGGAGACATCTATGTTTGTAGGCAATCTGTAATTGGTGATGCAATCCGCCCCATAGGTGGTATGGCTGTTGTCCTGGCCATTGTCGAAGCTGCTGGAACCAGGGATATGCTTCACATGGCTTTGACGTTGCTTGCCTGTGCACTTCATCAGAATCCCCAGAATGTGAAAGATATGAAAAAATATAGGGGATACCATTTGCTAGCTCTGTTTCTGCGTCGTAGAATGTCATTATTTGACATGCAATCTCTTGAGATTTTTTTTCAAATTGCTGCTTGTGAGGCTTCATTTTCTGAACCAAAGAAGTTGGAACGCAGGCAAACTACTTTATCACTGGCCACCACTATGCAGGAAACTAGCTTTGAGGAGCTCAGCTTGTCAAAATTTCGTGATGAGATTTTTTCAGTTGGATCTCACGGGGACATGGATGATTTTTCCATGCCAAAAGATTCATTTAGCCATATTTCTGAGCTAGAGAATTCTGATATGCTACTTGAAACTTCAAATTGTATTGTCTTGTCAAATGCAGATATGGTTGAGCATGTCTTGTTGGACTGGACATTGTGGGTTACTGCCCCAGTTTCAATTCAAATTGCACTTCTAGGATTTCTGGAGCATTTGGTGTCCATGCATTGGTACAGGAGTCATAACCTTACGGTTCTGCGTCGAATAAACCTTGTTCAGCATTTGCTAGTCACATTGCAGCGTGGTGATGTTGAAGTTCCTGTTTTGGAGAAATTAGTGGTGTTGCTCGGGGTCATTTTGGAAGATGGATTTCTGGCTTCTGAACTAGAGAATGTGGTAAGGTTTGTGATTATGACATTTGATCCACCTGAACTGAAACCAGGGCATCAAATAGTGCGAGAGTCAATGGGTAAGCATGTAATTGTAAGGAATATGCTCCTAGAGATGCTTATTGATCTACAAGTAACTATCAAATCAGACGATTTACTTGAGCAGTGGCATAAGATCGTGTCATCAAAATTGGTAACGTATTTTCTTGATGAAGCTGTCCATCCTACAAGTATGAGGTGGATCATGACCCTTCTTGGTGTTTCACTTGCTTCTTCTCCCACATTTGCTCTTAAGTTTCGCACAAGTGGTGGTTATCAGGGTCTGATGCAGGTGCTTCCTAGTTTTTATGATTCTCCCGATATATATTATATTTTGTTTTGTTTGGTATTTGGAAAGCCTGTGTACCCCAGACTACCAGAAGTGCGCATGCTAGATTTTCATGCCCTTATGCCTAGTGATGGAAGCTACGTGGAGTTGAAATATGTGGAACTGTTGGAATCGGTGGTTGCAATGGCAAAATCTACATTTGACAAGTTAAGCAGGCTGTCAATGCTTGCTTATCAAACTGGCAATCTTTCCCAGGTTGGTGCTGGCCTTGTCGCAGAGCTTGTGGAAGGAAATACAGACATGACAGGAGAGCTTCAAGGTGAGGCTTTGATGCATAAGACATATGCAGCGCGCTTAATGGGAGGTGAGGCATCAGCTCCTGCTGCTGCAACTGCAGTCCTGAGATTTATGGTTGATCTTGCAAAGATGTGTCCTCCCTTTTCAGCTGTTTGCAGAAGGCCTGATTTTCTTGAAAGCTGCATCGACCTTTATTTTTCTTGCATTAGGTTTGTTTTCAGACATCCTACAATCTGTATCCTCTTTTCTGGATGCCATGTTGAGATTTTTGGAACTACTTATTTCCAATTTTAATTACAATAGCATTATTGTATGAGCCTTATTTTTCATGCAGGGCTGCTTATGCAGTGAAGATGGTGAAAGGGCTTTCTGATAAAGTAGAAGAAAAGGACGTGAATGATTGTTATGATACCAGCAGTACTCAAAACATGTTCTCTAGCTTACCTCTTGAACAAGAACAATCTGCAAAGACCTCTATTAGCATTGGAAGCTTCCCTCAGAGTCATGCAAGTACAAGTTCTGAAGACATGCCTGTGTCCCTGAATGATGTGGTTGATATTAAAACAGAGATTGGCATCACTAATTCGCATAAGGAATTGAAAAAATCAGCCCAAAGTGTCCCGCTTGTTCAGAACTTGGATGGGGATTATGTTGACCAGGTTTCTGCCACCTCTAGCGCAAATGAATTCAATATCCGTAATGTCGATGGCAATATGCATTCCTTTCGACAGGCAGAATCCCAGAGTTCAGCTTCTCTTAATATAACAGATTCTCCAATTATATCTGAGAAGTTGAGTTCAAGGATTCCCCACACACCATCTTCATCGCCAGCTGTTCCATTGTCATCTTGGCTTGGCAATGCATCACCCAATGAACATAGAGCTTTTTTACAAGCCACTCCTTCCATGGAGTCTTCTATGTCTATTAGTGAATTCGATTCATCTGCAGGCTTGAAGTCAAGTCCCCAAGGGCCATCTTCTGCAAACTCATTTTTGGCAATTAGCTCAAAGATCCTCATTGAAATGAATGATTCTGGCTATGGGGGTGGGCCTTGTTCTGCAGGAGCGACTGCTGTGTTAGATTTCATGGCAGAAGTTCTTTCTGATTTTATCACTGAGCAGATTAAAGCAGCACAGGTTATAGAGGGCATCTTGGAAACAATTCCTCTATATATTGACGCTGAATCAGTTTTAGTTTTCCAGGGTTTGTGCCTTAGTAGACTGATGAACTTTGTGGAAAGGCGTCTTTTGCGTGATGATGAGGAAGATGAGAAAAAGCTAGACAAAATTCGATGGACCTCGAACTTGGAATCATTATGCTGGATGATAGTAGATCGTGTCTATATGGGTGCCTTTCCTCAACCTGCTGGGGTGCTGAAAACTCTAGAGTTCTTGTTGTCGTTGTTACAGTTGGCAAACAAAGATGGTCGCATTGAAAAAGCAGCTCCTGCAGGAAAGAGTCTGTTATCTATTACAAGAGGAAGCAAGCAACTTGATAGTTATATAAATTCACTACTTAGGAACACGAATCGAATGATTATGTATTGTTTTTTGCCATCATTTTTGGTCACCATTGGAGAGGATGATCTTCTTTCATGCCTAGGTTCACTTATTGAGCCCAAGAAAAAATTACCCTCCAATTCTTCACAAGAAGATTCAGGAATTGATATTTGCACAGTTTTACAGTTGCTAGTTGCTCACAAGCGTGTTATTCTCTGTCCTAGCAATGTTGATACTGATTTGAATTGTTGTCTTTGTGTAAACCTAGTATCTCTACTCCGTGATGAAAGGCAAAATGTTCAGAACATGGCAGTAGATATTGTCAAGTGTTTGCTGGTGCTTCGCATGGCTGCACTAGAAGACTTGCTTGTCTCTAAACCAAATCAAGGGCAGCATATGGATGTACTGCATGGTGGTTTTGACAAATTATTGACTGGAAGTTTATCTGATTTCTTTGAGTGGCTTCAGAGTTCTGAGCTGATGGTCAACAAAGTATTGGAGCAGTGTGCAGCCCTTATGTGGGTTCAGTGTATTGTTGGATCAGCAAAATTTCCAGGAGTGAGAATTAAAGGTTTGGAGGGTCGTCGTAGGAGGGAAATGGGGAGAAGATCACGTGATATTTTGAAGTCAGACCAAAAACATTGGGAACATGTAAATGAACGAAGATATGCTTTAGAAATGCTTCGTGATGCAATGTCTACTGAGTTACGAGTTGTCCGCCAAGATAAGTATGGATGGGTCCTCCATGCTGAAAGTGAGTGGCAAACCCTTCTTCAACAACTTGTACACGAGCGTGGAATAATCCCACTGCAGAATTCCTCTGCAACTGATGATCCTAAATGGCAGCTTTGTCCCATTGAAGGTCCATACAGGATGCGCAAAAAGCTTGAGCACTGCAAATTGAGGGTTGACACCGTTCAAAATGTTCTTGATGGACAGTTTAAGTTGGGTGAAGCAGATATGTCCAAAGGAAAATATGAGGTTGGTCCTGGTGCTTCTAATACTGAATCTTTTTTTCATCTTTTAACTGATGGTTCCAAACAAAATGGAATGGATGGCGAGATGTATGGTGAATTTTTTGAAGAATCATATGATATGAAAGGGGCAGATTCTGCTAGAAGTGGATGGAATGATGATCAAGCTAGTAGCATGAATGAAGCAAGTCTTCACTCAGCACTTGAGTTTGGTGTCAAGTCTAGTGTTGTTTCTGTCACAATGTCAGAGAGCATACAAGAAAAATCTGACATTGGAACTCCAATACAATCATCATCAAACAAAGCAGATGGAATCATAATCATGGAAGATAAATCAGATAAAGGACTAAATGATAATGGTGAATATCTGATCCGACCATATTTGGAACCTCATGAGAAGATACGATTCAAATATAATTGTGAGCGAGTTGTGGGTTTGGACAAGCATGATGGTATATTTTTGATAGGGGAACTTTCGTTATACATAATCGAGAATTTTTACATTGATGATTCTGAGTGTTTTTGTGAAAAAGAAGGTGAGGATGAACTCTCTGTTATTGATCAGGCTTTGGGTGTAAAGAAGGATGTTACAGGCAGTGCAGATTTCCAGTCCAGGTCAACTTTGTCCTGGAGCACAACAGCAAAGGCATGTATTGGTGGAAGGGCGTGGGCCTACAATGGTGGTGCATGGGGCAAGGAGAAAGTGTGTACTAGTGGTAATTTACCCCATCACTGGCATATGTGGAAGCTCAACAGTGTTCATGAGATTCTGAAGCGTGATTACCAGCTCCGACCAGTAGCTGTTGAGATATTCAGCATGGATGGATGCAATGATCTCCTTGTTTTCCACAAAAAGGAGAGAGAAGAAGTGTTCAGAAATTTGGTTGCCATGAATCTTCCAAGGAATAGCATGTATGAATTCTCTTACTCATTGCTTTTGATTTTTTCTTTCATGATTGTTTTGTGGTTGTGCATTCTTGCCATTAACTAGTAATTGCATTAGCCAATTATTTTTTGACCAAGTATAATTTTTTATGCTTCACGTTTTGTATGTGAATGTTATGTTGTAGCCGTGTATCGATTATTTTATATTGAATGTATGTTGCTATATTAGATTTTTGAAGTGTTTGAGATTTGCAAAATAATTCTTGTTTATCTTGTAAGGGTTGGGTATGATCCTTCATGTCTTGGTACATATGAACAGAATACGTTAGAGAGCAAGCTTTTAAAATTTTATGTCACATTGCCGGTCTTGATAGGATTGATATTTGATTTTTTTCCTAATCGTTTGTGATATTTTTTCAAGTTTTTAGGAATTTTAATATTTTCTATGTAGTGGTTGTATTAGCTTAGTACAGATTTAGTTATACTTCCTAGTTAGATGGTTATTCTGTTTTGCTTGCTTCTGTTTTTTCTACATTGCAATAGCTTCAATGCTTATATATAGCGCCTTTGTTAGAAATCCAAGTCAAGGTATTGTTTATTGATCCAGAAAATTGAGTTTTCATTCATTGATACCGTGAAATTTTTCTTCATCTTTTGGTTGATGTCTCAAGCACTTGTCTGTAGGTTTCATATTGTTAGGTGTCACCACAATGGAATTCAGGTTGAACAGTTTTATCAAGGATCCATGTTTGCATGGCCCCTGCCCAGCCAAAATAATAATGATGATAATGGATGGATGGATGGAGAAAAAACCAAACCCCCAAGTAAAGAGTTAGATGCAGCACTTTTTTCAGGTTGCTTGATAACTCTGACCGAACCTTTGTGTTATTAAAGATGAGCTGCATTGCACAAAAGAAAAAAAGGATGTCTTGATTAAATGAATACAGTTGTTTTAGAATGGAAAAACTGCTTCATCAACTGCACTACCAACTCTTTCTGACTTTGGAAAATACCCTGATGTGTTTACGCATTCCATTTTCAATGTCACTTGAGATCCCTTCTACACTTGGGAAATACATCTAGATAGATGTATTTCCCAGGATATGATTTCTGTGCGGTGTTGATGTTGTGGTTCACAGCACCCCTACCTTCATTCCATCCTTGAGGCTGAAGTAAGCAGCTCTGAAAATAGATTTTTATCTGATGTCTACTGCTAATGTAGTTTATGCATGCAATTTGGTAGTGACTGGAAGGAAGATTTTAAAAATCTTTCATCATCAGAGAAGGAAGAAATTTTATTTAAGTTTGTATTCCTTGTTTTGTAAATCAAGGTTTTATGGTTCATTACATTTTTTAGCATCCATTATGAATATGAGTTTTGTTTTGTTTTGGACTTTATTATATTTCCTATTTAAAGGTAGTTGAATCTGTGATGAATCACATTGATATTTTGAGGTTATTGTTTTCCTATCTATTGCTACTCCTCTATTTATCTTCCCCTTTCCCCTTCTCTTCCCCAATTCTTCTTGCCATCCATCCTAAAATTTCATTGTTTTGGCAAATTGATGTGCTAATAGAGGTGTCTTAGAATCATAATAAGATGACACAACTATATTCATGCTGCTCACGTACTGATGCTAATGAACCTTCCTCGATGCTTCTTTCTCAGATTATTTGAACTGAATATTGCTTAATCCACAATTTTCTCTCCCAATTCAGGTTAGACACTACAATTTCTGGATCAGTAAAACAAGAAAGTAATGAGGGCAGTCGATTATTTAAGATAATGGCTAAATCCTTCTCCAAAAGGTGGCAAAATGGAGAAATTAGTAATTTCCAATATATCATGCATCTCAACACCTTGGCTGGTAGAGGATACAGTGACCTGACCCAATATCCAGTGTTTCCATGGGTTCTCTCTGATTATGAGAGTGAAAAATTGGATTTGTCCAATCCTAAATCATTTCGTAAGCTTGAGAAACCAATGGGTTGTCAAACACAAGAAGGAGAAGAAGAATTTAGGAAAAGGTTAGTCCTCATGTGTATACCACTGGTTATTTTCTCTGCTTTCCATTTATTCTGTGATAAACCTTTTTGGTTTTCTATTCAGATATGAGACCTGGGATGATCCCGAGGTTCCAAAATTTCATTATGGCTCTCACTACTCTAGTGCTGGAATTGTTCTCTTCTACCTGCTACGTCTTCCACCCTTCAGTGTAGAGAATCAGAAGCTTCAGGGTGGTCAATTTGATCATGCTGATCGTCTTTTCAACAGTATTCGAGATACTTGGTTAAGTGCATCAGGGAAGGGAAACACGTCTGATGTCAAGGAATTGATTCCAGAATTCTTCTACATACCAGAATTTCTGGAGAACAGGTTCAATCTTGATTTGGGAGAGAAACAATCAGGAGAGAAGGTTTGTTTCTGAAAGTGCAAATTTGTTAGCTTTGACTATTCTATTCTGTTTGATTATTTGCTTGGAAAGAACTTGTGATCCACAAAAAAAAATTGTATTCCTTTTCCAGACATTAAAAATGTCAAGCATGCATGGGTTTTTTTTCTTGTCAGGTCGGTGATGTCCTCTTACCCCCTTGGGCAAAAGGCAGTGCTAGAGAGTTCATTAGGAAGCATAGAGAAGCGCTGGAATCTGATTTTGTTTCAGAAAATCTTCATCATTGGATAGATCTCATTTTTGGATATAAACAGAGAGGGAAGGTAAGTTCAACATTCCTTGTCCGAAAACTATGTTGTCTTCTTGCAGGTCAATCACATCCAGAACCATGAAAAACAACTATAAAAAATATTATTTCTACCATGTACATCCATTTAGATGATTCAATTCATCATTGGCCTATATTTTTTTCAACTCTTTTCCTTGGGTGATTGGGTCATTCTCCAGCTGTATGCTTTATTATTATTCCTCATTCTGTTAATGATCTAATATTTTCCTTGCATAATTGACAGGAAGCTGAAGAAGCTGCGAATGTTTTCTATCATTACACTTATGAGGGGAGTGTAGACATAGACTCAGTTACAGATCCTGCAATGAAAGCCTCCATTCTAGCACAAATCAATCACTTTGGGCAGACACCCAAGCAGCTATTCCTCAAACCCCATGTGAAAAGACGTTCTGATAGAAGGATTCCACATCCACTCAAGCATTCCTCCCATCTTGTTCCATATGAAATACGCAAGAGCTCATCTGCCATTACCCAGATTGTTACTGTTCACGAGAAAATCCTTTTGGCGGGCACAAACTGTTTGCTCAAACCTACAACTTATAACAAATATGTTGCATGGGGTTTCCCAGACCGTAGCTTGAGATTTATGAGCTATGATCAAGATAGACTGCTGTCAACACATGAGAATCTTCATGGGGGCAGCCAGATTCAGTGTGCTGGTGCTAGTCATGATGGTCAAATTTTGGTTACAGGAGCTGATGATGGGTTACTCTGTGTTTGGAGAATCAGCAAGGATGGTCCACGCGTGCTGCAACATCTGCAGTTGGAGAATGCACTTTGTGGACACACGGCCACAATCACATGCCTTCATGTTAGCCAGCCTTACATGCTGATTTTAAGTGGCTCTGATGACTGCACGGTTATTGTATGGGACCTCAGCTCCTTGGTTTTTGTTAGGCAGCTACCAGAGTTTCCTGTGCCAATATCAGCAATTTATGTGAATGACTTGACTGGTGAGATCATGACAGCGGCTGGAATTCTGCTTGCTGTCTGGAGCATCAATGGGGATTGCCTTGCTGTGATCAACACATCCCAACTTCCTTCTGATTCTATTCTCTCAGTGACGAGTTGTACATTTTCCGATTGGCAGGACACAAACTGGTATGTGACAGGTCACCAGAGTGGGGCGGTAAAGGTGTGGCAAATGGTTCACTGCTCCAGCCAAGCGAGTGCCTCGAGTAAATTTACCAGCAGTTCAACCGGTGGGCTAAATCTAGGTGATAAGGTACCAGAGTATAGGTTACTTCTCCACAAGGTACTGAAGTTTCATAAACATCCGGTCACTTCCCTTCATCTCACAAGCGACCTGAAGCAGTTGCTTAGTGGGGATTCTGACGGGCATTTGCTTTCCTGGACACTACCAGATCAGAGCTTGATGGCTTAATCCAATCAGGGGTGAGAAGGGGAAACACTGATTTAAACGTGATTGTATCAGCTCGTGGCAGCTATTTATTATTTATCGAAATCCTATGTGGGTTTTGCGTGCCATCCTCGGCAAAGGAAAAGGAGGATTCTGTGTTCATAATATATTGACGAAGAAGAAGGCAGCGGGGTTGGCCTGGGATTGAAACAGGACACTGAAAGGAAAGATACAGATGCCTGATAAATGTTTAATTCCTGGCAAGCACGAAGACTGGCCCTTGCTTCTTGTTGTGCTTTGGGTACTTGGAGAGAACATTTAGTGTACATAGATGGAATTACCAACAGCGTGTAATGAAGTTGTATAGAAGAAACACTCTCCAGTAATGAAGAGTTGTGAAACCATCTGGCCAGGACTGGAACTCGATCCAAGTTGATTGGGATTTTGTATTCTTCGGCTTAATTTTTTTGCATAGTGCGACAGGGCACCCGCTGCCCTTTCTTGTTGAGAAGCGTGCTGTCTTCGAATCCCTCCCACCAACTCTCCCCCTCCTCCCCTGCTAGCTAGCACATGGGTGCCGTTTCTTGGGTAGCAGGGAATTAGCTGTTGTGATGAGTTTTTTCTCTGGTTTGTCGAGTCGATCTGATGGGTTTTTTTTGCTTGTTGCCTGCTCTTTTTCTGAAATGGTATAGGACAAGAAAATATCACAAGATGGCCATGGATGAAAATTAGGTGGAAAAGGCAGCAATTAAATTAAATAAGAAATGAAACAAAAACAAAACCTTAGAAATGAAAGGTGGACTACCTTGTCCGTGGGCTTGTATTCCACCTTCAATTCTCATGCTGGTGCAGGGAAATAAATAATGGGTTGTGGGCTGGCTTTCAATCGCCAAAAAAACCACTACGAAATCATCCTAAATCCTTATCGTGTCGCATGCAATGGCTACGTCGATTCCACACTGTTACTACAACATCCCTAGAACATTTGCACACCATCAAACACTAAACAAAACCGATCTCTCTCCCAAATTCTGTAAGGACTCCATCAAAAGTTTCCCTCTCAAAGAGACATGCAAAACAGGAAACCTCAAAGAAGCTTTTGCTTCACTCACTGCTCTTTCCTCTGACGATGGCAGCTACCGTCTGGTTAACCCAGAGGAGGTTTATGCATCAATCCTTGAGCTTTGTGCAACCAAAAAAGTTGTTGTACAAGGCCAACAAATTCATGCCCGTTTGATAAAATCCAATTTAGAACTCGATTCTGTGTTTTTGAGCACTAAACTTGTTTTTATGTATTCCAAGTGTGGGTCTATCTTGGACGCGGAGAAAGTGTTTGATCAAATGCACGAGAGAACTATTTTTACATGGAATGCTATGATTGGCGCATATGTTTCAAATGGAGAATCTTTAAGAGCGCTTGATCTGTACAGGCGAATGCGGGTTTCGGGTGTTCCCTTTGATTCATTTACTTTTCCTAGTGTACTTAAAGCGTGCGGTGTGGTTGAGGATATCCACTGTGGGGCTGAAATTCATGGTCTGATAATTAAATGTGGATATGCTTCCATTATGCATGTTGCTAATTCTCTTGTTGCCATGTATGCCAAGTGCCGTGACATAATCGGAGCGAGGACACTATTCGATGGAATGAAAGAAAGAAACGATGTTGTGTCATGGAATTCTATAATTTCTGCTTATTCTATGGATAGGCGATGTATGGAGGCATTGAAATTGTTTAGCGAAATGCAGAAGTCTGGTGCTGTTATGAATACTTACACTTTTGTTGCTGCTCTTCAAGCTTGTGAGAATTCTTCCTTCAAGAAACTGGGCATGGAGATTCATGCTGCTATTTTAAAATCAAGTCCAGTTCTTGATGTTTACGTGGCCAATGCCTTGGTGGCTATGTATGTGAGATTTGGTAAAATGAGTGATGCTGCTAGAATTTTTGAAAAGTTGGACGAGAAGGATTACGTCAGTTGGAATTCTATGCTCGCGGGTTACATTCAAAATGGTTTATATAATGAAGCTCTGCAATTCTTCTGTGGTATGCAGGATGCTAATCTAAATATAGATGAGGTTTCTCTAGTAAGCATCCTTGCTGCGTCTGGGAGATTGGGTTATTTATTGAATGGGAAGGAAATTCATGCTTATGCAATGAAGAACGGGCTTGATTCTAATCTAAAGGTTGGGAATACACTTGTAGATATGTATTCCAAGTGCTGTTGTGTGGCTTATGCTGGCCTTGTTTTTGATAAGATGCTCAATAAAGATCGCATTTCCTGGACAACGGTTATAGCTGCCTGTGCTCAAAACAATTGTCATGTCGAGGCTTTAAAATTGCTGAGGGAAGGGCAGATGGAAGGGATGGAAGTAGATTCAATGATGATAGGAAGCACCTTGCTGGCTTGCAGTGGATTGAAGCACTTGTCCCATGCAAAAGAAGTTCATGGTTATGCTTTGAAGCGAGGTTTATATGATCTTATGCTGCAGAATATGATAGTTGATGTGTATGGAGAGTGCGGGAATATTAATTATGCGACTAGAATGTTTGAGTCGATAAATTGTAAAGATGTAGTGTCTTGGACGAGCATGATATCGTGCTATTTACATAATGGAAATGCAAATGAAGCTCTTGATATATTTTCCTTGATGATAGAAACCGGTGTTGAACCCGATTCGATATCTCTAGTGAGCATCCTCTCTGCTGCTGCTAGCTTATCTGCCTTGACTAAAGGGAAAGAGATTCATGGTTTCATATACCGAAAGGGTTTCATGTTAGAAGGATCTATGGTGAGCTCTCTTGTGGATATGTATGCTCGCTGCGGAAACCTAGAGAACGCAAACAAGGTATTTATCTGTACTGGAAGTAAAAGTTTAGTTCTATGGACAACTATGATAAGTGCATATGGAATGCATGGTCGTGGCAACGCAGCTGTTGAATTATTCAGTAGAATGGAGGACCAAAACCTAACTCCTGATCATATTACCTTCTTGGCACTTCTCCATGCATGCAGTCATTCAGGATTAATCGATGAAGGTAAATTATTGCTTGAAACTATGAAATGTAAATATCATCTGGAGCCATGGCCAGAACATTATGCATGCTTGGTTGATCTTCTTGGCCGTGCAAATTGCTTAGAAGAGGCGAGCCATTTTGTGAAAAACATGCAGATTGAACCGACTGCTGAAGTTTGGTGTGCACTCCTTCGGGCTTGTCAGGTTCACTCGAATAAAAAACTTGGAGAAATTGCCGCACAGAAGCTCTTGGAGTTGGACCCCGACAGTCCAGGAAGTTTCGTGCTGATATCCAATCTCTTTGCTGCCAGTGAAAGATGGAAAGATGTGGAAGGAATAAGAATGAGAATGAAGGGGAGTGGGTTGAAGAAAAACCCGGGATGCAGTTGGATTGAGGTTGGGAAAAAGATCCATACATTCCTTGCCAGAGACAACTCTCACCCGCAATCTTATAATATTTATCAGAAGCTAACTCAAATTACGGAGAAGTTGGAGATGGAAGGGGGCTATGTGCCTCAAACCAAGTTTGTTTTGCACAATGTAGGGGAAGAAGAGAAGGTTCAGATGCTTTATGGGCATAGTGAAAGGCTGGCAATTGCATATGGTTTGTTGAGCACTCCTGAGGGGACCCCTGTTAGAATTGCAAAGAACCTTCGAGTCTGTGGTGATTGCCATACTTTCTGCAAGCTAGTTTCAAAATTCTTTGAAAGAAAACTGATCGTGAGGGATGCCAGCCGATTTCATCATTTTAAAGACGGGATCTGCTCTTGTGGTGATTTCTGGTGACTATGTAAATATGCACCTGAAAGTTTGGCTCTCATAGGATTCTCTTGGATTCACATGAATTCACAAATGGTAAGTTATTGTTTCCAACCTCACCTATCACACTGCTGTTGAAGTTTACTACCTTGCCATGTACGAACAAGGATTTAAGATAAGATATAGGTCCTGATAGGCAGGACTTTTGAAGAAGCATTATTCAGAAAGACTCCTGTGGTCTATCTCTGAGGTTGGCTATGTGCTGCACTTCTTTTGCAAGATTTGTATTGGGCAACAATGAGGTACTATCAAATTATAATGCTGAGAAAAGGGTGGTAATGGGGTGCATCTAAACACATGCAAAATTCCTCCGTCTCATGTAAGTTTCTCGCTATTTTGTCAAACATGCTGATCATCGATTCAAACCAACTATTTCATTAGATGGATTCTAGTGATAATATAAAAACTGTGATCATGTCTTTTGACATTCCAGGTTCAGGTTATCAAAGCATGTGCTTCAGGAGTGAATGCGTGCAGATTCCAATAGGAGGAACTGAAGGACAGGATTTGGAAGCTGTTTTATTTAGTTACGGTAATGAAAAATACTTATTTTTTCCTAATAAAGAATTGAAAATCATGTAACACCGCCTTTAAAACCAGTTTCACATGAAGGGGAGAAAATAGGTACCGAAATTGAAGAGAAGTGATTACTGTAATTTAGTGGGGGGATACAATTGTGGTATGCCATAAGAACAAAAACATTTAGAACTCGATTATAACGTTGGTAAAAATTATGCTGTTTATAAATCCCTTGTCTTGTAGCATTGCTATGTATATGTCACAAAAGAGCATTAACATTGTTTTGTACTTCTGGCTCTTTGTTAGCATGCCAGGAGAAGGAAAGAGATTTCACTATCATCCTGCACGCAACGACACGTCATGAGGACCTCTCTGGAGTCTAGACTTTATACCCCACTCCATAGTCTCTTTACATTTTCTGAAAATATATTTTTGTTTAAAATTAAATTAAATTAATATTTTTTAAAAAAAAAATATTTTTAACATCAATAAATAATTTATAAATATTAAAAAATTTAATCTGAAACATTTTATTTTTTTTCAAAAACAATCAAAATGAAAAACAGTGAGGAATTGCTATAAATGTTTTAGGGTAGAGTTGTATATAGCTTGTCGGCTATGAACTAATTCGAGAATATATGTTCACTTTTTTTCTTTTCCCTCGGTTGGATTAATAGGCTCGGTTGTCCCTCTAGCTTCATAATTCTTGATGTGATTCCTCCTCATCAATTTTTTTTTTTAATATATCCCTCCTGCTTATCATTCATTACTTGAATGAGGCTTTTCATTCCAAATCTAGTCACCGTGTGTTTGATATTATGTTTTATAGCGGTAAAATATTGTTTTTTATATTGATATACTAGAAAAATACTAAAATAAATATTATTTTATTTTATTTTTAAATAAGATGTATTTTAAAAATTATACTCAAACAATTTCTAAATAATAACTTGGTTTTTTGTGTGTTTAGAATTATATTCCATAATACTTTTTTAAGAAAATCTTTATTTGGAAAAAAAAAATTGATTTTTTAATTTTAATATAAAAGCACTACCAAGATCCCTATCTATATGATGGTTCAACTCCAAAATCGTGATATATTTGCATAATTTATCATCAAAACTGCAGATAGATGATCCGACAAGCCGAGGCCAGTTAATCTTGAATTTTTTTTTTTAAAAAAGGTGATATATAGGGACCCCTAACTTATATCCTTCTAGGGTTTTGTCCTGCGTCATGATAGGAACCTCTCCCAAAACAATTTGCCGTATCTACACGGACGGACCCAAGCCCTAGACCATTGGCTTAAGCGGCCCCCTTCGTCGATGATTCTAATGTGAACATGTGGTGACTTTAAATTAAATTTATTTATTCATAGATATTTAATTTTTTAAAAAAAAGTATCAAACTCAGGTAAATGATAATACAGAACCTCCATGAACCTGGATTGTACAGAATCATACAGGCCTACATGCCAGTCTACTACATTGCAGGCTCTGTTGGTAGCATCATTAGCTACCTACTTGTAGATGTCTATAACGGATATAAAAGTAGTGAGTAGGGATAGTTACTAAGACCAATGTTGATTTCTCTGTATATTTGCAACCTGAAGGAGCTTCCTTTGTCCTGTGGTTCCATCCATTTTCCTCTAATTAAACCCTTATTTAAATACAATTTCTGACGCATGTTTATTTCTTGATTCTATGCCTGTTCGGTTCGGTGAGCTATTAAATTATGTTTTTTTTTCTATTTTTCCTGTGGAACACCGAACATTACAGTTTTTTAGTTTTCGAGTATTCGATTCTTCACCTTTTATTATTTTTCGATTTCTTTCTCTGAACCGGTTCTTGATTTTCTATTAACCGGTGACTGTGCTCTTCAATGGATGGCGTATGGGAAGAAGAATCAATATCATCGACGAGCCAGTGAGGATAGAGGTTGTCAGCAGCTTCAATAGTCCATAAGACAACAAGAGAGGAGTTTCTCGATGAACGAGAATCGAAGCCACCTATAAACATGAATTGACTACTGAATATGAACGTAGCACAGACGTGGAGAGGGATGGAGGGAGGGTGTGTCGCCGTTACAGGCGAGATCACTCGTAATAGAAGTGCAATGGTAAAAAGTATTTTTGAGAATCAAATCTTTAAAATGATTTTTAAATAGTGTATATATGGATTTTTTTTGTTGATGTATATTCTAATGATAAAAGTTATTTTGAAGAGTTATTTTTTTATATTTTTTTAAATACATTTCAATTATTTTGTATATAGTTTAATTTATATAATTAATTAAATAAGCTATATAATTAAATAGTTGTTTTTGAAAAACTCTCCAGCAATAAAATTATTATTCTTTAAATTATATTTAAATTGAAAAAATGAATTTGATCATGAACGTGAAACTAATTTTTCTGTATCAGTGTCATATGATGAAACACCAAAACTACATGATTTTTTGTAAACTCATAATCGAATCAGGGACAAAGGTACGAACTCCCAACTCCAAGTCGATTTGATTGAACATTTATGGAAACAATACGATAATGAGTAAATAATCATTAGATTTAAGCAACTTGTTGTATGTTTTTCAAGTTATTGTATGTTTTCTTATGGTTGTTGTGTTTAAAGTTAATTAATGTTACTTGTTGTTTTTATGCTAACTATTATAATTATTATTTTTACCAATTTTGCATAATTATTTCTTTATGCTAACTATTATTATTATTATTATTATTATAATTAATAAATCTAACAATAAATTTAAAGCATGTAATTAAGCTAACCGACCAAAAAAATCCCAATTTACCAATTTCACATAATTATTTTTTTTATGCTAACTATAATAATAATTAGCATAAAAACACCACCCCCACCACCAAACCCAAAACTCCCCTCCCTGTGAAACCCTACTCATCCCCCCCCCCCCCCCCCCCATCTCCCTCTATTGCGTCACCTTCACCCCTACCACCACACCAAACTCGTAACTCCCCTTCCCGTGAAACCTTACTCAGACCCATCTCCCTCTGCTACGCCGCTCCCCGCACCACCCACCAAACTCATTAACTCCCCCCCTCGTGCAGTGGGCAGGAGGTCGATTTTGATAAGCGAAGTTGTTCTTTAATACTAACATTATACATTCGTAGTCCAATAATTGCAGTGTAGTAACCAGCTGTCCCGTAGGAGGAGCAGTCATGTTTGAAAGTTGTGGCCTGGATCATGATGATCCTCTGCAGTACTCTTGTATAGTATACACTTGAAAAACAGTAGTATGTATGTCGGCAATTTTTAGATTTTGTTTTAATTGAAAAAATCAGTGATAAATTAAATTCTTGATTGATAATTAAATGTTAATAATTACACTAGTATGTGAGAATTTTAATTCTTCAATGTTTTATTGTAAAAAAAGATGAAAAAAAGGTTTATCTCAAGTTATTTGTATTTTTATGTTTCTAGTCTTCTTTCAAATCTATAATTTAGATTTATCTTGCTGAGTTTATTTAAAAAAAATACTTTAATTTAGAAATGTATCTTGATCAATATAGTAGTGTTGATATATTAAAAGGCTTATTATCTACACCCTGATTGCATACGTAAAAAAAATAAAGTAATGAGTGTAAACAATTATTCCTTGACAATATCAAAATTAAAATTCATTACTTAAAAAACCTCAACATGTAGGTATTTTTCTTGTTTAAATTTAAGCAAGATTAATTTAAGCATATTTATCTTGAGTTTATAAATATAAATATGTGTAGAATTTAGTTTTTTTTTTTTTGTGACATCTTTTGTTTACTATGCTTTTGTGATAATAGAGTATTAATTCATGCTAATTATTTTTTAACTAGTCTTTTTATGATAAACTATATAAATTTTCACACTACTATGGAATATTTACAAAATAATATTGATTATATAGTTTTTAGTATCTTTAAAATTTAAGTTTAAAACTCTTTTTAATTTGTTATATTCTAATTTAACATTTAATTTTAATATTTTTTTTAATTTTGTAAGGTTGTTTTATATATTTGTTTTAAATCTATAGTTTATCTTTTAAATCTGCAATTCATGCAATTTATGTGAATCTCTTTGAGTAGTTGCATAGCATCGTATATTTTTGTAGTTAGTCTAATAAATCATGTCTATACATTTTTCTACAAACTTGTTGGTATAGTCATGTATTTTATCTTTCTTTGCTAAACATGCTATTTTGATATAATGCATGCTTGTTTTAAACCAAAATAAACAAAAATGATTATTTTTGTTATCTTGTATGATTTAAAAATTCTTGTTTACCAGGTTGCTTTGTTATGATTTTTTTTATATTACTTGTTTATCGTGGAGCTAAAATATTTATTTATAAATATTGTTGAATATTATTTTTATAATTTAAATTATGTTTTTAACTAGTTTTTCCAACCAATATTGTTCCCCGAGTATTAATATAAAAAATATATTTTAATGCAATTAAGCATGAAAAACATAATAAGCATGAATTTAAACAGGGTGTTTATAATAAAAGACATGAGAGAGAAATTGTGAGGTCAATTTTCAACGTGGTTTGACAAATTTATATCCACATGTTAGACACTAAATCGGTATTCAATATTGTATGGTTTCACTAATCCAAGTTAAATAACATACCTGGTACTTGATAAATCCACGCTAAATGTTTTGCATCATGTTGAAGTATGCTATCTTTAATGGTTCTTGTCACGTGATAAAAACACATAACGACTTTCTTATTTAAAAATATGTTATCTTCAAAAAAATATTCTTAGTTAAATCACTTTATCGGTATTGTGAGTTTACACCTAATTTTAAGAGGTTCATAAATATGATTTTATCACGGTAGATTTTATCGGTAAAGTGGATAATACAATTGAAATTTTTAACACTTGAAAGTGTTTGGATGTAGTAAGTATATGATTAACTACTCTTATGTTATAATACGAGGACTAGAATGAACATGACTTTAAGTGTGATAGGATTGATGATTTTTCTATCTATCTATCTAATTCTTTGTAAGAAACTAGTTATTTTAGCGACTAAAATCTCATCAGTCAACCAGTCCTTACAAATTCTCAAGAGTTCATTATTGATGATTAAACGATCAACCAATTCATCTAGCATTATTAAATGGTTGATTGGTTATGAAAATTTTTAAAAAATATATACGGTTATTTTAATTATGTTATTAAAATAAGATATAATACCAACATAAACACTAAAATAAACATGTAATTCTAAGTTTTCACTTACATTGTATCTTTTAGACTTCTTCATTGATTTCCACATGAATTCCTTCGTGGTTGATGATGTGATATTACATGACTATGTTAAAGACTTATTCACAATTAAGCATATTAATATTCTATCTTTTGATTTTATTTTTATCATTATAATATTTTAAATATATAAACATGTGATCCAGATATCACCATCAATCTACCAAATCAATATCTTTCAAAAGATTTATAAGTTGTTTTTAAATTAGCGAGATATTTTTTATTCATGTGATGTATTGTTAAAAAAATATTTTAATAAAAAAAATTACAGGTGAATGATAACTCAATCTCAAATAAACCTCGGTTATACTACTCAAAGAATTCTTGTTTTTATGAATTTAATTTTTGATTTATAATGAATAATTAAAAGCTAATAAAGATGAAAAATATTTTTTTAAATTTTTTAAATTACAAAATTCATCATAGAAAGCAGATGGAATAATAGTTTCATCCAATATACGTGTGTGTTTTTCCTCCTAAGTGTAAAGTCCATGATCATGTTATTAAAATGATATTTGAATTTTATATTTTTTTCCATTATCTAATCCAATATAGTATTGTTATGATATTGAATGACGTGTCACATATATTTTACTTGTAAGTGATGAAGAATAAATTTTTTAAAATAAATATTTTATTATGATAGTAATAAATTTAATATTCATTATTTTTAAGTGTTTTAAGAAGCAATTTTTTTTTCAATTTAAACATAATTAATTTAAATATTTTTAGCTTGAATTCATTGATTTAAACAAATATAAACTCTATTTGTTTCTAATATATATCTTGTTTAGATGGTGATAAATAAATTATCGATTTGTACAAATCATTTTTAAATTACAATTTTATCATGATCAACTAAGAGGGTATCCCGGAGTATAGCAGAACTAGTTTCTAAAAACATTTTTATATAAAAAATATATTAAAATAATATTTATTTTGATATTAATACATTAAAATAATATTAAAAATATTAAAAATTATTTAAAAATAAAAAATAATTAAATTCCAAACACACCTAAATATATATCCATACATCTAATATATCTTCAAACCCTGATAACAGTCACTAGCCCAGAAACCTGCAGCCCCAACGATGCCTGTTGCGCCGCCCTATAATTTCTAGTTTCTGCCACCTGTGGCCTATATTTCTACACTCTTCTTCTTTAAACTACCTCCAACGTGTCTCTCTCTCTTAGCTGTCCACACCCGACCTCTTTAATTCACTGTTCAACAAGGATGGTCTGTGTCTTCTTCATTATGATTCTCTTCACCTCCCTCCCTCTGTATTTATGTCATACCCCCGTGAGATAACTTTAGGGTTTCTGTCTTTCCTCATTTCTTCAGTTCGATTTTTCTTTCCATCCATGAAACATCAAAATTTTCTCCAATTTCCCCATCTTATTTTCTCCCGTCTTCTTTAGTGTTTTTCGTTTGTCATCTCCTCCGTGACCCCAAATGCTTCGTCTATGAAGGGGCATGCGGGGAACTACTTTCCTGTACTTGCACCTTGATGAAAGATGAATCATCCACAAGATAAGAACTTTGCAGGGAGTTGACCTGATCTGTTCACAAGGGAAAAAGTGAAGCTGCCAGCATGATCTATCTCTGGTTAGAGAACGATAGAAAGAACTAACCCTAGCTAGGTCATGCTGTGACAGCCTCACTCCTTCCTATTTGGGGACCCATTATAGATCCCAGACATTTCCTTCAAATCTAGAAAGATGGTATGATAACTCACTGTAAGTATATGCTTTTCCCTCCGCTAGTTTCAGTGTGTCCGGCATGCGATTACTCACCTTTTTCTTTTCCAGATGCTTTTTTTTCCTGTGTTTTTTGCTTTTTTTCTTGGACTCCCTTCCTGATAGATTAATGATAAAGACAATGAAAGTCAAATATCATACCTCATGTCTTGTTCTTCGCATTATAAAAATCTTTGTATGAATGTAATGAATTCCCACATGAACTTTGAGTCCCCATCAACATCTCTCAAAATTAGCTTGCTATTCCAATGGTGTTTCCTTTTCTTTCTGGTTTAGTCTGCTGAAGAACTAAGTCATGGACTTCATGCACTATAAACCTAGATGATAAATATTCTTACATTTTTAAGATCTAAATTTTTGTTTTTTTCATGAAATTTTTGTCGAGTTAAAGTTTTATTGTAACTTGAATGTCGGTCGCGCTTCTGAATAAATCGAACAAGTGATGATTTGAAAACATTTTTCGCAATGTAACGTCAAATCCAAGGTATAAGCCAAACACCAAATATGTTGTTATGTCGGCCACTTGGTACTTTACTAATCATCTTCTTCACAATTTTCTTCAGACCACAGGCCGTGATCTAACCCAATTGGAGCCGACCAGTTCAATGGATTAGATGTATATGCCTAGTTAGGAGGAGAAATAATTTGCTCTTTTCTAGGGCATTGATGGACTCTTTTGTTGCTACACATGTAAGCTTTTGCACTTGAAATTATTTAGGGTTGATGGATACAATGTCTCTGGGCAAAAGATTAGCAAGAAATTATCTAGGGCCACATATGCTCAATTGTCTATGGCATTCTCGATGAGATTATTGGTTAATTAGTACCATGTAATTAAGAAAGATTGAAAATGTTAAACTCCGTTTAGCTGTTGGAGAACCAACGTGATCACCGGCCAAATGAAAATATCAGGAAGACGGATGGTTGGATCAAGTGTTCTTATCATGAGATGACGTAATCCCGAAACTTATATTTTATATAAACAATAAGCTTTTATTATATATTGTCTCGAATTGGAAGGACGAATCGCATGTTTTTCGAAGTGCAGAGTTAGATTAAAATCGTTGATATGATTTTCCTCGAAGGAAAGAACAACGGGTCCCTCTAAATTACTGGTAAAGTTATGTAAAAACAACGGAGGCCCCAATCATAAGAACTGAATTTTGCCTTCGATCAACGGAATCCAATTTTTGAGGGGGACGTGAAATTCAAACGATTTAAACCTCGGAACATGTCCCATTCTACTTCCTCACTTACTAGGAGAAGCGTTTTGGAACACTGATATAACTATAACCATGCTATGTATGTTGTTAAATGGGCACCAAAAAACTGCTCAGAAGAAAAGAAAAAACATTTATTTTTTATAAAAACATGCTTTTTATCAATGTAGACGCGGGAGAAATAGAAAATCAAAAGGTTATCCATCAGAGAACATACTGGTATCTTTGGAAAAGAAGGGAGGGGGGGCTAGCACGTGAATTTCCCTTTTTCTTTTTAGCAAATTGAGTACATGACTTTGCTAGGTCGTGGGAATTCTTTCTTTAATCTTGCATCTATGAGAGGCCAAGAAAAAGAGGGCCCCATGGATTCACAACTCTGCCAGCATGTTGAGGTAAAGGCGATAAAGGTTGCCGGAGAGAGATTTGGAAGAACTCGCTTCCTTGTGTGCATGGAGGTGGCGTGGGCATGATAATATTCATTTTGTCTTTTGCTTTGGACCACTTCCATCTGTTTTCTTCCTTGTTTATTCCCCTCCCTATAAAATCTCTAAAAGCTTTTCTGCTCTCCTTGTTATAGCAACAAAATAAATAACCCAGATAAAGACCATCTAGCCCTTAGCCCGTTGGCCGCTATATATATATATCCTTTCCTTCCTCTCTTCTCTGGCATCTTCATAAAGAAAACTCCAAATAATTACATCTATATCCCCCCCTCCCGCCCCCACTCCAAAATTTCTTCATCCATCGTGCACCACTAGCAGTTGAAGCTGCCAGCATGATCTTACTTCCTCGCTTCTTTATCGAGGATAGATTAGATCATGCGGTGGTTTCACCTGTTGATGGCACCACGGGACAACCAGCTGTTTGGAGTTTCGTTACTTATTTTTTGGCTTGCTCTTTCCTTTTTTTCTTTCGCAAAGAGAAAAAAGATGGATGCCCCCCTCTCTGTTTCAGCATGAGTCCATATTTGACGTTAATGTGGTGTTATTTTTTGTCTGCGTTTCAGCCTCAGGAGCTGTATTTCTTTGGATGGCAGCTTGGATCCATTCAATGGTGATGAACGCGCCTTTGCACTCTACGAATCAGCACCGGTGTTTTCTTCTTCCTTTTGGTATCTAGAAAGAGTTTAATCACGCTACAAAATTCGGGGGGAAGAAACAATGGAGGAGGGATCTTAACAAACGTAGTGTTTACAACGGCGTTAAAGGGGCCGGAATGTCAAGGAGGTGAGATTTATTAGCTAAGTGTTAAATATATGTTTATAAAAAGTAGAAAAACTAGGGATAGTGAGTTTTAACAAAAACAAAATTAATTTTTAATCTATAAAAAAATTGATTAATTTATATCTAAGGAGACGAAAGTCTCCAGAATGACAAATTTGTGTTATTAGAATCTTATGCTGAATTATTATTTAATTTGTGCCATGCTAAAAAGGGTAGGACAGAGCGGTTATAATTATTTTTAAAAATTTAAAAATATTTAATATGATTTTAAATTAAAAAAATATTGTGCATAATAGAATCTCAAACGCGCAACTAAATCAAAAGCCTGTTCTAATCATTTTATGGATGATACGAGAAGCGTGATCCGGGCGAGATAGCCTTCCATCTCTTCTATAAAGGACACGGTGAGCAGATCTGTTCAGGACCCAGATTCCTCATGGGCCGCTTTTTGTGTTGGGCTTAGGCCCTTTCAGCTACAAAGATATCTGGCGTGTACCACTACCACTAGCACGAAACACCACAACAATGTTTTGTAGTTCCTATGATGAGGCTGTGCAGTGATTTAAAAAAAATAATAATAACATAAATTAGCAAGTTTGCTCCATGCAGGGTAGTGAATTATTATAGTTTTTTTATAATTATTAAAAATTAATAAACATAAAATACCATTTTATAATTAAGTTGACAGTAGCCAAGGGCCTCTGGCCAAATATAATAGCAAATCCAAGCTAAAATAATTAAAGCACTGAACATTGACAAAGTTATAATCAACAATAAAAAGAAAATTAAAAAAAGAAAAACATCTCTCACATAGAGTGAACAGGTTTCTTAATTTCTAAAAGAAATAAAGAAAGCTTTGATATTTTTTTAAAAAGTTTTTATTACATTAATTCTTTAATGGAAAAACATCCTACGAGTTACTTAAATAAAATAACAATGAATAAATAATCATGTTAGTTTTTTGGGTGGTTAGAAGTGTTGTGGAAGTTGTTTTTCAAAAAAAAATTACTTGGAGATATATTAAAATAATATATTTTTTAAAAAATATATTTTTTTATATCAATATATTAAAATGATTTAAAAACATTACAAAACTAAAAAAAAAAATATTTAAAAAAAAAAACACTCTTCGAACCGTAAAAACAAACCGACTTTTTATATTTTCATTTCTTAACTTTTCTAAACTTGAAAAATATTAGTAAAAAAATAATATAATAAAATAATGAAAACAAATAACCACGTCACCATCCTAGACTCGTTTGGCATTGAGGTTATTTTTATATCATTATATCAAACATATATGTATAATTTTATTTTTTATTAATATAATTAAGATATAAAAAAAAACCTTTATTCTCAATTTTTAATTTTAATTTATTTTTAAATAAAAATCACTACTAATAAGCTATATAATCCAACAGCAGCAGGTGGCTTTTGGTGGAGGCTTTAAAACATCACTCGATGTCCTTTTCTTTCTTTTTCAGCTTGCTTGACGGGCCGGTCGCCTGGTCGCTCTCTCCCGCGCGGCGTCTGCTGCTCATTCCAAATGCCAGTTTTGCACGGCGTCCTTGTAGATTTCTTCTTATTTTCCTGGCATGACCAAACAAGCCGAGTTTCTCTTTTTCTAACCGATCCTTAATGATTCTCAGTAGCAATCAATTGTAATTATCAGTAGAAAGCAATATAAAATTATTTTTGAAGTATCATTTAAGTTTTTAATTTAATATAAATTTTATATGATTTCAGAATAATCAATCAAGTGATTAAAAAATCCTCTCATTCCATCTAATATTTTTATTTTATTTAATCAATTAGTAAAACTAAAAGCAGCTGCAATTGCAATACAGGTTTGAGTCTAAAAAAACTTCATTTTTGACAATTATTTGAATAATTCTATGACAAATGGGATTTTCTTAACTCTGTCTAGCAGATTAATGATTTGGAAGGATCGATTATTCCATTGTTGCTTGATCGACAGTCCAAAAACAGTTCATGTGGGTGGTGGTTCTCTAACTGCAATTTCAGATTTTCTGCCTCCTGCTCGCTTTTCTTTTATAGCTATAGCAGATTAGAAAAATGAAAGGAGTGCTGGTGTTATCAACAAAAGTAGTTTCGTCTATGCCTGAAACAGATAAAAAGAATGTCATAAACACACTGATCATGCTATATACTGTTGAAATAACGTTTACAAATCTGAAATTCTGACAAAAAGAATTCATCGGAGGAAACGGTACACGTTACAGGATGAGTCTGCATAACTAGCTAGTTTCATCTATCAGTAAAAAGCTACGAGGCATTGGAAGAGTAGTATCCTGAAAGCGGCGATAGCTTACGAGTGCGTCACGTTAACACCAAGAGCAAGATGCACGAAGCTTTAATCTCAATCAACAAACCCTTTTCTGCCACATTCATGTCCATCTGAATCTGGTGAAAGAGGGTTCGTGAACTGGGATTATTAGTAACGTGCTTCTAACGCTCACTAACATGATTTTATCTCAATCTGCTACTTTCCGAATGCTACTCGGCCAAGACCATTGTTTTTTTTCACCTTCCACCATTAAAAGATGGTCCTCTGAAGTATATGGAATGCATGGCTCTTTTATATGTTTCTACCGGCTGCCTGAGGTGACTGAGGAATGGTTTGCCTGAAACTGGTACAAGTTTCACAAACCAGCCAATTGGCCATGATACAGCTGCCATTGCAATACAAGTCACCCACTGCCACCAGTTCAGCCTCTCTGTATTTGCAAACTTCTTCAGGAATTCCACCATCACCACCTGAAGAACAATGGTAATGGCTATGATTCCCAGAAACAAATGATTCCTGTGAATCCCTTTGAATACGTTCTGCTTCTCCATATTCCTTGCATTGAATTCGTTGAAAACTTGGCAAAGCACAAAAGTGTTGAATATTAGTGTGTCGTTAACCTCTGCGCTCACATTGAAGATAGACTCGCCTGCAAACTGTAAGATCAATAATATTGTTATCTGGTAAAAAGCTTGAGCTAGAAGATTTCTCCACATTATATTAGTGATGAGGGGCGCAGTTCGCCCCACTGGTGACATCTCCATTAGCTCATCAGTGGGTCGCTCTGTAGCAAGGGCCAGAGCTCCCAACGTATCCATAATGAGGTTTACCCACAGCAACTGAACGGCTGTTAATGGAACCTCGCCTGCAGAAACTGCTGCAATAAAGTTGATCACAAGAGCTGCGACGTTCACAGTCAGTTGGAACTGGATAAATTTCTGGATATTGTTGTATACACACCGCCCCCACCTCAAAACAGTAGCCACAGAAGCAAAGTTATCATCCAAAATCACAATATCCGAGCTCTCCTTGGCAACCTCAGTACCTTGGATGCCCATGGAGAGTCCTATATCTGCTTCTTTTAATGCAGGCGCGTCATTTGTGCCGTCTCCTGTGACAGCAACAACATGACCTTTCTGTCTCAGGCATTGTACCATTAGAAGTTTGTCGAAGGGGGAGGACCTTGCCATCACACGGATCTTATCAACCCTCTCCATCCTCTGTTCATCCGTGTAGTTACGAAATACAGCACCTTCCACCACTTCTTCTTTGTCCACTTGGCTTTTGAGCTCTAATATGCCGCATTCTACTGCTATAGCTTTTGCTGTGAAAATATTGTCACCAGTTATCATTTTCACGCTCACTCCGGCAGCTTTGCAAGCTTCCACCGCTTTCTTGGCTCCAATTCTACACGGATCCTTCAGCCCAACTATCCCCAGCAAGGTCAAACCATCTTCTTGTAGCCTCTGGTGCGGCTCCCCGTCGTTGTCTTCCATTCCTTCCTCTGTGATCCTTTTATGAGCAAACGCAATGCATCGAAGGCTACTAGCTGCCATACCCTGTATTATTTTCTCGATTTTATTTCTTTCACCTTCGTCCACGGACTTTATGCTGCCACGACTGTCATAATAACTTGAACACAAGGCTAATATCATCTCAGCAGCTCCTTTCCAATGTATATGAACACTATTGTCAGCCATCTTCCTTATTGAAACCCCGCTTCGTTTCTTCTCAGAGTTGAAGGTTTCAACATGGAGAATGGCACAGCTTTCCTTTAATTTTTCCATATCCATGCCCAATTCAGAAACAGCCCATGAAAGAATAGCTTTTTCAGTTGGACTGCCTGAAAACTCAGGCGCAGATCCTGATGCAGCTTTGTAAACACTGCCAGTCGTGTTTAAACTGACTCCTTGGTGGAATAATTCAAGAATTGACGGAGCAATTGTTTTGTAAGAATCTTCCTCGACGGGTTCCTGGCCAAGCCAGAACTTGGTTACTTTCATCTGATTCATTGTAAGTGTGCCTGTTTTGTCAGTGCAAATTACTGTGGCTGAGCCCATTGTTTCACAAGCTGAAAGTTTTCTGACCATAGCTTGGTCAGCCATCATTCTCTTCATAGAGTAAGCTAGAGTTAGAGTGACTGCCAACGGCAAACCTTCAGGGATTGCAACAACCACGATAGTTACTGCAGCAGCAACAATGCGTACGACTGCGTTTAACACATCATCCGTATCTGTTCTGCTACCGGTATACTCCTTTTTCCCCTTGTCATCTGTTGTATTTCCAGTGAAGTAACGAATTAACATGACTAGAAGCACTACAAAAGCAACTGAAAGACCGACCTTCCCAATAGAAGAAGTTAGTTTGTCGAGCCGAGTTTGCAGTGGTGTTCGTTCATTGGAATCACGAGTTATCGAGCTCATCATTTCCCCCCATGCTGTGCTCATCCCCACAGATGTCACGAGCATTTGAGCATATCCATCTGCAATTTTCGAGCCAGAAAATAAGAAGGGATTATCTTGGGTGTTGACTGCTACATGGTCACTCTCCCCCGTCATGCTTGACTCGTCCACTTCCAGAGAGTGTCCATCCAGGAACAAGCCATCAGCAGGAATTTGATCACCAATATTCAAGAAGACAATATCTCCAACAACAATATCAAATATGGATATTGTCTGTCGCCTCTCGTTTCTAAGAACATCAACCTTAATATTGTCACTTATCTTCGATAGCTTGTCGAATTGTGTCTCCTGTCTGAAGTTGCTGAACGCAGAGACAACAATGACCAGAAAGACTGCAACAAAGATACTCCCACCTTCGTACCAGCCCTCCTTCAAGCCATGTTGTTTGATGCCAAAACCAAGGGCAAGAGCAGCGCACACAAGCAAAATAAGAATGGTGGTGTCTCTTAAAGCTTCCAGTGCAAAAAATAAAAATCCTTTCGGCGGTGGCTTATGGTAAGTGTTGGGACCAAAGATCTCACGCCGCCTTCTGACTTCTTCGTCATGACCAGTGATTCCAGTTTTTGAGTTTATCCCAAAAGCGTTGGCCACACCTTCAACTCCTCCAAGATTGTTGAGAGATGCCAAGTCTTTCTCCTTCACCATTTCAGTGAATTTCGTTTGATCAGCATCAGAGATATTGAAAGTTGATTCATGCCATTTATTCCGATGTTTGGAACCGCTTCGCTCCGTATCAGGCACGGTGTAGGAAACAGAGTGCAAGATCCCAGAGTACTGATGGCTGTTAGTTTCTGATGCCATCTCTCTTACGAGAGAAAGCATTGCCCTGGCCGAGCAGATAGCTAGATAAGCAGTGCGCCACCTCTTCTGGGCTTGGGTGATGGTGGTGGGAAGCAACGTGCTGCTTGTCATGTTTTCTTTTTTGTTCTTTGCTTGGCTGAAAAGTGACAGCGCTAGGGCGGTGATCAGAACTAGGAAGAGAAGAAAGCTAAATCGGGATATACCTGCTCAGAGTTCAGACATTCCATTTCCTTTTAACTTGGCTTTCTATGGGCTTTTATAAGGGACTGAGCAATGTAGCAGAGCTTTCAATTATTTGTTATTGAGTTTCAAAAACATTTTAAAAAAAAAAGTGATTTTTTTTTATTTTAAATTAAAGTTTTTTTAATGTTTTTCGATTATATTTTAAAAAATGATTTTTTATTTTTATTTTAAATTAATGTTGTTTTGTATTCTGAAATTATATTTATGATGTTAAAAATAATTTTAAAAAATAATAAAAATATTATTTTAATATATTTTAAAATAAAAAATATTTTAAAAAGTAATCTACATTTCCAAGATTACGATAGCCATGCAAGTTTCTCTCACTTCTAGTTTCTGTGAATTTGTCTTCACAGAAAGGGTAATTTCGTTACAAAGACTAAAATAAAGAAACCCCCCTTAAATAATTTATCAAGTTTGTACAGTATTCTTGTTCAGCATTTAGATTTGAGTTTTCGGGGGTGTTTGGTTTTTTGAAAAAAAAAATATATTATTATAATATATTTTTAAATTAAAAAACTTCAAAAAAACAACTTAAATCAGAACATCAAACATGCTAGAACAAAAAACCGGTGTCGGACGATCGTGTATATATCTGGCTGTTGAAGCCACCCGCATCGCACGAAGACAATCTTACCAGTCTTGCCCAGCAACAGAAGACTTCATGGAAAGCCATCTATTTAGGCCGAATACAACCATCTTAACTGGTTCGGAATTGTGATTTTAAAATGATATTTTTCTATTTTTTATTTTTTTATTTTTTTTATATTAGCACGTAAAAATATCTAAAAATACCAAAAAAATAATAATTTAATTTAAAATAAAAAATCATTTTTTTTAAAAACATGACAAATACAAGCTTTCAGTAACTTGCTGGTAATTGTTTTCTACCATATCGGGTCCAGTTGCTATTTTATTCAGTCTTTTATGTCTTTGGAATTCCAGCAAGTCTAGTTCATAGACTTTGATATCTGAACAGTTAGTGTATTCCCAGAAAAATCTTCATCCTTGCCATTCATTTTAAAGTTTAAACTAGTGAATGAAAGCTTAGTCACCGCTGTTCTTCACACGCGGTTTCTACCTCTGACTTTTCTTGGACATCCATAATGAAAAGGGGTTGTTTTGGGGAGAAAAAAAGTATTTTTTTTATTTTATTTTTTCTTTAAATTATCTTTTTTAGGTTTTGTTTGATCATGTAATAATATCAAAAATTATTTTCAAAAAATAAAAATACATATTATTTTAATATGTTTCTAAACAAAAAGACATTTTAAAAGATAACATTCACTTTTTATAATCAAAACAAAAACTACTATCGTATCTTATAATATCCGTCCAAAATAAAAATTGAAATCAAAATGCCCAAACTAAATTATTCTGTGGACTTGAAAGTTTACAAGTAACCAGTCTTTAATTTTATTGATTATAATAAAAATTAAATTCATGGTTATTTCATCATTAAAACTAATATTATGTCAAATAATCAACTTAACTTCAAAAAATCAATTTAATTCAATAACTTAAGCATGTTTTTCAAAAATTTAGGTTATGAGATGATTCTCAATAATAATTTAACACTATTCCTTAACACTTTTATCGTGATAAAAATGTTTTGGGACTTAAAATTTACATAGATTCAATATTATATGGTGATTGTTTTTATTAATTAACATTAAAATAAAAATTAAAATAAAAAAATATTCAAACTCATAATTATTGACTGTGAATCACGTGTCACATTCCATAGACCCGGGTTTTGTCGCCAAAAAACCATTAGCCATTGAACAGAACACGTGCACTTTTAGTCCAGTGCCCAAAAGAATTGAAAGTGAAAATCAGTCCGCCCAAAAGAATTGAAAAAAAAAATCAAACAATTTTATCACAATAAATTAATTTCATATTTTTTCAAGACAAATATATCTTATTTTTTTTTCAGAGCATGATAAAAATTATTTTTAATGTATTTTTATTTAAAAATACAATAAAATAATATATCTTTAAATTTTATTTTTAGCATTTGCATATTAAAATATTTAAAAACATAAAAAAATTAAAATTTTATAAAAATATAATTAAATCACAATACCAAACAAAGCATCAACTACAACTCCAGACAGAAAATATCATGCCAAACAGATTCGTGTCGCGTGATCCACTAAAAATCAAAGTAGAAAAATTGGGATTTAAGGAGCTAATCTTTAATTTCAGTGATAAAAAAGTATGTTATATATTTTTTTTTAAATTATGATTTCAAAATACTTATTTTTATGAAAGTATGAAACTACTGCAGGACAAAGAAAGCGTTTTAATTAATTCAAGAACAAAACTTATTCTAATTGATGTACGAATTAGCTCTGGATATATATATATATATATATATATATATATATATATATATATATATATATATATATAAGAAAACTTAGTTTCAATCAGAATTAATTGTTCTATCAATAAAAATATTTTATCTGTATTGTAATTTAATTTCTATTTATAATTGTTTTCTTAACAAATACACGTATATGAACTAATAATTTTCATATGAATGAATAATAATTTATATGAATAATTAATTTGACTGGGATCTGGAAATCTTCAGCGGCACCAACTAGTATACGGAGAGTGATTTTACAATGCAACGACTCGGCAGACATCGCCTGTCCATGCCAAATAGTTTCCACCATCCCAGTTAACCATCCATGCACCAAAATCAGTGGTGAGAGCCACAGGTGGAGAATGATCTTCGCTTTATATTCCAAAACGTACGAGGTGAATGCTTGGTTGTGATTTCTTTCTTTAAATTACCTTTATTACAATCTCCAACTTTTAAATATTGTGAAAAACATGTTCAAACAGAAGACTTTTCTAAACAATTTTATAGGTCCTTGCTTTTAAGTTTCATGGTCAATGGCATAAATCAGACAGGAACTTGCAGTGAAAAGATTGGTATGACTTGCATGTCTCTTCAAAAAATGGAAAGAAACTCTTATTAATAAATCAATCTCATTTAAAAATTTAATCTATTAGGTGAGGTTATAGAATATGATTTATATTACTCTTTAACACACCTTTTCAAGTGAAATTTTTTTAGATTTGAAACTTGTACAGGCTCACACTATTTTGTGCTTAATTTTAAACTATAAGATAAAACTCTAGAATATAATTTATATTACTCTCTAACATCTACTTTGCTAGTTAAAATAGGATGATTTAAAATTTTAATGGATGACAAGGGATATTTTCACTGCCCAAAAAATTAATTTGGAAATGTGTTTTCTACGCTACGGAGCAAGTGAGGACAAACTGGATGAGAGAAACTCGAAAAGCATAGAAAAAGAAAATTATATTTTTCAAAACTATTTAGGAGTTGAAAGAAAGTGGAGTCATACTTGACAGCTATACAGTAAGATTCTAGTCAAGGCAGTAGGACACACCAATGGCCACATCTTTAATGGTATGTAAGCCTCAATATAGCTTCCAATGCATCGATCATTGCCAGTCCTTTTCTTTTCTTTATTTGGTTGTTGCGAGGAAACCCACTCCTGTACCTTGTTGGTATAATAAATAAATAAAAATTTGGTTGTTACAAGTTTATATAAAAAATAAATATTTTAATTTGTACTCAAGATATATTATATGAATCATAATTTTTTTTATCATAACACATCATTGCCATGCTCTTACGAGGTACACGTCATTACCAGTCGTGTCCCAGGCCACTCAAATTCATCAACCTTCACATAATTATAATTGAACTTCAAGAGCAATATCCCTCCATCCATACATTCATTAATTACGCGTGACGATTAAAAATAGTAATATTTTTTTTTATAACCGGGGTGTCCAGGCCAGCTTACACGCACAACTAATCCCCGAACTCACTGAACATCCTGCAAATCCACCGAGCATGTAAGGCACCGCGGGGGTGACAGACGTGCATGGTCAGACTTGAAACCTAGTGCAGAGGAAGGAAACAAGTCCTTTCAACCGCTAAGCCAATACCCCACTTGCTTAAAAATAGTATGTTCAATGTGTGCATGATGGTCAAGTGCTTCCATACAAAAATCGAGAGAATAAATCCTAATTTATCCTAAATAACGATTTTAATGTTATATTATAATAAAATCCCATTCACTTCCTCTCTCGTATTAAAGAGATATTCATTATGGTTTAGCTCTAAACTTCTTATCGATGGCCATATTAGAGCTTATTTTTAAATGTTGATGAAAATACTTGACGAATATCTACAAAAACTTGACATAATCTCTTAATTATATTTTTTTCACAAGCTGGACAATCTCTTCTTTCCAAAATCCTCTAATTTCCATACAACAAAATGATTATCCCCTTGCATTCACCGCACGTCCTTCGTCCAAAAACACGAGGGTCCATAAAAAGAGAGGTGTCCTTGGTATTCACCGCCCCTACTTTTCTTTTAAATGTTGAAAAGTATTTTCGATTTAAAAATAATATTTAAAATAATTATTTTAACCTTTATTTTAACATCAATACTGTTAAAGAACCATCTCACCTAAAAATTTAAATTTATAGGTGAGATTTCAGAATATAATTTATATTATTCTCTGACACCTCTTTCAAGTGAAAGTTTTTTAAGCTTGAAACTTGCATAAATACACACTAATTTTTTTATCAAATAAAATAAAATGGTAAAATTTAAACTTGTAACCACTGTGTTAACAAGATTTTGATGCTTGTGTCACACTCCAAACGGGGTCTTTGTCTTCAATAGTGTGATGAGAAAGCCAACTGATTGCATAAAAGACAAAAACTTTCTTGATCCCCACTTAAAAAAGAGAAGTTACCTGGTAATTTCCTGGGAACAGAGCAGTCTTTAATAAAGACGAGAAAAAAAAATTGAAGTCATTATCTTTATTATTATTATCATCATGAATTGATCATCTTAAATGTATCTCGATCAGTCAATTGTACGGGTTATAAAATTAATAGCGCTTTTATGCAGCCGTCGTGCAACTTCCTCGAAGTTTCAGTGAAAATCTTGCAAGATAGACGTGGTTTTTGCTGGCTGGTCTCTGAATTATCAATTATCACTCTCATGGGGTATCGATGATTCATCGTGTAATTTCGTTGATGGGACTGAGGCGCTTGACTGGGGAGGGAGATTCAGCGTCAGCGACAACAACCAAGATGACGTGGAGGCGGTGGTGATAATGAGTTGTCGTTATTTTCCATGAAAACTACACCATCTGGTTGACTTTAGAATTACAAGGGCTTGACTTAGAATTTCATACATTATTGGTATTATTAAAATCCTTTTATTTACACAACAAAAATAGAAAAATCCTTTCCTTTAGCCATCAGCTAAACCAGACCATGCGTGCTCCTTGCAAGAAAACATATGCCCTTATATAAAAATGTTTGCTTGACGGTTTTAAGGGATTGACCATATCCTTTGGCATATGATGCTGGACAAATTTCCAGGCATTTTCGCAGGTAGATAGCTGCGTGTTTATGCAAGGAAGCTGAGCTTGATCAGATTCAGGCATAATCACATGATAAAGTGGATTGGATAATATTTACAGCGGCCTCTTGCATCTCCAATTTCCTGGAAACTTGAAATGAGATCATGCGATCATGTCATCAAATATCTGCCGGCGAGCTTCCATAGAGCTCCAATAAAATGAGATAGCGGCCTTGTGCCTTGAAATTTCCTGATCAATTACTAGTTTAGCTAAGGTGAAATTGGTCGTTGCATGTTGTGTATTCGAGTGTTTATGTGGATAACCCGAAACTTTACAATAGCCAAAACAATTTATTAATTGGTTGTATCAGTTCAGAAACACAATATTTCGATAATATTATCTATGATGTTTTTAAAACTGCAATATCCTTGCATTATGCTATCTCAAAGAACGTTTGTTTGGAGTGTAGTTGATGTTATTTTTTAAAATGTTTTTTGTTCAGAAATGTATTAAAATGATGTTTTTAAAAAAAAAAAATAATTTCGATATTAACATACGAAAATGATATAAAAACATAAAAAAAATTAAATTTAAATTAAAAAGAATTAATTTAAATTAAAAAATAATTTTTTTCAAAAATATTTTTAAAATGGAATATAAAAAATATCACCAGCCTTTTGTTTTTCATTTCCGTATATTTTTTTCTATATTCATTATTATTCAAGGTGCTACCTGGACAATTTCTCCGAAACTCACGGGGTTAATAAATCATACATGAGAGACAAGAAATCAAATCGTAGTGATGTTAGCTTGGAGGACAATGGAGAATCGTCTAGCGTGTGCACCCGGAAAATATTGTTGGAAAATCTCGTACCATCTGATTGGTTGGGACTAGTTCGTCAGGCCACCTGTCTGGGTTAAATCCTAGGCAAAATAAAATACTTTTATTCTCGATTCAAAAAAGTGACGAGCTCATCTTTGCACGGCTTATAGTTTTTTTTTTTTTTTTTTAAATATATTAAAATTATTTTATTTTATTTTATTTTTAAAAATTATTTTGACATCAACATATTAAAATAGTCTAATTTTTTTTAAAACAATTAAATTAATTTAAAATAACAAATAAAAATAAAAAGAAATTAAATTAAATTTTAAAAATATTTTTCAAACACATTCCCAAATACACCATAGTGATTGTTTGATATGTTTCAAAAGTTTTTTTTTAAAAAAAAATTATTTTTATTTTAAATTAAATATTTTTGATATTTTTAAATAATTTTCATGTATTAATATGAAAAATATATATTTTAAAAAATCATTTTAATTCATTTTTAAACAAAAAAAAAAAACTTGTAAAAACAATTACAATAACACTCACAGATAAACACATATCTCAACGAGCTTTCCAGTGAATAAAAAAGAAATTTCCCGAACCATCTAACTTGCACTTCTAGGCCTCTAACTTGGCTCTTACAAAAGAGATTAGGATGACTCGCAGTGTAGTGTTTAAGGTTTTTAAAATTATAGTTTTAAAATGTATGGAAAAAAAATAGAAATCTCAACCATTTGTTTTTTACATATATATAACTATAGAATTCTTTTAATATATCTTGCAAAACTAATAATTCATAAAATCTCGATGAAGAAAATTAATGCAGTTATTTTTTATACGCGATAAAAGTTAACCTAAAAAAGCAATCTATATTTTAAATGAACGTCAAAAGTGGAGCTATTTGCGAGCGGGAGAAGACAACACTAGGATACTAAGTTTTGAAAAATATCAACTGAATTGAAAGCATGGGAAGGGAAATGAAGGGGACGGGAAAACGATGAGCAAATAAAACTTGCCGGTATGCTGTTAGAGCCGAATAAAAGTTCGATTATTATGGGCTACGGTTCAGGCCCAATTTAAATGCAGAAAAGGCCCGATAAACAAGATATCGTGCTTAGCCGCTTCCTATACAGCCTGCGCGCAGGCAGACTCCCCCCCCCTCTCTCCTTATCCAGTCTGGTCCTCAACTCAAGTGGCAGTTTCCGGTAACTATTGGGCAAGTTTTTGAGCCAGCTCCAATCTTCGACGGTCTCCAGATTCCATGCTTTAACAGGAAATACGTACCATAAGAATGCATCAGATTCAGCCCTTCCCAACCTTTGCCGGAATACTTTAACCTAGAAAACCCGCACACGTTTGCAGACCCCATAAGCACATAGACACTTCAAATCTTTAAAAACGGCGTACTAAATATTAATATAAACAGGTGACAGCAGTTTCAGAATTTCAGCTGTGCTAGTGCAACCAAGGTTTCCATGTTTCCGTCACATCATCTGAAACTATACAAGTTGATCCTAACATCCCATCCCATTACCCCAGAACCATCCGAGCAAAACACATTCCGGTAAAAAAACAAAAACCAACAATGCAAAAAAGAAAAAATTGTTTCAATCCATGGCCGCTAACCGATCTCACTGCATTTAGTTTCAGTGTACAGAATACAAAGCCATTATGTAATAAGGAAACAAATTTGGTAATGATAATACAAATTTGGTAGTACAGGCAGGTTGACAGGCTGCTAGTGCTGATGCTCAGAATGTGGCGATTATAACAACAGTGCTTCTATTGGTTCCCCGGGTTTCTATAAACGGAACTGACAGAAACAGCAGGTAAATCAATCCAAGAAACAGATCATGTGAGGCAACACGAAACAACAGCTAGATTTGAAGCGAATCATCGTACAACTAAGCTATAATGCTGATCAATGGCCATGACAATTCAAACAATGTGCGCAAACTTCATGTGCTTAATCAATATTGACAGCATCTTACCCCATTTTTCATGGCTCGCAGTAAGGAAATGCTAGCAATAGCAAGTGCATACAAGTCTAATTCAATTGAACAAGCCAAGGATATGCACCAAGCATCCAACTTTATCCAAAATGAAAGGCGAAGTTCTACAAAATATACCTCTTAAGTGCGTGCCCAATCCAAACCGCAGAATCTCCCACTTACAAAGCTGGCCTCAGTTAAACAGCATGATCCATGCGATTCCCAAAACTCCAGACCCCCCTCCCCCTCTTCTTCTATCCCACTACATCGGCTTAAAAAACCATGCATATTTTTTATTAGAGCCCAAAAATTCACTTGCCCTAAAATTAGTAACACCGAAATTAAATTTCCCAGACCCAATTAAACAAATCCAATTGCTACTCCGCTGCGGCACCGAAACCAAACTAACTAAATTCCTAACAACCTCCTCTTCCCTCACCGCGATTCTCGCTTCCCTAAACGGCTTCCAGCATTTCTCCTTGGCAAACCCAACGCACTTGTCTTTAGCTGCAACCAAACAACCTTCCAGTTCGCGATCCTCACACCTCTCCCTCTCCTTCAAGTCTTCCAATTTCGCTCCCCCGATAAAACTGCGCCACCAGGGAGGCTTACATTTGTTTGACGCGGTTATCGCGCACCCAAACCTGGCTCCTTCTTCGCACTGGGAGATTATTTTGGACTCGCAGGTTTTGTATGCGACAGCCCAGGATTGAGGGTTTCTGAAAGCGAGGACGTGTGGGCTGATTGATGGGTCGTCGGACGGGCCGGCGGGTATGGGTCCACGAAGGAGGGGGATTGGGCGGTCGAATTTGATTGTGGTTGCGGATGCTGAGAATTCGTCTAGATTTTGGGGTATCGAGGGGTTCATAATTTTAGGGTTTGTGTGTTAGTGTAGAATGTTTATTGATTTGAGTGGACTGAAGTGAAATACCTTCTGATTGTAGGTGGGGAAGCGGAGCCAATGAATGGCCTGGGGGGGAAGTGAACTTGAAAACAAGCTCGAAATATAAAAGACGGCTTAAGAGCATCTCCAGCAGGATTGCCATAAAAGGACGCAAAAAAAAAAAAAAAAGGATTTTTAGCAATTTGTAGTAAACTTTTTTCTCTCAAATGACAAAGCTAAGTTATTTGGATAGCTAAAAATAATTTTTTCTATGCAAGATATTATTTGAAGCAATTTGAAATTAAAAAGTTATATTTTTTTTATCTTGCTGGAATATTATATGCCATATATTTCACGGTTATTGTTCAAAAATTGGTGGCAAATAAAATTTTGACAGAATTTTTTAATATTTTTAAATTTTAAATCTTTTGAATTTTTATTTAAAAATATATTAAAATAACTAGTTGTTTTATTTTTAAAAACATTTTTAACATGAGTTCATAAAATAATCTATAAATTTGTGTGAATTACAAATGAGTTCTTTTCTACGTTGAAATCACCTAAGAAAACATATATAAACCTGGAAAGATTTCCTAGTTTCAAGTGGATTTCAAGTTTCATGCCGATTTTGTGTGTGTTTAAAAACCATGTATTGGTTTCACAAGGTTTCTGCAATGTCTAATAAATATTTCAGGTAAAAAAATAGGTTGCAATTGAGTTTTCAAGTAAAAGAAACACATATTTTTCCGGCTTCTGGTATGGCTGGATTAAAGGTGCCGTTTGGTAATGTTTGCGTTTGCGTTTAAGGTTTGAGAAAAGCAGATAAATATAGTTTTTGGTTAATTGTAAACTGGAGATTTTTGGCATGGGTCCCACATTAGATTTTGATGAAACTCCGGCACAAGAAAATCAACAATTTACTGTTTTTCTTGCTTTTTGATACTGGGGGTGGTCTTGCTTTTCACGTGTTACATGGTCATGAACTGGAAAATCGTTTGTTGCATGTGCCGAGAGAAGGTTTGTAAAGTTTGTATTTTTAGAAAACAAGGTCTAACTTCATGAACTGATTCAAATATTTTTCTAAAAAATATATTTATAATGAACATTGAATTTTCAAATGTATATATATATATATATATATAATTTTTGCCAATCTCTTAAAATTTATTTTTTATATATATTCAAAAATATTTTTTTAAAAAAGTAAAACATATTTAAACTTTTTATTGTGTTTTAAATAGTAGTTTTGTAGAAACTAAAATAACATGTTTTATTTATTTATTCAGAAATACATTAAAATAATATTATTTATTTATTTTTTAAAAATCATTTCATTAATCTCAAACTCAAAAGCAATTTTAAACAAACATTTTAAAAAATTATTTTGAACCACAGCTAGAATGCTTTTATAAAACTAATTTTTTAAAACCTTAACCACAAAACTAAAAGCAATACCAAAAACATCATAAGAGCTTAACGAACGACAAGTCATTTTTTAAAATGGACAGCCCCCATTAAATTTAAAAGCCCTGAATACGTGGGCCATAACTTCATGGGTTTGGCGTTAGGCTTAACTTACCAGTATAAAAGCGTTTGGGATGTAGCTTCATGGCCTAACAAACGCCTAGCCTTACTTTTATATGATTTTTTTAATTTACTAGACTCCGCAAAAGTCTATTTTTTCTTCTTCTTAAATTGACACCTATTTTATATGAATTTCAAAAAAAAAATATTTCTTTCATATATTCTTTAAATTAACATCTCTTGTTTGTGATTTGTTTCTATTTTTTAGCTTGCAATTATTATTTTATGTTATCGGGTGTGTTTATTTTTTAAAGAGGTCGATATAATTCATTTATGAATATTTTTTTTGTAAATTTTCTTACTATTGATTTTTTTTAAAAATATTTTTTATTAGATTTTTAATACACTCAACCTTGCATGATATTTATTTTTTATTCATGCAATTTGGTTAACGTGAATTGTATTTCTTGTCTTAGTTTTTTTTTTATAAAAAAAATTCATTACTCAACATTATTTTTTAGTTTTTTTTGCTTCATAGTTTTTCCCATGTCATCAAATTAACCAAGATTAACTAGAGTATTGAACTTCTCTTACTTCTTTAAAAAGTAAAGGTCTCTTGAACTTTTTTCTTTCTGGTTTTAAAAAGTAAAGCTCTAATGGTTTATGAATAATGTATAGATAGATTATTGAGACATTTTGTGAATATTGTAAAGTTATTTCTTATAATATTGGAAAACTTTCATATTTTGTATTGAATCATTTTTCTGTCGTATTTTCCAATCATATTATTGAACTAATAGAGTTTACTGATCTCACCCAACTCAACGAAAAAAATCTTGGAATGTTTGTATCATTTTGATATCTTTTCTATGATAAAACAAAATAAATAGGTCGGTAGCGCAGAGCGAGCCACAAACCTAATTGCTCTTTTCATTCTAGTCAATTAGATTATGAGTTTGGTAGGTTAGGCCGGATTATTTGGAGTTGTTTGTTTTTTTAATTTCAATTTTTAACATTGAATTAATTAAGAAATAAATTTTATAATTTGTTTTTTCATGGATTATCTTGATCCCAGGCTAACATATTTGATAGTTAACCCTAGGTTGACTATGTCAATCTAATATGTTTTTGTCTTAATATTTTTATAAAAAAAGATACCATCTTAAAAATCTATCTAGTTAGACTATTTTTTTATATATATATATATAATAACCAGGGTTATTTTTTAACTTGTCAAGTTAATTAAGTTATATCAATCAACTTTTACATTATTTATTTTTTCTATACTAAAAAAATACATTAACAACAAAAAAAATTTTATGCTAAAAAATTAATCTAATCCCACTGTAGAGCAAGTAAATATCCGATATGAAATGTATATGAAGGGTGGATAATATAGTATCAACACTTAAATTCTCGTGTATATATTTGATTATCTATAGATTTTTCTTTATTTATGTATGTAATCTGTGTAATCACAACAACAATAACAAGCTCATGGCTGCCTTCTACGAGAGTAAAATGAACAAGATATGGATCAGGTGGTTTGTCTATTTATAAAAAAATATGTTCAGAAAGCCATCACCATCATCCTTGAAAATTCCTCATAACTAACCAGACCATCACCGTCCAAATCAGCCTCTCTTATCATCTGCTCAGCCTCTTCCTCCGTCAGTCTCTCCCCCAAATTTATCATCACTTGTCTTAGCTGCAAGTTACCGACAAGGATAAATTAATTAATCTGACAACGCACTGCTGATGAAACTCAGAGAAGTCCCATGCAGTTTTTTTTCTTCCACGCAGAAATTCGGTGGCTAGAAAATAAATACAAGACAGAATCAGACAGAGAATATTCGAACGGCATAAGAAATGATATTCACCTCGCTGGCCGAAATGTATCCGTCCTGGTTCCGATCAAAAACTTGGAAAGCTTCTTTTAGTTCCTCGGTAGCATTTTCCTGCGAGAATTGCAAATGCATTAACCCTACCGTCGCAGAGATCGATCGAGAAAACAATAAGCACCCCTATATATATATATCGATATTCCTTTCATATTGTTATTTAAATACCTTCTGCTTCCTTCCCATGACATTCAAGAATTCTTCAAAATCTAACGTCCCGTTTCCATCAGTATCAGCTTCGCATATCATGTCTCGAACTTCTTCCTTCGTGGGCCGTCTATCCCACGATTGTACCATGGTTGCCAGTTCTTTAATTGTAATGAAACCTATACATATATATACACACGTTACAAATTAATAGCAATAAAATTCAAATTAATAAACGAAACGAAAATAAATGCTGTTGCAACAAGATGCTCATGAGTTATTGAGGTCTAGGTTATGGAGCACGCAGATGAACACAGACAGAAAAAGAGTGTAGAAGGACGAACCATCTGCGTCCTTGTCAATCAAGTTAAAGACCTCTCGGAACTCGGCAACCTGTTCTTCAGCCATCGCATCTGCCATGCTTCTTCTTCTTCTTCTTCGCTTTTGGGTTAAGATTTAAAAGAAAACTTCTCTCGTTTTGCTGGTAGATGGAACGGAAGAAATCAGCAGCGATGAAAGAAATGTATCTGGAGTAGGCTTCAAGGATGAAGGATCCCGTATATAAGGAAGCCGCTGGAGATTAGAAAATTATTCACGAGTAGTTTGAAATGGCCCAACACGCTTCGATTAATGAATTCCATTCAAAGCTAGAAAAATTCTAGACGTGAGTCTTGAATCAACGCTTGAATGGGTCAAACTTCGACACTTCAGATGACAGCAGTGCGTGTCTCTGAATCCTTAAAAAGTCAGCTAGACAATGAATATTTTTTTCCTCTGCACGCTATTTCTCAAGAAAAGTTTAGTTCTTGTTCAAAATACAGCAGTGGAAAATCATTAAATAGTTGCTCCCTGATTAGTATTTAATCATAGGAAGAGTTGATGACACGAGTATTTGATTTGTCCGAAGAAGAACCGACCGAGTCTGACAGATACAGTCACTGTATTCTTATTCTTATTCTTATTCTTATTCTTATTATATAACTCGTCTAGTCGATAGTCAACCATATTGTTTTGAATGAGTGAGTTTTTTAATTATTTTTTAATAAATTATTAAAAAGTAGGAGAATAAGTTTTCTGAATGAGTGAGTTTTTGTAACAATATAAAAGAAAATAAATACTATTATTGAAAAACTAATATAATAACTAACACATATATAATATAGAAAAATGAAGTAAATTAGTAACACCGAAATTAAACATATAAATTTTAACTTTGTGCCACTGCAAATATTTTATTTGATGTGGTGTTGATTTAATTAATTATTTTTATTATAAATATACTTGAAAGAATTACTTAATGACTAAGTAAATTATAATTTAATCAAATTTAGTAAATAATTATTTTTTACAATGATTATTGTTTTTTTTTATTATGATTTTGATAAGGGGAGAAATTATCATTTTAAATTAGTTAAAAAATAACACTCATTATAAATTATAAATGAAAATGATAATAATATTTATTCATTTTCTAAACATGCAAATAATTATAATATTAAAAATATAACCATAAATAAAAATTATTATTTTAATATACATATAAAGAATAAAATGAACTTTTCATCAATCAAATACCATACGTAATTTTATCTTTATCTTATGTTCTCAAGTCTCAACCATTCTCCGTGACAAGTGTCATCATTTTCTCTGTCCTAAGACAGCGGCACATCGAGCTACATCTAGACATGTGGCGATCAATTTAGGACCAATCATATACTTCCTACGAAAAGCTTCTTCCTCGCGAAACACGAGATCGCACCCTGGCTCACTAACTCGTAAAAACAGTACCAAAACCTCTAGCAAAGCAAAATCACAGCTAAGCTAAAGCAGCAAACACTTATTTCTCGCTCGCCGACTAACGATTGCGGCTCTTGTTCTCGACCCCGAATTGACTTAAGCACGTAATCAAGGTAACATCGAAAAGTCATCTCGCTCTATAATCTTCTACAAATATCCTCGATATGTTTTTTCTTTCTAGGATTTTGATTATAATCAATTGTTACTCCGCTGTGCACGTTGATGAATTAAATACTTGAAAAAGACTTGATTCTATTGTTTTTTAAGAGATTGAATTCAAGAATTAAGGTTTAGAGTTTATGTATTAATAGCGCATAACATTTCCAAATTGAATGCTAATCCTGGTCTGTTTTTTAGTGTTTTTAGAGAGATGAGCAAGAAAAAGAACCCTCTCGTATTCTTAGACGTGTCCATTGACGGAGATCCAGCTGAAAGAATTTTTATTGAGGTAATTCCATCTCGCTGGTTTAATTTTTATCTTGAGGTTTCGCAAGAGGAAACTGAAGTTTGGTTTTCCAGTATCGAGATAAAGATAAAACCTGTTTCTTTTGAATGCACAGCTTTTCGCGGATGTTGTTCCCAAGACTGCCGAGAATTTTCGGGCACTCTGTACAGGTACCTGTATCTTTTCCTGCATTCTTACAAATCTTTGGTAAGTTTGCACTGGTCACGTTCTGGCTTTCAGTGAAAAAAATTGTTGAAGGCACAGGTACTGATAGCTATTGCCTCCCAGTTATGGATGGGTTTTTGAGGTCCATTCATTTATCTTTTAAGCGGTGTGAATCTTGATTTGAAATATGCTATTTGTTGTCAAAATATTGAGCTAGTGATCCAATGGCAGTGTATTACGTGTATAATCATTTAGAGCCCGTGCCACTAAATAAGAATTTGATTTTAATATGTGACTTTCGAAGTTGTAAGAATGAAGAAGGTTATTTTAATTCTTGATATCTTATTTCAAAATGATTTTCTGTTGGGATAAAGATGCAATACCTAGCTCTTGAATCTGTTATGGCTTGTACTAGATACGCTTTAAGCACACAGTTTCAGAATGCCTTAGACAAGTAGAATATCTTTTTATAAATTTTGATAGTTAGTTCACTCCTTGAATTAGCTACTCTTTGATAGCCCTTCTTGGTTTTATGCTGGATATTATTGGGTAGGACAAGGACAAGGGACTAGGGTGTGAGTCGTGGAACTGCATTCTGCTGTTTAATGAATTCCCTTAGACATTGCCTTGTTTCATAATTCATAATAGTGACTACAATGCTCTCTAAACTGTCGTGAATGGATCACTAACTTCTAATTACAAATGACTGGACTCTGGGGAGTGATTTGCATTCAAAAGGGTCATAAATGAGAAATCTTTTGTTATATATCAGAATACCATTTGCAAGAGTATGCTTTAGTTTAGAGTTCTATTGATTTCTAAAATATTTGAATGGAATAATGTCACTTTATACCTCATTAAGTGAACTGAAAAATCGAACGTGGAGAACAGCCAATGCTGTTACTGCGATTATAGTGGGTGACATTGTGTTTCTGAATTTAATAACAAGTACACTGGAAATCTGTTTGCTTGCGTTCCTTTCTACTATTGAAAAAGGTTTCGCCCGGTCAAACTGGTTCTCCTTATTTTTCTATGATCCCTGATGGTTAAGTGCACAAGCTGAAAAAGATGATTGATACCTTGAAAATTTGATCAAAGTGCCCATGAATATCATATCTCTCCACGAGGAAAGGGATTTGCTGAAAAGGATGATTTAATCTTGTGTTTGTGCTTCTTTTCAGCAAGCACAAACACCAATATATCTTGCCAGTGCTGCCAGATCAAAAGATATTCTCAATCTGCTATTATATTCTGCAACCTTAATTTGCATACTATCCTTTCCTTTTTTGTCGGCTTGAGAAATTAGTTTCCTAGTTCCTGCATAATAAACCTTGGACACTATTCCAATGTTGTCCATTGTAGGTGAAAAGGGCATTGGAAAAACCACAGGGAAGCCTCTGCGCTACAAGGGCTGTTCTTTCCATCGAATAATCAAAGGATTCATGGCCCAAGTATGTTGTTTGTTTCCTTTGTCAATAAATGTTACCATGAGATATCATGATGCTTGTCTTTTAATTGCTAGTAGTTCGTTGCAAATTTATAAACATTGTCAAGCTACCAAAATTCTTTCACTGCCTGCTTTCCAATTTTAAGATCTACCAAGTTACTCATATTTGTTTGAGAAGGCAAACTTATAACTGAATATCTGTGAACCCATTAAGTTTCGGGAAATCATTTTTGCTAGAGAGCTTACTGGTTGTTGTAATTGATGAATTAAATAATTGACTTGATGCATGCTATTGAACATGTTGAATACCGGTATAGATACTGAACCCTGGTGTATGTACCTATTATCAAATCATGCTTAAAGATTAAATATCTAAATATAATTTTTGCTGCTATATTTTTAAAATCACCATCTTTGACATCTCTGGATGAAAATATGATGCGTCTACTTATGGGTAAACTCCTATATTTAGTAGATGCTACTTATGTTCACCATGCAGCTGTATCCCAGTTTATTTATTGTGCAAAGGACCAGCATTTTTGTTCTCTAATATGTTATTTCTATGATATGAGAGCACAATTCTGCGCAGCCAGTTACTTGAGCCATTGTCTGGGAGGTCACAATAGCAAAGTACAACAAATTATACTGATCTGAAGTTATTGAAACTATAGGGCAGCTTCTTTTGTTTGCACTAGCTTTGCAGAAGGAAGCAAATTATTTATGTTTTTGTCAATCCAAATATATGACTAAGAAAAATCGATCAATCTTTTTTCTTGTCCTGACAGGGTGGTGACTTTTCAAAGGGAAATGGTACATTCTTTGACTCCATAAGCTCTCTACCCTGCTAATTAATCCTTTTCTCTGTTTGACTTGCATACTCTTGGCCAGATCTGTAAGGATCAACCTTTAATTGGTTTGCAGGCTCTGGTGGAGAAAGTATCTATGGAGGGAAGTTTGCCGGTAATCTTTAATATTTAATCATCTGACTGCTTGCAATAATTCGTCTCATCATTATCCATTAAATTTATGCTCTTTTTTCGTAGATGAGAACTTTATACTGCAGCATGAAGGAGCAGGCCTTCTCTCTATGGCGAATAGCGGTCCACACACAAATGGTTCCCAGTTCTTCATAATCTTTAAGCCACAGGTCCATCTTGATGGGTATTTATCTTTGCTTGTTCTGCTCATTTCCTTGGATCTTTTTACTCTTTACCCATTAGCCCTCATACTTTTAGCCCTTTGCTGCTCCTTTCATGATCTCATAAAGAGGAACTCTTAAGATATGCTCAAATTGTCACATTCTCATATTTTGATGTGCGGCAGGAAACATGTTGTCTTTGGAAAGGTGGTTAAGGGAATGGACATGGTGAAGAAAATTGAACAGGCAGGAAGTGCCGGTGGGCAACCTGCCGGACCTGTAAAAATTTTGGATTGTGGTGAAACTTCTGAAAGTAAAATTGAAGATCCTGTAGGGAAGGACTCAGGTAGAACTATGGGCGGTTGGTACTTATTTTTTGGATCATGCTTGCCAAAAATTTTATTACATGTACTATATACTATTGCTTTCTCCCAGGAAAGAACAAGAAAGCTGGGAAGCCTTCAGATGATGGTCCTGGTGATCAAGTCGGAGGAAGAAGTAAAAAATCCGTCAAGGATGCAAGGAAGAAAAGAAAAAGAAGATACTCTTCATCTGATTCTGAACCATCATCTTCAGAATCAGATTCTGATTCAAGCTCATCTAGTAGTGATGGAAGGCATAAGAAGAAGAGGAGGTCAGCGAAAAAAGATAAATACCATCATGGGAGAAAACTGAAGTATAGACAAAGGGAGAGGAAGAGAGACAAGCGTGATAGACGATCAAGGTGGAAGTCTAAATGGTCCAATTTATATTTAGTTGAAGTGAAACCAATTATGCCTTTTCCCTTCTTGTATTATCTTGTACTTGACAATGATTGTGATTGTACTGTTCCAGGAGTTCTGAGAGCACAAGTGATACAGAGACTAATAGTTCTAGCACTTCTAGCAGCTCTAATGATGAAAGTCCGGTTTCTGCTCGTAAGACCAATAATTCAACTCAGGCAGGAAAGAAATCCATTCAGAGCTCTGGTATGTGCTTTCCGTTTATATCTGCAAGTAATGAACTCCATTATCTTTACATTATATCCTGTTCCTGCCTTGAATGCTCCTGAAACAGCTGGATTTGTAATGAATTTCGTTGAGATTTTTGTCAGTGGTACTGCAGACTTTAACTTGGTGCTATTTTTTATATTGCAGATGCACGTGGAAAATTCTCAACCCATCTCTCCGTGAAAGAAGCTGTGGTGGAACAACAGCAAAGGAATGACAAGCCCAAGACAGCTGAGGTGGGTTCGTCCCATGAAGAAGGTGAATTGACTCCCAAGAATGACATGCATCTAAACAATGGGCATGGGACAAGTTCAAAATTGTGCATTTCTCCTAATCAGCATTCTTATTCAGATGACTCGGACAAATCCAGGTGTCTGCTTCTACATATTTGTGTTTTTGTTGCCCTCACTCTCTCTGGAGCTCACAACTTAATGTATTTTTCACTTTCATACAGGAGAGCCATTCCAAACTCCAAAAGTAGGCTGAACAATAGCCACAGGAGCAGTCCTAACATGAGTCTTGAAAAGGTTTCCAGGAGTCCAAGATTCAGAAGTGACAGTAGAAACCCAGTTAGGAAGTCCGGGGAGCTGGGCCAGGGAAGGTCATCAAGGAATCCACTGGGTAGTCCTGCCAACAAAGACCATCATGAACCTTCTACATCAAACCATGGACAGGGTTTATCACACTCTCGGTCACCAAATGGCATACCCAAGCGCATTAGAAAAGGGCGTGGCTTCACTGAACGTTATGCATATGCACGCAAGTATCGCTCCCCGTCTCCTGAACGAGCCCCATGGAGGTACCACTATGGAGGAAGAAATATTGATGGGAGGAACCGTGATAGGTAAGTTCAATTTCACAAATTAAATTCGAAGGTTTTCCATCATCTGAATATAATTCAGTTTCACGTCCCTTTCCCCAACCCCTCTTTTTTCTGAAGGCTGTCGAGCTACAGAAGTTATTCCGAGCACTCACCACCAAGACGTTATAGAAGTCCACCAAGAGGCAGGAGCCCCCCGAGGTTCTCTCTCCCTCTCCCTGCATTCTCTCGCAAATTATCTGTCATTTATGAACTTTGGCTCATGATCTATCATTTTCTCACGGTAACCTATTGTTTCTATTTTAAAATAAAATGACCTTAAAATCTTGCAACCTCTTTCTTCTCTCACCAGTATTCTGCCAATTTGGCAGGATGGAGGAGGCTCAAATGAAATGATAGCTCAATGGCACCGGGAAATATTTATAATGTTAGCCACTAGTCGATCCATATGTTCTAGCTCATAGTGTCCTTCCTTTTATTTCCTGTACAATGGATCACTTCATCCAGTTTAAGTGCATAGTATATTATGGAAAATGTCGGTGTATGAGTATGATGCCAGCGGGTATGTATTCGCTGTCTTAGTTTCCTGGCATTTATGTTACTTTGTGACGCACTACATGCATGATGATATAAAGTGACTTATTCTTCATAGGCAAGGAAGGCAGAGAAGCAGAAGCGTTTCTAACAGCCCAGGCAGTCATCGTGGCCGCTGCAGGGATTGGAGCCGGAGCCGGAGCCGGAGCCCGAGCCCAAGACGTAGGACAACTCCGAGAGAGAAGCGACCTACCATAAGTGAGGGTTTGAAATCTCGTTTAGGTCCCCGAGCTGATGATCAGCCTTGTCCTAATAAAAGAAGACCGGGATCTAGGTCTAGTTCGAGGTCTAAGAGCAGTGGATCCTCTCTTTCTAGATCTCCAGATTCTGTACCACCAAAACGTATAGGCAGAGCAGCTAGCAGGTCCCGATCCAGTTCGCCATCTGGACAGCAGGGTTTAGTTTCCTACGGGGATGCCAGTCCTGATGCTGGAATAAAGTAGCCTTTGGAGTCCTTTAGGTCCGCTGAAAGGGCGTGCGCCAATCTTTGCCCAGCTCATACCACGGTGGTGAGCACGTATATCCAATCATTTCTGCTGACGTGTCATGCTTTCATGGGAAGCTGGAGGGAGTTGATGACCATTTGTCTCTTGTCCGGGCCCATTTGACGCTCTCTATCCTCTCTTTTTCCGGGTCTGCATGTTAACATATGGTTTCAGCATTTTTTTTTTATCAAGAACGATGTTGTATTAAAAAAAGGTCTTAGCTGACTGTCATAAGATGGCTGTACACTAGGGATTCAAATCTATTTTTCGTAGAATAAGATAACAATTTCATGATTCATCAATGCCTGTGTTATTCATTCGCGTGGGCGAAGGTGAAAAACTTGGGGTCTGGGGTATGCTCTTCCTCCAAAAACCAGAAGGTGTCAGTCACTTCATAGACGAGCAGCACATGGCTGAAAAAATCGTCTAGTTTGGAAAAAATGAATGCGGCCTGATAAACTGCCTTGCGATCGGTGAAATATCCTAGTCACTGCTTCCCTCTTAAGCACGGTGACTGCCGTCCTGTTTTGTTAATGTAAACTCCATATGCGAGCAGTCTTGGCATGGCCTTTTAAAATCAACATCAATGCTTGTTAAAGAGAGCTGGAAGGGATGAGGAACTAAACGTCACGAACAATTTGCTGCGAAGTAAATAAACAACTCACTTAAGTTTATTACACTGCTAAAGTTGGGTATAACAGCGTGCCTATGACACAGGTGGCGTAAGGTTATTTGCGAAACTTGAGGCCTCACACCAGCATTGTGAGGGGCAAAAAAGAGAAAACAGTGTGTGAGAGAAGGAAAAGGCCACGTCAACTCAACAATCACGAGCAGCTCTATCCCCTCCCTTAGATTGGTCTACCTTTGGGTACAATTTGATCTTTGAGCCACATATAGATGGGAACCAACACATAGTACGTTGCTGCCATGGCACCCAAAATGAAGCGCAAAAGGAACACCAAAGGGTTTACAGGCTCTGTCACGTCCTCTGCCTTTGGACCGAGCTGTGGTAAAAGAAAAAGGAAATATTCCATATGTGAAAAATAAAAGAATCGTGAAGAAACTTGCAATCACAGAAGAATATTACTTCAGGTATACCAAAAATCTAGCATCTGCATACATGTTGTTAAACTTAAAGGAATTGACGGAAAGGCACCATCAGGGATTGGCATCCCCACAGAATAATAAGTTTAATGGCCGCATATAAAATCATAAGTCAGCCCAGACCTTGCATTCAAACTACTTTCCAGCCAGTTGAAGGAATCTGACCATGCCACCAGTTAAAACCAAAAGTCAAGACACCCAGAAACAGGATGGGAATTGTGACAATGGTGCAATGCTCTGATGATCATGCAGGTGGAGGTTTTAATCTCAATGGTGTAAAGATGATGGAATTACACCTGAACACAGATGTTCTGTGTTAAATTATATTCTTTCTCAGCAGGAAACCTGATGTTCAGATTCTAGCTTTCAGTTTCAGTCAACTCTCTACCAAACTGCAATACCAAAAATTCCCAAATCCTATTCTGGAATAGCAGGATCTAGGTTCACATCTGGAAGCTGAAATCATGTTCATTTAAGTCCAACACATAAAAAAGTAGTTCCATAAATGCTCAACAACCTTTCTTGTTTCTTAGTTAAACATGAAATTATTCAGAAATACAAGCCCAGCACCTTTTAGCCAGGATCAGCACAAAAAGATCCAAGCCACAGGATTTCATTTTTTGGAATATGGATTAATGACTAGCTTCAGGAATTCTTAACAATAAAAATCACAGGCGGTTCTAAGCTGTCAAATTTCCATCCAACTCCATGACCTAAACAGTGAATTACTTCCAGCAATGAAAAAACTGATGATAGAACAATCACTAGATCCACTTCCATCTCAGATATCAATATGCTCCTTTGTTCAATCTCAAAGAGACAACATTGAATTCATAACTCATGGAATTTTATATTTAATATTGACCCAAACATAAGCTCCAATTTTAAGTTAGTAATGATATTAAAATTGAAACATTTGATGGAAATGACCAATGACATTGCAGACAATATATATTTTTTTGTGTCCGCAATCCTCAATATTTTACAGAGAGCAACAGATCAAAGGATAAATAGAGCAGCAAACGTATGTTTTCTAGAGAGAGATGTTCCTAAGCAGATGCGATATAAACCTACTCATGTGCGTGTGCGAGCAGAGAGAGCAGGTAGGCAGGTGGCCCGGTGCACATTAATAGTAGCTCCATCCAAATGACATGCAAAACTAGAATAACAGTGGATAATTAAAACAACCAAATGTTTATCATGCAATGGATAAGTCAAGAGTAATTACCTGCAAAGGAGAATCTCCAGATGCAGGTTTAACACCAGTCACGGAACATCCCATGATCAGCCCATGCCTACGAACACCACGATACCATTTTGGGCCAATCCTCTTCAGTTGAACATCCTTAAATCCAGCCTTCTGGAACCATTCAATATACTCTTCCTCCTTCGGGAAGAGCATCCAAACATCAGCAAAGAAGCGAGACAACCAGAATGTTGGGTACACCGGACCAATTAAGCAGGCTTTACCCCCTAGTTTCAAAACCCTGTATGCTTCCTTGATGCCACGTTGTGGATCAGGCCAGTACTCAATACTGAGAAGGTGCAGACATGTAATTCCCATAAGATATCATAAATAAAATTTACCCCACTCAAATCTCAATGATAATGCATCAATAATTTATTTTTCTTGAAAAATCACAATTTTCTTACTCTTAAAACTTCGTAATGAGACTCCAAAATTAATGTTATGCATTCCTAAGAGCTTACACAAAAGCCTCTATCACATCAATTAACATGCTAGATTCATCAAAAACCAGTTAAAGGCCATCTCTTGGTAGAATCAAGGAAGACTTGCAATACGAACGTTAGGATATAGGAGAAGCCACTCTGTCCAAAAATATCGAAGGCAAGGACTCTCTCCAGATTCTCCCTCTTTTTGGCAGGAAGCCACTATTACGAGACTAAAATCTTTAAAGTTCTAATGCCTTGTGGAAAGTAGGTACCAAATTACAGGAATTCACAAAAATAACTCAATGCATTTTGACCAGGAGAATCATTCTAGATAGTGCTTGAAAGGGATTAAAAGCTCAAAAGTAGCAGATAAAAAGGGATGCAGAAAAGTCCCATTGCAGTCCAGCGTAAATGACTGTTTCTCCAAACACCAAAACATAAACAAAATAAAGTACAGTATAATATAGAAAAATCAAGTATTCAGTTCAAACAAAGAAATATACCTCCCAGCAGACACATATCTATCCGCATAATCAGTAGGAATTGCTAGATCCTCAGCATCGCCCTCGATAATTTTACAATCCTTCAAAGGCTGTTTCTGCTTTGCCTTCGCAAGTTGGTGTGGAGATTGATCAAGGATGGTAACATTTTTGGCATCCACATGCTTAACTATACCCAAAGTGGTGAAACCAGTGCCGCCACCAACATCCACCACCAACATATTCCTGTTACTGAGATCTGCAGGCTCGAGTGCCTCATCTCTCATGTCCTCGGTCCAGTGCCCAGGATTTATCACATGGTCGTACACGATTGAGAGAAACCTGTAGAACCAAAAGGCCTCTTTCTTGTGTTGGATAAACCTAGGCTGTGAAGCTGGCCTAGAGGTTGATAAACTGCACCTGGGTGTCAAAGTTCTTGCCTTTGAAATTCTAGTACTAGCGACTACATTCACTCTGGAAAAGTGCCTCCCTTGCAAATCAGACCCCCCAAAGCCTAGGCCTTTAGGGGTTATGCCTCTAATCAGAGTGAGGTTTTCAGCTCCATTGAGCATTGAGGAGGTCATGACTGGACAAGACAAAGAAAATCCACAGATGAAATTTGGAGGTCACAGAGAAAACCAACTTGAAGAAGTTTTAAATGGTGGTGGTGGTTTGCTGTTGTTCATAGCATGATGTTGATGTGCAGTTGTGTAGTGTGTAAGGTTGTGGTTACTCACTATATCTCTCTGAAATTGAAACAGAATGGATTAAAAACAACCAGTTAATTTGGGACTTGAGTAAGCTTACCACCAGGGCAGGGCAGGGCAGCAACCTTTTTCTTTCAATGAATAAGTGAGTGATCATTTAGTAACGTGGTGAAGTTTTTTTTTTAAATTGTTTTTTCTTAAAAAACAAATGTATTAATATATATTTTTATTTTTATTAAATTATTTTTGATATTAATATATAAAAATATTTAAAACATTAATTTTTTTAATATAAAATTAAAAATAAAAATATTTTTTTAATTATTTTTTAAAATACAATATTAAATACACTCGAAAAGTGGAGATAAAATAAATTAATGGGCAGGGCAGGAGAAAGGGTGCGCCATAGACCACAGTTTGCATCCATGCAGGATCAAGTTAAGGTTTTGGATAAGGGTGGCAAGAGCCCGAGCCCACAAGGGGTAGATCTGGGCTAACTCGCGTACCAGGCTTGCACTCATAAGCTCCTATAAGGTTGGGTCAAGTGTTTTAAGCTGAGCCCAGGAGCAGGTGAAAAATGGCAATCTACGCCGAACGATGCAATTAGGTAATCCATTTCAAAAATATTTTTAAAAGAATTTGATATTTTATATTAAATTATTTTTGATATTTTTAGATCATTTTTATATACTGAAATCAAAAACATTTTTTTTTAAATATTTTATTTTCATACATTTCTAAATAAAAATTACTTTAAAATACAATCACAACTATACTATTACTCTCTATCATCAAGGATAAAAATCAACCACACTCTTGAACAAAAGCACTACTTTTCACCAATGAGTTCCCATCAATTGTGTGCTTCCCAAATGGCAGAACTTCCAATCAACTTATTGCCGGCCGGATGACACAAGTCCAGAATGGATGAACAAGGAGACAGCGCGTGGCAACTCACGGCGGCAACACTTGTGCGTCTTCAAAGTGTACCGGGCCTTGTGATCCTGTACGTCAGTATCGTGAAAAAGCAACGGGTTGTGAACTCGGCATTCATGGCCTTAAACGCCTTCGCGTCTGTTCTTGTGTGCTGGGGCTACCACATGTCATTCGGCGACAAAATGACTCGTTTCCTTGGCAGGCCTGATATTTCTCTTGGGCCAGGCTTTTCTTGGGTACTTGCCCAATGCGCCCATGGTTTATTTCCAGATTGTGTTTGCTGCGATCACCTTGATTCTGGTTGCTGGGAAGGATGAATTTTCATGCATGAATGCTGTTTGTGCCGCTGTGGCTTACCTTCTCCTACACTATTACTGCTTATTGTATTTGGTGTCCAGATGGCTGGCTAGCTAAGCTAGGGATCATTGATTACTCCGGAGGATACGTCATCCACCTCTCATCCGGCGTTGCTGGTTTTACGGCAGCTTATTGGGTAGCTGACAATCATTTACTCGGTTAAAACGGCACATGTTTTAGAAAATTTGAAGTGGGCATGATTTAAGTCTTACAAAAGCAAGTGATAATGATGGATTAAACTGAGAAAATTAAGCTGGGAGTCCAACTTTATATCATGCTAAAAGTTTGTGTGGAACAGGTGGGGCCGGCCAAGGACAAACAAGGAAAGAGAAAGGTTCCCACCAAACTACATCGTACTGATGCTGGCAGGTTCTGGGCTGCTTTGGATGGAGTGGAGTGGTTTCAACGGTGGTGATCTTACACTGTCAGTACAGATGCATCTCTGGCGCCCGTTCTTAACACTCACGTCTGCACAGCCACCAGCTTGTTGACCTGGCTCCTTCTTGGCATCCTTTTCTTCGGAAAGCCCTCTGTCATCGGAGCCACGCAAAGCATGATCACTGGTCTAGTTTGTGTCACCCCAGCTGCAGGTAAATCATCGACACACTTGTTTCTGGCCATATATCATCCCCTGGCGATGAATTTAAGAAAATCTCAACGCTTTGTATCTTTTTGTAATCGCGGGCAACTATAACTAGAAACAACTTTGGGGACATCGATTTGTCAAACTTTATTAGATAATCTTCTCTATATTTAAAGTTTCAATTGGAAAAAAAACTAGATTCTTTGAATATACGACAAGGTGTTGAATTTACATGTTTTACCACATATCACCACACTAGTATTATATGTTTGTTGATTAGGTCTGCAGTTCCACTAAGATTGTCTGATGAGGAACTGCAAACTGTTGATGATGCCATTCATGGAGAAGAGGCGTATGCATTGTGGGGTGATGGGGAGAAGTACGAGTCGATCCAGGCATAATTCAGTTTATGGTGCTGAAGATTTCCCTCAAGATGTGCCAAAAGGTGGTCAAGTTGAGATGGCTTGATCTGGCTGTGCTTATTTGCCGAGCCTCGGAAGTGTTTCCTCTCTTTTTTCTCCATGCTGCTGTGTTTTTACAGTTTTTGGAGAGGTGCTCGGACTGTCAAATGGTGTTTTTACAGTCCGATCGAGCACCTCTCTTTTTTCTCCGAGAGATTTTCTGTTAATCTCTCGTCAAGACTGTCAAATAGTGTGAATTACTTAAAGCACCATTTGAAGTGGGTTATGGCTGGGAGAATCGAAGCAGGAGGCAATTTACAGCTCTATGGACCTTGAAATTGCATGTGCCATGTCGAGGAAATGGATGAAAAAGCAAACAGAAAAGACAGCATTGAAAGGCACTTTGCCAAGTGTGGAGGACGGAAGAACTATCAAGAAAGACAAATACGGCATCTCTGTGGTGGTGGCCGCCACCAATGTGCATCTCAACTATTCATATATTAATCAAATAATAAACAAGACATTTAAATAATTCATTCTTAGTTGGCCACCTTATACGGAAATCTTTCAGTTCCTGTTTGGATTTCAACAAAGAGCAATTTTCTATAAATTTTAATTGTCTACATATTTATATATATAAAAAAGTTTTTTAACTTCACGTTTAAGAGTGTAATGAGATTGATTTTTAAAGTTTTTTTTGTCCATAAAATTATTAGAATAATATTTTTTGTTTTTTTAAAATTATTTTTAATATTAACACATTAAAATATCTAAAAACAACAAAAAAAACTAAAATTAAAGTAAAAAAAACAGTTTAAAATATTTTTTAAAATCCAGTATGAAACATGCATTAAAGAAATGATCTCTCTCTGTCTCTTCTAAATTACACACACACATAGGCTCTTTATCTGCTCGTGGGTGAACTCAGAGCACTACAGAAATTTTAATAAATGCAAGAATTAAAGGACCTACGCGCTGACTAAAAATTAGAATGCAAAATATTGTTTTTGAAATATAAAATAAAATAATAACCGAAAGCGTCACCCTTTGCAATTATGAGCACGCTTTGCTCCATTATGGTTCGTTATGTTAAAATATGAGATTAGAAATATTAAACTATTTTATTATAATTATTAAATGACGTGTTTTTTGCTGGAAATAAAATCATTAACTATTTGATAGCCAATTTTTTGTTGTGCTGTCATAAAAGCACTATTAAAGAAGTGATTTAATACTAATTTTTAAGAAATTAAATAAATTAGAACTTAGAAATTTGAATTGTATTTTTTTATAAAACAGTCTTTTTTTATAAATTTAATGACATAAATGATGATGATGAATAGGACATAGTTAAGTCATGATCCCTTTATTTCTTCTCTAAGTTTCTAAATAAGACTTAAATGTTATATTATATTATATCTTTTTATCAAAAGACTTAAATGTTCTTGTATCAACTAGATTAATATATCATAGACAAAACATAAAGTATAGAGATCTAATCCATACCCAAAAAACAAGGAAGGAAAGTAGAAGGTCTAAATAAAGCAAACTCAAAGAGTATAGGGACTAATATTTAGTTGGGTGGTGAAAATAAAATAAAATAAATCATTTTGAGGCAAAAGTAAAGCAGCTTTCAAAGGAAAGAAGAAAGTCGCTGTATTTTCTGCCCCCCTTAAAAAGAAATAAAATAAATACAGCCAGCGCCTTGAGGAGGAGAACTCCCCCACCATAAAGAAAAGTCGAAGAGTCGTAGGGACATTTTGCCTGCCTTCTGCCTGGCTGTAGATCATTCTACAGGGTTGTATTTACAGATTCTTGTTCTCAATTTAATGCGGTGAAGTGGGATATTTCAAACTACAAGAAAAAAGAGTGATATTTGAGGTGTGGGAACTTAACTGTTGCCGGAAAAAGAAATGGAGCCTGAAACGGCGTCGTCGGTTGATGAACAAGTTGGTGGTGGTGGAGGAGGAGGAGGAGGAGCATCAGTGGTAACTGATACGAGAGGAAAGCACCGGATTCTTGCAGAGCTGAAGCGCGTGGAGCAAGAAATGAAGTTTTTGGAGGTTGGTTTCGATTTCTGTAATTTTTCTGCCTTTTGTTTTTGGATGGATATGATAAATGTCAGAGCGAGCCTGCATGATTCCGATGTTTTAGTGTTTGAGATGTGCCTTTTAGATTTGTGTTATAGGAAAATCTTGTTCCATAAGAATGTTATCGTGTCCTTGTTTTATCTTATATCATTGAAAATGATGTGAAAGATGGTGCTTAGATTATTCCCTTTTTTAGCATGTAAGACCATTGACTGGACATTGGCTTAGGTTTATGCTTAATCCTTTGACTTGGTCTGGACTAGACATTGGCTTAGGTTTATGCTTAATGTCTTGACTGGGTGTGGACTGGACATTGGCATCGAAAAAGGTTGTGGCTTTGATTGAGTTGCACGGGAAGAGAGCTATGAGGGATCGCTGGGAACTTTGGAGTAAGCTAGACGATTGTATAGGAAAATGACTCTCCATGGTTAATTCAAAAAATTGGAAATTGAGTTCCTATTGTCAATGCAAGTGGAAAATGTTATGCTCTCTAAAATAGCAGAGCCTAATATGTTGCAATTTTTCGGACAGGACTGAAATTGCCTCAAATTCTGGAACTTGCTGTTTAGAAAATGGACTTATGGAAAAATTGAAGAATGCAGGACTTAATTTTTATACTAGTTTTGCTAAATTCATTATTTGCATACCATAAAAATAGCTTTTAGCTTTGGCTCAAAGGGTAGGAAGAGTTTAGTCCTTCAGTTTCTTGTAGTACGGGTTCATAGCATTTCTGTCATATACTAGTAGCTAGTTACATCTGTTTGCTAATGATTAAGTACCCCATTGACATTGTGAATCTGTGGAGAATTTAAAGAGGCGATAAAACATTAACATGTCTGTGAAAATCACTGTCTAGCTACTGGTTTATGCTTTTACTCTTGACTATATTTCTTGGATCAAGACAGCTTTTCAACTGGTATATTAGGGTTTCCCACTGTGTTGATGTGGAGGCTATCAGTAGTGGTTGAGTGTTTTATATATATATATACAAGTTATGCGTCATTGACGGACTCAATTTTATTTGGAGTGTACTCTGGATTCGTCTTATTTTGTTGTTTCATCAACTTTTTTAGGAAGAGTTGGAGGAGCTTGAGAAAACAGATAATTTATCAATTGTGTGTGAAGAGTAAGTATAACAAATGATTTTCCTTTTCAAAACTAAGGGATCTTCTCGATAGCTCCTCAGCCTCTTTTCCAAGGTGTTAAGAATTTTACTAGGATTGAAATATGTTTTATTGCTGCTCCTCAGGTTGCTGCGCAATGTTGAGAACATACCCGATCCACTACTCTCGCTGTAACTTCTCTAACACCTTCAAATATGACCTGTCATTATAGCCCATGATGCTCACTCATTGGTTTCTTCCATTACAGAACAAATGGCCCTGCAAACCCATTGTGGGATCGATGGTTTGAGGGGCCCCAGGATTCACAAGGTTGCAGGTGCAGGATACTCTGATTTGAAGCCCTCGTAACATCTGTCGCCATTTGTTGCTGGAAGCTTCAAGACGTGTTATCTAACAGATCTAGGAAAATATGAAAGCGCTTTCGTTTCTTTACCGAATTGCTCTTGAATTTTTTGAACTGCAATAGTGAAGTTTTGGGTTATGATAAAATTGTAAATAAAGTCATTTTTCATAGATTCCCGGTCTCTTTGAGAAGGTCAAAGTGGTATCCTCTCATCCAGCAAGCTGAACATGTTACTTCAGTGGTTATTTTGACAAATTCCTGATAGCTATTGAGAATCATCGAAGGGATTTGTAGCATTTCCAGAAAGCAGTTGGCTGGCTGTACAGTAGTCACTTCGTTTAATAGAATGCGTTCATGATAAGAGGCATTGCAAGACAATATATAAACCGCTATTTGCGTTTTCACCATATGTTATTTAAGACTCTGTTGCAACTCGATTTCCCATGTGCATAAATTTACGGAGTTCCTCGTGAGAAATCTAACCATTTTCAAAAACAAAGTGCCCTCAGATATTCCATTGAAGCAAGATTGACTTGAGGGGTTCCATGAGTTCTTCACACCCTTTGTCAGAAATGTATGTCGTTTTAAATCAGTGGATGGGACACTATTGATTTAGTAGACCGAATAATCCTAACAGGCATAAATCCGATGCAGAATCAGTCTGATACAGAGGCAGATTCCATACGCAATGGATCATCACTTCAACAAAAGGGACTGCTGTTGGAGAACTGATTACACCAGATCTCCAGGCACTGAACGCAGGATAGATTGATGTTGCAGAAACTGCTTTTGTTTGATTTCATTTCAAGAAACAGAACCTTAAAGACACCACATTTTTCATAGCTGATCACCGATTGTCAGGCAAAATCCTCCTACTCGTCCTATAAGATCCCTCTCCTGTGAAAAAAACCATAGGCTGAGCTTTGCAGTCTTGAATCTTGATGCCTGATGAAAATGAGAAAGCATGATGCTTGTAAGGAACTTCATACGTGCAATGCAAGCTCTATGCATCGAATATAACAAGGAAGATTCCTCGCAAGTTGTTTGTGACATCCCCCACACAAGAAATCAGGTCCCACAAGACTCGTGTTCTCTTCTTAAGACCTCCACCAAATTCCCTTTTCTAGACTTCATGTTTCAAGAGTCTCTCAAGCTTGAGCCTGAGAAAACAAACACACACTTTAGCAAAAACAATAATATAATGGCAGGGAGTTTGCAATCTGCTCAATAAATTTCAAGGTTAAATAGAATGTACATCTCTTATAAGAGTGTAAAATAATTAGATTTTACTCACTCAATTAGATTCACAAAATATACTTTACTGTTCGATTTGATCTCATCCAAAACAAATAATTTTTGTATCCATGCGCCGTCTTTTGATATCATTACATAAGATTCTTCCCAAACCTGCCATTAAATAATAAAAAATTCCATTATGTTGCGGCAGATCCATGATATAAACTAAGGGATCAGATGAGTAAAGCAGGAAATTGAATACAATCTTAGGCATTGGCAGATCAAGTATACAAAGTGCTAGAGTTAAGATCTGGATTCCAATTTAGCATTTTCATACACAAAAAAAGCATCATTTAAATTTTGGTCATCTATGAACAGCAGTCAATAGAGACACGAACATAAGAATCACCAAACCTTCGACAATACAAGATATATTCATCAAACTTCGGAGGGATTACAACAAAAAAATCGTGCTTTGAAAAATTAACAGCCTATCATATTATACTGTGCATCAGACCAGTTCTCTTGACTTTTAATTAACGCTGTCAGACATGTATTGGACAAAATCAGCACTAGAAATATGTCACAGCCAGATACATATCATCATTCTACGCTGTTACCTTCAATTAATACTGCATTTATTGAGATTATTTTCATGTCCTATTGGTATATTCTGAGTTAATTATAGATTTATGTTTTTAGTTTATTGAAATGAATTTATTATTATTATTATTATTATTATGTGAGATAACTTAATAATTCTTACTTAAGCCTTCCGTGTCGCTTTAATCATCTGCTGAGGTGTACTCTATTTATTAGTTTTTGTTTAAATTGCCCATTTTCTTCTAATTAAATCTTCACGTCCCACTAATTTTTCTTTTTAGAAATTAATATAAAAGGAAAGGAACCACAAAATAGCAGCTTTTAATTTTTATAGCTCTTTATAAGAATAAAAATGTTTGGGCCTGGCTAGCTTGTCTCGACCAGATTGCAAAATAAATTGTTTTCCTCGGTGATTATTTTTGTGTGTGTGTGTGTGTGGCTATCCAATTAATTTTTATATTTTATTTTTCTTGTCTTCAAACTTTGTTTTTTATTTATAATTTGATCATTTCATTCTCATATTTTGTCTCGGTTAATTTTTTATTTTTTATTTCAAAATAAAATGGAACGGGGAATATAGTTCATCTCTCTGTAAGAAGATATTTTTAGATAAAAAATAATTAAATTAAAGACTATCGAAATATATTTGAAACTATATACTAATCAATTTGTTGTTTTCGTGGACTACAATCGCTTAGTAGTCACTGTCATAAATAACAAAAAAAAAAAATCATTGTCTGGAAAAAATACTTGATTTCGAGTTTTCTTAAGCCAGCACTTGCATTTTGAATTCGAGTTTTATTTTATTTTATTTTATTAATATGGATGACTGTGTTATGGTTGACAATTGGGTGCTGATTAGAGTTACACGTGTAATAGCTATTAGTTGTTTCTTGTTATGCATTCTGTTGAGCACGTTATTTGTGCTTATTACATTTGACTTTGTAAGGCTATATATAGCCAGCTAAATACAATACAATATTGTGTGTGATTGTGAGATTCTCTTCTCTTCTCCTAACATTCTGGTATCAGAGCCATTTGTGGCCTGATTTGGGAAAACTAAAAACGGGAAACACCGTGAGAAAGAGCAAGAAAGTGAGGAACAAATCAATTTGGGAAAATTGGTGAGTGTTAAGTCAAAGAGAGATTCACAAGAGAAGAATGAGTGAAGACAAAAATTACCTGCAGCCTGCTATACCGAGGTTTGATGGTCACTATGACCATTGGAGCATGCTTATGGAGAATCTTTTGAGGTCCAAAGGATACTGGAGCCTAGTGGAGACTGGGTATGAAGAAGCGAAACCAGGAGTTGTGCTGAATGAGGCTAAGCAGAAGCAATTGGAAGAATTGATTATCAAGGATCTCAAAGTGAAAAATTACTTGTTTCAATCAATTGACAGAACAACACTTGAGCAAATTCTGGAGAAACGCACCTCAAAGCAGATATGGGATTCCATGAAGAAGAAGTTCGAAGGAAATGCTAGGGTAAAGCGTTCGGCTCTCCAGATGCTGAGAAGGAACTTTGAAGTCCTGGAGATGAAAATAGGTGAGAATATTACAGATTATTTTGCTCGTGTTATGACCATTGTTGATAAGATGAGGAGTAATGGTGAGCAAATGAGAGAGGTTACGATTGTGGAGAAGATTCTAAGAACCTTGACTGAGAAACTTAATTACATAGTGGTTTCAATTGAGGAATCAAAAGATATTGATTCACTCACAATTGATGAGCTACAGAGCTCACTTATTGTACATGAGCAGAAGTTCAATAGGAACCGTGGAGAAGAACAAGCACTCAAGGTATCACATGAGGAAAGATTTCGGGGAAGAGGAAGAGCAGTGTTTAGAAGAGGAAGAGGAGGTCGACAGTCCTACAATAGATCTGTCATTGAGTGTTTTAAGTGTCATCAACTTGGACACTATCAATTTGAGTGTCCACAGTGGAGTAAACAAGCCAATTATGCAGAATTGGATGAACAAGAAGAGATGCTTCTGATGACTTATGTGGAGATGCATAAAGGTAGAAGAAATGACATATGGTTTCTAGATTCGGGTTGTAGCAACCATATGTGTGGTGATCGATCATTGTTCTGTGAGTTGGATGAAGAATTCAAACAGATGGTTAAGCTTGGGGATAATACAAGAATCAGTGTGGTTGGGAAGGGGATAGTGAAATTGTTCTTTGATGGTGTCTGCTACATCATAACCGAAGTGTTTCATGTACCAGAATTGAAGAATAATCTTCTAAGTATAGGACAGCTGCAAGAAAGGGGATTAGCTATCCTAATGAAGTCCAACAAGTGCAGCATTTATCATCCAACCAAAGGTCTGATTATTCAAACAGACATGACAGCAAATAGAATGTTTATCATTCTATCCAAGTCTCCAGTCACCAATCTGCAGATGCAACAGACAGAAGGAGAGGCGTGTATGCAAGTTACATCACAAGATGTGGCTCAACTATGGCATCGGAGATATGGTCACATAGGCCATACAGGGATCAAAATGTTACAGCAAAAGGAAATGGTGAGGGGCTTGCCAAATTTTCCTCAATCTAGTGAGGTGTGTGCTGATTGCTTGAAAGGGAAACAACACAGGGATCCCATTCCTAAAAAGAGCACCTGGAGGGCATCACAAAGGCTGGCACTTATCCACACGGATATATGTGGACCAATCTCTTCAGTTTCGAACAGTAATAAAAGGTATGTGATATGCTATATTGATGATTGCAGTAGAAAAGCATGGGTAGATTTTTTAGTAGAGAAGTCAGATGCTTTAGCTTCCTTTAAACTGTTTAAGGAGAGTGTTGAAAAGGAAACTGGTATGGCCATTAAATGTCTAAGGACAGACCGAGGGGGTGAGTTTACCTCGGGTGAGTTTAATGATTTCTGCAAAAGAAATGGGATAAAGAGGCAGTTGACTACTGCCTATACACCTCAACACAATGGTGTTGCAGAGAGAAAGAACCGCATAGTGATGAACATGGTGAGATGTTTATTAACTGAGAAAGGCATGCCAAAGAGCTTCTGGCCTGAAGCTGTGAACTGGAGTATACATGTGTTGAATCGGTGTTCAACAAAGGCAGTAAAGAATATGACTCCAGAGGAGGCTTGGAGTGGGGTTAAGCCATCAGTGGGACATTTCAGAGTTTTTGGAAGCATTGCGCATGTGCATGTTCCTGAAGCTCGAAGAACAAAACTGGAAAATAAAAGTTATTGTTGTGTGCTTCTCGGATTAAGTGAAGAATCAAAGGGATATAGGCTTTATGAGCCAATATCCAAGAAGATAGTAGTCAGCCGTGATGTGGTCTTTGAGGAGAATAAGAAGTGGGAATGGGATAGAAGCCTGAAAGATCAAGTTCTGCTGGACTTGGAATGGGAAAATGAAGAAGTTGATGATGCAGAACACTATGATTCCAGTGATGCAGAAATGAGTGCTGATGATGCAGATGATGCAGCTGATGCAGAAATGGATGTAAATGCAGTTCATAATGATGGGAATGAAGATGTTACAGGTGTTCATGTAACTGGTGATGAGGTGTTACAAGCTCCTGCACAGCTGGAAAGTTCCCCCGAAGTTGACAGTGGTGAATCAAGCAGAAACAGACGGGTTCCAGTGTGGATGAGAGACTATGAAACAGGGGAGGGTCTCGGTTTGTCTGATGAAGATTGCAATGAGAATATGGCCTTATTTACAGGGGCTGATCCCATTTATTTCGAAGAAGCAATAAAATTGGATCAGTGGAGAAGAGCCATGGATGCAGAAATGAGCTCAATTGAGAAAAATGGCACCTGGACCCTTACTGAGTTACCGAAAGGAGCAAAGAGAATTGGTTTGAAATGGGTGTATAAAACGAAATTAAATGAGCATGGGGATGTTGAGAAGTACAAAGCTCGTTTAGTTGCGAAGGGATATGCACAACGATATGGGGTTGATTACGAAGAAGTATTTGCTCAAGTCGCTCGAATGGATACGGTGCGATTAATTCTTGCATTCGCAGCACAAAAGGGTTGGACTATTTACCAACTTGACGTGAAATCTGCGTTTCTTCATGGTGAATTGAATGAGGAGGTTTTTGTTGAGCAACCAAAAGGTTATGAGGTAGTCAATATGGTTGATAAGGTGTATAAGCTTCACAAGGCCTTGTATGGGCTCAAGCAAGCACCGAGGGCTTGGTTCAGTCGAATTGAGTCTTATTTTTTGAAAGAAGGCTTCGGAAAATGTGAGAGCGAACAAACACTCTTCATCAAAGTAAATCAAGGGAAGCGGTTGATTATAAGTGTGTATGTGGATGATTTGCTTTACACAGGAAATGATGAAGATATGATCAGCAGCTTTAAAAATTCCATGATGAAGGAATTTGATATGGCTGACTTGGGAAAAATGAAATTTTTCCTTGGAATTGAGGTGTTGCAGCTGAATAAAGGGATTTTCATAAGTCAGCAAAGATATGCCATGGATATTTTGAGGCGGTTTGGAATGGAAAATAGCAATGAAGTTCAGAATCCCATTGTTCCCGGTTTTAAAATATCCAAAGATGAGAAGGGAGTTGCAATTGATGATGTCCTCTATAAGCAGGTGGTTGGAAGTATGATGTATCTTACAACTACCCGACCAGATATAATGTTCGCAGTGAGTCTAATCAGTAGATATATGTCAAGGCCCACAGAGCTTCATCTCTTGGCTGCCAAGAGGGTCTTGCGCTATCTACAAGGGACAACTGGTTTTGGGATTTTTTATGCGAAGGGAGGGAATGAAGAGTTGATTGGCTTTACGGACAGTGACTACGCAGGATGCTTGGAGGACAGGAAGAGTACATCAGGGTACACTTTCATTTTAAGTTCCGGAGCTGTTGCTTGGTCGTCACGTAAACAACCAATTGTGACTCTAAGCACAACAGAAGCTGAATTTGTTGCTGCTGCGGCATGTTCCTGTCAGGCCGTATGGATGAGGAGGATTCTGAAGCAACTTGGGTATGAAGGCAATAACAGTACTGTCATTTATTGTGATAATAATTCAGCAATAAAACTGTCAAAAAACCCTGTAATGCATGGAAGGAGCAAGCACATTGATGTGCGATTTCATTTCTTACGTGAACTTGCTCAAGAAGGAGTTGTGCAGCTGAAGTATTGTGGGACACAGGAGCAGATTGATGATGTGTTGACTAAACCTCTTAAGCTAGAATCATTTCAGAAGCTGCGAGATCAGCTGGGAATGTGCAGATCACCAGGAGTAAACTAGTTGCTTGCGCAATCTAGTTTAAGGGAGGGAATGTTATGGTTGACAATTGGGTGCTGATTAGAGTTACACGTGTAATAGCTATTAGTTGTTTCTTGTTATGCATTCTGTTGAGCACGTTATTTGTGCTTATTACATTTGACTTTGTAAGGCTATATATAGCCAGCTAAATACAATACAATATTGTGTGTGATTGTGAGATTCTCTTCTCTTCTCCTAACAGACTGGACTAACTTGCATGTACCTTATTTAATTTTATGGGTCTTAATTTAACGATTATATAATCTTCTAGTAGCATCATATTAGCAATCAACCTAAGATCACAAAAGATAAACTCCTTAATTTCAAATTTTTATCACTTAATCATCTATTATATGACTTGAATTTTAGTTTTTTTAAACCAGCTCTTGCCCGATGACTGCTTCACTTTTAAGCAGATGAGTAATATAGGGAATAATTATTTATGATATTATGCAATCTGTGCGTCGAGATGTATAATATCAAGAAAAATAAAAATTGTTTTGATGAAAATAAATTACCCAGGTTGATTCAATCAATGAATCACTTAATCTTGTTTCAAATTAGTTTTAAAATTGGATTTGACAACTTTGACATGAATTATTTGCTCGTGACCATGTAAATATGTTTTAGTTAAAATACACTCATGCATTTCGTAATAAACTTTAAATTTGGTCGATTCTAGTCATAATTACGTGGTCAAATGACAATCTTTTTTTCAATTTCTTTTTGAATTAGGTTTTAAAAGTATATTTTCTGGATTAATTTGAGCTTTAAATTATTTTATATAAAAGTTTTCTTGACAGGAGTAGATCTAAAAAAAAATGCAACTTGAGTTATGGATTTTTCTGGGTTAAATTAGTTTTTATTTTATTTTTTATATGATTAAAATTATAAAAGTTAGTTTATAACCAACTCAACATTGAATAAAAGTTTTTAATAAAAAACTTAATATGAAATAAAAAAATTCAAAAGGTAAATAAAACAAAGTCAGTGCACATGGATTCAGTTTAATTATTTATATAAAAAATAAATCAAGTTAATATATATATATATATATACACATACTATTAACCTGGATAATTCCAAGTTAATTCCATCCTTTTTTTTAATTAAAAAAACAGTCAAACAACCGAAATACTTTTATTATCGTTAACTTGGTTTGAAACATAATATATGGACCTAGTTAATTATTCATATGAATACTTTTAATGTTTTTTTGTTAATTACAACTTTCAATCATAAAAACCACTTTTACGCCCGAATAGGAGAGGAATGATTTTGTTTTACTACCAAGAATAACGTGTTGGGCTGGGCTGATCTATACAGACAGTATTTTCTGAAAAAGATTATGGGCTTTTAACAGTGGACAGTGATCTCCTGCCTTGATCCATCGGGCTAGCGGAAGCCCATATCAGGGAACAAAGGGCCGAGACTGCACTGCATATTTTGAAGAAGAAGAAAAGTTTCCAGTCCTCGATGACATAGTGGACAACAGCTTCGAACTTCTGCTCTCCTTTGTTGTCAATTTCCCCCTTTTTTAAAAGCATAAGAAAATGCTTAAGATCGTGATAAATGGTGTTTTTAAAATGATTTTTTTATTCGAAAATCTATCAAAATAATTTTTATTTTTATTTTCTTACATGGACAAATCAAAATCATCAGGAAAAACTAAAAAGACATCAACTTAATATTTTTTAAAAAGAAAAAAACATTTTAAAATAAGTTTAGACCAACATCTAGTTTCGATCCAATAGAAATCTGGAAAGAAAAAAAGAAGAAGCAAAACACAGCTCGTGATGTTAAAGAGCTGAAGTGACGGGCTAGTAGTTCATGTGAGGCCTATAAATTCTGCCTATATTTATTCCACTAAAAAGAAACGACACAAAAGTAGAAACCGACAGCTAGGCAGGATTATATAAAGTTTAATCTGTTCATAAATTCCTAAATTCATCGCACCAAATGTAAATTAATTTTGAAATATTGGACCGTTGTCTGTACTTGAGAAAACAATTCATCCAACTTTAGATTATTATTGCGTCGCAATGGCAGTACATGATTAAAGTGCATCGATTCAATAACTTTTAACCTAAGTTTCATCGGAAGACATAAAAATTGATAAATATTTTGATCAGAGCAAGTATCCACAGTGACTCCATGTTATTTGCTTTGTTCAACGAGGCCGTTTTCCCTTGAACGAATGAAACTGGGAGAGGGAAATGGTTAGAGGAGCCATGTGAAGTGAGCATGAATCGATGATAAAGCCCACTGCTTTCGGCAGTTCGGCCACGCTTCCCGAGCAAATGGAAACCATACACGCTCACCGCATTACAGTTTTTTTTTTTTTTTTAGTTTTTTTTAATAAACCTGCAACTATTTTTTTAACCACTATAATCATTTTGTAGTATCATTTGGCATTTTTGCCTGTGATAGGGAAAACATAAAGCAAAAAAAATCCTAATCCCTGATCTAGCTACTAGGTCTTGGAGATCGTGAGCATAAGTGAACCTTAATTCTCCAAAAAAAAAAAATCCTATGTCATAAATATATATATATATATATAGGGTCTATTGATCAGGAGGATATAAGCTAGTTTTGAAAAAGAAAAGAGGGGAATGATTAGCCATCTAGACAATGTTAATGCCTAGAAATAAACCCTAATCTAAGGACTAGGAGAAATACCCCAAAAAAAGAAAGTTCTTGATTTTATTATTTCTTATCCAGGAGCACATGGGAAGCTAGGAACCACGTCGTCATGCAGATATACATGTTCATGTCCTATCCTCACCCCTCTCCTGATCTTGTTTGATAGAATCATACAATAAAATATATGGGATCTTTGGAGTGCATTTGCTATTTTCTGAAAATCAAAACCTCGAATAAGCAGTATTCTTATTTTAGTAGGTAGAGTTTCTTGTTGATAGAAACCTTAATTTTGAACCAAATCCTGAGCTAAGTTACTAGGGAGTGAAAGTGAATGCATCAGAAAACAGGTCAAGAAAAACAATCAAAAACAAATTATATTAGGCATGTTAGAGAATAATATAAAACATATTTTGGACCCTTACCTAACAACTTAAATTTTTAAGTAAGATAGTTCCTTAATATGGTATTAGAGCCTTGTTGATCTAGTGGTCACAAGTTCGAATCTAACAACCTCCATTCTATTCGATAAAAATCGAGCATAGGGTAATGTGGGCATGTACAAGTTCCAAATACAAAAAGACTTTCACTTGAAGGGGTGTGTTAAAGAATAATATAAATCATATTCTGGAATCTCACCTAAAATCTTAAGTTTTTAGATGAGATTATTCCTTAACAATGTCATTCACGTGTCTAGCTTCTATATTTAATCGATTCATTAAATTTAAAACGTGAAATTAAGATAAAAATCAAGGAACAAGGTCAACATGTTAATGCACCCTGCATGTGCATGCCTGAAGTTAAGGGAAACCCTTCTCCTTCTCTTCACATTCTCGTAGATAAGAAAAAATAAATCTGGGAAACCTTGCACATGTGACGAGAACTTGTGCTTTCATTTTCGGATAATTGTGACAATTGACGCTTGCTTTTGCTAGGCACATATTCCATCTATCTAAACTGACATGTGTGTTGCAGGCTGTCATTAGATTCTGAGCTGCACCGAGGGAAGAAAATGGAATATTATTAGCTTTCCCGTGTTAGATGACAAGAATGCCACCTCTCGAGTCTTGATCTGAATAATCTGCATCTTAATAAGGGCTTGTTTTTTGCTCCTCTGTATATGAACTGCGAGGTCTTGTCAATGTCCGTTCTTTATTATTCGACTACAATATTCAGATTAAAAGCCTTTTCCTGACTTGATATGACATAGCTGAGCTAATAACATTTGCAGTCTACTCTCTGAAATCGGGAAAGCTTGAAAGGAGCCACAATTTCCACTTCGGATCGCAGATGTTTTTTTAAGCATTTTGCTCCTTGATAAGATAAAAACTTGACCGTCGCCAGCAGCTAGGAGGGAAATAAAATTAAACAGGAATTGAAACAGAAGCGGCAAAATTTGGAGTGCAAAGGGGCAATCATTTCATAAGATAATATAAACTGCCCATGTGACTTTAGGATAGTGTCAGAAAATTCAAAGTGGTCCGACTGCTGCTGCACCTATCTCTTCATGATTGTCTCACGATTCCCAAACCCATTTAGCCCAATCAAATAATTTGGATGGTAAATCCCCTAAGCATACGGGGCTGTTGCGTAAAACAATCCAGGGCACATGATAAGTAGCTGACATTTGTGGTTCAGAGCAAGCTCGAGACAAATCATATGATCCCGCACAGGCTATGGAGTGAGGACCATACAACCACTATTTTTTTTAAAACGAGTTTATTTCGCATTGAGATGAGCGATGGGAATGAGAAACCCGGCTCAACACATTAGAATACGAAGGAATGTGTGCAAGAGAGGGAGTGGGTCAGCTAGAGAGAACATGGGAGCTTCAGCTCGGAATCTGCGCTCTCCCACCACATTCATGTCACCCGGACATGGGGACTCGAGAGGGACGTGGGATCCACTAATTAACAAGACAGCCCGCCTGAGTTTTCACTTGGAACCCTTTTTTTTGTTTGTTTTGGAACTGATAAATTTATTTGTTCTCTTACAGCTAGAGGGGTTAGTCATATCAGGCGGGTGAGACGTTTGTGTGATTATAAAAAGGTAAATATTAAAGGTATGATGCAGATCTGAAATGCATGTGGGGAGGAGGGTGCGTGCTCTTTTGTTTGATAAATAAGAACCATGGAAAGAGATTTTAGGCCTTATAAAATTAGCAGAACTTGTATAGATAGATGTAAATTGAGAGAGAGAGAGAGAGAGAGAGAGAGTCCTCCCATGGAGGAACCCAAAAAGCTATGGTTATTCGTCACAGAGACAATCCACATGGGGTGACAGCCCTGACCCTCAGTTTTCCAGATTGAAACCCCACCTGTATCATAAAGCCATGTCATAAAAGTAAATCACCATGCAACCCAAGGGGCACTGTTTGGCACATACAGAAGCAATCAACTTCTCGGCCGATTTACTTCTTTTCTTGTTACGGCTGCTGAAATTTATGCACGAGACTCGGTATCAGAAGCCTCGGCCAGCCTATACTACGCCCAATCTGGAGCTCAACGGAGCTGTTTTCGAGGGAGCAGTGTAGCATTACCAAGGAACTCGAAGTTTGCAGTGCAAGCACAGGACCAAAGAAGAAATAACCCGTGACCATTTTTGATCATGTGCTCATCGGTTTTGGATTTGACGGCTTGGGTCCTCAAACTGAGAAACTTGCAGTTACAGTACCATCATATCTTATGTTCTGTTTGAGAATTGATAATGTGTTTCCGGTTGAAAATGCAACAAAATTATGCTTTTTTTTAATTATTTTTAATATTAATAAAATAAAATCATTTAAAAATACTATTTTTTTAATTTAAAAAAAAAAATTAAAACATGGTGTCAAATACTGTTATATGCTTTTTTTACTGGTGGACGCTATTCATGAACTGCTACTTCCGAGAACTAAATCATGGGAGACCTTCCGAGAGCTAGCTAAATCATAAGGGAGAACGCTAACTTGGATGTGGATTGGAAATATTAACCAGAGATGTCCTCACACTTGACTGTATCTTATCTGTAAACATGCACTTGTGTCAAAACTGGACGGTTCTGGCTTACTGGACGGAGACTGGCTAGGAACTTGCAAGTTGAGGCTAGCACCAACTCCCAGATAATTAATCTAGCTCTGAGAACATGTTAATTACTGTTTTACGCAGATTTTGGAGATCGAAAAGTCAAAGCTCCTCGGCTTTCACTGCACAGTACGCGCCTCTATAGTTGATTCTGTCCGTATTTTAAAAAATAAATAGGGTTTCACCCATCCGTAATTAGAAGAATTTTTTTAGTGTTTAAATTGTTAGGAGAATAAATTTAACAATAAATATTTAATTGAAAAAATATATATTATTGCTCTTAATGAAACCATGTTATTATTACGTGTTTATCTATCAATAGTTAAGACTTGAGCACCTAAAAATCTCTCAATGATTGGATTTGTATGGCATGGATTCAGCGGCTCACCCCATGTTATCTGACACTTTAAACAAAATTGATTTTTATTTAATTTTAAATTAATTATTTTAATATTTTATATTATTTTGATGCTCTTATATTTTTTAAAATAAAATTATATTATTTTTAATGTATATTTTTTATAAAATATATTTTAAAAAACAATTTTAATCACAGCTACCGAAGATGCTTTTAGTTAGATATGTGCAGTTACTATATAGAAATGTATTTAAGATTGTTTTTAAAAATATTTTTTATTCAAAAAACATTAAAATGATATTTTTAATTTTATTTTAAAAAAATTATTTTTGATATCAACATATAAAAATAATCTAAAAATATCAAAATAATAATAATTTAAAATAAAAAAAATTAATGTTTCTCATCAATATTTTGAAAGTGCAGTAAAACAGCAGGCACCAAGGTAGTATCCATTCATCTCACACCCTGCCAGCAAACTTCCACGTCACATTACCGAAGCATACCAAAAAGTTTTATATTGATATATACAAGACATTAGGTATATGCACTCAAAAAAAAAAAAAAATAAAGATGCCACGTTTGATTATTAATTATATTATGATTATGAGCTTGGGGCAATAATTTTTTAATCTAACGATTCATATATGTTATTAAACTCTCACCTAATATATGTATTTATTATTACTCCTGTGATCTAATAATTAATCTATATTTTAAAAAATTTATGACTGTTGAATATATATATTTTTCACCACTATATTATTTCCTAATGTTTATCATTTTTTATCTTTCATTCTTATTCGCATACACGTTACATCATATAATTGAGTGACCATAAATATTTAAAAAAAAAAACTTAAAAACTTCACTATAATTTTTTTATTTATTTCAAGAGTATTGTAGTTGTTTTGTTATGTTTTTTAGTTAATTTTTATTTTTTATATCTATTCAAGTAACAAATTGCTCATTAACTAATATTCTAATAACTAAAAAATCACCGTAAAAATTTAAAAATATAATTAAAAATTTAAAAATAATTTTAACTATATTTCTCAAAGGTATGGTTTACGTCGCGGTTTTTTGTTACACTGCTATTACAGCAATGCTGGCACCTTCATTCACTACAGCTGTGCATGAGCATCCTACTTTGCCTGTTTTTGCGGGGTTTTCTTGCCAACGTGTAACCAAATAAAGATGCCACGCGGAGGACTATTTTACTTGGACAGTCAATTTTTGGCGTATAGTAGTGAGCTGGAATGGCGACCTGTGTGTGGTTGATAGTGACCTGTCCCACTTGGGGGGACGGTGTAAGTGTGTATAGTAGCGGGTGCCGCACGGATTTTTTTTCCCGGCACTTTTAAGAGTTTGATAGGAGCTTAGAGAAATTCTGAATTTTGTTGTTTTGAATTAATTTAATTTTTTAATTATTTTGATATAATAATATTAAATAATAATAATATTTTAATATGTGTTAAAGCAAAAAATACTTTAAAGAACCATTATTATTATAGTCTCAAACATTTATTAAATAGCTGATTTAGAAAATCTAAAAATCCAAACTTTAACGTACGGTAATTTTAGTTTGGAAACAAATGTAATGCCTTTCAACATGAAGCTCCACCGCCCAAAGTCCAATCCACCTTGGTAAGCAAACCCTCTTTGTTTATCTACTCTCTCGTGATTCGTGCTCATATTTTTATTGCACTTCTCTTGGCGTTGTTAAAGTGGTCTGCAATACACGTGCACCCCATCGGTGATTGGTCAAGCGTTCTCAGATTGATACAGACCGTCCGATCAGTAAACATGCGTCGACCTAGCACAGTAATTTCGTATTTAATGTCCATCTTACCTCTTTTTATAATAATTGTTATTTACCTAGAAAACATACATGTATAAGGTGTTTGAGAATGTGTTTGGAAAATATTTTTGAAAAAAATATTTTTTTTTACTTAAAATTAAAAAAATTAGAGTTCTTGGATCATTTCGATATACTTATGTCAAAAATATTTTTTTAAAAAAATAAAAAATAATATTTTAATGTATTTTTGAAAAAAAAACACTTTAAAAAATTATATCAACTATACTCACCAAAGTCACCATCTCTCACCCCAAAATGTAAAAATCTCTTCACTTAATTTATTTTATAATTTAATTTACATTTCATTAGTATCGTTTCAATTTCTTCCATTCATTCTGGTAAATTAAACTCCACACACAATGCATTTATCAATTAACTAATTTAGAGAGGTATTTTAATAAATGGAATAGCAAATAATTAATCTTAAATTAAAATTTTGAAAGTACAAAGAGATTTTTATTAGTTACAATGTTACAGTAATTCATGATGCTGGGGTTATAGAAGTAAAAAGAGGAAGAAGCTTGTTGAAGTTGAGTGTTAATGTTACAGTAATTTATCATGGTTAGATCATAATCTGCCTAAATAAAAATCAAATGGATGGCCTAGCTTATATTAAATTAGTGAAATAAATTTAGATCTGAGAAAAAGTCTAATCGTATAAAGCCAAAATAATAGATCAAGAAGTTTATAAGTTTTGACTTACTGTTTGATTATACTCAAGTTCTTACAAGAGTTTTCAGAGATTTGTCTTCACAGTAGTCACTATAAGGCTGTTTGACATTGTTATCCAAAAGTATTTATGAAAAAAATTGATTTTTTTATTTTTATTCTTTATTTTAAATTAAAAAAAATTTAGTGCTTTTAAATTATTTTGATGTGCTGATGTCAAAAATGATTTTTTAAAAAAATATATCATTTTGATGCATTTCTAAACGAAAAGCACTTTAAAAAACAACCACAATTGCACTCTCAAATAGGCACTACATGTTTAACCTAAAATATAAGATATATAGACATTGAAAAACTCGTCGAGAACCCAATTTTAATAGTTTTGTTATTCTCATATTTTATTGTGATTATATCCTTATTTTCCTTTTTTTTTTTGTAGCTGTGATAAAGTTTTACTTTATTTAAAGCTATGTAAACCTTTTAAGAAGACAAAACTTTATTACCACTATTTTCAGAAAAAATAAATCAACGAGTTTAAGGTTTATATTTGTAGTCATTTCCACTCATGAAATTTATATATTTTCTATGTATTGTTGTTTTTAACTTCGGCGTGCATGCATCAACCAATCATGTAATTTTTTAAAAATTATAGTTTATACCTTAATTTGTTAAATACCACAGTTCCCAAAAATGATTTTTTATACTGAAAAAAAAAGAAGAAATTCATGCGCGGCGGTTTATCAATTGTTTTATTTAAAAAAAAAAGCATGATGGTCTGCGAAATACCTAAATACAAGAAAACTAATCGGGGGTAATTCAGGGGAAAGGGGCGTCAATCTAAGACACCTTCGTGGTCAGTTTATTGCAGGTCTTGTGGGCGTTACAAATGGAAACACGTGGATGTTCCTGTTAGGCCCCAGAAACACATATTTCAAGTTCTGCTCTTCTTCGTGAACCAAGTGCTCTTTCCTGATTAGGCCCAAGCTGCTAAAGCCTCATTAGGCTTTTGTAGTAAATAAAGGGTAAAACTAGTCATTTCGCCTGACCCCCTGCCCTTCCTTTAACTTCGCCCTTTAAAAGACCAGAAAAGCGGGAGACGCTGATGCAGGCGCAGTCACAGAGAGAAAGACACGCAGGAAATGGTGAGAAAAAAGGGCTGAGTAGGAGAAAAATGAAGTCTTGAGAGTTAAATATTTTCCAAGGAGAAAGAACTTCTTGAGAGCGAACGATCTGTAAGTTGTATACAAAGATAGGAAAAACAAAATGATGGGAATAGTGCAAGAACAGAACATGGAGAAGCACATAGAGAAGCAAATGGGTTGCATGGCAGGCTTCCTGCAGATCTTTGATCGTCAACAGATTATCACCGGAAAACGCCTCTATACCACCAGACGTCTCCCTTTATCCATGGTCAGTTATAGTCTACTTTCTGACCAGAATGTGTTCTTTCTCTGTTTATGTCTTTAATTTTTGTTTTAACGTTTGCGTGTAATTATTTGTTGGAATTTTAAGGGTGTTGATTCTACTCTGGAGTCAGAGAAGTCAATGGGATCACCAGCGATATCTAGGGAATTGGAGAAATCGCAGCAAACAAGATCAATGCCTTCTCCAGACAGGCTTAAGCAATCTCCGGTAACGGGGATCCGGTCGCCAGCAGCACCGGGGTCTCCAATACCGGTTGAGATTCAATCAAAATCGCCTCTTTCTGTACTGGAATTGAAAGACGGCACGAAATCACCCTGGAAATTCTGCAAAGAAGCTCCAAGACTCTCTCTCGATAGCAGAGCAACTTTTGATGCGAAAGGAAGCCTTAAACCGAGAGAGATCCGTACCAATGCTGCAATCTTGTCAGTCAATCGCTGCGAAAACAACGCAGAGCAAACAGACTACAATGACAAGCAACGCCGATCACCAAGTGTAATTGCGAGGCTCATGGGGCTTGAGCCATTGCACGACGCGGATCCTGAACAGGTGAAGAAACCTGAACTGAGAAGATCTGCTTCAGAGTCTAGAGCCTCCAGAGATCTGTTTCAGTATGGATTCATTGATGGAGTCAATTTTCAGTTAAAGCAAACACAGCAGCAAAACACACTAGGCAAAGGAGCTAAAGATCAGAAACTAAATGGCAGAACAGTAGATCCAAAAGCGCACAATGTGGTGCGGAATGCGAGAGCTGAACCAGCTAGAGCTCAACACGGAGGGGCCGGACAGAGGAGGAGCTTCTTTGACTCAGCCGATTTCTTTCCCGAGCCAAAACAGACAGTTTCTATATACGGTGAGATTGAGAAGAGGCTGAGAATGAGAGGAATCGATGAGCCATCGAAAGATCTCGAAACCCTCAAGCACATCCTTGAAGCTCTGCAACTCAAAGGACTTCTACATTCCAACAGGCCAGCAAATCAAATTAATCAAAGAAACTTCGTGTACGAAGAATCGCCGATCGTCCTAATGAAACCAGCAAAATCACCAGCGTCAATGTACCGGCCAGCTGGAAGAATCATCAACGACTCGCCTCTTTCAACTTATAAACCAAGACCTGGTGGTCGCCGATATCCAAACTATGCTGAGTCATTGCCTGCAATGAGCCCCAGGCGCGAGCGTCCAGAGATTGAAAAGAACGCAAGGGGGCCAGTCAGAGGTAGGAATTTTAATTCGCCAATGGCGAGCGAGAGTGGCAGTAGAAGTCCCAGCAGAAGGAGACCTTTAAGTGTTGAAACACAGAAGAGAGCTGGCAATGATCCGGTCGAGCAAAGAAGAGTGTCTCCGGTTCAATCTCCTAAAATCATTTCGAGAAAAACTGGATTAGATCAGACGACAACACGGACACTTAGTAGAAGACCAACGGCTGAGATTTATCGCAAAGATGACAAATCGTTTGTCCCCGCAGAGGATGACTTGTCCACTTTTTCTGAGAGTAGTATCAGTACCTCTTCTCACACTGATATTGAGGTGAATTTTCAGTATTTATTTTACTAATCAAGGGGTTTATTTAGTGTCATTGTTAGTAATTTGTTGCCCAAGTGGTGTCAAATTCAATAACATTAATATTTTGGGACTGCAGAGGTCGAAACCAGAGGATTATAACGATGGAAGAAATCTATTAGAGAGGTGCGATAAGCTGCTCCACAGCATAGCGGAGATAACTGCAAACGAGTTGCAACCCAGTCCGGTATCCGTGCTTGACTCGTCCTTTTACAAGGAGGAATCTTCTCCTTCACCTGTAATGAAACGGACCGTTGATTTCGAAGGTAAGAGCTTTTCTCTGTCCCTGTCACTCTGATATAACTTTTGCCCGGTTCGAGAAATTCCAGAGGAGTCTCTGTAAGCTAGATTTGTACAGATTGACTATAATATAGTTGTGACGTAGTTTCTGATTCCTCTAATTTAGGCCTGAAATTTGAGGCGGTAGATATCTTGCCGTACTTGTAGTTAGCGGTAGTGGTCCTCCCCGTCCATGGCAGTCAAGAAAAAACACATAAACAACTTACCATGTCAGTAGCCAGTAATAATTTGCCTAAAATATGGGGTATCGAATTTAATAGATCATGGAGGTTGGCTCGATTGGTTGCAGCTCAGCTACATTTCATCAACATGGTAAACTATGATCTTAGCTGTAGCAACCTAAAGACAGGTGATGGGGCCGGTCGGTTCAAGTGAAAGAGTCAAAGGCGCTCCGGCTGTACAATCACGTGGAGAGATGGCAGTACTTATAGTGATGATCATCGGATTTGTGAAAACGACTGCGTATCTTGTGTAGTCCTCATTTATGACCGTTAAATACTGAGGAACCCAGTAACTGAGATGAATAAACTTAGCCTCAAAAGAGGCACTGCTGCAAAAATACTTGATAAAAGATAGAAAAACCTAGATCCCCGTATCGTCTTTCTTCTATAATTTATCCGCTTAGAAAAGAATATGCTTCCCTGAACTGACAGACAGGTGTCAATTGAAAGCTTCCACGGCGGATTTGAATGCTTTATGCTTGTCTTGCTTGCTTTTAATAATGCCCCCAATGTTAACAGAGCGCCTACTGCCTTGGCTTCCTAGAGCTGAGCTGGCATTTCTTAGTTTTTATGACCGTTTGCTTTCTCTGTCAGTTCTCTTAAGCATTTATTACTGTCTCATGCACTGTACTGACGTAGACAGTCTAAAACTTAGAAGTAGAGGAACATTTTAATTGAGACAGCGCTGCCTCTGGATAATTTTGTTGTCTTGCTGATTTATCATAATTTTGGACGTTCATGTCTTATGATTTTTTCCCCCGTTAATATATTTTTTGTTGGTCAGATCAATTAGAAGAGGTTGAGGATGATATTTGGAGCACGCCAATCTCTCCTGCAGAGTCCAATTCCGATGACTGTGACCTCGTGTACATTTCTGATATCATCCGAGCTTCGAATTGTTTGCCTGAAGACTCCGATATATTCCTGTTGCTAGAGAAGCAGCAATGTCTCAAAGGAAAGGACACTTCCAAAGTGTCAACACTCCAAAGAAAGCTTGTTTTTGATACAATCACGGAGATTCTGAATCGCAGGAGACATCTGCCTCCTTGGAAGGCTATTAGTTTGACGAATCCTGCGAGTGGACCCATTTCATTGCAGCAAATCTGGTCAGAATTTCAAAGAATCCAGGAGAGGGACGCATCAGATGACTTGTTTGAGGTGATATGTGGAGTGCTTAGAAAGGACCTTGCAGGTGATACAGTCAATGGATGGGGAGATTGCCCGATTGACATGTCGGAAGTTGTTTTGGATATTGAGAGGCTGATATTCAAGGATTTGATTGGCGAGACCATCCGAGACCTGGCTGGTTTTGGCCGGAAGGGCAAGTGCAATCAAGGAGTCCCCTTGCCTCGAAGGAAATTGGTGTTCTGAAAATGAACGAACAAGAAAATAAAGCAGCCATTTCTTTTTCTTTCTTTCTTTTTTTTTTAGCAAGGGGGGATTTAACAATGTGGCGGGGATGTTTAGTTTAATTCACCAGAAAGCCAGCATATCTAACGTTCACTTTTGCAATTGGTCTGTAAAGAGAGGAGGGAACCGCGAATGAAAATGTTTAAGCTTTCAAGCACACATTAGGTTTGGTATTTTAAATTATTGGGAAGGTATAAAGTGCATCGAAAGTTCAATTATTTCACCACTACTGAGCAATGAACAGCCATTGCATCTGCTACTCTGAAAATTCTGTTAAATTTCCATGAGAGTAGAGGGTGTCGGCGGTCATCATTCATACCATGTCCACCACCGCCGTGAGCTTAAATTTTCAGGAGAGACTTGCATCTGTTTTGACTGGTGGTCCCTTTTTTGGTTCATGGTGTAGAGAGAATCTCTTGGAAAATTAAGTACTTGGCTTGTAGACTGATTTATCATAGGAAAGGGAGATCTAAAAGGCACGGGTCAGGTAACAATAAAAATAAAATATGGGTCATCACATAATATTGTTTATTTGAATAATATTTTATATTTTTAATTGTTAATTTCGGTTTGATAATTCAATGCTAAGTTTATTGGGGATTGATATTTCACATGTGAGTACACGTATATAATTTACTTTTAATATACTAAATTAAATGAGTTGATTTGAGTTTTTTTTTTTTTGTTTTTTTCAATATTTTATTGATTAAAAAATAAATTCCATAATTTCTTTCAGTTTATTTTTTATAAAATTATTCTCATCTCAACCTGAGTCATAAATTTAGTCGTTTAGTCCTAGAGACACAAATCACTTTATATGTATATGGATTGGTAGGCTAAATCAAAATGATCCAAAGTAATTTAATATATGGCTGCAGGCAGGGTACTGCCCCTAAAGTCTCAGTGATGTCAGCAAGTAGCCAAACAGGGCAAAATATATTTTGATGAACGACCGAGGTATGATCAGCTGTCATGTGTCATCCATGAGCTGACTGTAGTTGAAACTGGTCGCTGTTCCTGTGGATTTATTAATTTGAAATATTAATTTTCTAAAATTTTCGATATCTTTCGCTCGGCGCTGCGATAATTTCCTGTTTCTGCACATGTTGCAGGCTACAGCCACAGCCACAGCAGATTTTTTAATGCTTCTATTATTTGCGTGTCTGCAAAGCTTTTATTTGCGTTGTCTGTAATCTTAATGGATTCGGTTGACGCTTATAAATGTTTGATTTGATAGGGGTCTATTTTCATCTCGAGCAGGGAGCCCTCCCCCCTCATGACTAGGAGAGGAAAACGGGGAGAACATTTTCATACACCACCATGTAAAACTACTCTATCCTGAGGAGGACCCCCTAACAATCCTATCATATACTGCTTCATTTCCATTGCATTACGAGCCAGCGCTGTTATACTTTATTTATTTATTTTAAATCAATATTTTTTGGATGTTTCTAAAGTGTCTTAACGTGATAATATTAAGCCGAGGATATAAGCAAAGGGAGGTAGTTTTTCTTGTCTTTTTGCCTAGTACTCGTGTTTCCCGTATTAGAACATGGCAGCTGAAGTTTATCGAGGGTCCTGATAAACCTGTTCTTATCATCTCTTTCCAGTAATTATTTAGTCGTCGCGAAGCTCGGAGACATTCATGGGTCCTGCTGGCTCCGCTTCAACAGCTATCTAACAAGCTTTTCGTCCAGAATTTTTCGAAGATGATGATGATGGCGGCAAAGAAAAGAAGTTAGAGACTCCTGGGCCACTTCAGTCCTTCTGCAGGACTTGTTCTGTCGCTTGAAATGGGTCGTGGCCGGTCCCTTCTCCATGCCCGTCATAACACCCATTAACCATTTGATGCAAAATGTTTTGGCAGGACTTTGTCATTCGCACTGTTCTATCCTGGTGAATGGCGATGTGTATCGCATGGTCGAAGCGATAGCTACCTCAGCACACACCCTCTTTGATTACTTGTGGCCCATTTCTTCCGCTTGGTCGGTCCCTCTTTGCTTTTAGGCCAGGCCAATTTTCTCTTTAACCTTCCAGTATTAATGGGTTTGCCGAGTTGGGTGCACCCATTTTATTTTCGTGTAATTTTTTCTTCGATCCGTTACATCAGTGCCCCCTTCCGAAGTAGAAATCTTCGGTGGATAAAACGAAGCTGCGACCACCAGTAACCTCTAAACATGGTAAATCTGGGGTCCTTCTCGTCCTTATAGTGTGCAGGCTTATCCATTTACACGTTGCAAAAGTTCGACGGTGGAGTGGCATGGAGCACGTCTCACTGCTACGGGCTTTTGCTGCTGCTTTGGGCCGTGCATTAACAACAACTAAAGCTTGTGGATTTTTCACTTCACATGATAATATCATTGATTATTCTCTCACAAAATACTATGTACTACCATAGTGATTTTTTAATTTGATCATTTTACAAAATTAAACTGTTTGAAACCCAAATTAACATTTAATTTCATTTTCCTTAGGAAAAACATGTTGAAATGAAATACATGAGATTTGAGTGAAAAAGACAAATGACACTAACGCTTACAAGTTTGTTTGCAAAGTACATACATTTTAATCCCTTAATTATTTTTCTATAAGATGATCGGTTCTTTTAATTTTTTTAAAAAAATATGTTTTGACTCTAGATTTATTTTCATGTTATTTCAGTTTTTTAGAGGAGAAGGAAGAGGAATCACTAGAATTTAATGAATAGAAATAAAAAATTTTGTTGGTGATAATTTCAGCCTCCAAACATGTTAAAATCGGTGTCAACGGGTGTCATTAGGTGAAATAAGTAAGATATGGCTGCTTTAAGCCTCAATATAACCTAACAAACCAGATCTAGATCATTGATGCATTTATTTTATGGCTTGATTTAGTGGTTTGAACTGTTTTTTGGGTTGAATAGGCTGTCAGGCTGGTTTGAACTGTTGATTTTTAGTGTTATGAAGATATTTTATGGTCGAAATGAGTTGAAAAACAAGTTTTCTGGATAAAAATCTTGTAGGCTTTATTTTCTAGTCATCACAATGATTGTTAAAATTTGAGTCGTGTACTATAATAAATGACGTGTTGTGTGTATTTTTTTCGCATGTAGGCACAAGTTTATTTTCTTAATTGATACCCATTATCATTTGTTTTGGGGTCTATTTTTTTTTAAAAAAAAAATATCTATTAATTATATTGAATATCTTTATTTTTTCATGAGATTAATATAATTCATCATTATTTTTTATATATTTTTGTATAAATTAAATTTTGTTTTTTATAAATTAATTTTTGTTTTTTATGATATTTTTAATATATAAATCCTTACATGATTTTTTTTTCATTCATTCCATTCAATAAACTTCATGTCTGTCAATTTCTATCACAAATCAATCTTGGCAAACAATTTCATTAAACACAGCTATGTCAATAACATAGGTGATGCTATTAAATATCTTGATTTATATTTTTCTTCTATGTTTTATACTTTTGTTTTTATTGATTATCAAATATTTTCTATTAAATTATTTTGACCTCATAATTAATATGTAACGTGTGACAGACAAGTAATCTCAGCATATATCATGTCCACATCATTAACTTCACGTGGTAATTTAATTTAAACCAGGACAATATTTATTACTATTGTTAGCTTATTTTGTATAGCATTATTAATTAATCTAATAGCCGAGGCATTTCATGATCGATAAGGAAATTAGCCGAGAATAAATCAATATTTATAAACTATATTTTCTCTGGGTAGCTTTTATCTCCTCTTCCCTCGTGTCAAGACTCACAGCATGTCATGTTTTTGCCGATTGGAATTGGAGATGGTTTTTAACTCACCCGTGCCATTTATTTTAAAAAAAAAACAATTATCTCCCGTAATTGAATTGTTTATGATAAAGAATACAGAGTTCTTTGAGTTATACAAGCTCAACTTTTCAAACGGTGGATTGGACCTTGTAATTTTTCTACTTGCTCCACGACATTTACCCATTAGCCATAGGCCCATCCCACACACCACACACCCCAAAACCAAGCCTGTTTGAAGTCCACATTTCAACATATCGTAACGTTATGATGGGCCAACGCAAGCCCATAATTAAGCTCTATCTTGAAGAGCCATGTCATTTTCTCCCCGACCAAACGTTATGCACATTTGTTTTTTGAGCTCTCTTTGTCATCATTCTGCGCTGCATGGCCATTTTAATCTATAATATAATCTCGAATGTTATTATGATGTGGCATTTAAGTTTTCTTTTAAATGTTTCTTGGCATGAAAAGACTCTCCACAAGAAACGGGAAATCAATCAATCAATTGATTATACGCAGTTGATAAAGATCTGATCACTTAAACAAAATATGGAGTGCAATTATGCTGTGGAACTCACCACCAAGGACTCTTTTTTTTTTTTTTGTGGGGTGCTGCTGCTGAATCCTGAAGGTGGAAATCCTGCTCCACAAATGTCCCGTGATAGCTGACATCATGAATCTTATGTGTTTTGCTTCAATTTAATGTTTTTTTGGTGTTTTTTTCCTTATAATTGTTGGCAGCCTTGTTTAGGTTGACAAGATACGGAGATGATACAATGTTTGTCAAGTTTCGACAAGAAGAAGCATGACGATGAATTGTTCTTATTACTGTCAACATCATCATGGTATTCGTCCTCCTCTATCCTCGTTTATGAGTATCCATTGCGCCCATTGTCGAGATCCAAACACAGACTCTGTAGAATGAAATGATACCTCTTTGTAGGCTGCCCCCCCGTATGCTCTGTACCTCCACCGAGATTCACATTTGAGCACTTGAAAAGAGATTATAATGAAGGGTATCGACTTTCAGATAATTTTTTCGGTATAACGGGTTGCATTAGTCAGTCACTCTCTCGAACAGACAGAAAAGGCAGCATATAAAAGGTGGGAGACAATCTTGGTAGGCGGTCCACCCTGCTGATTCTAAACCCTACAATAAATCCCCAGTCAAAGCACTTCTCGTAGTAAAAAGGCTAATTGCCTTCGCTTCGAGCAAATTTAAGAAAGTAGTGCATCACCCTAGTCAAGCCTCACAAAATAATGCAATTTTCAGCAGCGGCGCACTAGTTCCTCTCAGGGCTACTCGATAAGCTGTATTTGCTTCGAGGAAAGGAGCAATGTTTTCACATTTTATCTTTTGCCCAAGGATCTGTCTAGTCTAAACCGTCACCATTTTTTGGCTTCATTTAAATGGTGGTCATTGTGATGATTTCATCCGAATGAAAGGGCACAAGGAGAGTTGATGGTTATAGCTTTTGGATTTTGAATGAACTTTCATGTTTTAGCAAATGACGCAAGCATTTATTATAAAACCCATATTTTAAGTCATCATGATATGCTACTATCTCTTCAATTTGTCAAATATATATTTCTTTTCTCGAATATGTATGATCATTAGTAGTGAGTTTCATCTTAAACCCATAGATGTTCCTTCCACATTGACATCACAACATTTCAATTACTTGTTAGAGCTATGAATCTGGCATCCCTTACTGATCTTCTCTTCAGAAACGAAAATTAAGGCTATGGAATGATCTTGGAATCATAACATAACTTGATGTTAATTCTTGCAAAAAGCTCCTGGGTTTGAGTTGGTCCCTTTGACATCTATCATAAACTGGCCAGAAACAAAACAGCACTTGAACAAATTTGTTAGACCTTTTCAATAAGGTAAGTTAAACATTATTTAGCTTGGCAAAATGAATGGTCGATCTTCATTTTTTTTTATTTACCGCCATAGCACTGTGAAATCTGAAATACCCTAGTTATAGGCTAACATTTGTAGACCTCCAATGACTGCATGAAAATTCTTGAAGAAACGGAGGAAAACTGCGCAGTACATGCACGATTAGATAGGGATATCGCCTTTTTTTTACCAGTGCCGAACAAAGTTCTTTCTTTTTCTTCAAGTGGTTTGTTAAGTAAGTAAAAAATCATTACATCATTGTGACTTATGACAAGTGGTCAAGAAGTTCTGAATTGAATAAACAGTACGAAAGAAATGGCTTTTAATTAGTTGCCAGGATAAAAAGGTTCTTGTGGTGAAATGCCTTCCTTCTTCCTGACAGCTTGCTCCTTCATGTTAACTCGAGCATTGCGTACCGTGCTTTCGGTTCTCTTTGCCTGAAAATCATATACACAAGGATTTTGTGAGCGAGAAAACAAAATTCGCATTTTATATTCTGAACTTTGATGTTATTGTCCTGTTAGACTGTCCATTTAGAGCACGTAAATGCTCCTTTGATCTACGTATGGCCTGTCTGTTGATTGGATGTGATGCTTAGACGCGTTATGCCAAGACATATTTTGGAATTAATTAAGGATCATGCATGAGCATGTGCTCATGTGAGGGTGGCTTGGATCATTACATAGTTTATAGCATGGCTGCTTGAATGCTGGATCTTCAGTTATCTTAGGAGGTTCCTGGCCATATATCATCTCACAGCTCATACCATCAAAATCTGCGAAAATCAGATAGTACACCGTTAATTAGCATCATAGCTGCATGGTAGACAGATGCTCTACATTTAAGTCATCATGTGTTGATTGCAAAATTATAACAATGGTGGCCCTGTGGCTTAGCTAATGATTGGCACGCGGGAATTTAACGAACGTTCAACTTGGGTGCATGCTTGTTGCGATACTACACGGGGGGTAGGTTTAGAATAATGATTGGTTTCGTGAACAGATGAATATCAGTGTCTTGCATTGAACATTGTCGGCTTGATGGCACTAATCATGAAATCACATATAACGTTCACGAATTCTGGTATCTCTGGCTGGATTTGCGTAATGCAATTTATAGCAACAGTATTCATCCCTGTGATGGAATTTTCAATAGATTGGATGGATCTACTTGCATTTCTGCACCCTTAGTGGCTATACTCGGGGCCCCTCCTTTGACATGATGAGCATGGCCTCCACGTTCTCTAGTGCAGGCACTGCTACTCCTTCGAGCCGTATCCCTTTTTCTTTCGTTGTTTTTCAATTGCTACAGAAGTGTATTTGGAATGGTCGGTGTTCTATTGGCAACTCTTCTATTTTATACTAAACATTTGGAGTGATAATTTGGGTGCTACGTATTTGTTTGTGATTCACATTCTTCATGCTTATACTAAACATATAGAGTTTGATTATCACTTTGTCCATGATAGATAGAGTAGCGAAGAAAGAATTTTAGATTTGTTTTATTTAATATAAGGATGAACTTATTGAAGCTCTTATAAAGTCAATTCCTAATGTTTTTTCTTCTTCTCATTTTCGGTTCAAGCTCTGTGCGGAGTCCCCACCCTCAACTTGAGAGGGTGTATTACATGGAAATGTTGAATTATAAGATGTATTACTATAACATCTGTACTGGCCATGTATAGAATACAACTTAAGAAAAGGGATGGCAAACTAAAATTGAAGAATATTTATTTTATGAATTATTCTGTGTTTGTTCTTTTTAAGATTTTCAAACGTATCTTATGATTGTGCGACACACAAAAATCTGATTCCTATGCTTGTTTGGCCGGCCATGCATATAGTTGCTGGTGGAGAATACGTACCAGGAACCATGTCAACTGGAATTCCGAAGGAGTGCTTGATGAATGTTTGACTTGGAACCTTGCATAGATTAGTACACATCCCAACGCAGTCTGTCGCCTCTAAGAACCTGCAAGGTGTAGTTTGATGGCTAAAATACCAAGTGCAATAAAAGCTTCAATGATGATTTGATATGACCATGAATTTCGTCTAGGTTGAAATTACAGAGAAGTTAATACTTACCTGCACTTTTTTATGTGAACTACATTCTTTTCTTTTCTTCCATTGAAGTCGGATTCCCGCACCTTGTTTTGTGAAATTGATTAAATCACTCTCATTAGTGTATAATTCACAATTTAATACAGATATCCTGGTTTGCAGAATGCTATTGATTAAGACAAGTTTATGCAAAAAAGAAAGAAAAAAAAAGTCAGAGCATAAGGGAAATCAAATATGAGTAAACATATATATGGTTGAAGGCAAAGGTTAGTATTGGATCAGCAATTCTTTTTTTTGTTTTTCGCTAGGTCCATTCTCAAATTTTCTCTTGATGACTTTCTTCTGCAACTGGCATGTTTTTTCCCTATGGCAAATGTTCTGAGGCCAGAGGGGAAAGAAAAGCGAAAAGGATGCATGCTCCACCACCGTTAAAAAATATTATAAATTATATTCTGGGATCTTATCTAACCACTTAAGTTTTTAGGTGAGATGATTCTTTAACATTGTATAAGAGCCTTGTTGACTCAGCGGTCACGAGTTAGAATCTAACCATCTTCATTCTATTTGATAAAAATCAAGCACAAGTTAGTGTGCGTCTATACAAGTTTGAAGCGCAAAAGACTTTAACTTGAGGAGGCGTATTAAAAAATAATATAAATCATATTTTAGGACCCCACCTAACAATTTAAACTTTTAAGTGAGATAGTTACTTAACAACCACTAGATTTCTTTAACATTGTATAAGAGCCTTGTTGACTCAGCGGTCACGAGTTAGAATCTAACCATCTTCATTCTATTTGATAAAAATCAAGCATAAGTTAGTGTGCGTCTATACAAGTTTGAAGCGCAAAAGACTTTAACTTGAGAAGGCGTATTAAAAAATAATATAAATCATATTTTAGGACCCCACCTAACAATTTAAACTTTTAAGTGAGATAGTTACTTAACAACCACTAGATTTTTTTTTCTTAGAAAAAAAAAATTAATTTTTTGGTGTAATATTAATTCCATGTAAATCCATCGATCTAAAACAGCAATCATGTAAATGGAGTTTCCCCACCTCGCAGGGTCCGACTAGCCAAACAAAGAACAAGGTTGTGAAGGCAGCAAAATATTCTCTTGTAAACGTGCACTGTGGTAGCATGATCTTTACCTGCCACAGATCAAAACAGCAGCACTGATTTATTATAATATCGAAGCATACTATAAAGATTTTAGGAATTATACGTCACATGACAGAGATTGGTAGATAAAATAAATAACACTTCGATATGATCGAAAAGGTCTTCCTGTAGTGATTCATGAGTCTCTGTCTCAAACATGTCCAAATCAACTTGCATCAAGGATGGAAGGATTTAGAGGAGATATCATCTCTTTTCGATAAAACAAATAAAGAAAATGAAGGAGATGATGATACATGTATTGCCATCAAGGCTTGTTGTTCTAATGGTGTTGGCATTTACAGTGAAAGACGCTGTCAGCAATGCTTTATTTCATGCACAGATAGATTAATTTACTACTCAACTTGCATCATTCCTGGGCTCGAAACTGATAATCTGAACTCATTTGTTCTCAAAGAAAAAGAGATGAGAGGCTAGGAGCTCCCATGCATTTCTCTCTCTATATATATGCATGAAACCAGTATAATAGTTTTCTATATCGGTCAAGAACAGAAAATAAACAAGAAAAATATATATCGGGCTTGCCAAGTTCGATATCATTGCGGGGATGGCTCTATTAAGAGATTGAAGCACAAGCTCGTGCTGTTCAGTTGGACTGAATTTCCGCCATGCATCTCTGGCTGTCTGTGTCAAGCTCTCATAATCCCTCTTGCTGTTTCTCATCCCTGCGCATGTTTTCGTGATATGATTTTCTTTCCTCGAGAATGAAATGAAGAAAAGCCCACATGAATAATCAAAAGAAATTAACTAAACCTGTTGCATCTTGAAATCGCTGCGATAGATAGTTTATAGCTAGCTTGGCAAGCCAGCTATCGTTATAAACAGTCTTCTTCGTAAGTCCTGCTAACTTATCTGTCGGAAGGGAAGCTTTCTTTTCCTCTATTAATACATTATCTGTTGTTCTTGTTAGAAAGGCAAGAGCAGGAGAGCGATGTTTGAGCTTACAAGCACGATTCTGTCGCGGCAGGGATGGAACAGGACTTCTAGTTTGACAAAGAAATCTTGCGTCCATGTTGTCTCTGATTGATATCAAGCAGGAAAGAAAATAGGTCGAGGCCGAAAAATCTCACAGAATTTTAGGAGCTAGTTTTTGCAGAAGAGGAGCGCATGGCAACAAAGAGAGCTTGTCGAGGATTTTAAAGAGAATTGTTGTATTTTCTTTTCGTTTCTGATTTTTGGAATCGTACAACCTTGCCGTGTTTTTGCATCTTTCATTCGGACAGAAGATGCTCCTTTTGTTTTGCATGTATATAGTAAGTGTATTTGCACATTGATTATCGTCGCCACCTTTTTGAAAAGTGATGAACGTAAGGCAGCGGCATCCTCTTCCGTTCAACTTGTAACACTTCAAAGATCAAAACATACTCTCAAGTCTCAACAAATCTTTTCGTAAATTATTCTATTAATATTTTTCTAATGAATATCGTAGCTCTTTAGACTTTGGTTTAGTCACTGTTTGCTAATGTTAACACCCCATGTAGGTTGAGGGGGGCGTTTAAAGTAGGTGCTAAAATAACTATTTTTAAAAGATATATTTGACATTATCAGAGGGGGATGGTTGATTTGTTTTGTTTGAAAATATATTAAAATTATTTTTATATTTTTAAAAATTATTTTTTTTTATTTTTTAAAAAATATTTTTTACATCCACACATAAAAATAATTTAAAAAATACTAATTTTTTTTAATTTAATACAATGTCAGGATTGATAGTTGATTTTAAAATATTTTTTGTTCAAAAATATATTAAAATAATTATTTTATTTTAAAAAAATTATTTTTGACATCAGCACATAACAATAATTTAAAAACACTAATTTTTTATTTTATTTAGAGTTAACACCTGCAAAATAAATTTATTATTATTCATCAAGATACCATATTGCCCTTAGAGCCAATTAATTATTATAAAAAAAATCAGTGTGAAATACAAAATAAACCCTTACCGTCAAGCTTTGAGAATTATAATGCACTTAAAAAAACATAAATCGCAGCTAATTGTTTCTTTTTTATAGGTAACCAAGAATTGTGAAAATACCTAGATATCCTAAATAATTGTAGAATGATAAATAAATCCCATGAAAAGATTATTTTACTTTTAAATATAAAAGGTGTAAATTCACTCTTCCAGTTCATTGTAAATCACACTTATTATACACAGAAATGTATCTGTTGATAATTAAATAATAGTGAATTGTGAAATGGTCTATGCAATGCAACTCTTTTGTGTCCAGTTTTGGCCAAAAACGGTGCGAATTGAGATGTTGAGGTACAAAAACACAGTAAGAATCCCCAGTCACAAGAAAGATTACGCGGTTCAGTTGCTCTAAAAAACCAAAAAGCCTCTGAAATAAGAAATTTTTATATTTCGAGCTGGGATTTAAATAGATTCCAAGTGGTTATTCATGGAGGCGCGTAAACAATTATACAAACAACACATGAACAAACGAAGTGGTCATTCATAAATTAAAAAATACAAAACAAATTAAATTAATTTGACATAGCGTGACAGAAACAAGTTAACTCGTAATAAAATTTTCAAATAAAAAGATTTGTAACAAGAGCTGACATTTAATTTTAGACTAGGGACTATCTTGTAATTTTCCGAGTTAGAAGAACCAACTTTAAGTATCATTAAAAAGAAAGAAACTAAACAACAACTTCTTATTTTTCGAAGCATCCTAAGAACAAAGGGACTAATCTGCAATTTACTTCATACAATTACAAAGAAGCTCAAGAACTGGGAAAAAAATAAAAACCTTCATCAAAGGCTTAAACCCCCCCAGCATATTCGGAATCGCTGATAACTTCCTGAAGCAACTTAGCATTAACAGATCGAGTAATATTCCCAGTTGCATTAATGAAGTTACACCAGGCCAGTTTCAATACAACTACCGACATAAAACTCTTCTTCTGCCGAAATTATTTAGCATACCGAAACTCGATTGACTCAAAATTTTACCGAGTGTCATCGATAGCCCGACCCATTCTAGCACGTCTCGACTTAGTGGTTAGCATTCTCAAAAACTATATCAGGTCAGATTAATCATCATTCTCCAAACATGGAAAAAAATTGTCGCAAATTGCAGAACACAGCCAGCTAAGACCATCTAACACAGCCAGCTAAGACTAGCTAAGACCATTCCATATCATTGTTATAACACAGCCAGCTTGTAACACTTGATCCATCTAGCTGGAAGTCCAGGTTACGAATAGATAAGTTGTTGACTTTGGTTAATCCATGTTTCTTATATATATTCTAGGATCTCATTTATTAGTTTAACTTTTTAGGTGAGATAGTTTTTTAATATAATATCAAAATCTTATTGACTTATCGATCACGAGTTCAGATTTCACCACACCTATTTTATTTGATAAAAATCAAGCACAAGATAATATGAGTTTGTGCAAGTTTCTATTCTATTTGATAAAAATCAAGCACAAGATAATATGAGTTTGTGCAAGTTTCAAGCCAAAAAAAATATGTTAGAAAATAATATAAATTATATATTTTATAATCTCAACCATTAGCTTAAATTTTTAGGTAAAATAGTTTCTTAACAACATTTTCTGATTTACATACTAGATGATAGCATACTACTTCCTTAGAACAATTGGTTTATCATTTTTCTTTCATAATTTGTAAAAACTTTATCTTCCAAATATTTTATTTTCATGGCAGATCCTAGCTAAAACAGTGAACACTAACCTCTAAAGTTGGAGGGCGAATGGAACTACCTCTTCGTGAGAAAATATTGTTCCAGAATATCAGTGAACCCGCCTGTCATCTAACAGGGAGGCAATGGAATACAGTAGACATGATCTCCAAAACAGCATGCTCCTTCGGTCATGAGAAGTTAACATAGCATGATTTTAATTCACGGGATTTTTTTTCTTTTTTCTAGGAAACATAGCATTAAGGAGCACAGAAGCTTGGAATGCAAGCAAAAAGATGCTAAGAAATATAATATAAGTTACGAATCCAACAAACAGCATTCCTATTCTAAACAAAGGCACTAGTTCTAGAGGACAAACCTAGAAGTCAAATGATATGTACTTCACCAAGATGCGCTACCCGCACATAATCATAACATTAATACCAAACAAGTCTATCTTAACCTAAACCAAGATACAGTGATCAAATTAAACACATAATCCCCCGGCTGAAAGAAACTTGAGATCAGGTGCCAACAGCCTCACTCTTTGGTGGTTTTGTTGATGAGAGACTTGTGAATGTGAGGGATTACACCACCACCAGCGATAGTTCCCTTGATGAGGGTATCCAGCTCCTCGTCTCCTCTGATGGCCAGCTGCAAATGCCTCGGAGTAATTCTCTTCACTTTCAAATCTTTGCTAGCATTTCCAGCAAGCTCAAGAACCTCTGCAGTCAGGTATTCGAGGATTGAAGCCAAGTACACAGCAGCAGTGGCCCCAACTCGTCCATGGGAAGAGATCCTTTGTTTCAGATGCCGGTGGATACGACCGACAGGGAACTGTACTTGTCCATCATTGACATCAAAAGATCATGTCAGGTAAACCCAACCACAACTAATCATAAGAGTATGGAACAATGCCAACATGAAATAAACTTCTTAAACTGAACGCATGCCCTACATTAAAGGAATGGACAAATGAGAAACTCTACAGAAACCCTAGTTTTAAAAACAAGATAGACAATGATATTGTTCTGATAAGCTCAACGAAACGGTAAAATCTAAATTAACACCCACAACAAGCTTAAGGATCCTTAAGATCAGTAACAACTCCTACCGTCTCTTGTAAATATCTGTACCATCAACAAAAAAGAATTAACGAAAAAAAAAGGCATTTGGACGGTTACAATCCTTCTAGATCAAACGTCCATGGCATTTCTCCCTAATGAGCACTACTTATCTCCCCGTGAATACCCCACTCCCTATGAACGAGTGAAGGGTTTGTTCGGAATGGTATGGTTTTCAAACAAAAATCGATTTATGAAAAACAAAACTGTGCGAACCGAAATATTTCAGTTTCAATTTTTAGGTTGAGTGTTTTTCCAATTATTTATGAATAAAGCTTTTCAATTCAATATATTTTTTTCATTTTACGGTTTCTTTTTTTCAGACCGAACCGAACACACTGTATTGTACCTGTCTGCCAAATAGGGCACTCCTTTCCCCACCCAATCAATTTGTGCAATTTTATTTGCCTAACATCAGCCCACTCAAATGCTACTGGCTACATCACCTATCATAACCCTCCATTTCCAAAAAATTTAATAACTTCGACAACTGCAAAATTTATTATATCTCCAAAATGTGTGTGCAAGTAATTTATATGCATTGAATGGGGATTCTATTTAATCACAATAAGACCCACGTCCTCAAAGTACGGGCAATTTTTGCGAGCAGCATGACAACTACAGTTAAATATACCATTCTGAAAAATAATTTTGGAAGAAAGAATGTAAATTATCAAGAAATAATCTTCAAATCAAGGTAAAACTCAGTCAAATTCGTAAATAATGAACTAAAATATGATTTGTAATTTATTGGGATCGTGTTACCTGAATGCCAGCACGAGAAGATCTAGAGACCGGCCTCTTCTTGTCCTTGTCCTTGTCCTTGTTAGCTGCTGCAGTTGTTTTCGTTGCCAGAAGCCCCTTTCCTCCTTTTCCAGCCATCTTTCACCTTTTCTTTTTCAAAAATTCAAATTCTCGAATTAATAATAAGTAAACAAAAAAGAATATGCTTCTCTAAAACACGGTCATCAAAATGTAGTTTGAAATTATGTATAAAACTAGACAAAAAAGAAAGGAAAGCCCCCCCATCAACTGACTGAGACTTGTAATTGTGGGAGAGAAAGAAAGAGATCTGTCCTAAAAATTTTGGAACGACGACAGAATTTAGATCTGAAATACGATCTAGGCAAAACCCACTAAGAAAACTCTTAGATCTTAACAGAATTGAGAAGAATTTAAGCGAAAAAAACAGTAAGAGAAATAAAATAGGAACGGCCCAGAAATCCAATTCAAAAGGGTAAAAAATGAGAGGGAAACCTGAGGAGATTCGAATCTCGAGAGGAGAGGTAACTGTGGAGAGGGGACGAAAATGAGAGGTTAGTGTTTGGTGTTGACGATTATAATAAACAAGTTCAAGAAGGAAAGTGGTAATTTGAATGTGCAAAAACCTAAAGAGGCGGTCTCTTTTGGGTGGGAAAAACTCTCCAAATTTTCGATTTCAAAATTTTTGGCTCCTTTTTTTTAACCTTTTGTGTACTAATTTATTTTGCATTAATTGCAAGAAATTACCCTACACATGCTTGACGCGTGTCCCAATAGACTGAAATCCAACCGCTCAGCTGTATTATTTGGTCAGCTGTAAAAATCTTTGCCTCCATCGTCTCTTCTGAGTGCATCGCCCAAGTAGACAGCGATGTGTATATTTTTTAGGTTAAATGGATAAAAAGGTTAACTACTTATGAACTGGCCTGTTCCAGATCCAGAACAGGAGCTTCCGTGTGTTTATTTTGATTTTTTTTTAATCACTGTTCTTAAATATTAAAAAACAGTTTCGTTTTATTTATCCTTAAAAAAATCTATGACTTCAAACTTTGTTTGTTTGATAGTATTATTTTAATTATTAAAATATTAATTTTATCATAATTAATACATGGTTTGGTTGAACCAATAGCTTAATTAGAGTTTGACATTGCGTTTCAAAATTGTTTTTTTTAATAAAAAATATGTTTTTATCTTTTGTTTTAGATTAAAAAAAATAATGTTTTTAGATTATTTTGATATGCTGGTGTCAAAATAATTTCTAAAAAATAAAATAAAAATCTTAATTTTAATATATATTTGAACAAAAAATAATATGAAAAACAACCTCAACAAACAAATCATGACCCTTTGTGTGTGTTTTTATAAGCTACTTTTTGTTATCTTAGCAATATTATGAAAAACTAGTCGACAGAGTTTCTTTTTTAATTCATATAATATTGTTATAAAATATATTAACATAAACAATACATGTGTGATTCAATCTCCTACAAAGTCCTAGTGGTTATTAAGAGGGTGTTTGGCAGTAATTTTCAAAAGCGATTTTTGAAAAAAAATGAAAATTGAAATTTGAAATTTTTTTTATTTTAAATTTAAGTTAATAAAATTTTGTGTTTTTAGATTATTTTGATGTGCTGATGTCAAAATAATTTTTTTAAAAATATAATTTTAATGTATTTTTAAACGAAAAATATTCAAAAATAACCGCAACCACACTCTCAAACAGTCACTAAATGATTGCCATCAAGTATTTTTCATCTTCTTCACTTTCTAATGGAAAAATAATTTACAGCTTTTAACTTTTAGCAATTAAAATTTTAATTAACAATTTGTCATAACCACAAAATTTTATGTCTAACATGTATTCAAACCCAGAAAATTTAGATCCAACATCATGCCAGACTCGCGAACACTTAGAATTGACACGTAGCCAGGCTTAAAAGAGATGAATCTGATATTCTTGTAAATCCACGAATATTCAAAAATAATGAACCCGATATCTTGCCAACTTCTCTTCAATAAATTTTAACATTTTCTGAGTTTTTATTATGAATCATCTTTTTTCGATAAGCTCTGATCGGTCAGTAGGTAGAGTATACAATGTTGTTGTTAATGAATCATCTCATTTAAAAGTTTAAGTTGTTAAGTAAGGTCATGGAATATGATTTATATTATTCTCTAGCACACACCCTCAAGTGAAAGTCTTTTGGATTTGAAACTTGCACAGACTCACATTACCTTGTGCTTAATTTTTATCAAATAGAATAATGATAGTAAGATTCGGACTAGTGACTATTGAGTCAACAAAACTCTGATACCATATTAAATAAATATCCCATCTAAAAACTTGAGTTGTTAAATAAAGTCCCAAAATATGATTTATATTATTTTACAGAAAGTCTATGTCATGAGAAGGAATTAGCTTCAGTTTCCCCGTATACAGTCCTGTTTCTACTTTCTACACCTCCTTATCGATCTCATTGATGCCTCATGGATGTCTTCCAGCTGGAACTTACGCGTGGAATCGTGTTGATGATGGACTTGTTTTTCTGTGATGGCCATGGACTGGCGATGAGATTTTTCTGCACACTATTTGGTTGTGCTCGTTTGCCACTCTATTTCTGGGCATCATTTTGCCATCTCCAGATCAAATACACGTCGAAAACTCATTTTACCATGTGAAAGCGTCGAGCCAACATATATTCATGAACGTTGTTTTAGACTGTAGAGGTCAAATTGCTTCAAATCTGCCGTGCAATACGGATAATGCAAAGAAAGCTATGGAATTAAGTTTAACATGGGTCTAAACTCTGAATCCATATAAAGTACAATAAAAGTTGTAAAAGTCTTGTAGGTTTTTATTTAATAAAAGGTCCAGTCAAAACTATAAAGATAGGCTTGAACATCATAAATATCCGCAATAACTAGGAAACGGTCAATAAGGAAAAAAAATAAAGCAAAAATCTAAAATTAATAAGAAAAAATAGCCTTAAATACATATTCAAACTTCGAAAGCAATTTTGAGAACCTTCAAGGTGAAATTTTACGAATCTAAGCGGTCTAGATACTTGACGGTGAAATGAAAAAGGATCAAATCAAGTTTTTTCTTTTATCCGTAATCTCCTGTAAAATTTAAACTCAATTTAATAATCAGAATAGGAGTTGTTATTATTATGAATAGGTTATCACTTTAAATAAAAACAAATTACAAAGCTCGTTATTAAAGGTTGATATTTGGAAAAAAGCTTAATCTAAAAGCAGACACCATAAGATTACTTGTGTTTACCCAAGTTAACCTACAAACACATGTGATGTGAGCCGTAAAATTAAGATAATATTTGTATAAACCAAACCATGAAACTTAATTCACAACCAACTCCATGTTGAAGAATGCAATTGAAAAAATACACACAAAAAAGATAAAATTAAAATCTTCTCGAGTTAAGAGATGTGCAGTTTTAAGATAAAAAAACAAACATCTACTTCGAACTCTTCTTAGTACAACTATTTAATACATTGCACAATTATTTTAGTGATTAAAAACGTCACTAACACCAACCTTTTTTCTATACTGGAATTCAACGAGTTTCGCCATCTACTCTCACAAATAAAAACTCAAAAACAAGAAAAATGATGTTTGGTAATAGAAATTTTTATGGTTCTCCAGGAGTGAGTACTGTATGCTATATATATTGACGATTGCTCTATTGAGAGGTTACGTTACTGTATATTGCACGAATTTGTTTCCATAAAGAAGTGAAGCCCAATTTGATAAACCACGTCATTGACAGACCGCCACCCGCTGTCTACTTTTGAGGGGTGTTTGGCACTACTTGCCTGTTTGTAATTGTGGCTATGATGATTTTTAAAGTGTGTTTTATTTAAAAATATATTAAAATAATATTATTTATTTATTTATTGAGAAAATAATTTTTGATATCAGAATATGAAAATAATTTAAAAATATTATTTTTTTAATTTAAAGTATAAAATAAAAATATTTTATTTTTATTTTTTTTCAAAAGCGTTTATGATGTTTTGACTTTTTTTATGTTTTTTTTAATTATTTTGATGTGCTAATGTCAGAAATGATTTAAAAAAAATAAATAAAAAATTATTTTAATGTATTTCTGAACAAAAAGCATACAAATGTCAAATAACATTTTTCATGCCCCGCACACAAATGTTTGACACTACATCTCAAAAATATTTTTGAAAAAATATAATTTTTTTTTTAAAAAAAAAAAATAGTATTTTTATATATTTTCATGTGTGATGTTAAAAATAATTAAAAAAAAATTATTTTAATATTTTTTTAAATAAAAAACAATTTAAAAAACAACTTAAAAGTCATTTAGTCTTCGATCGCATTCAGAAACAGTCACTCAGTCTTCTGTGAAAATTGCGACCCTAAAACGCGTTGAAAAGTAGCAGTGGTGTAGTAGAAGAATGCCAGAAAATCTATCGAAGTGTTGACAAGAAAGAATAGAAGCGAGGCCCAGATACGGAGTAGAGGAGGGGGTTGTATTCCCCTAGGAGGATCCACTTGCTGTAATGCTGTTTATCTCGTTGTATTCGTAGCACCATTTCAACCGGCCGACGTTAGCACGGAATTCAAGGAAAAGAAGGGGGGTCGTTCATCCATGGACCGGAAAGAAAGGCAACCACTGGGTTCTTACATACCTTAACAAGTCTCGGAAAACATCATTAACTCTGCCCCGAGTCAATGAAACTTGTGCTGTGGTTGGCTGCAAGCAAGCTAATCGAGTAGAGCTTTCTGTGAACACCTTTTAGCTCCACTCATTTCAAATAGCTCAGCCAATGAAAGCTTCCCGAATGTGGTTCTTGTTTCTTCGATTCTTAATTCAACAGGATTTATGGATTTAAGTCTCCTGTCGACAGTTTAAATCCGTAACCATCCATCTACCTTGTTTTATGCGTTTTTATATTTTCGGATATTTTGATGTTTGGAGTAAAGATAAAATTTGAAAAATATATATTATTTCAATCGCTTGAATGTTTTTCACGTAGCCAGCAGCAATGTAAAACCATTGACACTGTAGAAGGAAAGCCTAACTGTGCCTGATTATATAATATAATGCCACAGAAAAAAACATAGGGCGAAATAGCTCATCCACAAAATAATATGAATAAATTTGGGGGAGAGGAGAATCATTATGTTTATGGGGCCGGATGGAAAGGGCAGGCGAAGGCGTGGTCCATGGAATAAAGTCTATCCAGCTACCCTATTTATCTCCACTACACTCCCACCACAATACTTACTTCACCAAAGATTTGAGACAGTGTCTCCACCATGCCACCCAAAAGCTCACCATTGTTTCTGATGCTTGTATAATTTTTAATTTTATAATTGATAGAATTATTCAAAATATATACAAGCTGTACACACACTCAACCCATTCACATTAATAAATAAAAAAAGTCACCACAAGCAAATCAAATACTTATTTTGGAGTGCGAAAAAAAAAAAAAAAAAAAAAACTCAGGGAGAGCGCAGGATCGCTTATTATGATTACTGCTATTAATTTCTGAACCATAGTGGATCCCATGATAGATTTGACAACTCTGTCTAATCTACGACCTCAAAATTCTGTGAAGATAATCTAGAAGGTCCCACGACTCATCCAGTCCACCACCCACTAATCTCCAGAGTTCGGTCTGGCATAAGCTCCGATGCAAAAGGCTAATCCATAGACTTATCGTACGGCAGATATTCATGGACCCAGTAAAATTTCTGTTCAGCCTTGACTAATAAAGCCGAGAGCCCAAGTACACGCAAGTATTTCTTGTGTGGCAATAAAGTAAATTGGGATTTTTGGGCATATGGAATAGCCCTTTGTGGCCCACCATCATAAAAACTAGTTTCTTTCCGGGGTCCAATTCAAACACTCGGCTGCCCTTTCATTGTTGGGCCCCGCGGTCCGCGTCATCTACTTGGCCCAGTGTACGTGTGCATTAGTAAGTGGTCGGTTCGGCTCAACTAAATATCAGTTTCTGGTACAAATCAAATACAGATGGTCGGCGGAATACTTTCTTTTAAAAATATATTGTGTATTTAACGTGTGCAAATAAAAGGTGATTATAAAAAATATTATTTTAAAATAAAAATACCTTTAAAACAATATCTACTAAACTTCCAAAAATAACAAAATCTACTATATGGAAAAATAAATTTGTAATTAAATTAATAAATTGTTAAAGAACTATCTCACCTAAAATATTAAGTTGTAACTGAGCTCCCAAGATATAATTTATATTATTATCTAACACGCTCCTTTAAGTGAAACTTTCTTGATCTTAAAACTTATATACAAACTCACATTATTTGGTGGTTGATTTTTATTAAATAAAATGAGAGTGATTTTATTAAATAAAATAAGAATTGTGAGATTTAAACACGTGACTGTTGGATTGACAATATTTTAATACCATATCAAAGAGTCATTTCAACTAAAAACTCAATTTTACTCAAAATTTTAAATAAGACTCAAAATAAAATTTATATTATTATACAGCATCAATATAAATAACTGCTATATATTGTGTGTTTCGTTTCTATGTATGTTTATAATATTTGTAGATGTTTTTGCTTCCTCCTTGCTTCCTCGTACCTTTCTAACCCGAGTTTCTACTATCTTCGCCGGCATCAACAACCCTACCCATTTTAACCTGTCCCATCTCAGTGGTCTGTCTTCTCAAAAACTATATCCGGGCACATGCGTAAGATCCTAGATGACATCGAACCAATCTTTCTAATCGAATGTGGGCAAACCTGATTCATGAATAAGCCATGGGATAATGTTCCCGGCGGCAAAAGGACCTGTGGAAGCTGCCAGTAACCCGCCACAGGATCTTTCTGATCGATTTTGTAAATTCTTCGCGTACGGATCCTAGTACAAAGTGCATTGTTTAACAACGTAATTTGACCCTTTACCTCAAAACTTGGAGCTCGACGTATCCGAGAAAGAAAGATGTTGAGAAACAAAAGGAGATACAAGAGAAGAGATAGTCGCAAGAAAGCTGAGAGCTTCTTTGAACTCGAAGATCTGGTCATCAGTGAGCTGAGCAGCCATTTTTGTTTGGAGAGGAGGAAAATATCAGAGAGAGAGTAGAAAAGTAGATACCAGGAGTGAATTTAACCTTATGAATATTTGGCTAACATATCCTAATTCAATAAAAAAAAAGATATTATTCTAGATATTCTGGATTTTAAAACATTATAGGTAATGATTCACATATGGTTTTTAATCGTGTACCAAATATTAAATAGAAAAACTATTATTAAATTAGTTTTCACGTAGTAAAATCAAATTAATCAATTGTATTTTAAGTTAACCGAGCAGTCTCCATCCTAACTGTTAATTTATAGAAAATTAATTACTTGCAAACTCTTTCTGACAATCCTGGCGACATGCGTAATTTCTATCCCATAGGATGCCTTACCTTGTCAATCAAAAAAAGGCAAACGTTGCTTCGTAAAAAAACGATGTTGATAGAAGTGTTGCAGAATGCAGACATCTTGTTCAGTGCCGTGTGAATTCCACAACCACGAATATATTTCGGGAGTACTCTTTTGTTTCGATTCTCGAAGAACCATGACCATCTTCCTGTATTGGGAAATGTATGGCAGGTGAGCAGTTCTCACGATCACTGTGACAGATATTGACATGGGTGTGAAATCACCTCTTCTCTCCGTTATCACACACTTGTCAAACTCACGGAGATGCTGCAAAAGCCAGGAAGTTGAATTGAATGCTACGTTATCCATTGTTCTGTAGGAAAGGATACAGAGATCCTAAAGACAGGCCACATGAAATTTAAATTTTGGTCATGGAATCTTCATTTCATTACAAACTTGTCACCACCTTTCTCTTTCAGACAAACTAGAAAGAGCTGGTAGGAACTACCATGCCCCTCTTGCAGAACCTTTCCGAGGGTTTCTCTGGTCCGAGAAAGAAAACCATGAAATCTGTCTCCTGCATGTCATATTTATCCGCAGAGGGGATATAGGCTGTGTGAAGGTTGCCCCGGCCCGCTTCAAATGGATTGGAATTTCATACCTGGTAGTTCAGTGGTGGAGTACAGGTTAAACTTCGTTTTATCTCAATCCCAAAAAAATGTATATCTAATTGAAAATACTAAAGTGCAATTATGGAAAATACTATAATACCCAAAACACTTAATACTTTTGAATTGTATTGTAAAGCCCGATCCGTTGACACATGAATACAGGTAAGGAAGATGGTTATAGAAAAACCCAATTTAACTGTCTTTTATAGTAATTCTATAATTGGAAGTATGATTTATATTGTTTTTCAAAGTATTTTTTATTTAAAATATATTAAAATTATCTAAAAACATTAAAAAAATTAATTTAGAATAAAAAAAATTTAAAATTAAATTAAATTAATTTTTTCAAAAATATTTTTGAAACAAAATGACAAACAAGAATAAAGAGATTTAAAACACAAGATTTCATTAAATTTTTTAAACTGAATTCAATTTAAAAGTTCCAAACATGTTATCTGTGTTTTCTCTACAAGGTAAAATAATGGAGAAAAAGAAAGAACAAGTGGCTACTAATACGTAATTAATTAACAGTATTTAATTAATTTCCTGAACAAAATTCCTAAAATGACCTGGCATGATTTGACAGGATCATTTTGATAGATTACCTTCGAGATCTTGGATACCTGGATATATATCTCGACGTGGAAATAAGATTTTTTTTTAGGGTCAATTGACAAGAAACATTTTATAATGCTTGAAGAGAGACCAGTGATAGGTGAAGATAATGTAAGAATTATGATCCGCTAGAAGCAATTAAAATATTTTTACCTGATATTTATTTTTTTACAATAAATTTCTGTATCCTGGCATAGTCAGCAAGGTGGAACTAGAATAGGAAATGCATACCAAATCAAAATCATTTGATCTATTCTTTTAAAAATCATAGTTTATAAATTCAAGACGCCACGCCACGCCACGCCGAAAAAGTCAACAACAACAAAAAATTTCCACAGAATTATCACTGTATTTCATTAATAGTTAAAAAACTCTTTTATAAATATTATAATTTTGCCCTCATATTAAAAAAAGAAAAAGAAAAACATAAAACTACCACCCTCATCCTTCCTTGTTATCCTCGCCGAAATTCGGCCACCCAGATCCATGTTTCCTTTTTCAGCACAGCTCGAAAAGACTGCAACCAGCAAAGCATTTCTGCTGCTTCAATACTCGTGGAGTATGTATAAATTAACGAAGTAAGACATTTACAGTGGGACTGGGATTTTGCACAAATCAACAAGCTCCTTGCTCTGGTATGGGAAGACAAGATATGAATCCTTCACACTATCCAAGTAACCAAACAGGAAAGCTTCTCACCCATTGCTTCTTCTATCAGTACCGTCGTTTTCCAAGCAAAATTGTGGAACACTTCCACAAGATCCCGTGGACCCAATGATCATCCATTGCCACTGGTGGCGGATAAGGCCTGGTTGCCTTACTAGACACCCTCTCCACAACCACCTCTGCATCGTTATTGATTGGTACACGTATTAAGGGTGCCCATTCCCAGAGATCATCTCAACACGAAGCCAGAAAACCATTGAAACCTCCACCTTCAAGCATGCCTTGGATCTCGTGATGGCTAGATTAAAATATGAACAAAATCCCACCGATCTTCCTTGTCAACAATTCAATTCAAGAGGTGGCTGCGATTTGAGGATATGTTAAAGGATGTTGGCTGGGTGATGTTGGTCTCGTCGAGGAACGGAAAGAGATGGCCCGGTGGGCAGAAAATTTATAGTGTCTCGCTGGGAATTGAATGAGAAAATTTAGGAATTCAGGTTAGAGTTACGATTTGAAAATTTAAAATTTTCCTTACGAGGTGGGTTCATTTTTTTTTTATACCCAGGATTATAAACTTTTGTGGACTTGAAGATGTGAACTATGATATAATTTAAGAGAATCGAGGTAAAATGAAAAAAAAAATAAAGTTATTCTTTCAAGATAATTCTCTCATAAGTTAAGTTTTAATTATAAATATAGTTCAAAATTTAAAATATTTTTAAATAATCAAGAATCATGACAAAAAATAGCTTTAATTTTGAAAAAAAAAATCAACATAGAGAAAATATAATTATTGAGAAAGCAAAATATTTTGATAAAGAAAAATATAAATCAAACATCAATTGTGTTATTGGTATAAAAATAAAGATTTTAATCTGCGATGATATGTAATGAGAGTCATCAGCTAGTCATGACCTATCATTGATGTTAAGATGAATCTCTTTGTTCTTCAAAGTCAATGTAGACCAAAATCTTAATATCAATTTAAATTATATCTATAAAAGAAACTAGTGTTTTTTTTATTTATTTATTCATTCAATAGATTAATGAGATCCAAAACATCCATTGTTTCCAGTATTTTTTTTTTCAAATTATAAACATGAAATAAAACAGCATGGATATAAATCATTTATATTAAAAATAAATTCAATATTTAAAAAATAATATTAATGCTAGTGAAAATAATAGTAATAATTTCCAATTTTATTACTATTATGGTAATATTAATATTTGGTTTTTCTAGCCACCAAACTATAACAGACAAATATTATACCATGTAGTCTCTTGGACTCCATCTTATTCACATCTTAGAACAAATTAATTCAAATATATTTAATTTCTCACACTTAATTATTTAGAAACTCGAGTGATTAACCTTTAAAGTTTCGAAGTAGCGTTTCTAAAATACTCCCATCATGCATGTGAACAATTAAAAATAAACACTAAACATCTAAATAGTGGTAAAAGTTCAGGATTGAAGAGTTTGTTTTCCATGTGGTCTCAAGTTTAAGCATGTGGTTGTCAACTTCAGGGTCTGCGAGACTAGTCATGGTACGCACAAGCTAGCTCGAACAACCACATTAATAATAAAAAATTCATTAGATTAGACATTATATATACAAGCACAATATTTATATTTTTAAAGAATAAAAACAATAAAAGTTATCCAAATTTTACTTCTCTCCTGGACAATGACCATAGATATGATGATCACTGAAAACTTACATAGTTATTAATTTAATGACCCATAGGATTAGTCGATGTACGCGCTAACACATTACTAAAAAATAATATCATTAAATTAGACATTACATATACAAATACAATATTTATATTTTTATTGAACAATTAATGGGAACATAGTGGACAAAGTAAGCTCAAAACATCCCAGCTGAGATTTGAGTGATAAAATCAGAATAAACTATGATTTTCAGCAAGATAAAAATTATTTTTGGTTTTTAAATATGTAAAGTATATAATTCATTCCATTAAAAACAAAACACAACAAAACAAAACTGATAAATTTTAATTTATCCACGAAAACAAACACACCTTGACAAATGGCCATGCCCCCACCAAGCCTCCTGCTAAACGAAATACCATATACCGCTTAAATTCCAAACAAATCCACCAGCTTTCCCGAAATTACCAAGATAGCTCCCTCGTTCAAGCACCATCGTCATAAACAGTAACGACCACGCACTACTAAACAGTGCCCGTCACTGTGGTCCCCACCACTCGCGTCATCGAGTTACACCTTCTCTCTTTTTACCAAATAGCCATAACGGATCTTATTGCGGGCATGAAATGACTGCCATATCAGGTTTTTATCTTCCAGTTTCCCTGGCTCAGTTTCTTTCGCTTTCGGGGCATTTTGGTCAATCAACAAACCGACCAACCAGAATGTAGCTTAACTACAGGCAATTTCCATTTCCTCGCACGTAACAAACCAAGGAATCACCTATATAATGCAATGACCATTTAAGCCCTTTTGTCCACAAGTCACGAAGTCGAAATACAGCGCTCCATTGCACTGGTCAAACCCCATTTTATGTAGGTTATTTTCGTCAAGACGAAAAACTGACACGCTGACTTAAGCCAAGAAGTTAGTTTAACCCATGCCACCATGATGAGACCGTTTCCAGAAGGCCAGCGTATCAAAAGTAGGGAACTAACTCGAAGAGCCAAAACTGCCCTTGCAGTAAAAAAACCAGGGACATTTCCGGAACACAAAAATCTGAGCGCTACAATGTTCACGAAGCCCGTAACGTGGCGTCGTGGACTGCAGACCCCGCAGTGATTCGTTACACGACACGTGCCCCACTCAGGGTGCAGGTCACATTTAATTGCCACGCTGGACTGGCCATTCCCAGTCAGCACTCTTGCATCTTTAAAATTCACACGCTCCTCGCGTCTGCTTCATATCCTCTCCTTCTCTCTCACACAAAATCAAAATCACCCTCCAACTGAAAGCACCCATTTCCATCTATCTTTTCTGTGTATTTTTCTGGTGTCGTCTCTGGTGAGCTTCTGTTCGCCGGAACTTGAATTTCTTAATCGTAAAATGCAGGACCCGGCTAGCTATTGTAGTCCACTGTTCAATTTCCAAAGTGAAAGAGTGACGTTATCGTGCCGTCGCGTATTTCGGGAGCTTTAATCGTATTTTTGTAGAAACCCTAAGCAAAAGCGACTTTTACTTAGCAGAGTCTAGAAGTTATTCCATGCTTTGGCTTACAAATAAGAGGCAAATACAATACTATTGCTTTATAATAATTAGAATCTCAAGAAACAGAGGAGGTCTCGATTCTCTTAAGAGTCTCTCAAAACTAGAAAAGTTTTGGTAAACGCAGAAAAATCCTGGGTTTCCGTCTCGTCTTGATCTGCTGATCTCATTCTGCGTGGAGTTATCGATGTTTCTGCTGCTTCATTTAACCGACGTGTAGAGCAGAGCATTTTGAAGCTCTACACACCTCATTTAATTACTGGTAGCATATTTTTAACCGACGTGTAGAGCAGAGCATTTTGAAGCTCAACTAACCTCATTTAAGTACTGGTAGTATATTTTAGGTTTTTTGAGGTTTTTGTGTACTGTATTAGCAGAAATTAATATTTAAAAAATGAAGGTGAGGATTTTATAGAGTGTGGAGGGTTTTTTCATTCCGGTGTTGTTGATCATAGTGATCATGCCTTTTCCAATGAAGATCCAGCCAATTGATTATCAGACACTGAATGAGTCGGTTGCTCACCGGTTCGAGCCAGTAAAGCCGGTGGTGAAATCGCGATTGAAGCGGCTGTTTGAGAGGCAGTTCCTGAGAAACTCAGCTGCTGAGAAGGTCGGAGCCATCGAGGAGTCGCTTTTGAAGGACGGTTCTAACGAGTTCGAGCCGAGCTCGGTTTGCTTGGCGAAGATGGTGCAGAACTTCATCGAGGAGAACAACGATAAGCAAACATCGGTTAGATGTAACCGTAATCGCTGTAACTGCTTCAACAGAAATTGTAACGATAGCTCTGAAGACGAATTCGACTCGTTTGGTGGTCTTGGCGATTCTAACCTTTCCTCTTCTGCCGAAGCGTGTGAAATTCTAAAGGTAATTATATTAATGGTGTGGGATTGAATTTTAATTTTTTGCTGTTTTCTTTTGCTAAAATCACTGGGTTTCTTCTATGGGGCAGGGTTTGGTGCCGTGCGCAAGTGTTTGTGAGAGGAATTTGCTGGCGGACACAGCGAAGATTGTTGACAAGAACAGGATCTCTAAGCGAAAAGACGATGTTTGCAGGAAGATTGTTACTGATGGTTTGTTGGGTCTCGGATATGACGCGTCTATCTGCAAATCTCGCTGGGAAAAGGCCTCCTATTATCCTGCCGGTACTTTCCCCCCTCTTAAAAAAATGGAAAAACCGTGTTTATGTCTGTTTCCTAAAAATTGCATAAAATATCCTCTCTTTTTTTCCTGTTTGGTCATGGAACAACAAACTCTCCCATGTAATTAACCAAAAAAACGAAACATTTCTATCTCATATGTCAGAAACAAGAAAATCGTTGATTTTAGGAATATTTTTTATCTTGTGTTGCGATGGGTTCTAAGAGGGGAAAATGCTGAATCACGAATATTGGGAAGAACTTGCGAATGCACATCAATATGAACTGTTATCAAAGCAGGTAAACGGAATCAATAATGGTAAATAATGTATACTTTTTGTTCTAAATACAGGGGAATATGAATACATAGACGTGATCATCTCAGGCGAGAGGCTGCTAATCGACATCGATTTCAGATCAGAATTTGAGATAGCTCGATCAACAAAGACCTACAAATCTCTTCTCCAAATTCTACCTTCCATCTTCGTGGGCAAAGCTGATCGTCTCCAGAAGATTATTGGTATTGTATCGGATGCGGCGAAGCAGAGCCTTAAGAAGAAGGGAATGCCAATTCCGCCATGGAGAAAAGCTGAGTACATCAAAGCCAAATGGCTTTCTCCTCACACCCGAACCACACCGCCACTTAGCTCGAAGGATACAGATCCTCAACTGGAAAGGGAGCAGATCGCTGAGCTTGGACTGAGCTGCCAAGAGAAGAACTCGGTAAAGGATGATACTGAAATGGGTGGATCTGTGTTTACTTTATCATCTAAAGGTTCTGTCGCAGAAGAGGAGGTTATAGTGATGAAAGAATGGAAGCCACCTGAGGTTAAGCCCAAGAGTTTACAGATTGGGATGAAGATAGTGACTGGATTGGCCGCAATTATTGAAGATGAGCCATGAAATTTTGATCCTTTTTTTTTTAATATATATATATCGAAGAACAGATTATATGATGATATATGATGATATATGATATAACCGATCAAATCAAAACCCCTTCTGCTTTTTGTGTAAGGGTAAAATAAAACTCAGATGATATTGTAAGAAGAATGGCTAATACAAATAACTTGTTTTCTTTTTTCTTTTGGCAATTCTCCTGCTTCTGTACTATCTATTCAGAGTACAGTGTTTTTTTTTACCAGATGAGGCTCCATTGATGCTGTATTTTGTTCCCATCAATTGTCAGTTTCTCTTTCGATCAAATTCAATATATTACAGAGAAGGGTGCTTCGCGTCTGTGCAATCCATAAAGCGACAAGGGAGGAAGGGTAATCTCCAATTTTTTATTTCTTTGTTTTTTTTTTTTATTAAACCCTTCTTATGTCATTCACTGGTGATTTTATATTCTTTTCTTGAGTGGGAACAGATCAGAATTTGACGATGAAGAGCGAACAGACTCGTGCAATCTCGAGCTGCGTGAGGTGAGGCCTGAAAAAAAACCATTTTTAATATCCAAGTCCACTTGGCTTCGCAGTTCTCTTCCTCGATTTTTTTTTTAAGAAAAAGAGCACTGAATTAGGTATTCTGATTAGTCTTCAACATTTTATCTCAGTGGCTATTGTGGAATCTCGACTGAGAGGAGAGCAGTTGGTCATGGGTGGTTGGCATCTTTGCCGTGTGGGCTTCGTGTATGAGTTAGTTATCACACCACCCTTTGACTATAAAAGAGTTCTTGACTAGAGATTGCATTTGGTTATCTTCAGTAACCAGGGCCGATTTATAATATTTTGCCTTCATATCTTCAGTGAACAGACTTCTCTTTCAATTTCACGAAAACTTTGTTCTATAATTCATCTTACGTTTTACTTGCAAGAAAACATAGCTTACGTTGTGTGTACTTGAAGAAACAACCACATAAATCTCTCTCGAGTGCCGAGTGACCCGGGCAATTGAAAGTTGCTTGTGGCAGCAGAAAGTCCTTTGAAGCCCTTCAATTTCAAGGGAACTGATCGCCGTGCCCTTATCTGTTTGAATATTTGTAGTTTGGGGAGGCTAAAGTAAATCCTCTGTTGGAATTTTTGCAGCTTTACCTTTTCATCTCTTGACTAATTAACCTTGAACTTGCTTTTCTCGTCACCGTGTCAATTGACGCCTGACGGTGGAATTTCCAAGGGTTTGAGTTTGGAGGAATCATGTGAAAAATACTAAAATCACCCTTCTGAATGTCAAAAAGACGAAAATGCCTTGGAACTTGTTTTTCCTAACAAAAAAAAATTGACTGAACCCTAAAAAAACCAAGCTAGCACGTGACATGTACCAAATTTGTCGTTTCTGCCTAGAGTACCACTACCAAACGGTTTGTCGCTTCTGCTCTGAACAAGTCCACGGTATATCTGGGGAACTGCATAAACTAAAGGAAGCTTTTTTTTTTTTTTTACTTATTTGTGTTTTTTATATCTCAGATGAATGATGTCATGCTGCAAAATATAATATTGAGTAAAAAAATTAAAATAATATTTTTTTTTATTTTTAAAAAATTATTTTTGATATCAGTATATTAAAATAATTCAGAAACATGAAAACAATTTAATTTAAAATAAAAAATAAAAATAATATTTTTTTTATCAAAAACACTTTTAAAATACAATTACAAACCTATAGTGTATGCATGTATGGGGTGGTACACTGTTTATTTATGCAATACATAGTACCATAATATTTAAATGTATTTTAAAAGCATATTTAATTAAAAAATATTAAATCATTATATTTTAGAGTTATTTTTTTATGATTTTAATGTATTAATATTATAAACTAATATATATATATATATATATATATATATATATATATATATATATATATATATATATATATCAAACACAAGCCGTACAAAAGGTTTTTCAATTTGCTTTGATTATTTTTGTGTTTTCCTTATCAGTTAGGGGCGGGGACTTTTTTTGGCTCTCAATACACGAAAACCAAGTGTTGTTTACATATCCTCCTCAGCTTGACGTTGAAATATCTCTGTGAAAACAACCTCCCTGCCTACTCTCTCTTTATGACCTCTCCCACCCTGATGGCCCTTCAAAAAAAAATATCCTTGGTGGTAGCTAGCTAGGTTTTTCCTATGGGAATATAATAGTGTGGATATAGACAAAATAGGCGTGACAGACTGTTAATCTTGTGAATTAAAGGTTGTAGTTAATTGCCGATTTGACATCTTATCTGAATCTGAACCTTCCTCCCTCCTCGATACCCATAATTCCTATTTAACTCTTAAGACTTATCCGGATAGCCCCTACTCCATCCTGGTCTCTCACCCCCACAATCTTCTGCTGCCTTCCAGATAAGTGGATAACACATGTAATTAATCCCGGGCCACTGTGCTTCAAAGTCAAACCATTGAATTAGAGACGAGGTTAATTAATGCCCTTCACTGGAGCTGAATTGTCCTCCCCGTATTTCCTTATCTTACAGCCACCAACCTAACCTCTCCTCTCCTCTCCGTCGATGTTTCCCACCTTAATAAATGACGATAATATTTTTATTTTTTTAAAATTATTTTTAATATTAACACTTGAAAATAATCTAAAAACATCAAAAACTAAAAATAAAATCACATTTTTAAAATGTGACAGCAACTAGGAAGAACAAGAATGGTGAAAGAAAATTAAAGAATCGTCGTCGTTTCAAAGCCAGCCGACGCGTGAACTGTAAACGATCAAACAGAGACAGCGGCTGCTGATTAACGTTTGACAAATGCTCTCACGTGGTTGTTTTCTCTTTTATTTTTCTTAAACCCTGTGATATTTCACGTGTCGCTTAAATTTAATTAAGAAAAATAATAAAGGATTTCCGCTTTTTTTTTAACCAAGCAACAAAGGTTAACTAAGCAGAGCTAGCCACTTGCCAAGAAACACGTGATAGAATGCATACATTATAATAACTTTTATAAAGTAATAACACGTGGCTTCGTCCACGTGCATCCATGCGTCGGCTGCCAGATCGATGGCTCTTTTGCATAGAGAGAGAAAAAAAAAAGCTTACAGCCGATCCTGGAAGTCCATAATTTTGTCTCACTTGCGTACGCACCACTCTACCACGGGTAAAGCAAAATTAATAAAATCCCACATTATGTGAATTTGCCGCTCATTGCCCCCTTTTTAAACTATGTATCTGGCTACCATGAGGGCTAGAATAGTCTTTTTGATCTGACACATCTGTCATAACAGTCCTTTTCTTGTATTCTCTATGACCAGTGTAATGATTGAAATAACTCTACGAGCAAACGCATAGGGATTTTATTGATATTTGCTTTTACCACGGCTAAATTACTTAGCTGCTCCGGGATAAATAGATATATAAAATAAGCCTTCCGTGCTTTTTGATCATGTTCTTCTTCTTCTTTTTTATACCCACGTTGAATTAGAGGCCATATGTTTTCTTTTTTAAACATGTCTGTTTGAAATGTTGTTTAGTTTACTTTTCAATTTTTTTTAAATATATTATATTGATATTTTTTTATTTTAAAAAAATTATTTTTGATATTATCATATTAAAACGATTTTAAATTTTTTTAAATAATTAAAAATAAAAATATTATTTTTTCAATAATAATTTTAAAACACAGTTACGAACATATACTTAAACTACTCTTTTTGATTATTATTTTTTTTTAACTTTTTGAATACAAAATCATAACACTTCCTTGCTGGGGCTTTTTTTTTATTATCTTTTATCTTTTTTTATATTCATGTTATGCTAGGGATAATTTGATATTTTAATAAAAACAAAATATTAAAAAAATATTTCACACGCTAGCTTGACATGTTATCTGACCGTCAAAAGTCACCATTCACAACCACATTAAAAACACATAAATGTTCTATTTTTGATAGTGTGGAGGAGTGTCATTTAATTAAATAAAAACATATTTTCAATAAACTGGGTAAATATTTGATGTTACGAGATCAAATATCTTTATCCGTATCAATATCTTAATTTTTTATTTCTATTTTTAATACATATAATTCTGGGCTTATTTAATTACATGCTTCTATAATTTTTTTGATTTACAATTAAAAATTTCACATACAGTTTGTTTTTTAAGCTAGATGGTGTGGCCACCATGCTAGAAAAGAAAAGAAAAGATTTGGCAGCCACTAATTAATCGGTAGTGACAATGTTGAAACCTGGGAAGCATAGTCTTTAGAATTAGAAAATACTATAAATCATATTCTGGGCTTCACCTCAAAGCTTAAGCTATTAAGTTTTTAGGTGAAATGACTCTTTAATATGGTATTAGAGTCTTGTTGACCCAACAGTCACGAGTTCGAATCTCACCACCCTCATTCTATTTGATAAAAATCAAGCACATGATAGTATGAGTTTGTGCAAGTTTCAAGCTCAAAGGGCTTTCCTTAACGATGAGCACCATCTATGGACTCAACCCGATACTAGCACATAGCATGGTGTTAATTAATTGTTAGATTATAAAGCAGTCCCGCTCGATAAGTGTGGTTTTAATCGGTTAATAGCAGATCACGGCACGTTAATCACAGTGAGTGCACCATGAGAGCCGAGGGCTGAGAGAAACAAGAAGGCATGCTGCACCGAACCATTGACCATGGTGCTAGGAAACGTTACCGAAAAAAGAACAAGGAGATATCAGAGGCGTAGAGCCTAACAGGGACCGGCAGGGCTTGATGCATAGTTGCAGAGGGACCAGCCCTGCCGGGTGGCTGGAAAACAAAACGTCAGTAATGTGTACTCAGGTCTCGGACGAAGAGGGAAGATTCCTTCTCGTGAATTGTGACGTCTCGGTGCTGCCAATTAACAAAACAAAAATATGTTCGGCTTGTGTCGGTGCCAAGGGCACGGGGTTTCATTTCATGTCTGATGATGTATCATTCAAATCCCAGTGCTTGTTAGTGCCATGAACGCATTTTTCTGGCACTTTTTCTGGACCACTCCCACTGAATCGAGGGAAGTGATCATCACAGTACCATTTTTAATGGATTGTGGTTAGAAATTGAGGGTGGAATTATTACTTTTGAAATTGGAAAAGCTTCGAAGGCCCCTTCCTTCTCTGATTGGTTCCATCGAGCACCTTTTAGCTTTTTACACATGCTCCTGCTGGTGGATTTCAAAATTTGAATAAAAATCAACCGAAAGCTTTAATCTATGATTCCGTTTCTTACCATCTCGTACAAAGGTATGTATCATAAATAGGGTATGGAGTTTGCTGATGATGTGGGGTCGGCATGGAATGTAGACGTTTCGAATCATGAAATATCTTCGAAGCTGATTTCATGCGAGTGCTGGATGGATTCTGTATTTGAAGTTTCCAAAAGTCTCTTTAACTGTTAAGCCGGTTAAGGAATTAACTTATCTAAAAATTTAAGCTTGTAAGTGAGGTCTTATAATATGATTTATATTACATTCTAACACACCCCCTCAAGTGAAAGTTTTTTGAGCTTGAAACTTGCACAGACCCACATCACCTTGTACTTGGTTTTTATCAAATAGAATGGGGGTGGTGAGATTCAAACTCGTGACCGCTGGATCAACAAGGCTCTGATACCATGTTAAGGAACCAACTCACCTGAAAGCTTAAACTTGTAAGTGAGGTCCCATAATATGATTTATATTATTCTCTAACAAAGCCGAGCATTGAGCAGACAATTTTGAGCTAGTGATACTTTTGAATGTTAAATCCGGATACTCTCTCGATGCGTTGATCTACACAGTCTAAAATTTAAAATATAATTTAATGTTTAATTAAATCACAAAAGATATTAACTCCAAAACAAATTATGTAATCAATCGGAGTATATTTTTATATATTAAATTGAACTGATCAAATCAAATACTATCAACACAGAAAAAACAAAAAGAAAAAAAGAAAAAAAAAAGTTGTTTAAATAAAAATTATTAAAATGATTTAACCCAATGACTCCATCTTTCCCTTTCATGAAAGGCCCCCCTTGGGCTGAAATTTTCCATCTCCGTTCAAAGGATAAATCATAAAACCGTAGATGAATTCTTTCTCTGCTGTCAAAATCTTTCGATGTATGACAATTGACAGAAAAGGAAGCCATGATAGTCAAGAATCTCTCTATCCAAGCCCTCGCTGTTTCTTGCAGCCTAAGGTAGCTCCGAAGCGTGGAACAGTATTAACTACTCGCGCACTAGAGGATGCGTCGCCGTCTTGAAAATCCACGACTACCCGAAATACACCCACAGACAATATTCGTGGTCGAGGTTTCAAAGCAGTCCAGAGAATAAAGTGGATGCTTTCTCTTTAATGTTAATTTCCTTTCAGATGTCCCATGGTAGGACGGTTTGTTTTCTTTTCTTTAACTAAAATGTGCTGATTTTGAGCATCAAATCTTAATTTGTTCCTGTGCTGATGGTAATTTTGAGCTGAAAACTTGGAACCAGACAATTAAATGAGTTGAAGTAGCTGCCCAAAAGCGTGTTCACTCACTCAAGAAGGACGTGGCTAACCCTGTACGACTCACCATGATGCATGAGATGAGAGGCACACCAACAAATGTAAAGGAGCCGAAGAGATAGCAGGTTCACTGGATTGATCTGCAAAAGATGTGAAGGAGATTGCAAGCGATCTAAATAACGTGAACAAAATAAAAATAAAAATAAATTATAATCATAAATCATTTCATATAAAATAAAACAAATATATAAAAAACATAGACCAAACATTAACTCTAAGGGTCAAACCTATCTTTTTTACTTTGTAAAAAATATCAAAAGTATGAAAAAGCCTCTCCTTGCAAGTTTAATATATATATATTTGTGTATATATTATGGATTTTACTCTGCAAAAAGAAAAAAATATATATTATACAAAAGCTGTATATTTATATTTTTTATTATAAAGATAACAAAGGCGTTTAATCAATTTGCTAGTGACACGTGGATTCCAACAAAAGATGATATTAGTGATTAGTGGATCCCAAAAAAGATAATTAACCCCCATTAGCTAGGCTATTGTGTTTCGTAAAGAAAGACAGGAACGTAAATGCATTATTCCAATCCAAACCACTTCGTGTCTTAGGCAACAATATATTCTTACAGTGTATTCTTGAGCTTCATTAGTTTTTTTTTTCTTATAATAAAATTATCAATATATAAAGTCATGGTGCTGGTGACCCCATCCAGGGCCTAATGGGCTAGGTATAAAGCCCATGAGTGAAACAATCTCGGATTCTCGGCAATGAACACTCATGCAAGTGCTTTATTCAACTCGTAAAAGCTTTACGGGCCTGTATAGAAACCCATGATAGCATCGGATTAACACCTGAATTTAATGCCCTGTATGCACCGAGCCCAATCCAAGCCTAACGGCACACAATTCATGTGGTCCGGAAGTCTTTTCCCCTTCACTTTTCGGTTTGGAATTCCTGGTCTTTTTTTATTCCTGATATAAGTTTGATGAAGTGCCTGTTAGGCCTTGGATTTCATAGCACGAGAGGTGCAACTGTTATGAATTTATTTCATAACATAACATATACAAATTATTCGGGTTAAATTATCAAAAAATATAAATAATTACCGTGAAATATATTTGAATCTATATTTAAAAATTGATCTTTAAAATCATATAGATGACCTTCCATATTAACTTGTTCTTATTTTGATAATCCTCTAATTATCTCTAATAACCTTATTTTTTCTCTAATGATGAGATGTCAGAATGAGAATGAAACATGACATGTAATCCGAGGACCATGATTACATATATAAGTAGCAAGCTATTTTTTCGTATTGTTACCTTTTTGTATTTCTATTTTAGTCAATAACTAAAATAAAAATAATTTTTTAAACTCTACACATTAAAGATTCACACAAAAATCCTAATTGCTTAAAAATACATAGCTAATCATTTTTAATTAGACTTTACTTTATTTAACAGTTCTCGAACACATAATTATTTTTATATAAACTCAATATTAGATTAATGATCCGACAACAACTACAAGGCATTTGATCGCTTTTTTTTTTTTTTTTTTTTGCTTTTCTTGCTCATGTTATCTCCACACGAGAAAAATTAATCCCAAATCGACCCTAAACTCTGGAAAAATTAAGGGATGACAGGAAACGAAAAGAATATCCCTGGTCCATCCTCGCAGGGGAGAGCTCTGCGTAGTCTTTTTATATTAGTATCTGTGCCCATTGATCCATCCATATTCCATGGTCGTCTTTTTTTAAAAGGAGCATGGGTCCACACAAAATTTAAATGGCATTGAAGGGTTGACCCAGAAATAGAGGAAGATAAATGGGAGTCGGGGGTGGGTGATGCAGCAAGTACATAATTGGTCGACATGTCTAGCAGAAAGCACAGGGGAAATTTCTCGTGCTTGTGTCTTATGGAGTAACATTCACGGTAACATTCGGCCCCGTCATTTTCCTGGGATTCTATGATCTCAGAGCAGTGCAAGTTGTTACGAGATATCTCTGTGGTCTGGTAGGTGATGACAACGTTAGCTCATACCGGACATTAGTTAAAAATTTAGACAGCTTATAAATAGGAAGCGTCGACCTTTTCTTCTTCTTTTTTAAACAGAAGTCTTTTTATAATAAAACTTATCCCACAACTATGAACTCCAGTGGGAAACCGTAGTTAGTTATTAAATACTAGGAGCTTGCTTGAGGAAGTGCACTGTCTTGATTTTTAAAAATGTTTTTTTTTTTTAAAAAAAATATATCTAAATAATTTTTTATATTTTTTATTTTAAACGCTAACACATCCAAACAATTAAAAAAATACTAAAAAAAATTTTGGTCCTCAAACTTCAAATAAACACATAATATACAATTCCAGCACCTTATTGTTTCACCACCTTGATGTTTTTCCAAATTAATTTTTGGTATAAAAGTGATTTTTTATTATTTTATAGCCTATGGTTGGAGATGAGATAGAGATATTGCTGGATTCGTTAGGTAGAGAGAAAAAAAAAAACAATGGACACTAATTTAAGCTACTCAAATGATTGGTGTTTGTATCAAATAACTTCATTTGACAAGAAGAGATCATATTGTTTGTTTGTTTTTACCTTTAATTCATGAAAAAACATATCTAAACTCGAGTACATTTTTGAAGAAAAAAAAGCTAGATACGCATTGTATGGTTTTATATAAATTTTAGTCACTGTGGTGACCGAAAAATTAAAACTGATTTGTTTTTTTTAAAAAAAAAAACTGTTTCTTAACCCATTTTGACCTAAACACCCACAAAACATTCTAAGTGCATGTTTGGCGAAGCGGTTGAACCGCCGTTTGGCCAAATTTTGAATTTTTTTTTCATTTTAAATAAAAAAATTTTGATGTTTTTATATCATTTTGATATGCTGATGTCAAAAATAATTTTTTTAAAAATAAAATAAATATCATTTTGATGTATTTCTAAATAAAAAGTATTTTTAAAAGCCACTGCAACCACACTCCCAAACACCCATTAAGAGACTTTGATAAGTTTATTTATGATCTAAAAAATCATCCTTAAACTCTCCTCCTTAAGACAAATTTATTGACACCAAAATCAATATTTTTTTTTGTCAAAATATGACCGCCAGAATCTTTTTCTCTCTTTATTTTATTGAAACGTTTTTTTTCTTAACATTTAGTAACTGAAACGTGAAAATAATAATAATTAGAATATAAAACTGTAAAACAAATTATGTTTTTCACTTATTTTTAATAACGAGAATGAAAAAGGTTTTGTTTTTATATTAAAAAAAATGCTCCTAGTTTTTTTTTTAATTCTCGTTTCAACTAAAATCTTATATGGTAAGATTAGTCTTTCATTTAATTTTAAAATATTCTCGATACTTCGAATACATGAGATCAGGCAAAGAAAAGTATATCACACCATAAAACGGTACCAGCATTGGTTGAGAGGATGAAATAGCAAATGTATATAACAATTATGTACACCACCGTAATATACACAGGTACTGTGCAAGAACTTTACCTTTGTTCACACTCCACGCCCTGGTCATCATCTAATGTGTTTTGCATCACAGCGTTTTTGAAAAAAATATATTATTTTTTATTTTAAATTAAATTATTTTAGTAGTTTTAGATCATGTGTCGATGTTAAAAATAATATTTTGTAAGGTATTTCTGAAGAAAAAATACTTTTGAAAGCAAGCGCAACCATACTCTAAAAAAATCACAACAAATGATAGTTTTTTGTTTTTAGTCAAAAATAAATTTATTATGATTTTTACAGTGTTTAAATCAAAAATAAATTTAAAATCAAGTTTTACATACATACATACATACATACATAATAATAATAAGCCGCAATTTTTCGATCATTATAATAACTAGAATCCCAGCAAAATCAGATTACATGTAATCTTTTTTCTCTTCTTCAAAAAAACTTCAGGGAGGATTACATGCTATTCATCTCAGATGCAAAAAAATAATAATAATTATGGGTTATCTGTGTGAGCCTGTTAAGGCAGGTCGGTTTGTGAACCCTAATAAAATAGGGCAGGTAAAGTGGTTTGGCTTGTTAGGCCAACAATGCATGGTGTTTTCTTTTTTTAATTAATACTTTTTTCAATTTATATTTATATAGATACCCTTTTTCTCTTTATTTTGTTTAAAGATCTTTTTTTCAATGAAAATTAGTTTTTTTTTTGCCAGGCCTTTAATTTTTATGTTTTTTTTTACTTATCTATAATTTTAAATTTTATTTTTTATTTTCTGTATAGATGAATTTTATTTTAAAATATTTTTATTTTATTTTAAAATAATATTTTTAATATATGCAGCCTTGCATATTACTACTTTTATTTTATTTTATTCAATCAATTTAATGTATCATTTCTATTTTCATTTGATAAATTAAAAAAATACTATAATAATAAACTTAGCAATCACGATAAAATAAACATCTTATCTTATAAATTAAATATTCTAATCTATATCTGTCTTTTACTCTTTCCAGCTATTCTCTTAGTTATTGTTTATGATTTTGTTTCCCATTTATTATCACATATAGCACTCTTTTTATTTAATTAAAAAGTTCTTGGTAAAGAAAAAAATATCTAACCTATTCAAAACACGAGTCCAGTGAACTATAATAGTGGGGCCACTAATGAAGCCGAGTACACATGAAAAGTTGGATAAGAACAAGTCATCTCGAGTCGAAGAAGCAGTTGCCGAGTCAGATACGTACATATAATATTATACTGATGGGAGAGATATACAAGCGAAGGCATCCAAAATTCAGCTTCCGAACAACCAAGAACTTTCCCACGATTGACTCAAGTCTGTCTTTTTATATGGAAAACAATCGGAAGAGATAATACATAAACGAGATCGGAAGCATGCTAGACACAGGCACAAGCTCATCCTGTGATAAGTTAAGCTCGATCTCCATCTCTCCCCTGATGCCATCCTCATCCTTGATCGAGTTCATTGACACTGCACTTTCTTGCACGAGCGACTTCGCATTATCCTATTCAGACTCTAAACAGAAATGGCTCATCAGAAAACACCTCCTTTCTTTAATCCAAGATTACCCCACTTTCACTCTGTCAACCGATACTTTCTTTCACGACGATGGGACCACCGTGAACCTTCTACAGGCCACTGGCCATCTCCATGTCGCCAATCATACTCCTTCTATACCTCTCACAATCTGGATCCATGAAAACTATCCGTTGATGCCTCCGATGGTCTATGTTTTATCATATTCCACGTCTTCAATTCATCTGGACCACCCCTTTGTTCACTCTTCTGGTGCGACCTCTTCTCCTTACCTGCAAACCTGGGAATTCCCCAGATGCAACCTCACTGAACTTGTGCACAACCTTGTCAGAATTTTCTCTCGTGACCACCCTTTCGTTTACTCGCCGGCAGCTAGTTTTACCCATCCCTCTCTTACCTCTAAGATGGAGGCTCTCGATCGGCTTTCAGGTATGCTTCACTATGACACGATTGTCTTGCTGGCTCAAACTGAAGATGAAATGGAGGACCTGTATAATTTGCAACCCGAAATGGTGAAAAGAAATGATATCGTCGCTAGCATGATTGTGGAGCTTGAACATGAAAGAATGAACTTGACACATAAAGTCAAGAATTTGATGAACCAGGCTGATGTCCTAGTGAACTGGTTGCGAGTTAATGATGCAAAATCACATGGGAAAAAGTTAGAGGATGACGATATTGCATTTGTAGCTGGCGATGAAGATTCAAGATTATTGATAGAATCCTTGGCCACGGATAGCGCCATAGAGGATTCAATGTATGCACTGGACAAGGCAGTCGAGCAAGGAGTGGTGAGTTTTGACGCGTACCTTAAACAGGTTAGAATGCTGGCAAGAGAGCAGTTCTTTTGGAGAGCTAAGCTTGTAAAATTGAGAGATCCTTTAGCATTCTCCATTGGCCTTGAAAGAGATTGAGCTTAATATGTATGGTGCCTCCTTTTGTGTATAATAAATAAACTCGTAGTAATCATAAAGATGGACCGTACCATGGCTTAAATGCAAGTTGATCTTAATTAAAATCCTCTTAGTTTTAATAACAATTTATACAAGCAAAAGCTTAGAAAATAATCTTGACCATTTCAAACTCCAATGTCCAGTGTCTATGAGCAGACCTGGTTTTTTATTCTCGGCTTAAAAGGGAGGAAAGGGGAGCACACAATAAACTAGCAAACATTAACGGGCTTTGATAGGGCCTACAATCATCATAATCATATCTTTTTGGACGGCTTAAATGCATATAGAAAGGCCCACTCAGTGCTCTTCAGGCCCACGCTCCGGTGACTCCACAGGAAACTCATCGATCTCACTGCTCCAAGGATTCTTTTCTTCACGATCAACAGCCCTCATTGCTTTCATGATCAAACTGGTACACTTAAACCCAGACCCAAATGAAATCTGCCAGACGCGATCACCTCTCTTGATCCTCCCCTTGGCCTCGGCATATGCCAGCCCGTACCACACTGAACTAGAGGCAGTATTACCAAACCTGTACAGAGTCATTCTTGAAGCTTCCATGTCAGTTTTACTTAGCTTCAGCTTTCTCTCCACTCCATCGAGCACATGTTTGGCACCGACGTGAGTGATGACGTGGTCAATGGCCTTCATGAAATTAGGGACGTATGGTTTGACTTTTGCCCCGTGGAAACGCCTAGCAGTGTAATTTGTGACGAGCCGGATCTTTTCTGATATGGGAAGCACCAGGTGGCCGAGTGTGGTCAAGTTGGCTTCAATGGTCCTGATTGCTTCTTGAATGAGATCTTTGGTATTTGTGACGCCTAAGAGTCCTTGCGAGTCCTCCAGGCGTGTAACGCAGTTGTAGGACGAATCAGAAGCAGTTGTGTTGGTTCGGACGGAGTGGATGAGCTGATACTTGGCAACATGGCTATCCGATGGCTTGTTGGAGAGGAGAATGGCTGCCCCGCCAACGCGGAAATAGCAGTTGATCACGACCATAGAACGATCCTCACCCAGATAGCGGTTTCCGGTGATGTTTTCTGTGCTTACTACCAGAGCATAGGAAGAAGTACTGTGTACCTAGCCCCACAGCACATATTTCCAACAAGCAAATGACAAAGATTACAACCACACGTCACTTAATTAAGGAAAAGTACAATCCATTGATGTCCTTTTTTTTCTTCCTATTTTGGAATGTTGTCTAATTAAAAACACTTGGTTCCCCAAAAAAGTACAGCACTATTGCCCAGGATCCTCACGGAGAGATCCAGGGATTTCAAAGCCAATTATGGCCTCTTAGGCTAGACAAATCAACTGTGAGCAACATGATTTTGCAGTCAGATAAAAAAACTACGGAATTTTTCTACCAATCAACGTAAGAAAAAGGAAAAGGAAAGGAAGAACGAGCATGGCAAATTGCAATTATCTTTCTTTAATTTTTTAGGCTGATCATTCTCCCAAGCATTAGAAAGAAGATCATCAGTAAATTAAAGATAAATGAGTAGAGAATTAACAAACCTGGAGCAACTGTTTGGCAAGGTCTACAGCTGCGAGTCCAGCACTGCACCCCATCCCGCTAAGATCATAGCTCCCCACCTTATCTCCTAGCTTATACCTGTTCACTATCATGGCAGAAAGAGACGGCGCCGCTTCTAAAACGCCGCAGTTCACTATAACTATCCCTATATCCTCACCCTTCACTCCGGTCTTTGCCAACAACTCATCAACGGCACCAAATATCACCATCTCGCTCTCATTCCTGGCGTCATCCAGGCATTCGTATGGAGGGTCCCTTCTAAATGCATCTGGCAAGTAGGTGGACGGACCCAGCCCTGATTTCTCTAACAATTTTTCCATGAATTCCAAAGTTTCCTCTGACAAGTTGGTGCACGCTTGCCTAGCTGTTTCGATTACAAGCTCTTTACTCCACGTTAGTCCGGCTGGAGGCTTGTAACATGCAAAGTCTAATAAGAAAACCTTACGAGAAGGTTTTGAATCGAAGATTCTTGAGAGAAGCAGTGCAATTAAGGTTAAGCAGAAAAGTGGCGCAATGATGTCGGAGAACAGACTAGAGTGGTTGAAGATGAACTTTGGAAGATCGTTTGAAGCTAACATGGTGATTCTGAACATGTTGTATTGATCAGAGCAGTACTGGAAACTGGAAATTGTTGTCTTGGATTTGTTTCTTCTCCTCCTCCTTCTTCTTCTTCTTCTTCTTCTTTCTCAATTTGGTTTCTCAAACATGCATGCATGTTGCTGAGATTGGAATCACGCAATAAATGGGTTCCAACATCACTGTGTAGACAGGGTCACACTGACAGTATATTTATTATAGTAGCTTGACTCTCAACCACTGCGTTGTTGATTTGTGATTTTTCTCCCAAGCTGGTCGCATTTTTTCTTCTCGGCAATTAATTTCAATTACTTGGATGCCAGCTGATTTAATTAACCGTACGTGAATTTATACGATATCTTAATAGTTCCATGCCTTTAAGAAAATAATAATTTTCTTTCGTTATTCCGGGAAGCTAACGAATATATCCTCCATCATACCGCCCTGACATTATATCAGAACCTCTTGACAGGGAGAGAGCCTCGTATACAGAGAATCTAATATGTAGATAGAAAATATCCATTTGCACAATCCTAGTCAATGTTCGAACACTACCTACAGACATAGGGCTGTCGGTGTCAAATGCGAGTATAGGAAAAAATGAATTTAAAAGTTTGAATAATAATAATATTAAAAGGAAAGGATTTGATATTGTGTTTTAAAAGTGTTTATAAAAAAAATTAATTTTTCTGTTGTTTTTAGATCATTTTCATGTGTCAATATCAAAATTAATTTTTAAAAATATTGTTTTGATGTTTTTTTTGAACAGAAATCACCCTCTAAAATAATATAATATCAAAGATAAAATAAAAATTAAAACAATATAATGCTGAGAAAAAAAATCTCTGTCAATCCACAGTAATTTAATGAACCCTCAACTTGTGGTGTGAGATAGGAATAAAAAAAATTCAAAATAAAGACGGAAAAAAGACAAAATTCAATGAAAAACATAAAAAAAACGTAAGTGTAAATAATTTAATATAAAATAATAAAATAAAAAATAATCATTAAAAAATAAAAAAAATAAAAAACTCTAATTAACTCAATCAACCCAATAACTTGATTAATTCCTTATCCATGACACGTTATCAAGATAGAAAAAATAAACTAAAAAGATGAAAAACTTTAAAATACCTGAAAAACCGTTTTTTTAGATCATTTCTTTTTTAGTTTTCAAGGACAACAAGGTATTTTCAATGTATATTGAAAAACAAATTGATGATTGAATTATCCCATAATCCCATAATCCCATTTAAAAGACGACTTTACCTTGCTGTAAAAGTATTTACTAAAATTCTGTTTGGGAGTGCGTTGCAACCGGCGTTTCCAAAAAAAATGATTTTTTTTTTTCATTTTAAAAACTGACGGTTTGGTGTTTTTAGATTATTTTGATGTGCTGATATCAAAAATAATTTAAAAAAAATAAAAAAAATATTATTTTGATATATTTCAACATAAAAAGTACTTTAAAAAACTATCACAATCAAGCCCTAGAATGAATGAGATAATTTATTCACTCACTTGCATCGTGATGCGGACGAATGAGATAATTTATTCACTCACTTGCATCGTGATGCGGACGAATGAGATAATTTATTCACTCACTTGCATCGTGATGCGGACCAAGAAGCTTGTCATGCAATTTATTACATTAAGAGATAAAAACACCACACACATCAATTTTAGAAAACTAAATCACTTTCTTACCAGCTGTCTTCAAATGGTCGGATATCAGAGGTTGAATTCGAGCAAAAAAAGGACGTTCTCGCTCCGGACATCATCGACACATATCAAAAAAATTGAATTTTTTTTATTTGAAATTATTTTTTATGATATTTTTAGATTATTTTAATATAAAAAAATTAAAATTAAAAATTATTATTTTAATTTATTTATAAAAAATAAACAATTTCAAAAACAACCTTATAACAATCCATGAACAATGTCATCATATCAATTGCATCACAGCACCACATGCTATCTCTTTTACCAAAGCACCCTTCTGTCCGATACAGCTGCATGAAAATCCATAAAGGTTCTCGGAGTAAATTCCTCGGATAACTTGCCCTTATAGTCAAACTAGAGATAACTCGAACCAAATTTCTTGTAAATATTAGTCCCTGAATAAAAAAATACAGATTTAATCAGTACTTTTAATAGATAAAATCAATACCCAATCCAATCGAGTTGAGAAAATACAGGTAAGAAACCCGTGTGATTTCACCTGATCATGAATTTCTAGTTTATTCAACTCATTTTGAATGAAAATCTAGTTTTAATTCAAAATTATTTTTTTATACTTTGTTTAAATAATAATTGCACAAAAGAATTTGTGTGGAGACGATTTCTATTTTTTTTTCTTACCAATAGTTATCAGTAAAAACCATGAGGTCTTGTATCCCTTTAAAAATATTACAGTATTTACCATTCAGACAAAGAAAAATTGCTTCTTACCAAGGGCACGTATTCTCTGCTTTTCCCTGCAAAACAATTCCAAAACAATTCCCTGCACTTCTCCTTGTAGATGCGAAATCTACCTTCATGTGTTTCCACGAATCGTAACGTACCTCAATCCCCATGGTCTCTTTCTCGAGATCCAATTCCCTCCTTGAAAAAAAAACCCTATGTACTATATCTTCTCTTGCATAGCCTCTTTTCTTTTTACAGTTTTTAACCTTAACATATAAACGAGCAGGTCCATTGACTTTGCTGCTGCATTTGGAAAATAAAGCAACGACGATCTCCAACAATTCTAAATTATGAAGATTTCTTGTTGGGTTTTGTTTTTTTGGCTTCTTCTTTCCATATTCGCATCTGGGTCTCTCTCAATTGACAGTTTTAACCAAGCGTGAGTCTTTTCATGATGTTGCAACACTGCCCATTTTGTTGCTAATCTTTATCTATCTTTTAGATTTGCAGTTAACTATTTCGGTGCTCCTGAAAATTCTCTTGCTTTATGGTTCTGTAAAGTTATAGTTTTGTAATGCATGAAAATGATCCCTGTTTGTAAATATATCACATGTCACTACCTATGCTCATTTAGTTTCATGTACCGTAGAGTTTGTGCCTTCTGGAGCTTTCCGTATACCTTTTCAGCATTTTATTTATCTGGGGTGACATTTATTGCTTCTGAAATTAATCTATTATTATGTAATGGGTGATGAATTTGATGAGCTAAACATGTTTGATCACTTTGTTTATGTTCTAGAAAAGATGCCCTTTAGGTTTGGAGATTTCCTAGTGTAAGATATTTGATGCCAGCAGTTTTAAGTTGAACTATGAAACAAGATGAAATTGGGGGTTCGCTGCCTAATTCACAGTTAAGATAGACACTGACCTGATCCTGTTAAAAAGAGTGTGTTATGCCTGACGAAGGGCAAATATTCAAGAAATTGAAGATTGCCAAATGTAGTCAATGGCGTTGCAAATGTTATTTCCAGTTATGTGATTTTCATAGGAAGTACAGCTGCCAATGTTTTGATTAAAATTAGATTAACACAAAAACATCTTGTGAAGCAATTACTTAAATTTGTTTCAGACGCGAGAAATGCATGCTTTGCTTTGTAACTCCTTATACAATTTCCAGTTCTCTTTATCCTCGCTCATTAATCTTGGTCTTGTGTGTTATGGTAATCAGGCTGTCCTCATTCTGTAAAATTTGTTCTTTTTTTGGTAGTGTCCTTCGTTTCACATTAACTCTGCATCACTTTGATTACTTTTTTTTTTGTGGTTGCATGTTGAATAACCTAATAATATTTTTCATCACATCAATAGCTTCTTGTTGTTTTTGTGTACACAGGTTTCCTATCATTGAACCTGATCCTGGCCATACAAAACTTCGTCTTTCAAGTGAAGGCTTGGAAGCCATCAAACGAATAACAAACCCAATTGCTGCTGTTTCTGTATGCCTGACATTTTTTTATCTCCTAAACTTCTACGTTTTTCAATAATCATACAAAGTGTTACTGTTATGCAATGGTTTTTAGTATGAAATTTTTTTATGCTTTAAATACAACAAGTGCTCACTTAGCATGGCTGCAATTGTTCAATCCCTGCACCTAATTTTACACACTTACAAGTTGATATATTTCTAATCTGCATAGCCATATCAAGAAAACTTTATCTTTATATATATATATATATATATCCCATCTTTACAGTTTCTTTTATGGTTGTAAAATCAGGTAATTGGTCCATATCGCTCTGGAAAATCTTTTCTGCTCAATCAGCTTCTTTCCCTTTCTTGTTATGAAGGTGCTATTTTAACCATAATTAGCCTATTCTTCAGTATTTTTTTTAACGTGACATGCTTTATGAAATCATTTTAAATTGGTTGAACTAACATTTCTTCATCAGGTTTTGGTGTTGGACATATGCGTGACACAAAGACCAAAGGTAATGTGAGTTTGAGTCTGAAAAAAAGCGCAACTCTTTGTTTGGGTGTCATCTATAACGTGTCTCTTATATCTTGTAGGGATTTGGGTCTGGGGAACCCCGCTTGAATTGGACATCAATGGAGTAAAAACTTCTGTGTTTTACCTTGATACAGAGGGATTTGAAAGTATTGGGAAGTCAAATGTTTACGATGATCGGTAAATTCCAACACATGTAATCTTGAAATTGCAATTTGGAGATTGAAGTTTTATTTATGTGTTTTGTTTTTGACATTTTCTTTTTCAGGATTTTTGCTTTGGCAACTGTTTTGAGCTCTGTGCTTATTTATAATCTGCCTGAGACGGTTAGTATTAGGTCTCTTAACTTCTAGTTTTAAATATATGTGAATTCTAGTTTGACTAGATATGAATGAATCTTGAGGAGTCACTGCAGGAAAGTTTCCTTTCCTAGATGCGTAGGATATGTAGCTCTGGTTTTATGGTGGACTTTTGAGGAGGAAATTTTTCATCGAAGACAGAAATATTAAGGATGGTCATATTCTTGGTAGTCTATATCCTATGTTTTGAGGGAAATTGTGGTTCTTTAATGCTGAAACTTCAGTCTGCCAATATGATAAATTAAAGGGGGTATATTATGTGTTTTCTTAAATCTGTGAAAGAGTGGATTGCAGTGAAACAAGTAATCTGAATGATGTTAGAGAAGTATATATCTGAGTAAATTGGCCAAAGCATTGGCTACGCCAATCATTTTATGGTTATGAAAGTGTATAAGTATGTGTGTGTGTGTGTGTCATGGCTGGAGGATAGACTTAACACAATCACTATTAGTGAGATTCCATTAGACTTGAGATATAAATTACTTCTGTTCTTCAAATAGGACAATCGATCCTATTATGAAGCCATTCACATTCCCTCCCAGGTTTCCCAAAATGCCAATCAATTTGAACAGTTATTTTCACAGGATGTTTTGTTGTTTTACATGAATATAGCAGTCTGTTTCAATCTTCAAGTAAGAATGCAGCAAATTGAATCATCTTCTTCATTAATGAACAAAATATTCCTATGGCCCTGGGTCACCGTTTCCTCTTTTTCTTTAGTTCCATTACTCTCTTAAGTAGAGCCCAATTTTGGAGTAAAGTTTATACTGACATCTTTCATTTCATTAACAAGTTTGCGCGGAGATACTTAGATGCCTAGCTAGTCTTTGTTGAAACTGAACAAGGAGAGCTAGTTAAATATGAGAATGTCAACTTGCTTAAACCTACCAACTATAAGAAGGAAACGTGGGACTCTAGACCTTGTTTTACAGGTGGCCGTATAATTAGATCTGATTATTTACTATTCAGTGCCCTGTTCGAGGTTTTAGTTTCTAAATTAGGTTATTTCCCATTTTCCCTTAAGCTTGACTCGTTTTAATTGGTTCTTTTGGTAATCCTTTCATATTTATCTTCTCATGCTCTCAGATCCGAGAAGCTGACATATCTCGTCTGTCATTTGCTGTTGAACTTGCTGAAGAATTTTATGGAAGGTCTGCAGTTCTGTCTTTTGAGTTTGACTTATTGGATCATATCATCAATTAATTCTGTGAATTGTGATGGTATTTTTGTGTATCTTTTTTACACCCCACATGCTACTAATACTGACTTGATTTGCTGGTGGCCTGAAAAATACGGAAAATAGAGTGAAGGTAATATATTAGCTGCTGTGGTTTATTCCTCTTACATGGTGTATATTAAGTAAATCCTTGGTGTTGACTTGTATTTGAATTTCCATTTTTTCACAGGGCCAAGATGTTGCATTTGAACCTGCTAAACTTCTATGGCTTATCCAGCGTGATTTTCTACGTAAGCTCATAAATGCCTGCCTTTAAAGTTGTTTTGTTGAATTTGGATTACGATAGCTGCCTGGCTCATTCTATAACTTTGTAACAAGTCATATAAAAATTGAACTAGGTCTTCTAGTGAGCTAGTTTCACTGAATGCTGTTTCAGAGATGCCAAAGTGTTATCCTTTTCAGGTTTTTTTATTTTTGTTGTTAGCTTTTACCTATGCCCCACCAGACCCTTATTCAAGATCCCCAAGATAATGGTATAGTCATATAGAGTAGATGGATGAGTATAGGATGGTAGATATTTTAGGCGGGTTACCTATGTTGCCAATATCTTCAATCTGCTTCATACCGTGCATTTAGGGGGAAATCATGTTATTTTTGGCTTTACTCAGAGGGGAAGTCAGTGCAACAAATGGTGAATGAAGCCCTCCAACATGTTCCTAACAGTGATGGTTAGTCTTCTCTCCTGGCCATATAAGTGTAGAAGATATGTATGATTCACTGTATAAGTATAGCATTGTTTAAGCAAACTTCTGAATTGCATGTTCTTGTTCCGATGCAGGGAACAAAAATATTGATCAGGTATTTACCTTTTTTATCCTACTTTCAGTCCCAATTATTGTCAATGGAATATACAATTCTGAGATGAGTCCATGCTTTCTATTTTTCAGGTTAATCAGATACGTGACTCGTTGGCAATTATGGGTGATAACAGCACTGCCTTCAGCTTGCCACAAGTAGGTGTTTGTCTTTTGCTTCTCGCTTTGCTCCCCCACTCCCTCCACACTCACTTGTCATTGCTATGTTCCCTGGATTGACTAACCACCTATATAATTTCAAGAGGATTATGCGGATGTGTGGCCAAAGCCCCTCTTTTATCTGCTCCTCCTTTGGTCCGTGAGTGTGTGTTAGCAGTGATGGGGGGTTACTGGCCTGCCCATTGTCTGCGCCTTAGTGTCCATTTTACGATGGCAAAATTTACCGTGCATAGTTCTTGCATCTGGATTTTTTTTTGGAGGGGTGTATTCTAGTTTGACAGTCTGTGACAATAATGTGCTGTAGATTCAGCGGCATGCACAGATGCTTTTAGTTAATATCTCTACCTTGGCTGGTCTAATCATGCTGAATTTGAACTGGCAGCCTCATCTCCAGCGAACGAAGCTATGTGACATGAAGGATGGTGAGCTCGATCCAATGTATGTTAAGAAGAGGGAGCAGTTAAAAGAACTTGTTGCTAGCTTTATTCGTCCAAAGATTGTGCAGGGTAAATCTCTAAATGGAAAGGAGTTTGTAGCTTTCTTGGAGCAGGTAACTTTGATTATATCAAGCCTTCTGGTTGGAGTTGCTAGACTTCTAAATTTCCTTCACTTCAGCGTCACAGGACAGTAGTTTGTAGCATTATGCAGAACTTTTTTTTTTGGGGTGGGGGTGGGTGGTTTGGGGGTGTCATAATTGAGTTCGTTTAACAATGCTGTGATTTTTCCACATCAGTGGATGTTGCTGCTGTGTGGTAAGCATTTTTTTGGCTCTCCAATGTACCCTTGATAGTTTTTCACTACAGTTGCATTGCTAAAATACTACAGTGAATCATCTCCCAACAATTCCTCAATTTTGATCTTGCAATTTTCAGATACTTGAAGCTTTGAATAAAGGAGAGATCCCAACAACAGGCTCTCTGGTGGAGGTTTTCAATAAGGGTATTCTTGAGCGATGTTTGAAGTTATACAGTGAAATGATGGCAAAGTTACACTTGCCACTTCCTGAGAAATCTCTGCAAAATGTCCATGAAAGCTCTAAAGGGGAAACAATGAAATCTTTTGATGAACAACATTTTGGCCGTCACCATGCAAAGAAATCTGTCATGCAGCTGGATGAAGAAATAGAGATGGTATTGATTGTTTATCATCAGCATTAAGTTTCTTCTCTCCTTAAATTAACTTATGGCTAATTTACTTTTAACTGATACACATGGATGTTAAATCATATTTTCGATTCCAAAATCTTGACAATCCGTTGACCATGACTCATGAATTGTATTTTAGATTCCAGAATCTATTGACAATTCGTTTGCCATTACTCATAGATGTTAAATTGTGTTTTAGATTCCAAAATCGATTGACAATTCGTTTGCCAGTACTCATAGATGTTAAAATGTATTTTAGATTCCAAAATATTTTGACAATTCAAACAAACTAGCAAAAAGATAGCTCTATTTATGGTTTCCTTCAATTAGTTTCTTGATTGAAGTGTTGATTACTCGTGCTGTTTTTTTCTGGAAAAAACACAAACTGAATCCAAGTTCCTGAAACCCACCTCCACACCATAAAACAGATGAAAAGGTGAATATCTGATCTCACTGGTGCAACTGACTACCTCATAGCTGGCCCACTTCTGTCGAGTCTGCTTCATTGGACAAGCTGCATGTGCCCAGTGTCTCATTTAACAACCAACCGTATTTAGAGTTTAAGGCTCTAGTGCAGCAACATATAAACACATTTTTTGAAGCTGTGTCCTTAGGACTCCAAAACTTGCAATATGCTGTGATATTAAGTCATTATTTAAATTCTCCTGAAGCATTTTGCTGTGAAAATTCTGTCTAGGTTTATAAGAATTTCATATTGGCAAATGAGTATAAATCAGCAAAGCTCTGCGAGGCACTGTATACCAGGTGCGAGGACAGAATGGACCAGCTTCAGGTACTCAGACTTCCTTCCATGGCAAAATTCAATGCAGGCTTCCTGCAATGCAACCAAAGTTTTGAACGGGAATGTGTTGGACCTTCAAAGGCAAATTATGAGAATCGCATGATTAAGGTTAGCCATGCTCTTTGTAATTTATTTTAAAATTGCTTCCTTAATTGCTCTGCTTCTCTTACTTAGAGTGTTTTGAGTTGGAAGGAACCTTGAAAGGGGAAATCAAACAAACTCAATGCTGTTTGGTGATAAGCCTTCTGATTCTTTAATATGGCATCTATGTCACAATTATCAATATGGAGACCTCATAAACTAGACGAAGTAGTTGCTAAGGAAAGAGACATGGAGGTCTGAAATAGTGTTAGTGTCTGCGTTAGGATGTAACCTTCTAAATGCTTTCTGATAGACTTATCTCACTATGAATCATGAAACACATTTTTTGATTGCTTTTCAATAAGTTATTTCAATATAGTTCCATGTGGTGTATAAATGTGTGCTTTCATTTTCACTTTTATTTATTGACTAGTGCATTGTGAATCGATGATGGAATCTACAGATGATGGGGAAATCAAAATCTTCATTTATAAAGGAATACAACCACAGGCTCTTCAATTGGCTGGTGGCCTTCTCCCTCGTCATGGTGGTATTGGGCCGGTTTATTATAAAGTTTATTTTGATAGAAATTGGTGCGTGGATACTTTTTATCTTCTTAGAGACCTACACGAGGATGTTCTGGTCTGCAGAGTCTCTCTATTACAACCCGGTTTGGCATTTTATTGTTGCAACCTGGGAAACACTTGTCTACAGCCCTATCCTTGATTTGGACAGGTAATGCAACATTTCCTCTACTACACCTGAGAAAAATGGAATTCCATCATATCTAAAGACAGTGCTTGATGACATTCAAAAATCTATATTAAGAGTGCTTGATGGCATACAAAATTCTATATATCTTATTCTTACATGTTTACGACTATAGTGTTGTTGTTTTATACTTGGTGGCTTGGTTTGGCACTTTGATCAAAAGCAATAAAAAACAAACATATTTTGTTAGTTGATAGTTCAAAGAGAGTCGCGCTCATTGTGTGTTCCTTTCAGAACAGAATGAGCTCTGGCAACACTTGCAAAAAAATATGTTCTGAAGTCAAATGTATTTTAAATGATTTCTTATATCAATCGGTATGCTAGAGATTAATAGGAATATTTAGAAGGATCTGGTCCATAATTTTGTATAATTTCTTTCTTTTTTTCTTTTGTTGATCAGTTTTGGTTCAATGCAGATGGGCACTACCACTTGGTTTCGTGGCGGCAATTTTGGTGGTATATTGGCGATGTTACGGCGGAAGAACCGGGTCACGTTGGCTGTTACCCTTATACAATAATCATAAAGGGGGCACGAATAGGCCAAGAACAGACTAGATGAGTTGCTACCATGTACCTTAAACATCTGTTATATTCTTTCCTGCAATCATTTTGGTTGAGCTTTACTTTTTTCACATACAAAGCCCGCCACTCTTCTTCTTTCCTTTTGTTCCTGGAGACATCTGTGCCGAGGCTGGTGATGAGATGAGGTTTGCCTGGTCACACTAGTATCATTTCCAGCTCCATCATCGTGTCCAGGCCATTTCATTGTTGTAATCTGTTAGTTACTTCAAATGTCTGTCATTTCACAGGTTTAGTTTCCTTAACTAATGTTGGAAAAGTAGTCTTGTGAATCATATTCGACATTTCAATTAGATCCGCATTACTGACTGTACAGACACGGAATAATTCGATTACATCATATAGAAGAAAAGCTGATATTCTATTCTCTCAGTGAGAATCCTTCCAACCACAAAATTCAGTGAAGGTGATGTTGCCAGAAATTTGGAAGTTCAACTTAATTTGTTTCACAACTTTGTATTCTGTATGGTAAAATATACTGTTAAAAGCACCATGATGGTTATTATGACTGTTTTTCTTTCCTGTTTGAGATTGTGATGAAAGTTGTTTTTGAAAATGTTTTTTATTTAGAAATACATCAAATTAATGTTTTTTTTTTTAAATCATTTTTAATACCAGTACATAAAAATAACCTAAAAAAAAAAAATTAAAGTAAAAAATAAAAATATATAATTTCAAGTGTTTTTGAAACACAATGTTAAACAGGGTTTCAATGATTAGATTTTAATCTACAATAATGTTTGATTATGAAGAAAATGAAATAGAATTGCATTCTATTTGGCTAAATCTATTACAACATGGGAGCATATTTTTGAATTCAAAGTTAATCGAAACAAATTATTAATTTTGAATCCCAGTATATAATGTCCAAGGACAAGATTGAAAAATAAATAATTCAGTGATCAAAATGAAAAATGCTTCGAGGATTAAAAAAATGAAAAAAAAAAAAGTATTCCATGCATGGTGTTATGACTTACAAAGAAATCATGAGCTCAAGTTTTTTCTTAAGAACATACTGCTAATGAAGTTTCTGTCCGAGGACAATTATTGCTCCTGTCAAATCTTTTAACCCATAGTTGTTAATTCCGTTCCGTTCAAAAAACCGAAATAAAACGGCGTCGTTTTCGTCTCGGTTTTAATTCCGGCCCGTTCCGGAAATTCCGGCTGGAACGTCTCGGTTCCGTTCCGGGCGTGCCGTTCCGGGTTCAAAATCAATTTTTTTTCATTTTTTAAAAATTATTTTTGACATCTATACATCAAAATAATTTAAAAACACCAAAATATTTTAAATAAAAAAGAATTCAAATTTTAATTATGTTTGTTAAATTAATATTTTTTTTTTCATATATATATATATAATTAATTATATATGAACAGTACGACATCGAAACGGCACGCCGTAATGCTCCGAAACCGGAACGTTCCGTTCCAATCGAAAAACCGGAACGGTATTGACATCTATACCTGTATAGTTTTTTCACCATAACATAATTTTTTTTTTTCTGAACACATTAGGTTGTGCTGGTACTTTCAGTTTTAAATGCACAATTAAATTACTCATTTAACCCTTGAAAAAATAATTTAACTCCTATTACTCAAGGGTATCTTTGTATTTTAATTTTTTAATATAAAATAGCATAATTATTTTGATACACAAAACCAGTTAAACTCATCCGATGATTTCTTTTTGTCATCCGCACCAATTCTGATGAACAAACCAGCCCATTAGCCATGCAAGTCCATCATTTTATAAGCCCACAATCCACAATACTCATGTTTTTAAAATCAAAGCCAATTAAATTCACAATAAAATGCCCCAAAATAATTCGATCTCCTTTTACTCTGCAGGTTCACGTAGGCATGCCTTGGTTTCAGGTAAGAGAAAAAATGTCCGGGGAAAGAAAAAAACACAGTTACTGGTTTTACAGTGAACACGACAGCAACGTACAAAGAAGGTAAACGGTTAGGGGATATTTGCTCTTTAAAAGTGTTTTTAAAAAAATTAAAAATTATTTATTTTAAATTAAAAAATTTGATATTTTTTTATCATTTTAAAAATAATTTTTAAAAAATAAAAAAATATTATTTTAATATATTTTTAAACTAAAATATTTTTAAAATTAACTTTAAACACGCCAACGAACATTCACAGCCGCGGTCCGAATTGCAGACTTCGACATTATTGTCCCTTCTTGTTGGAAACTTGTTTTTTTACATGAACCGAAGCTACTAGTACTCGTAAGAAGCAAGGTGTCGGAGCTGGGATTTCGGATTTGATACACGTGCATTCATATTCAGGAACTGAAGGGAAATTGCAAACTCAAGCAAACTTTATATCAATATGTATTACAAACAGAGAGAGCATACAAAGGTCTTGGAACCTTATTTTGCAGAGAGCTTATTCCCTCTGAATGGACAGAAATTGTTTTCTTGAATTAAGCTCTTAATTGATTTTCTAACTTGGCTACTTGTCTCGCACTCATCCTTGAACTTCAATTTCTTTTAATTTTAGCCCATTTTCTTTACTTTAAATCTCAACTTTAGCCCCAACTACATTTTCTCTCTCTATTTTTTAGGGATTTCTTAATACATGAAAATTAAATAAAAATACTAATGGATAAATTTATTGAAAACACAAAATTTTGGATTTGTATAATTTTTTTTTTCAAAATATATACAAAAAAGGAGAAATTAAACCATAACAATTATTATTATCATCATCATCATTGATATTATTATTATTTGTATAATTTTCATTTATATCCTATTCACAACTTAATTTTTTGGATTTTGAACGTGTTTAGAAGTATAATTAAACTTTGTTTTTAATTTTTTTAAATATGTTTAGATCATTTTGATATGTTAATGTCATTTTTTTAAAAATATTATTTTAATATATTTTAAAATCTAAAATATTTTAAAAAATATATTTTTAAATAGAAAATACTTTAAAAACATTATTTATCGCATTTGTTTTAAGCGCGTGTCCATCGGTTTCGGTAAAATTTTCTTCCTAATTGCCCAGGACAAAGCCCACCAATGTTTATAAGAAACATACAAAAGGAGACCTGAACCTGAGACGACGCCAAGTGGTTTGTCACCCCGAACTCTGTGATACTACACTGCGCTCTCTGCTAATGCGAGAGTGAAAAAACAAAATCCCTAACTTCTTCAATGCAAACCTGAAAACACTAGATCGTCATTCGTGAACTGAGTCAACTAATTCGACTCGATGGATACTCACTCTCACTTAACCGCACCCAATCGCTCTCGCAGCTCCCAATCCCCGTCCCCTTCCCACTCAGCTTCGGCGTCAGCAACTTCTTCCATCCACAAGCGGAAACGTGCCGCGGCTGCGGCGGCGTCCGATGACCACCGTCCTCCACTTGCTCCGTCTTCTTTCTCCGCCGACACTCGCGATGGTGCCTTGACCTCCAACGACGACCTTGAGAGCATCTCCGCCAGAGGCGCCGACTCCGATTCCGACGACGCCGAAGATTCCGACGCCGTTGTTGATGATGACGAGGACGAGTTCGACAATGACTCCTCCATGAGAACGTTCACCGCAGCCCGCCTCGAGACCACTGCAGGTGTCTCCGCCGCTGGCGGCAGCGGTCGGAACGCGAAGATAAAAATGGAGAATACGAATGTGAAGATTGAGAATTCTGATAGCGGGAAGGATGGTGGGCACACGGGGACTGTTGCAGTGGGGCCTGCCGCAGCGGGCAGTTCTGCGCCAGGGATTGTGGTAAAGGAAGATTCTGTTAAAATATTCACGGAGAATTTGCAGACTAGTGGAGCTTATAGCGCGAGAGAAGAGAATTTGAAGAGAGAGGTATGGTCTTTTTAGTTTTTATGAGAATTTTAATTAGTGTTTATCTTCTCAAGTTCATTGTTTACGGTTGTTTACTAGTGACTGAAGTTTAATTTTGCATGCTGCCTTTTCGAAAAAGAAAAGAAAACTTTGTGTGATATTTTATAATGGGAAATGATATCTTGGAATCAGGAGGCAGAAGGAAGACTCAAGTTTGTCTGTTATTCAAATGATGGTATTGATGAGCATATGGTTTGGTACCTCATTCTCTTCCCCTAAATAATTTTTTTTTGGCTGGATTCATGCTTTTAATTATGAATATTCCTTTTGCAATCTTTAATTGTTAGTTTCTTGTTTGGTGAGGTTTGTTTTATAAATCAGGTCACTTTTATGTAAACTCTAGTGATGGTTTTGGTTTTAATGTTTGCCTTTGCCTTTGGTTTCTCAGGCTGATAGGATTGAAGAATATATTTGCGAGGCAATTGCCTAACATGCCCAAAGAGTATATTGTTCGTCTGTTGATGGATAGGTAATTCTATGAAATCCCCTAAAAGTTCATAAAATAAGCAAAAACTATTTTCCAAAGTGGCCAGAGATTAGATAACGTGAACCTTTTAACTCTATTTTTTGTTTTCCTTTATGAGTAAGCTGCCTCCAGTTCATTGTGAAGGCAAGTAACTACTTTCTACTTTACTGCCTGCATTAATAGTAAAAATCAAAATTCATTTATCAAGGATGCATTTGCTTGGATATAAATGTGTCGAGTACTTTAGATTAATATCTTTGCAATCCACTCACCAATACATATATCACCAGAACCACTGCATATAAGAAGAAGCCTACGGCCTTATGTGATGCTGTTTTGGAGAGTGTGCTGGATAATTTATGTTAATGTCAAAACATTGAACTACTTCCTTGTCCTTGAACACAGACATCAAGGGTGTCATTATGTATTGAATATCACTCCTTTGAGCATGCAACATGTTTGGAAAGACACAATACCTTTATTTTTTTCTTGTTATTGAATTATTCTTCCAACTTTGCTTATGCAAGCTTAGGTTAGGATTGCTGGTCCCAAGCCCTGCAGAATAGGGTCAAACCTCGTTGTTTTAATGATACGGATCATTTTCATATGGTGCAAAAATACTCATGAATGTTTTTCAATGCAATATGCAGAAGCCACAAATCAATGATGGTTATTAGACACAATCTGGTGGTTGGGGGCATTACTTATCGTCCATATATCAGGTTAGGTTCAAATTCATATTTGTCATGTTGTTCTTTACTCATATTAACTTCAAGTTTACTTTTATGTTATTATAGTTTTTTCAGGTAGAGTCAAACCTTACATGCCTAACATACTTTCCCTAAACTGGCCTGAGAAAAGACATAATTTTAGAATTTTCTTAGTACTGTAACAATAATTCTGTAAGATGAATGAATGGCATGATCTTGGTAAGGTTTTCTAATGATTTGCAGATGACTGGAGTTTTGTTTGGTCCAAGTGAGGGTACTGCTAAACTTTCACAACTATATCTGGACTTAATATTTTTATTTTTTCCCTCATACATGAAAGTACTTTACATGAAAGAGCCATGCATCACATGAAAGTACTTTATATCTTGTTGTGATTTCGTCATTGAAACCTCTTGTGTTCTAATGCTGCTGGTTGTTTTAATAACGCCCTTTTCCTTGCCCAACCATAGTCAGAAGTTTGGGGAGATTGCTTTTTGTGCAATCACAGCAGATGAACAAGTAAAAGGTTACGGCACAAGATTGATGAATCATTTAAAGCAGCATGCACGTGATGTTGATGGGCTGACACATTTTCTGACATATGCTGACAATAATGCTGTTGGTTATTTTATCAAACAGGTTGGCTTTCTAATTCTGTCATCAAGTCTTTTGCTTGGTTGATTTTATTGTTTGTTTCAGCATGGACTTGCAAGACACAGTTGATCTGTAAGATATACTAGATTTTTTCTATGATATATTGTTCTGACAGTATTAACTTGAGACTCTTTGCTAAGAAAGTTGAAAGGTGTGATTAGTAACAAGTACTGCATGCGTGATATCCTTTAGAGGTCTTTCTTCTTTTGGTGTTCTGCCAGTTTATCTCTATGGAAGACCTGCTGCTACTGTTTAGATAGTAGCAGAATTCCAGTTAAACCTTCATCTTCAATGGATCTGCAGGATTACTAGATGACATGATCTTTTTCTCAAGTTTTGTAACTTGCACAATTCATTAATTTCCTGAATTGCTTATCTGTTAAATGTTACTATATCACTGTTGATGGTGATCTATGGAAATGGCTGTGCTATAATTGTGAGTCAATCTTGTTCTTGATGATCTGCTTACATTTTGCTATTTCTGATAGTTACATTGCTATATCCTTCTGAAATATGTTGGTTTGTTTCTTAATGTTGTGTTATTTTATTAACATGTAGGGCTTCACAAAAGAGATTAAGTTGGAGAAAGATCGATGGCATGGGTATTGTTAATTTACAAGCTCTAGTATTATTAAGATAATTGATGGGTGGGGGATAGGAGAAAGGAAGGGCTTCAAGTACAGTTCTGCTTTCTATTTTATATAATGAAATTGCAGTTTGGGGGAAAGTGTGTGTGTTATGAAGTAAGATAACTGCAAGCTTACCACACTCACTCATTATTCCCCCTTTGTTAGCCTTGTTGGGTGTATCTCATCCATTTAGCTATTGCTGTGCCTCCATTTGTTAGTTCATTTATGAATTTGTGTGAATTCCAGGTATATTAAAGACTATGATGGAGGTATCTTAATGGAGTGCAGAATTGATCAAAAACTTCCTTACACGGATTTATCAACCATGATCCGTCGTCAGAGACAGGTGGGATGATAATCTACTCAGTCAATGTTTTCCTTGTGTCATGCAGCTAGAACATAATATTTAAATGTCAGTGTGTGGAACATGAATCAAGATAAAGGTCAATTAATCCATTTTAGCAGTATGTCCTTTTGTAAATGCTGAGCTCTTTCACTGACCAGTAACTGTAAAAAGCTCAACATTTTGGCTCCCATTCAGAAGCTTCGTCATTCTCTATAATTTATTCCAAAACTTTATATTTAAGATACAAGCCTCTCGATTTGACATCTAAAATTGAATAAGTGGATTTAGATCACTAGCTGATTGCTAGGTCCAAAGACAGGCAAGGCTATACAAGGCTTCTGAACTGATGCACAAATTCTATTAATACACCTTTTCAATAATTTTTTTATCGTAAATAATCCCAATTTTGCTTCCATTTTCATTGATCCTTGTAGGCTTTTTTATTATATTATAATCATTTGATCTTTACATCTTATACTGGAAGAATTCAATCACTGCCCTTGTTTAATACGGCTTGTTTTCATACTGGCTTCTTGAGTTGTTGAGTGAAAACAAATTATAGACTAACGAGTTGGGTGTATCATAGCTGTGTTGCGTATTCTGGAAACTTGAAATTTTCCTGTTCATGCACCATTGTTTTCAGGAGGTTTTGTAATATAGGAGGTTCTGTGATATAGAACTCATTGGTAGGAACACCAATAGTAACTGTTTATTAAATTGTACCCTTCCCCCATCTGTTAGCTTCCTGTCAGACTTGCTGTGCTGCCAGCCTGCCCTGGAACTTTTAAATTACAACTATATTCCATTGTATTACTTACAGACTTGTTTCAGTGCATGACTTCAGAATTTATTATTGTTGAAGATTCTTTCTGTACTTCCAGACGTAACCTTGGTAGATTTCTACTTAGACATGCAGTAATCTTGTTTTCTGATGATGTTAGGCAATTGATGAAAAGATACGAGAGCTATCCAATTGCCACATTATCTATCCTGGAATTGATTTTCAAAAGGTACATGTCATCAGCAATCTGATGGTTCTTAGACCTGTCATCAATTATACTACTTGGTAGTTTCCTTTTCTAGATTGCATGCATTCTCTATCTAGCAGTGCAGTTTAGTGCTATGTTGTTCATTGGATTAAGATTATATGGTGTACTCGTTTTTTATCAGAAGGAAGCTGGTATTCCCAAGAAGATCATCAAAATCGAGGACATTCCTGGTTTGAGTAAGTTTTTAAATGTCATATTGACTTTATTTCAACTTCTTACAGTCTTTTGCCACACTTGGTACATATCTTTTGGGAAGTATATGATATATTTGGAATATTCATAATGAGATTCGTTTTTTATTTGATGATATTAGGGGAGGCTGGGTGGGCTCCTGATCAATGGGGCCATTCACGGTTCAAAACATTAAACTCTTCTAAGGATAGTGGCACAAATCAAAAGCATTTGATTGCATTTATGCGCTCACTTTTGAAGGCAAGTTCCAAAATATATTACTTTTCTTTATCTCACAGGGGTTAAAATAAAATGCATATCTGTCACTAATGGCAGCCAGCCAAGTAATAAATAGCATAGTGTTGCCATGACATGGTTTGCATGGGAAATGCTTGTGGTTGAAATTTCCCCTGATGAAACTTTGGCATCCTACTGTCAAGAATCCATGCCTGTTTTATGAAGCTGATTTGTAATATATGTGCTGTTTTGCTGCTGCTGTCTTACTATCTAAAAGTAAGACATACGTTTGCTAATAGTATTCAAACGATCATCAATGGAACAAGCAGCTTTTTCTTCTTCTTGCTTGGGATATCTAAATTTGATAGAATCTTGTCTACAGCATAACGATCCCATGGTCTAGGAAAGTGTTATGCTGCTTTTATTGCAGAAGACCCATCAAGCATATTTTTAAAAAGAAGATAAATTAACTGTTACTCTTCTTAATGATGTACTTGCTCTTCTAGTTACTTTCAATTGTAAATCTATGCAAAAAAGTGATATTTCTGCCATTGTTAATATTCTTTGGGCACTCGCACTCGCAAATCCCAATCCTTTATGCATTGGATTTGCAGTACTTGTTTTCTTGTTTATGCGTTCTCCTTTCTGTTCTAGTTGATGTTTAAAAATCCATAGAACATTGATTGGCCTACTTATGTCATATTCATTTTATGGAATTTGTATTAGCAGTCCATGCATGACCATGTTGATGCTTGGCCATTCAAGGAACCAGTTGATGCTTGTGATGTCCCTGATTATTATGACATCATCAAGGATCCCATGGGTAAGATATCAAATTTCTTTCCTAATTGACAAGCTTATATACTGTTAAGATGAGACATGTCCAGTCCCCTCATATTTTGTATGCTATCAATCATCTCTGGAAACATCAGTCTGAAGTTTTTAAAATTTCATTTCCCAAGAATATTGAAAACTATAATTTTTTTTGCTGTTAAAGTTTGTAGAACTCAGTTGAAGTCTCATTTTCTGTGTCAGTAGCTGTTACTCTAGTTGATCAATATGGAAATTACAACTCTGCTTCTAGCATTTTGACAACATCAGATAATTGGCTCAAGTTGCTTGAGTCTCTACTTTTGGAATTTACTGCATGATTTGGCATTAAAAAACAGTATCTTGTTCCTACTTGTTCTTATTGAGAATATATTATGACCTTTTGTAATTGAGAATTTCACATAAAAAACCGATTTGTACAAATTGGATTACTTGTTCTTATCTAGAATTATTATGACCTTTTTTTTTTATTGAGAATTTCACATAAAAAAATGACTTGTTTCAATTAGATGTCATGTATAATTCTTCCAATTTGCTGCAGATCTGAAGACAATGTCGAAGAGGGTAGAGTCCGAGCAATACTATGTAACACTCGAGATGTTCATTGCTGATGTCAAGAGAATGTGTGCCAATGCACGTACATACAACACACCTGATACCATTTATTACAAATGTGCAACCAGGCATGCTCATACACTTGTGCTCTTTGTTTCATCCCCCCCCCCCCCCCCCCCCCCCCCCCATGGCGCCAATTTGATCATATTCATGTCTATTATGCAGGCTGGAAGCCCATTTCCAAAGCAAAGTCCAATCAGGCATCCAATCAAAATTTTTGCCATGATGCGTCCCATGGATTTACTTACTGTAATTATGAGCAGATCGACTTTCACTAAATTTAGCCCAGGCATTGCCTAGATTGCAAAGAGAACCCTAGTATGGGTTATTTATGTAACCTCATCATATCGCATGTCTTCATACCCTTTTCCTTTTCTTAAATCTACTCTTCCATTACCTGTATCGACAATTTATACCTCGGTGTGTGTATTAAATTATTTGTGGGTTGAACTTGAGTTGTTTGAACCCGCTTCTCCTTGATCTCAATAAGATTACAGTTCTTCATGAGATTAATCAAATGAACCTACCTGTCAATGCTGAAAATTTTCGATTCCCTTCTCAAATTGTCACCTTGTTCTAACATATCGTCTGAGGAAATTTGGAAGAGTAGGTTTACCTCTGGTGCATTCTCCAAGTTTATCTGGGGTCTACTTCCCTAAATGGTGGGATAGTTCATTGTGGCTACCCAACTTTCAATTTTATCTGCTTCCGTGTATTTCTTAACGCTGTTGCTGTTTTGCAAAGATGGATGGCGATGGCTGTATTTTTTCCGTTATCATCTTACTGCTTCTACCGATTAACAATATCCAGCCAGGAAGGTGACCCTTAGTTTACCCAGAAACTCTGCTGCTCCTTTACGAAGCCAATGCTGGTAAGATCGCCTAACAATGTCGCTGGAATCCAACTCTATATCAGGTGAACCCAGGAAATTAAATTTGGAGTGCAGAGATGATCGCTTTACTCTATTCCACTCCTTGTGGAGAAGGTTTATGTGAAAGAATCAGTCACGAGGGTCAGCACTTTCCAATAATCAGTTCTGCAAGTCTATGTGAAAGAATTCCCTTGGCGGTGGGATCAAATTAGCTAAAGCAAATTCTTAAGTTGGCTTGATTTCACCTAGTAGCGTTTGAAAAGGCATGGAAAATGTAACTTCTAAAATCGGTAATCACAAGCCTTTCATTGACAACTAGGGTTGCATTTACACGACCCACTACATGAAAAAAAAAGAGTCATGATGATCTACCAGCTAAAAAGGCTTATTTATAAACCATAAACAAAAGGACCCAGTATCTGTTGAAAGTCTTAAAATTATATATGAACCGACGGTTGTACTCAGACAACCTTCACAACCCCCAGTTTACCAAAAACCATAATGGGGGGAGAAGCATCTGATTCATTTCTTTTTGGCATCCTTTGCGACCACATGTGGAAGTCCCGAGTCACATGTAGGCAAGGTCCCAGCAGGACGAGCATTTGAACCAATCTGCTTTTGCATGGAAGGCATGGCGGGCAAACTTGGCCCATCAGCAGTGAGTGGCATGGAAGGCATGACAGTTATTCCACCATCATTACTGTTTCCATTGTCAGTTTGTGGATTTGTAGCGAGTGGAACAAGGGTGCTGTTAGGAAAGTTGTTTAGTCTTTGGAGATGTGGAGGAGCAGGGGCAACGCCAAGAACTGGCTGGTGAAAGAATTGGTGAGGGTTTGTTTGCATTGGGACTGCGACATTGGTAGATGCATCCACCTGGCCACCAACAAATGGCATCCCAGGGGCTGGCATGCTAGATCTTGCTAGAAGCACCGGGTTCAAACCTGTCATTCGTTTCACTTGTTCTTCGGCCATCGTGATCTGAAAGGTTCATATGAAATAGATACCCTCATTTATTTGGTCAAAGTAAGAAAAAAAATCAACAGAGTAAATTACAGCAGCTCATGCACATGCAAAGCACTTTCAAGTTTCAAATTAATGTCAACAAGTTTTATATCTCGGCAGGATAATCACAGCGACACCACGCACATGTGACAGTAACAAACAAAGTTAAAATAGGTGAAGCAATGACTTACCTTTGCCCTTAATGTTTCAATATCAGCCTTCAAAATTCTATTGTCAACAGCAGCATCGTCACACTTTTGATTTACATCAGTGAAGTGTGTTAGCAGTGAAGTGCGTTCATCCCTTAGTTGACCAACCTATTGGATGCCATATAGATAGACTCAGTGTTTATTAAAGAATCATGATCTAAAAGGCACGAGTGTCACAAAAAAGCAATGGGCAACCTGAGTTTCAAGTTCATTCAGCTGTGCTTGTTTTCTTCTTCTAGAGCGTCTAGCTGACTCTCGATTTGACTTCATCCTGAGTCATTGTCAAGATATCAAACAGTGATTGGTGAAAGGTCCTTCCTTTTGAACACAATAATAAGATATACACTTGCATCTAGTGAGGATTTGTTTATTCCAAAACCTGGAGACAGGCCCCTTCTCTGGCCCACCCACCCACCCCATTTAGTAAGGCTGTATTTGTCAATTAGAAACCATTGACAAATATTCTTCTCCCGTCCTAAAACAATGCTTGATTTATTCAACAATAAGACGAGCACTAACATATAAATTCCTCAAAATAATATTACCTGTATAGATGCAAGTTAAGAGAAAAAATGAAAGGTGTATGAGTAAAGTTAATAAATAAGATACCTCCTCTCGCGTTTCACATCAGCAGGATCCATATTTTCATTGGTTCCTGTGTCTCCTTCAAGGTCATCATCATCTGAGTCTTCTCTTGATGACCCACTGGTTGTTTGCCTGGCTTGGACCTCTTGTTTTCTCAGTGTAGTAGGTAGAGCTGGAATACCAGGTGATCCGCCATCTGATTTTCTCTGCGTAGTAGGTAAAGCTGGAATGCCAAGTGATCCTCCATCTGATTTTCTCTGCATAGCAGGTAAAGCTGGAATGCCAGATCCACCATCTGATTTTCCCTGTGCAGTAGGCAAAGACGGAATGCCGAGTGATGCACCATCTGCCCCGATTTGTGCCATTGAAATGCCCTGACCAGCGCCTACAATTGATAGTATTGTATGCAGCCCAGATTTTGTAGAGGGAAAATAAAAACTAAAGGATGAAAATCACTGTGAAAGTAATGCACATATTTGCAATGATTATAAAGCGTATCATCAGACGAGAGCACACATGCAAAAGCTAGGATTTTGTGATAATGAGGTGAAGAACAGTTAAGAATACAGGGGGGCAAATAAGGATCAAAGACGAGAGAGAGTGCTCTAAAGATGCATAATGCAACTTTGATTAACTTAGCTGATACATGTAACTTGTACGAATCAGGGGTTCAGTGGATTCAACAAGAAGGGTGTTCTATCCTAGTTTCTGCACTTATGTATATTGCAAGGTGAAAAGTGCAAGTGATAGGAAACATGACTAACAAGTCCCCATTTCCATTCAAATTGCGCAAACAATTTCTCACCCATCAAACATATCACAATCTATTAGAATCAATAAGAGGCTTTCACGTCGCGTTCAATCTAGATTAAAAACATGATCTTTGAGACAATATCACCATCAGTTTTATTTATTTGTTTATTTTAAAAAAAAACGGCTGAGCAGTATTTGCAAATTTACATGAATGCAATCAGCAGAGACATTCAATAATTCAGGAAGTAGGCAAAACCATTATGAAAAGCTTGTGTTCCCAACGACATATCTCTTGCAGATAGCCTTTGATCTTCAGATAATGAGGAAAAAACTTCCGGCTTTACAGCATTGGTTTCCTGCATTTATTCAAAGAAATCCTTAATCAAACACATGTGACGCATGCACACACAATTCAATCAGTACGCATGTATTATACCCTAGACATGGCCACGGCAGCAGCACAAGCTAGATCAAGCTTCGACTTGAGAAAAGCACGGTACTCCTCGGAATCAGTGGGAGCCATTAGATTGCGATTCAACGGCTGTGGATGAGGGTTAGGATTTGGGTGGTGGTGGTGGTGGTGGTGGTGAATTGGATGTTTTGTGATCTCCACAACTTCATCCTCGCCATTCTTGGGAGGTATCGATGACGTGGACGATTGAGAAAGCACCGAAGGAGCGGCGGTGTGGGTTTCGCTGGCGGAGGAAGAAGATACGGAAACCCCGGATACTTCTTGCAGAAGTATCTCTAACGCCCATTCCGATTCGCTTCTATTCATCGCCGGAGCCGTTGCTGGTGGCGGAGCAGGAGGAGGAGGGGACTGCCAGAACGGGTCGGAGAAATCGTCCGCTGAGAAGACACTATTCATTCTTTGTCTGTATCTTCTGTTGGCTGGTTGTGTTTAAAGTTTTTTTTTGTGCGTGAATTTGTTTTATTTCAATTCTCTCCTTTGCTTAGTCGTTGGGGTTTGCCGGTTTGGTGATGGCAGAATAAGGAAGGCAATCATCACGTGCTTTTTCGCGACAATGATGATTTAGATGATACAATTGGGTACTGCCACGTTACTAAAAGTGAAGAAGATGATTGATCAATGTTTGTACGGTGACGTTCTCGCATATATTTGGGTGGTACAGTCGATCATATATATTATTATGATTTCACCAAACCATGTTATTTTTTAAATAAAAATTTAATCTATGCTATTTTTTTATAAAAAAAACAATGCTTGAATAGAAAAACACCCAATTTAATGTTGTTATATTCACTTTCTATCGCAATGATGTTAAAACATTATTTTCTGATTAGGATTTTTGTAGTGGTGTGGTTGAAATTGTTATTTAAAGTGTTTTTTATTTAACAATATTTTAAAGTAATATTTTTATATTAAAAAAAATATTTTTAACATTGAGCCATTAAAATAATAAAAAAAACATAAAATAAAAATAAATTTAATTTTTTTCAAAAACTATTTTAAAACCAGCTGTAAAACAAGCACTAAAACATACAAGCAACAAAGCAGGTAGCCATACATGCCCGTATTTTTTGCTGTCTTCTTTGTGCTCGTTTAACATTTGAGTTTAGAAAGTTATTTTTGGAAAAGTTTGAAAAAAAATTATTTTTTTATTTGAAATTATTTTTTATGTTTTTGATGATTTTTTAAAAATAAAAAAATATTATTTTAATATATTAATAGACAAAAAAAAAACATTTTAAAAATCAATATTTAACGCACTATTGAACAGACATTTTGTCATGTCCGAGTTCTTACAATATAGTAAATCCGTGCTTTGCCTTTATAACTTTGCTAAGAGGGTGACAGATGAGAGACCTGGTTATTGATTTTGTTTGCTTTTGAGGAATAAGGTGGCGTGGAGGCATAGATATATACATGCACGTATAGCATACGCGTCTATGTGCTTTTGTGTAAATCATCTATTGACAAAATAATCCCACATGATGTTTTAGAGTGTAAGTAAAAATTGTGTTTTTAAAGTGATTTTTAATTGAAAATACATTAAAAAATTACACATATTTTTTTATAATTATTTTTAATATTAACATGCCAGAACAATAAAAATACATGAAAATATTGATTTTAAGCGAACAAATCAATTTTGTAGGAAATGTTGTTAGAACGCAATCTCAAACGATGCCTTGAAGAGCCATGTATTCGACTATTTTCTTTTTAAATATATACCATCACCTCGAATTTATACATGCTTAATTTTATTTTATTTTAAATAATGGTTTTTATAGTTTTATATCAAAATCATCCATAACCATGAAAAACAAAAGTAATCTTAATGTTTTTAAATTATTTTAAAAAAATTATTTGGTCATATAAGAATCAATAATTTGTTTTCCAATAATAAGGGGATAAACAAATAATATAAAAAGGTAAGAAAAAATAGAATAAACAAATAAATTAAAAAGGCGAGATCAAAAAATCCAAAAACAAGTGAACAGGCCTGCCCGTTCAAGGCCTACGCGACTGGGTGTGCTCACTAAGCCCGCAAGCATTAACGCCCCAAATGAAACCTTGTCAGGGCCCAGTTTGACTGAAATAACCTCCTCCAGGCACCCGGACCAGCTCGTTCAAGGCTCCCTCTTTCTCCTAATCGATGAAACCACCAGGGACTGTTTTGTAACTGGCTATTTCCAGGATCTAAACGAAAATCACTGTAAGACTTTTTTTAAAAAGCGCTTTTTTTCCAACGAAGGTTACAAAAGCATGACACTCATCAATTTCTTGTTCCCCCCTCCCCCTGCCTCAAATCTCCCGATCCATTGCCTACGATTCAAGAAAAAACGCCGTGACTGTAACAAAATTCGAAAGCCAAGGCACTACTTAGTTTTTCTGCACATAATCACGTCCCTCTCCCTTTCCATTCTCCGTATAAACTTGCATTTCTTTCCTTTTGGTCTGTTAATGTCATAACTAACAGCTAATTGCCGTTTTAATTGACGACAGAGAAGTACTTATTGTCTTTTGATTTGTTTTTTTATTCAATAATTGCGTGCTTGCATCATTCTTCATCTTAAATGGTAAACAGATCTCAAATCCATACCAGTAACTCTTCCCTCATTGCATTGATTGCCGATGAGGTTAGAGAATTCCTTGATTTCCTTTACTGAAAGAAGAAGAGGAAACTAAACATTTGTCTTAGACAAATTTTACGAGGAGTTTGATTTCCATATAATACTCTACCTGGTGTTTGATGTTATTCAGTACTATTATTGGCACTTGGATTCTGTTTGTTAAGTTTTTCATTTGACGCAGGACATATAGATGGACTTTTGATGTATGGGGTGGGTAATGTTGATCGCCTCACCGTGGACTCAAGTATGTTCTTGAAACCGGGGTGCTTTTTTTACTTTGGGATTCATCATTACTTCGGTCGATACCCACAACAAGCCAGTTCCGGCAATTTTCTTATGATCCGACTCGAGACTCAGCTCTTTCAAGAGTGAAGCACCTCTTTTCTTCCGAACCAGTGACATCTGGAAGGTTACGAAGCTTCAGGTGATTTGTTGTTCAGTGCTCTATACCCCCCTCCCTCAGCTGTATATTGTGGAATTGCTCTCGTTCACTTCTTGCTGAAGTAGCTTCTCTTCCTGTTTTGATCATGCCACTGTAATTGCAAATTGGGGGTGTGTTTTGAACTGAGTGATTGTTTTTTTAGAAACATGTTGAAATAATTTTTTTTTAAATAAATATATTTTATATTAACATGAATGATAAAAACCCACTAAAAAACTATTAATTTGAAGTAAAGAAAAAATTTATTTTATTTTAAAAAAACAGTATTTTCAAAATGTAAAAAAATAAAACAGTAAATCATTCTTAGAAGAACAACTTTGATGATGCTAATTAGTTGAATGCCTTGTTCAATGCTTGCCCCCTCAGGCCCACAAGCCCCCAAAATCTAAAGTCAAACTGTGGCTGTACGTAAATAAGCTTCGCCTGGTCGTGAAAAACCAGCTGGTCTTTTGATTGCAGAACTTTTTCTGTCCTCTTCAACCGAGGACTTGGGTATATTAAGGTGGACATCCACTTCCTTGAATGCCATGAAACAGTAGAAAGTGGAATTTGGAATACAATGGCTAGGAATTGATGTCAAACCAAAACGCGACATTCTGAACTGGCGATGATATGACTCGATTAACTTTCATCCAAGGGATAGAATACCTGGGAGGAAGCTGGATGTTTTTGTGATGGTATGGATTAAAACATTCATCCAAAAGATGGATTTCATGGGGTGAAGGTGAGTGCTTCCCCCTCTTAAAACTCTCCCAATCTGCCTGCATTGATGCGCTTATGCCAAAAAAAGATGAAACGTAGATCAATCCCATGGGGAAATCAAATCTGTGCCTCTACATGCTAACTTGATTCTTCCTCAGGATGAAAATTATCTTCATTAACATGTCGCATGAAATGATCTCGAGTTGTAACCTGCTAGATTTTCCATCAACAGTGGCCATTGTCATCCCCGCCCCAGAAAAACAAAATGAAATCCAATTGGTGTCTTGGAAATTTTTTGTTCGAGTTCATTAGACTCGCTTAGTTTGATGGGAATGCAGCTGTGAAGAAAGCTAAAGCAGACCTCCTAAACCCTAACCCCTCAGCAGTGATGACAGAAAAACTCATGGATTTTCCATCAAATTAACAAAGCTGCAGCAGCAACTTGTAGTTTTAAGAAGTTCTCAAGTTGTTAAAAGACACTTGCGTCATTCATGCTGGCAAACAGGATTCTTTTTTATTTGATTTCATGCATATATTGTAGTTGGAAATAAGAGTTTCAAGCTTTGATCCCACAAAATTGAATTCAAGGAAGTGCAGCTTTTAAAGATTTCGTGAAACTCTCTAGTTCCTTCAATCCTTCCTCGGGAGATTTTGCTTCGCCCAACAACTTCACCATGGCACTACCAACAATGACACCATCAGCACCCCATGCTGCCACCTGTCATAAAACTTAAGTAATACATTCTAACTAACGCAGAGGCAATCTATGGGCGTCAAGTCACATTATGTTGAAGACTAACCTGCTTGACATGCTCAGGTTTTGATATACCAAAGCCAACAGCTACAGGCTTGGTTGTTGACTGTCATAAAAAGAAATCAGAGATGAGGGAGGTGCGTTACTATTTCCTAAAACACATCCTCAAATTTCATGAAGGAGCCACTAATTGCCAAAATGCCACCTATCAAGAGAGTGCCCTGTGAAAGAAATCTAACTGTAAAGACAAACCTCTTTAATATCCCGGAGAAGAGTTTGAACTCGGTCACTTATAGAAGCACGAGCACCAGTAACTCCAACTGAGCTCACCTATAATTCCAGAAGAAATGGGGATGTCACAAATGATGGAAAACCATGGAGTACCTCATCTTTGTTCATACTAGTACTCAACCACAATTAGTCCTTCATCTCAATCAACTTCTAAAATGCTCTTACAAGATACACAAATCCATCTGCTGCTTCAACAATGGCTTTCATGCGTTCTGTAGGAGTAGTGGGCGTTGTAAGAAGTACCTGTGCATTGCCAAGGTGCATACATTAGACACAGTGAACGCATAAGGAAATGCTTTATTTATTTTTGAACTCCATAAGGGATATGCTAATCAATGTGAATAGACAAAATGGATGCATCATCCAGAAATGTGAAAGGTAACAGACCAGTTCAAGCTTATTCTTGACAGCTTCCTTCCTCAGAACTCCAGTCTCCTCCAGAGGAACATCTGGCACCACAAGTCCTGCAAAACCAATATAGGGTTAAGCATATGGTCATGCCTTATGACACCCAGAATTCACAAGAAAATAACTGGAGATGCACACAGTGATCCCCATTCCCCACATCATTCGGGCATGATATAAAACATAAAATAGGCAGTAAGGTGCCGTTTACCATGTACGCCAATGTCTTTTACAGTGGACATAAACTTCCCAATTCCACGCTTTAGAATTGGATTGTAATATGTAAATAGTGCAATAGGACAGGATACTAGTGGAACCACCTGTGCAGTCAGCAATTGAATTAATATTAGGAAATTCAAATAAGAAAAGAAACTCGCAACAAATCTGCAACACAGGGATACTGTATGCTTGTCATATGGACAACACTTCTTCACTTACTTATGAGCATGTGCCCGAGTATAAAATGCTATGATGAACTAGTGTTTCCAAGTAAACTATCTTAATTGCAATCTTAGAAATCAATATCGTAACAAAAGGAATTGTATGACGAGAAATTTTTTTAAGTGGATAATAATCCCATGATTTTGTCTTAGTCTCACCACAGTATAAAGATAGTATTACAATATAATGGCCTTACCTCCTTTAACATTGATGTGATCGCTTCAAAATTGGTCCCTCTAGCCAGGGATCGTGTAGCTGCCGCCTAAATCAAGAGATTCCAATAAGAAAACTGAAATGAAGATTCATCCAACCAGCAACCACATTATAATCATACCTGGATAACCGGACCATCTGCCAGGGGATCAGAGTAAGGAACACCTAGTTCAATTATGTCACATCCACAGGCGTCCAGCACCTTCAAGGCTTCCGCTGTGGTTTTAAGATCAGGATCGCCAGCTGTGATGTATGGGATGAGCGCCACCTTCGCAAGCAAGCGTGCTCATCAACAAACCACAACATTAGATACTAACAATATTTCCTTTCTCCGGCTTCCCCCTACCAAATAAAATCCCCTAACCAAAATTCTCAATCCAATCCCCTCCTCACAGCCTCGCGCCCCCCAAATAATCCATTCCAAACTATGTCAACCAAAAAAAGAAGAGGTTGTTTCCATCTCCCAATACTATCATTTTAACACAATTAAGCTCCTCTTTCCTCCCATCTTTACTTATAACGCACCCAACAGAGAACTCAGTAGACATATCAGGCTCCACATGGATATTAGCACACAGATTCTTCTGTGCACCTTTTGTCTCCACTAATGGAAGAGTGAAGTACAGTAAAAAAGAAAAGGAAAAGGAAAAAATCCATAGCCAAAGCCACAAACAATATCCAAGTCAACCCCCATTCAGCATGTCAAGAAAAAATCAATCAAATCAGATGTGAGACTATCCCCGTCAACTAGCACAACAAAATCACATGTAACAAAAATTTACTAAGGGGGCGGTGCTTACTTTCCCTTGTTTTTTGAGATTGGAGAATGTTTCTCCTATGCCAAGACTTCGGGTTGCAGTGAGAGAAGCCATTGGCGCGAACCTTCTGGTTGAAACGATAGTGGGTTTGAGACGGACGAGGAAATGAGTCTCTGGTCGATTCAGTTGGAGGGAGGAAGGAGTTGATTTCAGAGCAGCAGCCATGACACACACTGCACAGCAAAATGGTTATTTTGACACCGTGTTTTCTGGGCCCAGATACTGTGATATGGTTTTAAATTTACTAGCTAGTGTCTTTTTGGACATGTCTATATTAATATGGTGGATGATATTTTTCAAAAATTATTTTGAATTGAAAATATATTATAATATCTTTTTTAATTTTTTTTAGTATGGATATATTAAAAATATATTTATAATATCAATTTAATATTAAAAATATTTTTAATAATAAATTCAACCACGAAAATAAACACACCGAGTGAAACATGTGTCGGGGATATTTGAGAGATTTTTCTTTTTATTATGAAAACTGAATATTAATTTTCCTGGTCTAATTTTAGCAAAATTCCAAAAAAAATGTTATTGCATTCATTTTAGAATAAATATTTTATATATTTTCTGAATGTATTAAAATCCAAACACTGCAACGTCAAATTTTTAACGAACACTCTCATTTGCCATATGTAACAATTATATTTTAATGAGCATATGCCACAGCAATTATCATTCCCCCCCCCCCCCCCCCCCCCCCCCCCCCCCCCCCCCCCCAACTATATAATTTTTTTATCCAGTGAAAATAATTTAAGCGAAGCAAATGACTGAAAAATAGACATAATTTTATAAAGGTTAAATTTTAAGGAACTTAGTGGAAGTGTGAATTTTTATATAGACAATTATTATTATTATTATCATAAAAAGATCTGGATTAAAAAGGAAAAAAACTGTCATTTAATCGTGACAAACATTGAAATGATTTATGGCAGAGAGGGTATTTGAGATTATAATTATGTTTTAAAGTGTTTTTTTTTAATATATGAAAATAATAATATTTTTTATTTTTTAAATTTACTTTTAATATTATCGCATTAAAATAATTTATAAATATAAAAAAAAATTAAAATATAAAAACAAAACACCAATCATTATTGTCAAAATCACAAATCAACTCTTAAAATCATAAAAAAAAAACAAATCTTATAAAATTGAATAAAAAATCAGACCCATTAAAATAAGTATAAAATCGTTAAAATCTAATCCGGCTAATCCGGTCCAATTTTACCATCTGGTTTATCTCGTCTTGTTAAGTGTTAAACAACTAATTGTCTGTTTGACTAACCCGTTAAAAACGTTGTTTGATCAAATTTTAAATTTTATTTTATTTTAAATAAAATATTTTTTGTGTTTTTAAATTATATCAAAAATTATTTTTAAAAAATAAAAAAAATATCATTTTGATATATTTTTAAATAAAAATTATTTTCAAAAACAACCACAGCAACACTCCCAAACACCCCGTAATTAATTTCCTTTTTCAGTTTTCCCTAATTCTTCTTCAGTATTCTCACGTCTGATCTCCTCTCATCTCTCAAATCATCCTCTCCTCTCAGCTCGTCGCCGTCGTCGCCTCTCAGCTCGTCGCCTTCGTCGCCTCTCATCAATCTTCAATTCGTCACCTCTCAAGGTTAGTTAACTTAAAGAATTGGGATTTCTGGGTTTCGGTGTTGATCAATTAATGCATATTTCGAATTTCGTTGTTTCGTTGTTTATGGGTGTATGAGGTTTCTGGGTATTTACGAATTGGGGTTTCGGTGTTTATGGGCATTTCGTTGAATTTCGTTTATGGGTGTATGACGATTTATAAGCTCATGGCATTGGCGTCCCAGCAATTGTATAAAATGGAAGTGCCACTGTGCCACTTCCAAGTGTAACATCAGGTTATGAGTTTGCTTACTCATGTTGTATCTTTAACAAATTCAGCTTCTAGATGCCACTTGCCAATGTTATTTCTGTTAAGACATTTGATGTTGGAGTTTGTAGTCTTCATAATAACTGCAATAGCATTTGTTCCAATTTCTTTGTTACTATGGTGAATCAAGTTATGTTTTGTTGGTTATGCTTGTGGAAGTTCAAGCAAGCAAGATCACTCATAGTGATCCATGATAAAATCCAATTATATTGAACAGCCATCTTTCCACTGCCAATTTCTCCCTTTACAACTTCCATCTTTACACTGCCAAAATGGAAATTCAATGATATTGAATAGCCACAGAGCATCTCCAGTTCTTTTAGAGTATCTAAGTCATGTTCAATCTCGACAACCAAAAGCAACAAGAGCCAATTTCAGCAGCTCAAATTTGTGCTTTTGTAATAGCAAGCTGATTCACTCACAAGCTCTCATCATTTTTACTGTGATTTAAATGAAACATCTATGCCGCTCTTTGTTTTAAATTTGTTAGTTTTTACCTAATGAAATTCCGTGGACATAATTGTTTTGTAATGTATTTTTAAGTTATTTTACATCATGTATGAATCTTAACTAATGAAGTTTTATGGCCATAATTGTGTCGTATTGTATTCGAAAATATTTTACTTACGATTTTACGATATTTCTACCTATACGATTTTAGCTCCAATTTTACGATTTTTTTACGTAAAAATTTCAAGTATGATTTTACGATCCGAGTTTAGAAACGATTTACGTGTCGTGTTAAAATTTTGATTTTGACAACCTTGCTCATGACACCCCCCTGTAAAAAATACTGAACTCGCAGTAGTTGCCACTACCATCTCCTTCAATCTCCCTTGAACAAGACAACATCCAAAATCAAAACTCATCACATTTGACCTCGCCTGTATCCGATGACTCTATTTCATTTGTCTTGCCTTCTAGGAAATCCCCTTTAAAACACCCTTCAATTTTGTTCAATAAGTTAAAATTTTGATTGTCGTGTATTGCAATTTATGTCATTTTTTGAAATGTTTTTTTTTTCTAAAAAAAAAAATCAGCAAGATTTTAATTTTTAATCGTCAGGTATTGCAATTTAGATTGTTTTTTCTGAAATGGGTTTCTCTTTAAATCAGAAAAATTCCTGAATTGTGGCGATTGGATTTTAAATTTCAGGCCACTTCCTCAGCTATGTGTTATTCAATCTTTGCTCCCACTTCATTCGATTGTCTCTTCAGCTAAGCCAGTTCCGAGTCTTGGGCAATGCCTACCAGGTAATATTTTCTATTCAATACCAACAACATTCTTTATAAACTCAATAACACATCTTGAATAGTGATACAGTACTCGTTATATACATCAAGGACATCACGGAGCTTGAATGGTGAGCTACTTGAAGAGTAACAATGCTCTGGGTGAAAACAAACTTGTTAGGTATTATAGTTAAGGAGCCCTCTTAGAGAGCATGAATGTGGATGCTCTAGCGCAATACAAACCAATGAAGCACGCCTCTGCAAAGAGGAAAAGAAAAAAAGGGGTATTTTCGCGTATTAGCACCCATTACAAAAAACATATTTGCAAAATAGCACTGACTAAGAAAGTTTGGCACAGTTTTGAAAGTCTAGTCTGCGAACCTCACCTCGACTTCGAGTAAAAGTGCATATCATTTCATGTTCCTAAGATTTTGTTTTTCCTAAGCTTTTGTAAGGACTTAAGATGTCGGTTTAAATGCTATTATGATGTTTAGAATTCCATGCTCCAGATGAACTATTTTGAAAAAAAGTTCAGATGCCTGATAGTCTTGTGGTCATTTCTTCCTGCCAAGAACCTCAAAAAGAGTCTGATTCATGGCAGAAATATAAATAATAGTAGCTTAGGTGAAACGAGTAAGTATTTGTTTGGTATTGCATTTGAACCTGTGTTTGAGTGTGTTTCAAAAACGTGTTTGACTTGAAAAGGCATTAAATTGATGCATTTTCAATGCTTTCTTTAGTTTTGATGCACTGATGTTAAAAAAACAAAAATGAAAAAAATAATATTTTAATGTATTTTCAGGTAAAAAATACTTTTTAAAAGAGCTAAGAACCACAATACCAAATACACACTAAATATTTTCTTTCTGCGAATTCCATACTGGTCATTAAGAATTGGTTTGGCATCCACAGGGTGACATTTCTTCTTTTATGTTAAGTAGGTTTCTTTGGCCAGGCACAATCACTGGTGGCAATCTATTTGTTGATGACTGTAAAATTTCACATTAAACTTTTTGACCTGTAACTGAATGAAGAATAATATTAATTATTTGCTCTTATATGTTTGGATATGCGAATCTTTCTTGTTTTCATTGGGCAAACAGATCAACATTTTCAGGACTTCCCTGGAAAATTATTGGAGTTTGAACTTCTATTTGTTGCTATATGCAAAAGAATTCACGGTATAAAGATGTCAACGACATGATCAGCCCCTCACATTTAAGCTGCCACATCACTGCATCCTAAGACTGCATGTCATCCGATGATCATGAATTGTGTTGGTAATAGTTGTTTCCATTCTTGTGATAATAGAATTATTAATCTGGACAAGTTGATATTCCCTTTCAAAGTTTGTTATTTTTCCATTTAAAAAAAAAAATAATAATAAGAAAAAACACTCCTCTTGCTTAGGAAATGCATGTCATCCAAGTTAAATGATATACCAAAACACCTATTTAAGCCATTATGAACTTTAGAGTTCAGATAAACGAGCTCAAAACTGTCATGAAAAGACTAACATAGTGAGAAATCTCGGCATTGATACCTGCCTTCCCCACATTTCCTCACCAAACATAATCAAGTCAGACCTGGATCAAGAGTTAACTGACTCTGGCACCTGGACTCAATGGCCTCTAAGAGCTTCGTCTACAGCCCACTCGGAAATTAGGGTCCCTTTTATTTTAACAGGTTAGCTCGTGGCAATTAAATTTATTTAGGGATTTGATTTTTTTTAATACCCTTTTTAACTAACAAGTTCAGGACTGATCGTTATAGAATTTTTTGCAGCTGAAATATCCGTTGCAATTTCTGTTTCTGGTTTTTGCTTATTTCAATCCTGTTTCAATGCAAAGCAACATAATTTGTCCGATGGTTTCAGAAGAAAAAAGAATTGTGCAAGAAATCTTTTTCTCCATTGCAACCCATCCTAAATCAACTCTCTCATCCACCACTGCAATTCCGTTCCCTCTGGGCAAAAAGCACCACCATCTTGCTATACAATGCTTTAATGTACACTATAGCACACACAACCCATTTTGGAACCTGACCATTTCAGTCTCAAAACTCCAGTGTCAATGTATTAAATTTGAAATCTTTCACTTCCTAAGAAACCCTGCTTCTATGTCAGAAATCTAAGAATCTGATTGTGTTGAAAAACAGGAAAGGTGTTGGTCAAGAACTAGAACACCTGAAGAAGAGCTTTAATTGGGTTGTGAGTGTTCTCTATCTACTGTTAGTGTTTCATTCTGATTTCCCCCCCAGTATTGCGTGTTTTCCTGTTGTGGTGTTTGTGGTAATGATGCTTATACTCAATGAAGTTTTGGTAGAGAAACTGGAATTCTTGGTTTTTTGTTGCTTAATGTGTCTTGAATTCGCAAAAGGTGTGCTTGAATTTTTTTCATACAATTAGATTTTGTTGACAATGGAAATTCTTGGAAATCTGTTTCTACCATGTATCTAGGAATAATCTAGCATGTTAAAATAGAGTAGCATTTTTCCATGTTGAATAACCAAAACTACTCCTTTGTTACAATCATGAATCATGTATGATTTTTGAAGTATCCTGTCTTGCTCCATCCTCTTCTCTATTCAACTTAGTCTTTTAAACAACTATCAAAAATGCAATACCTTTCATGAACAAGATTCACTTAGTACAACAAATCAAAGATTTTGATCTGGGATTGTTATTTGATTTGATTCTTTCCTGTAATTGATTTTATGAAAAGTAAATTTAATTATCTTGCTGATGTGGACATCATATCATTTCATACATTGGCATCCACATCTGCAAATGACAGCATAAGCACTTCGTCAATAGTGAAGGATCATACTAGACAATAATAATATAATTTTCAGCATAGCCGGAGGCTTGAGTGAGCTAAAAGGATAACGTGAGTCTCCTAGATTAAAATCTCCAAAACCCTTAATCACTTGTGATTATAATGTTCGGAATATCTTATGGAGAACTCTTTCTCTTGCTTGGGGCCACAGCTGCACTAATCGGTAAACTTCCCTATCTATTTCAACTGCATTTACTATACTTACTTACAAGGTTGCAATTGATGTGTAATGATTCCCCTCTGATATTGGATATATGCAGGACCCAAGGATCTACCAATAATAGCCAGAACAGCAGGGAGATTAACTGGTCGAGCCATTGGATATGTGCAGATGGCCCGTGGTCAATTTGACTCTGTTATGCAGCAATCACAAGCTCGCCAGGTACCTCTTTCTCCTTAAAAAAAGGTTCATTTGCAAAAAAATTAAATGGGAAGTTGTGTAATTATTTACGCCGATAGAATTTCTAGCATTCATGTATTAAGAAAATGTCTGTTTCATATGTTGTCTAATATTTTGGCTATTTGTAAACTATAAGAAGCAAACACAATCTGCAATTGTTTGGATTATTAAGAGAACAATTATTTGTTTTTCAAGACCAGAAAAGCTATATCTAGAAAATCCAACTTTCTTGGCAGTTAAGAAGGTGACTTAAGATTTTCAAGGTTGTATTTTATTATTTTGAAGTTGGGTGCTTTTGAGATACTTCGCTTTTGTATTTTAGGTTCACAAGGAACTTCAAGACACGATGGCTCAACTTGATGCTATACGTCATGAAATTCGAAGCATATCTGTCTTGAATCCCAGTCCATTAACTCGGAGACTAGTTGATAATCTTGACCCTATGCCTACTAATAACGGTATTTTTATCACCTTGTCATATAGGTTTCCAAGTTAATGTTTCTTTCTTCTTGATTGTCCAAGTTTCTAATTCTTGTTGGAGATTTAGCCAACGGTGCGCCAGAAAATGCAGATGCAGAGAATGTACCAAACTCCACAATTTCCAAGGTCTATACTGAACAAACAGCTGGAGAAAGTTTACCAACAGCTAATATGTCCAAGGTTCTTACTGAGTGGCCTTCCCTCTCTCTCTTTTTTTTAATCCTTTGATGCTCTATTTATAAAGTTATCATGTTCACTCCTTTTAACTCTCGTGTCTTTCTAGGTTTCTGGCGCAAAAGTCTCAGATTCATGCAATTTGCACAGCCAAGCCACTGTGTATGCAAGATTGGCTGAATCCTCAGCCCTGAAAACTGGCTCGGTTCACAGCGTGGCAAGTGCAGGGGAGTTGACTAGTGATATTGGTCTGTTAAATGTTTTGCCTGTGTCTGCTGAAAGCACTGGTCTTTTGCCAAGTCGTCAGGGTAACATCCTTAACTTTTGGTAATATCTGGCATTCTGCATGAAGCTTTGATGATCCTTTTTTCTCTTGTTTACAGAAATTTTCTTTGTGCAAGTGTGATTGGAGCATCAAATTAGGAAAAATGATGATTGGAATGTTTGTGAAGATGAGCCATCAATATGATTTCAAATAAACAACTAGATATTCTCTCACCTAAAACATTTCACTTTGGGCACCCTCATCTTTAATGAAGTGCAAATTAGAAAATAAATGATTGTTGCCTGTGGACAGTATTAGAACATATGCACACTTACATTTCCAGTAGATTCTTCACAAATCTGCAAAAAATGCTCCTTATTCATGAATAGTTGCCCGATTGGTTATTTCTTGTATATGACTGTTGTCATTTCTGTTGACTCTGCATGTTTTTGGAGGACCTTTCGTTTAAATTTGACGGGAGCATATGGATTCTCACTTTATAGTTTTCATTTTGATGTTGAAAGAAGCTTATGGATTTGCTTGCAGATGGTGTTAATGGATCTGACATTGTTCTGGAGGCTATGCTGGAGGCTGAGGTGGCTCGCAATGCCAAAGATTTTTTCGCACAGCCTACAAATCAGATCAAATATGATGAGAGGTAGCATTTAATAATAAACTCCTGTTTTTGCTAGGAAGGTCACCAATTGCAAATAGCGTTCTAAAAAAGGATGCTTGATTTTCAAACAAGATCAAGGATGAAACTTCGGATGATTTGAGACTTTCCGATGGTAGCCATGGAAAACACGGGCTGTTTCTTAGCAAGAGGAGATTGCTCTGAAAGTAATTCATGTGCGTAGGAAAGCTATTAGGGATTGATCGACTTCCACAGTTTTTTGTATATGAACATGGATTTCTATTTCATGAATAAACCATTTTACTTGTAGATTTCATACTGTCCATTGATTATTCTTTATGCCTGTTAAACTTAAAAAATGCCAAATGAGTTTAGTTCAAATTCTCCAGGTCTTGCTGCCCGACATCTAATTATAGAACTGCCTGTTAGGAATCTATTTAAACATGTAGATCAGGCAGGATGATCAGCCAAGCTTTTGGATGTATTCCACCAGCATACTTGGTACTTTGCTGTATGAACCTCAAGGAGTTTTGTTCAATTTCTGCCTAGCATGAATTGTAGAGTTTTACCTGTTCGTTAGAGATTTCAAATTTTTGTTAGGCGAGAATCCAAGGAAGTATGATTACTTGTCAAATGATGCAATAAGTGGCTATCCAACTTGATTTTATTTACTATTTGTACCATTAGATGCATTATTGCTGTGATTTCTTCAACTCTGTATTCAATAATGCGTTGAAACCAATTATTTTCTCCGACCTCATTGCCCCACCATCTTGTTAGTGGAAAATTAACCCTCTGATGTCTGACGGTCCATTGTTTATCATTATTCTCATATAGGATAAGATTGTTGTTCGGGCACTGCTGCTTGATTCTTGACGTTGCCTCGTTTTTCCTGTGTTCTCGTTCCCCTGACCTTGCCCCTCTATTGATCTCATAAACGAAAAGAAAAAAAGACCTCGCCCCTCTAAAATCTGCCACCGATTTCGACCATCTGAAGCATTTTCTGTCAACGCGGATGATTTATTTTGATTCACGCATTCCCATTGTACGTGTCCCCGTCCCCGTCCATTATTCCGTGCCAAGATTATTAAAATCGATTTTTTTTTTCACAAATGAAAAACATAATGAAAACTCGGATCATCAAATTGAATTTTAAAATCACGAATATTTTTTTTAATTAATTATATATTGATAATTTCAGTGAATAAATTAATTTGCATTGAAATATGATAAAGAAAATCAACAATATTATAATCAAATTAATAAAATATGCTAAAATTGTTTCATGTAATTAAAACCTATAATTTTCACAAATTCTTGGTAGATTTCAATTGTGATTTCAAACATATTATTCTCTCTCATATGGATGAAACTTATCATGTATGATTGAGAATATTGAAATATCTAGTTTTTCTCCTCACTAGAATTGCAACAAAGTCCCGCATGTGACACTGAATGTGTCCAAAACAATACGTCAAGGTTTACTTTAATAAATTTGATAAGATTTGTCTAGTAACTGTAGCTATATAAAATATCATGTCTCAATACCTGTTTGACTTGAAAATTTACCACAGTATATTTTCATGTATAGTATTGCCCGTAAAATTTTAGTTAGACCCCATATATAGTTTAAAAGATGATCATTCTCACAAAATTGGTCAACAAATATTTTAACATTAAATTCAATTTTGACTTGGTTTATATTAAAAATCTAGCAAGCTCGTAAAATCATATTGATTTTAAAGATTTTGCACGAATTAATTCCAATTTTATTTCAATTTTTGAATCTGATTTTGCAGGTACTATATATTAACTCTTGAACCATATGAATTTACAAGTTAAATCGCAATTTTAATAACAATGTTCCGTGCATTAAAAAAAATGTTTTGTTTTGACACCAGACTCCACATCCACAAGGGTGTCTATTGATGTAGGCCCTGCCCAGTTCTCACGGCGTAAACTGGCCTGGCCTGGCCTGGAAATGCCTGCAGGGGAATGAGGGATAGATGCCCACATCTATCGTCGAATGAAGGTGCGCAAAATTGTCGAGCAAAGAGAGGTCAAGCACCGATTCTGCTCTTTCTAGTTAAATAAATACGAACCTTGGGCAAAATATAATACTAGAGGAAAAACTATATGTAATTCAGAACGAGAAAAGGTAAAAAATAAGAAATACATGTTTACTCAAAACGTGACATTGAAAAAATAAGGAAAGTTATATATATATATATATATATATATATATATATATATATATATATATATATAATATGATATGTGAATTGATTTTTTAATTAATCATTTTCTTACCATGCATGATTACTCACAACTTGAGATTGAAAAAATAAATTGAAATGGAAAATACTTTTTTTAGTTTTAATAAATAATAAATAAGATATAAATATTGTTAAACCCGATTCAAATCTAATTTAAAATACATGTTTATATTATTTATACATATATGTATTAATATTGACATAAAACACACTTGTACAAATAATATTTATCATTTTATATACATATTTTAAATACACAAATAAATAATAAATACTCAAGACTTAATAAATAATTTATAGATATTTAGATTTTTAACGGGTAAAAATATAAAAATCTGATCTACAAATGCCATGTAGTTTGCAGGGTGGGTCCACGAGCACGAGAGAAAACGATACCGTTTATCGATAACCCCAAACACAAAGGAAAATGGCTAGAGATGTAAATTAATGTGCTCCCTTTACATAAAGCACAGCATTTTTAATCAGGATAAAAGCCACTCCTTTTTGTTTCTCCTTGTCTCTTCGCTCCCAGTACTCCTCGCTAGGCACAAGATGCTACAAGTATAATGTGATTGTTTTGGAATATTATTGTAGTCGTTTATAAATAATTACAGTTATTTTTAAAGTATTTTCTATTTAAAAATATATTAAATATATTTATTTATTTTTAAAATATTATAAAATATTAAAATAATGTGATATTATAAAAATAATCTAAAAATATTAAAAAAAAAATATTAAAAAAAAAACACTTTTAAACGTACTACACAGCAAAGCAAAAAGCTGAAACTTTGAAAGCCGAGGTACTTGGCTAGAAAGAAAAGGAAAGCAGATAATCCCTGAAAAGGTATTCGGAACCGATTCCATCCTCGAAATTAATTCATTTCTATTATTAAAGTAGAAATCAATTTATTAACCAATTACATCCCTGTATCCGGAACAAATTCTAAAATATCATAGCTGACATGAATTGTGTCGTATGAAATGTATTATTTAATTATGTTATCCTTTCACAGCACCATTTTTCTCGACAAGTGTATCCTTGATTCCTTTCGGTCAAAATCTTATCCTGATCGACAAACATCTGAAATTCACAATGCAATCGTGTCAACATAAGTTTTACTATAAAAGAAAAAAAAAAAAGGAATCTACACGAGTATAAATATTATATAACAATAGTTATTGAAATTAAATTTTTAATTATATGAAATAATATCATTTTAATTTTAAAAAAATAATAGTTAAAAAAATATTTTTAAAATACAATGTCAAAGATAACCTATAAATTGAAACTAAAATATCACAGAGTTCTTACAGATATTTATTTATATGCTATTTTTTTGTTTATATGTAAAAAATCATATGATAATAATTCCAATTAAATACATATTATAAGAAAAAAAAACTCAATTAAAAATATGTTATTTTAAAAATTATAATTATAAGCATGTTTGTTGATATGATATCGGTTGTTTTTTACAATAATTTTAAAAATATATATATTTAAATAATTTTAAAATTTATTTTCTACATAAATATTTCAAACTATTTAAAAATATAAAAATAAAATTATTATTATTATTTGTTTTTTAAAATAAGAAACACATCAAAACAGGAGCACAAACAGGGGAGTGATGGTGGAGCAGGGAGTCATGTGTCGCGCGAGTGAGATTCTTATACTGAGGGGTAGTTCAGGCACTGTGAATTTCGAGTGCTATCAGGCCAGAATTCTTCAAATAAATAACCCCTCCTTTCGTGCGATTTCAAAGAGAATTGGTTTCCGTACATGCTTTTAAGTAGCTGAATTCAATACTTTAAAAATACTGTTCTTGAGATCTGCCCAAAATATATGTAATTGAAATCAACTCTTGCCAAATCTCTCGTGTTCCAAACATGCCGTAAACCTCTCAATTAAAACGATTTTGCATGTAAATGGATGCTCTCTTGAAGCCCTAACCCGTTATCTCTTACTCACTTTGATTCCTCTCAGACCTGCTCCACATGGCCAATAACCAAACCGAACCTCAAGCCGATGATTTCCTCCAGGAAATTCTCGGGATGCCTAATTTTGCTTCAGCTGAAGCTGGCTTGGTTGGAGCTGATGCTGGCTTGGCTGGCGCCGCTTCTGCTCAAGCTCCTATGATGCTTCAGCTTAGCTCCGGTGATGGTTCTGGCCACATCTCCGCACTAGGCGGTGCTCCTGGAGGCGGAGGCGCGGGGTTTCACGGGTTTCCGTTGGGGCTTAGCTTGGAGCAGGGGAAGGGAGGGTTTCTGAAGCCCGAGGAGGCGTCCGGGAGTGGAAACCGGTTCCGTGATGATATCGTTGATGGCAGAGTTAGAAATGTGAGTGAAAGTTTTTAATTTCTTTTTCAGTATTAGTTTGGTTTTCTTTGGAGAGAAATTATTATTCTTAAGAGAAAAAAACAACGGAAAATAGTGATTTTATTAAAACTATTAATTTAGAAATTGAAGACATGCAATTCAAAAGCCAATTTAACTTCTCTTATTTATTCATTATTTATTTTAATAATTTTTTAATTTCCCTTCAATGCTTGTAGTTCTTCCCATAAATTCATATAGAGACAATAGAGTAGGTGGTTGATATTTGGAGGTTACTGTAGTGAGATTCCAAGATGTGTATTTTGACAAAGGAAGCTGGCTGTTGTCGGTCCTCCTTTGAGTGGTTAAGACTGATTACTTTGATACACTCGAATAATTTTTTTCCTAATCTATAGCTTTCTCCCTCCCTCCAAGTTATAATTTCTTTTTTCTTTTTGTATGATTATGGTCAGTAAAGGAAATTTAAGTGATATAGTGGTAATAGCATTCAGGTGGCTGTAGTAGTGTTACTAGTTCAACATTATAGCTGGCTGATTGGATATATTTTAGTTGACAAATGATTTCTTGAGAAGTCAAACACGTGGGGTGTTGTGGGGTTTGATTTTTCTGGATTGGACAATTGCCTAAATGTAAAATTGTCAGCCTCTGGAGTTGGCATGTAAGGAACAGTGAAGGAGTGGGGATTGCATGTGATAGTTGAAATTGAGAACAGAAGAAAACTTGAATTTGCTCAAGTGAAATCCACTCAAGTTTTCAGATGTTAAATTGAATCAGTTTTTCTGCTTCAATAAGAATCGTATATTTTCTTTGGTTCATTTAATAACGAATTGTAACAGTGTAGTGGTTGGTCAGGATATACCTCTCACGTGAGTGATCTGGATTTGATCTGTTGTAGTCCAATCCCAGTAGTGCAAAAATTCGCTGCACAGTCATAAATGCTATATTATTTCAAATTACTGTCAATCTATGCACAAGCATAATAATTAGCTGATGTATTCTAATATCTAGATTAGTCAATATTTTCTAGGAATTGCCAAATTATACCTAACATTTCTCTCTCCTCTCCGGTGTTGTCACAATACCTTTGATTTTTTTTATGTCCACTACCTTTGATTTTTTTTATGTCCGCTATCTTTTCTCACGTGATCAACCATTGTTAGGCTGTTTATTCTATCTCTCATACATATTTGGTTTCCTTTTCTTGCAACTTTATGTTTTTGGGATTGGAGGATTTAGTGGAGGTGGTGAAATAGCTTATCCTTTCCTGTAATCTGTCTTCGTTGAGATTCACATATTTTTGCAGGTTTTTCATGGTCAACCAATGCCCACAACAGTCACTGCAGCTCCACATCCACCAGCAATGCGCCCAAGGGTCCGGGCTAGGCGAGGTCAGGCCACAGATCCTCACAGTATTGCTGAACGGGTAAGGTTAATGGAATATGCACAATAATGGTAACCATGGAAATAGCTTAATATAGCATGCTCAATTCTGGTAGCCATCGAATGATATAATGCTGTCAAGACTACAAATGTCTCTTGAAGAATAAAGGGTACAAATAATTCCTTACTGAGCATAAAATAAAGTAAAATGGGAAGACTAGAGAGACTGCAACTTGAACATTCTTATTAAGGATTAAAATATAGGATCTGAATAGTGTTCAAAGTTGATATTATTATTTTTACTAAAAAGTAATTGGGGTGAGTCCTGGAAATTGTATAATAAATGAGGCTTTATGTTGCTTGATCAGTGAAAGGTGTTAGTGAAGAATCAATGCAAGTATTATGGGCTGGTTTGATCAAAATGTAGCTGGTTCATGATTACCATATGCCTAAAATGCTGTGTTTATGAATCTAAGATGATAAATCTTATCCATATCTCTCTGAAAAATCTGGTAAAAAGGTCTTCTATATAAAAAAAAAAATCTAGAAGAAAACCATCTGTATGATGTTTATGTTCTCATTAAAATGTCACAAGACTGATGCTTTGGTTTGAGGGAGTTATCTTACTGAGAGTTGAGGTTTCAGACTAACTAGTTTCATCATTACAATCAATCCTGCTGGGAACCAACTTTTCTTCAGGTTTTGACATGGATTACATTTTGTTGAATTGAAAAGCTTTCATATACTATCTTCTTTTGGTGGGCATGTTTTCATGTGATTTTGACTATCACAACCGTTATACATCAACAAGGATTGTTAGGCACATATATTAGAGAGGACTAGAGTGCTGGCTCTTGAGTTCATTGTTCTTTTCCCCTCTTCAGATTTCATCTCTTTCCCCATAAATTTGCACTGTTGTTCTTGATCTTTTCCCCCCTTCTGCCACAGTTGCGCAGAGAAAGAATAGCTGAAAGAATCAGGGCATTGCAGGAGCTGGTTCCTAGTGTGAACAAGGTCAGTGTCTTTCCCCTTGCATAATTTTATATTTTTTTCTTGCAGAATGGGGTTGCTTTCCGCACTCCAGGAAAAGTATTTGGTAATCCATTCTTGCATCTTTGTTGGAAGGAAAAAACTTTAAACAATTAATGAAGTACAGGTGAATTTCTTTTTGACCAAATTAATAGTTCCTTTCCTGAATCAAGTTTAAAAAACTAGAAGGACTTGTAAAGTCGAGGTTAACAATTTTTAAACTATGACAACTTTATTGTTTCAAATCTCTCGTCTGTTTTCAATAATGAAATCCACGGGATGGTTGGTGGTGGTTTGTGAGAGTTTTACTTCATAGGGTTGGCCTTGTAGCTATGCTGGATTATCTGGCAGTGGCAATGACTTATCTTGCAGCCTTAATTACAGTACATTATGGGCCTGCCAAGATTTTTGAACAAGCTGGCATTGACTGAATGTCTATTGCTTTCTCCTCGTTGGTAGTTATCACCCCCTAGGTGCTAAATATGTGGCAATGTGTGTAGGTAACAGGGTCCTAACTGGGCCCATTATAGAAAAGCTGCCCTATTTGACAAGGGAGAAGGAGTTCGAAAATCAGATTGCAGTTTGCCAATGCTGTGGAGTTGCAGTAGTGTTCTAAAAAACCTTGCTTGTAAAGTGTAACAGTTAACCTTTCCACAAATTGAGAATCAACTAATATATAAAAATTGTACGAGTTCAAATGGAATATGAAAAATTCAATATAGTTTCATGTAATTAAAATAGGTAATTTTGCAGACACAGCTAGAGTTATACATGAGTAGTTTTAGGTCTGCGATCAAGTTTGCTTGAGTCTCTGCATCTGATAATTGATTTGATTCCTCTTCTGGTGGTGGCATATGCATCTAATATGACTTGAGGACCATGACATAAATTATATGAGCATTTGGCCATTTGCCAGAAGTTTGTTGTATTCTTCTCAGAACTGTTAAGGGATCATGGATTTAACAGAATATTCTTTGGTATATCCAAGAAATCTCATTTGATTATAGATTTTTTCCATGCATGTGTTTGATCTAACTGGACATGGCAGTCGGCGAGGATACAGTATATTTGTAGTTTGATAGGTTCATCATTGTTGTGACTCCTGCACTTTTTAGTCTTTTTCCAACCTTTGGTTTCCAATCAATTTCTGTGATGGAAATGAGTATTTGAAAGTCAAAAAATAGATCAAATGATAAGTATTGGAAGGGAAAAGAAAAATGAACTTTTTCTACATATGTCATGGGTAAGGTTTCAATGGAGCATGATTCCTCTAGTTTATAGATGGGGATTTATAGGTCTATTATTCTAGGAATATGGCTATAGAATGAGTGGTTTTGGTTGATCAAAGGAAAGGAAGGTTCACTAAGCATGATGGTTGCTCCTTCCTCAATCCATCCTCCATCACTGATGAATAATTTATTTGTACAGACGGATCGAGCCGCCATGCTTGATGAAGTTGTGGATTATGTGAAGTTCTTAAGGCTTCAAGTAAAGGTATGATCTCGAAATTTCCAGTTTCAATTGCATAATTCTTATTCAGTCAATCTCTTGATGGCCAACATCAATATTCTTGTGTTCGTGAAGAGCTGAAGATTTTTGTTCACTCTTTCCCCCTTTCTACTTTAATTTATGTTTGAGAGCAATTGATTATGTCAGTCAAGGTTCTGATGATTGCTGAACCAATGGATGGCACACAGGTCCTTTCATCCGATGTAAACAGGCTTTTACGCCAAATTAGTGGTGGTGTCAGTTGTTTAGAATAAAAGACAAATTATTGGTGGTGGTCAGTTGTTTAGAATATTGATTGTCTTTCACATTAATTATATGAATTTCCACCTGTCAGTTAATTCCCCTTTGTCTTGTGTGTCGACGTTTGTTCTTTGATCCTTCCATTTCTGAACCAAGTTTTTTTGTGTCTTTAACTATGGTTGGTACTTTTGTTAGGAAATGAGTGGGTCATGTATAGTCTCCTCAGGAATATATGGATGCTCATAAATTTTAATGAACGACATTACCTCTACTATAAATGACATATTATGAAACGAAGATTGCCTGTAAAAGGTGAATTATTATATGCTATGCAATTAAAGTTTGAATATTTAGTTTCTTTTTTAGGCACGTTCCTCATTCATTGGGAAATGACGTAATCACACATACTGTAATGAATTTATCAATTTCCCTTTTCTTCCTTTTTTTCTAAATAATGACACATCATCAATTTAACAGGTATTGAGCATGAGTAGACTGGGCGGAGCTGGTGCTGTTGCTCCACTTGTAACGGACATCCCACTATCACCAGTTGAGGTAACAAGGAAAAGATAGTGTTTATATTCACTTCCTTTCCCTTTTGCACCCAGTGGAAACTGAGCCTACACCTTTTACTATAGGATGAAACTGGTGAAGGTGGAAGAAACCAACCGGCCTGGGAGAAGTGGTCGAACGATGGCACCGAAAGACAGGTAGCTAAGCTAATGGAGGAAAATGTTGGTGCTGCCATGCAGTTTCTTCAATCAAAGGCTCTTTGCATCATGCCCATCTCACTAGCCACGGCAATTTACCACGCACAACCACCAGATACCACCACAACCGTCAAACCAGAAACAAACCCCCCATCATAGATCCATGGAAAGGGGGGAGCATCCCATGGTCCCGTTTAAAAGTCACCAAATGCCCAGGGTCCCACTCCTTTATCCCGTTTCAACCCCCACGATCAAATGTTCCCCAAGTTTCAAATTGCAATCAAAGTCAGATGCCATAGTTCTTGCTTTTGCCTTTTCTTTCCAGCTTTTTTTTTTTCAAAACGGGGTTCGATGTCTATGCCTAAAAAAATGCAAGCAGGCCCCTTGGTGTCTGCAAGTTTGATTGAGAAGAGTTTCAAAGCTCACTTGATTGGCCCTTCTTTTGGAATCAGTGGTGGGGGAGTGGAAAATGATAAAAGCACTTTTTCTAGTGGAGCTCAATTTTTTTTGTAGTGGGTTGTGGGACCTTGTAAAAGAGGTGGACTGAAAGTAAATATTATTATTGTAATGCTATAATTCAGCTGAAATGGAATGCAAAGGTAGATGGCTGGGTTATTCAATATGCTGGGTGTTCGAGTCCTACAGAAAATGATGTGCGACTTTGTTTAAGAAATTGCGTGTGGTGTTTCCACAAGAAATTTGACCTCCTTTTCTCCCGAATCGTTATTGGAGATTGACATCATCGGAGCGAGAGGGAGAGAGAGAGATACAGTGGGCGATTTGGGTTGTGTTGATTACTGTTGCTAATCCAACTGTTTTGATAGCGGCCATCTTCCAGGAATCATAAAATGCACGTTCAGTACGAAGGTGTACTTGGAAGGACAGGAAACAGAATCCTTAAACATGGATTCAAGTAGGGAAAATCTCGACCAGCTTCTGTACACTTGTTAATTGAGATGTTGGTCCTTTTTCCTCGATGCCTCGGCAAATCTGACAAGTATCATCAGACAGTGCTATAAAATATTTCCTCTTCTTGCCGGCCATGATTAACTACACTCACGTCTGTGCAGCAGTGTTTGTACCTTGACGCGTGGGCGACTGTGAAAGGATACTTGAAGTTAGCATTCCTCGTTCCTCCTTTAGAAAGTTAGAGCTGCGGATACAGAGCCTGTTGGGTTTATTTTCGATTCCTCCGTTGGCCTTAACACAACTTTTAAAATCCGTTTGGATAAATGCCAATCACTTTCAAGTCACGCTATCAGCAGCACTACAGGAGACAAGTTGATAACGCGGAGCTGACATCATAATAACCACCCATTTATATACTCTTTGTTCGTTCCAGATTGAAGGGAAACACGGTCCATTCCCAGTGTGGAGCACCGCATCAAACAAAACTTCGATTTTGGTATCCAGTACGCTGGATGGCTCGGTTACCATATAGGACACTGCAATAGCTCAGAAATCCAAGAAACAAAGCTTGTGGAACATGCTAGTTGCTATTGAGTACATATCCTCGTGTCAAAAAAAGAAAGAAAAAAAGCTTGGATAATATTAACCTCTGAATGACAAACTCATGGGAAATCTGGGTTTCTCTCTCTCGTTTCACTTTAGAATCAACAAAATCTGATTCATTATCTTATGGTGGTTTTTTCCGTTCCTTTTTTTTTTTGTCCTGAAGAAACATAGTAGGGGGGGTGGTTTTAGAATTACTTTTAATGAGCCATGACATACCCAAGTTTTAACAACAAAATGTGTTTTCAGTGCCACCATAAAAAGGCAAGTCCTCAACCACCTACAGAATTTATGAGAATCCAAGGACATCAATGATCTGGTAAGCCATTTCACAAAGAAGTAAATGCATGGATTTTGAATATCCACCAGAAACCAGGCAGGTAGGAAAATACAAAAAAATGGTTACGCTTAATCGAAACAAGAGCAAATCAAGTAAGCCTGAAAACCCCCAAGCTTTGCATTATTTGAGACAACATTTACCGTAGCTTTAGCAGGCATCAAGGTCCCGACATGGAGGAGGTTTTGGTTCTCCATGCAGAGTAGTATTGCCTCCTTCTGGTCCACAATTAATGCGTTGTGGGTTCTGTGTGCCACGCTGAAATGCATAAAAGAAATTGACTTTACAGAAATAATAACGCTAATCAAATGAGAAACAAAAAACCCCAAGGAAAAGCAAAGATGATCAAAATCCTCTGCCAGTAGCCTTACCGGTGGCTTCTCCCCCTTTCTTAGCATCTCAACCATCTCAACCACTCGTTTTGGAGTAACATCTTCCTGCAATTAAAATGAAGACTAACATAAAATTCTGAAGGTTTCACATCATCTGAACACACAAATACTAAACTTTTAAGGAGTCAGGGATTATCGTAGACCCACGTAATAATTGTAAGTATATCCTTCAGATCCATTGGAATAATCTGCAACTGTAATCATAGGAGCATTTACACAACATCCCTGCAGAAAAGCAATAGCTAATATCACACCATGCATCCATAACAAAAGATGGTCAAGAGTATCATAAAAGACCTGTATTTCTTTATCCATATACATATAGTTTTTCTACTTTTAAGTGCATGGATTGCCACCCCCTAACCACCAAATGCCTGTGAATCCCTCTGCAGAGATGGCAAGAGCCTTTACAATCTAAGCTAATCAATATGTTTGCATTTGATCACCTTCTAATTCTTTTATACAATTCCATGCAGTTACCACACAGGACAGGAGCACTCAAACAGTGATATGTTTAGCAAGAGAACGGGTAATCCATAACAAAATACCCATGATTTCTGTTGCTAGTTTTCCTCTTTGTATTTGTTAATTAGAACTTAAAAGATTTCAACTGAACCTAGCAATCAAACAATGAAATCCATTTTCAAAAATCTCATTGGAGCTACCAGCATGGATTTAGACCTTTCCAATTACTGAGTCCTGATTCAAGTACAACCCAGGGAAAACAGCGCTTCATTTAATAAAAATGGATAAAGAAATACTCACCATACATTCCATTTCTCCAACAGAGAAAAGGCCATCCTTGGTTACTTCTGCAAGTTAAAAGTTGAAGCAAGGGTTTATTCTCCAAATCTCAAGTCAAATTCTAAATAACATGTGATCCACTGTAACGTGAAAGAAGCCAAGCGTGTTACTTAGAGCTCACCATTGCGCTTCACTCCCAAGTGTTTTAGTAATGCATCTTCAATTTCTCGTGAACCTCGTATCATACATGGTGTTGTACCACAAACCAATAGGTGATATTTTCCCACCTGAAAAATCAATTAAAGAGACTCAAGTGAGTTGAACATTATGGATTCGTAGAGAAAGCAATACGATGAAAAGGATATATTTTCTTACAGGAGACCGGTTGAACATTGAGTAAAAAGTTGCAACTTCATACACACGAATAGGGGCAACTTCTATTACCTTCGCCACCTAGAGGATCCACAAAACATTTCATTAGTGTCAGTCTGCTTTCCAGTAAGATTATCTTTCTTGAAGTCACATAATGTGACTCTAAAATTTGGAAATTTACAGCAAAAGGTTTGACAACTAAGAAAAAATAAAGCGGCTACACATGTTAGCAAAACAAATTCGATCTAATTATATGAGCCAAATAATGCAGCAAATCTCTCTGAAACTCAGAAGGATAAATTATAAAATATTTGATATTGGATTTTTATCAATCTTTCCATTTATGTTCAAAATATCAGTTATTTTGCATCTCCTATAATTTTGTGCTCTGCAAATAAGAACCGAGGGACGAAAAGAATGTCACACCTGCTGAATCAAGAATACTATAGATGGTGCCAAGCAAAAAAAAATCCTCAAACTAAACAGAGTAGCTTTAATGCTTATTCTACTAGGTTATTTTTCCCCCTGATAGATACAGCAATATTAGGTATAACCATCAAGAAAATAAATTGGCTCCATGGTGTTTTTCCTTTTTATTTTTTTTGGTTTGATGGTCAAGAGGTATCCCCAAGCTAGCTTGCGTGAATCTCCATCGTCCAGTCAAAGGCATGCCATCAATACCAGGATTATAGAGTACGAAATTCACTTGAAATAGATCCTCTAACTTGGCCTTGGAATTGAAGAATGGTTGACAAAGTGGGGAGTATAGCTACAAGCCCTTGTGGTTAAAGCTAGTTGATATGACAAAATGTGATCATTTATGAATCTTGGATACATCCAATTGCGAACGTGATTAAGAAATGCATTTTCTAGTTCTCCATTAGCTTAGGGTTGAGGGGTCTGATAATGCCAAATCCTGATTTTGGAGGATTTTTTTTTTAGCTTGATTACCATCGGAAAAGTACTATGAAAAAAGGGGGGAAAGAGTAACTAAGGCCAGATTTTCCCAACTTCAATTAAATATAATCCCTAAATGATTCGACAACAGACAAACAACCAACAAACTGTTAACACAGTATGATTATATATCATATAGCATTTCACTAAAATAGAAAGGCACCGTGATATGTTAGCATCCAACTCTCACCACTAATATTTTGTTAACTACAAAAATATCAAATGAGCCATTAAATTCCCTGCATTTAACTTGACTAGCTCAAATTTACTGCTAGAAGTTTATAAATGTGAATTAAAATCAGTATTTTTTGTGCATCATGTCCACTTACAGCATTCATTGCTGAAACAGGGAGCCATCCTCCATGCTGTTGCTGTGCAAGATCTAACAGAGGAATAACTGCTGATTGCTTGTAGTTGGATGGATAATGAGATATTATTTCTTTAACCTGACATCAGAGGTTATGAAAAATGAAATGTTAACATCTAAACAGTAATAGAAAATCAGCTAAGAGAATAATCAATGTTTTTGGTGAAGGAAGTTAAAGTTAAGGGCAGGGCAAGCTTCAGTTAATTGAGATTCCAGGGTTATAAGGGCCAGCATTCATACTTTGATCGACTGCCCTGGCTACTGCAGTACAAGAATACAAGGTTAATTGCCTCACCCATTGACACTAATAGAGAAACCCTTCATGCCTACAAGCCACTTTAAAACTGGATATGTACTGCTGCTTTAAGGGAACAAAGTTCCATCCTTGTAAGAAAACTAGTTTTTTTGGCTGAATTCATAAGTGCATCATCTGACATAATTGAAGAATGTAAACAGCTGTCTTTGTGATTTACAGAATTCTAGGTACAAGCTGCCAATGTTATGTTTCACTCTCATCTTCTTCATAACAGTGATGAGGTCATTATATCACCATGGTCACATTAAAGGAGAAACAGGTACAACCACCAAAATTGGCAACGCATATTTAACAGTCACACTATCAAACAAGGAAGAAAATTACAAAACTCTCTTTGAAGACAGCAGAAGTGGGAAAATATTACTTACGGATGAACACATGACTGTAGGGCCAACAGTACTAACAGCCCACAGAAAGAAACATCATTTAAATGCAAAGAGTTCACTATCATCTACTAATGCAGAGTTTTAACTCCTAAAAAGGTTGTTACATCAGCACCCCAAAAGAGGAAAGGAAGTTATAGCCAAGGCACCCTGCGAGTTTCACACAGTAATATCCTGCATCACTCTCTGATTCAGTTCCTCTACGGCACTGAAGAAGAAGGTCACCTAATCATAAATTTTTATTGATCACTTTTCTCATATATTTTCTAAAGTCAATAACCTTCTTCAAGCCAATAAGCGACACTACTACATACCAACAAAAAGATCACTCCCTGCAAAAGTATCCTATAATTAACCAATGTTTTGCACAAAGCATTTAATCCCAAACCTGCATTTATCATATAATATTCCCATTTCAATGACCAAACTTACATAGCATCTTCATAATTGTAGATTCTTCTAATTTACAAGTCATTACCTTCATGACCAGGTTCTAGTTTAACAAGGCTATCCATCCCACCGCACCCAATAGATTGGCAGGAGACAGTTTCTAATTTCTAAACGACCCAGGTCAAAGCTTAAAATACACTAAACTTGGCTTATCTCCGCTGATTACTGCTAATAATTATGAATATAAATGATCACGATTTATGGAAAATAAATGTAAAATTACATGAAAATGCCATATACACAGACCGTATGGAAAATAATAAGAGTTCTTAAAGATTAAAATTATTTGCGATTTCACGTTACCTTCTCTTTGTTCGCCGCCGTAAACTCCCATGGAAGGTCCGGGTTGTTATCCGGAGAATTAAGGTGCTGCACCAAACCCCAATTTCATTTCACAAAACAGTAATTTCAAAAATAGATACAGAAAAAATCAATGCAAACAGTCAAAATTTCTTGGCAGGGAGGATTAGTGCTTACATAGTTCAAGGCAGTTGAGAAGGATCGCGATGCCTGTTGAAATGACATAAACGGAGAGATATGAGATCGAAGGAGGCGATTGGATGCAGAGAAAACGAGAGGAAATTAAATTCGAAGGAGAAAACCTGAGGAGTTAAGCGGAGAGCTTGACGGATCTCGAGGAGACGCGTGGCTCCGAGACGAGCTAGCATTTTCTGGGAGGCGCTGAACTCAGTGGAGAGTGAAGACAATTTGGTCAGGTGGGACGGTGCTGATGATATTTACCCCAAATCCGAGAGAGAAGAAATGAATGAAGCCAGCAAGCATGTTCCGAGTCTGCTGCGTGCACAAGCCTATCGGTGAGTGGCAGGCGAGTTTCTGTTCAGGCCCATTAATCTAGCCTGCTCTTTGAATCTGGATACGTGAAGATTGGTGGATGAGGACTCTCTTAAGGCCCGGCCCGTAAATCATAGAGAAGTTTTTTTTATATATATATTAATAATAATAATAAAAATTATCAATTAGATAAAGTAACATGCAATAGATTATCGGAATATGATTAATTAAATATTTTTTTTTAATTTATTAATCTTTTTCATTTTTTATACTTGGAGAGAAATCTTACATATTAAATAAAAAACATGTGTTTGTTGACACAAGGTTCTTTTGAAATCTTCTTTTTTTTTTCAAAAATATATTTATTAGTAGATTATCTATCATTTATAAATAACTCTACATTGACCTTATATTTTTGCATTCTATGTTTATTGTTTTGTTAATTTATATTAATATTTGAAAAACAAATTTCATCGAAAGTTCTTTCTAAGTCAACTTCTTATACCTTAAAAGTAATTTTATCAAAAATAAATAAATTAAATTCTTTTTTGCGAAAGAAGGTTGTATTTACTTTTAATATATATTGTTTTCACTTCTAATCTTTTTATTTATTTCAAAGAGATTGTAACATATTCATTTAACAAAACTTGTTTCGAAATAAAAATAATAATAATTAAAGGAAAAAAAAAAAAAACAAGGCACTAGTACGGATCCATGCCATGCCCAAAGACAATGCGAAAAACTGAAGCTAGCCCATTTTCCTCACGAAAGGGGACCCCATTCATCTCCTGAACAAGGATAACCGGAAGAGAGAGGTGAAAAGAGACGCCAAAGAGGCAAAAGCCCTTAGAAAGATATTTTCCCGCAAAACCAAACCCTCCACCGCATTCGCAGAATCATCGCTTTTAAAACCCACCGTTTCATGGCCATTCATTGCCATAAAGTCTGAATCTAAATCACAGCGAAGACCAAGATGTTCCAATTTTCAACAATGGCTCTAGAGCAAACACTAGCATTATCATCAACAACTAGCCTGTTTTTTTCCTTTCCAAAAAACCCTATCACAAACATCAAAATCCCTATTTTATCCCCAAACCCCCTCTCCTCCTCCTCTGAGAAGTCTCTCCCCAAACGCAGCTTGAAATGCTCCGTTGACTACAGAGACAACCACTACAGTCAAACGGCTACGCATGCTAAACCGGATGAGATTCAATGGAACAAGGAGCTTTGTAATTCGGTGCACCTCATCGGCGTCGTTGGGATCCCTGTAGAAATCAAGCACCTCCCATCTGGCAAGGTAGTCGCTTGGACTCGACTCGCTGTCAAGAAATCTGCAACCGACACCTCCTGGTAAACAAAATGCACATATGCAAAACATAAGTAATTATTTTAAAAAATAATAATTTAACAAGTTGTATTTTGTACTTTTAATTATTTATAGTTGCATCTGCGTAGCCTAGAAATAGGTACATTTAATGGCATGTGTTCAGTATCTGTTACCTCTTACTTGCAGGGCTCTGTCACACATTTGTTTCCTGCTTTCCTGTGATATTACTTTGCTTCATAGGGTTTAAATTTCATAAACCCTTTATGGAAATGATAATGCTTGTTTCCCAGGATCAATTTGACTTTCTGGGATGAGCTGGCCCATGTTGCTTCTCAGCATGTAGAGAAAGGCCAGCAAATATATGTGTCTGGTCGCCTGATTTCAGATTCAGTTGAAAATGATGATGGGAAGCTGCAGACCTACTACAAGGTTTTGTTATGGTCATATGTGCTTCTGGGCTAGTTTTTTTAATAAGCTTATACAATTGGATTTTTATTTTGTTCCAACTTCTTGCAGGTGGTTGTCCAGCAGCTGAATTTTATAGAGAGGAGCTCTCCGACAGGATTATATGACCGTGGCTCTAATAACATGGAAGCTGGTAAATCACATGTCTTTTATGACATTAGATTTTGAATGTAAACTGTTTGTGGTTGTTGATGTTTAACTGCCTGCAGGTAGAAAGTTAGGTAATAACTCTGCAAATGACATGGGTTCCACAGAAGAACGGTGGCAAGCATTTTTTGCTAATCCTATGGAGTGGTGGGATAACAGGAAGGACAAGGTAGTCGTCTTAGTTAATACATGCATGAAGACATTTGCATCTTGCCATCGTGTTTGATTGGAAAGTTCTTGAGTGCTTGCATTTGATGCAATGATCGTTTTGTGTGTGTATGTTCTGAAAGCAATTTCTTCCTGCATTAAGATTCTGTTTTATTGCTGTTCTGTTAATCCAATTTCAGTTTATGGTGTTTTTCATAATTGTTTATGAAAATGGGTCAAGAGGCCTGAAGTAGTCTGCCTTTTGTTAGCACTGCACGAGGACTTGAAATTGATTGTTTGCTGCTATATATTCCTATATGCTTCATTCATTATGTTAATTCACCATTGTTTCTTTGATTTACAGAGGAACCCAAAATATCCTGATTTCAAGCACAAAGACACTGGAGAAGCTTTGTGGGTTGAAGGCAGGTACAATCCATCCTGGGTGAAGTCACAATTAGCTATATTGGATGAAAGAATGGGGTCTCTTCGTGATCAGGACTCTAGGTTGCGTTTAAGTTCAATGTCTGGTGATGATTTCATGTCCTTTTCATAGCGTGTAGTAATAACTTTTCCTCCCAGTACTGGGCTCACTTATGATGGAATTTCTGCTTATTAGTTATTCCCCCTCTTTATCTGAGGTAATTTTTGAAAGATCCAGAATAGGCCCTGTAATTATTTTTTGTTCTGTAGAAATATATTGACTGTGGGTTGTAAGTTTAGCTGTGGCTTTTGAACCATTTAGAACCTGAATCAACATGCATCTCATTATAAAACATTGTTCTTCGTTTTGGCCTAATGAAACATGTCCAGCATGGACTGGATTTCTTCATGGATTTAACCAGGAGCATGATAGAGAGTGTTCTATGTAAGATTGGATTATTTTAGTGTGAATGCATGAGTGCATGGTTGGACCTCAATCCATTCAACTTGGCTTCAACTTGATCTATTACTACCATGGGGTAAGTAAAGCTGTAGGATGTAGAGCTAACATAATTAAGAAAATCAATACGATATTTGTAGAAATATGCATGCAATCCCACGTCATAGTTTTTGTATATGAAGATGGACACATAACCTTTGGCTTAGACCTTATATTTGGCAGTGTCATATCTGAGCTCTTGCGCCTCAATAATCATGTTTGACGTTCTGTGCTTTGTTCACTACTGGTAGCTTACTATAAAAGTAATTACATAAGATCATAATGGTCAATTTTGTTTTGTTTTGGCTGATATATTCTGTGTTAGTTAAAAAAATAAGACAAAATATTTTTTTATTTTAGTATAAATTCTGGTCTATTTTGGATTTTTCGGCCAAAACATTCTAGTTTTGTTCTGTTCATTCCATTTTGATTAAATAATATTTTTTTAAAATAATAAATAATTTTATAATATCAATCATATCTCTTAATCTGACTGTTACATTAAGATGAAATTTTACTAGGAGTCTCTTGATATATTTATATATATTATGTTAAAATTTCAGAACAATTAGAGAATATAATGAACTTGTGAGATTGATGATGATATTCTCGTAATATTATATATGTTTATAATTTTGTTCATAAAAATTATTTTATTTTATTTTATTAGATTAAATTATACAATTCTAAATAATTTTATTTTTGGATTTGAACTAAAAAAATTTAAAATATATATATATATATAAACATAAACAGTACAATCTCAAAACACTATGAAACCGCATTAGACATGACTGGTGAATAGAGGCCTCTGTTAATTGCAATTCTTCTGCTATTCACAAAGATAAGAGATCCTTTTTCAGCATTTTACTAGCCTGCTTTATTGAAACTCAATGTCCATAGATGATAGGTAGCAAGGCTTCAAGAATACAGAAATTCTGGAACTGGTATCTGCTCTAGTGTCTCCCTAGCTACCATTTAGAATAGGAGGGAATCAAAGAACTTTATTCTCCTAACAGCTCTCTCTCCGGTCATTGTTGATGACGAGTTATAAATACTGGAATAGGTTTCTCACCGGATCATCTTTCTAGATTTCGTACTTGCATAAACATGAATTTTTAATCTGAATGTTAGTAACGCACGCTCATAGAATCGTGTAAAGCCCTTCCAGGCAATCTGGCTTGGATGGGATTCATTCTCAGCAGCTGGTGGAAAGGTGTTCTGCGATTTTTCTGTACATTCATGAAAACCCAGTTTCAGTTCATCTCTGTATGAATGAATGTGATGTTAGCATCCATCCTTATAAATGATCATCTGGTAATTTAGTGCTCGAGCTGGGTTTTTTTATTGGACTTGCCCTCATTTCTTCCTATTATGCCAGAACTGCATTGAAGAGGGTATGAATTCTTGCTGTTGTGGGATTGAAGAGGGTATGAATTCTTGCTGGAATTTCTCTTTTGAACATTCAATGAAAAAAGGATTTGCGTGTCTTGGTAATCAATCAAACCCATTTTCTAAGCCGTAGAGCTAGATTTGGAAATTGTTGCTGGAAAATAAGGTTTTGGATTTATAACAAAGTCCATTCAATCTCTCATTTCTCTGCAAATGCTATGCCTCATGCATGACAGATACCAAATTTCATTAAGACAGTTAAGCATAAAAAAGAGCCTCGATTATACCAAGTAAAGCAAATAGAATTTTATTATTCTCTGTAAAGAGCAACACTAGTATAATTCAGAGAAAAAAGTATAATCTTTTGTATTTGTAGAGTAATTGATACACATCCAGATCTAGGAAGAAAGCGATACATTATCTTTGTACAGTTGGTTCTCAAGAATTTTCATTTTTCTTTTTCCCAGCTGTAATGATTCTTTATGATATTAGAAAACAAATACGAAATGAAGGCGAAATCAAGCTACAAGGAGAGGGTAAAGAACAGAAAATATGATAAAATATGTTGCTGTTCCTATTACAGTAATCTTGAGAGACCTCACAACCAAATCTCCTCTGTTGAAACGTTTTGAACAGTTGTGTTCTGTGTATACTTTTTGTTAACAACCAAATCCTCTAGCTTCTGATGATCCCCTCATAATTCTCAGCCTCTTGCAGGTGGAGATAAACATGCTGCAATAAGACCAAAACCCTAGTAAGTTTGGGAAAACAGATAGCTAGGAGAGCACTTCATCTATATAAAAATAAAGAAACTATGGAAGATCATAGAACTTACTCCCATGGAACGTCACCAACAAGCATCCAGTCTCCATCTTTATCTTCGTAAGTAGGAGCAAAGTCAGATCCATTGTATCCTTCCTTCTCCGAGTACTCTCCTGAAAAATTTGGTTGGATTCTAATTAGAACCGATAAAACAAAATATTTAATCCATCATCATTAATTATCATATATGTGATAAGGGATCGGAGTGGCATATACTCACCGATGGTAAGCTTGAACATATCTTCCAAAGCTTCGAGGAGCTCTGGGTAGCTCTTGTACACCTTAAGATCAATTTTCCTGAGATAAGGAGCTCCATCCACGCTCACTTTGACGTACATTCCAGCACCATCAACTCGATCATTTTTCCGAGGTTGCAAGCAATTTTTCCTGTAAGATCGGATTGGTGGCCATCCCACTATTTGTTCCCTGCCATCATTAGCCAGCACAAACATGTTATCACAGGAGATATTCGACGCAAAACAACGTTGTTGCTCGTCTTCATGCCTAGAAAGACTCAACTGTTCAAGATATTGGGGGAAAGAACTTACTTGGCAGGAGGGGCAGTTTCTCCTTCACAATTTTCAACATCGGAGGACAGGCTAGAGCTGCCCTTGGACCTAGACTCCTCTGATATTTCTGGTGATGCTCTCTTGTTACTCCTAACACTAGGAATAGCTGATGTTTTCTCTGGCGCCTCATCGCTTCCAGGCAACCCTAATCTCAGCTCTGTTGCCTCTAGATTTAGATGTCTTTCGTATGCCATTGATCTCTGCATTTCTTAGCAATAACTTGATGATACCAGCCAGATAATGAGTCTCTCTTTTGGCTACAACCTTTTACGTAGAGGGAATTCTTGAATATTTCAATCAATCAAAGGTGAACTATTTCTTGAAACTGCTGCTGTGATGCTGAGAAAGATGTGATGCAGAAATAGTTTTATAAGGATTGTTAACGAGGGACAACATCCAGGTGACTTATTCTGTTCTTGCATGAATTTCATTGATCAGAATGATATCGCCGCTGATCTGTGACACACGCTCTACCCTCTGGACCAACCACGTATTGCCAGGGTTGATTTGCAATGGGGCTCACAGAACACGCCTAAGTTATGCGCGTGGAGCAGATCATTGAAGTGAAAGACGGCAACAGATATCATTGCTTGTCTGATGGGACGCACAATGGAGTCCGGTGTTGTCAGTGAGGGGGACAAAGAAGAGACAAGCGCAGTCGATGGTGTTGAAGTGTGTGGACCAGGAACGAGCGGCTGAGATTAGATTCTTTGAGAAGCAAATCAATAAACGTTGGATCTTGAGGGTTTATGGGGACATCCCCATGTGACCTGTGGGTCCCTCGTGGATGTCTTTGATTGGCATAATTGGGAAACTCTGTTTTGGAATTTGATTCTGGTCTTGTGGACGGTACATGACATGTGTAATATCACGTGGCTTCGTCAGCTCTTGCCTTTTTTAGCCATTAAGAAAATAATAAATAAGCTTATAGTACGATTTTGTAATAGATAAAGTTTGTTTTAAAAGTATTTTTAATTGTAGCTGTATTAAAATAATATATTTTATTTTAAAAAAAATAACTTTTTATATTAACATATTAAAATAGTTTTAAAAGACTAAAACAAGTTTAATATGGAGAAGAAAATATTTATTTAAAAAAAAAACAAGTTTTTAATCTTTTACAACCTATTTAGAAAAAAATACTAAAAAATAGAAAAGTATAATTCTAATTTTTTATTGTAAAAAAAAAACTAATTAGGCCTATATTGTTTACATCGGACATGTTTATAATTGCAAAATTGATTAGAAATAATATAGTTCAAACATTTTTTTATAGTGTAAAGGTTATTTTCTCTTCAAAAGAAAAAATAAAAATCCGTGGGTATATATATATATATATATATATATATATATAGTTTTATTGTTTTATTAATAGTAGGTTAATTGCAATTAACCTTGTAATTTGAAAGACAATAAAACTATTTGCGAGGGTGTTTTGATTATTTTTTACTGGTTTTGTTGTTATTCTTAAAATTTTGTGGGGGTGACTTCGTGATTTTATATTTTAAATTATTATTTTAAAAAATTGTTAACACATGTAATATAGATATCAGGGTGTTATAGTCTTTGCATCATTCAAAAATGGTGTGAGAAACCGTGCCATGGCCAAATCCCCAGCCAGCCTCATCACGACGTTGAAAGCGGCGGGGGATACTTTTCTGATGGTGTGTCGTGTGCTTAAGCGGAAGGTCTAATTGGGTTGCGATGGAGGTTTATTCTTCCCTCTCTTTCCTCTCTTGTTTTCTAAGAAGACACGGATGAACTTAAAAAATATTATATCATCGAGTTTGTACTCCTATTCATTTTGGTCATTTTTCTTTTAATTATTATTTATTTGACTTTTGATGCTTTTTGAAGTTTAGTTTTTTTTTTTAATATCATCCGTGAGCATTTTCTTCCCTTTACTTTTAATTACTGTTTGTGTGATGTATACTTTTCTTGATTATTATTTTTTTATCTATTTTAATTTAATGTTTTTTATTGTCTTTGTTCTTTTGATGATTTGTATTTTTATCTTTTCTTGGTTTATTATTTTTTTTTTCAATTTTTCCCCAAAACAGTTCACTTCATTTGATTTTTTTGCTCAACTCTGATCTTTCTATATGAAATTATCATAACAAATCATGATAGAATTGGAAAAAAAAAATCAATCCAAAAGAAAGGCACAATAAATTGACAAGACTCTACTCGAGCTAACCTAAAATATTTGTTACCCGGGTCATAAAATCGAGATAATTTTATAAAAAACAAACCAAAATAAAATCATAAAGATTAATTCTTAATTAACTTAATGCTAAAAATATTTTTTTAAAAAAAAACATCATTTAAATTATTATTTTTAGTCAATCGAATTAACTTATCAAACCTACAACATGGATAACAAAACTATTATAACTACATAGAGAATAAAACGTAACAAATCATGAAACCTAATCTTTATTAAAACATATGATAAATTTTGAAAATAAAAATATTATCATAATAAAAAATAATTTATGAGATGTTGAATTATAGAACCACCACCATTTTGTTTTTTGTTAATTGTGAAAAAATGAAAACCGGGTTTCCACTTAAAGGAACTATTTGTATGTAGAATTCAAAATCAAGATGTTACCACCTCTACCCAAACTACCCTTATTATTTCATGTTTAAAATTACGATGTATGATATTTTTAAAATATAAATATTTTTTTAAATCAGGACATTAAGACTTTTTTATATCAAAATTACTATTGAAAAAAAAATTCAAATGTAAATTGGAGTCCATCTCCTAGCCAGGAGGGCACATTAAATGCCTGCACATATATGGGAGCCCCATGACCACCTACCCAAGGCAAAATCTTTTTTTTAGTCAAGTCTTGCGGCGTATAATTTACAAGCCAAGGCCATCTGGTTCACAAATGCTTTCAATCTTGCAATTAATTGAATGATAGGAATGCGTAACAACTACAACCTGTTTCCGGATTAATTGGGTATGCAGTGATGCTTTGTGTGAGAGTTTTAGCTGTCTTAACGGATCTTTTCCAATTCAAATTCGAATTAATCGATTGTGGCTGAATTATTGGATGGTTAAAACCAAAAAAAAAAAACCCGATTATTACCTTTGTATTTCTCATCCACAATTTTATTTTTTATTTTATTCTGGCCGTGATATTTAGAAACGTGATAGGTGTAAGAAACCAAAAAACGTAAATGTTTTTTAAAATAATTTTTTTTTAAATAAATTTTTTTTTAAATATTTTTAAGTGTTGATGTTAAAAATAATTATTTTAATATATTTAAAAAAAACACCGAAAAATCACGAAGTGACCTCGCTAGTCCGCTGTCTTGGCAGGTTCGAAATTGAAGTAATTTGGCAGCAAGATATGCACGTGCTCCTGCATAATGCTAGCTCCGACCGAGACGTCAATTTCTTCAACCACATTATCAATCTTCCTTTCGATATGGTCCACTGCTTTGCTGCCGGGACTCGTAAACATTCGCTACCAAAATTATATTTGCTCTTTTCATGGACCATTTAAGCACAGGAAAGTTTGAGCTTAGTAGTTGCATGTACTGCGGGAGTTTAACTCTTCCAGGAAAAGTGACTGGCTCGATCCTCTCTTCTGGCAAAGAGATTCATGCCTCTAAAAGTGATTGGCATTTTCCTAAAACGGCACAGAAACACAAGTTTGGACTGGTTGATAACGTCAAAAAATTTAATTAATTAATCTTGTGCATATATGCACGGATGAAGCTAGGATTTGCTGGTGCTTACTCGGCGATGCTGTGTCTAATCTTTCTCTGTCATGGCAAGCTCGAAGAAAGGGAAAACGAAGCACTTGGCAGGCATGGAACATCCTGCAGGACCAGTTGCTTTTAATAAGATTGGAATGCATTCCTTGGCTCGGAGAGAAAGGAAGAATTCTAAGCATCCATGGTTCGATACAATTTGGTATCTTCAATTTAATAATTTTCAAATTAGCTGCATTAAATAATCAAGATTTATATATGATGGTGGTATACAACAGTATACAGGATGTTCTAGCTATGAAAAACAATCACTTATTATATACTAGCTGGTAGTGAATCGTCCAACCCAGATTTATTTGCTTGTGCTAATTAACACGTAGCCACAAGCATGCAGAGCTATGATCCTACACGTAGAAGGATGATCAAGTGATTTCAACTGAAATCACACACACTGTAAAACTGCAGCAGAAATCCTTCGAACTCTTTCTCTTTCACAGACCAAAAACCAGCTCGACAAATTAAGTGGGTAGCAATCTTTCCAGAGATTCGGTTGGCAATCCTTTTGAAGCCCAATTAATCATCCATTGTATGCACATGCAAGACGCCAAAAAGGCCTGCCACCTTGTTCGAAATTCACGGTATTGATTTAAGTGGCTGTTGTGAATGTCTTTTTCAGGTGTTTATTTAAAAAAAACATTTAAAAAAAACTTTAATTTTTTTTTATATATTTATAAATTATTTTAATGCGTTGATGTTAAAAATAAATTTTAAAAAAAATAAAAATAAAAATATAATTTTGATATGTTTTTAACAAAAAAATAATTAGAAAAACAATCACAATAATACTTCCAGACAAGTTCGAGTTTCTGTTAGTTATTACGGTGCAAACTAAGACCGGCTCTAATTTTTTTTTTTAATTATTTTAACGTGATAGTGCTAAAAATATTTTTTTAATAAAAAAATATATTCTAATTTATTTTTAAATAAAAATCACTTTAGAAAATATTGTTATCACTCCCAAACACATTTTTAGTATTTGTTGGTAATGTTTTAAAAATATTATCAAATGATTCTCTTATGTATTAATATTCTTAAAACATAATTATAATTTTTTTTAAATATATTTCAAATTAAAAAATATTTTTAAAAACACAGTCACTCTTAATGGGTTTATTTTCGTGTAATAAATGGGCAAATAATATATAAGATGTCAAGTCGACGAGACACGTGTGACGTATTAAATGGTGATAGACTGATAGTCTGATAGTGAAACAGAGGCCTTGAGCCGCACGTGGTAGCAAAATGTTTTCAATTTTGGACTATCAGGGGTAGAAGAGACTAAGGCCCAAAAACAAGAAAGGCAAAACTCCCCTTTCTTTCCTTCCTGTTTCCCTTGTCTGGGTCCAAATAGCTCGCACGCCCCGCATATCATGTCTTCAACATGCCCATTCGGCATGCTTCTCGGAGAGGGATCCACACCAAAAATTTTAAGTATGTTTGTCTTTGCAGCAGCTTGGCCATATTTTTGAATTCATAATATTAAAAATTTATTTTTAAATAAAAAATACTTTAAAAATTTGCACCATCACAATATCAAATAAAAACTAAATTTATTTAATATAATTAGTTTAATTTATTTATTTAGGACGTGTTTTATCATTTGGCATCCAATATTCCCTTTCGTTGTGAGAATATACACTTCAATTATTTTTTGAAAACTATATGAAAAAAATGCAAGAATATATCGCAGAAACAACATGATTATAATGTACCCGGTCTTAAAATTTGGAAAAATTTGGAACAAACTGTCGGTGGTTCTTGTAATAGGTGTGTCTTGTTAGAGTATAATATAATCATATTATGGAGCCTCACTTAAAAGCTTAAGCTTTTAGGTGAGATGGTTCCTTAACATAATTTCTTAACATGGTATCAGAGCCTTGTTGACCCAGTGGTCACGAGTTTGAATCTCACCACCCTCATTCTATTTGATAAAAATCAAACACAAGATAGAATGGACTTGTGTGCAAGTTTCAAGCCCAAAGAGCTTCACTTGAGGGGGTGTGTTAGAGTATAATATAATTATATTACGAAGCCTCACTTAAAAGCTTAAGCTTTTAGGTGAGATGGTTCCTTAACATGTCTCGTGATATACATTCTTTTTAAAAATGTTTTTTAAAAATATATTATAATAAAAAAATATTTTTTATTTTTAATATTAATGCATCAAAAAAATTATTAATTTAATCTATTTTTCTAGACAAACATATTTTTGAAATAATTTCAGCTACAATAACAATCAAACGATTAAAAAAAATAAAGTTACAATTTTTTTTTTTAAATAATTGATTAACATACCGTGTGTGGGTATATAAAAGAGTGAAATGCTGTAGATGAAGTTCTTGCAACAAGCATGAATAGACACATGTTTTGTCTTTATCAATCCTGTTCTATAATCATAACAAACTCAAACCCTCTCAATTGCAAGAAAATAATCTCAATTTCTGTATTTTAAACACCTGAACTCGTATTTATATTATAGGAAAGGGAAAAAATGTTTTTATATTTATTTTTTAGAATGACAATTCAACAAAATCAAAACACGTAATTGATTTATTTCTTTTTGGAAAAAAGAAAAAAATTGACATCTCCTGTTCCCGAATCACACGTGAGGTTGAGCTTGTTCACCTCTGGACCCCATTCCGAGCGAGCATTGATAGTCCAATATTGAAACGGACAAGGGCCCGAACCTAACGCTGACAAGCACCGTACAGGCGTGCGTGGTGTTTCGGCCTCTTTGAAAAGATTTAACCAGGTCTGGTCCATATTAATATAAAAAAGGAGACATGATATCCAGCATCACGAGGCCCAGAGACCTCTTGTCTGGTATTTCAAAAATATTTTTAAATATTTTATTTATATTTTTTATTTGGAATTATAAATTTTGGTGTTTTTAAATTATTTTTATCTGTTGATTTCAAAAATAATTTTAAAAAATAAAAAAAAAATCATTTTGATAAAAAAAAAAATACACTCCAAAACAAGCAGTAAATCACCATTAATCATTCTGTCACCGATAGTCTTTCTGTAATCAATGAGCCAGTCAAAATCGATTCAAAGCCAATACATATATGTCCACAACAAATGGGATTGCTGGCCACAAGTAGAACTAGGGTTCCGAGTTAATACCACACATGAGTTGACAAGGATGCACCACGTGTCTCTACTGACAGACAAGATTTGTTCTGATCAATGAAGGCGAGTTAGTAACGGAATGTGTTCGTGCAATATCAAGCTCGGAAAGATAAACCCTGGTCCTAGCAATATCATAGTTTCGCTTGAATCATGTGCATTATTGATTCTTAGTTTGCATTATATGTTGTAGCAAATTGAAATTTATGAAGTTGTGGAAAATATTTTATGTGCTATGATGATCTTCGAATATGTTCATAACGAAAATTTGCATGATAATTGATTGATGAAATTATTGTAGTCTCTTGTTTAATATTATTATTAGTGAGGAAGTGGTTGCACATGTTAGTGACACGTTGACTAGAAATAATTATTAATTAAAAAATAAAAATCCTAATCTATCTAGAATATAATGAGTATCGCTCTCTGTTATTGGTTAGAAATATTCTTAACCCAACATAAAAATATATATTTGTAGAAAATATATTAGGAAAGCATAATAATTATTATAATTATTTTGAACGTAGCCAATGTACGATGTCACTTTCTAACTTTTCAAAACTCGAAAAAATATTTAGGCATGTGTGCACATAGACAACCCGTTGCAAGGGTAAAGATGCAGTCACTTGGGCCAGAGCTCAAACTTCATAGGTGTTGCCTTTTGGGCCATGACCCAAACAACAACATGCTGCCATGATTATTATTTTTAAAAAAAAATGAAAAATCCTAATCAAACACATAAAAAGCTTGTGATGGGAAGCTGTAAATGATAAATTAGAGAACATGGGGGGGGGAGCCCTACCAGTAGATGGGATTTTCTCGCATCTCCCCCCTAAAAAAAGCGAGTTAAGATATAAAGCTTGTTCGAAATAAGTGCGCTTTTTATTTACTCTCTGGAGTCCGAACGGCGCCCTTTATTAGCCCTTGTAGCCAGATGGACATGGCTCCAAGAGCCATACTCCCACAATTTCTAGGACATGACATGGGCACGATCCTTCCCAAGAACTTTAGATTTCGACGATAAATTCTCGAATGCATGCAGTGATCAGGCGTCTCAATTCAAAACGGTGCAATGATTCACCTTTGTATTTAATCGTTTCATTACAAGGTAATTAAGCTTGAAGAAACTACCATTTCAATAACCTATGCTGACAATAAACTCTGTACTCTACCGCTCGAAAACCATATTTTTAAGGGCAAATTCTAATTGTTCTAAACTCTTAAAAAAAGATGTACGTTCTGACTCGAACTCGAAATCTGTTATATAAATCTTAAATTATTTGTCATCACGTCATGTTTCTTAGAACTATGCTAACAATAAACTATTCACCTTCAAGATCGTTTTTTCAGCATAGAAGGTTTAGAATCCGAAGAATCCATGAGGCATACAATTCTTAATATTTTATCTCTCGTTGTGCACTTCTGTGCCTATGATCTTTCACCACTAGGCTTGATCGATCATCAGTTTGACCCATATTTTTTTAGTCTGTTATGTAACCATCGCCCAATTTATCTGGTCAATTATCATTGAATCATTATTCAGTCTCCCTGGCTCGAAGAAAGAGTGGGGGCGGCGAAAAAAACTGAACATGCGGCAGCAGGGTTATAATTATTAAGATCACGGACCATTGATTTGGTGATTAATGATTGCTGAAACTTATACCTTCTACATGATTCTTTGTAGGGGGGAAACGTGTCAAGATATAACACAAGTAATCTCAGTAATATAGAAACCATAGATCTTCATTGAAGATTGTAATCTCAATGGCAGTTCTGATTAAAATATGATCCAGTGTTTCCATCTTCTTTGAGAAACTTATTGGAGGAGTTAATTAAATAGCAACTCGATGTATAGCTGTGGTATAAATAAGTGGTAAGTGGGATGCCCTGCAGCGGTGCACATGGGATAGGGTTTGACACTTGGGCGACACAAGCCCCATGAGCCAAACAAGCTCACATGGCTCCGTCCAAATGAATCTATGCACATGCTTTTCTTTACATGTTAGGGTCCACTCTTCTAAATTCTCTCAACCAACCCAAGCTCATTTTTAAATATTATCTCCTTGATTTTCCTTTGATCCTTTATTAACAACTTATTTTTTGATTTCTTGTTCCTGGCCCGAGACCATTTTTTTGCTGGTAATTAGATTTCCAAATTCACTTTTCCACCCTAAGCCGGTGTTTGGAAATGTGTTCGTAAAATGTTTTTGAAAAAAATTGAAAATTTTTTATTTTTATTTTTCACCTTAAATTAAAAAAAATGGTGTTTTAGATTATTTTGATGTTCTGAAGTGAAAAATGATTTTTAAAAAATAAAATAAAATTATTTTAATATATTTTTGAATAAAAAAATATTTTAAAAAACAATCTCAACTATATTTTCAAACAGTTACTAAAGCCGCATGATGTTCTTGACACGTTCTTGGTAGTAAGAGCGATGTCGTATTGTTGCTCGTCCATCTTCGGCCAGCTTGTCTGCATGCAAATTTAGACCAACATCGTTCGCTCGGCCAGACAAGCTCGGCTTTCATACAACTAACGATGTCTTTGTGCGTGTCTATGAACATGCAATCGAAGGATCCCACTGCGTCTCAATTAATTGCACATCGTTCTGTTTTCGAACATAGCTAGCTACATGCAATTTATTTAGTCCAGTGATGCGGGGGGGAAAACCATGTACATGTACAAACTAATAAATACACAATCTAGAAATACAGTAGGAACTGCTGTTTATAGTGCTAAAATTATCTCCAATGCATATATATATATATATATATATATATATTAAAAACCGTGAAAAAAAAGGTGTGAAAGAAATCAAACCGATCACCTTCGTGAATTTAACATCTCCATCTTGTCAGCAAGTTTAGATAGGATATGATCTCGAGTGCTCATAATTATTGGGGTGTTCTTTGCCACAGAACATGAATTGGGTCTCGAAGGCATTATTGTAGGAAGTATGAGGACCACCTACATTCAAAATAATTTAATTTTCACATCAATTTTGATAAGTACTCTTAGCCTGCCATTATTTTGGGAATGTTTTCTGATCGCAACATCAAACAGGGACCGTGAGTGCCTGATCGAAAGCATTAACAAGCTTAAACTGAAGAAACAACCTGGTGTTTGGTACAAGATTTTATTTTATATCTGACTGGCACTGTGAGTATCGATTATAGTTAGTAGGAATAATGTCATGATCGAGTAGAAGATGAGGCCGGGAAAGTGTTGGTGTAAGCAACCGTATGCTACTTTCCAGAAAATAAGTGAAATCATGTGGGGCAGAAAAAAATAAGAAAAGGAACCGAAGAAGAACAGAAACTAAAGAGAGGAGGGGGGGAAATTAGCAAAATTGAATACGAGGTTGAAAATCAATCTCTCGGATTTGGGATTTGATGATTTAACGATCGGAATCTCTTTTCAAATCAAATTGCTTCATTGGGAATAAATTCACTCCGGAATAATTTTTATTTTTAATAGGTGTTAATTAAGATCCGTTCACTTTGGAATAATTTCCAATCTATATTGTTTCCCATTGGAAGCCATCCTCTTGCTTACTTGACAAAAAGTAAAATTCTTAGTGTGTTCTGTATTGAGATGTAGTTTCTTTTTCACTTAAAATATATCAAAATAATTTTATTAATTTTTTGTATTAGGAAATAAATATTATTTCAAAATATACAACAATTTTATATTTTTTTCAAAACAGACATGCTCTTAAAAAAATATCTAAAAATAAAAGTTATAAAACTCATAAACATATTTTTATTTTTTATATCTAGCATGAATGGATATGAAAACAACTAACTAACTACTTTGATAGATAGACAGACAGATAGATAGATATAGGTAGAGAGTTGACAGATAATTAAACCTATTTTTCATAAAGAAATTAAGTTTTGCTTTTGTATTATGGTTAATAGGAAAATGTCATAGCAATTTAATCCCTTCTCAAAGTACTTAGAAATCATCTCAAAGTTTTATCAAAGAAGTTAATTAGCATTCTAGCATCCACAATTTTTAATATAATTTTTTTTAGTTTTTTCAAAGATCTCTCATGATTGTTTTGAAATTCAAAATTACAATAGTATGCATGAAATCTATAGAAATGCAAGTAAAATGCTATCTTTATACAAATATAAAATCAAATTTAAACACCAAAAATTAGTTTTGAGTTACCCATTAATTCATTATATGTTTACTTAACACGCTCTACTATCATGATTTAGAGTTTATTTATTTTACATTTTAAAAAATAAAAAATATATTTTTATTTATTTAAATTAAATATTTTTAATATCTTGATATCATTTTGATATAATAATATCAAAAAAATCAAAATACAAAAATATTAATTTAATATATTTCTAGATAAAAAAATATTTTTAAAAATAATCCATACTTAAAAGAATATAATAGCTTTTAATCACCTATGCTCGATTCCTTTCTCAAGTAGACTAGGGCAGAAGAGCACAGTAGAATTATCTAGGTGGTCCACTCCCCAGTCAAAATGGCAAATAGCAGCCAACAGACTCCAGACAATCAGAGGCCATAACATCAGTATATCGTCACCTCCCATCAAAAGTTTTAGAAAACAATTCAGAAATCTGTCCACGTGTCAAACTCCCATTAACCATAACTCAAAAAAAATAAACAAATTCCCAGAGCCGTACATTAATACCTATCAAGCCCATACACCAGAACAATCCCCCGAAGCCCCATATCATTACTCTCATCTTGCAAAAAAGATTACCGTTTCACTTTCTCATACATTTCAGTACCACCACTTAATCCAAGCTAACACACAACTGCGTGCCAATTATAAGATTAGAGAGAGAACAGAGAAAGTAGGCTTTAGAGAGAGAGAGAGAGAAGGGGAGTCATCAGTTTCTGAGAGGAAATTAAGAGAGAGCACGCCAAAAAGTCTCGCCATGGAAGTGGTGAAGGAAACAAAGATGGGGTTCGAGGAGACAGAGCTCAGGCTAGGGTTACCAGGGAATAGTGGAGGGGGTGAAGGAGAGATGGCGAGGAAGAGAGGATTCTCCGAGACTGTGGACTTGAAGCTCAATCTTTCTTCCAAGGAGAGCGGTACTGCTGATCCAAATAATCATGAGAAGATCAACAGTTTGCAAAGGGAGAAGAATCTTCTGGCCACTGATCCAGCGAAGCCTCCAGCTAAGTAAGTTGCATGTTTTTTGTTTTTGTTTAGTGTTTGTGATCTATTTTTATTTTGTTTTTTTTTAACCTTTTCGTGCTCATGCTAGTGCATAATTGTAGGTAGTAGTACATGATTAGGTTTGATAGCATATTTCACAAACGATAGAGCGAGCGAGCGACCGAGAGAGAAAGTAATAATTGCCTTTAAGGTTTCATGGTAGGTATAACCACAAGTTACCGTGTAAATATTTTCTAAGAAAAGTATCATTTATACAGTGAATATAGAGAAAAACTATAATCAAAGAGGCTGGTGTTTTTCTTAAAATAAAAAAAAAATGGAGCTAGATGGTTCTGAAATACCCACAAATTAACATATAGAGCTGTAGATTTGCTGCGCGCAAGTGAAAAAGGCTAGCTATTACTAACATTCCTTCCTGTGTACTATACATATATATGAAGCACAGCTAAAGAAGAAGTGCTCACTGAAATATTATATACTGAGCGCTTGAATTCTCTATTGCTAGATTAGTCTGTTCAAGTACACTTACCTGCAACTTTTAGGGAACATTTTCCACGAATTACTGAGCATAGGAAGGGAAATAATGCAGCAGTCCGATCAATTGACATGCATGTAGCTAGTTTTCCATGGCGCAGCTGTATTTAATGTACGTAAATTTGGAACTGAAAATTAATATAATAAGATTGCTAGCCTTTTCAAATCACGAATCTGGATTCTTTCCATTTCATTTTCGAAAAAGAAATTAAAAGGAAAGTCATATTTTTAATAGAAGGATTGAATCAGGTGCTTTCATTCTGATCCATTTTGTACTGCTTTAATTTCATTCCAAACACGAGAGAAAGCTCGTTAGATCTTGATTGGAAAATATGGGTACACTCAAATATGAAAGCCATTGTCATAGCCTGTAGAATTTCATGGACCCGCTTGTATGATGAGGAAGATCAAGTACCCGTACTTCTTCTTTTTTTCAAGCTTATTAGCACAGAGACTGCTCGATTATCTTTTGGTTTAGTGACTAGTTGTTCATCATTTTTCATTTTCCACAGCCCAGATAACCCTTTAAATTTTTCTGTCGAAACCCTTTAATTGGAAGTTGGATATTTTGAAATCAAGGAATGAACACATAACTAACTGAGACTCATGGTGTATATGTACATCCGAATAAAATTTTAGGGCACAGGTTGTGGGGTGGCCTCCGGTTCGATCTTTCCGAAAGAACATGTTAGCTGTCCAGAAGAGCAGCACTGATCAGGAGTGTGAGAAGCTTCCTGGGGGCAATGCTACCTTCGTTAAGGTTAGCATGGACGGCGCACCTTACCTCCGTAAAGTGGACTTGAAGCTGTACAAGACCTACCAGGAGCTCTCCGATGCCTTAGGGAAAATGTTCAGCTCCTTTACTATAGGTAAAATCAATTAAATTTAAATCAGATCTCACATATATACTTTACATATATATGCTACAGTCCGTGATTGTGGTTTAATAATCTGATATATCGATCCCTGCATATATATAAATCATCTTTAATTTAATAAGGGAATTGCGGATCCCATGGATTGAAAGATTTCCTCAACGAGAGCAAGCTTGTAGATCTCCTTAATGGCACTGATTATGTTCCAACTTATGAGGACAAGGACGGTGACTGGATGCTTGTCGGCGATGTCCCATGGGAGTAAGTTCTTAATTGACTCAACCCTCTCGAAAAGAAACTGTGAACACTCTTTTAGAGAGATTACTTTATATATATAGTAAACCCTAGATATCCTCTTCTCATTACCTATGAGAGAGCTGACATTTTATTTTTCACTCTATCCTTAACCCAGCATGTTTGCTGAATCATGCAAGAGGCTGCGAATAATGAAAGGGAAGGAGGCTACTGGACTTGGTCAGTATACATTTCTTACTTTAAATATATATATATATATATATATATATATATATATATATATATATATATATATATATTGGTAGCTAGCTTAATTATTGAAAAACAAATGTTAATTACTACTTGTCCTATAAAAATAAAAACCATATCTTAATATTTTACCTTGTTTGTTTTTCTTAATATAGTATTAAAAATTTATTAAGTAAACGGTGATGAAATCAAATCTTTTTATAGGGTTGGACAAATTTCAAAAAGAATAGAAAAATATAAAACATAAAAGTTGTTTTAAGCACAAATTTGTGTCTCATCTAACATGTTCAATTTTTTTTTATCTGAAACTATTGCCCATAATTAAACATGGTCACCAATTAAAACTTTATTATTTGATAAAATTAAGTATAAAACAGTAGTGGTCTTGTAAAAGTTTCAATTTGAACAGAAAAATATAAAACGTAAACGTTGGTTGACCTGTGAGTGTGTGTGTATGTGTGTGTATATATATACACAGGTATATTTGGTGCATGTATACCAACCAATCTTTCTTAAAAAATGATTTAATACAGACTTCTTCTCGTTTCTATCCATCCCAATGCAAAGATTTTGTTTTTCCTGAACTCATTTTCAGCACCGAGAGCCATGGAGAAGTGCAAGAACAGAAACTACAAGTAGGGAACACCGCAGCCTGCTCCTTTGATCTCGTAGGAAATAAAAATATGAAAAAAGGCGTAGATGGACTGGGCAGGTTGTTCGTGGAGCCGTTTCAGTAATATTATTAATTATGTTTTGTGAGTAATTTTATTATGGACAGGAACGATAATAACTTAAGCAAGCTGTGTTCCAGGAGACAGTGTCATATGTCTTGCTTGTTCTGTGTTAATTGTTTGCTTATTAATGTTACAACTATGTACCTGTGTTGTTTTCTTGTACGCATCTCGCCTTCCAATTCCTTCGTTTACTATATAGTATTCATTATTCATACACTAATATTTATAATTGCTGTAAAATCCTCATGGGGTAGGAATAGAAATAGGAAATGTTCCATATGGACATTGCTGTGGGAAGGGAACAGGATCATGTGCTCGTTGATGGAGCATTTACTCATTTATGTCCATTTGTATAATTTCTTGATTTATTAATTGTTATAAGCATTAATATATGAAAGAGATGGCCTGTTCAAAGCTAGTATTACAGATTTGACCACCGTGCATTGATGGAAGCACCGCAAGAAAATCAGTGGAAGCAGAGGAACACAAGGGTATCCCTTGTAAATAAAAATTTCCCAGTACATTTTAGCCAGTCATGATTCTCATGGCGATGGTCCCTATTCTATGTCGATTCCATTCTATGATTTGGACTAGGTCTCTCTCTCTCGGATCTCGGATCTGACAATATTGCTGAAATCCAAGCAGTCCCATCAATAATGCAGAGAAAATTAGAATGAGCACAACGCGAAATATCCGAATTTTTAATGCTAGTTGCTCGTCAAATGCACAGAAATGAGGGGGAAACAAGTATGTTTCGTTACAAGGATAAGTGTAATATTATCCCGAAATATCCATTTAATTTATTATTATTTTTATACAATCACTCTTTAAAATCCACCCATGACTTAATAATTGAGATTATTTTGAAATGTGTATTTCTTTAGAGTTTAGAGTATTGTTTCACTGATTTTACCTCTATTACTGTTCGGGAGATTACTCTTCATGCACTCATCTTTATACACTTAGTTTTAAAGTATATTTAGGTGATTACTGGACAATTACCTCTAATCATAATTGCTTTCAATAGCAAAATGAGGTCACATATAAGCTTATACTGCAAAATCTATCTATCTATCTATCTATCTATCTATCTATCTCTCTCTGGATATATATATAGAGAGAGAGAACACGGAATTTTTTTTAAGACCTGACCACACCGCTCCCACTATTACTTATAAAAAATGCTATAAAAGAATTCCGCACATGACAAAAGGACTAGCTAGGAAACAGATGGCAGACGTGGTTAAAAAATAATAAAAGGAAAATAATATATAGTTGGTCCAAAGCCCAAGACATCAAGAATAGAGCCTAGGTCACACGGGCTTAGGTGGAGCTGGCCATACTTGAGCCCATGAAGGTTATATCTAAAAGTCTCCGAACAGTTTCTAGTTTTACACTACCTATCTAAACCGCGAGTGGTAATTTAAAAAGAAAAAAGCATATTGGATATGCTTTTTATATATATATATATATAAGATTTAAATTGAAAATCCTATACAATATCTAACTAAAAAAAATGGTAACTGTTTATGTAAATAAATGAAAAAAAAGTCATTAACAATAATAAAAAAATATAAAAATTGAGAGATGAATGTATACAAGTTATTAAATAATACAAAATAAAGCATTCGCTAGATTATGTTTACTGAATTTGTTTATGTAAATCAATAAAATTTAAATTTACATTCTATAAAACTCGTGGCATAGAAAATAAACACAAATAAAACTGATTAAATAAATCTATGCCCTGAAAAAACATAACCAAGGCTAGACATTTCATCAATATTACTAAAAAATAAATATTTGTGTCTTAAAATACAAAGTTCATTTGTATAATACCAAAAAACATATTAAGATGAATTAAAATAGTATATTGAAAAATCAAACGCATGCAAAATAACTCTAGAAAAACCTATATTTGGAAATAAAAGTCAAAACTCATGACCTAGATTATTAAATTGGGATAAACTCATATATAATAAATTGTAGTCACAAAACAATGAAATTGCACAAAGTTAAATCCTCAATAAATCAAATGTCAAAAGAGGAAACCATGAAGAAGAAGAAAATTAATCTAAAAGATAGGGGTGAAAAAAAAACTTTAATTAGAAGGCAAATAAAAAAATTTAATTGGTGAATTAAAAAATAGCTTTGACATAAGAAAATCAAGTCAAAAGAATAAATGAAAAAAAAAAAACAGTAATTTTTTTTATTGAAGGGTAAAAGTGAAACCCAGGAAAAAATTAACAGAAAAACAAGTGAAGAAAAACACATAAAAAAATAAAGACAGAAGCAAAAACACAAAACATGTCAGTGATTGTAATTGAACATTGATATATATATATATATATATAAAAAAAAACTTGTATCAAAGGAATAAGAATGAAATAGAAAACTCGTGAAAGACGTGCAATTATAGTTAAAAAAATCATCCTATATAACTTTATTTTATCCACCCAAAAGCAAAAATATAATTTATTTATAGCCATCCATACTAAACTATGAGCATTTTTACTTTTGCATTTCAAATGTATTTAAAAATAATAATTTTTTCTTTTCTTTTCTTCAACTTATTTTTTTTCTTCTTTTTAATACATTTACTATTAAGCTGATAGGGCAACAGCAAAGCTCTCACGAGATTTAACGTTTTTATTAACTAATCGGTCAAACAGACCACCAACGAAATCATCTTAGATTTCCGCTAAAATTGCCGGTTTCAGGGCATAGTGCTGACACGGGAAGCGTAGCTGTAGGTGAACGAGCCTGTTCACATTAAAACAAATTAGTTCAAAGCAAAGTTATTAAATCTGTTCCGTTGCGGCCGGAACGGCTGGAACACCCCGTTCCGTTCATAAAACCAGGACAAAACGGTGTCGTTTTTGTCCCGGTTATAATTTCGGTCCGTTCCGGAAATTCCGACCCAATTCCGGACGGAACACCTCGGTTTTATTCCAGGAGTTCCGTTCCGGACTGAAAAAGGGAGACACTGAACTGAAGCGTGGAGACTGGAGATTATTTAATGGAGAAGAGTTGAGATTGGAGTTGTGTTTAATCGATGTGGGACAAGGACTAAAGAGAGTGGAGCGGAGAGTATTTATAAAGGAGAAGTGGGGAGATTGGAGTGAATTTGTCCTGGACAAATTATATATATATTAAAAAAATTATAAAAAATATATATTATAAAAAAATAAAATTGTTGTGATGATTTTATAAAAAAAAATAACAATTATATATATATCATGGAATCACTCTTGAAAATCAGTAACTGTTTTGTTTTTTATTTTTAAATTGTTTTGTAATGTATTTTTAAATTATTTTGAATTATAAATGAACCTTAACTAATGAAGTTTTATAGTCATAATTATGTTGTATTGTATTTAGAAATATTTTACTTACGATTTTACGATTTTTTATTTATATCATATTGTGTTCCGAATTTTACTTATTTTTTTTTCAAAATCTGTTTTTTTCTTTTCTTTTTGAACATATGATTTTCAGTACTATTCTCTTTATAATTATCTTACTATGGTATTTACTATTTTTTTGGGATGCATAATAAGAAATTCTAATATTTTTATATTAATGATGTAGAAAATGTTTGATGTATTTTTCTTTTATTTTAGAACATTTTACTTTCATAATATTTTGGAATTTTAAAGATATTTCTAATTTTGAGATTATGTTTGTATTGTATAATTTAAAGTTCATTTATCTTGAATTTAAATTATACTTGTTAAATTAATATTTTATTTTTTATATATATATAATTAAATAAATATGAACAGTACAAAACTGGAACGGAACGCCGGAATACACCGAAACCGGAACGTTCCGTTCCAAACAAAAAACCAGAACGGTACCTGGAACAGATTTTACAACTATGGTTCAAAGACGAGTAGCAAAATAACACCGAACAGTTAGAGTAAACCTGTGCAGGAGAAAGTAGAGCTTCCGCACAAGTACAGCGTCGACAAGTAGTAAGCTTTATTCAAAAGTTAGTAGCTGGAAGAACTCTAAAGTCATCAGAGTCCCCCGGTATTTAGTTTAGTCTGAAACAATTGACTGATGAATTGCAATTTTACAAAGCAGATAACCCTAACCATGATTACGGACAGCTGCAAGCATTTGCTTGCAGAAGGCATTCGGCCCTAGAATAGATAACAGCGAGATTACACGGTGTGTACAGTATGAAACACGTGCGACGGGCATGTTGTTCAGTCCACGAGCACATTACAAGGACGACTCGCAATTCTTCTCCGCTTCTTATCCTCGTCACATGGCTGAAAAGGTAACATCAGCGCAAGTGTTTCAGCCAAACATTCTACTCTCAAAAACTAAAAGAATGTAACAATTTACTATCTATAGTAGAAAAGCATTCTGCTTTACACCATGGCAATTCAATGGTATAGCTTGACCAAACATGGTCGTCAACCTACCTGCTGGCTCATGAATTGCGGGACCCTGACCCTTTTTGATCCATCAGCCAAACGTTTATTTGGGAATTGGTTTTCCATAGCAGCAAAATTGTTGCTGACCTGCAGGTAAGTTGAAAAATTTTGAAAGAGTAAGAACACAAAAAATGAAACTTAAACTGATTCAACTAAAGCACCAAAAGTTAAAACGAAAATTAAACTACGACTTGAATCTAACACTAAAGGTTAAACTAAAACATTCAACTTCCATACAAATACCAAATTTTCTCAATGGCAAGCACTCAACTGACTCCAATTGCACACCGACACATAAGAAGCTTATTAAAACAAAACACTGGAAGCAGTTAACATGGATGGGTTCTAAATATGACCAATGTAGTAAACACGGCTCTGATGATGACAAAATTTCATCAAATATTATACAAATGTTATTGTAAAAGCGCACGTCTTTTGGACAGTCTTGCCATGATCTTGATGGTACTGCAAAAACTATAGACCCAATTCCCAAAACAGCCTTTTGCAATTATTTAAAGGAAATAGAAACTATTTTTGATGAGGTGGGAAAGAGACTGCCAATGGTATAGAATTGGAATCCCTAAAGTTTTGTTATAGAGTTGCATGTTAACTGCTTTCTGGTACAAGTAACATGTGAATATCAACATATTTCCCAAACTTAAAATGAACAGTAAAAAATCCAGTCTGGTGGTGGAGATATCAGAGTTTTCGCATGGAAGAGATTGTACAATTAACTGGAACTAAAATCAGTTTATGGGTGCAACCAGCATGTTCATTGCTTGGTTTGCCAGATACAATGCTATCAAATAACATAAACAGCTGGTACATAATCACCTATTCAAAAATTAAAAAACCACCAAGCCTTGTACAGAAAGATAAGGGGAAAAAAAAACTTGAATGGAGTTAGCAGTTCACCTGGCTCTGAATAGCCTCAATCAGTAAATTGTGACATCCTGATGCATGCACACTTTCTAAACTGGGGCACTGCAGGAGCACTCTTTCTGGAGAAAAAAGTATAATAACCAATTAACTATTTTTAGCCAAGAAAAAGAAGAATTCGCAAAACTCAAAAATTATCACCTGAAGAGAGCAAAATAATATACCTGGATGCAAGTTTTTACAGGAATTCAGATTCAAATCAACTAGTTCTGGGCAGTTTAAGTATAGGGCCTGCATTTAAATGCACATTCTGAGAACAGCAGGAGATGGAAAATCAATGCAACCATGCACTACAAGTCAGATAACAGAATCTTACATCTAAGCCAGAACAGCCCCATAGGCTGAGCTTTTTTAACCGGTTATGTTTAATGATGAGCTTTTGGTATATAAGATGTAATTTGTTTTTAAAGGTCGTCTGCAACTCAAAATCACCACTTTCATCACAAGTTGGATACGGAGAACTCAGATCGCAAATTGTCATTCCACAGTCCATGAGTTCAAGTAGAGGCAATTGAGCTGTAGCAAATTGAATTCCGCCTGAGGAGTTAAAAAGCAAGATTATTAACAAAAGTTTTATGAAGAGACAAAGCATGTTGCAAATATAGATTCTAGACTGCTTTTGGAAGAAGAGATTTGAATGTAGATTACTTGAAGTGATGTTGGGACAAAGCGCAAGAAGAAGCCTTGAAAGTGTTCCAGGGAACACATTGCATATCATTCCAATACCACTGTCACTGATGCTAGACCTGAAATCAACATGTAGTATAAAAATTCCATCTAAAAAACAGATCGATTTGATTCACTGTTTGACTTAAAAGTTTCTCAAATGTAATAGGCACTTGTTCCAAAACATACCCACTCAGATCAAGCAATTCTAATTTTGAATAGCTTTGAGAAATGGCAACAACAGATGCATCAGTAATTTCAGTTCCAAGAACAAGTGAAAGCATCCGCAGCCCCCTGAAATCATGGAGCAACCAAACATCAGATATGCTTCATCACATGATTTTATATTAGATAAATGCAGGTTGTCCAATAAGATTAGAGAAATGTACAGAATATGGCAGTAGAAACCTCTACAACGTTCATTGTGTTAACAGATATTTCAGCAAATGAGCATTATATAGCGGTAAGGTACTTTGTAGTTCAAGGATATAAGATGACAGTAGAAGTGTTTGACAAACCTTAAGTTTGCAGCTGTGAGAGCAAGCACTGCAGCATGAGAAAGCCGAACTGATGCAACATGTACATTTTGTAGCCTAGGGCAACTCCTTCCCAAACCATCAACCATGGCAATTAGATCAGTGCTGTCATTTTCTTGGCGAGAAAAGTCAAGGGAAATCTCCCTCAAATTGGGACAGTTAAAGACCTACAGAGCAGAGCCACGGATAAATAAATAAAATGACCTGTGTTAAATGCCAAAACATTTCTTCCAAACAGCATAGAAGCATGAACCAACAGAAGACCATCCTTAAATGCCCTCCTCTCGTATAAACAAAAAGGAGCTTCAAATTAGAAGAGTAGTCACACCGAATGAGATGAAGAAATGAAATAAATAATTACCATCTTAGATAGGCAATGCAGATCTGAAAGCCAAAGTGTAGAGAGACTCGATGAACAGAGAACAAAACCTCCTAGATTAGAACATCCTTCCATCTTAAGACTTGTTAGGCAACGTTTATCAGCAACAAAACGACCCAATTCATCACTGCATAGAGAAACCAGAAATTCGACCCAATTATCAGCCATTTCTCAAATAGCATACACTCACACTCACTCTTTAATCACATAACATTTGATAGGGTGAGGAACAAGAAATGAACAGCACAGACCCTAGGCAGAAAACATGATGCTTGAAGACTGAAACAGAAAAAAAAAATATTGATTATATTCCCAAATAATAAAAGAAGTCTGCCGGGAGCATGTTGCCTCACATAAATCTTAAAAATAAAACCTAATAAGCCTATGATTGTCTAGAAATTATTTTAACTGATGCAGCAGATTCTTAAACACGGTAGGCATAGTCACATTTCATGACCAGGAAGACCATGTAAAGCATACGCAAAATTGGACCATGTAAAGCATATGCAAATTGGATCAATATCACAAATCAGTCCCGAATCCACAACCCAATGCTTCACTTTTACATTGTTGCCACCAAGCATGATATCAACAAAAAAGTTAGCATATGGTTTTCTGCCAGTTGGCAGTTGGCTCACTATTAATATTCATCACAAAATATCAATACAGAAATAAATAAATAAAACTCTGATGAAAGAGAAAATGAAGCATGCACAACAGATCAGACAAACTCTGATGAAAGAGAAAATGAAGCATGCACAACAGATCAGACAATAATGAGTTTGACTAGGAAAAAACCATACCCAGTTATCCTATTGACTGCAGCTTCGGATGTAGAAATCTCCATCACCTCCAAATTAGGGCAAGAAAACGCAATGCAAGCAAACATTGTCGAATCCACATCACTGCAACAGCCAGAGAAAAAAAATAATTAAAAAATCAAACATACAAAATCAATAACTTCTCACAGCAGTTTGATTCGTTAAAAAAATGGCCTGGTGAAATAAAAAACCTTGGCTCTTAAAAATCTCAAACAGCTAGAGCGCGATTATATCCTGCGTTGATGCATATAGATCAAACAGTACCATGATATCAAAATTCGTCGCTTTTTATAGATTAAACAGCCCTGTTATTTTAGCGTTTCTCTTCATAAATCAAACCACGTTTTTTAATTAACTGTTTGTAATCCTCGAAAAACTCGATAGCGTTTTGTTCAGATCATGCTATTTTTATCAATTTTCGTTATAAAAACCAAAATGTCAATAATCCCCAATCGATCCACTTCATAAAACCCTGGATCTGAAAAAAAGACATTCCTCTCGGGAACAAGCCCTAACCTTTCCAATCTAAGGTTGAGCCTACTAAGTCCAGGACACTTCTGCAACACAGATCCAACAAACCCAGGCTGGGACCTGGGTGGAACTCTAAGTCTAAGCTCCTCCGCCGCCCTCCACAGCCTCTTCGTTGTCTCTCTCCATCCCTTACAAACACTACCTGCCGCCACCAACCCCGCCGGCGGCAACCTCCTCAAAATCTCCCACATACAGCTCACTGGCAACTTCCCGCAGCCCGAACCAAACAGATCCAACTCCGATTCATCTATTTCAACCTCCGGCGAGTCACACCGTAAGTCACTATCATCAAATGACAACGCTCTTCGGAGATTCGAGTACTGCTGGCGTGGCGGAGGCGGAGGACGAGAAGTGGAGACTGAGACGGAGGAGTCGGTTGGAGTTTGCGTTGGTGTAGTGGTAGTGCCGGGTGTAGGAGGGAGATGGCAGACGTGGCCTTTTTTGGGGAGACCGCAACGTCCACAGTTGTAACTGCCTCTTTGCTTTTTGACACGGTGGGGGATATCCAAGGAGGTGAAGGAGGCGGTGGATCCGCCGGGAGTGGATGGGGGGATATGAGGCTGGTTTTCGAAGTGCATTGTGTAAGGGCTGGGGAGGGGGAGGGGGGGAGAGGGTTGTGAGAGGCGGAGAAATAAAGGTGAGTGAGGCGCGGGGTTGGATAGTGAGAAGGGTGGTTGGTCAGAGAAGGAGCGGGAGATTGGTCATGTTTTCGCGCCTTGGTAATTTGTTTAAAGTATAAAAAAATAGGAGGAGCGCGGTTCAGTGAGATTTAATGACGGTATTAGCCTTCATTGGCGGCTGAAAAACGTGTTTCTTTTGTTTGTTTCCGATTATGGAAGGAGTTTTACGGAAAAGAAAATTTACTGTCCGATTTTTATTTTGCGCTCTCTTTGGGTTAGGGATGCTCTGCACTTTTTCCATGTCCATGGTATTATTAAAGTGGCGTACAAAATATCATACTCTTAAAACTTGCCTGTGCTGTAGATAAATATAAGAACCACATCGGTACAAAAGAAAATAATTACAGAATTAACAAATGACCTAATTAGACCTTTTTTGGGAGTGCGTTGCAAACGGTGATTTCAAAAAAATTGAATTTTTTATTATTATTATTTTCAAAACTGGTGATTTGGTGTTTTTAGATCATTTTGATGTGCTGATATCAAAAATAATTTTTAAAAAATAAAATAATATCATTTTGATGTATTTCAGTACGAAAAGCACTTTAAAAAGTTACCGCAATCACACTCCCAAACAAGTTATTAACCCGGGTTTTTTTACCGTGTCGGTCAAAATAATTCCCGCCAGTCACAGGTTTATTACCCATCGAGTCTATAAAAAAAAAAAAAAACATAAATTTGATAATAATTAAGTTAATATCAGATAAATTTCTTAAAATAGCAGGATGACAGTTTTGCCCTGTATGGTTCGAAAAGATAAATTTCGAAAACAAATCACTAGTGCTGGGATAATTGTCATGTAATTGGGCTAGTGATAGACTTCATCACGCTTGCAAGTACTTGAATTATTTATGAAGAGTAATTTTTTTTAGCTTTAAATTATTATTATTTTTAGTTGTTTATATTTTCTAGTATGAGAAAATAAAAATTTAAAAATAAAATAGTATTATTATGATATTTTTTTAATAATTAAAAAAACACTTTAAAAACAAAAACAATATTTACTTGCTATGCTCCTGAGTTTACCTCAGTTGTTTGCACCCGTGGAATTTCAGAGGCAGGAAATAACAATGGAAATACCCGGTCAACAGGCACTTGAAAAAAAGGAAATATTCATCTGAACTTGGAGAAAACTTTGAAAAAGATTAATGTATTCCGTGTGAAGGATCTCGCACGATAAAGATTATTGTATTTTTAGTATTTTGTTAAAGTATGTTCACTTTTAAAAATATTAAAGTAATTATATCTTAGATATATTTTTAAATGCTAATGTAAAAAAAAATATTTTAATGTATTTACAGTAGAGAATATTTAAAAAAATATATTTAGACATGGTACTAAACACTCATGTATCTTGACATAGTTGATTATGGACCAATCATCTAGTAGGTAGCTTAGCGGTACAAGCTTGAGATTTAGAAGTTCGTCCCTCATGTGGTTTTAAGTTCAAGCCTCATGATTACTAATATAATGATCACTAGAGATTTATACGTCATTAACTTTAGAGTCTATGAAAATAATCGAGTTGCGCGTAAACTTACTAAAACATCCACATCAATTAAAAAAATGATTATTGAATGTTTACCTTTATAATAATAAAAATGGACCTAGAAAGATATCAAAACTGAAACTGGTAAACTCACGAGACAAGTCATACCATGTCAAGCTAGCTACCCGGGTTGTGAAACTATAATAACCTCGTATAAATATAAAAAAACACGAGGTTAATTTCTAATCAATTTGGAAGGGTAAAATTAAAAATAACAATTAAAATCATCTAAAAATATATCCAAAATTAATTTGTTAAATTCACGACGTAAATCATGTCATGTCATTCAAGTTAGCTACTATGGTTGTAAAACTATAACAACCCGTATAAATATAAAAAATACAAGGTTTAATTCCTAAAAATAGTATTGTGGAATAGTGTGTTTTTAAAATATATTTTTTATTTAAAAACATGTCAAGATGTTTTATTTTATTTTTATCATCAACATATAGAATTATTGAAAAAAACTAAAGAAAAACATGGCCATGTGTTGTAATAAAAAAAAAAAAAACATGTCTAATTGTAGGTCATTCTAGAGAGAGAGAGATTAAAAAACACCTAAAAACATAATCAACTTTACTCCTAAATATACTCTAAGAATCTATTTGTTTTTATATTTTAAAAGTAATCTTGAAAAAAAAAATTCTTGTTTCAAATTAAATTTTTTATTATGTGCTTGTAGATTATTTTGATATGTTGATGTTAAAAAAAAATATATTTTTTTTAAAATATTATATTAACACATTTCTAAATAAAATACATTTTAAAAAATAACCATAACTAAATATCAAACAGGATCTGATTAGTTAGTTGAGGCTGTTTATATTTTCAAAATCGTATTTAAAAATCCTAGTCGTGGGTCACTCTAGAGGATCACTCCATGAATTAGTTGTCCAGATCATGCTAGTTCTGTGATCCAACTATCTTATTTGTTCGTTGTCTTTATTTTGGCACAATATCTTAAACATTTTTTATTGTTATTTATTTTAATGATAAACTCTTTCAAGGAGAAAAAGCTATCTGAATAAGTTTTTTTCAAAAGTTTAAGCATACTTGTATTATTAATTAATTTCAGTAAAAATAAAAACTATGAAATCTAAATTCACGACAATTTTAAGTTGAAAATTTCGAACAATATGCCAAAAAAACACTTTAATCTATTTTCAAGTTGTTATATATATATATAAGTTTTTAAAATATAATCTACATTATTCCTTTACATTTTATGTGTAATATTACTTAATACTAGTTCTAAAAAATAAAACTATGAAATTAAAATTCATGATAGTTTTAAGCAGTAAATTTTTCAACACAGCGCCAAAGAAATTATATATATACATACACACATATATATATACATACATACATATATATATATATATATATATATATATATATATATATATATATATCATTCCTCTAATTTCTTACGTGTTCAAGGGTTATAAACTAACAGGGAAGCCATGTTATCATGACATGCACGCTCTTTGTGAACCTAATTAAAGAAAATTGACCGCTGACTAGAAGTCCCGAAGCATGATCGTCTTTCTTCGTATCCTGCTGGGCAACAACTGCTAACTACATGCCTCACAGACAAGTGATCTGTTTTTCATTAAGTTTTTGAAAAACATTAATTTTTTTATTTTATTTTTTACTTGATATTTTTAGATTATTTCACTTGTTAAAATTAAAAATGATTTTTAAAATATAAAAAATATTATTTTAATATATTTTTAAATAAAAAAACACCGTAATTACAGTCATAGTCAGCATCCACGATCACCGAGCTTGAAAAAGAGCAAGACTATAATAATACCATTACAAACAACAAAGAACCAGAGCGAGAAATGGCCGGTGTGTGGAGAGAAATCCAGGGAAAAGATGACCGAGTTGGCCTTCTTGATCCAACGGACCCTCTCTTACGATCAGAACTCATCAGATATGGCGAGATGGCATAAGCTTGCTACGATTCTTTCGATTTTGATCCGTTTCCAACGACAAAACATTTCGGCCGTCGTGACGTTGCTATTGCGTGGAGGGGCACGGTGACACGTTTAGAGTGGATAGCTGACTTAATGGACTTTCTCAAGCCAGTCAGTGGTAATAAAATCCCGTGTCCGGATCCCACTGCTAAAGTCGAATCCGGGTTCTTGGATCTTTACACGGGCAAAGAATAGAGTTGTGGGTTTTGTAAATATTCAGCTAGAGAGCAGATTTTAGCGGAGGTTAAAAGGTTGACTGAAATGTATGCTGACGAGGAAACGAGCATTACACTTACCGGTCACAGTTCGGGCAGTGCTCTGGCTATGCTGAGTGAACCGAAATTGTGGAAACGGGTTTACATGTAATGCAAGATAGTCCGGCGTTGCCTGTTTCGGTGTTTTCCTTTTCAGGTCCTCAGGTCGGGAAAGCTCGGTTCAAGGAAATGATCAAGTCATTTGGGTTTGAGGGTGGTTGTTCTCGATGGAAGTGATATGATGACAAAAAACTTGCAATCTACATAGCAGGTCTCAAGTTTGAATCAGAACCGTTTATTTCTTGTAAGAGTTTAAGACAATCGAGGTTATACCTGCTCATCTGGACTTAGGAGATGGCTGAAATGCAATGAGAAATAACATCGTAGGATTAGGACATTCCCCGGTTGCTATACCTCGTCTTTAAAGAGATTTTTATGTAGTGCCATGCAATCACCTAGATCGCTCTCCAGCTTGCTATATAGCAGAAGATTATACTACCAATGCAAACACTAGGAAGACAAAAGAAACCAACAAAGGTTAACATATTCAAATACTGCAACTGTTAAATAAATTCTAGCTTCTGATTTTCGGGGCTAATTTCCTTTATAATTGAGAATGGAAGATTGATCGATCAATTACAAAGCACCTGCAATGGTCACAGATGGTGTGGCCAGAACTCTATTTCCAAAGGACCATAATTGTACAATGAACTTTCAATCGCAGCCAAGTATCACAATCTGCGTAAGGAACAGTCAGGTTTTTTATGTCAGATTAAACACTGAAAGTTACATGCTGAACTTCTAAGATGAAGGAAAAAAAAATCGAAAAGTTTCAAAGATGGCCGGTTATTGTCAATTGAGGTACAATCTGCATACATGCTTCATCTACTTTACCTATGAAAAAGGGTTTCAAGATTACAGGTTCTCCTGCATCACTGCCACCACGAAACTGGACCTAAACCGTCACCATCAATTGATCCCTGCAGAACTAAGAACTGGTTAGAAAAGGTTCCTGAGAAACATTGTTGTTTGCCAAGGAACATGAAATGGATAGAAGAGAAGAGCTGCACCAGGGCCACTATTTCCTTAAGAGAGGAAGAAAGGCTGAGAGGGGGAGAGGTTCTTGAGTTGTTTGTTTTAACAAAGCTCCACTTCAATGCGACCTTTTAAAGAATATTTAATAGTAGACTAAAAAAGAAAAAGAAAACAAGGATAGAAAGTCTAGGTTGTCTAAGTTCTCCATCTGCCTTGCCAAGCTGTTTGGCACTGCATTTTAAAAACGATTTTGAAAAAAAAAAGTTTTATTTTTTATTTTAAATTAATTTTTTTGATGTTTTCATATCATTTTCATGTGCTGATGTCAAAAATGATTTTTAAAAAATAAAAAAACAACATTTGATGCATTTCTGAATGAAAATCACTTTCAAAAACACCTTCAATCACACTTTCAAGCAGGCATAGCTGAAATATTGTGAGCTCTTATTTGATTTATTCATTAAACAATGTCCACGAAATCAAATACAAATCAATTCTGAAAACCTCCCTCACAGGAGCACCTCATACACCAATACATTCACATGAGTACCAATCAGATAGCCATGCTTTGTATTCAGTACTTTATTGGACTTTTGAAATAATTTAATAGATACGATACTGTAAATAAAATTACAAGCAAGAGTAAATCTAAATCAAGGAAACAGATGGATGGACTGTGTTGATCGCAAAAGACTCTAATATAGATATCTACAAAAGGTGACCTGCCTCTTTATTGGTAAGAGTTTGGGAGGACGAGTAGGCTGTAAAGAAAAACGAGAAACAAAATCTCCTGCTCTTTGACTCAGCATAAAAGCAGTCTTTAAAGAAACATAGTCCTACATGCAATACTACAACATTTCTACATTGAAGTTAGGAGGTCAAACTTACTGTAATCACCATCGGTGCAAATGGCTCCCCTTGTTGCTCAATAGGAGTTGGGGGATATGTTACACTGATAACTTTAAACTTTATCTGGCATTTGGAAACAAAAGGTAATAAACAAGTTGAAGTTTAGAGCATTTTCCTATAAAAGAAGAGACAACACCAACCTCATCAATGCCATCTACAAAAAACTCTTCACCATTAAATTGCCACACCCATAGGACCTTATACCTGCAATTTTCATTGTGAAGATTCACAATTCATTATTTATCAACATAGATGTAAAATGTGAGGCAAGAAAAAAGAAGAAAAATGCCTAGAAATGGAGGAAATTCATTTCCAATTATTATCCCAAAGCAGGAAACTAGATGGGGAACTTTACCTATTCTCAGGGTCTGGAACATGACGGGATGGTTTTTGTATAAGACCGGCTGGTATGGTAATATCATCAAAAAATCCAAGTGACACTGTCGATTATGGTTCAACATCAGTATGCAGGAACCACGAGGATATAGCTCAATGGAATGAAACAAACAGAAATTAAATAATGCAAGATGTTGGCTTAATTTTTGCAATGAGTAAAACCAAAAAGACATTGATAAAACAAACAAGATCATGTTGTAAGAAAATGGATCCATTAAATAGCCTTCCATCCTAGAAACCTGTAAAACCCAACATACACCAGCACATTACCTAGATAACCTCTGGGAATGACTATTCATGTTCCTGAGCCCAGAAAAAATGAGCAGCCTGGCCTATAGAACATACAATGACAGGGAAACTTCCAAAGTGTCCCCACCTCCCTTGTTGCCAAAAGAGGTGGAAGATGCAAAAAAATGAAAAGCTGCAGTTGCAATCAGTTGCTTTTCCGTGAAACAAGCTCTTTGAGAAAAAGGGCCATTTTCAAAGTTAAGAATTTGCATAGGCAAGTCAACCACTGATATGACTTTAGAAAACAAGAGCTTATATAAAACTATAATCCGTGTAGCAACAGATGGATTCTCTACAATTCTGTCCCACAGATATAAAAACGCAAAGCATCATGCCAGTTAATTAATGTAGTCCTCAACAACTCGCTGCACAAACTATAGCCTCTAGTCAATATACCATGCCACAGAAAATTGCAACATAAAAAAGATTGTACTAGTAAACAAAGAGGAAGACAACGAAACAAATGATATGTGGAAGTAACTGTTAAACATACAGTGCAAACCATCTGCAGTGGATTCTTTAAGTTTAGCAGATATAATCTCCCCCACAAATGGACGAAAAACAATCATTCTAAACTCCACCTGTCAAATTAACAAAACACCGTCATTTACTCACTGCAGATTACGTTCTTTAGTAAAAGCAGACACTTCTTGCAAAGTACACTGAACGAGTTTTACATAGATATTCAACAAAAGTGACAGCATATGCCGTCCCAGCAAGCTCACATGTTCTACAATTCAACAGCCTAGTTGAAACCATTATCAAGGAAAAGAAACAGGCTTTACAACTAAAATTTTAGAAAAGTGGAAGATGGAACATATACACCAATTAAATTTACCCTTTTCCTGGAGGCAACTAAGGACCGAATTTTAGTTAATCTTGAGCTGTGAACTAATGAATCCACAATAAGTTTCGCAGCATCAATGAGGATTTACTTACTACCCAGGGAAGATGGCATCTTCCATGGGTAGTAAACACGAAACGTTATTGAAAGAAACAAAGATAAATAAAATGGAAAAACTCTCCACAGAGTACACAAAGATTTGAAATTCAGAGGGGATAGATATTCCATATGCTTAAGACAATATTCACATAAAACACATCTATTAGACTCAAAGTGCTAGCAAAAAGAGGGAAAATACAAGCACAAAAAAGAAAAGCCATGGCATACCGTATAGGTTGAAGCACCTTCACCGGGAGATATAAAGCCACCATCAATTTTTCTGATGTCATAGATTGAAATACAAAGTCCCAGCTTTGATATAACCTTCATTGCAAACGATGATTTCCATTTTTACTCAATACTTCAAAGTGCTTAATATGAAAAATTCAAGGGCAGAAAGGAAGAAATATACAAAGGGAAATAGTAACTACCTTATCCAAGAAGATATTTTGAAGCTCTTCCTTGATAGCATCTTGGAGAGGAAGATTCAGAAGACGAGGAGGCAATAGCATCTTGTGCTCTATCAAGCTCAGATAGAACATCTTTTTTTTCTTTTCTTTCTGAATTTGCTTACTAGTTAGTGTTCATAAAACCAAAACGAGAGAAGAAGAAAAAACAGCGGGTAATTAAATTGAACAGCAAATCCTACATGTCTTCTTCATATTAAATTCACTGAAAAGAGGGGCTTACATTGTTAAACTGAAACACGACCAGTAGGAGCTAAAATCAGAGTTTTGCCGTAGAAAGGAGCGTTGCAGGAGGGGGAGGGGGAGGCGGGTTTTTTTTTTTTTTAATTGCATTTTGTATAGGGTTTAGGTACACAACCATACAAAAAATAAAAGGGAAAGGAAGAAAAAATCGCGATATATATATAATAAAAGGAAAAAAAGCGTTTTTTTAACGAATGGTCAATGGAAAAGTATACGACTCTATCGGTCGTGTTGTATTTTACTGGCTATTTAATTTAACTTATATTTCGTTGTATATCAGATATATTTATTTCTAGAAAGAAAAAGATATAGAGGTGTCTTAAACATGTTTATTGCATAAAAAATATCTAAAATGATAAGTTTATGTCTATATTTAAATAAATAAATTTAGAATTATCTGTGAAAATAAAGAAAAATATTAATAATAATTAAAAAGTAAAAATCAAATGATAAATATAGATGAAATACTTGATCTCACTGCAAGAGATATTTACTTGATTTGCTTACTAAATTTATTTATTAAAATCAAGTTAGCTCAAACAATAATAAAAATAGTTACACATATTAAATTAGTTGAATAAAAAATATATATGCGATGGTTGCAAAATTTAGAAATGTTATATGAAAATAATATTTTTATTTTTAAAAATAAAATTCATCTGTATAAAAGATAAAAATAAATAAATAAATCAAAATAACATCTTTAAAAATTAAATAGACACAAAATAAATAAAACAACCAAATTAGCAAGAAAAAAAGATACATGGGACGTTTGTTAACTGATGATCATTATAAAAAATACATGTTGAAAAAGATACCAATGATAAAAACAAAATTAAAAGAAAAAAATAATAATTTGATTATTGTGGCTTAACTCATTAAACTAGTTGAGTTTAATAATAATTTGAGTCGTGGCCTTCGAGCCCAGCCCAGGTCCACTTGCCTGAGTTGAGTTTAAATTTTTTAAATGAAAACTCACTTTCACTCTCGAAACACCTGCAAACAAATCCATCAACCTAAAAAAACTAAAATGGTTCAAAATCTGAAATTAAATTGAGTTAGATTTATCTTTCTCGACCTACACATTTTTTTCAGATAACATTTAAGCTCTAAACAATCATCACAAAAAACCTCTCATCACATGAAACCTGCAGATATTGAAACAAATTATCTTGATAGTCAAAAATGGTGCTGTGAACTTGGTTTAACTCATCTGGAGATGGTTAGTAGAGAATACCATATACCTGCCAATAGTGTTTTTTTTTTTGGATAATCTGGCAATGGTATGTGTTTCTGAATCATGATAAACTTTTCAATGACCAGTTTATGCACCATCTTTGGATCATGGTGCTGGAGATCCAGTTCATTAAGCTTCTTCTTCTTCTTCTTCTTCTTCTTCTTCTTTTTAAACATGGCTATAAACCCTATTTTCGTTTTCGTTGCAGGCACATAAAGTGGTCACAGCTGAAGGAGATTATCTGTTGTTGGAAGGCGGGGCGTGGAAGGATGTGTCTTCAATGTTTGATGAGAAATGGCAAGCGTCGCGTTCTTGCTGGGCTATTTTCCTTCTCTATCTGGTCGAGGAGCAGATATATCTGCTGAGAATTCGTTTCAGATTTTTTTCATCAGCTTTACTTTCCCTAGTTTTTATACGCTTGACAGGGCTGACAAGTAGCAATAATGCTGAGAGCTGCACCATGCTTAAGGCTAGCTTTACACTCTCAAGTTCTGCTTCCGATAGCTTTCTCATGTGGTTCAAATCAGTCTTTCAAAATCTATTTTATAAATGTGAATCATATAGTCTAAAAATTCAAGTTGTTGGTGAGATTTTAAAATATGATTTATATTATTCTCTAACATACACTCTCAAGTGAAAGCTCCTTGGACTTGAAACTTGCATATAGGCTCACACTATCTTGTGCTTGATTTTTTATTAAATAGAATAAAAGTGGTGAGATTCGAACTCGTGACCCGAGTCAACAAGACTCTGATACCATGTTAAGAAACCATTTTACCTAAAAATTTAAATTGTTAGATAAAACCCAAAATATAATTTATATTATTTTTATCGGCATCAGACAGAATGTCGGGTCACTTTGAACCTCTTATCTTTGCATTAGATTATACTCTCACCGGAATTAAAAGTACAAGAAAATGAAGATCAAGTCCGGAAGATAGAATTACTAACCTTTTTCCACATCTTTTCAACTCCACTTTTAACACACAAGATTTTTCCAAAAGATAGAATAGAATTGTATATAGCCTGTTACGAGCAGATGATGACTTTAACCTGAATGTTTTGAGGGAGGGTGAATTGTTTGCACCATCTTGGAAATGTGCCCCGCCTTCACCGCGAGCCGCTTCTATCTCTCTTCTGTTTTGGGAGCTTGAGTTTAATATTTTCTTTGGTCATAGTATGAGTGATCTCTACTATCTTGTTTCTCTCTGTTTTCTGGAATGTTCATGGATGCAGACATTGATTACAGAAAGGCAGATAGTTTTAAAGAGACGCTCATTTTCTGTTTTTACCAGTGACTGCTCCTACAGTTCTACCAGGTAAAGGAAAGACAGTCTTGTGATTTTAATTCTATGTTTTCTAACAGGAAAGCCTCCAGATGTTTCAAAATGGCGGGTAAGCCTCACTTTGTTTCTGTTGTCATCTTCAAACTTTCATGTCAGATGTTTGAATTTTTTTTCCCCTCCACATCAGTCTTACTTTCTTGATTGTAAATGTAATGTGGAAATAAATTCATCTGCAGATAGTATAATGACCGGCGTAATGCAGAGCTCATTGTCAATTCAAAGAAAAATGCAGATTTGGTCATATCAGGTCTATCGATATCTAGAATTGATGTGAAAGTAGTGTGCTTCCATGGTAGTACCTTTTAGTATCTTGACACTTCACCGTCATCACCTTGATGTGTACAGATGCATGGCTACCCTGTTTGTTTCTATCCTTACCGAACTTCTTACGCTTTTCTACCAATCAAACAACAGCAACAACTTACGAGAGCTAAACGAGAGAGAGGAAGGGTTAAGAAGCAAGACAAATACATGAATGGCGCAGATCAATTTAAGAAGGTATTGGAAGTTGTCCAACGGTTTATCAGTGTATTGCTGCTATCCGTGGATAATAGCCTTCTTCACCTTTCTTGTGATTATGAACTCTGTTCAATTGTAATCAATCAAGAAAGTGAAATACAAAAAGCAACTCTTTTGAATTTCAACAGAGTTTTTCTACAAGGAAGAAGAAAAAAAAAGGCAACTCTATGCGGGATTTTTACATTCCTTCTCAGCACTGAAATGAGTTTGGCTTTAGAGGGACAATCCTGAATCATCATCCTCATCAAGGGAGGATGTGTAGACAAAGTAGAGAGACCAGATGAGAGAAAACACACCCAACAGGATCCAAACAAGAAGGTTGTTGCTCAAACCAAAGGGAAGTCCAGTTCCTTCAGTGGACAGTCTCTCGTCTACAAGAGCCAAGGCCGGGCTTGATATGGTTGCGGCACCCACGGCTGCCATTAACGACGCACTCATTCCCTTGTTTTTTTCCTCTACGGTGGTAGGCTTCCCCTCCATGGAACAGCTCACTTTTTCCTTCTTTGCCATTGCAGGCAGACCTGGATCCATCAATGAAGTTGAATAAAGCAGAGGATATTGAACAGAATGAATGTCCAGTCAAATGACGATAACTCTGATCAAGTCAATATATCAATTCTTCACCCTATCCACTTATTACAGTCATTAGATCTATGTTTTTGCTGTCGAGGAAGTCACTGAATTTAAGGATGCAATTGACAATAATTTCATTCCATAATTAAATTCATGAGAGGAAGCGGATGGTTTACCAAGAACAGATGAGGAAGAGAGCCCTACAGACGGCTTGCGTGCAAGGGCTGCACGAACGATTGATGATGTAGCGGCACTAGCAGTGACGGTGGCCATATTTCCTCAATTTGGAAGAAACTCGCTTGTGCAACTACGAAGGATACCGAAGAAGAAGGGTACAGCAAGATTTTAGAAATTAATATTTTGTATCCAAACATAGTGTGTCCACCGCGCAGCATGAGATGGATAGGCAGCCCCCCATTTGATATCCGGTATCCATAGGAGTCCAACCAACTTCTTCCACGTGTGACATAATCCAGTTATGAGGCCAAGCTAATTATAAAGCAGTGAGTCAGTGGCATACGAAAAGAGCCGCATGTTTCCATAGCTGCCTGAGATCATCCAACCGGCTACAGGTTCCATTGATCCATTCGTTATCGCCGGTGAAAACTGTGGGCCTCACCTTTGGCTGGTAGGGACGTGATTGATCTCGAGATACCAATACAGGGGCATTTTCTGGTGTGAAGCGGGAAAAAAAAATAGATTATATGTCCACTCACCTGTGTGATAAATCGGTTTTTTTAAAAGTAAAAAAAAAAAATCAGCGCCGTAGAGAATTATTTTCTTGAAAGTAAAAAAAACATCAGCACCGTAGAGAATTATTTGTTTTTTTATTAAATGACTATTTTGGACTCTTATTAAGTTTATTTTTTAAAGTTTTTTTTTGGTTCAGAAATATATTAAAGTAATGTTTTTTAATTTTTTGACATCAGTATATCAAAATGATCTAAAAATATTCAAATAAAATAAATTTTTTTTTTTTTAAAAACACTTTTAAAATACTTATGTCAAAAAGAAAAAATGCTTCAATTCTAATTAATCAACATATAGCCTTTTTTCTCCATCTGTTTGGGGAATGGCGCGTCCAAGAAAAAGACCACGGCTCAATAGCTGCAAGCCTGACCGCATGAAAAGCTGACCATCGGGAAACCATGGAACATCCACAGAATAGAGGCATAGAAGTCCAACGAGTATACCGAAGAAAATTGCCATATTCTTTTCAATTTTGGTATTCGGATCTAAATAAAGTGTTATTTTCAGTATCCACAATGACTAAGAATCATTCGAACATGCCTCATTGATCTCAGCATATCGCTTAGACTCGGCTCCTATAAGATTACTGCCGCATTGGAAAAACACTGTGCTGAACTTTACAATTAAACTTTGAGGGTGTTTGGGAGGGCGGTTGTACCGTTGTTTCCTTAAAATTTGAATTTATTTTATTTTAAATGATTTTTTTATATTTTTAAATTATTTTGATGTGCTGATGTCAAAAATAATTTTTAAAAAATAAAAAAAATATTTCTGATGTATTTCTAAATAAAAAACACTTTCAAAAATAATCGCAACTGTCCTGACAAACAGAACATGTGAAAGAATCGAGTGAACACGAAAAGTCCCTGCAACAAGAAGCAGCCAATAATGAGTTAGTTATTTTTCATTTAGCTTAGAACTTATGCTCCCTATAAAATGTCCAAAATATCTTAGGTTCTAAGAGTTAATTTTTTTGATTCTAGAAATAAAATGATAAGTTTTATTATTTGAATCCACTAGCCATAATTTTTATATTTTAGTTAATTATTAGTAGTGATGTCAACTGTCATAATTCCTGGATGTTGCACTGATTTAAGTAACGATGGTCAAGGTTGATATGTTTGCTCCAGTTAATCTTGTACTTGTCAAAACCAATATGCGGCCATGTTTTCATGACTCCATCATAGGTCCTGTGGGCCCACCGCAGGCAGCAAAACCCTGAGACCGTGAACTGCACCTATCCCATGGACAGGCCGAATTGACGGTCATGTCAAACCCCTGGCATCAGTTGTACATTGATATTTAAAATAACATAATATTTTATTAAAAAATAAATTAACTGTATATATATATATTCATAATTATTATGATGAAATAATCTTTTTTTCCCTGTGTTTTTTTAATTATTAATCAAAATAAATATATGAATATTTTTTTTATTAATGTGTTGTTGATTTTAAAAATTTGAACTATAACAAATCTCGTTATTTCTTTTATATTTATATTAGTTAGTATTGTAGTTTGATAATTCTTGATAGTTTTGATTAAAAATAGTATAAAATGTTTATTTGAGCCCAATAATCTCTAGTAATTAATTGTTGTGTATTAAATAAGTATGGTTGACAGAGATTTTGATACAGTACTTGCTTATGTGGGGAGGGGATTGAGAGGTTCTTTATAGAAAAAAGATGCAAATGAACTAGTAAGTTATTTATGCGATAGAAAATCATGACGAGAAGATTTAATAAGGGTTTTTGGAACTTAAACAAGGTGTCCTGTGCAAACAACATTGATGGTGGATAATAGTTTTTTATATTTATTTGTTGACTTGGGATGGTTAAATAAATATTTATAATGATAAAAAATTATGATTTTTATTGACTATTTAACCTTTTAAAATTTATAAAATAAAATAAAATGAGATATTAATTTTTTCCTCATTTCTTTACACATTTTTCACCGCTTTATATTTTAGTGTTTTATTCTCATTCTATGCTCTAATTTTCCCTCTCCAATCTAGAACTTAATTTTATATAATTGAGAGATATTTGAGTTTTATATTTTTTGATTAAAAAACATTGATTATAAAATGCATTTAGATCAAAATGATGCTACTGAATCTCAATGAACATATCGTATACATCCTAATTATATAAGTGAAGAGAGTTTTAATAAATAAAAAATCATCATTGACAACAACAACAACAAAAACTCATTACTTTAAAGTGTTTTAACAAATACATACCCTTCTTTTCTTATTTAATGTAACTATACTTGATTTAATTTTTTTATCTCGAGTTTATAAAATTTATTTAAAGTTTTTATATCATGATATACTACCAATTTATAGTAATTATTTTTCAATTACAATCTTGCTTTTATAAACTAAACATATTTATATATTAGTTTAATATATTTACAATTTTTAATCCACGTTGGAAAGGACGACTCAACTCTCAAGAAACCGTGTTGATCTAAGAAGCCCATATGCTCATCTATGAATTACATCCATGATGAAGCCTGTAGCCCGGGAAGGCCAATTATAATCCCCTGCAATCAGCCAACCGTACATATCCTACAGCCAACCATTCACCACCAGGAGATTCATCACGGCGTCAACTCTTACGGTCTTACCTACCCACTGCTAAGCCTAATAATGAAGAAAAATATCCATCCATCAAATGAAGACATACCTTCTAGCCACCTGTCCCCTGGATATTGGTATTATCATCACCGGCACACGATCCACGAGACTCATAACTTTGAGATTTTTGCAGAGAAAAATTGTCATAATCTAGTGAAAGCGTCAAGAGAAATGAACTATTTGTTTCGGAATCCGAGGGAAATAGAAAGGAAAATCTCAAATATTCGAAGAATAGACAGCCATTGCAACATCCCGTGATCACCAAACTGGTCCCCATCAGCCATGTCTGTCCTAGAATGGAATCCCTGTTCGAACTGGTTGACTAGTCAAGGACTGGATACGAGCTAAAAATTCGAAGCTCGCCATCCCAGTCCCTCGACTGTAGAAATACAGTGCTAGCTAGCAGAGGTGATTTCAATATTAGTTGGAGCAGGAAAAAAAAGTTGGCCACGTCGACGACGATGATAAAGCAGTGCTAGCAGTGAAGGTGATGGTGGTTGTAAAGTATGATAGAGTGGGGAAATCAATGATAGTAGTGGAGGTTATGGTGGTGGAATTGCAATAATTATGGTTTATATTATTGAATGGTAATATTGTAAATGAAATATTGTTTTCAGAACATTTTATCAAATTTCACGGCTATTTTAATAATAAATAAACTAAAATTAAAATTGAATATAAAATATTTTATAATAATTATTTTTTTATATAAAAAATAAATACTGAGAAATAATAATAAAATATTGCCTTGAAGAGTTGACCCAGGTATTTAATACGATGTACCTTTAAATTAGTGGAGACATGTTTCATGTCATGCTAATTTTCAAGGAACAAGTACAAAAACTTGCTGGATCCTCTCCCTCTCGCATCAAAATCATAAAGAGAGCATTTTTTTAATGAAATAAGCAGACACTGTATGGTCTCCCACTTCAGGTATCGATACATAGGGATTATTATTTTTATTTTTCTCAAGAGATCTCAAGTTTGAACGTCTCTTTCATGTAGAAAAAAAAAGAACACGAAATATATATAATAAATAAATATATAAGAACTAAGTAGGTGGTTTCTAAGGCTACAAGATTTAAATTAATTAGGTGTTGTTGAACTTCTGAAGGGTTAAGTTTCTCAAGAGATTTGACTTTCGCAGCCTTGTCACCTGACCTCTTTATTTAAGAGCATTGCATGTAAAACTATAAGGATAACTTCTGTCTAGTTCTTCGGAAACCCCCCCTCCTCTTCTCCATAATTACACATTTAACCGGAAATTTAATTAATTTTACATAACCTGTTCTTTTATTTAATTATTTTTGTTTTCTTCATTGGGTCTCTATCATATTTTGTATGAAGACCCTGATTTTGTAGTGATGAGTATCTAAAGCCATGGAATAATTTCTCGGCAGCTTCTACCATATAGAGTTAGCAAAAAAAGGGCTTCCGGTTACTTCATTCTTTTCTGGTTGCTGGTAAAAGACATTATATATGAATTATTTAAATATATTTTCGAGTGATAATCAACTGTTAATTTAATATAAGAAAAGCTTTTATTAATGGACTTTAAGCATGAAAATGGGCTTCGAAATTTTGGCCGAGCGACTTATAATTCATTGTCGTGGGTGATGGATAGGTAGGATTCGATCTATGATGTGTCCTTCCACATTTGACATTAACAAGTTAATAACAACCACTGCGGCAGACTACTGGGACCGATCTAGTAGGATTTCACGAACTACCTTCTTGTAGCTGTCACGCCCACCCACTCTCGGCTAAGACTGCAAGCGGCTATTGATATATTTTTTTTTATTAATGTTGTTGTTGTTATATGTTGATTAATGTTATCGGTTTTAAAATTCATAATTATACAAGTTTTTAATAATAATTATGTTATAATTATACAAGTCTTTAATAATAATTATGTTAGTAACTGCAGTGTTCAAATCTAAAATCATAGGAGAAAAACATTTTAATTCTAAAATTTTATTACTAAACTACCTACTAGATAATTACACTGCTACTAATTATTGCTGCTGCTGCATGCTATCTCATTTTAACATTTTCTGTCCAACAAATTTGATGCACCCACAATCAGTGTAGCCAAGTTCTTGCACATTGTTGCTTGGTGGGTTCAAAATTTTGGCTTGGACAAGGATGGCGCGGTTGCAATTGTCGCGTGACATGTGTGCTTGGTAAAGCGGTAGATAGAAGTTTTTTTTTTAAAAAAAATGAAAATAAAATATTTTTATTTTTAACATCAGAATATTTAAAATATAAAAACATTTAAAATATTAATTTAATATTTTTTTAAAAGTGTCAGTATAAAATTTTAAGTTGTAGAGACTTGAAGAAGTTTTTGGATCTACTGACATTTCAAATGATTATGGTCTAGTATTTGTGTGATCATATAATGAAACGAGAATCTTCTTACTTGTGAACGAAATAAATCATTCGCAGCTTGCTAGTTAGCGAGAACATGTTATTTCTCTATTAGTTTTATCGCTTAAAATAATATATATCTTAATTGCTAAAAAATATATGCCACGTATTCGAATCCCTGACAAGTTATCTGGGTATTGGGTTTAGATTTAAAACAAATGAAGGTAACAAGAAAATATTTGATATTTTTATTAAATTTAGTTTAATAAATCAATTTTTTTTTTAAAATCTAAATTCTTGTCTAGTTTAGATTTAATATTATATAAAAAACACGGTCCACTTGATTTGTTTAGTTCAAAAATATCATAGCTAGCTGACTAGTAAAAATATTTTTAGGGATAAAAGTGATAAAAAAGAAATTGACATAAAAAACTCTACAATTTAATTTTTTTTTACTTAGCTCAAGTTTAAAATTAAATAACATGAAAGTTGTATTTGTGTTGCCTACTGACTTAACATGTTAAAAGACAATTCAATTAACTAGTAAAAAATCAAAATATAAAATAAAAAAAATGTAATAACAGGAAAAAAAAAAACATCATCATCTCACTCTTGGTATGTTTCATGTTTAAAATTTTCATGATTAAAATTAAATTATATGAGAGTTACTTTGATGACATGATTTAATCGACTTGGTATTGTAAATATAACCTGATTTTTTTTTAAATAGCAATCTAAAAATAAAAATAAAAAGGGATAAACAGTGAAAGCTATTCACTTAGTGTTTGTTTGAGAGTGTGATTGATGTTGTTTTTTTTTTTGTTAAAAAATATATTAAAATAATATTTTTTTTTATTTTTTAAAAATTATTTTTGACATCAGCACATGAAAATTATTTAAGAACAAAAAAATAATTAAAATAAAATAAAAATAAAAAAATTACAAATTTTTAAAAAACAATTTAAAAAAGTAGTGAAAAAAAATATTCTCACTTCCTCCGACAAGCTAAACCCTTGAAACATAACCGATAGGTCCTCGCTGCAATATTTATTAAAAATAAAAATAAAGAAAGAAAGAGACTGAAAACACACATGCCAACCACCTAGACAATTTAATTTTAAATTGATAAAACCGAGTCTTCGTGTTACCAAGTCTTCCATCTACTAGAAGGAAAAATAAAGGAATGCCTTCAAAAAACAAGAGGACTGGGCATGCCGCAAAATCGTGCCTCTGACCGAAACAAATATTTTGAATGTCCAGCGTAGAGAAGGGGTTGCTATGTTGAAGCCGAGCGACGCTAAATCAGTGATGTCATTGGCTAATCGTGAGCCGGGTTTATTAAATTTATTATTAGTTTGATAAAAACTTTAGATATTTATAAATTATTTACTGGGTTCTGGGTACTTAATGAATAACTATTATCTACCATTATTTATTAATCAATAAAACATAGAATAGTCAATACATATATATATATATATATATATATATATATATATATATATATATATATATATATATATATATAGTGTTAAACAGAATGAAATAATTTCTAGCCAACCAAGGAGTTAACTTAATTAAGCATGATATAAATATTAACTTCATCCACCCAATACAAATTGGTTCTATTTTAAAAAATAAAATAATAATATTGTTTTAGATTTATCAAATCATGGTTGCTAATACACACAACCCATTAACTAGATCTCATGGATTGTGATAAATGTAATAATAACATTGGTTAATATAACTCTTAAGCGAAAACAATATTCCTCAGTAGGTGAAGAAGAAGCCCTTCAATTAAAAACGTCGTCGTTGCTGTCATTATTATTATCGTGAAACGGTCCTTCTTTCACACCGGTATGATTTAATTTATTAATGAATAGAGATGGGAAATTAAATCAACTCCAACAGTCTCTGCCATGTTGAATGAATGATGGATAGGGATCCAACTTGCAGGCTTGCTAACATGCACCTATGCACACAGCACCACAAACACCCGCAATACTCGCCGTCGCTTGCACGAAACCCTAGCCCAGAGCACACCTTCCTCTCCCACCACGCACCCCAGCGCACTTTATCCTCGCTCCCCATCTCAAAACTAAGCTGTTGGATTGTCTAGTTTGCGCATGGTAAAAAAATAACCCATCTGTCTAGCTGTACTTGCGTGGTTTAATATTTAAATTTAAAAATTACTGTTTTCTTTTATATATTTTTCAGAATTTTTTTTCATATTTTTTGTTTACTTTAAAAATATTTTATTGTTTTATATGTCGATATAAAAAATAAAAAATATATTTTAAAGAGTAATTACTACCGTACTTCAGATAACATCTAAATTTAATTGAAACTTACAATAAAACAAAATAATAAAATTTTATAAGAAATAAATAAATAAATAAATAAATAAATAAATAAATCAGCAATCAATCTAAATTACACTAGATCCACGCTCTTTTCTTTCCCATTCTTTTTTTTTCAATAAATAAATAAATAAATAGTTCATCATGGTCTATTGCTTCGTAAATAAAAAAGCAGATAATTATATTTCCTTTATTGTAAATATATTATAGAAAAGAACTTTTTTTTTCCCCTTCTCGAGTCCAGAATCCATTCACTGAAACCCCACAAATCAACATTGTAACCCAAGTGCAATGATATCTCACCCTTCTTTGCGATTAATACTTAATATTCCCTCAAAATTAACTAATAAATAAATAAACAGAAAGAAAGAAAGAAAACACCCGTCTCCACCGATCCAAGCTATACACAAAATAGTAATAATCTCATGCAGTTAGAATCGGTAGCTATCTTCTCTATGTAGTACTGTTATTCTTCGGTTTAATGCAGATATGGAAAGAGAGATGAACGTGAATCAATCGTGTGTTGTAGCTAGTAAAATAAAGCATGCAGCAGGTGGATGTGGACGTGAAGGGAGGGAGGGGTTAGGAAGGAATTGAGAAAGTTTTGATGGGAAATCAGAATCATCAGCGCCATCATCAGGTGGTGAAAGTGAGGAGAGAAACGATTGCAGCATGCATGACATGTCTTCTCTGCAACAAGTTACTTAGAGATGCCACTACCATATCTGAATGTCTACATACATGTCAGTCTCTCCTTCTCGATTCATTTCGCTTCCAAATCCATGTTATGTTTTGCCTTGTTCATAATCTAATCTGGGTCATCGATGGTTTTTTTTTTTCTGGATTTGTTGGCCTGCTTCTTCCTCCCTTTTGTCTTGCTTTGACTCGGTATTTCTGTAATTGTGTTTTAAAGAAAGTGGGCATGTAGCACGTTCTTCTGCACTAGGATCTTTGATGATATCGATCTCTTTCTATATGGATTCTTTGCTTGATGAAATCAATGTTTGAATGGTGGGCCAACAGTAACATATTTTAGCTAATTGGGGAGTCATTTAGCTCTCTTTTAGTACATTTTTTTTTTTTTTTTTTTATCTTAGACCATATATCTAGCTAGCCGCTACCTTTAGGTAGAACTATATTACAGGTTTCATCTTCCAATAGTATTGTGTGCTACTTTGACGATGAGCTCTGTATTATTCATGTGGATTAAATGTTGCTGAATGCTGATATTTTGAAGTTTATCAAGTCAGTAAATGAAAAATTATCTGACATTTTGTATTGCATCCAGTTTGCAGGAAGTGTATATATCGGAGGATATCAGATGAAGGATTAGATAGCTGCCCAATATGCAACATCAATCTGGGTTGTGTTCCTTTGGAAAAATTAAGGTAAGATATTAGTTGTTTTTGTTTGGGTGAGATTTGAGTGGATGGTTTTCCAATATGCTTAGCTGGGCTGCTGCTTATACTGCCATGGAATGCAATTGCTATTTGGTCAATCTGTTGTGGCAACAATAGAATTCTTTTCATTTATCATACATATGTCAAAATAGCTCAAAGGATTGTCTGAAAATTGTGTCTTTGTCTTTGATTTCTGTAACTTATATAGAGATTACTATTTTGACAACATATACATGCAGAATATAGATTATAAGTTGTAGAGGACCTGCAAATTTTATTTTAAAAAATTAAGGTTTTTTTGTTTATTTCGTTTGATGTGCATGTATTGGTAAATGATAAACAGGCCAGACCACAATTTGCAAGATGTGAGGTCCAAGATTTTCCCATACAAAAGAAGAAAGGTAGAGGCACCTGAAGTTGCAGAGTTAGTTGCATTACCAGTTACTAGAAGAAAGGAAAGATCGCTCTCATCACTGGTGGTCAGCACTCCTAAAGTTTCCACAAATATTACTACAACAGGAAGAAGAACAAAACCTTTTCCAAGAAAGGCTGCTTCTTTACGAGGTGCCAATTTCTCCATTGAAAAACCCAACAACAAGGAACATGTTTCTGTTGATGATAGTCCAGAGAGCTCAAGCTCACCTGAAACTCTGAAAATAATCAATCACAACACGCGGCAGGTAAATATTAACCATCATATCTACTTTGTGTGGATGCCTAGTATCATTCTAGTTGTCTGTTAATTTAAACATCCACTTTCGTTTCTAGTATCTTGAGAAGCAGTGTATTTTTCTTAAAAGTCTCAGAACTGCATGTTTAACAAGTGCAGAATTCTCCCTGTTCTGAACCTGGCCAACCTGCTCCTAATGAAGTAGAGAATGGGGCTGAACCAAGGGATGGGAAATCAGATCTCTGGCAACCTTTAAATTTTTTGGTGGAAGTTGCGAACAGAACCAAGCCATTCAAGTCTAGTCCACAAGTTAATGATGCTAAATCAGAATCTCGATCTGTCCATGGCAATGAACCTCAAGCGCTTAAAACCAAATTTAAGGGAGACAAATACAAATCAAAAGTAAAGGAGGAAAATAATAATATCGATAATGTCTCTGAGGGACCAGTGGAACCAAAAAGGTTGCGCAGAGTACGTCGAAAGAGGGCAGCTTTTAATAACATCTCATCCCCAGCAGTGCTCAACAATGCTGCTGCCAAGCAAGAAAGAAGAAGTGGTCCTGTCTGGTTTTCATTATTGGCTTCTGAAGAACAGTGAGAACCAACTCCAGCTCTTTAACTAGAAGAAAATTTATGTGCTAAGAGTCTAGAATACTGGAACGTGTTTGCTTGCTTAAATGTACTTTCACTGTGTTCATATAGTTATTTCACTTTTTTTCAGGGAAGGAGATGCACCCTTGCCACAAATTCCTTCAAGTTACTTAAGGATAAAGTGAGTTTCCTTTGTCTTCATTGCAATATTGCACGCTTCATCACATCTGCTGGATACTTTATTTCTTGTTTTGTTATGATTCATGAAGATTCCTCCCTGGCTTTTTTATTGTGAAGATATTATTCCAAGTTTCTGGTACTTGTTAGCTGGGAGTACAATGAAAAACTTTGCTTGTGTTATGGTGGTAGAGGCTAGAACACAGTCACTGCCTGAGAGAGTAAGCTTAACCTTTAATCATGCTTAGGTTAGAGGCTTAGAGATAAAGATGAAGGGAAGGTCTCCAGGGATGTGATTGAGGTGGTAAGAATTGTGAGAAAACATGTTTGTGAAAACAATCATTTTTTTTTATTGAAGCATCTTATTGATCTTAAGTCATCCTTCCTCTGTTACACAACTCATCCTTCTAGCGGTCTGGAGGTTGCAGTACGGAAAGTGCAGGTGGGACAGCCAGTTGACCTATCAATTTCAGAGAGTGTATCTCGAGATGTATGTTAGCAATCCTGATACAGACATGCTATCTAAATTGACCAGCTATTTAATAGATTCTATGCGCATTTTAGCATATATGTAGATAGTCTCGGTCTGTAACTTACAGCTGAACTTGTCATCAAAACTATTTCAGTCCCACCTGATGGAAGGTGCTGCAGACAACCTGAAAAACCACCAATTCCTCCCAAAACTCAAGGCCCATTTTAGATACTGTAATAGACCACTTATCGTGTTGCTTTTATCTTTATTGAATTGTTTGACAAGTTTTCTCACATTCAAACTATGCAATATTCTTCAGAAACACAACCTGGAATATTAATTTGTAAGTTAATGTGGTTCTGTGCACTGTTGTAGTGCTAATTTATGTCTGTTACCTGTTATTTTGCCGTCATTTTTCAGCAATTCTTTTGGCTACTTTTCAGTAAGTAAAATTTGAAATATGAAATTAACTAATTCCTGGAGATGTTTCACTTATTTCGCTCTATGCCAGGGATGGAAATGTACCTGTCTCGTTCATCCAGAAGTACTTGATGAAGAAGCTAGACCTCACTAGTGAAGCCGAGGTGAGATGTCGCTGAGAAGCTTTACATTCAGATCATTCTCAGTGTCAATTAGGTGTTTTTTTAATGCAATTACAAAACAGTCTTAGACCTTGGATTTCCATTCTCCATCAGCGCCAAGTTTAGCGTGCTATTGTGTTCTTAGGCACAAGTTTTTGTCATGTTAGAAAGATTCAATTACAAGAGATCTCAATTAAGCACTAAGATCATCAAATTTGGTCTTTAACAATGCATGTGCTGCTCTCTTATTCTTCTTGTTTTGAGCCTTGCATTTGTCATGACCGTGCATTATTCATGAACCAATCTCATTAGTCATGTCTCCTCTTAAAGTCCTGTTGCCTTCGTTCATGCAATAATGTGAGCAGAATTATTATAATTCAGAAATTGTTGCTTTATTAGGAAAACAAATTTTCTTGATGTATTCTGCCATTAGTAAAGGTTGAATAAGTATTTATTTAAATCAGAAGGAAGCCCTTTCAATTAAGCAGTAGAAACTATAGCAAATACATTATCATTTTGCCTTGCTGGGCATTCGTTAAGTATTTTAGTATACAAAGAAGCTTGTCTAGTTCTCATCCTTGTAACTCCTCTGATTGGTATTCTTTCAGATTGAGATCAGATGCATGGGAAGACCAGTGATCCCTACATTACTACTGTATAATTTAGTTGATCAGTGGCTACAAACAGTGCCGAAGACAGAGCAAGTACCGGTATCTGCTGGTTTCTCGGCAAAGGATTTTGTGATGGTGCTGGCCTATGCTCGAAGGGTCCCAAACCAATATTAGTACTTCTCTCCAACTTCTTGTTCCACCACACCATCAATAATCCATATGCTTCTTTGAATCCCGGTGAAACAAAGTGAGATTTTCTCGTCGGCTTGTATATTATGAGCATGTCTTTCATGACCATTTCCTCCACGATATTTGGGAGTCCTTGCTGTATCCACACCGGTCTGCTACAGGGAAACAGGGGGTGAAAAGGGATTCTTTGATTCATGATTATATAAATGCAGGCGATCTGCACAAGCTGGTCTGCTACAGTGATGAGGTGCAATCTCACGTGTGTTCTTTCAGATGTTGTATGCTTACACACCACCTAGTGCAAAACTTTCTACGGAAACCAACACTTTTTTCTTGGCTACATGTTGCACGATTTGCGTGCTAGATGCTGTACACCATTCGTTTAATAAGACTTTTGCTCCCATTATTTTGTATGGATGATTATTCATTGTAGGCAGGGATGGACCCTGCTTCGTTTGCTGCCCTCCACAATAGAAAGTTTTTATCTTTTGAGCCCTGTTTTCGACTGAACTGAGATTTCAGATTTACTTCGTTTTGATTTTGATCTCCGTGCCTGGCTTAATGTAGGTCTATAAAGAGTAAATAAGAGTTTAAATTTAAAAATAATATCGGTGCAATTAATTTAAATTATAAACAAGAGATAGATAAAGCCGACCAATAAAATAATATTTTTTTTAAAAAAATTTGTATTGGGTAGTACTTTATGTGTGAGAGAATTGTTATTCTTGGTTAATAAGATTTTATACTAATTGTTAACTAGTACAAGTTTATCAATTTGACACCTCACTCAAATTTTCTACATTTTATTTAGTATATTTACAATCTTGGTTAAATTCATACACAGCATGTCATATATATATATATATATATTAAATCTGATATATTAAATCGAATTTAACAGCAATATTAGCTCGTGATTTTTTGCACGAACTAGCTGGGTTTCGGCAGTGGCACTCTCAAAAGCAAAGCGTCCCTGCTCGGGCGTCGTCGTTATATTTAAGCATCGAGTAGATGGGCCGCCCAGTCCTCGAGCCATCTGGGCAAGTTCATTATTCCGGCCCGTCTAGATGACAACAAGGAGGAAAAGATAAACGAAAAAAGATTCATTTGTAGCAGGAAGCGCTTTATAATTTACAAGACTCTCTTCTTCGGAGAGGTATCAGCTGTTTATCTGGAATATTTATCTAACCCGCCAAAATTAAATAATATAGATAAGGAGTAAAAACAAACAAAGAAATAAATATCACTTGCTGAGTGCAAGATGTGATTTTCTATACCCGCTCAACCGAACTCGAACTCGAACTCAAGGGTAGTTTTTAAAACCCGCTCAACCGACCCAACTCATATAATACAGTGTAAATAAACCCTGTTCTTGATATAAACAATATTTTTCCTACTCTCTTAATTATTCTCTCTCTTGCCTTGACACTCTGTCTGTTTTTCATTCTATTAATCTCTTTCCCTTCAGAGAAGACACCATGGGTTTTACTCTTATCACAAAATCACGAGGCAACTTCAGATGTGTCGTGCGAAAAAAAATCAGTTTTCATGGGATAGGATTTAGTAAAACAGCCTAAAAATCTACCTTCAAATGCTAAAAAGACAGGTGATTTACAGGACCTTGTTATTATCAAACATAAAATTGAAAAATAAATCACCAGTCCATCAGATTCCTTGAATGAATTATACAAAGGCATAGCAACATGCACTAAGAATACATGGGAGGATTCATGTTCAAGCACAAGCAGATATTATGAGTATAAAAATTAAAGAGATCACCACTGAATCATATCATTATTTGCCCAGGAAAACAATCTTACACATTCCCAGGACCGAGTAAAAAGAGAGACTCCTGGAACCACTCCTGCAACCAGGCACAAAGCAAGCTAAGGAACCAAAAAAATCTACACTGAAATTAGCGGGGAAAGGGAGACCCATGGTGAAACTAACTTTTAAAGTCACCAAAACATGGATTGTGACAACAGGCAAGCCACTAACTTTGCATGGCCAGTGACAGCAATGTTACTAACTTTCCTTTGTCAATTTTTCACTTGCAAGTTCCTTAAACGGAGCCAATGCGGTATATCCACCTTTAAATGAAAATTCTTCCGCAATATTTTCGATAAATTTCAAGAGACTCGACATTACTGCTTAAGAAGAAAGATTTCTACTTCTAGACGTATGGGCAAGCAACCATCTGGACCATCTCTGTTCGTGAAAAAAGGAAGCCAAAAGGAGACCATCAAGCACTCATGCTACTTTTAAGCCCGGCAAAAGGGAGATTCAGTGTTAGTCCCACCTTCCAAAAAAATATCACACACAAAAAAAAATACTAGCAGTATCCTTCGCTTGCATTTCTAAGTTCAGATCCCAAACTTCCTCTAGGACACCAACCTTGCACCCTGCTATGTCGGGATGTTTGTGTAGTGTAACCAAGTTAACATCAAAAGAAACAACACAAGCACCAGCACCAATCTCATCTGCCCTCTCTTACAACACGAGAGCTAGGATTTCGGATCGATAAACACACAATTTAATCTAAAAAAACATCATTTTTACTGCCTTGTATACGAGTACATACTAAAGCAACTTCGGTTTAAACCTAACAAAACTAATGCAATTTCAAGTGTATGTAGAAAACCAACAACATATGACATCATCAGCAATCGAGAAAAAAGAACTACAATAAAAGGAAGAAGTGAAAACACTTCTGCATTAGAATTCAAAGAAATCATTTATTCCCCCCAATAAGAAGTACTACTTCCTCTAACAGCACTAAAGAGGTACAAAACACCCTGTCATGAACCAACTGTTTCTTCAATTATAACCACATTTACAGCACATTCGTCCCACAAAAAATTAAAACTACCCTGTTAAGCAAGAACCAATAAATTAATTAAACAAAAGAAAAAAGATCGAGACAGGTCAACATTGATAATCTAGCAGAGAAAGAAATCAGCTGCTCCTGCCGAAATCATGCATGTTTTTTGTGCGTATGAAATTACATCCCAACAGAAAAATAAGAAATCCACAGTGAGAAACCTTACTTTTAAACGCTAGTGTAGCCCAGCTCTTGTAGGACTCCCCACAACAGAAAACAAACTTCCATCAGCTAAATCTTGGTCATCCGAATACAAATCGTCAGTTCTTCTAAACGCAGCGTGCAAGACAACAATAGCAGCTCCAATCAAAAGCGAAACCAAGACATTTAACCAGACGTGTGTGAGAATCAAAGCAACAATAGTAACGACACCGAGCAAACCAAGCACCACACGATCATCAATCGTGCGGTGGAAAATCACCAGTGGCTGGTCACGAAAGAAGTAAAGGAAAAACCAGGCGACGAAAACGATTAAGAAGACAATCATCGAGAGAGGGTGCCATAAGAGGCTTAAGAAGAGGATGGAGAGGATTATCATTGTGTAATTAACGCGAAAGTAGGAGAGATTCCGTTTTACGCGGACTGTGGTGTCGCCGAAAGAGAACGGGCGCGTGAAGGACGAGAATTCAATTAATTCGAGCCATGGGCGGCGAGTGGCGAAAAAGTTGGATGACTTATTGGTGGCGCGTGTGGGGAAGGTGGTCGGGAAGGACCCGTACGAGGCTGGAGATGTAGAAGTCATTGAGAAAGACGAGAGAAGAGAGACGGGCTCGCTGCTACAGAGTGAGTGGTGGCCTTGTCGATCTCTATACAGAAGGCGTTTCCTCTTTTTTTAATGGCTGGATATCTGCCGGGAAAGTGCTCAGAGGGCAGAAGCTCGTGAAGACGACGCCGTGTTAAAGAGGATGCGATGTCGTTTCGGCTTCTTTAGCGAGCTGGGGGGAGAGAGAGGAAGGCCAGCAAGGAAAGGAAAGGGAAGTAAATTGGGGTCCCATGATGAAAATACGTTACAAAATTCGAGAGAGAGAGAGCGGCTTGGCCGGGTAATCAATGTCCAAGCTGTCACTTTATGGTCATTACACCCTCTCTCCTTTTTAAAAAAAAATGAAAACAATTTTTAAGAAATAGAAAATACAGAATGCAATACGGGGTCATCCACCGCCACTGCGCCGTACGGGGAAGATCGGAGAGAGGGGGAAGCACCCATTCCATCTTCATGATGAATTTAAAGATGAATAAATCTTTTATTTGCTTTAATTAAATCTTTCGATTGATAATTGGACTTTTTTTTTCTTTCCATGGGGAATAAAAATCCTTGAATCGGGACAGGAGTGACAATACAAGATGTGCTAGAAATTTAGTCTCAAGTTGAGAGAGAAAAATTACTTTGTTAATTTAATATTTTAATATTAGATTAATTGAGAATTTTACTTTATTGTTTTTTATCAACTTTTAATAAGATTATCATAGTTTTATATCTCTAGTAGTAGGTTAGCCCAATAACCTCGGGTTAATTTTTTTTTTCAATTTTATTTTTTAATATTTAATTGATTAAGAGTTAAGTTTTATAATTTATTTTTATTTTTTTAGGTTATCTCATTCTCGTAATTCAGGGTACAAGTTTGATTTGTTAGCTTCGTTCACTCAAATGGTTTTTTCATGTTTTTTTTTTTCTAATAATTTTGTTTTTTAATTTTATTTATCAATATTGAATTGATTGAGAATTGAACTTTATAATTTTTTTATTTTTTTATGCGGCCATCCGAGTAGGATAACCAAGGTTTGACACCTAAGTTGACTCGATTTAATTTATAATTAAATTTTAATTTTAATTTTATCATTTAATATTGTATTTATTGTAAATATGGCCTAATGGTTTTTTTTATATATTTTTTCTTTATACAAGGTTATTAGGGTTTGTGACCTGGGTTAGAGATTTGATATATTAATCATAGGCATTCCGTGTAAATCCAACTAGATTAAATATGTTACCACTTTAATAAAAAAAAATTAAATGTCATTTTAAATGATTATAGTCAAACTATATTTTCACTTATTTTTTGGATTGTCATTGAGCCAATAAAATTGATTAATGTCATATAAAATCAATCTCCATATAATTTTAATTTTTATTTATTAAAAAACATGTTAATAAACTTGAAATATTTTTTCTATGTTCAAGCAAAAATTTAATTTTACCTAAATCACAGCATAAATAATTATACAGTACATTCTAAAACAACTTCAATTTAACCTAACAAGACAAACAAATTCAAGAGTACGGAGAAAACCAGCATCATATAACATCAATATTATAAGGAAAATGAAAAAAATAAAAATAAAAAGAAGAAACGAACACATTCCTGCATTAAAATTCAAATAAATCATTTATTTCAGACAAGAAAAGTTCTACCTCCTTTAACAACACTAAAGAAGGAACAAAACACCATGTTATAACCTGGCTATCTCTTCACTGATTCCTCGATCATCACTACATTGACAGCACCTTCATCCCAAAAAATTAACGCTACCATATCAAGAGAAAACCAAAAAACTAAAAAAAAACGAATCAAATCAAGGTTGATCATCTAAGCAGAGAAAGAGATGAGCTGCTCCTGCCGAAATTATGTACGTTGTAGCAGAGAAATTACATCCCACCAGAAAAATAAGAAATACACTGCTTACTTTGAAACGCGAGTGTAGCCAGCTCTCGGAGGACTCTCACTCTGACTCAATTATTGCTGTAAATAAAACAAAAACTATTAATGGAATCACAAGCTCAAGAAATCATCTCATTTAAATTTAAATTCTTAGATAGATTTATATCATTTTTTCATATACTTCTTTTAAGTAAAAGGATTTTTGAGTTTGAAACTATCAGATAATTTTTTTATATTTAATTATAAAAATAATAAAATTTAAATTTATAATCATTAAATAAATAAAATTATAATATAATATTTAAATTAAATATAATTTATATTATTCTCTAATTCATGCCGCCGAAACCAGGACAGCCACAGGTGACTCAATGTCTTGAGCCATACGCGACGGCAAATCTTGTTCATCCAAATACAAGTCACCAGTTCTTCTAGACGCAGCGTGCAAGACAACAATAGCAGCTCCAATCACAAGCGAAACCAAGACATTTAACCACACGTGGGTGAGAATCAAAGCAACAATAGTAACGACACCGAGCAAGCCAAGCACCTCACGATCATCAATCGTGCGGTGAAAAATCACCAATGGCTGGCCACGAAAGAAGAAAAGGAAAAACCAGGCGACGAAAACGATTAAGAAGACAGCCATCGAGAGAGGGTGCCATAAGAGGCTTAGGAAGAGGATAAAGAGGATTATCATTGTGTAATTAACGCAAAAGTAGGGGAGGTTATGTTTGATGCGGATTGTGGTGTCGCCTAGGGAGAATGGGCGCAATTCAAAGAATTCGCGCCATGGGCGGCGTGTGGCGAAGAAGGTGGTTGTCGTATTGTTGGTGCGTGTGAGGAAGGTGGACGGGGGTGCGGTGGTTGGGAGGGGACCGTACGAAGCTGTAGCTGCTGCAGAAGCCATTGAGAGGAGATATCGGTTCGCTGTTACAGAGTGAGTAGCAGTTCTTTTTTAAAGGCTAGATATTTGTTGGGAAAGAAAGCAGAGGGCAGAGGCGGAGGGCAGAGAAGACGCCGCCGTGCTTGGCATTTAAAAAAAGATGTGATGCCGTTTCAGCAAGAAATCGAAGAGATTTTATAAACATCTAGAGAGAGAGTCCTAAACATTTAGAGAGAGAGAGAGTTCATTGAATAACTTAATGTCCAAGTTGTCACTTTAAGCATCGCATATTGTCTCTGTTTTTTTTTTTTTTTTTTTTTTAATTTGAAAACAGTTTTTAAGAAATAGGAAATAATGGTATAAAAAAGTAACAGCTGAGACGTAAAAATAAAAAATAAAATTGAAAATAGTTTTTTTATCAATTAATAAAGCAACAATACAAAACGACTTACCAAATGCACGATGCTTATCTACCATTAAAGAGAAAAATCGACTCATGAGAGATTTAAAAATAAAAAATAAAATAACAAGCTGATAGCTTGCAAACCAAAAGGAGAATAAGGATGTGGCGTGAGAGGGAGAGAGAGTATAATTTTATTTCCTTGCTCAGGGTATTGCGAGTTTGCTTTTTGAAAATATTTTTTTATATAAAAATATACAAAATAATATCTTTTAAGCAAAAATATTTTTTTATTAGTACATTAAAATATTTAAAAATATAAAAAACTAAATTAAAAAAAAAAATTTAAAACATATGTGAAACAATAGCAAAACAGGGGCCAAGAATATTCTACATCCAGTGCCAACCAAAGTAGCTGGTGGTGGGCCTTATGGGGAAGATTGTCGAGAGGGAGAAGCACAAATTCTACACGACTAACATGTACGTGAAGCTTCAGCGAGGTCGGCATGCTTTTATCAACTTTGTATGGAAAGCAAGAAACATGAAAATCCTGATCATGCAGAGCAACTGATATGCTTTCTTTGGAAGCTCAGGTTATGAGGTCTTTCGCAGTGCACAAGTGGAACTTCTCTTGCATGTTGGCATTCAGATATAGTTTTCATTACATCATGTAAAAGCTCTTCTTATATTAGCCCCAACACCTGGCGAGTTTTCCCTTTCATTAAATGAAGAAAATTCCTATTATATATTAATAACTGATCAGCAATTATGTATAACTGCTTGACTCGCTGAAATGATGATCTTGATGAGCTGAACGTACACATTGCGTTGATCCATCTTAGAGAGTGGATATCAGGAGATGCGAGAGTGGAAGTTCAAAGGATCCAAGGAAGATAATGAAGTGCTGTAAGGTTAGCGTACAATCCTTGTCATAATACTTGCAAACAGCCTGCAGAGAAAAGGAATACAGCAATTTGAATGGCCATGCATGTTATTGCCCAGAAGCTACCCGCAGAAAAAAGAAAGCCATGGATCAGTAACCCCAGAATCCTTCAAGATTCAGATAAACAAACAGTGAAGAAAGAGAAAACTAGAAATCCCGTTTACAAAACGGAGCAAGCAATGCGTTTGAATGATTTGAACATCCCTCTCATTCCATCTCCACGGCGAGGCAATCAATAGTATCCAGGATGACAATGGAGTTTTGGGCCCAGATACTTTTCTTCTCTAATTAACCGAACGGGTTGCCGCCTTACCAAACGACCTCGTTTTCACATCAAGGGTGTCCGGTCCCATCTATTTTCTTCTGCTCACATGGCAAAATTCAATTGGCTCGTAAACCAGACCTTAAAATAATACGATTGTAATTGAAAAAAGCCCCATCCCTAAAAACCCAGCAAAACCTCCGTGTCCTGCTTCACCTCAGCTTTGTTGACGGGCAGTCCTCGATCCGTTGAAAATCAAGCAATTCTCTCTCAGTTTCTTTCCTTCTCAACGCAATGGTTTACATGGCTTCATGGGACGAGTTCGTTGATAGATCCGTACAATTGTTTCGTGCCGATCCTGATTCTGTATGCTACACTTTCCCCTTCGTTTTTGTGGTCAATTTGCTGCTGTTTGGTTGCCTGGAAAATATAAAGTAAATAGAATCATATTTGATTCTTCTTTCATGTTTTCTCTTTGGCTTGGAACACATCATGGGTGTAGTTTGAGGGAGACTCTTTTGTTTTTGAATTTTCCGATCAAAGTGAACCCTTTGAACGAACGATTGATTCTACTTTTCTCTCTCTTTATTTTCGAAAACCATACCGATTTTTATGCTATTTTATATTTCTAACTATCTTATTGGTTTATTTTGCGCAATTGAACTGGGGAGGGATGTAGACTCGGTATGTCATGAAGTACAGACACTGTGATGGCAAGTTGGTTCTCAAGGTCACTGACAACAAAGAGGTACGGATCAATTTCAGTTTAATTGTTTCTGTTTTCTAGATACATGTGATTGAATCCGTGCTTAGATTTTATATGGGTTTGCCATAGATTATATGTATAATGTTGCAATGTTTATTACTCTGTGATGAATGTTGTGCATTTGAGTTTAGGTTATATAAGAATCAGATTCTTATTGTTTTGCGACGAGTTGTGTATGGTTTAGAATGCAACTTTGTGAAACTAGAGGAAAATTGGTCTAAGCTGTGTCAGAACAGTGGGTGTTTTCTTTTGTTTAATGTCGAATGTGGTTTTGATGTTATATTTTTTAATGAATCAGATTAGATTTCCGAGGTTATTACTATGTTTGTTGGATTAGGTTGCCCACAGATAGTTTGAGATTGAGGTGAGTTCATGGCTGCCCTGATGATAACTGGTTTGCTTCAACAAATGCCAGGATCAAGAATGCTCGTTTGAGAATGGATAGTGCAATAGGATTCATTTCTGTTTTACCTTAAATTAAATAGTAGTCTGTTTTGACGTTGCAGACTTTTCTATGATTTTGATGTGCCTATAGCCTCTTTGCTACGAAACTCGCTGATTACTTGTAAAAGAAATTATTATACAAATATGGCAGTCACTTACACAACCAGCATGCGCTGCTGAAAGTTAACCAGAACCATGGGATTTCATGTTTGGCTGACATTCCTTCTCTTTTGATGCTCGTTCTCAAATGGCTAATTTTGATAGCATTCTTATTCACATCTGGCATCCTTTCCCCACTGCAATGACTCCCCTTCTGGCCTTCCCCAACCCTCAACAGTAAGTGTGGATGAACAAAAGATGATAAGGAATTTAGCAATGCTTCTGTATACTGGCTTCCCATTTCCCTTTTATGTTTATTTCCTGAATTTGAATGCTTGTGTCTTGTTGAAAATCAACTCCAAACATTTGTTGCCTTTATGCACAATTTATAGCCCTTTTGGAAACAAGTTGATAACGAGCAGCTTTCGCTATGCATATGCCACGATATCTGAATTCTATTTATTCTCTTCAGTAATGCCTCCCTCTATGTTCATGTTTGTGCTATTTTGCCAGTGTCTTAAGTTCAAGACAGACCAGGCACAGGATGCTAAGAAGATGGAGAAGCTAAACAGCCTGTTTTTTACTTTGATGTCTCGGGGCCCTGATGGTACAATCAATCTCCGAATGTCTTTTGTTTCCAATTTCCACTGGGATATGTATATATTATAGTTTAAAATCCAGTTCTTTTATTAGATTTGATAGAATCTAAGGGGTCTTGTTGTGTCCAAGCAGTGCTCGTTTCTGATGTTTTTTTCTCTTGATGCAGCGGATCTGTCAGAAGTTACAGGGAAAGAACAGACAGAAGCACAGCCCGGGAAGAAAGGGAGGGGAAGGAAACAATAGCCGAGCTATTGCTAAACAAATAGGACTTGGACATATTTTAGATAACTAGTTGATGAATTAATCGAATATCTGGGAAAAATTCTGCTCTCTTTGATTACTTCTAACCTGGCAATGATTTTTCCTAAAATCCAGGTTTTTTGACATCTCATTATTACTGATTACGGGTGCGTTTTCCCTCAGGTTTGTTTCCCTATTCTTAGATATTACAGGTCTCTAAATACACCCCTCACGTTTGTTTCCCCTCTTTCCAATTGATATTTGTTTGATTAGGCTTCCATCGATCAATTTCTTTTGCATCTTTGAATGTTGACTAGTAACGGGCAACAGTCGCGACCCTTTGGATGTTTCTTCTTCTTCTTAACAGCAAGGCAGGGCTCAAATCAAAATTCTGTCGTTGATGATATGTCCGCAGTTGAAAACAGCACATGAGATTTTACCTTCATGTGTACTCCAATGCCTGATTGTTAGTTCCTTCTCTCTCTCTCTCTCTCTCTCTCTCTCTCTCTAGGATTTCACCCTCTCTGAATCATATAAAAGACCATGTAATTTTTAGTATAATAATTATTAAAAATTTATAAAATTATTAACTTTAAGATTCGTAAATTAGTCGAGAAGTTGCACTTATCCAGATATTCACGTGAATAAATAAAAAAATCACCCTTTACTTCGAAACATAAATGAGTAAGTTTTTCACTGTGATCCGCAATTGAACATGCTTTTTACTAATTGATTTTCAGCTGAGAGAAATACGTGCTATTACGTTAAAATAATTTTTCAGAACAACTCCCAATCACCGTCATAAAAAGACCCAGGGACCATGTATTGTGGCCGTACCCCAGTGAGTTTAAAGTGTCTCTCCAATATCTTCAGATCCCGATGCCAGGCTTTGCTTTTTTATCTGCTTTGGGCCCCTAAAAAGCCCAAGTGTTTGATTCACGCGCCAAACAGGACACCCCTTTCACTCTAACCCCATAAATATTGGCGCGCCGTCTCCTCAATTGTTTCACAAACTGTCGCTGCCGCTTCCCTTTTCTCGCCACTAGCAACCTCCATCCAGACGGCCGCACCTAACAGCAACTTTTTAATCATTTTATTTCTGTTTGTCATAAAAAAAAATAAAAAAACCAATGAGATAAGATGATAGGATTAAAATTTATAAATATTTTAGATTAATAGGTAAATATAACATATTAAAAACGGAACTTTACCGGGGGAAGAGCACACAGGCCATAAAATCATTACTTTCCCTTGCTCTGCTCTTTCCATGCATTTTTTCCAACCCCTCGCATTATTCTCATGATTTATACTTCTTTTATATTTTACTAATTCTAGCATAATCCTGCTTCTTGTTTTGACAGGGAACTTGTCTTTATAGGCAACGATTATATCATCTCACCAACTCACTCGACACGATTCTATTCCGAGTCACTCCAGCCAAGTCAAACCACTTCATGAACTCGGAGATGCGTGATCGTGAAAAGCCTGGTCCTGCTTGAGATTTCCATGACCTTTGATCTAGAATGGTTCAAAAGAAAGAATCGAAATGAATGCCCTTCCGAGGATTCCTCAACTTTACCATTAAAAACGGAAAATGCTGCTGGACGTTATATCACACATGTACGTCTGCTTTCGCGTCTCTATGATGACTAGCAGATTCGATTCTGCTCTTGGAATCTTTCTCCAATTGTTTTTTCTGAGTGTTTTTTATTTAAAAATAAATTAAAATAATTTTTATTTTGTTTTTTAAAAATTATTTTTAATATCAGTAAGTCAAAATGATTTAAAAACACCAACAAATTTTAATTTTCGAACGCATTCCCAAAACACCCCGGAAGAAGAGAGTCGGAGCAAGAATATGCTGCCTATTTACGAATTAATTTCGGAATAAATTAAGATAAAGCTCTCTCTCGTTTCATTCTGGGAATAAACTGTTGACAAAGTATAAATTCCTCGAGTCCAAGTTGCATAATTCTGCATTAATGCTTATATACCCCAGTTGTCCTCGCCTAATTATTCAACACTAGCTAGCCTTTGTTGAGAGAGCATATATAGACTTCCCTTCCACATATGCTTTCTTTTGGACAGCAAGCACGAAACAACTCACGTTGAAACTGCTGCTGCTGCATAGAAAACACCACAATTCGATCAATCTTTTAAAATTGCAAAACGAATTTGTGCATTCAATATCGATAATATATAATATTATAATGAGGTCTCGAATATGAATCTTTTTATCCCATGATCTCAGAAAGAGTTCCACAATACATATGAGGTGATCGATCGTCGATCCTGTTGTTGCTGGTTCATGTAATTCCAAAACGATGTTTGTATGACCTGAGAAAACCCTTCACGGAGCATTTGGCAAACGAGATTCAACGGTGGAAGAGTCCAAAACGGTGTCGTGTTGAGATGAGGAAACATGCATGGGCATCTAGCGGAGTTCAGGGGGAGCAAAAGTTGTGTTTGCCTCCGTCGTGGATTGTGATCCAACGCTTTCCACACCCGTGTCAGCCCCGTCACAGATAGGGTTGGCGAAATAACGCCGGTAAAAAATGAAACGGCGACATAGAATCGTTTTGTATTGTTGCTGTTATTATTTTGATTTTTGATTTGTTTTTGGTTCTTTTAATTATTTTGGTAAGTATATTTTAATGTGTTTTGATTTTGTCCTTTAATTAAAATTGGTCATATATGCAATTTTTAATTTCAGTCTTTATTTTTTTATTTTTTTAACAAAATTATACTGTAATTTTTTTAAAAATTGCATTTATTTGTTTCTATACCAAGATTTTTATATTGTTTCAATTTTTTCTTTTTATATTGGAATTAATTATGTATTTTATTTTTCATATCAACCCTTATTCTTTCAATTTTTTACATGGTATTAATTACTTTTGTTTTGTTGACCTTTCTTAGACAATGCTAATTTCTATCCGTATTTATGCACCTATACTTTTTGTTTTTTTTGTTTTTTTTTCATTTTATTTTTATTATGGTTTTATTTTTATTTGGTTTAATCCTAAAATTTTAATTTATATTAGTGTTCATTTTAAAATTAATATTTTTCCTTTTTTTTGTGTTTTTTGTTATTTTTTTTTGTTTTTTGGGTCAGATAAGTTTATGATTTTATTGTTAAGTGCAATAATAATGATAATTTCAATGATTATTAATATTTTTTTGTATAAATGTTTGCTTTTTTTCTGGTTAATTTAATAATTTGAATTGTTTGGAAAATAATATCGATAATATTTTTAATTGTTATAGTCATGATAATGATAGTAACGTAGAGATAGAAAATTAACTATTTATTTTTTATTTGATTATTGCAGGTGTTTTCATAATTTATATTTTGTTTGTTGTGTTAAATTTAAGTTAAATTATAAAATAAATTAATCATAATGCAGTGAATTCCATAATCCAGGTATTCAAATATTTTTGTTTTTTTAATGATGATGATAGTTTTATGCTGGTAATTTCATTGCAACTCACTAAACATATATATATATATATATATATATATATATATATATATATATATATATATATATTCCAGAACCCCTGTTAATTAAAAATGGGGTACTATAATCGCTATCTATCTGTTAATTAAAAATAATTAAAATGATGAAGATGGGTCCACGTTAAATCAATGTAATTAATGTTTAACGGTCCAAAGAGGGGAAGAAAAAACGAGGAAGAGAGAGGTTGCAGCATGAAGTCAACGGAGATGGGTCCCAGCGGGCCCCACTCATGTCAGTCACCGAACAGAACACCCCCAATTCGTGTCCCCTCCGGCGCAGAATAGCAACAAGGCAAGGCGATGCAGACATTGGAGTTTATTTTTTCGGGCTGTCAAAAGGACACCTCGGGGTACGTGTCGGAGTTGTAGGGATAGCCTGACAAACGTGTCGAGACCCGGTTGGTTGAAAATGTTTTTACAACGGCTGTACAGGAGGATGCTCTTGGAGCACTGAGTGGAGGTTGTTTCAGGGTCCCACAGGTGGCGGACATATCGAAAAGCCGTGCAAATGGAGAAGGACAAATAGTTGACAGCAAAGGTAAAAAACAAAGGACTAGCTGGTTGGGTTTTTGCCTGTGGTTAACAAGCCAGTCGGCTTTCAGGCAGTCACTCACCTTACTGGCTTGGCTTGGCTTTTTTTTTCACATATATTTTTTATTATTATTATCTCTTCCTTTTCTTATGCTAGTAATTTGTTTTTATTGAAAAGTGAGAGATTTTGTACTAGTATTTGCTATTTCCAGCAATCTTCTCGTGTTACCTAACATGAAAGGATATTTTGACCCATAAAAAAATTTGAAATTAAGAATTTTGTTTTTGTGTAGTCTAGATTTGATTTTATATGGTGCTAATATGATAATCACTAAAAAAATATATAATTATTAATAATAATGCTTGTGAAATGAATTAAAATATACACAATCTAACCCAAACACCCACAATAATAATAAAAAAACATTTTATCTTGAATTTTTGCTCTAAATATTGAGTGATAGGTTTGAAGTAGCGACCTCATGAATCTTTTACTTTGTTTAATGTCACTAAATTAGCAATTTAAAAAAAATGTAAGTACCCTTTGATACAAAATTAATAAAAATCCAAAATTGTATGGGTTTGTTATATAAATAAGATCGATAAACAAATTATAACTCAAACTATATGAGTTTTATATATAGATAGTATCAAAAAGGATAGTCTTATTACAGTGGTACTAGGTGAAAATACAAAAAATAATGAGATTTGTTAATTAATTGTGAGTTTTTCAGGGTTATAGTTTTTGTTTTTGAAAATATTTTTTATTTTAAAAAAATAAAATATTTTTAACATCTACCCATCAAAATAATTTAAAATATATATACACGTGTTTTTTAATTAAAAAATATAAAACACTTTAAAAAAACATTTAGTTTGTTAATAAATCCACGACGTGCTCAACAATGCCAAAAAGATTTGAACTTTAAGGGAAAGATAATAAATTGCTAGTATTAACGAGCCTTCTGTTGATTTTTGGTGATAGTTGGATCTGTAAGAGCATGAGCTTTAACTATTTTTGCAAGAGCTCTCCCAGCAGGGGGGGGGGCACACCAAACTGATGCTGGGATTGTATAGTATAATGTATTGAAGAGAAAAGAATAAAACCAAGGTCCTTGGCATGGGACCGACCTTAAAATCTGTGACAGAGACAGCAGTTTCATTTCTCAAGCACCCCCACAAACTCTCACTGTTTGCACTTTCTTATTTAAATGCCCCTTTCACCTCTCGCTTGTTTTTCTCTCACTATGTAGAAAAAGATAAAAAGAGAGGAGAAAAACGAAACTAGGAGGGATAGATTAAATTAAAGATGGGAGCTTTGTATTCTTATGTGTTGTGTGTGAATTCTAAAGCAACAAAGGCAGAGGAAAGTCTTCTCCTCTTTCACACCTTTCAATCTCAAAGCCATGGAGGCAGAATATAGGCTGAATACCCCAACAAGGTCTGTTTCCTTGGTGCTTTCTTTCACTCAAAATCTTGATCATTTGTCGCTTTGAAGAAACAGCAAATTTGCTCCTTATTTTGGGTTTTTTCAGTCAACCCTGTTGAATCTGAAAGATTAAGCCTTTAAGAAATTTAATTTCTTGGAATTTATATCCTCAAAGCTTATCCCTTTGTGCTCTTTACTAAAAACTGACCATTTATAGACCTTTGGTTTTTTATTCCCTGAAGATCTAGTATTGAGCTAGGCTCTTTAGACCTTTTGAGTTTGTATGTTCTGGTGCTTGGGTTTTGACTGATCAAGATTTCTGGAGTTTTTCGGTTGTTTTTAACATGGAGGGAGTTGAAGAAGCTAACAGAGCAGCCGTGGAGAGCTGCCATAGAGCTATAAGTTTGTTGTCTCAGCCTCAAGATCAGGTTCAATATAGGAATTTGATGGTGGAAACTGGCGAGGCTGTGTTTAGGTTCAAGAAAGTTGTTTCTCTTTTAAATACTGGTTTAGGCCATGCAAGAGTTCGGAAACTTAAGAAGTTACCAACCCATTTATCCCAAAGCATCCTTTTAGATAACCCACTGAATAGAATAGGCCACTCATCCAAAACACCTCAGTTTCTCCAGTCTAGTAGTTACCTGGAAAGCCAACCGATTCAAGAACTAGGCTCAAGTGCTAAGAATTGTCTATCTCTGGGAACCCCATCTTTGGAAATGAGTTCAGCTGGGAAAAACCCTCTTCAGCTTGGGCAACCTACTTCAGCAGCAACTTATCAGCTCCTTCAGCTTCAACAGCAGCAGCTGCATAGGCTACAGCTTCAGCAGCAGCAGCAGCTGCAAATGAAGCAGCAAGCTGAGATGATGTTTAGAAAAAACAATAGTGGAATCAGCTTGAATTTTGATAGTTCTAGCTGCACACCTACATCCACCAGATCTTTTATATCTTCCTTGAGTATAGATGGTAGCGTGGCTAATTTGGAAGGAAGTGCATTCCATTTAATGGGGGCGGCCCGCTCCTCGGATCAGAGTTCACAGCAGCACAAGAGGAAATGTTCTGGAAGGGGAGAAGATGGAAGTGTGAAATGTGGAAGCAGTGGTAGATGTCATTGCTCAAAGAAGAGGTTAGATCTGTATCCTTAAGTTGTGTCTGTTTAATTATTCTGCTGTTAGAAATTAATTGAGTCGTGCCTGTTTTCTTTTATGTTGACCTTAGGCTTGTTTTTAACACTTTTGTTTCATTGTTTGTGTTGTGGTGGCAGGAAACATAGGGTGAAGAGGTCGATCAAGGTACCTGCTATTAGCACCAAGCTTGCTGATATCCCCCCTGATGATTATTCCTGGAGAAAGTATGGACAAAAGCCCATCAAGGGCTCTCCTCATCCTAGGTATCCTCCCTTATTCTACTTCTCAAACATGGTTCTAGTGCAAGCAATCCATACAAGTTCTCTTTGAGTGGAATTGTGATTCAGTGATTTCCTTAACTTCTTGTTGAATGAACTTGTATTTTTGCTAATTTGCCGACACTCACTCTGCAGATGTTTACTTAGTGTGCATGTATGATCTATATATGTTTCTCATAAAGATTAAACAATGTGATGCATATTAATTGGTCAGCTGATTGTGTATGTTGCGTGAAATGCAACCTTTTGGTTGTGGGATATGTGAAGTGGTCTCCAGTCAAACAGAACTAGGTGCACTCTTTGTTTTCACTTGAACAAGAGCCTTGAATAAAGTTAGTAGATGGGGTTCGGGTTGAATTGGTAGTCAAATACTGTTAGTTTATCACGCTTGGCTTTGGGGGGTTGACCTTTGCACGTCAGAGAAATCTGCTTTCAGTCATCCCATGATTTTGATTATCCAGTTGTGTTCATCTTATTTAATATTCATGTTCGCTTCTTTGAGGAACTTTGCTCATACGGAATTGTAAACTTGTGCAGGGGATACTACAAGTGTAGCAGTATGAGAGGTTGTCCTGCAAGGAAGCATGTGGAGAGGTGCTTGGAAGATCCGTCCATGCTTATTGTTACCTATGAAGGTGAACATAACCACCCGAGGATTCCAGCACAATCTGCAAACACTTAAAGCCTCATGCAATACTTTCAAGGTTCTCACTGTTCAATGAAAACTTGTCATGATTGGCTCCTGTACATACTTAGCATGGTTCAATTCAGGGGATATAATAGGAGCAGGTTCTATTTTGGGCATCGGGAAGTTGGCTTTCCAGAGCTTTTTTAGCATTTTGGCATTCATGCCTGGCACTGATCTAAGAAAATTTAAATTGGGGTTTCAGATTGTAAGAAGTCTTTGATTGGTAACCACAATGGCTGGCCTTAAACAGTTCAAAAGAAGTGTTTCCTTTTTCTGGGGTTGTTGAAAATTGAAATGGCTCAATTGGTGTAATTTTCTTTCCGATTTGACGTTAATTTTTGATCGACTTTTCATCACATTAATTTGAATGGTTGGTTTACAGTGCTTGTGGGGTTTCGAAGGCAGATGATGCTTTTGTTTGCATGGACCCGGCATGACATACTGTATTTGCCACGAACAATGGTCAAAATGTCTCTTGCAAGATAAATTAAACATGCATGCAAGGAGCAAACAATGTTTCTGAATGTTCGTGTAATTCAATCTTGTTCCAGGTTCTTGAATTATTAGCTGTATCATTTATTTTTTATTGTCTGGCTCGGTTTTTGAAGGTGAAATGGGGGCTGTATGAAATAATCATGAAAACACGTATTCTGGTTCAGTAACACCGAAGTCTTCCGCATCTGGCTAGCTTGTTCTTGTAATCTTGGACCTGGTTTAGGTGGTTTGAGCTTAGAGATAAGCCATTCTCAGAATCTGCACCTGTGCTTCATCGATCCTGCCATTGAATCCCCTGTTGTGAAGGAATTTTTTTTTCAAGCAACCCAAACTGCTGAAGGGAGGATTTTGCAACGAGGCATGTGACAAACAAGGTACCAACATGAGTTTTCCTGCTACAGATCCATCGCGATATTACCGAACCTCCACTGGCATTTATGCTTTCCTAGAACAAATTCCAAATCTTGAAAGTTACAAAGCAAAACATTCTGTCTTACCTGACCACCTGCTAGCCTTAACAGGGAAAAAACAATACATTTTAAGGTTTCGATTGGTTGATTGAACTGAGGTTGGTGTATCGTTGAGGAGTGAAGGGTATTAGTCAATCAGTCATCATAGTTATGATTGTCACCTAGTTTTCATAGGGTCAGACTCATGATTCAAAAAATACATCATAGTTGCTGAAGCATAATTCTAGGGTTTTTTCAACCTGGGGACGGAAGTGGATGAGATCTTGACCAGCTGCTGATATTGGTTTGTTGCAGTTGAGAAATGCCCTGTCAGTGAGATATCCAGTTGGTTAGAAAGAATCAGCTATTTAAAACACCACTGCCAAGTTTTTATTGGCAAGTAGCCTTTCTTAATCCTTTTTGGTACGAAAATCGTTTCCCAACCATGAACAGAATCTTCAACTTTTCTAGTTTGACTAAATATATATTCTTCTTTTTTTCTTCTAATTTTGGTGAGAACAGAAACTTGTTCTACCATTTTCTTTGCGGGGAAATCAATTTGATGGACTGTTTTCAAGTCAATTGTATGATGCAACCATCCTTTTGGTACCAAGTCAGCTTGTGACAATTATGGGTTAAAATAGTATCTTCAGGTTAGAATCTATAACCTAATAGCACATAGACTATACCAATGTCGCGATACTTCAAATCAACAGAATTTCAAACAATAACATAATTATTTAGTATTGTTATTAAAATTGAATCAATAAGTTAATATTGAAATTTCCCAATCTAATTTCTTATCTATTTTTTATTTTAAATTAAATAAATATAAGAGTTTCTTTAATTTGATCTAGTGTCTAAAAGCAACTACAATGAAAGGAAAAAGAAAAGTTGGTTTTTAAAAAAAGGTATTTTTTTTTTAATATTGATATAGTGATATACTGGATTGACATGGGTTTTACACTTAATTGTTTTTTATTTAGACACTCGTAAAAGTAAGTTCAAACCATATATCAAGATGTTTGTTTATAATTACAATAACTTTTATAAAATAAATCAGTATAATTTATAAAGATAAATTCAAAAACAATATGAAAAAAAGTAAGAAAAAAAAAAACCAGCGCATTTATTGTTTAATGTGAACACAAGGTTCATGAGAAAATTCAGTTTATTTAAAAAAATTGTATAATTTTTTTCATGCACTAAATTGTTTAAAAATTCTAGCAAGATCTAAAAAACTATCCACAAGGAAGCAATTTCGAGAGCACCAAGTGAATCGTGGGCCCTATGCCCATGCCACCCTCGTAGGTTTGTCAAAATTTGAGACCCATTCTAATTCTGCGGAATGAATGGGCCTAAGCCCATGCTTTATCATTTCGACCTGGGCCTCTCTGGTCAGATCTTTCATTAAATATAGTACTCCCTTTCTTTCCAATGAAGATCCTTACTGGACATTTATTTGTTGAAATGTTTTTTTTTATATAGAAAGTGATTTTTTATATAAATTATGTATTATGAAAACTAAGTTTAAAAATACTTCCCATTATTCTGTTATATCATGAGAAATACGCTAGAAATTAAGTTATTAATATTTTAATTGTTTTAGAGGATAAAATTTCAGCTCGATAAAAAAAACCAAATAGAGTTAAATATCAGGGGAAAATTGGGGGGAAAATAATCAAGAAAAGAACAAGAATATAGAAAGAAATGAAGCAATCAAAAGCAAATGGACCAAAATATATATATATATATATATATATATATATAATCAAATTGAATAAAATGCTTAGAAATTATTTAAAAAAAAACTAAATTCAAAAAGGCATCAAAAAACAAATAAATAGTAATAAAAATAAAGGCCAAAATAAATAAAACTACAAACTAGAGGAAATAATGTTTTTTAAAAGGTTGGTTGAGAATTTCAATAGCATAAGAGAGAAAAGATGAGGAATATTTTTTTTAACGGGGTTAAAAAGAATCTCCCCAGCGAGTATGCGTCACATTACCAAACATAGAATGATTTGTCGCTCCTAATATCATCGCGGAAGCGTAATTGTTGTGATTGAGCGGGCACTCACGTGCCACTTGAATTTTCTACTACAAAAATTCACAACAAAACTATTCTAAAAGCATATTTATCTTTAACCAGGATACATTTCGGCACGAAAAATACTTTCAAAAGTTATCACAATCGCACTTTCAAACAGGTCCATTCAAAAGTTATCGCAACCGCACTCCCAAACAGGCCCAATTTGAAAGTGTTTTTCTTGCCGAAATGTATCAAAATGATATTTTTATTTTTTAAAAATTATTTTTAACATCAGCACATCAAAATAATCTAAAAACACCAAAATATATTCATTTAAAATGCAAAAAAAAATAATCAAATTTCGGTCAAAAACAGGTTGGATCGCACAACCAAACAGATATTTAAGGGTCTGTTTGGTATTGCGATTGCTGTTGTGGTTGAGGTTGAAAAAAAGTAGTTTCATAAAAAGTGCTTTTACTGCGGTTCAAAATAAGTAGTGAAATATTTGGTTAAAACTGTGGTTGAGTTTGAGGTTGAAAAAAAACAGTTTTTAAGTGTTTGGTTACCAAGCTTTTCATATTGCTTTTAACTTGTGAAATTACTTTAAAAGGCATATATGTGTATATATACATATGTATATATATAATTTTTTAAATATTATAGATTTAATAATTATAATAATAAAAATAATTAATATTTCAAGTAAATTAGACATTTGTTTTTATTCTTTCATCAAACTATTTGTAATTTTATCACGAATTAAATTTATCCCAGAACAATAGTAAAATATCATCTAAAATAAAATTAGAATTGCGAGACAAAAATTATATATACCAGCCCTAACGCCACGGAAAGCAGAAATTTCCTGCTTTCCCTAAACCATGGTTTGCAATGTGAAAGGAGGTGGGCCCTACAAGCAAAACTTGTTTTTTCACCGTTAACCAAACGATGTTTTGTGTGCTTTTTTCATACCACCGGTAGAAAAGCAAAACCAAACGGGCACTAAGTTTATGTCTCGAGAATCTCAACCATCCAGGTCTCTTCGACTAAGAATATAAACCAAACACCACCTAAACGTCCGCCAGCTACATTCGCATTCCTCATTTGATACGTACTTCTAGGCTAGGATACATAATCACATTCATCCGAACTCAGATTTCTAACTTTCCCGTTCTTTTTTCTTCCTATCAGCATGTCTACTAGGAGACTTGAAGAGCGAGGTGGTTAGGGTTCCAATCCCAATTCATTGGCTCGTCGATTCTATTGATGGTCGCTCATCTGTTCAGACCCTCTATATAATAATTTATTTTTTTAGTGATAATTTTAGACTGGAAAGCATTCGAGCGGTGAACTCAACAGCTAATCTTTTGCCGAGCTGATACCACATGATCGCCCCTACTCGCTACCTTTTTTTTTATTTTTCGAAACAAATCCGACGTGATCCGGGTATGTTGAGTTTAAAACCCATTTACTTATCATCTAGTTTGAGTTTAAAATAGTTTTATATATAAAAAAAATGTAAATTATTTTAATATATTTTTAAACAATAAATATTTTAAAAAATAACTAGGAGTACACTCCTCTTAGAGTAAACAGCACACCTAAGTAAACAACTTAAATAAGGTCATCTGGGCGGAGAATTGCTCACTTGGTAGCCACATTAGAAGCTTCCAACCCGCGCAACAAAAATAACAAACACACCAGTTTCCAACCCACAATTATTCCAGATACTAGAAGCGAAGCTTTCCTTAAATTTTATCATGCGTTTATCACAATTAACCAAACATTGGAAATGAAGGAACGAAAACAGATTACCTTCCCCTGACGTCTTCTCTCTTGGGCCCAGCCGAAAGGCCCGATGTAGAGTAAATTATATTTCTCAAATTGCTTAAACTAACAGCTTTTGATTGATCCATTGACTCAAAAACAAAACCTCGATTTTCTTCAATTATTTTTTTTTTAATAAAACAAAGTGGAAAAGCCCCGGTTGAAGTCTCCGGAGAGTATCATCATCCTTTCAATCTGGTACAATATATACCAGGTTGAAGTCTCCGCCAATACTGTAATGGTTCTCTACTTGTCAGAGGGGAGCACTAGCCAAGGCATCTTCGTTTTAATAGAAAAATACAAGCAAGCATCATGACATGTCGAGTTTCAGTATCTTGAGCACAATATAAGTTCAAATAAAACCAAAAACTTGTTCCACTTTTAAAGACAAGCTGAGAAATTTAAAAATAATAAACTAAGGACTGGTAAGCAAAAGGCAAGTCCATGAGAGAAACAAAACAGCTACTGCATAAGAGAAATCTTCACTTGAGGGGAATAAACCTGGAAGAATGGGTAGCACCGATACCAGGTCTCCCGTGCTTAACGGGCTTGTAGGAGATTGAGAACTCAGCTAAATAATGGCTTATCATTTCAGGCTTGATTTCAACTTGATTAAAGGTCTTGCCATTGTAAACACCAATGACACTGCCAATCATTTCAGGTACTATAATCATGTTGCGAAGGTGAGTCCTGACTGGTTCTGGTTTCTCGCCAGGTGGTGCCTCCCTTTTCTGTTCAGCATATTTACCAGAAAAAAGATTTAAAAAGCATTCTTTTCATTTAGCATGTCAAAAGAGCTAATATAGTAGAAAACTTGAGCAGGCATCATACGACCATGGAGCATAAAATAGTGACCAAGGTAGATACAGGTGTACAAAACTACAACACTTTGCTGACTGACAAGGTAAACCAAAGTGTGAGTTCTTTGTTCTACAGAAAGCCCTTCAACCAAAATCAAGCACAACTCATACCACAGAAATCAATGAACAAAAGTTCCAAAGCATACTGCCATCGATTGTCACACTCAATGAGCGTTGAATTTGGCAAAATCAGCATTGACACTATGTTTGGGAGGGTAGAAAGTAACATTTCTCCTCGTATTTGGATGGAAAGAAAATGAACAGAAAGAAAATAAGGGGAGAGTGATTTAACTTATTGGAAAATGGAGAGAAGAACTCTCATTGATAGGAGAATTACTTATACACCCGTGAACATATTGCACAGAAGCATTCATCAGATGGTATAAATGTAAAATCCATGAAGGTTTGTATGCTGTCTCTCTACTTTCCCATTAGGTTTGAAGATAAAGGAAATGTATGCCCATTCTCCTCATTATCCTTGACATTTCCAAACAGGATAAAATCACTTTCCCTCCAAACTTTCTTTCCCTTCATTTTCTTTCCACCATAACAAATTGTACGAAAAAATCGCCAAAGTTAGCTCACGACCAATCATGCAATAATCCCTAAGGAAGCCTACAATTGAGGCAAAACAGGAATCCATATTGGCCATAACTTCAAAGCAAATCAACTGCCTATTCTGTGAAGGAATTGCTCCCATAGACATCACAGGGCAATAGGAAGCACCACCTTCCAAACGCTATTGTTATTGTTTTGATATAGCAAAACAGATTCCCACCAAAAGTGTCCCCTTTGTCAAAATAATTATGGTCCTGTCTCTAAACGCCTCCACCGAGATGCTTGATTTGATTCAGCCATTGATCAGTTGGTAACATCACTTGGCTATACCATTTTTTAGACCAGTCTACTCAATCCTAATAAAAGAGGAATAGTGATGCTGAGTTTAAATTGACACCGTCATACGTAGACCAGGGAATCTGAGCGATGTGATGCAATCAACATCCGTAACTTAATAAAAGGAACTCTATGGTGGTGCAAGCAGATTAAAGGCAACAGGAATATTAATTTGGTTAATTTTATAAGGAAAAAACAGTGATAACAAATCCAAAAATAAATCAAAACAAACGTGAACCAAACAGCGGACTTAAATGCTGGAATCAAATGAAGCCAAAAGGGCAGACTACAGGGATTGAAGAAACGTACAGCCTTGCGCAGTTTCTTGATAAGTGCCATTGGCTTCCTCTTCAAGCCCCTCTGAAACCTGACATCAAACCAACACATATATCACGATTAAAAAAAATATTTGGGCATAAGAAGAACAAGAGTTAAATTTCCCCTTCGCTCACCTCCTGCGAGCACGCGCAGGAAAGAGCTTGACAAGCTCATCAGTAGACATGTCCAAAAGAGCATCCAAATCAACTCCTCTGAAACTGAACTTCTTGAATGTTCTCTTCTTTGGCTGTCCTGCTGCAGTGACATCGGTCTCAACGTCTGCCTAAAATTCATCACCACAACAAAAACAAGGAAAACAAATCAAATTAGAGAACCGCACGGTAACAGTTCGAAGACTCAGTTTGATTTACGAGAAAATGACCGATCGATTTTAGAAAGTCCAGCGCGTTTCGATAATTTTCCCGGTAAAATATCTAGATGTGGCGGACATTGAAGGTCAAGGCTGGATTTGAGATCTTACCATGACTAAATGAGTAGACTGCAGACACGGAAAAGCCTTCCTCGTGTGCGCGTTAGACTGGAGAGCGTTTGGGAGTGGCTAGGGTTTCATCGTTATGTGGTGAATTTATATGGCACCGGAAAAGCCCGTGGAGAAAACCTGATTTAATCGACCCCCTGGACTTTTTAATGCTCATGTTAATAGTCCTATTTAGCTTACTAAACTACAATTCGATCCCTTATCTTTAAAAGTCTTGAAAATTCTACACTAATCTTGTGCTTACAACTCCATAATACCGTGTTGGCAAACCCAACCAACCAATGTCTACATAAAAAGTAAAAATCCAATCAACCTCTTGCTATATTTATTTATCGTAAGGAAAAATATGTTTTGCTATATAAAAAAAGGGGCAAGCTATATCCATGTATTATCTTGTTACCGAAAAGCTTTCTAATTCAATCATGTTAAGATTTTGACTAAATTCTACTAATATATAGGTGTTTATTATATAATATGTACATTAAATTAATCCATAAAAAGATATTATATGAAGAGATTACCCCTCATTTTGAAGAAAAAAAAAATTGCATGACATTTATACAAATGATCTATAAATTTTATATTACTAAGCTATTTTATATAATAAATGTTTTATTTTTATCGTAGTACCATATTATCATGATCAAGAGTAATAAACATGCAAACTCTGAGCATGTCATGGACCATATAGAGATAGTGAAGTGATCAAAAGAGAATTTACTATCATGTGTAAATTATATATATATAAAAATATTTTGCATGTTCTCAGATAATATTAATTGTGAATCACTTGGACATGATAAAATGACACTTGAAAAGAGTTTCAGGTTTTATTAAAAGAACTAATAATTGCAGTGTGTGGAGAACAAACATGTTTTGGCATAACATGCACATATATAATATTTAAATTAGAATATTACTGATGAATGGATAACAATTATATTTATATATTGCTTGTTGAGAGATTAAGTCACCATCAATATATTATTTCATTCAAAGATCATGACACGTTGTTGAACAATACACTTGATTTTTAAATATAAATCAATTAATTATTGAATTAATAGTAAGTTCATTTGCTTAATTTATCCAATCCTAGTTTATTCATTATCATGATTTATATTTGAGTCAACTTACCAGACACCCAATTATCATCCATAAATCAATCAGGGACAACTAATTTAGAGTGACTTGATTATAAATAAGTTATAGAAAATGAGGAATAAAATGTAATTTGTACACAAAATTACAATTTTAAACCTAGAAAAATCAAGCAGAATTTTCTTGGATAAACTCTTAAAAACACCATGGAATAATATATGTAATATTATTAAGAGGATCAAGTGATATTTTATCATTTAAAATGTTATTATTTTTTCTAATAAATATTTTGTCACGCCTTGTATTTTTGTTACATAACACACATAGAGTTAATATTCAGAGACACGATGATCCATCTCTCCTTGAAAAAAACGTTTTTAAAAGTTTTTCTTAGATGCACTTAATGTGGATAACTATTGAGATCAAATATCTGAATGATTTGTTGTTTACAATAATTTATTTAAAAAATATATAATCATAGCCCGAAAAAAAAAAGATTTTAATATAATCTCTACCCAAACCCTAAATAATCATATATTATCTGCCTTCCATTATTTTTTTAAAATTTATTATTTACGCTAGCTATATGGATTTGAGAAATCGTATAATTTGAACATGACTTCGTGCCACCCCCACTAGAATAACAGGTATAAAAGGAGCAAGACTATAGGAATACATAGCTTGATATCGTAATAGGTTCATTGCATTTAAAAGTATTTTTGAAAATAAAATATTTTTTATTTTTTATTTTAAATTAAATTATTTTTTTTAAATAAATCGTATAATTAATGTTTTTAAATTATTTTCATGTAATGATATTAAAAATATTTTTTAAAAATTATTTTAATATATTTCTTAACAAAAATTATTTTTTAAAACAACATAAACCATGTTACTATACAGAAAATTGATTTCAATGATCCGATTCAGTTCATTCGACATTTATAGAAACCATCTCCTGGATGAGCAGTCCGATGTTACTATGAATTAACCATGCCGGTTCCATGTAACTTTTTTGCATTTCTATTGCCTGAATATTCTTCTTCTTTTTTATCCACCGGAGAAGAATAATGGGTCTTGATTTTTTTATAAGACTGTTTTTGAAAATATTTTTTATTTGAAAATAAATCAAAATAATATTTATTTTAATTTTTTAAAAATTATTTTTGACATTAACACATTAAAATAATATAAAAATATATATTTTTTTAATTTAAAATAAAAATTAATATATATATTTTTAATTAGTTTTTAAAATATTTTTTAAATATAATGACAAACACCTTTGATTCCGCCTCATTATGGAATGGTTTCTTGGCAAGATAAATTGCCTTGAACTCCGCAATGAATTCTAAACTTGAAACAGGGTGATGAAATCTTGAAGTCATCTTGCCCCGTGTATATTCACATAATTGTGTATTTGCTAGCTTTTATGAACAAATTAAATGCCCGTTTGACATTGTGATTCCACCCGTGTTTTGAATAATAAGCTGGTCTGTAGTGTTTGATAATGTACAAAACACAGATTAATTCACATGAGACCTACCCAAAAAAACGACGCAAACCATGGTCGACGATAAACAACAAATACATGCTTTTTCCTGCAATTGCAAACAATTTTTTTGACGCAATTCTTGCGATTGCCTGTTGTTTTGCCATGCACAAAATCCTTCGTCGAGTTGTTGATGCGTGCAGCTCTCCTTCGCCAAGCAAACGACCACAGGATGGCAGAAAGAGAAGCCACAACCACATGATAGTGTATGCTTCACAAGCCACGACCACGAGGAAGAAGATAGGATAGATTTATTACCAAAACAGAAGTTCTCTCTCTCTCTCTCTCTCCAAAACAGCCATGGATATCAGCATCTTTCAACGCTGACCCCGGGCACCATTTACGATGAAACCATCACAGAAAGAACCACCTTAGTCTCCTCTACCCATCGGCATAGTCCATTGAAGCTCTCGTCGTGGTCGATGAACAGTACTGCAACCTTCCAACGCTGCCTCCAGCCACCACAGCCCACCATTTACGACGCCACCACCATAGGGAGAACTACCTCGGCATCCTCTACCCGTAGGTATCGACCGTTCACCCCCTCGTCACAGTCGAGCAACAGTAACATGGCAGAAAATCATTGAAGAACAAAGGGTGCAACTCACCGTTTTTACATTTTGAGAGTTATTTGAACTATTGGGCTGGGTTGGGCTGCTCTTGGCCCAATAGTTCAAATATCTATTTTTTGATGAATTATTAATTACATTTTATTTTTATGATTATTAATCTATAAAATTTAAATTAATTTATATATATGTGTGTGTGTCCTCTAAAGTAATTTCACACGTTGACAATAATATAAAAAACATGATAACCAAACACACAAAACTATTTTTTTAACCTCTAACTCAACCATAATTGTAACCAAACACTTTACTACTTATTTTGAACCGTAGTAAAAATATTTTTTTTTAAATTGTTTTTTTCAACCTCAACCGTAAAAGCAAAAGCAATACCAAACACACTTTGAATCCATGGTACAATATCAGCACCACGATTGACTCCTCTGTTTCACAGATAACTAAATAGTGGTACATGTTACGTGGCGAGCCGAGCTCTTTTTGAAAATAAATAAATAAAAAGAATATTTTGATTAATATATAATCTGGGATATGAGATATTGAGATGTGAAGGAAAAGAAACTTTTACACAGTTCAAATCTTAATAATCTAATATATAAAATTAACAAAAAAAATCCATTGATTTATCCCAGACAATTTGAAAATAGCAATTAAACTCTGTAAGAAATCCATTTTGCACTTTTTTCTATCTAACGTCGGTGTTTGAGTCAATTTTAACATATTTTTATTAATTTTATGAATTCTAAAGTTAACGACCATGTGGGTGTCTGGATCATTACACACATCTTAATTAATTTAATAAAATTTAAAATTAAACCTTCAATGATATGGAATACTGAACGCCAACGAGTAATTGATTTTGAACTTTTTTTTTTTAATTATTTAACATTATATATACAGGTGGCACCGTCCAGGAAATTAACATAATGAACTCGTGCACACTTGACCCCTGGAATCTCTTAACAAGTGTCGAGCCGAATAGCAAAAGTTATCCCAACAGCCCTAGTCGATGTGGCAGTTCTAATAAGAACAAGAGAGAATACCTCATCTCATTCCGAATTAACCTCTTTGTCGTGGAAGATAACCTCATTCCTCGCATGCCAGATCGACCCAAGAAAAAGCAAATCGAAAACTTCTCGTGAACCTTCCGTTCCACAGAGAAAAAGAAAAAGAAAAGCTCTCGTGATCAAGGAAAGTCGAAATAGAACTGGGAGAAAGCCGATGGAACCATCGTCAAGTGACAAGTATATTTTACAATACCATGATGTTTGACTGAAACTGTGTTAAACCATTAAGCCGAGCAAAGACTTTTAGCCTCGAGATGGGTTAGAGGAATAGCGGAAGCCAAACATTTGCTTTAGGTGTCACCGAGATTCTATGAACTCTACCAGTGTTTTACATTGTGTTTTAAAAAAAAAAAAAGTTTTTTTTGGATTAGTTTTTTGAATATGTTTATATTATTTTTATATATTGATTTTAAACATGATATTACAAAGTGATTTTGTTAGCTTGGTGACGATAATCTGTAGAAGCTCCTCTTTTTCCTCTACACCGGCATCTCAAAGTACGAATCCAACTCGAGCTAACGTGCTCGTGAGGATTGACTCGGCGAAGCTACAATAACTTCACATGCCTGGACATGATGCTCTGGCTCGGGCTTAATCTTGATTTTCCATAAGATAATGGCAGCTGCCACATGAGCTCTACAGTCAATGACTATTCCATAACAAAACATTGCTTGTATTTTGTATAAACCTCGATCAATCGAGAACATTACAGACTTGAGATGTCATCGAGGAAGACAGTCAATATTTGTCTAAGTTTGAAATTCCTAACCAGTCAATTCTTAGGTTAAATTCAAAAGAAAACACTAACAAATGAACCACACACAAACCATCGAATTCTCGGCATTTCATGTGAACACACTGAATCTGAGTTTACCTTGCCATCGAGGAGCTCAAACAAAGTCTTATACGGCTGGGATATGTCGAAACACTATTAGCTAGCTTGGGCAATAAAAATGCTATCGAAGAACCAGAAAACCATATATAGTTAGCTCGATAAACTCACCATGAATCATGAATCTCATCAATTTGATATGGATGTTATGTTAGCTTGTTAATTATAAAATTTAACATATGATATGTTGCGCAATTAAATAAATACAAGATCACAGATTATTATGGATCATGGTTGATCCCCATAACTCTCATGATCATGTTAAGAGATATGCCGTGCATAGCCGGGACGATGACCCTCTTCAATCTTAGTCTAGTCGTAAGGACAGAACAAGGACTGCTTGCAACTTTCAATCCAATTAACATTCATAAAAATTCTACATATATGAACATTCGTGCAATAATAATAGTTCATGATTTAGCAGAAATGTCTATGATTTTTGTTTTCTGCTAGCAACCCAATGAACTACACAGATACCAAGTCATGATGGTGTCCAGTGTCTTTGGGGATCATGCAAAGTAGATTTTAACACGACAAACTCCCACCGAGAGCTACAATATTCGATCGAAAGGATGATTTTCAGGCAAGGGTGGACAGGATGCAATATCATACTGGGGACTATGCATCGAGGAAAGTTCCACATGATGTTGAAATATGATTGGCTAGATGATCTTGAGTGAATCACCGATTCAATTCCAATGTACTCGGACAAATTTATACTCCGACTGATCATCACCAGTAATGCCTCGAGAAACTGGAAACAACGAATCGATTCATTTCTCCGGCAGATGCAGACACCACGCACAATGTAGTTGTGCACTTGGAACACCTTCACAGGATGTGTTCAACTTCATTGTCTTTCCAGTCAATAGTTTACCACCCAAATCTCAATAGATTTTCTTGATTCTTGGACCGATGTATTTCCTTACTACCCTACTGTTAACGGAAACAAAAAAAAACATAATCAAACCCTAGCATTCTTCTAAATTGCCCCCGAACCACAATGACATCCAATCAAACCCTACTTTTGACCATCACGGCTTCAAACTCAAATTTCTCTCAAACTGCTCATCCTCGGAAAACATTCCACCACTCAATGGAAACCTCATATAATTATCTACACAATACAAAAAATATCAGCAAATTTTGCTAACTGTAGCTCAAGTTATGCTCAATTTAATTGAGCTTAGAAGCACACCTAAACCAACAAAATTTCACCATCTCCTCCTAGTCCTCTCATCCACACCTCCCAAAAATCCCCACAGTCAACCGTAGATAAACCCAAATCCAACGGCTCATATTCAAACTTGAACAAGGAGAGCGATCCGCGTCTTAACTCTCTCCGCCAATCAGAACCCAACTTTTGGATACCAGCCTCCCCTTCTTGACTATTTAATTCCCATAATTTCCGTCATCTTCTCCACACAAACAATTTTTTTTTTTAAGAATCGCCAGCTTTCGCAGGAGCACCAGATCCAATCTAATCCTATCTGCTCCTCTGATTCAATTCCCTTTCTTCCCTCAAACCCTAGCCCTAAAATCTCAATCAAAATTGTGTAAAAATGTCACCCGACGAACCCACCGTCGCCGTCGATGGCAGCGAACCAACATCCTCTGAAAAGGCTGATGATAAGCCAGCCACCAAACCCAGCAAAACCAAGAAAACTAAAGAATCCAAAGCCAAGAAGGGTCCTGCCCCCAAAAAACCCCGTCATCGTGCACCTTCCTCTCACCCTCCTTACGAAGAGGTAATACTTAATACATCTGATCCAATTTTGATTTTAATACTTCTGTGTTTGATTTTTAGATCTGATCATATTTTATTTTGTAGATGATTAAAGATGCTATAGTGACATTGAAGGAGAAGACAGGTTCAAGCCAGTACGCGATTACTAAGTTTCTAGAGGAGAAACACAAGCAACTTCCATCGAATTTTAAGAAACTTTTGCTGTTTCATTTGAAGAAGCTTGTGATTTCCGATAAGATTGTTAAAGTCAAAGGGTCCTTCAAGCTTCCATCGGCAAAATCATCAGCTCCAGCTAAACCAGCTGTTGCTTCTCCGGCTAAAAAGAAGACTGCAACTGCTGCCAAGCCAAAGGCTAAACCTAAGCCAGCTGCTTCCAAGTCGAAGGAAACTAAGTCTGCCAAGTCGACGGCTAAGTCACCATCCAAGTCTAAAGCAGCTGCCAAGCCGAAGCCGAAGCCTAAGGCTAAGACAAAGGTTGCAGCTGCCAAGCCAAAAGTTACCGCTAAGGCAAAACCAAAGGCAGCTCCAGCTAAGGCTAAGACCTCTGTTGCCAAGCCTAAGGCAGCTCCGGCTAAGCCTAAGGCCAAGGAGAGACCTGCTAAGGCTTCGAGGACGTCAACGAGAACATCTCCTGGGAGGAAAGCGGCAGCCACCAAAGTCGCTCCGAAGAAGGCTGCAACTCCGAAGAAGGCGCCAGTTAAGATCGTAAAGCTAAAGAGTGTTAAGACCCCGGCGAAGAAAGCAGCAGCGAAGAAAGGAAAGAAGTGAGAAACGATACGCAGGGAAGTTATAGAGAGTAGTGTCTGTAGGGGTAGTTCTGTAAATTCGGTGGTCGTTGAGTGGTGGGTTTGTAATTTTTGTTACTTGTAATGCCCACTTGATAAGAGGTCTTAGCTATTGGCATCGGATGTTAGGGCTTTTTTCCCCCAATGCGAGGAGTTGTTTATCTAGGTTTTGAAACAGTACTAGATGTAATTTTCGATTAAATAATTTTATGGTATAAAATTCAGAGCCTCTCACATGCCACGTGTTTGTTCGACGTTCCCGTAGGGGGGGGGGGGGGGGGGCAGGAAGCGTAAATAACACGTGGGGTAGACATGATAAAATCTTATCAAAAGCTGCTTACCAGCATTTTCCAGTCAATCTGGTCAGTGTTTTGCCGTGTATCGTGAATGATGCAATTCACATTAAAATTGCTATTTTTCTTTTTAAAAAACTAAATAATAGAACACAATCTCATGGTAAAACCTGGGACTCAGCGCCCATCATGTCAAGACTCTAGAGTCCAGATTGGGTTATTTAGATTTTTTATCATGTAATAAGTTAAAATAATATTATTTGGATAAAAAATAATGACAAACAATAGTTGATGCTATAATTTTCTCCTACAAATTTATTGGTTTTTTATTCAACTAAAAAGTAAAAATGATTCTTTTTTAGATTTTTTTTTATTTTCATCCATTTCCATTTGATTTTGTTTTCTTTTTATATCAGATATGATGCTCATTCTTTTGATTATTTTTTATCCATTTCTTGTTTTTTCTTTCCCTTTCAATTTTGTCCCTCAATTTTTTATTTCATTTTTATCCAGATTCACTTCTTGTTCTTTTAATTGCTATTTTAGTTTTATCATGTTTTCTTAATTTTTTTTTCTTTCAATTTAGTTCATTGATATTTTATTTTTTAACCTATCTTGTTTCTCTCTTTTTTACGCTTTTTTTTATATATAAATTTTATTCTTCGATTGAGTCCCTCATTATTTTCTTCCATTAATTTTTATTATAGATTTCTTCCTCATTGTTTTGATTACAATTTGTTTTATTTATTATTTTTTGATGGTTAAGAATAAATTCAAGGTTTATTTTTAATATTTTGTATAGTCATTTGGGTCTCATGACCAAAGATGCTAGTTTTGTAGATTAACTTGGTTTAACTTTGGTTTATATATATTCTTATTTTATATTTTGACATTAAACTAGTGGACCTTGAACTTTCTATTTTTCTTTATTTATCTTTATATAGACTTAGATCATTGGTTAATCAATTTAACTCGAGTTTACTCAGGTTATCATCATTTGAATATCTTTGTTTGTGTTAGAAAAAATTGACTTGTTATGCGGTTGCGGCGTAGCGTAAGTAAAAAAATCTAGTTAACAGCAAACATGTAGGCTAAATAATGTTGTTGCAAACACTATGCTAGATAAAAGAAGCTATTCATTGCAACAATATTTTTTTTTTATTAAATAAAAAATGTGGGGTGTTTTGGTTTTTAGGATTTTTTTATTATTTCAAATTATCAACTGGTCATTAAATGATTGTGAAGTGTTATTTTCATCCCTTTTAACTAGTTTTTGAACAATTACATTACTTATTTACCTCTAAATTAAAAATTAATGAATTGTCCGACAATGGTCTTTATGATCTTTAGTATTTACAAAACAATAAAATAAATTCCCGACCCTTAGAACTAAAGAAAATAGATAGCAAGTGTTTAGGGATAATTTCATCATTTCACATGGTTTTGTGAATTTTAGAATCATGAAGGGCATTTTGGATATTTTATTTAATAATTAATTTTTAATTAAAAAACTTCAAATGAGTGGGCTCACGCGTCAACGCGTGAGAGACACCATAACTTTTTGGGTGTCACATGCAATAGTTTTAGATGATCAAATTTATTGTTTCTTCATTTCTCTATAAGCGTTGTCTCACCTTTTTCTCATAGTATGACATATGTCAACGAATTATAGAAGGTTTATTGCCAGTGGTCATTTTTTTTTCTCTCTTTAAAAAAAAAGTGCATGTTTGATATATTTTCCTTTTCCTTTTCAATTTCAATCCTTGGTTTTGATTGCTCATTTTCATTCTTGGACCTTTAAGAAAAGAAATTATGTTTTCAATTTAGTTCTTAATTTACAATTTGTCATATATTATTTTTTCCATTTGGCTTCATATTCTTTAAACTATCGATTTTTTTGCAAGGTTTTTTTTGTTAAAGTTTTATTGATTTTTTTTATTTCATCATTCAATCATTTTTTTTTTTGTAATGTAGACTTCTTTTTTTTTTCTTTTTTGTTTTTCAATTGAACCCTTAAATTTATTTATTTTTATTTCCTCTAGTTTATTTTTACTCTCATTCTTTTAATTACAGTTTTTTGTATGATTGATTTTTTCTTGGTTTCATTCTACATTAATCTTTATAGAAAAAAACTGATTTTGTGGCTATCTTTAATTTTTTTTCTATTAGTTTATCTTAGTTGTCCCGCTCCCAAATGCTAAATATGGCATGAGCAAATGGGAAAAGCCATATACATATATTACATTTTGTTCTTCTTTGTAGATTCAAAGTTTTGTTTTTTCTATTATAAAATGCAATTTATTTACACCACACCACACCAGTTAATGTGCTACTGAGATATTGAGAAATTGGATCTTTTTTATTCTGAACATTTTTTCCTAGGCGCACCCATGGATCATTCTAAAAGCAGATTTCTTGCTTTATATCATGTCCCATTAATCATGATCTTTTTGTATCTTTTCGGTGATAAACATTTTTCTTCCTCTAATTCTTTGGTCTTCAATTTCATTTTCAAAAGAACAGTTATTTCATCTGCTATTTTATGATGATGATAAGAAGTATAGTTCTGAACTTGTTGCGGGGTTTTTAATTTAAAATTTATTTATTTTTTAATTTAAATATAATTAAAAAATAATAATTATATTGTTAAAGGGTTTTTTAAAAGTAATTATTTAATTATATAACTTACTTCTATTAATTGTATAATTAAACTATATACAAAATAATTGCACTATATTTAAAATAATATAAAAAAATAGCTCTCCAAAATGATTTTTACCATTGGAGTACACATCAACAAAAAAAATCATATATACACTATTTAAAAAGCTATTTTAGAGATTTGGCTCTCCAAAATAACTTTTGCATTGAAGTTGCTCTAATGTTGAATTTGTGGCTTCACACCTTTCTAGAATGTTTACTTGCATATACTGTGGTTATGACTTGCACTAATCGCTAAATCTAGTTCATTTTATCTCCTTTCTATTAGCAAGTAAAATCATATGACTCTCCAAGAGGCCAAGACGTGATGATATAGGGCTTGAGATCTACACAGCAGGTCTCGAATCTGAGACGTGCATATCTTGCATGAGCCTAAGACAACTGGAGTTTTACTCGCTCACCCAGACCCACAAAATATGTTTATCGGGGGATGAAGTTTCCTCGAATCCAAAAAAAAGAAAGTAAAATCATATGGATATTCTCTGCCTGACACTTCTTATATCTGAATGTCGATCATGTGTATGGAAATTAGGAAGGACCAGCAATCTGGGAGTCTATCTTATTCTTTCTGTAAAGGGGAGCAAGAACATAGTTTGCTGCAAGTGTGTGACAAAAAGTGGGAGCAAAATTTGAAGAACGGGATCACAAATATTTGTTGATGTTAAGAGATGACAGACATTGGATTATATAATACAGATTACTGAAGTATGTGATCTAAAAAACATGGAAATTTCTTCCATATTTGGAATATTGCAGGTGTTCTGTTCTCCATGGTAATAGAATAAAGGGATATCGATCCATCATGATTTTGTTGGCAAACATTTACTCTGTCGAGTTAGATTTAAGAAGAGTCGTTTGAATTCTCCAAACAAGTATTGTTTGAGTCACGTAATGCATCAAAGTATCTTCGTGGAGTTATCTTTTCTGTTGTTGGTGGAAGGTAATTCAAGATTCACAAGTGTCTTTCTGGGCATTTCGAGGAAGTTGTTCTTCACTTTCTGGGCAGAAAGGATGGTGAAAAGTCTGAAATCACTTCCAATCAATTGCACAGTGCTAGCGATTAGCTTATCAAATACATATTCGAGGATGCAGGTTTGATTCAATGATATTAAACTTTGAAATCCAAAAGCCTCGAGTCTTGACGTTGTTATTTGATATGCATCTTGCTTCAAGTTTCAATATTCATGTTCTTGTCTTTTGAATTTATATGATTATAATGGAAGAAAAGCCTTGGAAAACGTCTTATGTTTCTGGAATGTTTTTTTTTTTTTTTTAAATTCACTCGAGCAGATCTAACTACCAGCAAGAAATATTCTGCATTTCTGTGTTTTGACCTGTGCTTTGCCAGTAAATAAAACTCTGCACTTACACTTTAGCTCAGTCATATTTTAACAACCCTATGTTATATTTTCGTCGGCTGTACTAAGGATAGCAAGGCCTTGGATTTTTTAAAAATCTTGGAACTTCATCTTCCCTCTACTCTGAACATGTCATTTGATCTTTCAACTTTCTGGATGGAATACTTCAACTCCTTTTGAATGTTTAACCTTGATGGTGATAATACAATGTCTTTCCAAATTGAACCCTCTTCACAAGCTGGATTAGGGTACCTGTACAGTTCGTAAATAGACTCCGCTTCCTCGTTCAAGCAGCCCACTCTTTTTATACAGTTTATTTCATCTGGATCAACCAACAGAGTCCTGTCCCTGTCCTTCCATCCTATCAACTTCACAAAGATTGCTGTGTTAGTATTTCCCCCCACGATGGAACTCAGCTTGACCTACTGCTAGTTCAATATTTCTCTGCCAAGGTCTAAACCCGACAGCCATAATCTATATCTTTCCATCCTATCAGTTTCTTTTGGTGTCTTCTTCAAGCTGAGATTGAGCTGTAATCAGGTCTGGCTATTGGCAGTTTGATAGTTTCAGGTTTTCCCTTAACCCCAGTTCAGTTTGTGGTGGCTATCAACTATGGCACGCACCTGTGAGCATCCAGTAAATTGACTTCGACAAGAAACTTTCAAGTCAAGTCCCTCATTCCTACCTCAGACTCAGGCCTCTGAAGTTTATTTATAAATGGCGTTTGGATTACCCCTACGCACTACTTTCTGTGTTCTTACGCACTACTTTCTGTGTTCTTGTTAGGAGCTTAAAGAAACCTGATGAGAAGAATGAAGTCAGAGAGACAGATGGTGTACCTTAGGTGGGCCTTCCAAGGCATTGGTGCAGTACAGCCTGGCATTGTCAACCAGGTGGCAGTATTCCAGAAAGGCATTTGCAAATCTCTTGTGGGATTTCAGCTGTGATTTCACCCTGACAGCTCTTCTACACATTATTTCTCTCCTGATGACATGCAGTCAAAATGTCCCACTGTCATTCGTCACGCCAGGAATAAGAAATTCCTGTGTTCTTTATGCTGTCACGTAATAATTTGCTACACATACCTGATGCCTCTGACAACAGCTAAATAAGCATCGCAAACGACTCCAACCAGCTCTATCCTGTATGGTTTTCTTTTTCTGGATCCTTCTTGCAGTGACTGTTCTTCTTCGTCAATCTTCTCCCAGTACTCCTCAGTTACAGCTCCGCCGGTACCTACTTTATATCCAGCTCCCATGCGGTAGCGACGGCGGTGGACATTTCGGGCCATTGTTATCGTCTGCACAACAAATGGTACCCAGGAGAGAGTGCCGTCCATGATCACATCCCGCCCTTCATTCAGTGCTGTCACCAAGAGAGAAGATGCTGCGTCTGTAGACGACTGGTGCACCTACATGGAGAGAGAAATCATTCCTAATACGAAGCTACAATATATTCAAAAACTATTTTGTACTGGCACTGTAAAAGTTCAGGTTGGGAGTTGACTTCACAAGCATCTGTTTGAATCTTGATGGATAAAAAACTTTATTTAGAAACTGATAGTATAAAAATAAAATAAAAAACCATAAAAAAATTGAGCATCAAAGTTGATATAAAAATTAAGTTATAATGGATGAAATTAAAAAAAAATCAAAATAAAATGCATAACGATCAAAAAATTAAGAATTAAATTTAATATAATAAACAAATAATAAAATATTATTTTAACGCAATTCTGGAAAGTATTTTTCATTAAAAAGAGCTTTCATGAAAACCATGCCAGGTTTTCATTTAACTAACTTTTCTAATATTAAATAAACACATGATAGTCTAAAATTCTAATAGTAAATAAACACATGAAAATTTAAAAAATAATTTCTAGAGAAATAACTTCCATGAAACATACAAAGATATTATTTTTATAATTTAATACTTAATCTTACTCTCTCTTTTTTTAACCAAATAAAAGAAAAAGATTAAAATTTAACCACCCATTCCCTTCCTTTTCTTACCCTGACTAACCCTAGCCTACCCTCCCTCACCCTCCTTCCATCCAAACACAGTGAAAGTAGCTCACCAGTTCAGCCGTATGGATCATGTCGACGTGTCCTCGGGAGCTTAGGGCTTTATAGATGACATCTGATTCTTTGAAGGCGTCGGCCTCAATAACCACCGCATTCCCTGCTGCTCTTGCCCAGAACGGCCTGTTCACGATTCATCGAAAATATACATGTTACCCTATTTTACTTCTCCCTACAAATTCTAATTATTGAGAGCTGCCGGAAAATATAGCAATATGGTGTGTTGGCTAAGAAATAAAAGAAAAGTATGCTCTTACTCATTGAGAATGTCCTTGAGCACTGTGCTCTTCCCAGCTCCCATACCACCGCCCATGAAGAGGAGGACTGGACTCCGATCACAGTGAGCTACCGGAGCCATCACCTCCGTACATTGCGAGTCATCATTTGACGCGAGTCCCATTGCTCTCATTTCCTCCACCAATGTGCTGAACACCCTAGCAACCTTCAGATCTTTTGTTACCCTCTCGAAAGTCCGTTCCCTAAACCAGAACGAGAAGGAGACTCGATTATTTCTCTCGCGGAGCAGTGTTCATACAAATGTTGAGGCAGCTGTGTCCATAGAATTGAAGGCAGAAAGATATACTAAGTAGTTTTTGACGGTTGGGATAGTAGTTAGATTTGCATTACATCCTATGAAATTCGGTTTGTTCTGATACTAAGTCATTCAAGTGAATGTGGTCGTGCAATTCAAGTTGATCTTTCTTATAGTGCTCGATTTCTTACCTGTTCTGCAAGCTGACTTCTGTTTTACCATCAATTTCATTGAATTTTCCAGAGGGAAGAATTACTCACCTAGTTGCTGCCATGAAGATCTGTTTGAGCTTCCTTTTGGGCCCCGGGTCAGAATTCAACACCTGAAATTACAAGGTAAGAAAGCAACAATAATGAAATACAGGAGACGATATATACATGCAGGTCGAACAGGTCTCGTTTACCTGGCCAATCAAAAGATCAGCATGGCTCCAGTGAAATGCAAAATAACTAAGAATACACCTCTCGAACTCCTCTACCAGCTTTACAAAGAGTGAATCGGCGTCAGGTTCCTGAGAAAAGAATGCATAAATGTCTTCTTCACACCCATCACAATTTCGGATGTATTCGGAAGCCAACCTACATAAATGCGGGCATTCTCTCCTATCTGCAAACCCCATTTGCCGCGCTGCTCTCATGAACGAAGGAGGGAGACATATTACAACGATTGAAAAGACTGGAATGATTCAAATTACAGGGGGGGGGGGGGGGGGGGGGATTGGAATTAATGTATGCTTTTGTCGTTGGATCACGTTATAATTACCTACATAATGGGGAAATCTCTCAAGCTTTTCGGCATGGCCTGCCTCTATTGGTCTTAGGCGTAGGATGATCTTTCGATCCCTCAACTTCCAGAGACGATAATGTACAGCTGCTACGATCAAGCCTATTGAAGAGGCCGCCATGATAATAAGATAGGTTTGTTTGCTGGTGTAATCTGATGAATATATAATATCGAGACAGGAGTAAAGAAACGTTTCATGCGATTGTTATCAATGTTGCAAGAGATGAGAAGCCGACCATATTCTTTCCTCTAAGACTTACCTGTCGGCATGTTTTAGAATTCCAGGGACGAAGATTTTCTGTTTGATTTCATGCCTTGACGACAGGAAACTACATTATTTGCCATTGCTTTTCCTCTGTAGTTGCATGTTAATCGTGGTTTTTGTCTGGAGACACCGATAAAAGCGACACTTCCTTGTTATTTCCATCAAAATAAAATCAAGTGGTGCCACATGTAATAGGTTTCGATATGTACATTCTTATTAATTAGCTATCTAGCCCGTGTTTTCCCAAATAGTTTGTGCATTAATTAATATTAGAATATATTTCGAAATGATTTAAAAAACACATTCTTCATATAAACCTGATATATTAAAAAAACTTTAATAATATTTTTTTGTTTAATAACAAAATTTAAACTTCGAATGAAACAGATTTTTATTCAGAATAGTAAGATTATTTTTTTTTTCTTAATAAAAATTGCATGACATTTTTATTTTTAAAATGAATAGAATAAAACATTCATATAGAAACAGTATAAAGAACTACGAGAACATATTTCTTCTTTGCTGACATGAAAATAATACCATAAATACATTATAGATTCCACATTTTAAGTGAAAGAAAAAGTAAATACGCAGGCATATTATCTAATAATAATTTTATAAATCAAAGTAAATCCTTGAACGTTTTGGGCCAGGCTCATGGTCCATTTATATTATGGTATACCGGTAAAGCGAGGCCGGGTTGACCCATAAAGAGACCACCGATCATCTCTTGGAGTTTACCCGTTTGGGTTCTCGGATCCTAAATTCCTCGGTTTAATTTTCCCGGCTCTACAGTCTCCAATAAAACAAACCAAAACCCCTCCAAACTCTATAGTGGTTCTTAAAACCCTACATTTCTTCTTCTTCTTCCTCTTCTGTTGCTCATGTATCATCATCAAGAACACCTGCTTCTTCTATAGGTGAAATTCCCTCCTTCTTCTTCAGTAACCCACAAAAACTCTCTTCTTCAAATCCCAAAACTTCAAACGAAGACAACTCCAAAACTTTCCCCAAAGTCACAAGCTTTAACGCTCAAAACGAAACGCCACTTCAAGGATTCCTCGAGAGAAACTGCAAGTCATGTGATTTCACTCTCAATGAAACAACTCACTTATTTGATCACACGATTAACATGGACCCCACCCCTCCAATTGCATCATTTAATCTTTTAATAGGTTCACTTGCTAAGAAATAGCTTTACTTTGATGTTATTTTATTGTGTAAAAGAAGTTTGGCTGATGATAGGTTTTATCACTTTGAATGTTTTGCTTAATTGTTTTTGTAATTTGAAGAGGGTCAGTGTGAGTCTTGTGGTTTTTGGGAGGATTTTAAGGTGATGTTTGATGCCAAATACTGCGACTTTTTAGCTCTATGATTAAGGGTTTATTTTGTTGAGGATAAAATTGGTGAGGCTGTTGGATTGTTTAAGAAAATGGGTTTGTTTGTTTGTTGCCAAATGTGATTACATATGGTATTCTGATTAATGGGTTGTGTCGAATGGGTGTTTCTCTGAGGTTACATGAAGAAATGCTGAGTAGAAATGGTAAATTTTGTATTTATTGCAAGCCTAATTTGATTTGTTATGTCAGTATTATTGATCTTTGTAAGGATGGATTAGTGGTGAAGGCGGAAGAGTTTTTTCTGGAAATGAAGGGTGCTGGGATTTGTCCTGATGTGGTCGTGTGTGGCTCCCTAATGCATGGTCTGTGTTCTATGTGTGAGTGGGAGGAGGCTTAAGGTTTTTTTTTTTTATTGAGATGATAGATCAAGGTGTGGCCTAATGTGGAAACATGTAATGTGCTAGTACATATGCTTTGCAAGTCTGGGAAGGTGAAAGAGAAATGTGAATTGTTTGAACTTATGGCTCAGAGAGGTATATAACCGAATGCTTTTACTTATTTCACTTTGATAGATGGATACTGTTTGTCTGGTATGATTGATGATGGGAGGGAGCTCTTTGTGTCTATGGTGAATAAGGGGATAAACATAATGTTATTAGCTTCACTGGGAAATGCTTGATGAAGGGATTAGGCCAACAATTATTATACACAATACTTTCCTGGGTGGCTCTTTCCAGGCAGCAGGGAAGCTCGAAACTGCCTGGGACCTATTCTAAAGAATGTCTAATAAAGGTTTAAAGCCAAATGGAAGATCTGTCATTGGAAATGGAGGGAAAAAAGGGCTGTGCTCCAAATGCGGTGGCATTTAACATGCTCATGCATGGTTTCTTCCAAAATAATGAGACGGAAAAGGCAATCGACTTTATTCATAAGATGAAAGTAAGAAAACTGTCACCAGATGCATCCACTGTCTCAATGGTGATAGAATTACTCTCGAAGGATGAAAACTACCATGAACATATAAAAATGCTTCCTAAATTTCCTACTCGAGCTAACAGAAAAGTTCACATGATGAATGTCTCATTTGTGAGATTTGGCTGAATAAAACTTTATTAGAACTTTCACGGAGTTCAACTTTCAACCAGAAGTTGCACAGAATTATGGCCTGCTGTTGTCTTTCCTTTTGATTGAATTTATTAGTGACAGCTTCCTTGATGGGGTAAATCTGTTGAAGTCCATCAGAGGGTGGTCTGAAATGTTGAGTTGTGACACCAGGTTTTGATTTACATCATTGACCACAACAGGATTCTTGAATCAACATGTTTAATCATAACAGAGTTGTAGCATGGGCATGGCGGAACAGAATCGTTGATGGAGCAAATATCCTGCTAGTTTGAGATAGGTCACAGACCTTTAAGCTCGGCGAATTTTATGATAATCACTTGTGAATTGTAATAAGCTGATAATGCAACTGAAAATCATATCTGTTATCACCTTACTGAAAATTATCGCTTGACAACAGGAACGGATGTGAGGTGATGCTAACAACCACTCTATCTCTTAAGACCTGTGGCGTCAAGTACGTCATGAAAATAATTGCACCTTGTTATGTACAGGTATGCATGACCTTTGTACTGTCTTTGTGGAATTAATTTTCAGAACTGTTGTTGTATACTCTTTAATAGCCATGGCGTACAAATCTATTTATAACTGCTTTTTCATTGAATCTGATCATTGGAACTTATGTTTGGCAGCTTACTTGTTGATACTTTAGATATCCAATTCAAATTTGATAAGAATTCACATGAAAGGCAGTGAATCACCCGTGTCTTCAATTTTGTCATTTTGATTCAAGTACAACTGCAAGGGAAAATATGTTTTAGAAGTTGTAATCTCTCTATCCATAGAGTATAATGCATTTGAAACTTGAAAGTTTAACCATATTGGAAAGCTGGATGAGAAAATGCGACTTCATAGTTGGAACCGGATGATTGTGAAGTTTGTTGAGCAGTGTTGTAGTAGAGGATACAAGAACTGCCTTTGGTGGCTATCATTTCTAATCAAGTGAGACTTATGCCTGCATCTCTCTCATAGTTGCAAATATTTACATCTATAATTGTGTGCAAATATGCAGAACTGGAGGAAAATTGGATGATCCTAATTCAATTGGAAATAGTCTGATACATTGTCGATGTTTCCTATTGGAGGAGGATGCTTCCATATTCTGTCTCTGATGGAAATGAGGAAATATGAGAGCCTGATGTTAAGTGCAATTGTCAAATTCAATCATGTAACCAGGCTTATTTAAGAAATAGTTGCGTGTTGAAGAGCCCTCATGCACTAGTAACAGACAAAAGCAACTGATGGTTTGGATGTACAGGAGAAACTCTATTCTAAACATTAGTCCGCAGACCTTTTTATGGCAGCAGTTAAAAAAAGAAAAGATCAACGGAATATCTCTAGAAAAAAGTAAATAGCTATGTTGATTGATCCTTTATCCCAGAGAAAACGCAAACTAGTTGGAGTCCTGGTGAGGTTCTCAAAGATCAAAATATGTAATTGTAACCCGACATAAGTTGTTTGGATGAGCAGTTTGGTTTCGATGCTTAGAGCTTATTTTCAGAGGATTGCAGGTTAATCTGATCTGGACTAGGCATTAGCTGGAACAAGTGAAATGAAGGCGTGCCATTATGAGAATTTTCGGAGCACTCAGACAAAACGCACTGAGAACACCAAGGAGATGTGAATTTATGTTTTTTTTTCCATTGGAAACATGTATCTTGATCACCTGACATTATTAAGTGATATACTGGTAGTTGGATTATTGGGCTGTTGATTACTAATTTTGCAACTGATTCTTGATTTGCTTGCATTTGTTTTTTATTATTCTAGGTGGTTTAAAAAATCCCACATTGTACTTCTATAAGACTGATTTCTGCATGTCGAGAGGTTCTAGATTACACTGTATTGGCTCTGACATGCTCACTTTCCGTGAATCTGGATGAAGTTGTTTAAGAGTTATCGGATCATCAACTGATATTTCCTTTAGTGGAGCCTGGTAACAGGGAACAGTAAAAGAGGATGATGGGCACACCTACAAGTTTCTCCAGTAGATATATCAAAACCCTATATAGTTGAAGGTGTTTGTTTGGTTTTAAGGCAGCATCTCCTGGATTTAGCTTACGAACACGTCTTGGAATTCTTAGATTTGCATGAGTTTTTTCCTGGAATTCTTGGATCAGGTGTGAAGAAAACCCACCGCCCTGGATCTTAATGTCTCTCTTTCGTGATCTTTTTGGATGTCAACTCACCACCATACATCAAAAGAGACAGCTTGAAGGAGCAGTGCGATCAAATTGGCTACATGGACAGCTAAAGTTGATGCTCGATGGTGTCCCCTCTCCCTGTTTTTTTCATTTTAATGACGCAACATTCCTAGGGAACCACATTTTTTCTGATTCTGATTCGGATTCGGTTTCAGAATTATGTTCATTTGAGTGTGACGTGAGTTCTGCATATGGCGAGTAGTGCAGAAGTTAGAAACAGCAACTCATGTTACAAGAAAGGAAACTGTTACAAAATCATTCAGTCTTCCCTGTTTGGTTTGGAAAGCAACAACCAGGGGAAGAGTAGTGGAGTGGAATTTATTCTAATCCAAAAGAGATGGACAGCAAAAAGGAGAAGATGGTGTTCGCACATGTTAGATTCATAAGCTCACAGGAGAAGTTAACAGTTTTCTTTCACTTCTGATGGGATGAAAATTGGGATAAAAAAGGGAATAGCAAAATCTTCAAGAGAATCTGACCCTAAATATGGCTATATCCACTCCCTCCATTTTCCACTCTCCATCCAATGAATTTTGGACCCAAATCATTCATAAAAACTTTTCATGTCATTTCAGAGATTAAAGCTGTCCTGAAAATGATCACTGAAAAACTTCATTTGTAGAAAAATAAGTCTTTTCACTGAAAAAATAAAATAAAAATACATCAAGATTACAACTGTTTTTCCATTTATAAGAATCTGAAAACCTTTAAAAATGTATTTATAAAACCCTGTATAAATTTGAAAAAATGAAAAGAATAATAATATATTTTAGCAAAAATGTTCCTAAACATCTCCCTGGTGTCTAATTACCTTTAGATTTGGACCTCTCGTCTCTATTTACCTGACGAGGCTGCATGTCCAACACGTACGTGACATAATCAATCCCATGGGCCCTTGAGGTTTTTCCCTTGATTGCCCACCTTTTGACAAAATTATACAAGGCTTGTAACACGTGGAGACAACTCTTTCATAATTATTACTTCATTATTCATATTTATAAGGATGCGAGGACACTGGTCCTTCGATGGACATGAAATTATTTGAATTATTTTCGAGTCTTCTGTGTTTCACATGCTACTCATTTTTATCTCCATCGGATTTATACCCTTTTTTATTTATATATATATATATATATAAGATTTATACCCTTTTTAATATATATATATATATATATATATTGCAGTGCCCAAATGTTTTGTTAGATTTTATTGTAATTGAAGATGATTTGGGTGAGTCTTAGCTCTCTAATAGGCCTTCCTATGCCCTCCACAGACTTCTCTTTTCTTGTATAAAAAGTCTCTCTTTTGAACGGATTTTTAAATGCTCGTATGTTTATCACTTTTTGATTTTTGTTTTTAAATTTAGCTTGATATGATGACTTGATAAATTTGTTTTGGTCTAAACTTGAATCAAATTAAAATGAAGCTGATCTAATTAATCCACGAGTCAATTAATAACCTTATTGATCTAATTAAAATATAATTTGATTAATTTAAAATATAATTTGTTTATTTAAATAAAAAACAGCTTGAAATAATATCATTTTACTTTTATATATTAAAAAAGCCTCGGTTTGATAGCTTTTCTTTGGGCGTGAGTCATGTGATATGAGTCTTTACCCAAATTAATGTAAGGATATATTCTAATTTTTTATTTATTTATTTACTTTTTGGTGATATGAGTATTTGTTTTTATATTTTAAACTATTTCTCAAAGCTAAATGTCCCTTTGGTTTGCATGCACTACGTTTCTTGAAATGATTCGAATCTCAGGTAGTAACGTAAATAAATCCAATAATCACGTGAATAAATCACGACATGTAAAATAACAGTTTTTTTTTTTTTAATTATCGAACATAAACACACTGTCAATGGATTTGTCACAAGGGCAACAATGAGTTTTGTTCGGGTTTGAATGTGTATCGTGTTTTTAAAAGCTGGAATCGGGGTTTTAAAAGCATGTATTTTATGCTTTTGTGCAAACGGCGTCTGGATTTAATTTTTATGTGAGTCTCATGGTTTGTATCACAGTTTAAAACTGAACCAAACACTACAATGCAAATGTCGTTTGGCAATCGTGGATCGCACCATGATGCCAAACGGCCACTAAGCCTTAAATTTCTCTCCATCGATCTTTGCATTTTCCTCATTTAAAAAATGATTTATCCTCATTTCTCAACTCATCCCATCTTTGCCTTTATTCCATACATGCAATGATCAGAGATTTTCATTTTGTTAATAATTCTAAAGGTAAAAAGATTATTTATACAAATTATAATATGAAGTGAAAAATATTTTAGCTCTTTGGTAACCCTAACCCTAGATTTTAAGCAAGCAGTAGCCTCTCAATGTTGATGCATGGAAAAGTAGGTGCATCAAAATGTGGGCAGGCAACACACAAGCAGACCAGATTCTCTAGAGGTTATCCACCAATCGAGCTTTTTTTTTGGCCCCCTTTGATCCTCCATCTTCATCCCTTTCACATCGCACCAAGCTGTACTTCGTTTCGAATCTTCAATTTTTATTTTTACTTTCAACATGAGAATCCCCACAAAAGATGGTGCTATTTCTACACTAGCAAATATAGATATTGTCGTCGCATCTTCTTCTTCTTCTTCTTCTTCTTCTTCTTCTTCTTCTTCTTCTTAACTAACAGTGCAATTACAGTTTACATCTGCCTGTTCATCTTAGCTAATTAATTGATTCAATTTATACACGATTTGATTATTTACAATCCTCCTAATATCAAGTTAAAGCAGCCGCGGAGCTACAGTTCCTCTACATATATCAAATCCGACCTCCCAGAAATGATGAGCTTCAAATGTAAATCTGATCCTTGTTATGGCAGTTCTAATTTTATTTAAAGTTGACCCACAAGAGTTAATATCTGAACCACCTGCTACAAATCAGAAGTCATGGTGATATCCCTGAAGATCATTTCAAACTAATTAAAAGAGGCAAAAAAGCTCAAAAAGCCAAACCTTGGAAACCTCAAGACTGGCTAGTTTCCTGCTCTCCTGGTTCCTGGACATGGTGACATAAAAAAGCAACAAAATATACTCATTTTATTGTTAATCTCTTCAACCGAAACCATACAAGCCAAATTTACCCAAAACATAAGGAAGATTATGTGTATAAGAACTATATACTTAGTTTTGTCTAAGATATATTTATATTGGAGGCTTGATCAGACATGAAAAGGAGGCCGGAAATGAGATCACACCGATAATTAGTACTGCTTCTTCTGATAGCTGATTTATATATCTTTGGTGCGTGTTATCTTCACCAGCGAAACAAATGCTCAAAATCACAAGTATATGACACCAAAAATCTCATTACATCCTCCGAAATATAGCTGGGGGGAATGAAGCCTGGTCCGAAATCATTCAATATTACTTTTATGTTACAGCTTCGCATGAATGATATCGAACCAGACAACAATCCCCTCAACAGTAAATACACGAGAGAGAGAGGGAGAGGGAGAGAGGGAGAGATTGTGGAGGTTTTGATTTGGCCATGCATTGATTATTCTTACATGGGGTCCTTATATACGTAGGGATGATAGAGAAATTCTAGCTTGAGTCACATGAGATGGAGTTGGCATCCACTTTCTTTTCGCATGTTGGTAAGGATCCAAATGATAAATGTTTTCTGGGCAGAATAATTGACTTAACTTTACCTACATTTTTTCTCGAACATGGTAATTTCAGCTGGTCTTGACAGGGAGTGTGTGCATTTGATGTTGAGCAGGTCAACCCTAACATAGAGCCTCTTTTAGGGATCCGGCACAAAAAAATGTCGTGTAAATTCATCACTTTCCTTTCAAACCCATTTCGCTTACAGCTACATTATTTTCATGTGCTGCGCACGGTCAGATTATCTTTTTTAATATAAAGAATATATAAGCATTATTAATTAAGGTGTTTTATAATAATTTCTTTTTAATTATAAACTCAAAATATAGGCTCTACTTTAATGTGGGTTGAGAATTAAAGCTTTACTTTTCATATTTTCGTTAATTATGAATACTTATTTCATAGAAGTCTTACTTTTTTCCCTGTAAAATCGCTTCTTCCCAGTTAAAAAGGATATATTCTATTCCCAAATCTATAACTATCGTATACTTTTTTTTTTATACATATTAATAATATTCTTTGGCTCACCTAATCTCGAATTCCTAGCTCTGCTCTTTTATTAAATGAAAATTCAAGAATTATTTTATAATATAGCAGGGCATGGCACATATGTATTTGATTGCATGCTATAATCAGGGATGATCACACTAATTTCTAATAAGCTCTCAACATTTTCCTTACAAGGCAAACATTTGCTACTCCATGTTGACAATTGAACTGTAAAATGCAGCCATGCATAGCTGAAACAAAACCTAATTTTAATTAGATACCAGCCTTGATTGCGAGATCTTGAACCTTGTGGGAGGTCCTTCACCATTGATGACACATGCAGCATGGACGATTCCAAGCTTAATTCCCAAACCTAACACAGATTGGCCTGAACTACGTCAAGATGTATAGTATATATGGTCAGCAAATATATATATATATATATATATATATATATATATATATATATATATAATTGACTATGCTTATGACTAATTAAGAACAAAATAATCCATGAACATGTAAAAGACTATCAGGTTTGAAATTCGACAAAGGTGTAAAGCTGCAGGTATAAAGCTGCTTTTATAAAGTGAGATATATATATATATATATATATATATATATATATATATATATATATATATATATATAGAAATCAATATTGCTTCAACCGACAGCTTGAATTTTGTTTCCAAATAAAGTAGACGATTTAGCATATTACTTTGAATAATTCATGAACTTCCGAAGCATATATATATATATATATATGGCTAGGAGCTGGGAGAATATATCCTTTATGATGCTGGCAGACTTGAAACGCCGCTGCTAATCCTGAAAGCGGATAATGGCAGGCCAATTTCTGTCCTGCACAAAATCTATTATTGCTATGTGTTTGATATTATGTTTCAAAAATATTTTTAAATAAATAAAAAAAAAATTAGTGTTTTTAAATAATTTTCAGGTGTTAATGTCAAAAATAATTTTTTTAAAATAAAAAAATATCATTTTAATGCATTTTAAATAAAAAATTATTTAAGAAATAACCTCAAACACCCTTCCAAATAATTAAGTGTGTTTTTTTTTTTTTTTTGTCAAATGGGCATCTCTGTTTTGCGGTTCATAACAATTTGGAGGATAGCATGACCAGTTCTCAGTTAAAAGTATATCCTGAAATCACCGTATCTCCTGTTAGAGCAGAATGCATGCTAGCTAGCTGGAGATCAAGTAGCAAAGCCAGACAAGTTCGAAGCAATTATGAGATCCAGCTAAGGTACCCTGTATCATTATCACATACCTGTGGACGGTAGTCCTTGTGTCGTTCCACCATAGAATTCAGGTTCAATCAGAGACACCGCCAAATACAGCCAAACGATTCTCGTCCCATGAATGTATCTATCATGAAGAAAAACACACGTAAAAACATATAGTTTTAGATTGAAAAATTATAATGTGGAGTCAAACTAGGCTTTTTAGGGGCCCTTATGGTTGGAAATGATGACAGAATAATAAAGTCTACAATAATGTAGTCTATGACAATTAGAGTGAGAACTGCTAAAAAGTAAATGGAATCATCACCTTTGTACAGATTAATTACATGAAAAGTCAGAGCCCCTTTTGGAGATAGCATTCTGTTTCTTCGTTCCAAGCCATTCATGTTCTCAAAAAGTATGGTGTCGTATAATTCTTGGGCAGGGAAGGTTCATAATTGAGAACATTTCTGCAACAGAGCCTCTCGAAAACAGAGTAGGCCTCTTTCACTTTTAGCAGTTGGTAGGGTGTCTCTGTCTCATACTTAGGCCAGCAATAATTATTAGGAGATAATTCCCGAGGATGATAAGTAACAAGTATGCCCCTCTGCGCAGATAGGTTCATATTTGCTGCCCACAACTTACAAAGATCTTGAGTAATTGAGTGTCACTTCAGCTTAAAACAGCCAATTGTTGCAGAAGTGACAGTTCAGAATGTTTTGTTTCAACAATGAATTAGATGGAGTAGGGGTCATGATTTTGTTTGTTGATCGCAGATCATGATCTTCATGATTTTGTTTCAGCAATGAATTAGATTTATTTTTAAAATAGTTTTGAAGTAAATATACACACACTCATGTCCTCTTTGTTTTAATCATCTTCGTCTTTTCTATCATAGTAATCGAACGATAAAAAACAATATGCAGCCCAAGTCAACACGATGCCCATTCTTCTTCTTCTTCCTCCCAAAAGACACCAGAGAGCCCAATTCACAAGTCAAAACTCAAAACATCTCCTTTTGTTTTTCAATGTGATCGAAAAGTCAACTTCTTAGGAACTATTATTGCCCCATCACTTTGTCAACAAATGTAATCAACGAACTGAAAGCATTGAGCTGTGTTACAGAATGACTTCATATATATCATTCAATGTATAAGATTTTGAAATCTATGACTTCGAGCATTTTGCTTTATCTTGTCTCAAACCGAGAGACAGGCAGCTCGTTAGACGAGATTTGAAAGCATCATTGCAACCTCTGTTTTCTGCTTGGGGTGATCTCATGCTGTAAGCTTTGATCTGATAATTAGATCCATTATTAAAAATAAATAAATAAATCATCCATAAAGAGAAAAGTCTATAATATTAGAACCATTGCAGCTAGCTTGAGTTATTTGACTTCGATGTTTCCTTAACAAGATATGATTCTTGTGAAAATAGAGCACAGTTTTTCATGTTGGTTCAGAGGGTCAAAGATGTCTGCATCGTTCTTCATAAGCCATGTGCCTTCACTTCTTATTTTCCTGGTAAACAAAACAAATTAAAGATACGAGAAACCCTTCTTTAAGGTTGGAGTTTCCTTCACTAAGGTCAGGTTTAAGGTTGGAGTTTCCTTCACTAAGGTCAGGTGTGCGGCTCCGAACTTTGGTTCTGAGATAATACCCGTTTTCAGGCAGTCTCTGTCCGTGGGCTGCTCCGATATATCTGAAGGTTTGTAAGGCCTGTGGTAAAAGCCCGGTTCGATGGACACGCCTAGGTATAGCTTGAGCCCAATCTTGAGAAGACGTAAAGTCCAAGATTGAGCCCAGTACATAAAAACGCAATGGACTTCAAAGTTCAAATTACAATAAAGAAAATCCGGAAAAAAAGGGCTATGGATTCGAGTTGCGTTTTGCAATAGCTTTTTTTTCTTGGTTATTTAAATAATGGTTTAATTGTTTTTAAAAATACTTTTACTTAAAATATATTAAATTTTTATTTTATTTTTTAAAAAATAATTTTTAATATAAATATATCAAAATAATTTAAAAACAAAAAAAATATTTTTAAAACACAATGTCAAAAAACTACTTAGAAATACGATTTTTTAACAATCATCAAAATGTATGATAAAGAAACTTAGTTGTCTTCTAAGAACAAATTGATCAGATTGAATTCTGATAAAAATGGATTAGTTTTGCAGCCATATAGGGACGTCCATTGCGAACTAGAAAACTGTCACTGTCTAACATAGGGATCCTAAGAAAGAGCAAGTAGCTTGTGTACAAGGAAAGGTAAGAAGCCAGGATGAGAAATAACAGAGAACTGATCATTGAACCTGAGATAATAATTGTGAGTATTCCAAAATATTGCCCATGTCATGATAATTTTTGTCCAACATTATAAACAGAAGGAAAAAATCTGGGCACCAGGAGCAAATTCAGTGTCAAAGCTCTATGTAATCTAGCAAAAATATTCATTAACTTCTGTACACGGTATGCTGGAATTGATACCAGCATCTATAGAGGGGCAGTACATGTTGTTCTAAAATGTCCAGTCTGATGGCAGCGGCTGCAATGCACAGCCCGTTTCATGTGGCCCGAAACTTCTGTACACGGTCGCTTTTTTCCTGGTTTAGATGCCGGTGGCCAGAGAGACTTCGGAGGTTTTATAACGAGTTCAGCAGAATTGTAGCCTGCATTGTCTAATCCTACTGATAGTTCTCTCCAAAGGGCTTTATCTGGTATTGGGTGTATGGTTAGTGAATATGCCTTGCGATAATTTGCCACAGTGAAACAGCTTTCAGCAAACCGAGAAACATTCTGCCTGCAAGAGAGAAGAGCTGCCGCAGCATGAGCGCAGGGCAGCCCACATAGCTGCCATCTAAAGCATGAGCAGTGGCGGCTACAGATATTTACTATATGAGAACCTTCAGCAGAAATAACTTTAAATTCCGCATCATCTACTTTGAGAACCTGATGAGTGTGTGCGTGCTCAATTGCCACAGACACTTGCCTCTCAGCAGGTGGAACAAGTATGCCTGTCCACTGCGAACTAGTTTCACTTCGCTCATTGAACCACATCATCAGCTGTCGGCGGATATTCTCCATCATTTGAATTATTGGAAGTCCAGATGCTTCCAGAATCATAGTACCTAATGATTGAACTATGTCAGCTGTTAGATGTCCGAGTCTTTTTCCCTCAAAATATGCTGACGCCCACAAGTGAGGGTCAATTCTTCTAATCCAACGAGCTGCGTCCTCTGACAGTTCTTCAATCAGTGTGATTTTCTGTTCAAATTCAATTGCTGTGAGAGCAAAAGCAGCTTCCCAGAGAAGGTTGGCTAGTATGGTATTGTCAAACTCCTTGCTGAAATTGACAATGAGATGATGAACGCATAATCCATGAAAAGCACTTGGGAAGTGTACTTCGATTCCATCTATGATGCTTTTCTGTCTATCTGATAGAATTGTGAGCTTTGGCATGTTTACTATGTTAGCTTCAAGCAAGTTATGCAGCTCTGAGAGGAACCACATCCACTCACCGTTACTTTCATCATCAACCACGGCAAATGCGAAAGGAAACACAGCACCCTCTCCATCAAAACCAGTGGCCAAAAGCAAGGTTCCGTGGTACTTGCCTTTCAAAACCATCTCATCTAGAGCAATAAGAGGACAACAAGCATTCAAAAATCCATAAATTGAAGCTTTAAATGAAACAAATAGGCGTTCAAAACTACGATCGACAGGGTTCCCATAAACCACAGCTACACTTCCTGGGTTAGTCCTTCCAATCTGGTGACAATACCATGGGAGGAGGTGAAATTCTTCCACAAATGAATCGTGAACAGCAGCCATGATCCGCTCCTTTGCTCTCCAGGCTTGCTTGTATGATAACGCGATACCATGAGCCTGATGAATTTCTTCCAGTATCTCCTTCGGTTTGTAATGAGGGTTTTCCTTGAGGCTCCTTTCAATGGAGTCTGCAATCCACTGGACTGAGGCTTGTTGGTGACCAAGATGTGTTATTCCAACACAATTATGTTCATTAGGCAGCGTCCTAATTGTGAATGTAGGAACATCTGGAAGCTTTGCAGCATGAATTCGCCAAGGGCATCCCTCACTAGCACATTTAGCCACGAAACGAGTCTTGTCAGATTTAATTGTCTTCAACTCAAAGTGATTAGCAATGGCCGCATCTCTGAGTGCTCTCCGACAACTGTGCACATCAAGGAACTGTTGGCCAACAGTCAGCTGATGATTGGGAACAGGATCTTGGACACGAGACTGAATAACAGGAGTATCAATTACAAGGCACGTCTCCTGATTTTGTTTTACAGCTGAACTTGAATTTTCGTGAGAAACGCAGTATTTTTTATTAGCCAACTCGTGTTTTTCCATTAAACCTAACCTTCTCTGAGAGATAGGGGTCAACTGATTTTCTTGTTCATCAACATCGGTATGTTCTTGATCAGTATCCAGCTTCACATCACTATCAAAATCCAACCCCTTCTCTTCATAATTCTGAACATTTCCATGACGCAGAACCATGTTATATTGATTGCTCTGATTAACAGCTAGTCTGTGATCATCAATATGACTCGAGCCCAATTCTTGAACATTCAAACTATAATCATCAATGTCTCCCAAACATTGATCCAAAACTGAATTGCCACTATTACCCGGTTTCAAATCGGGCCTCAGTAGTAAATCCCGATTATGCTCAATCATCAAATCATTGCTCTCCATGACTCAATCGTACACCTAAAAAAGCTCCTTTTTAACAAGGACCTGTACCCAAAATCCATTTGCAAATCATCATTCTTTTCTACCAATTTTTAGAGCTAAACGATACGAAATTCATCAGAAATTCGTAAGAACAAATGCTTAATTAAAGTCTACTATAATTTTATCTAGAATTTGCAGACTCCCAGGAGACAACTGGAATTGAAACCACTCTAAATGAACTCCACCTAAACCAACAAAACAACAATTACACGAAATAAAACTAACCAAATGAACTCTGACGTATTTAAAAAAAAGGTTCGATATAACTCAAATACCCAGTTTGGTTTCATCAAGGAAAAAAGAACAGGGAGCATTGGCCGCAAAAAAGCCACATTAAACAATTGGTTTGTTTATCAAATTTAAATACACAACCTTGTGGAGAAAAATAAAGTTTAATTCAGCTTACACATTCTCAGCAGCCAAGCAGGGTGCAGCTTAAAAAAAACGTTTTCCAAAGCAAATAAACAATCTCTTTTCTAAAAAAGAACCCTTTTCTTTTCTGCAACTTTTAAACCCAGAAACAACACGAAACATGCCCAGCTTTCCTCAGATTCTTCTCAGCAACCAAACAGAGATAGGAAAAAAACAGCTCACGTTAAAAAAGCTGTAGTGTTCTGCAATAAGCAAGGTTTTGCAGAAGCAGAAAAATCAAAGATTTAAAGAAGACGAGGCACAAATTAAGAGGGGGAATTTGGGATTAGTAGGTGATTAAGAGTTGAATAAAACGGAAAGTATTTTTTTTGGCGGGTGGGTGAGAAGGAGTTCGAGCAAAGGGGAGGGCAGTGCAGGAGAAGACAGGGAATTATTAATAGATTGCAGGGGTATACAGAAGGGGGCAGTTATGCGCTGTGGGCGTTGATAATTATTGGGAGATGGACTCGTTAAGGTTATCCAATTTCGAGGGTATTTAGGTCATCCTCCTCTCTTACACGACTCTTCTTCGAAAAGTACGTGTACTGTTTACAGTACAGCCACTCGTATGGTAATCAGCCGGTGCGAGTGTATTTGCACCCGTTAGTGCCGGACTCAAATCATGTTGCTAGCGTTAGCCGGTCGGTTCCACTTAGGGAATTTTTTTCTTTTTCTTTTTCTTTTATATTCAATAATAATAAGCTCGGTCTATAAGTTGAACGTAAAAAACGGGACATTTGAAGTGTGTTTGGCATAACTTTTACTTTTGTGATTGAGATTGAAAAAAAATAGTTTAAAAAAAAGCGTTTTTATTACGGTTCAAAATAAGTTGTGAAGTGTTTGGTTAAAATTGTAGTTGAGTTTGAGGTTGAAAAAAAAACAGTTTTGGGTGTTTGGTTACCAAGCTTTTCATATTGCTTTTAACTTGTGAAATTATTTCAAAGGGCATAGACATATACACACATATTTATTTATATATTTATGTATATATTTATATTGTATTAATAATCATAATTTCATAATATAAGGAATAATTCACGTAAAATGAACACTTCTTTTTATTCTCTCATCAAACTATTTGCAATACCATCACGAACAATATCCATACATGAAGGCCTTTGCAATCCCTGACTATTTTAGCGCTCTACAATATCTGGTAAAAATATATTTTTTTATATCAATACACATATATTATGTAAATATTATTTATATTTTAATTAATTTTTAGATTATTTTAATTTTAATATATATTTTTTGATCTTTCTTCGATCGGAGTAAGACTTTTCTCAGCAAGCATCTCATCATGAAGGCTCTGCTGCATTTCTCATTGCAATCAATTTCATGGCGGCAAGGAGAGCTGCTAAAGACGTTCTATTGCATCCATCGAGAAGCCACTTTTCCCTCTAACCTCATATTTTCAAGCATAGCCAGCAACAGTTCAGAAACCACTTATTGCAGAGCGATGTGGTTTACTTGAATGTTCCTTCCATTTATGACCATTTTGGAGAGGATCGTGGTTTCTTCAGCGTCCAAATCTCTTACTGGCTCGCTCCAGAATTCATCATCCTCAGTGATGTCTGGTGCTCTCATGAGTTCAGTCACTTTATCCAGCACCTGTCGCATTTGCGTATATACCAAGGGAATATCATGGATATATATATATATATATAACCAAATGCAAAAACTATCCCCACATCCAACAGTGTCAATGACGTTCACCTGATCACATTTTAGAGAGCCAAGCAAAATCTTAGTTTCCATTTTTCAGGACATGTATACAATGGAAACATATAATTAAGGGTCAGCAAGAACCCATATAAACTTAAACAAGTCTTTGATGTGAACAGTGTATGTTTCTCATTGAATTCATCAAACACAGAATTACAATATATAGAGTTTGTGCAATATAAATCTTATGAGATAATTACAGTAAGTAGATCACAGCTAACGGCATAATCTTCTCATTCCTAATCAGTCATGATCTTCACTTGATTTGTTTCTATCTATATCTTCTTCCTGATTCTTCTCGGTTGACATGGATTTGCTGAGCTGGTGTATTCTTTCCTCAACATGCCCCCTCAATCTGAAGGGAAGGGATCGAACATTCAGATTGTTTAGAACAGTTGGAAACTTGCGTGGAGAAATAGGCTTTGTCAAAGAGTCAGCTATTTGATCATTGCTGGAAATGAACTGAACTGATAGCTCCTTCCTCTGAACTTGGTCACGCACATAGTGGAAATCTATCTCTATGTGTTTTGTTCTAGCATGAAACATAGGATTAACACTCAGGTAGGTTGCCCCAATGTTGTCACACCATAATCTAGGAGTTATTGAACTTTGGAACCCAAATTCTGATAGTAAGGACTGCACCCATCGAATTTCCGAGGCTGTGTCAGCAAGAGACTTGTATTCAGCTTCCGTGCTACTCCTAGCAACTGTGAATTGTTGTTTGCAACGCCATGAAATGAGATTCTTGCCCATGAATACACAATATGCACTAACCGAGCGTCGATCATCTCTATCCCCTGCCCAGTCAGAATCAGAGTAGGCTTGAATTGCTGATGAAGCTGATGAACTGATAAGTAAACCAGTGGAAATGGTGTGCTTTAAATAACGTAGTATTCGCTTGACTGCTTGCCAGTGAGAATCAAGTGGTTTATGCATGAATTTGCTAACTTTGTGCACTGAGAAGGAGAGGTCAGGACGTGTGAAAGCCAAGTACTGTAAACTGCCAACAACTTGACGATAGAGAGAAGGGTCTGAAAACTGGGCACCATCAGCAGCCGAGAGATGACAATTTGTAGCCATAGGACTAGAGCATGGTTTAGCCTCATCCATGCGTGTACTTTTTAATAATTCAGCTACATATTTGCGTTGAGTAAGGTATAAACCAGCATCTGTGTGTAACACTTCCACGCCTAGGAAATAGCTAAGCTCACCAAGATCTTTGACAGCAAAATCAACATGTAAATTGGCAATAACTTGACGTATAGCAGCACTTGAATTCCCTGTAAGTATTATGTCGTCCACATAGATAAGAATTAAAACCAGAATATCAGTAGTTTGCCAAATGAATAAGGAGGGGTCTGCCTTGCTAGCCACAAATCCAAGTGCACGCAGCTTGTCTGTCAGCCTTGAGAACCAAGCTCTTGGAGCTTGTTTAAGGCCATAGATAGATTTGTGAAGTTTGCAGAGATGATTAGGAAATTGTGGATGAACATATCCTTGAGGCTGCACCATATATACTTCTTCTTCCAAATTACCATGAAGAAAGGCATTTTGGATGTCTACTTGCCGAAGCTGCCAGTGATTAGTAATAGCAATAGATAAGATGATGCGAATTGTAGTATGCCTTATAACTGGACTAAAAGTTTCATGAAAATCCACCCCTTCTTGTTGATGAAAACCCTTGGCCACTAACCTAGCCTTATACCTTTCAATGGAACCATCAGCTTTCCTCTTTACTTTGTATACCCAGCGACAGCCCACTATATTGGCAGTGGATGAGGGGGGAATTAGGGACCAAGTTCCATTGTGTAGAAGTGCATCAAACTCAGCATTCATTGCAGCTCTCCACTGTGGAGATTTGATTGCTTCACTATAACATGTGGGCTCAATATCAGAAATTTGCAGAGATGCTAGCAGTGCTTTAGGTAAGGGATACCTAACAAAAGCATCAGATGGTGGCTTCGGCTTGAATATGTTATTCCTTGACCGTGTGGTCATAGCATGAATGCTAGTATGACCTTGTACAACAGGGGCAATTTCTGCAGGTGAACTGGGAATTTCTGAGATAGTTGCAGCCGAGTTGATTTGCTGAGCTGCACATGCAGGTTGACATGGGATTTCTGAGATAGTTGCAGCCGAGTTGAGTGGCTGAGCTGCACATGCATCAAGTGTGACAATTCTTGTACCTGCAGGTGAAGATACTAAAGGAGCAGAAACATTAGAGGTTGGTAAGTGGTCTGTTTGCATATTGGAGCAGCTGACAGGAGTGGAAAACGAAGAGAAGGAAGGGAGAGTGACATGGGAAGGAGAATATGAATCATCAAATGTGGAAGTGGAAGACTCAGACAGTGAAGATAGTTGTTGGTATGGAAATAAATCTTCATCAAAAACAACATGACGCGAAACATAAACCCTGTCAGTTGAGAGATCAAGACACCTATAACCATGATGATCATTACTGTAGCCAATGAAGATGCAAGTTTTGCTTCGAAAATCTAACTTATGCTTGTTATATGGTCTAAGATTAGGCCAGCAAGCACATCCAAAAACACGTAGGAATCCAAAGTTGGGAACTCGATTATGCAGTTTTTCATAGGGGGACAGATTTTTGAGGATGGGGGTGGGGAGACGATTTATAAGAAAAGTTGCAGTTGTGAATGCATCTTCCCAATAATTGAGAGGTAATTTCGAGTGTGCAAGTAGACTGAGACCAACCTCTACTATTTGTCTATGTCTGCGTTCTATGGAGCCTACTTGTTGATGGGTGTGTGGACATGCAATTCGATGAGCTATTCCATTTGACTGAAAATAATTGTGCAACCTACGGTATTCCCCTCCCCAATCGGATTGAATTGCTTTAATCTTGCAATTATATTGTTTTTCCACAAAGTGTTGAAAACGCAGAAATATACTCTCAACATCAGATTTAAGTTTCATGGGAAACAACCATAGATACTTGGAATAATGATCAAGGAAACTAACATAATAACGAGCACCCGAAGTGGAATTTACGGATGCTGGTCCCCAAACATCAGTGAACACTAAGTCTAATGGATTTTTAGAAACATTTGTAGAGGCATGAAATGGAAGTGCATGGCTTTTGGCCAATTGGCAATCACAGCAAACAGACGGAGCTTTGATTTTATCAACTGGCAGCTTATTGGAAGACAAAATTTGTTGAACAACGGGAGGAGCAGCATGGCCTAGGCGACGATGCCATTGGATAAATGAGAGACGAATACTGGAGAATGCTTGAGGAGTGTTATTTTTGGGAAAGAAGTGGTATAACCCGTCACTGACATGGCCTCGATGAAGGATGATTCCCGAGTATCCCTTCACAAGAAAATAATAGCCATGAAACTCAAAATAAACATTGTTATCTCTGCAAAATTTTTGAACCGAAAGTAAGTTTTTCTGAATTTGAGGGACATAAAGAACTTGATTTAAAAGAAAGGAATTTGACGAAGTTTTGAGAGAGGAATTTCCAGTTTTGGAGATATGCAAACCTTGACCATTACCAACTTGTAATTGATCTGTGCCAGCATAATCTTCATCTTTCATGTGCAGGTTACTCAGATCATGAGTAATGTGGTGCGTAGCACCTGTATCAGCATGCCAGTCATTTTGTTCCCAGTTATTTGTTGCAAGAAAGGCCTGTTTGTGTTGAGCATTGGACTGATTTTGATAAGTTACATCAAACCGATGGTAACATTTGCGTGCAGAGTGTCCATGTTTTCCACAGACTTGGCACACCAGAGCATTGGGATTGGCTGTGTCAATTCGATTGTAACTGGTTGAGTCAAATCGATTGTTGGAGTAATTTCCCTTGCCACGAAAGTTGTTGTTTCGTCCTCTGTTGTGATAGGTGTTCCTGTTACGAGAATTGTTGAAAGATTGTTTCTGAGCAAAATGAGCTTCAGAAACAGGTGATGGAACCGAGTGGTGATGGCGATTTAGACGAGATTCTGTAACAATCAACAGAGAATACACTTCTTCAAGAGATACTTGATCACTCCGTGCATAAATTGAAGACACAAAGCTGTCATATTCATGACCCAAACCAGCCAGAATATATGAAGTGATATCATCATGGCTGAGAGGTTGTCCTGCCATGGCAAGCTCATCTGCTAGCCTCTTGATCATAAGAAAGTAGTCATTGGCAGATTTGCTGCCTTTCTTTGCATTGGCTAATTGGGTTCGAACTTGTATGGTTCGAGCTCTTGATTGAAAGGAGAAGTTGGTCTCAAGAGCTTGCCAGACCTGCTGGGCAGTGTCATATGAGATAATTTGGGCTAGAACACCTTCAGTCATGGAGGACATAAGAGTGCTTAGAATTAGGCTATCTTGTCTAAGCCATTGGGAGTATGCAGGATTTAGATTTGGGGTGATGATTCCTGTTTCAGGATGAGAAATATTGATGATTTTGGGAGGAGCAGGGAGCGTGCCATCAAGATGGCCAAAAAGGTCTTGCCCACGGAAATAATGAAGCAATTGTGTTTTCCAGAGAGAGTAATTCTCAGGGGTCAATTTCAGGGAGACAATATTGGATACTGGAATAATAGTGTTTATAGTTGGTGCGGAGGAGGAGATGAGAGTTGCAGCAGAAGATGAAGAAGAGGCAGACATTGTAAGACGCAAGTCTTTTTAGAAGCTCTGATACCATATAAACTTAAACAAGTCTTTGATGTGAACAGTGTATGTTTCTCATTGAATTCATCAAACACAGAATTACAATATATAGAGTTTGTGCAATATAAATCTTATGAGATAATTACAGTAAGTAGATCACAGCTAACGGCATAATCTTCTCATTCCTAATCAGTCATGATCTTCACTTGATTTGTTTCTATCTATATCTTCTTCCTGATTCTTCTCGGTTGACATAGATTTGCTGAGCTGGTGTATTCTTTCCTCAACAACCCAGCACAGAAGGGTCTCATACGAGGCACAAGAACTACCAGCAATATCATCATCTTCACACATCCCAGCCATGCTAATCCCCTCCTCGTGAAGCACATCTAGCAAAAAATGCGCGTATATTTCATCACCGACATGGCCAATCGTGGCGCAGTCAAGACCCAATCTTGCTGCTGCTATAGCCATATTTGCAGTTACCGCCAACTTCCCAGTATTTCTACTTGCAAAAGAAATCACTTCTAAAACCGAGCTACAGCCGATATAGACAAATGGGCCACCAATGCAATTGCTTTCCCATGTCATTCTTAAGATAACGAGTTAAATACTAATTCAGGTTTTCAAAAATGAACGTGTTAATATTTAAGGATGTTCTTTTATCTCCTCTTGTTGTTGTCGAGAGTGCTCAAGTGGAGACTGCAACCTTTTTTCGAAGTGTTGCTGTCTAGGAATCTTTGACGATCAGCTTTGGTTCTTTGGATCTTCTTTCCTTAATCTCCTTTCTCTTGCAACGTTTCGTTTTTAATATTCGAATTCATTAATAAGGAGAAATTAGAGGGGGGGAAATTAGCTCCATTGATCTTCATGTGCGTGCATGCATGATTGAAGCTTTATTGTTTTTAATAATATATTTTAATAAACATGAATAAAAATATATATTTTTTATTTTCTCTGCCATGCAATTGGTAAATATAAACATAAATATTGATAGCATTTTTTCATCACTCTACTATGATGACTTTTACCGGTAGAGTTTTTCATCCATGTATTTATCTGTAAACACATATAGAAAAATTCTCTCGGTATACACTTAGAAAATTGCACCCGATGGTAAAGTATGTCTATATATATATATATCGACGGTAAAACGTCGTCGGTATATATCAAGGGAATTGTTGACAGTATTTTATGACCTGACAATTGATTATTCTTCCCTTCCTTGTTTCTTCTGAATTTTTTTCAACAATAGACAATCACCTCTTCCACATTAATTTTAACACAATTCAATCTCTCTTAATAAAGCTGACCATCACAACACTCAGTTTATCAGCATTCATGTTTTAATTCAAATTGTATTTAGAATTCTTCTTTAAGTAAACAAATTTACTTTTTTTTATTTGAGACAATACAAAACAAACTCATTGTTAAGGGACTAATAACTTGAGTTATGAGATTGAGATAATATTTTAAAAAATAAAAAAAAATAATTCAATTTAACCAGGATTAAAACAACAAAACATGTACCTTGATAATGAGACTACTATGTGTCCAGAGAAAAAAGATCAAAATAGACTATAAAAAATATACAATTAAATAAATGATACATAAAGAGACTTGAATCAACTCGGGTTAACTCGTTAAATATTATCCCTAAATCGTGAGGCTAAAATAACATTATAGAAGTAAACAAAATATATCTTGAAGTTTAATTTTAAGTCAGTTTAATATTAAAAATAAAATTAAACAAATCTAAAAATAAAATTAAACAAATCATGAAGTCTAATTAAAAAATTAATAAAAAAAATATATTAGTCAATCGGGTTAACCCATCAAACATGTAATTCATGTAATGAAATTTTGATAACTAATTAAGAAAAAAATATATATGATAAAAAATTAATTGAAAAATGTCGAAAAAAACAGAAGAAAACAAGTCACTTTATATTTTAGTTTACAGTTAATGATGTCCAACATTGAATTTGAACAAGTCGGCATTTTGTAGCAACCTCTAATGACAGAATTGCAATGTTAGAAGATTATGCTCATCTTCCGGACCATTTTTTAAACCTAAATGATTTGTCAAATCGATCATTGAAATCTGAAAGATTCTCCAAACCGGAAAAGAAACAGATTAGAACTCTTTGAAATGTTCCATTGCTGCTTTCAACTATCCACTATGAAGACGGCTAAATGTAAGTTGTGGAGACCCATTTTCTGAAGAAAAAAGAAAGCCAAGGATTAGTAGTGGAGATCCATTTTCTTTCTTTGCTTTGCATGATGATGTAGCCATTGAAGCATAAGATATTAATTATGATTATTACAAGTCCGATTCAAAGCCGAGGGCCTTCCCTAAACAAGATGCTAATAAAAAACAAGTTCTATCTTCATGAACATTTCGGCTAAAAAGTTTTGATCTTTGCTTTTAACCTGTTGAATTCAGAGCTTAAAATTAAAACGTATCAAGATGTATTTTTAAGATTGTCTTTGATCTCACTAAATATGCAAAATCTAATGATATTTCTAAGCCTGGAAAGGTTAAACACCTGTCGAAATAATGGGGGATGGGACGTTGTTGGCAGATGGCGTTTACATTTCTATTTTGGCATTCACCAAACTATTACTTAAATTCTAAAGCTTTCCCTTTTTTGGGAACAATATAATTATCGAAGACACGGTCACTCATTTTTCACATTAATAATCAGCCACCTTATAAATTTCCTCTTATCAGTACTTTCTTTTCTCTCTTTTCTAATTTTATCTCAGGTTTGTGATCTTTTAATATGGCAATTCTCTTCTATTCTCTTCCTCGATAGATTCCATCGTGTCCCAGGTACATTTTCCTTCTCAGGTTTTCATTTTGTTGCCTATCATCGAAACCCTGTTCTAAAGTGCAATTATTTTTTCTTACAAATCTGTGTTTTAGTTGCTTTGTACATTGTATTTCTCATTGACCCCCTTGCTTTGCATGTATAATGTTTGGTTTACCCTTTCTTAATCTGTCGGCATTTGTGTTTTTAACGTTGAAAAGGTGCAGATCATGCATGGAGAAAAGTTAGTAAACTCATGATTATGAAAAATTCAGAAGCAATTATCTTTCTTTTCTTTTTCTTTTTTTTTTTTTTTTTTGGGGGGGGGGGGGGGGGTAAGTATAAAGGCAATCTGAAAAGTGAATCTGGTTTGACTTCTTAGCATCAATCGGTTTGGTTTGCAAATTTAATATGATTTTTGTCATCATTATGGTGGTTGGTAGCTTATTCTAGTATTATGTGGTGTAGTTGGGTTCGGTGGAGGATATTTTTTCTTTATGGTGATTAGTATTCTTCTTATTGGTTGCCAGTTGATCTCACTACTGCATTGTGCAACTGGATAGGGCTAAATCTGTACTGTTTTTCTTTTGAATTCAGAGCAAGGTTTCCATCTCTTTGAAGGTTATTCAAGAATTTGTTCCCAATGTCCATTTTTATTAGGGTTTTGCCCAGTACATGATCCTTTTATGTGTGCCTTATTTTACATTTAAACATGTGTAAAAGTGGACAGTAGAGTTGGGTATCCTTTTATTTCTAAGATATATCTACTTTATTAATCCTTCAAAAGCATCGCTGCAGATTTATTTGTAATTTAGCTATTTCTGAGATTTAATTGTTTCTGGGGGTTGTGGCAACTCGCTGCTTTGAATTTAGACAGCGTGCATTTGGATGATTGATGAATTCAGTATTTCGGTTTATAATAGCCTCCTTTTTTCCTATTCAGTGAATTCAAAAATTCATCAAGTGTTGGTGTGTTTCAGGTGGAAATGGCTGCAACTGGAACTTCATTTATCAAAGCAAAGAGGAATTTGCAGAGGGTTCCAGCAGTTCTGCAATCTGCAGCTTGTGAATGGTTTTTGCTCTTTTGGCTGCTTATTGATGCTGTACTCTCGTATCTGCTAACAAAATTTTCAAGTTATTGCGGACTGCAAATACCTTGCATGTTTTGTTCCAGGCTCGATCATTTTCTGGGAAGTGACAAACCTGGTTTTTATAAAAAATTAATTTGCAGCAACCATAGATCTGAAATATCATCCTTGATTTCTTGTCACATTCATGGGAAGCTTGCTGATGGCTACTGTATGTGCGAGGAATGTCTATTGTCATCCGCCATGAAAAGCATATCAAGCCCAGACATGAACAGGCAGCTGATGGGTAAGTTTGGGTTTGATATCTGTGCTCTTGGTTTCCAGAACTCGTTGCAGAACAGGGAACTTGTCTCTGATTCTGTTGGTACGAGGATGTGCTCATGTTGCAACAAGCCTCGGAGATCAAGACAAACTTCCAGCAGAATAGCCCAACTGAAATCACCTAGGAGTGGGATGACTAAGCCTAATATTCCCTTGCCCCGCCATCTGACCCACCGTGAAAATATTAGAAAAAAGAGAGAGAAATTTCCTGGGCCTGTAACATCTCACCGTCTTGTAAGGTGTGATCACAATCCCCGGTCCCATGCAGGGTACACTGAGCTCACGTTCACTTCTGATTCTGAGAATGAATTTCCATTTTTTGATGATGATGAAGGCAGTATTGATGACAAGATTAAGGAGCTCAAGGAAGAGTCCACAGTTCCACCCAAAACTCTGACTGGTGGTGTAAGCTCGGAGAAGATGATGGCTCATCATTCCTTGAGAAGCTTGGCTTCTGATGTTGATCTGAACCTGCAGCAAGCTGGTCATGAAAACTATCCTTCTGCACTACCTGAGCTTATTTCTTTAGATGATTGTCCTTCATCCAGAGTAATGGAGGCTCCTCCTGGAGTGTCAGCAGTGAGAAGTGAGCTGAAGTTTCCTTTCTTTCAGAACTACAATCTTTCTGTACCCTCTGATCTCATGTCATCATTAAGTACTGTTGAAGGTTCTCTGGGAGCAGCAGAAAGGAATTGTAAGTTCTCCATATCTTTCTACTTGTCTTTTCTGTGTGCTTGTGGGAGGTTAACTGTTTTATATGCAACTTATTTCCATCCTGGAATGTTTCTAGCAGCAGACTACAGTACTGGAATAGGTGACAGACGAAATATATCCATCAACAAGCACAAGGAAATTTCCGAATTAACTACATCAATCAGAGGAGGCGATCAAGTTGCTGCTGAAGTACCTTCCATAAATTCATGTAATGTGGATCTGATTGACGTGTGGACGCCTTCTGCCAACAGCGAGGAAGGAGAAAAACATACTTTCAAGGCAGAAAAACAGACTGCAAATGAACATGAAAGAGTTGATGAAAATTTGGAGTTGCCAATAAAAAAAGTTTTCGCTGAAGTGCCTGATTTATCTTTGAATAATAAAATCAATCTGGTGGAAGGTCGTGGGGATGAATTGAAGATGAATGGAGTGCCTGATTTGTCTATGAATAATAAAATCAATGGAGTGGAAGGTCGTGGGGACGAGTTGGAAATGAATGATGCTTTGGGACCTAATGGAGATCAGACAATCCAGACTGAAAGAGCTGAATCATCTGGTCTTGAATCTCTCGATGGAAGCTTTGTCAGTGAGGTTGAAGGGGAAAGTATTGTTGATCGGTTGAAGCGGCAAGTGGAGCATGATAAACAACGCATAAGCGCTTTGTATGAGGAATTAGAAAAAGAAAGAAGTGCTTCTGCGATTGCTACAAATCAGGCAATGGCCATGATCAATAGGTTGCAAGAGGAGAAGGCAGCACTTCATATGGAGGCCCTGCAGTACCTGAGAATGATGGAAGAACAGGCAGAGCATGACTTAGAGGCTCTTGAGAAGGCTAATGATCTTCTGGCTGAGAGGGAGAAACAAATACAGGACTTGGAAGCAGAGATAGATCTCTTGCAATCAAACACCCCCGATGAACCAATGGCAGAGACAATCGATGAGAAAAGTTACGATCTGAAAGGGAAAATTATGAGTTTAGAGAATACTTCGTTTAGGGAGGTCTTGAATGATAGTGAAAAACCTGCTACTGTCAAATCTTTGTTGTCAGAATATGATGATGAAAAGTTGCTCATTTCACAACGTTTGAAGGGATTGGAGAGGAAACTTCATCAATTTGCATCTCACGGGGCTTCAAAATTCGTGTCTAATGAGGGAGAATCTCTCGACTATGAGGGGAGTCGAACAAATGATTCGACAATGGCGGATAATATGTCAATGCAAAAGGATTCACCTGTATCTAAGGGAAACCTTCCTGCCCATGAAACGTCCAGCGCTTTAAGTGCCAAAGATCAAGATGTTTGTACCGAAAGTAACCATCCAGTTTTCAATGGACAAGAACCCTCCGAGCAACATAACGAGATTGATTTGGTTGCTCTTGAAAAGGAAATCTCGGGCCTTAATGGAAGGCTGGAAGCACTTGAATTTGATAGGAATTTTCTGGAGCATGCCTTCAATTCTCTTCAATCTGAAAAGGAGGGACTGCAATTTGTTCAAGAAATTGCTCATCATCTGGAAAAATTGCGGAAATGGGGATGAGAAAATGGTGACCAACCTGTTCCTTGAGTTTACATTCTTCGTTCTGAGGTTAGTATATTCATTGTAATATTTCATTTTCCTTCCATTTATGCATGTTATTGTTCCAACTGAAACATGATAACCTAGATAATCCTGTTCCAAACAGATTTTCATCTCATATCAAGCCTCCTCATGGAAGCAATTTCGATTCTTCAGTAGATCAAGATGACTGATGAGAACAAATACTGACAAAACCCTTTTTTCTACGCAAGAAGATGAACTGGAATTATAAATATAACGATTCCTGTAAACATTCTGCACCACAAGTATGATACTGTTCCGTGTCTTGATTAACAAGGCAAGAACACTGCTGTTTAATTTTATGAATAGAGCAGCAGATAATCCATGAATTGCTCCAGGACAACCCTGAAGTGCTTATTCAGATGTCAGTGAGTCTACAGTCTACATCTTTTCTGGCATGGGGATTCTTATGATCAGCCTTCGCAAATTTTAAAGCTCTCCCATTGGCATGGTAAATGGTTGTACCACTAACCCTTGCCAATGAAAATGTTAGTGCAAGTATTTTTCAACTGGCTGGAACTTCTTGAAATCTTGCCATGTTTGGATTTTACGGGGCTTGTTTAGAGTTTTAATGATTCATCTCGTTTAAAAATTTAAGTTATTAGTTAAGATTTCAAAATATGATTCATTCTATTTTTTGCTTGGTTTTTTATAATATAAAAAGTGATAAAATTCGAATTCGTAACTGCTAAATTAATAAAATTCTAATATTACATTAAAAAATATTTTATTTAAAAATTTAAGCTGAGATTTCATAATATAATTAATATTATTTTTTAAAATCAAAAGCTTTTTCATCTTTCTTTTTTTAATCACAATGAAATGATTGAATTATCTTCAAATAAAAAACAATTAAGTTGGCTAGCAAGCAGCTGATTCCAATTTTATTTTTATTTTTATTTTTTTGCTCTTTTTAACTTGAACTGATCTTTAAGAGGAGTTTCAAAAAAAATATTTTTACCTGTTTTTTATTTTTTTTTCTCCCCCTCCTTATATTTATGTACATTCATGATAGCTACCACAAGGAGGATAGGAAAATATTTGCAACATTTATTTATTTGGATTTCCGTGCACCAGCTACCAACATCTTAAGGGTTGGATTTAGCATTTCCTGCATCACTTCCAAGGCAGCTGGAGCTCTTTATAAAAAAAATAAAATGTAGTCGACATCTTTATTAGTTTAATCTATCACTTGTTTGCACACCTGATATAAAAAACAGTGAGCAAGAAAAAAAATATTTACTCAGATCGAATACATTTCCCAAGACAAGAATCTTCTATAAAAAATTGAATTTAATAATAGTAAAAAAGAAAGTGTGGTTGTAATTTGTAAGAGCCAAACTGAAGAAATTAAGAAGATGAAATATGGAATAAAACTGGATTGCTGGAATTACATCAATATTGTTGATTTTGTCATAAGACTTGATGAGAATACAATTGTGTTTATATACAATGGATGTTTTAGGACTAAGCTGCAGGAGAGACAATAAACGGGAATAATCCCGTTGGTAATAAATGCTGAATATGGAGAAGCACAATATTAATGACTGTGCACAGTATCTAATGCACAGCCGTTAATTTGGAGATTAAGCACTATCTTCAACACTCCCCCTCAAGCTGGATCAAGAGGGTTTACAGATCCAAGCTTGCATAATAGGCGATGAAACTGGGATGATAGCACGGCTTTGGTAAACACATCGGCAAGTTGATCATTGGTGCGCACATAATGCGTAGTGATGTTGTTAGATTGAACGTGTTGACGAATAAAATGACAATCAACTTCGATGTGTTTAGTTCTTTCGTGAAACACCGGATTCTTGGCAATGTGCATGGCCGCTTGATTGTCGCAAAAAAGGCTCATCGGAGTGACCGATGAACAACCCATATCGGTTAGAAGACTTCGCAGCCACACAAGTTCACAGGTTGCCGCCGCCATTGCACGATATTCAGCTTCGGCACTTGAACGAGCGACAACATGTTGTTTCTTGCTCTTCCAGGACACAAGATTACCTCCAACAAACATGCAATATCCAGTAGTTGAGTGCCGGTCAAGTTGATTTCCAGCCCAATCAGAGTCTGTATAGCCCATTACATTGGTATGGTTGGTTTTGGTCATGACAATTCCGCGACCAATAGTTCCTTTTAAATATCGCAAAATGCGCTTGACCATGCTTAGATGATGTATGGTTGGAGCATGCATGAACTGGCTGACAAGACTAACAGCATAGGTAATATCCGGACGGGTAATCGTCAGATAAATAAGTTTTCCCACAAGCAGTTGATAATATTTAGGCGAGGGAAGAGCCGTACCTGCAAGAGATAATTTTAGTTTACTATCAACAGGAGTAACAGAAGGTTTAGTTGAAAGCATACCTGCCTCTTGAAGCACATTGAGAGTGTACTTACGTTGATTAAGGAAAAAACCTTTCTTAGATGAGGCCATTTCAATCCCAAGAAAATATTTCAAGGGACCAAGATCTGTAATTGGAAATAATTGTTGAAGAGTTTTCTTCAATTGAGAAATAGAGTCAAGATTATTCCCTGAGATAATTAAATCATCGACATAAATAAGAACCATTAATTTATCATCATTTTTAAAACGAATATATAACGAGGAATCCGCAGCACTTTTACTAAAATCTAATGAAGCAAGAGCTCCACTAAGTTTGGCATGCCATGCGCGAGGACTTTGCTTTAGCCCATAAATAGATTTATGAAGTTTACATACCAAATTAGGAGTGGAACTTAACGAGTGGCCAGGAGGAAGCTTCATAAACACTTCTTCTTCAAGATCCCCGTGTAAAAAAGCATTTTTACGTCCATTTGAGACAGGAACCATCCATTATTGACAGAAACAGATAAAAGAACTCGTACCATGGTCATTTTGGCAACAGGAGCAAACGTCTCCTTGTAATCCACACCAAATTCTTGGGTATACCCTTGAGCCACAAGACGCGCTTTATATCGATTAACAGATCCATCTGAATTGAATTTGGTCTTGTATATCCATCTACTACCAACTGCGTGTTTACCTTTTGGGAGGGGAACTAGACTCCAAGTATTATTATCAGCGAGTGCTGTTAGTTCCTCCTCCATAGCTTTTCGCCATACCAGGTGAGATTGAGCTTCAGCAAAATTTCTAGGCTCATGATCATTGGATATTGCTGTCAAAAAAGCAGAGTACGATGGTGATAATTTTGAGTAATCCAAATAATTTGAGACAGGATACCTGACCGCATAAGCGACATAGTCTTGAAATTTGGAGGGGCACTGTCTAGTTCTTGGAGGATTACGTCTAGGAGCTGGCACTTCATCAGGTGAAGTTGGGGACATCGGTTCGAGAGGTATGATAGGAGATGGAGGAGCATCTACCGGAATGACCGTTTGCATAATCAGCCTAGTGGGCCTAGGCAAGTCAATGCTGCAAATCTCTGCTCTGGGAAGAGGGACTAAGTCGTCCAAGGACTCCCCCTGATTTGAATCAGTGAAATAAGGAGAGGTTTCAACAAATCTGACATTCCGGCTGACATAAAGCTTCTGGTTAATGTTGTCATAACATTTGTACCCTTTCTTGGTATGAGAATATCCCAAGAAAATACATTTGGAAGCTCGTGGGTCAAGTTTGTCACGTTGATTTGAATGTAGGTGAACAAAACATTGACACCCAAAAATCTTCAAGTGCGAGGTATTGGGAATTTTACCCTGCAAAATTTCAAGAGGACACTGAAAATCCAGTGCTTGACTGGGTAAGCGGTTAATAATATAGGTGGCCGTAAGAATTCCATATGACCAAAAAAATTTCAGAACATTCATTTGAAGCATTAAAGCTCTAGTTTTTTCTAATAAATCCCGATTTTTGCGTTCAGCAATTCCATTTTGTTGAGGAGTATTAACACAACTAGTTTGATGAAGAATTCCATTAGAAATTAAAAAAATTTCCATAGCATGAGATGTAAATTCTGAGCCATTATCGGATCAAAAAATTTTAATATGTGTGGAAAATTGAGTAGAAACTAGTTTATGAAAATCTTTAAAACAATTAAAAACTTCAGTTTTTGATTTTAACAAATATAACCATGTAACTCTCGAAAAATCATCTATAAAAGTAACAAAGTATTTAAAACTATCAATTGAAATTGAAAAAGGTCCCCATACATCTGAATGAATAAGTTCAAAAGCATGAGATGCTTTGGACAGAGATAATTTAAATGGAAGTCTACTTGATTTGGAAAAATGGCACGTCTCACAATCATACGTTCTTTTTGACAAATTTGGTTTTATTTTGGAGATGACTAAATCGGATGCATGAGCCAGACAAAAATGCCACAACTGATGATCATTGATCGAAGAATAAACAGCTTGTAATCCTTTCGAAACTTCGGAATCACAGAAAAAATAGAGACCATTCAAATGAAATCCTTCACCAATCTTCTGTTTGGTGTGATGGTCCTGAAAAATCACCTTAAATGGAGTAAATATAACATCGCAATTAAGAGAAATAGTTAACTTTCGAACAGATAATAACTGAAATGGAAAAGTAGGCACATATAAAATATCTGAATTAATAGTTGTTGATGCAATTTTAATTTTTTCCTTGCCTTTTACTGCTGCCGTAGATCCATTTGTAATTGAGACAAAAGATGGTATCGGGAACGGGGTAAAGTCATGAATTTTATTTAAATTATGTGTCATGTGATTACTAGCACCCGAATCCACAACCCAAATATCATGCAATTTACTTAACTCTAAGGCAGTTAAAAGCGCAATATAAATACCTTCAAATTTTTCCGCATCCTCGCGGTTTGAAGGTCCAGCAAAGTCTGCAAAGTCACGGGTGGGTAACCCACCAAATTGCCTTAAAAACGCAGCGTTTCCAGCATTCCCACCTGTCGGCAGGTTCTCCAAAAATGCAGTGTTCCCACGGTTTGATGAACTGGCTGAAAACGCACCGTTTCCAGCTACTTCATGGGTTGATAAATTGTTTAAAAACGCACCGTTTCCAGCTTCACGGGTTGATAACCCGTTAAACTTGCTCAACAGAGCAGTGGCTTCTTCAGCCGACGATCCTTCTCCCCCCAAATTTCCTTTTTTCTTGAAGAAAATTTGCAAAATCGTTGAGCAAAGACATGGGGTTAGAGTACATAGGTTCAGTCTGTGCAACATTGGCTTTATATTTCACAATTTATTTGTGATTAGCACTGTGCCGATTCAGTTTCAGCTCTGGATGAAGGCTCCAGCACCGATCAATTGTATGACCCATTGAGTTGCAGTAAGTGCATTTGAGATTAGGGCGCTTACCTTTGAAGAGTCCCTTCTCTGCAGAGTGCTGGGCATCACGAATTTTAGCCAATTTGAAGCTCCTTTTTTCTGCAAATTGTTGGGCAACACAAGCATGATTATCAGCGAATTTCAATGGGTTGTGGGTCATTACCTTTCGTCTGATTTCTTCACGTTGGATTGTTGCACAGACACCTTTCAAGGAGGGGGGTTCATCATTCATCAAGATGTGGCTCCTTAAGTCTTCAAATTCCGATCCCAAGCTGGCCAGTAATTGAAAATTTTGGTCTTCTTCCTTTCGTTTGCGCAAGACAGTTGGGTCGATTGTAGGTGGTCTGTACACTTCCAACTCATTCCACAAGCTTTTAAGCTTACTTAACAGGGTCACAAATGGCTGACCGTTTTGATGAAGACTGGCAATGTCTTGTTGAATTTGGAAAATTCGAGCAGAATTATTTTGATTGTCATACATCTCTCGCACTGCTTCCCATAGTTCCAAAGAAGATTGATAATAGCTGAACATCTCAGCAAGGTTTCTATCCATGGAATTTAACATCCAAGACATCACCATTAAATCCTTGGCTAGCCACTGTTGGAATTCTGGGGAGCTACTGTCAGGAGCCAATTCTTTGCCATTGATGAATCCTAGGCGTGATCTGCCTCCAAGAGCAATGGTTACTGCTCTCGACCATGGTAAGTAATTGAAACCATTTAGCAGAACAGTAGTCATTTTTTGAGAGACATTAGCATCACTGTCGATGCTTGTAAAATTGGTGGCTGAACCTTTTGGTTTTTCTGTTGATTCTTGAATATCCATGGTTAACAATCAAAACCGAGAGATAAAGAGAAAACAGAGTAAGGCTGTAAGATCACAGCTCTGATACCATGAAGAAATTAAGAAGATGAAATATGGAATAAAACTGGATTGCTGGAATTACAGCAATATTGTTGATTTTGTCATAAGACTTGATGAGAATACAATTGTGTTTATATACAATGGATGTTTTAGGACTAAACTGCAGGAGAGACAATAAACGGGAATAATCCCGTTGGTAATAAATGCTGAATATGGAGAAGCACAATATTAATGACTGTGCACAGTATCTAATGCACAACCGTTAATTTGGAGATTAAGCACTATCTTCAACACAAACACCCGTCGTTTTACTCCAATCAGACAAAACAAAATTCAAGACCACCATTGGTCACTTAAAAAAGTTGATGGTAACATATGTAAATAAAAAAAAAAACAGAGTAAAAAAAGTTATATATGAAGATGAATTTAAATTTGTTTTTTTATTTAGAATTGATGTTATCATTACAGGTAAACAACGGGCTCGATGACAAGAGTAATTAAGCTATCCTAGCAAGTCCATAGAGCTTATAAGTAAGCTACTCGAGGTTCACGTAGACATCTCTCAGCTTACACGGCTCGCCACCATTAAGCACGCCAAACCATGTCTATTATTGAGCTGTTAGCATCCATTTCCCTTTTAGCACTCTCTATCTTCTTCTATCTCACCAAAAACACCAGGTCCAGAGCATCATCAAAATCCGATCCAAATCTCCCGAAATCATACCCGTTAATTGGATCATCTGTAGCCATCTTTGCCAATAGAAAGCGACTCATCCAATGGACATCAGATCTCATCCGAAACTCCCCCTCTGCCACCGTTGTTCTCCACCGTTTCTTGGATGACAGCCGTGTCGTTACAGGAGACCCAGCAAATGTCCAACATATGCTTAAAACCCAGTTTCAAAACTATGAGAAAGGTAGCGAATCTCGGCGAGCTCTCTTCGATTTTCTAGGAAACGGTATCTTCAACATTGATGGCGATTCTTGGAAGATTCAAAGGCAACTTTCCAGCCATGAATTCAGCACCAAATCACTGCGTAAATTCGTCGAGACAGTCGTCGATACTGAGCTCTCTCAACGCTTAATCCCCATTCTCTCCGCTGCAGCTGCTAACAATGCAGTTCTTGATTTGCAAGACATACTTCAAAGATTCGCTTTTGACAACATATGCAAGATCGCTTTCGGGTACGACCCTGCATACTTGCTGCCTGATCTCCCTGTAGCAGAATTTGCAAAAACTTTCGATGAGGCTGCCAAGATAAGCAGCGGGAGGTTAATTTCAGTTTTCCCCTATCTTTGGAAGATTAAAAGTTTTTTGAATATTGGATCAGAGAAACGCCTCATAGAAGCATCCTCTCAGTTACGTGTATTCGCCAAAAACGTCATCAAAGAAAAGAAACAACAAATCAGCAAGAACTCATCACTCGAATCCGTCGATCTCTTATCCCGGTTCTTGAGCTCTGGCCATTCTGATGATGACTTTGTCACTGATATTGTCATCAGTTTTATGCTAGCTGGCCGGGACACGACTTCTGCTGCCTTAACATGGTATTTCTGGCTACTCTCTCAGAACCAAGAAGTGGAGAAGGAAGTACTTAGAGAAATAAAAGAGAAATCGGAGAGTCCAGTTTATGAAGAAGTGAAGGACATGGCTTACACGCATGCTTCTTTATGCGAGAGCATGAGGCTGTACCCTCCTGTCCCGATAGACAGCAAGGTTGCACAGCACGACGATGTTTTGCCCGATGGGACTGTGGTGAAGAAGGGTATGAGAGTTTCTTACCATCCCTACGCAATGGGGAGGCTCGAGGTGCTGTGGGGTTCAGATTGGGAAAAGTTCAGGCCAGAGAGATGGCTGGAGAGTGCTACCGATGGAGCAAATAAGGCTGGGAAGTGGCGTTTTGTGGGGAGGGACCCGTATACGTACCCTGTTTTTCAGGCCGGGCCAAGGATTTGTTTGGGCAAGGACATGGCTTTCTTGCAAATGAAGAGGGTGGTTGCTGGGATCTTACGGAGGTTCAAGGTTGCACCAGTGGCAGAGGATGGTTTTGAGCCAGTGTTTGTTGCTTATTTGACAAGCAAGATGAAGGGTGGTTTTCCTGTGAGGTTCGAAAAGAGAGATGATTAAAAAGTACTTATATTTGATTTAGTGTTTTAAGAGTTTTAATAAATACAATTTCTTACTTAATTTTTTTTTTTGTGGATTACGTTGTCAAATAATTATATATATATATATATATATATATATATATATATATATATATATATATATATATACACATATATGATATTTTAGATTTAATATCATGTTAAAAAAATATATGAAGCTGCGCATAGATAAAATAGATGGAAAATTCCAAAAAATTATCTATAATAAAAAAATAAATGAGCCACTTACTGTGCATTTTGTCTTAGATACAACCAAATTTTTTAACATGTGAAATAAATATTAATGGTCCTTTTATGATGTTATACATCTGGGCAAAATAATCAACCTACAAACCTTTCAATCATTTAGTTTTTATATATATTCATTTTTTATGGATAACACGCTTAAAATAATAATAATAATAATAATAATAATAATAATAATAATTACTTTTAAGGGTTTTTTTTCTTGAAAATATGTTAAACTAATTATATATTTTGATATTTGTTTAATATTAACACCTTAAAATACATATAAAAAATTAACTCAGTTTTTTTGAAAAACAAAACTCAAATTAATTTAATCTTGGTGTTATAAAATAATTTTAATATAATAATATGAATAATAAATCTTAAAAAAATGCATTATAAATAAAAATAACATTTTAAACTAAAAATATATCAAGTTACACATAAACAAAACAAATGAAAAAAAAATACAAAGATAACAAATCACTAACAACAAAAAATTAAATATAGATATATAAGAGTTTTTCTCTCTCATTTTACACCATCAAAGTTAAATTTATTATGTTTTTTAACGCAAATTGTATTTAATATAAATAAAAAGAACAACAAAAATTAAAAGTTTAAACTAATAGCAGAGGTGCATAAATAAAAACAAAAAATTAAGAATTATTTTAGAAAAATAAAAAAAAAAATCTCTTGATAAAAAACTAAAATACAAAACAAGTAATTATATATGATGAAACGTGGCAAAAAAACATTAATGACTCGTATATATTAAAACAAAACACTATTAAAATAAATAAATAAATAAATAAATAAATAAGCACCTCATTTTACAAGGTGATGCATAGTAAAGCATTTCCTTGTGGTGTTTAATGAGATGCGTGGCTAATGCTACCCCGCGGGTCGGATCAAATTATCTACAAAAATTTATAGGCGATGCTATCATTTTTTAAGAAGCAATAGAAATTTAACAAGAAAGTGATCGCGTGCGTTAAAAAGGCAACGACTGCAAATCAATCGAAACATAATGTCATGAAGTAAATATTTGATGCTTAATTTAATAAATTAATTTTTGGATTAATTAAAAAAAATCAATAAAGATAAATTTAACAACAAAAGACAAATAAAAAACCCTTAAATAACCTAAATAATTTTTAAAATCTATGGTAAATATTAGAGAAAACAAGTAAAAAAAATAACAGCATCCAATATCAATTGAATAAATATTAAAGGATAAAACTAGAAAAAAAATATGAGTTGAGAAAAAGAAAACAAAAGCATCATCGGTGAACCTTCGTTAATCTCTCAAACTAAAAGTGTAAAAAATTCTAGACTCGGATTTGAATATGTAGATGAACTTTCACATAATTTAATGTTGAATAATAAATTTGAAAAAATATTTATCAAAATAAAAGGATCAAATCTGATAAGAAAAAATCTAAAGAACGATGAAATTATATATAAAAAATATTTTAAAACTTACATGAAATAAAACAAATAGCAATGAAGAAAACATGGAGCTAAAATGATTTGTGAAAAAATTGAAAGGTTTGAGATTAAAAATAAATTAAAATTTATAAATTATGTCAAATAAATAAAATTGTAATTAAAGAATATAGAACAAATATGACGGAAAACAAACTGAATGGTTTCCTTTAAAATTTGAAGGTTCAAATGAAGAGTCAAGAATGAGAGGAATGAAACGGGGAAAAGTAAATGTCGTTGACGCCAGATTAGATATCTATTTACTACACGTGCCAATTGAATTTAAGATTTCTTAAATTAACTTATTTAGCGTATTGATAAACCCTTGTAGCCTTTAGAAAACTAATTTGATTCTTGAAATTTAAAAAACATTCAAGTTAGTCCATAAAATGCTCATATTCTTCATAGTCTTAGGTATCTGCATTTAAGTCCTCAACTTATTTTGTTACGTTCCAATCCCTAAATATTTAGAAAATGTCAATTGGTTCTTGAAATGCTATAAAAAATCATATTAATCCCTAAAGTTTTTCCATCCTTAATTTTATTATAAGCAATCTTGGTGTTTATGATTCGATATTGAATCTTGTTTTCACTTCAATCCATGATGTTTCTACAAATGTTCAATCCGCTCCCTAGATATTTAGAGTTTTATGTTTTTAGTTCTTGTAGTTTAAGGTTTTTATATTTCGGTCCTAAAATCTATTCAAGTTTTTATTAGTCATTTAATTTTCCCTAAAAATTCAATTTCATCCCTTTTTGTGTTTTTTCCATTCCTAGTCTCTCTGGTTTCATGTTTTTCTTGTCCGTGAAACTTCATTCATCTCGTGTTTCCATCCTTGTATGTTGAGAGAGAAACATGCTACATTCTACCCCCTAAAAAGGTTGATTCCGTTGCCAATTAGATTCTCCCGGAGAGGAAATATCAATGAAGATTGTTTTGTTGAGATTAGGGGTGAGAATTATGGTTCGGTTCGGTTTTTATCAAAAAAAGTAACCAAACCGAATTTTTTTTTCTTCTAAAATTCAAACCAAAACCGAACCGAACTTCTTAAAAACCGACCATTTTCGGTTCGGTTCGGTTCGGTTTTTATTATGGAAAAATTGGTAAAAACCGAATTTTGGGTTTGGGCCATCAAATGGGCTTTTGATGGGCTTTTTGATGGGTTTTCTGACAAATTTTCTGATGGGCTTAAAAACTGATTTTCTTATATGAACCCAAAATATTTTTGGCAACTACTACAAAAATATTAATGTATTAAATTGTTAATATAATGTTTATTAAGTTTTTTTAACCTTTCTAATACTTTTGTTTTGTTTAATTTAGCATGAGACGAAATAATTAAAACTACTCATGTGAACAAATTTAAATTACAAGAAATGCCTTCAAAGGGCTTCAAAATAAAGAAATAGAAACATTAACATAAAAAACTTCAAGAATTACATCTGATTTTGAACTAATTATCATCCGTTGCTAGATTTAGTTGTCCACCAAATTCTAAAAAAAAAAAATAGAAATGTTAGATTGAAAATAAGTTGATTAATAAATAATAAAATAAAAAAGACAAGTTTGTTCAAACCGATGCTAGAGGCTTATCTTTGGCTAGTAAGAGTCCAGTCAAAGCCAAATCATTCTATTCCCTACTGAAAATTGTACTGAGTTCTTTACTTTCGAAGCATTAACCTAATTAAAGATGGATGTTAGGGAAATCTGACGGCAATTCCTTCCCCTAACTCTGCTGCCAAAAAATAAATACTGGAAACAGAAAACAGAAAACAAAATTGATGAAACTGAATGCAGCACATCAAGGCTTCCCAGTTAACAACGCTGCTCCAAGCCACAATCAGGACAATAAATAACAAAATGCAGGCATCACCCCCTCGTATAATTACTGAAAAAGTAGCTACAAGATGATAGTCATGCTATTGCCTGAGATGAAACTGAACCATGGTATCAATTAATCAAAGAATAACACTGACATTTTTTCTAAACACATTATAATAACACAAACATTTTTTCTAAAGTCCACACGAACCCCAGAATCATCTATCAACGACCAGAAACGAAACAAGAATAGCAAAAGAAACAGAAACTCGTACCAACGGCATGATATGAACATATAATCTCAAATACCAGCAACATCAATTAATTACTACTTAAACACATCAACATATAATCATAAACAGAAAAGGAAGCATAGATGATCTATAAGAGATAACAAGAAATAAAACAGAGGTTAATTTTAATTACCTTTTGTAAGCTGCAACCGTGTCGCATGGGGACGATGAACCTTGCCGAGAGTGTGATTTTAGTTGCAGAGGGAAGTGAGACCGTGAGAGGGAGGGAGATTTAAGTTGCGAGAGGCGAGAGGGAAGGAGATTGTTTTTGCAGAGGAGGCGAGCGAGATGCTGCTATGCTGCTAGGTGCAGTCTTGCAGTGGGAGGGGGGAGGCGAGAGAGAAGGAGATTGTTTTTGGCTTTTGCATAGGAGGCGAGCGAGAGGGTTAGATGCAGAGGAGAGGAGGGGAGGTGAGAGAGAGGCAGACGAAGTAGATCTAGGGTTTTCTAAGGTTCAATTTATACTAACATTGGAAAACCGAACCGAACCGGTTCGGTTCGGTAAATCGGTTCTGTCCGTACAAAACCGATACCGAACCGAACAGGAATTTTTTTCAAAACTTTGTACTCGGTTTAATCGGTTATTTTTTTCGGTTCGGTTTGTTCGGGTTTTTTTTCTTGGTTTTCTCGGTTTAATCGGTTGTTCGGTTTTTTTGCTCACCCCTAGTTGAGATAGATCACAACTTGTCAAATTGTTTTTATTATTTTTTGTATTTAAAAAATGGAATTTTTTTAATGAAATTGTTTTGCTCGAAACTTATATATTTATCTCTATAATTAATAAAAAAAATTAACTCATCATGTTAAATATCTGTATCATCTTTTAGTCTCCAGGTGATAGGTTTTATAATATCAGTAAACATATATATAGAAAATTAAGGTACTATTTGACACTATGTTTTAAATATGTTTTTTTTTAAATTATATTAAATAATTTTTTTAGTTTATTAGATATTTTGCTGATATCAAAATACTTTTTAAAAAATAAAAAATGTTATTTTAAAATATTTATAAATTAAAATTACTTTAAAAAATCAACGTTAAACAAACTCTTAAATAACCACTATCTAGTTTACTATAAAATAATAATAAAATTCTCCACGTGGTCTAATGGATTTGAAAGCTACGTCCATTCATGACAGCTACCAAAAGTAGAATAAAAAACACATTTGAAACGTTGTTTTTTCTTTTCTGGTCAGCTGTTGCCATATATCGGAGTGTTTTGTAATGACTTTTAAAAACATATATTTTTATTTTTTATTTTAAATTAATTTTTTTAATATATATAGATTATTATAGTATGTTAAAATTAAAAATAATTTTTAAAGACTAAAAATAAATTTATTTTAATATATTTTTAAATAAAAATTATTTTAAAAAATAATTTCAATCATAACACAAATTTGGAACCGTATCTATTACACTGCACGTTTCTTGATATACCTGTCAGTCAGAAAACAGGGGCCCACAACTTTATTAATTCAATGATCCCGTGTTCACACACGTCACATGAAAAGCGCTGTGCTGGAAAAAAGTTTCTATCCCATGAGTAGAAGTTGCACTAGCCACGAAACCCTGTGATTTTAAAATAATCTCTAATATCATAAAAAAAAGAAATTATAATTATAAAATAAACTAAGAAACATTAATGTTTCATTGTTTATTGTGAGTAAAAATATTGTATATTATAATAGTGTGCTTTCGAATCAGTTTAGTTCGGTTCAGTCCGGTCACCAATTTTTTTATATTTTTATATTTATTTACACAGTAAAATAATCATTATATCCCATAAAAAAGATAAAAAAAAACAACACTGGCCGGGAGAGGTACCACGAGAATTTTATATTATTTGAAAATAGTTAAATACTAATATGTCCTCCAATGAGACAAAAAATAATACTAGTCACAAGGGGTGCCACGAAATTTCATATTTTTTGAAAATAACTAAATACTAATTTGTATCCCATAAGATAAAATTGAAGAGTTGACTATAGAAGTGTTTTGATAATTTACCATTTTTTATATATAAAAAAATGTTGAATACTCTGCATGCATGTGCCACAAGCAGCCAACAGTATTCGGTCTCACGTCTCTTCGGAGGCGCGCGAAGAGTCGTATAATGGTGGAAAATATCCATTTGGAATCTCACGAATTCGTGACAGTGATCGTTTGGAAGTTTTTTTTATTTTCTCTCTCTTGCATACTAAAATACAAGGCGGACCCCCAGTTTTTTGGTGTTTTCATTTCAGCCCCTTATCTTTTATTTTTTTTATATGATCCTGATTTTTATTATATAAGTTTTGATTTGTTTCAATTGACTCCTTCAATTGAAAGTGATTATATATTTAGCTTTCAATTTGCTCCTCATTCTTTTAATTTCCTAGTTGATTTTAAATCCCTTAATATATTCGGCACAAAAGTTTTAATTTTTTCAATTTTGTCATTTGATTTGAATTGTTAATATTCTTGGTTTTCATTTTAGCCCTTATACTTTTAAGTTTTGATTCTAATTCCTTTGTTTTTTTTATATTTCTGAAATAGTCTCTATTTTTGTCCAAATTTATGTGTGTGCTCTTAACTTTAGTTTTTAATTTTTATTATTTTTTATTTATTGAGGTGGTATTTTTTTGAAAGATCTAGTTATGAAATTTTAGTTTGTATTTGTGATCATTTGATATTTTTTTTCTCTTTGATCTTTCTCTTAGGTTTTCTATTAGTTTATTTTATTTTATTTTTAAGTCAAATGATTTTTTCCCAATTAATAATTTTTATTCTTGTTTATCATTGATTTTATATTTCTGTTAGCTTTCGATTTGCTCCTCATTCTTTTAATTTCCTAGTTGGTTTTAAATCTCTTAATATATTCGACACAAAAGTTTTATTTTTTTCAATTTTGTCATTTGATTTAAATTGTTAATATTCTTGGTTTTCATTTTAGCCCTTATACTTTTAAGTTTTGATTCTAATTCCTTTGTTTTTTTATATTTCTGAAATAGTCTCTATTTTTTTCCAAATTTATATGTGTGTGCTCTTAACTTTAGTTTTTAATTTTTATTATTTTTTATTTATTGAGGTGGTATTTTTTTGAAAGATCTAGTTATGAAATTTTAGTTTGTGTTTGTGATCATTTGATATTTCTGTTTTTTTCTCTTTGATCTTTCTCTTAGGTTTTCTATTATTTTATTTTCAATTCAAATGATTTTTTCCCAATTAATAATTTTTATTCTTGTTTATCATTGATTTTATATTTCTGTTTTTTTTTAAGTTTTTAGGTTTTTTTTAGTCTCTCATTTAATTTTTCATTATTAATGCAATAATATTAATATTAATATTATTATTATTATTAATAATAATAATCAATAGTAGTAATAATAATAATAATAGTTTTAGTTGTTTTTGCTTACTCTTTTGTTAATGTTGTTGATTTTTTTCTCAGAGTAATTTAATATTTTTTATTATTTTTTTTGTTGAGGTAGTATTGTTTTTGAAAAATTTTGTTCTTAAATTTTAGTTTGTGTTTACGATTATTTGAAAATTTATATTTCTTATTTTTTTCCCGTTGTTCTTTCGTTTAGTTTTTTTATATTTTCACGTCAAATGATATATTTTTTCAGCTAATAATTTTTTTGTTATTTTATTAAAGTTTTTAGGCTTGTTTTATTCTTTGATTTAATTTTGGTTTTTTCATTATTAACGCAATAATAATAATAATAATTGTAATTTTTTTTCTTACCTCCTCTTTTGTTATTGTTTTTGAGTTTTTTTTTTCTCGGGGTTGTTTAATATTTTTTATTGATGTAAAAGTAATAGTAATAATATTTTTAGATATTAAGGCTTCGATATTATTGTTGTTATAACATGGTGTGTTGATATATTTTATTATATCAAACCTCGCATGTATAGATGTTATATTTTATTTTTAAACTATCAAAACCTATTACTTATTTCAATCCCATTAGTTATAGTTTTTTTTACTCGGCCTGCAACATAATGTGGACAATTTTACTAGTAAATACTAAAATAAAAGGGTAATTTTTATAATAAAAAACAAATACACGTGAAATATTTTTTTATACATATAAAATCTATTCATATATTTTCTTCCAGAGGTAGGAAAAACAATTTTTATTTTTTACCGGTGCATGATGCAAATATAATTTATTTGTCTAAAATATTAAAAATATAAAACTTCAAAGATAAACCACAATAATATTCTCAAGAGAGTAAATGGATCATTCTCTACTTTTGTCAGCATGGTCGCAGGAAAAACAAAAGGCTCTAATAAACTTAATTCAATGAAGAAGAAGACTTATTGTCATAACACCCTTTTTAATAATTAAAAAACTATCCAAACACTTTATCTCTTACCTCTCAGCATCAAAAGACTAAAACGTGAAGAAAATAAAATGAAATATTAAAACATAATTGGCTAGAACAAGAAATCACTTATTAAGTGTTAGAGAAATTGAAATTTCAAGTATCAAATTATTTTTTTCTCTTGTCAAAATCTGACAAAGCTTTTTTTTTTTTTTTATTGAATGAGGACCAACTTTAATAAAGAGCAACAAAACTAAATGGGGCACGTTTTTTTTTTACTAAATATGATTCTTGCTCTTTTAATTTTATTTTTAATCCCAATTAATTATGAATTCGCAAAATCAAATGCCAATTCATCTTCGAAAATCTTCAATACATAGAAGATGTGAGATATTGAAAATTGAAAGAAACGTAAAAATAATGTTAAAATAATTTGAAATGATAAAAAAGAAAAAGAAAAAAAAACTCTATGATCGACAAAAACAAAATTGCATGGTTCATCAGTGTTATAACTCAATTTGGGGTCTCCCCACAATTGCCTTTTACTTCTAAGAAAATGAAACAAAAAAAAATAAAAAATAATTCTGCTAGCCTGGCTAGAATATATTGAGAATGGTTTTAGATGTATGGAGGGACCAAAATGCGAATTTGGACAAAATCAAGATCCGAGTTGTACCCCAACGAATCTAAGATGGAAAGAAAATGCAAATTACAGGTTAAATTAAATGATTGTTGGATGAATTTGCACAAACGTTAAATTCAAGGACTCTATTAGACGTTTAGAATATACAGCTACTAAAAATAAATGTTTAATATACACTTCCAAATTCAATGAAAGGATAAGGCTTCGTTGTTTGTGCGGTGCTCCGTTGGCAGAATACACAGATAAAGGGCGGGCACTAAAAAAAGTAAAGGTTACTTCCCAACTTAACTAGATGACGTCAGTGATGACATCATCATCATGTTTTCTTTCCCACGCTAATAAAGTTTTCCCATCGAGCTTACAAATAGCAACTCAAATTTCATGTAGATATCCATCCATAAGTTGAGAAGACACCACTTGCTAACAGACCAAACTCCAAAGCCATGTCCATGACTGAGCTCGTAGCATCAATTGCTATTTTACTAGTCTCGATCTTCATCTATGTCACCAAAAGCTCCAAGTCCAGAGCATCGTCAACACCAAATCCCAAGGCCCCAAAATCATACCCCCTAATTGGATCATCTGTGGCCATCTTTGCCAATAGAAACCGACGCATCCAGTGGATATCAGATCTTATCCAAAGCTCCCCCTCTGCCACGGTTGTTATCCACCGCTTCTTCTTGGATGATAGCCATGTTCTCACAGGAAACCCTGCAAATGTCCAGCATATGCTTAAAACCCAGTTTCAAAACTATGAGAAAGGTAGCAAATCTCGGCGAGCTCTCTTCGATTTTCTAGGAAACGGTATCTTTAACATTAATGGCGATTCTTGGAAGTTTCAAAGGCAACTTTCCAGCCATGAATTCAACACCAAATCACTGCGTAAATTCGTCGAGACCGTTGTCGATACTGAACTCTCTCAACGCTTAATCCCGATTCTCTCCGCCGCTGCTGCTGACAATGCAGTTCTTGATTTGCAAGACGTACTTCAAAGATTCGCTTTTGACAACATATGCCAGATCTCTTTCGGATACGACCCTGCATACTTGCTGCCTGGTCTCCCTGAAGCAGAATTTGCAAAAACTTTCGATGAGGCTACCGAGATAAGCAGCGGGAGGTTCAATTCAGTGTTCCCCTATCTTTGGAAGATTAAAAAGTTCTTGAACATTGGATCAGAGAAACGCCTCAAAGAAGCATCCTCTCGATTACGCCAGTTCGCCAAAAACATCATCAAAGAAAAGAAGCAAGAACTCAGCAAGAACTCATCACTCGAATCCGTCGATCTTTTATCCCGGTTCTTGAGCTCTGGCCATTCTGATGAAGACTTTGTCACTGATATTGTCATCAGTTTTATACTAGCTGGCCGGGACACGACTTCTGCCGCCTTAACATGGTATTTCTGGCTACTCTCTCAGAACCAAGAAGTGGAGAAGGAAGTGCTTAGAGAAATAAAAGAGCAACCGGAGAGTCCAGTTTATGAAGAAGTGAAGGACATGGTTTACACGCATGCTTCTTTATGTGAGAGCATGAGGCTGTACCCTCCTGTCCCGATAGACAGCAAGGTTGCAAAGCACGACGATGTTTTGCCTGATGGGACTGTGGTGAAGAAGGGTGCGAGAGTGTGTTACCATCCCTACGCAATGGGGAGGCTCGAGGTGTTGTGGGGTTCAGATTGGGAAAAGTTCAGGCCAGAGAGATGGCTGGAGAGTGCTACCGATGGAGCTAATACGAATGGGAAGTGGAGTTTTGTGGGGAGGGACCCGTATACGTACCCTGTTTTTCAGGCCGGGCCAAGGATTTGTTTGGGCAAGGACATGGCTTTCTTGCAGATGAAGAGGGTGGTTGCTGGGATCTTACGGAGGTTCAAGGTTGTACCAGTGGCGGAGGATGGTTTTGAGCCAGTGTTAGTTGCTTATTTGACAAGCAAGATGAAGGATGGTTTTCCCGTGAGGTTCGAAGAGAGATCTGATTAAAGAGCTATAATTGCCTTGATTTTCTTTTCTGCACCGTTAAAAGGTATAAATTGGTAGCTTGTGCCTATATAGTAATTAGCTATTGAAACGATGGAGGTTATATATGTATGCCTGGGTGCATGTATGTATATTTAGCTGTTCAATATATAAATAATTAGCATTATTAAATTCAAATAATTACAATAGCTAATTAATATGTTAGATTTTTTATTCAATAATAAATAGGTATGATTATTGTTTTAGTTCGGGGTTATCATCCATAAAGATGAAAAGTAGTATATGGGAGTCAAATATCTTGACATTAATAACATATTTATTAAATAAAAAATACAAATATTTATAAAATATACACTAAGTTTTGGATATCCAATGAATTTCTATTATATAAACAGTGAATAAATTGCGCTGCCTGATCAACCCCCACAAAACGGAAAATCTTGACCCTCCTTGAACCCAGAATAGTCCATCACATTGGCGACTGAAAATCTGTAAATTATCATGCAACTTCCCCCAACCAAATTCAAAAGCAAGCGTGGGCCCCCATAAGCAGACAAGGGGAAGTGCTCGAATTCCATTACAGCCAGGTCATTATCACGCCAGGCAATTGTCGTTTTATTTATTGTACGCCTTGCCAGAAGTGGTCACCTCCGTGTGCGGTGGTGTCACTGTCGAAATTTGTCGGATTCGATTTAAAGATATTTAAAAAATAACGATGATCTGCTTTGTTTTACTAAAACAAGTAATGTTTGGTTTTTAAACAGATTTGAAGTACGGTGTTGAGCCGTCGAAGATTTATGTCTTTCTATCTTCAAAAGTCAAGATAATCAGTTTCAACTTTTTTTTTTTTTTTTTAATTACATGATTGAAGAGAGCTAGACTTTTCTTTTTGTGCTTTGTTGGGTTAAAAGTTTTTTTTTAAAAAGATTATTTTAGTATTTTTATATTTAATTATACTAAGAAAACTATTGATGAGCATAGTAAAGAGCAAGTTTTAGATGAAGAAAAGATAAAAAAAAACTTTCCATGAAAGAATTAGAAATTAAAATGATGAAATACTTCAATTTTATAAGGATAAATATTATTATTATTATTATAGTTTTAAATTTTGACTTAGAAGTTGATCGAGGCAAAATCTAAGTGTGTGTATTTATATATAAATATATTATTATAGTTTTAAAATCTAATATGAAAGTCGATCTAAAGTAAGGTTTAATTCACTTGTCAGGAATGTCAACTTGGTTGAACAAAAAAACATTAATCAAAATAACATTGTTTTATATATTTTTTAAAAAAACTATGAGTTTGTTAATATTTTCTTATCCGAGATTGACCTAGGTTTTTGAATAGATCATGCTGAGTCACTTCTTTCTTTGTGTATTTCTTAAACTTAGATTAGTCACTTCTTTCTTTGTACCCTGAGTCAATTAGTTCTGGTTTTATAATTAGAGTTATTAGAATATTATTGTTTTTAACTCTTAATATAAACTAAAGTAAAAAAATATAATATCTATTTAAAAAAAAAACATATGTAAATTTGACAATGATATATCTTAAAGATAAAATATTTATTTTATATTATATAGCAATACCAAACATTATTCTGTCTTCGTTTTTTTTATCTTGTCTTTGTTTGCCATCATCTTTTTTATCCATGGATATTAATAAAACACTACATATATGTTATATAATCTCGAAAAAAATAAAATATTTATAAGTGCATTTTAGTTTATTTTCCTAGACATGTTCAAACCATTGAAAATATTTTCCAACTTGTTTTTTATGATACTATCAAATATATATGTAAAATATTTCACTTTTCATAAAAAAACCACTTAGAAAAAAATATTTTACAATAAACAAACAAAAAAGAATTCTTGTTTTTTTAAATAATTTTGATCTCCACGTACAAAAATAAAAATTGTTTTGTAATGGGCGAGAGGGATGGAGGAGCGTTATGGCGAGGAGTTGTCTTCTTTGCTGGGCAGGAGAATGGTGGTGCTCTAAATGGACCTTACAAACTTATGGCATTTACGATCTTGAATATGCCCAAAACTCCTCACTCTAAAAACTTAGCAGCTAAGAAAATAATACAACGAAAATGAAAAAAAATGTTAGAAAAGAAAGTATCTACACCGAAAAAAAATTAAATTATCAAGTGAAAAATTAAAGAAAGTCACGAGAACTTAATGTTTTTAGTGTGAATTAAGGTCAGATAATATGAATTTCAATATATAGAAATTTAAAATATTTTTAAAAAATTAACATTATAATTTTAGTATATTTATAAAAATATATTTCATGGAACAACTGGGATTACTAAGTCTACATTGTGTTTAAAAAGCAATTTAAAAAAATAATTTTCTGTTATTTTAAAATATATATTTTTGTTTCTTCATATACAAAAAATAAAATTTAAAAAGCAAATTCAGTCACCCCTCCAAGGTTACATTCCACCTCTTGGATTTCTCGCCGTATGCAGATTAAAGGAGGAATAGCTTGAAGACAAAATGCCATGCGATTAGCAAAACAGCAGTAGAGATTATGGGCCTTATGGGCCTAGCAAGGTTGCTAAGGAGAGCACCTCCACCTGTAATGGTGCAACAAGGTATGGGCCTGGGTCAATAAACAAGGGGTCGTGACTTGAGTTCCTCAGATGGGCTAAGATTTAGTACGCATATCTTAGCACACGTGTAAGGCTGTAATAAAGTTGATATTTTGGCCTGTTCGAAAAGAACGTGTTCATTACTTTTTTGGTCAATGCTTTATATCATTCTTGAATTATATATGCTGGAAACTTAGGGTTAAATTTAATTCACCTGTGACTTCCCCTCCTCCATGTTGTGACTTTGCACCGCTTTTTGTTTTGGATGCTAATCTACTTTTCTCAAAACAAGAATACAGGAGCCCGACTGTTGAAACTAGAATTTGATTCCCAGTTGGTGTATCAGTTTATGAATATCAAGTAGCTAGAGGGACGAGGGGGTTGTCTGGTGTAATCGCCGGGCAAGAACTGGGCTGCTGAGCTTCTCATGTGGGCCGCGACGACTCGGTGTCGGCGAGACTAGTTTTTTAGTCTAAGACTATAAACATATATTTTATATATGTATGAATAATTAGTCAACTTAAATATACTGTTTTAGTTTTTGAACGAGTTGGTTAGCCCGCGCGTTGCGCCAGATTTTTTATATATAGCAAACTTATTATTTATGTGGTAAACAAAGAATTTTTTAGTTGATAAATAGAGAATTTTAAATTTTAAATCATGCTATAATTTTTTTTTATGTATTGAATTAGTTGATTATTGTTATAAGTTGAAATACTCAGATAATAATTCAATTTTGAAATTTAAAAATTATAAGCGATAAAATTTATGAAAGATTAGCGAATTGTAATTTGAGTACTGCAAGACTATAATTGATTAATTGTTTAGTATGTATTAGTTGTTTTGATGATTATTTAATTGGTTGATGTAAATCTGTAATCAATAAAATGAATGAAAGATGTTTGTCTTGAACTGAATGTGTTGATGGTTAAATATTTTTTAACAGTTACTAAGCATTTAACTGGTTGATAGCAATATTGTAAGCGCTGAAATCTATTAAAGATAGATTATTTTTTGTTTGCATTGATCTGGTTGGTTGTTGACATTATTTTACTGGCTTGGAGAATAATTTAGTCACAGTTTGGATTTGAATTGTGTGTTGATTTAATTAACTCATAGATAGCAAAATTGCAATGTTTTGATTATCTGGTGTGTTTTAATTGGATTGATAATTATATAATCAGTTAGTCGAAAAATATATAATAGATTATATTGATTAGAGATTTTTGTTTGCTGTAGTCAATTGGAAATTTGTTGGTGGTTGGTTTTGTTGTAATTGTGTGGCCGATCATCTAATTTTTCTTTATTCAGTTGTGTTTACTGGTTATGGAAATATTTTTTGTATCCATTTGTATGGTGAATTATTTGATTGTTTGGTGTGATATTTTTTTGTTGTGGTTTATTGATCAATTTGTTAATGTGTTTTAATCGGTTATTTGTAATTGTGTGGCCGACCATTTACTATTATATAACTATATTAAATGTATCTCAGAGTACTTATATTAATTTTTTATATTAAAAAAATCATAGGTCATGTTTTCTTTTCCCTATATATATTTTTAGGCGAAAGACTAAAAATATATAAAAAAAAATTAACACCATTATTGTCAAAACAATAGAAATTATTAAATTATGAAGAGCAAAAAAAAAATATTAACAAAAGAGTTACTAACAAAAATAATTGTTATTATTATTATTGTTATCATTATTATTATTGTTATTGTTATTGTTATTATTGTTATTATTATTATTGTTTTTATTGTTATTATCATTATTATTGTTATTATTGTTATTATTGAAATAATTGTTATTATTATTATTATTATTATTATTGTTATTATTGTTACTATCATTATTGTTATTATTATTATTATTATTATTATTATTATTGTGTTAAGTACACTTATATATACATGGACAAAAGTAGACATTATTCTACAAATAAAAAAAATTAAATTTGTGAATGTGTTTTAATCGGTTATTTGTAATTTTGTGGCCGATTATCTACTATTATATAACTATATTAAATGTATCTCGGAATACTTATATTATTTTTTTATATTAAAAAATTTCTAGGTCATGTTTTCTTTTCCTTATATATATTCTTAGGCGAAAGACTAAAAATATATAAAAAAAAAATTAACACCATTACTGTCAAAACAATAGAAATTATTAAATTATGAAGAGCAAAAAAAATATTAACAAAAGAGTCACTAACAAAAATAATTGTTGTTATTATTATTATTATTATTATTATTGTTGTTGTTGTTGTTGTTGTTGTTGTTATTATTGTTATTATTATTGGTATTATTATTGTTATTATTATTGTTATTATTGTTATTATTATTATTGTTATTATTAATATTATTGAAATAATTGTTATTATTATTATTATTATTATTATTATTATAGTTATTATTATTATTATTATGATTATTATTATTGTTGTTGTGTTAAGTATACTTATATATACATGGACAAAAGTATGCATTATTCTACAAAAACAAAAAATTAAATTTGTTAATGTGTTTTAATCGGTTATTTGTAATTGTGTGGTCGATCATCTACTATTATATAACTATATTAAATGTATCTCAGAATACTTATATTAATTTTTTATATTTAAAAAATCCTAGGTCATGTTTTCTTTTCCCTATATATATTCTTAGGCGAAAGACTAAAAATATATATATAAAAAATTAACACCATTACTGTCAAAACAATAGAAATTATTAAATTATTATTATTGGTATTATTATTATTATTGGTATTATTGTTATTATTATTATTGTTATTATTGTTATTATTATTATTATTATTGTGTTAAGTACACTTATATATACATGGACAAAAGTAGACATTATTCTACAAAAAAAAAAAAATTGTGAATGTGTTTTAATCGGTTATTTCTAATTGTGTGGCCGATCATCTACTATTATATAACTATATTAAATGTATCTCAGAATAATTATATTAATTTTTTATATTAAAAAAATCCTAGGTCATGTTTTCTTTTCCCTATATATATTCTTAGGCGAAAGACTAAAAATATATATATAAAAAATTAACACCATTACTGTCAAAACAATATAAATTATTAAATTATGAATAGCAAAAAAAAATATTAACAAAAGAGTTACTAACAAAAATAATTGTTATTATTATTATTATTATTATTATTATTATTATTATTATTATTGTTATTATTATTATTGTTGTTGTTATTATTATTATAATTATTATTGTTATTATTATTGTTATTATTATTATTGTTATTGTTATTGTTATTGTTATTGTTATTATTATTATTATTATTATTATTGTTATTATTATTATTATTATTATTGTGTTAAGTACACTTATATATACATGGACAAAAGTAGGCATTATTCTACAAAAAAAAAAAAATGAAATTTGTGAATGTGTTTTAATCGGTTATTTGTAATTATGTTGCCGATCATCTACTATTAAATAACTATATTAAATGTATCTCAGAATACTTATATTAATTTTTTATATTAAAAAAATCCTAGGCCATGTTTTCTTTTCCCTATATATATTCTTAGGCGAAAGACTAAAAATATATATATAAAAAATTAACACCATTACTGTCAAAACAATAGAAATTATTAAATTATGAAGAGAGAAAAAAAATATTAACAAAAGAGTTACTAACAAAAATAATTGTTATTATTATTATTATTGTTGTTGTTGTTGTTGTTGTTGTTGTTGTTGTTGTTATTATTATTATTATTGTTGTTGTTGTTATTATTATTATTATTGGTATTATTATTGTTATTATTATTATTGGTATTATTATTGTTATTATTATTATTGTTATTATTATTGTTATTATTGTTATTATTATCATTGTTGTTATTATTATTATTGAAATAATTGTTATTATTATTATTATTATTATTATTATTGAAATAATTGTTGTTATTATTATTATTATTATTATTATTAAAATTGAAGGATAAAATTAAAAAAATAAAATTTGGAGGACCAAAAATAAATAATGCAAAGTGCGGGAGGGACTGAAATAATACAATCAGAAGAAGAGGGACTGAAATCAAACTTTGTATATATTACCAATTTCAATTGGAGGACCAAATCAAAGAAATCAAAACTTCCGTACCGGAATAATTGAAGGACTAAAAAATAAATACAAAATCAATAGTATAAGGACTGAAACAAAACTTTCTTATATAATCAGTTTTAATTGAAGGGCACAATTGAAAACAATAAAACTTTAATTTGACTAAATCAGTAATAACAACGAAATCAAAACTTCAGGGATCAAAATAAACTGTACACAAACATCAGGGACCGGAGCTGACTTTGGGGGCGGCAGGAGAGAGAAAAGTGACGTCCGTGAGAAAACCGTCCGGCGCCGCTTAACCGGACATCCACGACGGAAACGCGCCGCGATGGAAGAGAGAGGACATCCCGGCGCATCTTGTGGAACGACGGAAGTCAATTTTTGACGGCGGGACGACACCGCACGCGCCGCCAACGTGGCGCGTAAGCGTTGAACCTCGCTGGCGCGGGACGGACACGCGCCAGTCGTCCGCGCGTAAATATAATAAAATAACTGGTCAATTACCGAGACGCCCCTGTCCCCACCCAGAATTACAAAAATACTTGATGGGAAAGGACGTCCCTGCCCCCGTCTCCTGTTAGCAAATTTGTCGTTTTCCGTGCCCATTTTTGTCAGTGCACTGTGCCAAAAAAGCGAGAAAACCCGAGAGAGCCCCTGCAACTGTGCACTATTTTGTCCTTTTCGGGGGCTTTAATCGGTAATGTACTGTTCACATCAGGAAAAAACAAAAAAAAATAGGGTAGACGAACTCGCGCGACACACGGATAAAAAAGCTCGCGTCCACAGTGTTATGTGAGTGTGTGCACAGTGATTTCTACTGTTCCTTTCTTCGTTTTGTTTTAGCTATTAGTTAATATGGTTTTTAAGGCTATGAAAATAAACTAGCATGTTTCCTATAAAAAACTATATAGTTCAGTAAATTTTTAATATCTATAAATGGCGTAGCAAGTCATCCTCACCTTTTGGAAGGCCAGGCATTATCTCCAGCACACCAGCTAATAGCCGGGGAAAAGTTCTCTTAGCACCCTAGCTTTTAATTAATTAAATAAACAAACGTACGCTAATTAATTAATTAAATAAATAAATAAACAAACAAACTTACGCGAACCTTAAATGAGTGTAGTTCTCTCGAGATTATCAATTCAAATCTCACAAATCTCAAAAATATTAGAAACTTACATAGTTATTGATTTTAAAATTCATGGAATTAATTAAAATACACAAAGTGATCCAGACACACATTAATAATAATAATAATAATAATAATAATAATAATAATAATAATAATAATAATAATAATAATAAATAAACTTATGCTGACAATGCCATCCTTGATTTTAATATCATGGTATTCAGTTCAGAGTTTTCTGTACTGGGCTAGTATAGAAATGGGCTTTGGGTTTCTTTGATAGGCCCAGATGAATTTGGGCCCTTCCTTATGCTCAGAAAAAAAGAGAAAAGACCAGCAGGCGGATGGGAGGATTAACCCTAACAACGTGACTCGGACGTGGCAAATTCTAAAAGCAAAAGTGACCCCCTGGTAACACGAGCACACCCTAACCTGTTATGAGTATTGCCCCATTTAAATAATAAAAATTAAAAAGGAAAAAAGGACCACCCTAGATATATATATCATCAGATCAGATCAAATCTTGAATCTGAAACACCACATGAAGATTTCAGACAGGTGAAACTGAAGAATCTTTGAAAGCTGAAAAAATCCGACCATACGAACCTACAGACATAGGTGAGGCTTCCTTCTCTGCTTTTAGACAGGTATTTGTGCACTGTATGCAAGTGGACGAGTTGTTGTTGTGCTGTAAAAATAGGGTCAACTTCTTGTCTTCTTCATAAGCTTTATCCAGTTTGCTACATGTGAAGTACTTGCGGTTCTGTCGAGTTTGTGCGATCTTAAAAAGTATGTTGAGAATCCATGCCCTGTAATTTTCTTACTTGATTTTTTGAGTGGAGGGGTCACGAGTCAAGGGTGATTTGAATATTAGAAAGAGAGAATTCAGGATTTATGTAGGATACAGTTTTTGAAATATTCGAGGCTTGTTGGAGAGGGAGACAAACATGGGTGAAAAATTCTGGGTGAAAGAAGAAAAGGGTATGGTGGAATCAGTGTTGGGTGTTGAGGCCTGTGAATTCTTGATCACGTCCGCTTCTAAAAACTTATTGAATGATTTGGTTTCGCCGCCTGTTAATTTGGGTGTGCAGCAGGGTCTTGGCAAGATTGTAGAAGGTTCTAATTGGAATTATGTGATTTTCTGGCATGCTTCTGGATTGAAATCTGGTGGGTCTATATTGGTCTGGGGTGATGGGATTTGTCAGGACCCGAAGGGTGGAGGGGTTGTACATGGAAGCTCTAGTGCGGATGGCGAATCGGAGGGAGTTGAGAAAAGAAAAGTGAAGAAGTGTGTGCTTCGAAAGCTTCATGCATGTTTTAATGGATCAGATGATGGTAGTTATGCGGCCAGTTTGGATGAGGTTTCGGATGTGGAGATGTTTTATCTATCCTCGATGTATTTTACATTTCGGTGTGATTCATCATATGGCCCTGGAGAGGCATTCAAGTCTGGTAGACCCACTTGGGCGTCTAGCATGGCTAGCTGTTTGGATCATTACCATTTGAGATCAGTTTTAGCCAGATCAGCTGGGTTTCAAACAGTGGTGTTCTTACCTGTCAAGTCAGGAGTTCTAGAGCTTGGTTCTGTCAAATCAATTCCCGAAGAGCATGATTCTGTGGAGAAGTTAAAAGGTCTGTTTGGGGCTTCTAGTAATGCACAGGCAAAGGCAGTTCCAAAAATTTTCGGCCGTGAACTGAGTCTGGGCGGCTCACAATCACGATCAATTAGCATTAACTTTTCCCCGAAGGTTGAAGATGAACTGGTTTTCACTTCAGAATCTTATGCGATGAAAACGATAAGTACGAATCAGGTTTATGGAAGTACTTCCAATGGGCGCCCCAGTGACAAGAGTGAAGCAAACCTGTTTCCGCATCTGAACCAAGCACTTGTGGGTTTCAATACTGAAACAGTGGTTGGTGGTTTGGAGCAGCCAAATGATGACTTGTCCCCTCAGGGTGATGAGAGGAAGCCAAGGAAGAGAGGAAGAAAGCCTGCCAACGGAAGAGAAGAGCCGCTGAATCATGTGGAAGCTGAGAGACAGAGGAGGGAGAAGCTCAATCAGAGATTTTATGCATTAAGAGCTGTTGTCCCCAACATCTCAAAAATGGACAAGGCCTCTCTGCTTGGAGATGCCATTACCTATATCACTGATCTCCAGAAGAAGATTGGGGCTTTAGAAACAGAAAGGGGGGTGGTAAACAATAATCAAAAGCAGTTGCCGATGCCAGAGATTGATTTTCAGCCTAGACAGGATGATACAGTTGTGAGGGCAAGCTGCCCTCTGGATTCTCACCCAGTTTCTAGCATCATAGAAACATTCAGAGAACATCAAATTACACCTCAGGACTGCAATGTGTCCATGGAGGGTGATAAGATTGTTCACACATTCTCTTTCCTGACACAAAGTGGTGCTGCTGAGCAATTGAAGGAGAAACTGGAGTCTGGACTTTCTAAATGATCCCATCTAACCATATATTTCTATTTACATCGTCAAACTATTTCATGCATGTCCCAGTCCTTGTCATAAATGGGATTTTGTAACCGTTAGATGATTTGCTTCTGTAGTTTAAAGGAGAGCAATCCGTGTTACGATCTTTGCTGTATGGTCCTGTAAAAAGCTACCAAATAGACAGAACATAATGTATGTAACTAGACTAGGAGAACACTTTGAAATTACTCCTCAGGAAAGCTCCAACTGGGAAGTGGACACCATTGTTGCAAAACAGTCTGAATCATCGACCTGCGTTGTTCTGTCTATTTTCTTGCTTCAATGAGTTTCTCATCTGTATCTACAGGATTTCAACGTCATGTATTGGACCCTGCTTTCCGAACTTTGCGTGAAATGCTGGAAACAATTAATGTTGCTCGAAGACCCGCACCAGGCATCGAAATTGAATGCCACTGACAATTTTGATATGAAAATCTGCACCAGGCACCATAAAACACTAGGAACAATCACCTAGAACTTACAAAAAGATTCAACTCCCTACATCCCAACCAGGAATACACTCATGATTTCTTAAGAGACCCGGAACTATAAAAGGATCGAACCCAACCTGCAACCTGATGAAAAACGAGATGACACACACAATTCCAACCAGGAGTGGAGCCCTCAAAGACAACCTTATTCCTAGTTTTTTGCCAAATATACCAGAGAATGAAATAACATATCCAGCCCCAAACTTTACTCTTACAATCCTGCCGATTACCTCTTTCAAGACCATGCTAATGGAGCATAAGATCATCTAAAGAGTGGCATATACCCCTAGCCAAATCCAGCCAATTCACAAAGCTATTCCACAGCAACCAGGAATCTTGGCAATGCAAAAACAAATGAATGATAGATTCAGATTAAGACAGACAAACAGGGCAAAGATCTTCATGTAGAAAAATAACTTTCCTTCCAGCAAGGAGAGCCCTTGTAGGTAACTCATCATTCAAGGCCAACCATGCTAACAACACATGTTTTGGAATATATGAGTTTTGCCAAATATCAATTTTGTATTGCTGATCATCAGGAAGAAGAATTCTATCCAAGAAGAGGGAGCAACCTTTAACTGAGAATAACCTTTTAATATTTGGAGCTCAAACGGTCTGATTATCCTTGCTTTTGCTGACAATAGTATTGTGTAGAATGCACAATAACTCATTTTGCTGCTCGGATTCCCTCTATGTTTTTTGTTTTCTTATAAATAAACTGAGTTTTGATTTGATTGAATCGCAAGTTAAATCATGATTTAATTAGTAAACTCCCACCTATGTTTTTTAAACCCAACCCGGGATAGGTAACGTTATTGGTCCCAGGTTTGTGTCGTTTTGTTCATATTATTACTAAATGTGCAATATCCATTCATTCAATTAAGATCATGGCTAGATTACCCTATAAAGTTTTGGCCAACTATAGCACACTAACACCAAGTACAATGTCCACAAGCTCAATCAAAAGGGCTATTTTTTTTTTTAAATAAATAAATAAATAAATCACAACATTCAAAACACCACATGCAGTCGTGTAGATTCCTGTTCTCCGATTTGAATTCAATCCTGTAACTTCTTGTTGTCCAATATGGAATTTAATGGCAAAGAAAAAAATCTGAACCAGTTTAGTCTTTTTAAATAATTATTTTTTCTAAAATATTAACTTATTAAATAATATTTTAAAATATAATTTATATTATTTTTTAACAAATCTTGAACTCTTCCACGCTAAAGCTAATTTCGTAACAATGGCTTATATATAATGATATAACAATTTAAATGGAACAAATTTTGGAGGTGTTAATCATAATTAAATATTTAATTGCGATGATGAAATTGTTTTTTGAGGGATTAACATTTATAACGTAAACCTTTCCTCGGTTTGTACGACTGCTTATTCGGGGTCTAAGCTCTGCAAACGGATGTTGATCAATTCTAACACGTCCTAGTTTCAACCTTCAAACCCACGGCTCGGTCAAAACTCAGAAACATGAGTAATCTCACAGAGGCATCGGTCAAAACAATTTTAAACTTTCAGCATGGGAAAACACACACGCTGCTCTCTCTCTTTATATATATATATATATATATATATATATGATTTCATCCTCATTGTTGCATCACATCAAAAGCTTATCCCCCGCCATCTCCGAAAAATATTATTAGTATACAGATTTCCCTCTAACGGTCTTCTTCGTGAATAGCATTCGGTGATCAATTGAGGGGGGAGAAAAAAATAAAAACTTGAAGAACAAGACGGTGTTCATTTTCGAGGACATGGGTTTGTGTCGCCGGAAAAATGCGCTCGTCACCTTATTCATGCTGTCGATTCTTTCAGCTTCTCTGCAGCTCGGTGCAATGAGGCCACTAGGAATCCAGCTGATAAAGCAAGAGGGGTTGCTGCTTCATTCTCTCCCAAAAGGTCCGGTGACTCCGTCCAGTCCCAATCCACGCACTTATGTACCGAAAAAACGCTGCGGGACTTGCAAATTGAGTGGGATGGACATGGCTGGGAGTGCTGCTGCACGTTCACCTCCTGCGTTTTCCAAACATTCAGTAGTGGATGCTCCCATGGCTTCTTCTTCCATTGCTGAAAGCTCTCGTGGTCAAGATCGAAGTTCTTGATGTTGCTTCTTTCGACCTGGCGTTCTGATTAATTGGTTCGGTGCAAATACAAGTTTAATCCCAAAAATGGAGGTGATGAGGCATAATCCTTACAGCCTTCAATCAAATTAATTATCCCCTTCTTTCTATTTTTTTTTTATATATATATTTATAGTTTTTCTTCCTTGGATTTGTTTGGAGTTTGGACCGACCATTTCAAGTTTGGTCGAGATGTAAAATAAAGAAAAACTGGTGTTAAACCACAAAATAATGGATTTATTGACTCATTTTTTAAACTTAAGGATATTTTAATTTTCGTCCATCAAGTGCTTTTATTTATCAAATCATTCATTTAAGTTCATCCTGAAATGATCCTTTAATTTTCACTACAAATTATTATTATTATTATTATTATTATTATTATTATACGACTAAATGTGGATTAAATTGACATATATCAGAACCAAAATAAGAATTTTGGTAAACAATGTAGAAAAAATAAAATGTCAGAGTTGACGACAATCTCAGTCAGCTAAGACGTGCATGTGTGCTACGAAGAGAAATATTCAATTACACGTCCCGAGAGCGTTTTCAAAACTGAATTCAAACCAAAATCTTGGACTTGTCGCCAACCAATCTGCCGGTTCACATCTTTCCTTTTTCTCTTTTGAGAATCCCTATCTGCTTATCATACCATCTTTTATTGTGTGATTGATATTATGATATTTTTTATGATTGTAATTTTTTTTAAAAATAGTCATGGTTTAAAAAAATATATGTTTAGTTGTAACTGCTATGAGATCGGTTTTTAAATAAATAAATAAATATTTTAAATTCTATAAAATTAGAGTTTAAAATACAATTATATATGAAACTCAGTACAAAAAGCAAAAGTTATTTACCCAGCCAAATGATTTTTTTCATTTGATTGAGAAAAATAAAACCACCATATTACCAAATAACCTCGTAGTTAACAAAGAGCTCTAAAATAAAAATGAAAAAAAAACTTGAAAAAAATTCAATGCTATTCTCTTTTGCTGGTAGATATAAAAAGAATTCTTACATTTTTTCATGGGTTAGAAATCTTATAAATGCTATCACAGGTTCCTATAATACGACTCAAATAAGAAAGAAATAAAATTATAAAATATTCAAACTACAAAAAAACTATATGATAATATTATTAAACTTGATTTAATGAATTAGTTTTGAAATCTTTGATTTAACTCTCTATCCAACTTGACTTGACGGGTCCAAAAATAAACTCAATGACCGGTAAAATACATAATTTAACTTAAAAAAATTTAAAGATAATTTTTTTACATCATTTAAATTTAAAAAAATATCGGTATTGACTTAAAATACATAATTTAAATTAAAAAAAAAACATAATTTGACTGATCTAACATATCGGTATTTTTATTTTTGCAAAACAAAAAGGATTCAAGGAAAGTATAAAATACTAACGAACTTGCATGACCCGGATAATTTTAGATGGAAATTCATAGCAGGGTTTTTTGAGTCTTGACAAGGTAACGTAAGAGATTAGAGAAGCCAACTGTTGAAAAGGAAAGAGTGGTCTGGGTTTGCATACGACTCAAATCCTATCCGAGTTTTTCAACTCGTGAGTTCACATGAGCCACGAGAAGGAAACCATTAATTAGGTCACAAGTCTCTCCAGATGAACATTGAACGCCACTCATCTAAAGTTTCACAACTTGACCTGCAGAAAGTTCCCAGCACCAGATGACACCATGTTGCATAAAACGAGATGAACTGTAAAACGGGCATATGTTATTTCCAGCACCCAAATAGTTTATCAGGCCAACTCTCTTTACAAAAAGCTCAATAACACTATGTTGCTTTTATGCACACTACATATTCATGTAAGAAAACGTTGTACTTACATTCATTTGAAATTAAATAGGTACATGTATGTATATTGGCCAGCACCATGTGCCATGTGCCAAGGACAAGGTTCAGGAACACATTCATTACATAAATCGGGTAGCTGTAACTATGATATTCACAAGATGTAATTGTCTAAAGCTGAATGGTGCACAAAATTGCAGTCTTAAAATCCAACGAGAGAGAGATTGGTGGTCTTGTAACAAGTGATCTCCATGTCTTCTTCTTAGGATGATAGATTTGGATGAAAAGTGTTCCTCCCCTCTTCTGCCGCCGTGACCTTCGATTTTCAACTAAATCACCACCTCGCAGAAGAGTCATTACATGTAGCTCCCCACCCACAACAACAAAACCACAGGTGGAGTTGCAAGGAGCTTTTCGAGGTACAATGGACTCTTTCTGCCAGGAGTTTGAAGCCATGTCATATCTGCAATGAGAACACATGAATTAGCATCACCGAGAAAACATCCAAAAAATCAAATAAATCAGTTGTAACAATGACGACAACAACCAAGCCTCAATCCCAAACTAATTCGGATTGGCTATAAGGATCCTTTAGTGCCATTCTGGGTGATAATATAACAAAACCCACAGAAAGATAATAACTTGAAAATATCCAGGCAGTTTTGTGGCTGCAGCAAGCACTCGATGAGGTCCTTCCTGTAGGATCTGTGTAATTGCATGTGTGTCCAGTCTTTTGCTTGTTCCAATATATTCACATGCTTGTGACGCACCTCTGAACACACTCGTAATTACGCAAGATCCATTGTTATGGGTTAAAAGGCATAAAATTTGATTGAAATTGCAATTTAGAGACAACAAGAAATGGAAACCTCACCAAAATGCAGCTAACCACCCCATAAATGCATGTGCCGCCTGTCCCTTTTTTTTGGGTCAGTGACCATGTTTAATACATGATTGTATACTTTATTACACGATTAGACACAAGCCCTCAAATATACTTTTACAGAGACATAAAAACACAGCCCATATTGTTTACCACCATTGTCTTTATACCTGTACTTACCAAAAACAAAAGTGTCACTATCATGTTGATTGTATAACTAAGGTAATCTCAACCTAAAGAGATCTTCAAATTAAGCCTTCCACTATTATAAATACAAGAATCAAATCAGATTCCGATATCACAATAATAGAGATGCAAATTAGAATAAGAATCTGAACTTTTCAAAGAACATGGCGTATCACATTTGGAAACACCTGAAAACAGATGCTGCAGTTGTTCTAATCGTTCTATTTTAAATTTTCAATAGCCTTGACAGGGTGAATTAATAATAAACAGTCAAAATCCAAAAAATTCTAAGATAGAAAGTATTCATTCAATAAGACATATACACAAATATGTAAGAAAAAACAAAGATATACACACTTGTGTACACAATAGTCGATATACATATGCAAAACAACTACCCTCCATGCTGAAAAAAGAGAAAGAAATGGCTACTAGGCTCGACCACATTTTGTAACTTAACAGAGGGCTGTAATGGAAACAGAAACACGGAAATGAATTCAAAGAATTTCAAATGAATTTCAAATGCAAGTCCTGACACCAGAACACACGTTTCTCTCACATTTCCCAAAGAAGAAGGAAAAATATTTCTTTTTTCTGGGAAAAGAAAATAAGGATTTCATCATTTGATGTTTCATTTGAGTAATGAGTGGAGAGTCTGATACATCCTAGGGTAATTGGAGATTGAAAGGAATGGTTTTCAAATTAGCTTCGACATGCTAATTTGAATAGCAAGGCTGCTTCAGTGGGATCACATTTCAGTATGGGTGATGTTCTCAAGTTCTTAAAAACTGTTTTTGAATTTTAAGAAAATCCTACAAAACATTAACCCTGGCTATTTAAGAAAACACAAAATATAAGAAACTGAAAGGTCTAAAATACTCACGATAGAGAACCATTTACAGAGCCATATGCAATAGCCTCCACATTGCCTAGCTAAGCATCCCGTCAGTAATCAGTGACCAAGACTTATTATAACCCAAGAATATTAATATCAACCACAATCACTAATAAAAAAACTCAAAAAGAGAGAGCATATCAAAGAAAAAAAGAAAACAATATAACCCACTCTAGCTTGCATGTTATGTGTCATTAATTCATGAAGATTCTTGATTGATCCTATTTAGTATTCATCTTGTTTTATACAATCTGTTAGTTTCTTACATTTTTTCACAAGATCCCTTAGATAGTTGAGGTAAGGAAACACATAAGATAGAATATATGAAGACAAAGGATAATATAAATACAAGAAAAAACACTTGTTTATAGCATGTTATCAACTAACGCTAGAGTACTTGGCAATCTAATAACCACATGTAAAATTTGTGCAGTTTTGTCCACCCCAACCCTGTGCCAGCTGGCCTTGGAGACACGATTCTGGAAATCTAGAAATCCATGCATAAGAAGCGATGAACCATTGGACCAATAAAGCACACATAAGTTTTCCTGGCCGGTTGGAAGGACAAAGCTGCTCAACTGATCAATCTCCCCCTCAGAAGGTAGGAAGTTCATATAACAATCAGAAACATGCGTTGGCAATTCCACTTATAAGCAATGGAAGTGCTTTTCAGCCAGTTCACAGGTTTGGAAACTGCTTTCCCTTTACTTACTAACAGGGGGTCCCACGGCCCATGAGTTGCTGCAATAGTTTACATGTCTAATTATACAATCTACTCTACTTAATTTAAAATGCTTTTCTGGTTCATTAAATGAAACTGAATTGTTCCTACTTCTTCGTAGCACAACAGAATCCGATAGAGAGCATTCTAAAAGCAAACATTACAAGCAGAAACCCAAACTATAAATACCAAGGAGGTAGTTAATTACTTCAATCAGATAGATGGCAACTGTTACTTCAAAGACAGAACAAACACGGCAATACAAAAAATTTCACAGCAATAACAGGACAAACAATCTGTTGACTCACCTGAAAATCTCATTCTCATCAAGCATAAAAACAGCAGGCCGGCCCTCATACTCCTCGAAAACAACAATCTTCCCGAGCCTCCCTCTACCCGCATCACTCCACATATCGCCAACCTCCCTCCACTTCCCACATCCATTCTTCTTCACGTCCATCACAACAGCATCCTTATAGTACTCATCCACGGGAAAAATCCCCGAAATCATCCTCGACGCTCCATAGCCTCCCATCACCCAAAACTCCCTCTCCTCCCCATTTCCACTCAGAAACCCCACACACCCTGCCCTGTATCTCGGCAACCCTTCAATTGCCATCCACTCATCTTTCCCAACATCATACCTCTCCACCGAACTTATCCGACTCCCCGCAGCACCAAACCACGTATGCCTCGACCCTCCTCCAGCCACAATTATCTGCCCCAAATCAGGTACCGCCACACAGGCAAAAGAACCACGAGGTGACAACATCGGACACAGTTTCTCCCAAAAGAAATCAACAAAATTAAACCGAAAAACAGACGATGTTGGAGAAGGACGGTCCATGGGGAAAGACCGGGTGTCGAAGAGAGACCCACCGAGAACATATAGATTAAGTCCCATCGAAACGGAAGTGAAATTGCAGAGTCCATAGACGTTAGGGTTACATGGCATGGGTGGAAGTGGACGCCAGGCCAGGTTTTGCGGGTCGAATAGGTAAGGATCAGAGATGGACGGATCCTGCGGGAAGATTATTAAGAGGTGGCTAGAGCGGCGGAGATGACCGCGGAGTGAAAAGAGGGCTTTGGTTGAGGAGAGAAAGGTGTGCCACGATTTGCAAGTAGGTTTGATGCGGGCATGGTGCGAGTATGGGATCATTGACAGAATCAGTGATGCGATGTCGTTTGGTAGACCTGGAATTAGGGCTCGGGTTTCACTAATTTGAAGCTTTGATAACGATGACGAGGCATCTGTTTCCATTTCCTTCTTCCTCCTCCTTTTTTCAAGCAATCCTTAACAGCAGCAGCAGCAGCAGCAGGCAGCAGCAGCTTTTTAGCTTGTCGGGCAAGAAGATTTTTGAAAAGCCACAAGGCAGCGGTGATTTATTTGCCTTCTGTGGGTTTGACATTTCTTTTTTACTTGACACGTGGAAGCAGGTGATATCATCCGTATCCGACTTTTAGATTAGTGAAAGGCTAATTGCTGATTTCAGCGTATTTGATAATATCATATTATATATGATATATATATTTTTAATACTAGTATATTAAAAAACATTAGTTTAATATTTTTTAAATATAACATATACTAAAAAATGTTTGTTAACTGCAAAATTTAAGGTATGTTTAGTAAAAAAAACATTTCCTTTTACATTTTTGGTTTTTTATACCTTCTCAAATTTTATTTTTCAATAAAAAAGTAAAAAATATATTCATTTGCCAGTAACATAAGAGAATTATTTCATAAAGAAAATTGAAGCTAATATTATAGCAACTTTTTTATATAAAAAATCAAAATTATAATTTATAACAATCATCTATTTGTAATAATTCAATTATAGAATATTAATTTTACTTCATTGAAATCAAGAAATATCATGAGAATATTATATTTGTTACCTTAAAAAACAAAAAACAAATATTAGATTTATAATAAAAAATATAAATTTATATTATTAATTTAATAATAAATAAAAATATAATTCTAATATTTTAAATCAATAAAAAAAAAATATAAAAAAGTATTATATTAGTTACATTTTATTTTATTTTTATTTGAAAATAGTGAAACACCTTAAGAGCCTTTAAAATGTATATATTTTTATTCCATATTAATTTAGAGAGTGAAAAAAATAAATTCAAATAAAGAATTTTAATTTTATATTTTTTTACTTTAGTTTAGTTTAAAAAAACAATTTTTTTTTGAAAGGCACTAATTAATACCCGTCGTTTACTCCAGACCTTAGTCGTTATTGTTGTCAAGGTATTTTTGAATCGGTGTTCCATGTTCTTCGTGATTGTCCTGGTCGAAGTTCCTCCTTGATGACGAAAAGTAAGATATTTTTCTCATTTTATCGGGTAGATTGGTGTATGAGCAGCCTTAAAAGTTTACTTTAAAAGAACAAAGGGGTGAGTGTTCAGTGATATTGCTGTTTGGAGCCTTTAGAGATGGCGAAATAAGCGAGACTTGAAGGATTTCTACAACTTTGCTATCATGAATTTCATGGACATCACCAAGGCAGCCACACTGAAAACTACTAATAACATGAACGCCTCTTCCCTAAAAGTTGATAAAACTCAATATCGACGGAGCTAGCAGGGGCAATCCAGGAGACGCTGGTGCTGGAGGTATTATCAGGGGCTGGTGTGGGGGGGAGATTGCTAGGGGGGGCTCGCATGCAAACTAACCTGGCACTTGCACATCAATTAAAGCCGAGCTTTGGGCTGTCATTCATGGATTAGAACTTTCACGGGACAAGGGCTAAAAGAAAATCACCGCAAAATGTCATCACTGTGCTGCACAATAGGGATTGGTCGCAAGATGCTCACCCCACCTTTCTCTGCAAAATCTCTCAACCAGGAGGAAGGCCACCGGAGTTAGTTTTCAAGCATGCGCGCATACTAAAAGAGGGCAACATCTGTGCTGACTGGTGCGCCAGGTTTGGAGATGATAGCGATGAAAAGACTTGATGTAGTCGCAGAGGAGCTCTGGACTCCTAACTCCATGGGTCCTTTTGATTTCGGGCTTTGGCCCCTTGTAGCACCAAAAAATCTTTTTGGTTCCTATTTTTGTTTTTGTTATTTCTTATGAGAGAATAATAATGATTTTAATTCAATTTAACTTAAATATAGTTAGGGGCAGGTGGCATGTTTACCCGCTTCTCCTTCAAAAGCGGCTCAAGAAAGAGGTCAAAAAAATGGAGAAATTGATGGTCTCTGCGACAGCTCCACACCATGATGATTTCTTTCACGATAATTTGGGTAAATTCGGTGCCGCATTGGGGACAAAACTGGAACCGGAACTGGAACATGACGTCTCTCTTTTTCAGAGATTTCAATGGTTTTTTAATGCAGAATTAATCTGTCGATACCTAGAAGATTATAATGGTGTGTGATTTTTGATCAATTTCTTTCCTTACAATATTTATTGGAAATGAAAATTGATGATATTGATTATCTCAATTTATTCCATAATTATATTTGCATTATGAAGTTATTTTTTTGGTCAATTCAACTGTTGCAGGGAATGCCGGCGAATGTGGAAATTGGCTCTCATGTTTGGGTTGAAGATCCTGAAGTAGCTTGGATAGATGGAATTGTAATTAATATTGAACAAGATGAAGTTGAGGTTCAAACTAGAGATGGAAAGACAGTAAGGGATTTTCTTTCGTCGTGAAATTTATTTTTTTATGAAACTTGTTTTGAATTATTTATTATTATGCAATCTGATTTGTGTATTTTATTCTCATGTTAAGCAGGTTGCTGTAAGTATGTCGAGGATTTATCCGAATGATGTGGAGGCTCCTTCTGGTGGAGTTGATGACATGACTAGGCTGCAGTATTTACATGAGCCTGCAGTCCTTCATAATTTGGCAACTAGATATGAAATCAATGAAATATATGTAAGATTACCTTGTCTTTGAAGCTGTGTTGATTGATGTTCGTTGTAGTGAGAGAAATCATTTGGTTCATCAAGTGTGACTGTGTTATAATGTTTTGATGTCACCGCAGACTTATAGCGGAAACATTCTTATTGCTCTCAATCCATTTCAACCACTCTCACATTTATACGATGTTTACGTCATGGAGCGATATAAAGGAGCCCTGATTGAAGGACTAAGCCCTCATGTTTTTACAATTGCTGATGTTGCATATAGGTGAGTATGTATCATTTGTGTTTCACTTTGTATTTCTTGCTTGACAGATTCTGGGAATTATCTACGAACACATGAAACAGGGAAATGATCAAAGAGGGTAGAAGCAACTCAATTCTGGTCAGCGGTGAAAGTGGGGCTGGTAAGACCGAAACAACTAAAATGCTCATGCGCTACCTTGCATATTTGGGTGGCCATTCTGGTGCTGAAGGACGGACTGTAGAACAGCAAGTTCTAGAAGTAAGTCGGATGATATATATCTGGTTCATGTTAGTTAATGCTTTGAAATTTTACAGGGCCTATGCTTTTTTCAAGTAAAAATGAGAACTAAATTCTTCAGAGAAGTGTACAAGGCATGAAGTTTCTTAAATATAGATGGCATGCAACTGAAAAAACACAGCATTCACAGTAGGTTATGACTTGGTGGCAATTTAAATATGCACCATCCCAAGAGTGAACACATGCGTGCATGTTAGTGTAGCTGTGAACATACACCTAAAGGAAACATGCAAGTCCTAATTTTGTGCTGTTGTGTGTAACAGAAATAAATGTTCTAATCCTCAATTATTTCTCATAGACTGGAGCGCAAATTTGGCATGCAAAACTGCTTACCAAAATGTGGCACTGAACAAATAAAAATAGTGAAATAACACAATTTTGGTTTTCTATAGAAACTCATGAATAGTTTTAAAGAAGTGGACAGCATACAAATCAAGCGGATACCTTTGCTTCGCAAATTTTTTTAACTGCTTCAAGGTAAAGATATTTTTCCATAATAGGACCTGAGGCACCACATATGATGCAAAACTAGCTAATAGCATCCTACAAGCCATCGTCCCAGATGTGGACCTGTATATCAGAGAACAGGAAAAATTAGGCATGCTTTCTGTTCTAGTACTTCATATAGCTTGGATATACTTTGTTCAACAATGAATTATCTTGGTCATGATTGGATCACCTAGGTATGTGCTGATAGTTTAAAATTTTAAAGTCGGTTCTATTTAGGTGGACACATGCTACTTTATGCAAGCCATAATGTAGAAATATCAAGGACCAATATCTTGGACTAGTTGGCAACTTTAACATGTTTGATTATATAATGCTCTATGGGTGTTTTTTTTGTTGATCACTGTGTTTTTATTGTTTTGATCCCTTATATGATTGAGCTTTATTTGAAGATTTCTAGAACTAAATGTATGAAAAACATGTCTTCCTATATCAAAGCTCAATGTAGGATTTTCCATGCTTACAGGCATTTCTGTTTCCTATTGTAAGAGACCCAAAGTTCATTAACTTTAAATATTTGTAAAAATTGAAGCTGAAATGAATGCTAGATGGTTGCCTCCTTTTCATTTTAGCTATGTTTGAATTTGTAACTTAAAATTTTTTGAAGTCAATGTACTAACTAGTATTATGCAGTCAAATCCAGTTCTTGAAGCATTTGGCAACGCAAAGACCGCTATAAATAACAATTCTAGGTGAGAAATATCATACCTGCTTATTCTTCCTTTTAGTTTGTATTTTGCCTGTTACTTAACCAGAAAATACTTTGCTCGACACTATTTTCTAATTTGATATTCATGTATATAGTAGCAGATCTCTTTCAGAGTCATTTTTGCTGATTTATGTTATTTGTATCCTGAAAGGATGGAAACATTTAAAGATGTCGTTGCATCTACAAGCACCACAAGGTTTTACATACTGTGACCTCACGTACTTGCAGGCTTGCTGATTAACTTTGGAAATTGTTACAAGAAAACATCAACCTATTATTATCCAGATTATACCTCCCCTGTTTTCTCACGTGTAATTTTTCCAGCTGTTAAGAGAGAGTGGATGATTGTGAATGTGCTCATTTCTGTAGTTGGCAGTCTCTACCTACTGATGTCATCTTGACTCTTTTGCTTCAGCCGTTTTGGAAAATTTGTTGAGATCCAGTTTGATAAGAAGGGAAGAATATCTGGAGCAGCTATCAGAACTTATCTTCTCGAGAGGTCTCGTGTTTGCCAAATTTCTGACCCAGAGCGCAACTATCACTGTTTTTACCTTTTATGTGCTGCACCACCAGAGGTAGGTATCTTAGCTAGATATTCTTATTTCACTACCTTTGTAGTCAATCAAGTTTCTAGCTATCTTAGCTAGATATTCTTATAACTAAAAGACTTGGAGTTTTGTCAGGAGATTGAGAAATATAAGCTGGGAAATCCCAAGTCTTTTCACTACCTTAATCAATCCAATTGCTATGAGCTGGTTGGTGTTAGTGATGCCCAAGAATATGTTGCCACTAGGAGAGCCATGGATGTTGTCGGGATAAATGAGAAAGAGCAGGTCTGGCCTCTGCAGTTGATCCTAATGTGCCTTTTCTTTTCATTTCTTGTCATGTATTATTTAAACTTGTTATCTTGAGGATGATGATATACCTTCAGTGATAGAATTATCTGTAAGCATTTCATGTACTATATTTGGCCTTTTGTGCTTTGCCAATAAAATTTATCAGCTAGGAAAGTGTTAAACTTGTTTGTAAATGATAACTGAAATCTCTTTCCCAGGATGCTATTTTCAGAGTTGTGGCTGCAATTCTTCATCTTGGTAATATCAATTTTGAAAAGGATGAAGACATTGATTCAGCTCTAGTAAAAGACGAGCAATCCCTATTTCATCTTCATATGACAGCAGAGCTTCTCATGTGAGACTAGAGCTTCATAGATTTATTGTTAGATTCCATTTCATTTTCATATTTCAATGTCGTATGGGTTGATATTTTTTCAGGTGCGATCCTCTTTCATTGGAAGATGCACTATGTAAGCGTGTAATGGTAACCCCGGAAGAAATCATCAAGAAGAGTCTTGATCCTCATGCTGCAGCTGTCAGCAGGGATGGTTTGGCCAAGACAATATATTCTCGCTTGTTTGATTGGTAAGCGGGTAGTTAATGGATCCTTGTTACAGGCTTGGTAACTTATAGAGCATTAAAGTGATCTCTTAGTCTATTTTCCTCTAAGGATGCATCTATGTTTATTCTGTCCAGGTTGGTGGATAAAATTAATGTCTCCATTGGGCAAGATCCTAGCTCAAAATGCCTGATTGGGATCCTTGACATATATGGTTTTGAAAGCTTTAAGGCTAACAGGTAGTGCTGGATTATATGAATGCATAATGCTCATACATTCACACAAAAGTAGGTACATGCATATATACATACACACACATTTGGATAGATAGGCAGTTGGATATGAAAATGCATTCCTATGAAGGAAGGGACCACGGTATGCCACTATCTTGATCAATGGTGCAGTTGTATTGGCTTGAGTTAGAAGATTCACAGCAAGTTATGGTGTGATATTTTATTTAGGCTTACATTTTTTCTGAATTGTCAAGAATTAGTGACTTGGGTTGCATTATACTGCTATTCAGGATTGGGGGGCCTGAATCACAACTCATTAGGATAGTGGAGAATCTCATTTCTTATTTTGTCATTGAACAAAAAGCCACAGGGGGTCCTCCCTGCTACAACGAAGAAACTTGGGAGTCCTTCCACCTTTGAGTAGTCATTTTACAGCTTAAGTCAACATCTTCCGTCATATTACATCCTTTTGACTAAATTTTTTGTTCTGACCGATTTTATTCTCCATCATTTGGCAGTTTCGAACAGTTTTGCATTAATTTTACAAATGAAAAGCTTCAACAACACTTCAACCAGGTATGAGGTTAGTCATATTTGATTGCCTTTTAGTTACTCATGTTTCTCATCCTTTAATCTGAAAGCCATTTTCCAATCAGCATGTATTCAAGATGGAGCAAGAGGAGTATGCAAAAGAGGAAATCAATTGGAACTATGTGGAATTTGTTGATAATCAAGATGTTCTGGATCTCATTGAGAAGGTTTACGCACTCTGAATTCTTCAATCGTATATATTCCTACACGGTTCTATATATATATCCCTTTAGTTGTAAATCAGTCTATCAATGAGGGAGGTTGGACTTACACTACATGCCTGATTTCCCTTTTAATAGAAGTACAAGTCATGAAGTGGAACTTGATTTTGTTTATAGGGGTTTGCCCTACGGAGAAGTGCATTTGAACAATATTTAGGTCACAGGATGCGACAACATTTTGGTTGGGCCCTCTGTAGATTTTAGCTTCACAGGTCAGGTTATAAATCATAAAGAAAAAAAGATAAAGGGAATGGTATTCATTAAAAAAAACATAAATCTGGTGCATTTTCTTTATCATCCTGTTAAGGCGGTGGATGAGTTTCTCTTTCAGCAATTCAACTGTTAGATCTGGTGAATGAAATTTGATGCATAAGATCTCTAATTAGTTCTTTTGCAGAAACCGGGAGGGATAATTGCTCTACTTGACGAAGCATGGTATGTTTATATATTTTTTTTCCTGAGCCTGCAAAATTAATCATAGGAATTTGTTTTTTCTGTGCAATTTTCATTGTGATGTTATCCCACTAAAGGTTCTTTCTTTGCAGGTTCCTCTATTTTTTGTTACTGAAATGCTAAGTGGTGAACATTTTTGTCTTGCAGCATGTTTCCAAAATCAACTCATGAGACATTTGCACAAAAGCTCTACCAAAAATTCCAAGATCATAAGCGGTTCATTAAGCCAAAATTGACTCGCTCGGATTTTACTATTGCTCATTATGCTGGAGAGGTGAGCTGTTATTCCTGCATTATACTTAATGAGTACTTCGCTATCAATTTGAATAAGCCATTATCATTTCATCCACTTATTTTTCAGGTTCAATATCAGTCTGATCAATTTTTAGACAAAAACAAATACTACGTAGTTGCTGAACATCAAGATTTGTTGAGTGCTTCGAAATGCTCTTTTATAGTAGGTCTCTTTCCTCCACTTTCAGAGGAGTCAGCCAAATCATCTAAGTTCTCATCCATTTGTTCCCGTTTTAAGGTCTTCTTTGCTATCTTTTCTTTTGGAAACATGGTGGAAACTTTACCACACTAAAGCTTCATTTTCTTACTGGATAATCTCATATATCATGAGTGATCATAGTCCCTTGAATCATGACACTGACGTTCTGACCTAATTTGATGCAGATCCAACTACAGCAATTGATGGATATACTGAATTCCACAGAGCCCCACTATATTAGATGTGTGAAACCAAATAATTTATTAAAACCTGCCACATTTGACAATATCAATGTCATTCAACAGTTACGTTCTGGTGTAAGTAAAATTTGGAATTTTGTTTGAAGTCTTGTCCAATACTAGTTACTTGTATGTGTTTCAAGGAAATAGTAATTCATGTAGGGAGTTCTAGAGGTAATCAGAATCAAATGTGCCGGTTACCCTGCTCACAGGACCTTCTCTGAATTCTTAATTCGATTTGGTATTCTTGCACCAGAGATTTTGAAAGGGAAGTAAGTATTTCCTTATGTTCCAAATTGAATAAAAATAATTCTCGTGTTTTCTTCTTGGTGAACTTAAAATTACAGAATTTCTGGGTTCATGTCCTGAGATCATTTGCTTCGTAACAGGTATGAAGAAAAGGTGGCATGCAAATGGATTCTGGAAAAGATGGAGCTCAAAGGATATCTGGTAATGCTATAACCACTTTCACATGTTATTCAACTTCTCATTAACTTCAACCCAGGAAGTTACAATTATAACCTTTGACGCAAGTGCTTTGGATATCCATATCAGTAGTCACCCACTTCTATCATGCTATAAATGAGAACTGCGACACTGATTTAAAAAAAAAATGAAAGCTTTATTTGCTGTTGATGCATGGTTAAGCTACAAAATATGCATTGCTGTGACTGCTCTTGTCATTTTGATTCTTTCAATGCTAGAAATCGCTAATTAGTTTGGCGGGGACAAATGCTTTGCAGATGGGGAAAACAAAGTTGTTTCTAAGAGCTGAACAGATGGCTGAGCTAGATGCAAAAAAAGCAAGATTACTTCGCAACTCGGCTAGAGTTATCCAAAGGCAAATTAGAACCTACACTACTCGTAAAGATTACATTATATTGCGGAAGTCCTCTATTCATATACAATCTCATTGGAGAGGTGAGCCAATTAGCAACCATGTAGTCTGTTTCTTGGATGTTGACATGTATCCAAATATCTTAGCTGTTGTTCTTTATAGAATTTAGGTGGATGTTTTTTGTGGTTGCTTGGTCATGGTTTGACTGTCTTATTTCCTGAACGCTGCATTTTTTTTCATCTGGATATTTGATCAGCTAGTATCATTAGTTATTTCTAATTTCACGCTAATCTGTTATTCATGATGCATAGGAAAACTTGCTCGTGAATTATATAAGTACAAGCGAAAAGAGGTGGCAGCAGTCAAAATTCAGAAGAATTTGCGTAGACAATTGGCCAGAAGGGCATATACCGGTATTAGAATATCCGCACTTGTGGTGCAAACAGGTTTTCGGGCAATGGCTGCACGTAAGGATTTCAGATTTAGAGAGCAAACCAAGGCAGCAACTATTATTCAGGTTATTTACCTTGCTGTTTCGATGAACCTTGACAAGTGCAGTTGCAGATCTAGTTGTTAGCCATGTTCAACCAGAAAGATTATTACTTAAATTAAGTATTTGCAGGCTTGTTGGCGCTGTCAAAGAGTTGTGTCATACTATAAGAAGCTGAAGAAAGCATCAGTTATCTCACAAAGCAGATGGAGGGGAAGAATGGTCAAGAATTCAGAGGCCGCAACTATCATCCAGGTTATTACCTACCTGTTTAATTGCTCCTTGACAGATTGTATAACTAGCTGTTTGTGATGTTCTGCCAGAATGATAGTTATTTTAAGATATGTTCAGGCTTACTGGCGTCGCTATAGAGCTGTGTCTTACTATAAGAAACTGAAAAAAGCATCAGCTATTTCTCAGTGCACATGGAGGAGAAGAACTGCTGGGAAGGATCATTCAAATGTAAAGATGGTAGGTGTCAACATAAGATAAATCTTTTGTAACTAGTTCGTGCTTCCATTATCATGTTTTCTTGGCTGTTGATGTACCAGTTAGAAACCATCACTTGTAATCACACACTTAAATATTTATTTCCTTTGAGTACTTGTAGAGGTTCTATAAGTACTAAATCTTTGATAATGGTATAGGAGCACCTAGTACCCCTAGATTGGCTCAAATCAGAAGCTATTCCTAGTCTGGACAATGGGCTTCCAAGTTACTTCTGCTTCCCTCGTTGAAGCTTCCACGTTAAAGGCCCCCAAACTTCTCTAAAACTCCAGAGAACTTACAAAACCAGCTGTTGGAACCTTTCCGCATGCTTCAATGTACAGCACAACAATTCATCTTTTTTATTTGGAAGTCGTGCATATTTAACAGTAGATGATCTGTTGGATGAGACAGTGGATAGTGGTGAGGTTTTAGGTGAGTTCGTAGTTGAGATGATCATGGGTTGCCTGTTGGGTTCCCTTCTCATGTCATATTTTGGTCTCATTAAGGATTTCCCGTGGAACATCAGCAATAATGGACTTTAATTTGAGAATTGATAAGTGGTTCGCAGGTTGGATAGATTTATATCTAAAGGTGGGAAGTTAACGTCTCTTTTTGGAAGTTTTTATTGAAAACGCACATATAAAGTAAGATTAAACATAACCCTTGGGAATTGAGAGGCCTGCAAATGCATTATGTTTAACACGTATAAAGTAATTGTATCAAAGATTGATACTTTACTATGAATACAGATTCTCTGTTTTCTTTCCTGAGTTGAGTGCGCTATTGTTCATTTTCTGTTTTCCTCAGGCAATAAGAGAAACAGGTTCAGATGAAGAAGAAAATTATAAACTTGAAAAACAAGTGGAGGAACTCAGATGCTTTTTGCCATCTGAAAAACATCCGAAGGTAAGATACAAATGTCATATAAAGCAACATGTTTTTTTGTTTGGAAAAGATTTGTATCCTTTGGTTTTGGGCTGTTCTGTGGGGACTGTATTGACTGAAATATTGGCCATTGCTTCATACAATTATTGGCCATAGTTGAAATCATGTTGTTAATGATCTTTTCTTACGAACACATGCCGAGAATGGTTGTAGCCCTCATGAGTTTAAGGAATGCGCCTTCAGTATTTTTGCAATTATATGAGTGACAATCTTTCTGATGTTCAAATTTATATATTCAGATGGACTTGGAAGAAGAAAAAGCACAAGAAATAGATATGTCGCGGTTTTCTCTACAAACTTCCCCAAACAAAGTTGACAAAACAAATGCATTGCCTCTGGAAGAACATTATGCTGTGCTGAGGACAATTGAAGTCCATCCTGCTGTAATAGAAATCTCAACTCCAATCTCAGATACTGAGAAGGTTGAGAATCTCAATGCTGAAGTGAAAAAACTGAAGGTGATGATATCCACTTCAGAGATCTGTTATCTGCCAATTTTCAATTTCACTCGGCTCTAAGGGTATGATCAGTTTAACATTTAATAGTAGGGCCAAATAGAAGGTGATTAAGGCGTCTATTTCAGAAGTTCCCCCCTACTCAGGAACAAGGCTAATCATTAAGCAAATCTATGATGCCATGAACACAACTAGAAAGATGCTTTCACTATAATAACATGCGGGGACAAAAATGACCATAGAAAAGATTCAATATTCAGGAGGAAAGAACTGAGAAATTTGGTTTTTAAGTTGAAAATGTGATCAATGTTAAAAGATTATGGGGCATTTATCTATTTGAATATTTTTTGTCTGATTGTGGAATTGCTTAAATTTTTATTTGCTTTATATGATCTGTAGCAGCCATGAAATTAATGTCAACAGAATGCCTGTATTTCATTGAGATCTTTAATTATTCCCTATCCTTATCCTTTCAGGGTGTTGCTGGTTAAAAGGCAGCATTTTCGTTTTTGCTAGTTACTGTCTTGTTACTTGGTATGCTAATTGAGAAAACGAATATAAAATATTAACAGTTTAATGTATGAGTAGGTTTGCCAGAATACTTCGAATGGTGAAAGCATCTGACCTGGATCAGATTTTGCTGATAGTCAAAATCTTTTTTCCTTGCTTGCATACTATTCAAGCTAGAATTTGTAATTTATATTGTTAAAGAGAAATGTGTTTTTTCGTTTTTAAATCCTACACTTGGATTCTAATAAATGTAGGCCCGTCTTTTATGTTGGACAGGCCTTGTTGTTGTCAGAAAAACAAAGAGCTGATAATTTTGAAAGGACACATGCAGAAGTCTGCAAATTAAGTGAAAAAAGACGCAAAAAATTAGAAGAAACTGAACGAAGAGTCTATCAACTTCAGGCCTCATTGAACAAGTAAGGACAGTGTGATAAACTGAAAAGAATAACTCTGCCTTGAGACTTATCTTTTTCAGATTTATGTTGCATGTCAATTATAGAGTTCATCATACTGCATCCTTGACAAGTAATGTATGAAATAAGTTTGCTTTATGTGTATATGACAGTGTGAACCACACATCGCACTTTGTTGGATCTCTGCACTGTCACATCTGCTTTATTCATGACAATTTATAAACTAATCCTTAGTGTGACTAATGCTTGACCTGTTTTAGCGTGTTTCAGGATGTTATATTCAATGTCCGATCAATTTGCAGAGCTGAAAATGATCTTATATGCTTCATCGAACTCAAACTCAACTTCTGTACCCATTAAAACTGATGTTCAGACTGATGTTGCTTCCGATAACTCTGATGCCTCATCCAGTGACTCTGATTTCACTTTTCCAGCTCCTGCTCTTAACGCAGTTGACTTCTCTTCCCCTGACCCTAATTCTTTCCAGCTGATAGTTCAGGATCTTTCAACAACAGAAATCTCAGGTCAGCTTGCTTTCCTGACTGAAATTGTATCTGCAGATTTTCATTAAAAAATGAAAGCTCATTTCATTAAATTCTTTCTTCCACGAAACAGTTTATTATTCAGAAATTCATTCCAATATTATTTTCCCCTTGCTTCAGCAACAAAGATTGTTTACGTTTCTTTCTATCGATGATTCACCATGCAGGTTCTGAGAACGGTGATAAAGAGGGTGCGTTTGATGATTACTTCTGATGGAACCTCTTTTTGTTTCCCCTGCTGTTTAGATATTTAGTTTGTGCTTGTGGCATGATAGAGTAGCTCCTACAAATCCCTCCTGGCTTAGAGATTAACCACATTTGCCATATAACAGACTAGGCTCCTCCGCTTGAACTTCTACACACAACATCATACACATAGCTAGTGTTTCTCTCAATATTTCTACAGTAATTACCAAGGTCAAACGGTCAAAAGGTTACTTCTAGCGAACTGTAAATTCATTGTTGGAACTACCAATATCCAGGATGAGTTTACCTTTTCTCCTAACAAGGACTGAAAGTGAAAAACACAGGTCTCTCAACTTGCTGTGTGAGTTTGCTTTGCCTTTCACCTTGTATTGCTTTTTACGTACTTACTGTTCAACCATGTAAAAGCGCAACGGAATCTGCACCGCTTCATCAAACTCGACAAGTTCATTTCAAGAGAAGCAGCATGAGAAAAAGGATTTTCTCGTTAATTTGCACATGCGGCGGAGCACCACCATAGTAGCAGCTCAGACGCCGATTTCCTGTGGTATTGAGATTGTCTTAAATATGAAGGATTTCCAATTTTTCCAAGTATAATGCTTACTTTAAATTATACCTGATACCGCCTTTCCTTTTATATATCATCAGCTGGTACTTCTGTTTAGTCTCGGATAGTTATTTTACTATGTAAACTTTTTTTATATATATAATTTGATGTTTCCTTTTTTTTTTTTGACAAGTCAAAAGCAAATAAAAAATGATTTTTTAGATAATTTTATTTAATTATTTTTGCTAACCAATCATCTAACTACATAGCGATCATTTAAGTTTTGAAAATAAAAATTATCAAATAATATCTAATGAAAGACAATAGGATAAATGTATTTATGGAACGCGTTTAATGGTAGTAAAAATGTTGATTTTCAGACATGATTTTTTAATTTTCATCTTCAAGTTTTTCTATTTCTTACATGAATAAGATTTGTTTCTTTCATAAGATTTTTCTTTGGCTTTATAAAAAAATACAAATCAGTTAAAAAAAAATAGAATAGTCAACATTTTGATCAATTTTTTTACTAAGATTAAGTACGAGAAAAAAAACCCAATTGCTAGAGTAAATAAAAAAAATGAAAAAAAAAATACTTCCAGTTAGTAAATATATAAAAATCTAGCAAAATTCTTTTCAAATTCTTTTCTTGTATTATTTTCTTTGAACTTTTTTTTAAAATCATTTTTCTCTAAAATTTAACCAACAAAATCTTGAACAGCACCTTTAAAAGTCAAATTTAGAAAAGAAAACACTTTTGTATAGATGGAGGGACTAGCTAACACTTCCTCACATACCAAATCCTTCACCTGAACATATATATATATATAGTGTGTGTGTGTGTGTGTGATTAAACCTAACACATAAAACACATTTAGTTCCCTTTGTCTTGAAAAGTTAGGGGTACTTGACAAAGAAGAACCCTCCACTAGATCTCCCCTGGATTTAGCAAAAAAGAACAACACTGGCGCACCAAGTTTTCAATTTACATAATTTGTTCAAGTAATATACAAATATAGTAGCAGACATTTGCAGGTGAGTACACTTGCATTGATGGGATTTTCAGTTTCTGGCTCATAACTAGCTAGCTAGCCGGGGAGTTCATGAAGCAACAACATCTCTCTCTTCACTGAGCTCTCTCTCCCTCTTTCAGCCTGCATTTAAACCAAATGGTCTAGTTGTTAATCTGATCTTCTTACGTTGGATTGAACCGAAAGTATATATATAGCCATGGACAGGAGCTATCTGCAGAGAAGTAGCAGGAACAACGTGATCCTTGAAGGAGAACATTCAACTGGTATTTCATGGCCGCAAAGAAATTACACATGCAGCTTTTGCAAGAGAGAATTCAGCTCCGCTCAAGCACTTGGGGGCCATATGAATGTTCACAGGAGAGATAGAGCCAGGCTAAAACAGCTACCCTCTTGGTTTTTTGAATGTCCAAAACCTACTTATTCCAGGTCTAACCCTAAACCTTCACCTTATTCATCGTCCAAATTCTCACCATACCCTGATCACACTCATGATCGTTCCTCTCTCTCTCCATTCCTCACTTCCTTCTCTTCACCTTCTTGCCCAGAAAAGAAATCCATGGTTGAATGTCCTCAGAGTATGGATTCAACAAGGAAGATAAGCGATATGAGATCAGCTGTGGTCGTTGGGGCTGGAGAATTGAAGAAGAGTTCCGTACAAGAAGGTGAACAGACAAGTGAGAATCTTAGCCTTGACTTGGAAATGAGATGTGAAGATCCGAAGCAGGTTTTGGATTTGGAGCTTCGACTTGGCTGTTTTTAGTAAGAAAGTTAAGGTGGTGTGTGTCCATTAATATTCACTCTAAGTAGTTCACACCAGTAGCTAGCTAGCTAGATCTTTGGCTCTATTTCTAACCAGCCTAAGCCTGCATCTTCCATGCATGATCTTCGCCGTACGTCTTCATAATCTACCATGCATTAATAATGCGATTCTGTTTATGTATGGCTTTCATATTCAGCTTCGTATGGTAATTGTCTGTTCTTAATTCTTAACTCATGATTAGTTTGGGGAGGCGTTAAGTCCTTGTTAATTAGGTTAACCGTAACGTAGTTGAAGATGAAGTTGTTGAGATATATACATCTTTCATTGTTTACATATAATTCGTAGTCAAGGAAGACGAAGAACGATATTTTAGTTGAGTATTTCTCTTGCCACTTAAGGTCCGAACTGTTTTCCTGCCCGTAAATATTGTTTTATTTTTTTAAAAAAATTAAAGTGTTTTTCATTCATAAATGTATCAAAATGATATTATTTTATTTTTTAAAAATTATTTTCGACATCAGTACATGAAAATAATATAAAAACATTAAATATTTTTAATTTAAGCTAAGAAAAAAAAATCAATTTTTTTCAAAAATATTTTTGAAACATACTGATAAACATCATGTTAATCATGAAGGGCCAGCACAATTTATTGCTCGGGATATCCACACATGCAACAACCTGTTACAAAATAATTTAAATTTGATAGCAATATCTATAGCATGATTCTAAATTGGAACGAAACTAAACGAGATTTGATTTTACAGCTCTATTAATTATTATTTTTTATAAATTTAGATCTGCTAAAATCATAACTCGGGTGAATCTCAATGATCTTTATTTCTTTGAACATTAAACAATAAAGGCAATAACAAATTAGCATTGATGAGAGATTATTTTTGAGAGGTCATTAGCACTTGGGATGGGACCTTTCCCTTGGTACAATGATTCAAAAGCTTATGCTGTGGTACTCACTCTTCAGAAACATCGTGCTTCCCAACATCTGACCCTTCGCACGTTCCCACCATTGTCTGTGCTGGGATCATGATGACATTTCCTTAACAAGACACACAGCTCTCTGTGCAAAGCTCAAGAAAACGACTCAATCCCGTCAATCTCTTTGAAAACAATCAATAAAGTGGTGAGAGTGAGTGAAAGATCATTGAATTCGAAGGACGAAAAGGTATGAGCTTTGAGGTGTCAGGTAGATAGCAGGGAAGGAAACAGAGGGTAAGAAAAAATGGGCATGGTGGTGTAGAACAGAACCTGCCAAGCTGCATAATTTAGTGAAAGAGAATTTAATCGTAGATTTCGAAAATAGTATTCGAGAGTGTGTTGATTAAAAATAATTATTTAGAATTTCAAATATGGTTAATCGAGCCATGCAGGATCAAACATGATGGACAAGTTTGAATTTACGACATAAACATTAGCAAACAAACTAAAAAAATCGATTAAATCGAGCAAATAAAAAACAATAATAAAAAAAAATCAAATCATTAAAAAAAACTGATTAAACTGATTAAGTCGAGCATTCTCAACTTTCTAGCATGCCTGCCAATTTTATAAAGAGCTTCATCTTTACGGGTTTTTGATGAATTACCCTCGTCAATGATTAAATGAGAAATACTAATTTTGCATTTGCTTATGTTTATTAAATTGATTATCATTTAAAAATCATAATTTTTTTTTAATAATGATTTGCTTTGTTTTTTACCACTATAAACACCAAAATAGACCACGAGAAATAAAATATACTCGTTGTAACAAAAAAATCAATCTTAAAAATGGCCAAAAAATATATAAAAATTAACAGTAAAATAATTAGCTCATTAATATCCTGTGTACTATTTATAAAATTGGTCTGGGAGGAGGACGGCTTCTTTTAATATTCAAAAGAAAAGGGGGAAAGAAAAAGAAATAATTTTGAGCTTTATTTTATAATTCAAATAACTTGTCTGATTTTTGAATAATTAAACCTCATTTAACGACTCCCGAAGTTGACCTGAGAATGTGACCATTGACCAGGCCCATTCAAACTACTCCTTCAATCAAAATCAAATTGACTGTTTGAATGATAAGGGATTTGCATCTACGTGCTTCAGTACATAGATGTTGACCGAGCAGGCCAGTGTTCCCAGCAATTTCAATTCTCTTGATTTCCTTTTCTTCCAATTCTAATTCTTTTTGTGTAAGCACGTCCATATATTATAAAATCCTGCTATATTATCTATTTATTTATATAATGCCTCCCACAGATAATTTTAATACCTCAAATCTTTAATTATTATTACTTGTTTTCGGTGTTTTATATATATATATATATATATATATATATGGTCAGAAGGCGGAAAGTTGAATGGCACCATAGTAATAAGAAGAAAATAAAGAGAGTCATTGTGATTAGTTTTGATTTAGAAAATTCATATGGTTTGATACGTTAGACAGTAAAGATCCCTTCATCCATTTGTTTTTACCTCAAGGGTGTGGGTGGACACGTGTCAGATTCTTATTGGAACTATTTTTTTGAAAAATAATCAAGCAGCTTATACTATCTTTTAATGTATATATATGCATTTGGATTATTATTATTTTTTCAGGATTTTTTTTATGTGCATTGATTTTTTTTTTTAATTTTAAGATTAATTCTTTCATTGAATTTTATTTGAACATTTTTTTTATTTATAAAACCCACGTATATGATCACTATAATATTTTCTAATTAGTCCACTACTAAAAAAAGGGGGTCATTGCAACTGAAATTTGATTAGCAACGGATTTTCTGTTGCTAATCACATTATTTAATTAAAAAAATAAAAATATGTGTTGCAACGGATTTTCCGTTGCAATTAAAATTTGCAACGGATTATCCGTTGCAAGATAAAATTAAATAGCAACGGATTATCCGTTGCAACGAAAAATTCAGTTGCAACGGATTATCCGTTGCAAATTAAAATTGCAACGGAAAATCCGTTGCAATATAAATGAGTTGCAACGGATAATCCGTTGCAATTTAAATTTAAATTGCAACGGATTATCCGTTGCACTTTTAATTTGCAACGGATAATCCGTTGCAAGTGAAAAACCATGTGCAACGGAATATCCGTTGCAAATTACACTGATTTTGCAACGGATTTAACATTGCAAATTAAACAATTTGCAACGGATAATCCATTGCAAACATAACATTAATTTGCAACGGATTATCCGTTGCAAATTGTTTTATTTGCAACGGAAAATCCGTTGCAAGTAAAAAACCATTTGCAACGGATTATCCGTTGCAAATTACACTGATATTGCAACGGATTTTCTGTTGCAAATTAAACAATTTGCAACGGATTATCTGTTGCAAATTAATTTTAAGTTGCAACGGATATTCCGTTGCAACCCATTTTTTATTTTGCTTTAAAACCATTTGCAACGGATAATCCGTTGCAAATGCTAATTAAATTGCAACGGAAAATCCGTTGCAAACTTAAAATCATTTGCAACGGATTATCCGTTGCAAATGTTGTAATGACAAAATAATATTAATTAATAAAGATAACATAGATTTGCGCGCTTCTTTTTAAACTTAATAAAACCATGCCAGCTTCCTTTCTTCGTCACTTTCTCTCCGGCCCGTTCTCAAAGTTTAAAAAGAAGCTTCCTTTCTTCCTCTGAAACATTGTTTTGAACAGTAAATCAAAGTTTAATTCCAGCTAAGCTTCGCGATCTACTCCTTGCCGGCGTCGATATTCAGTTACCCACAAGACCCATCACAACGACAACGAAGATGTAGTGTTTTGAATTTTTTATAAGGAGAATACAAGAATGCCCTTAGTGGCTTAGTATTAGGTTAAGGGTAGGGTAGTAATTGCACAAGCTAGTAAATATAAATAGAAAAGAAAAGAAAAGAAAAGGAAAAAGAGAGGTAATCTGAAAATTGAGAGAAAGAGAATCGGGAGAGAGGGAGAAAGAAGAAGAAGAAGAAGAGAAAAGAGGGAAAGAGAAGAGGAAGAGAAGGAAGAAGGAGAAATAAGTTGTTAAGGTAATGTGTGTGTTTTATTATGTATAAATGTGATTATTAACTATGATTTTTGCTTGTATGGATTGTTAGGGTTGAGAATTTTATTTGGGTTTGATTGATGAATTAGGAGAGATGTTAGGGTTTGAATGTGTTGGGTAATAGTTTAATTAGTTGATTGTGGATGATTTTGAAGTTTTGAGATGTTTGGTTTAAGAAAATATTGAGAAAAATGGTGAATAATGTTGATAAATTCGAAAATCCTTTGCTGGAAATTCTGGGTTGAGGTTGAAGATGACAAAAAATTCATTTTGGTCCTTTTGGTGAAAATTTCAGTTTAGTCCCCGAAATTTGGAAAAATTACAGTTTGGTCCCTGGAATGAATTTCGAGATTCTGGACAGAATTGAGGATGAATTATGGACAAAATTTCAGTATAGTTGTGAATTTAAGAGGAATTCAATTTAGTCCTTCAATTTGGTAAAATTACGATTTGGCCCTAAAAATATGAGAAAAATTCAGAATGGTCCCTAGGGGAAATAATAGCATTTACGATTGGTTTGATGGATAATTGAAGTTCATTTGATGTATTATTATCAATTTTATGAGTTAGGTATTTGGAATTAGATTTTGGAAGAAACCTTTGATTTAGGTTTTACGAAGAAATGGATAGTTGATTCAAAAAACACATAGTATTATGATTTGAACTCTTAGATATGTTATTAAAGGTATTTTATTTCTTTTGAGTCATTTCTTGAGTATATCTTCTTTTATATATTCAGATAATCCCGATCATCTACCCGCGGGACATCAGTAGGATTTTGTCAACACTCTGCTTCTGAACCTTGTTTGCTCTTAAGTCCGGTGAGTGGATAATATTTAATATGCATGAGAAATAGTATAAATATTTGAATTTGCTAGTATGAATTGGATTATGCTTTTTGGATAATATATACCTTGATTATATTCTTGATACGATAAAGCATAATCATTTGTTGAATATCCGTTCTTGATATGAGCCTATATCTGTTTGTGAATTGAGAGCTCCTCATTTGATTGATATCATGAGTTGAGCATTGAGATATGAATACTTCTGTTTGATTATAAGATATGCCTATGGTATGCCAGTCAGAATACCCATGCTAACAGGGTAGTGTTAGCCTTTGTGCACATCGTATCTGAAACCCTAGTTGGTCGGGGGAGTCACCAACCTGTGTGGACTGATCATCCCACAGTACGGAGCCTCATGCTCATTGCATTCTGATTTTCTGACGAGCTTTACCTAATATCTTCTTGTTATGACCAATTTGAGAACCTATCATATGTTTGTATGACCTGTTTGAGAAACTTTGTGTAAGAACCTTGAGCCGATTTGTTAATATACTTCTCTTTGCTATATTATCTCGTATGTGTATATTGGATATTATCTACTCACTGAGTTGTTGAACTCACTCCCTCATTATTTATCATTTTCAGGGTCGTAGCTTGCTAGCAGGTCATTTTTGTCCAACTCTTGGAACCTGCTATTTTGGTTGTATTGGATATTTTTGTTCATATGTCTAGTTAGTGCTCCACAATTGTAATTGTATAAAATCAACTCTTGTATTAAGACAATCGAATTATGTTATAAAGTTTACTTTGTTATTTCCGCTGCGTTGAACTCTGAATATGGATGATAAGTTTGTGTGTAAGTTTGGGTTCGCATAGGTGTGGAACCTTGGAGGGGGACCATGCCTATGTGCCGGTCACTGATCCGGGAATCGGGTCGTGACAAAGATGGTATCAGAGCCGAAATTATAAAATGAATAAAAGTAATAGAGTGAGTGACAAAACATAATGACATAGCTTCAATTTATGAAATAATAGTAAAGTTAGGATTCATATTGTGGAGCATTAGGATCTGTTTGTTATGCTTGAAATTCTGAATTCTCATCAAGCATGTCTTCTTGATTCCTTATTGTCTTGTTTGTTATGCTTGAAATTCTGAACTCTCATCAAGCATGTCTTCTTGATTCCTTTTTGTCTTGTCTGTTATCCTTGAAATTCTGAATTCTCATCGAGCATATCTTCTTGATTCTTTATGTTTTCTATAGATATGCTTTCCGATAATTATTTGATAACTATTGTGCTATTGTTCTAGAATGACAAAAGTGTTATTCCTTATATGATATGTCGAGGAATAGACATATAGCTAACACTATGAGAGTACGTGATGATCAGAAAGATGTCCGTATTGTGTAGTTAAGAAATGCAAGGTATATTCCTTGGGGTGATGTATTCGCACTTGAATATATTCTTTTTGTTTGCACTTTTGAATCAAAAGTTTTGTTTGATACGGGTGCAACCCTTTTGTTTGTCCCTATATATTGCCATGAGATTAGATAGACAACTAACTCTGTTAGGATTTCTCATTTCTGTTTATATCTCCGTGGATGAAGAATTAATTTTAGTGAAGTATGTGTATCAAAATTATGAGATAGAAATTGGAGATAAGATCCTTATGGGAGACTTGAATGTTTTAGATATGATTGATTTTGATGTGATTTTGAGAATTAATATTAGTGAAGTATATGTATCAAAATTGTGAGATAGAACTTGGAGATAAGATCCTTATGAGAGACTTGAATGTTTTAGATATGATTGATTTTGATGTGATTTTGAGATAGAAATTGGAGATAAGATCTTTATGGGAGACTTGAATGTTTTAGATATGATTGATTTTGATGTGATTTTGAGAATGGATTGACTGTCAAAGCATAGGGCTTCAGAAATTTATCAGGGTAAGAAAGTAGTGTTTGATTTAGATGGAGAAATGAGATTAGTTTTTCGAGGAGATAAGATTGTGTGTTCATTAATTATATTGTTGACTATCTTGAGGAGAATGACATGAAAAAGGGTACAGTGTTACCTAGCACACATAGTGGATGTAGATAAGGAAATTTCCCAGATAGACCAAGTCCCCATAGTTATGGAGTTCATCAATGTATTTATGGATGAGTTACCTGGATTGCCACCATATAGGGAGATTGATTTTTCTATTGATTTGGTTCCGGGTACCGAACCAATATCAATGGCACCAACAGAATTGAGAAAGCTAAAGGAACAATTGCAAGAGTTATTAGATAAGAAGTTCATCCGGTCAAGTGTGTCTCCTTGGGGAGCCCAGTGTTGTGAAGAAGAAAGATAGGTCATTGAGGTTATGTATAGATTATAGACAACTAAATCGAGTGACAATTCGAAATAGATACCCACTCCCTCGAATAGATGATTTGTTTGATCAGTTGCAGGGTAAAACTGCAGGTTTTGTAATTGGTGATGATGATGTGTTGAGATTTGGGGATAGACTTTGTGTACCTGATGTTGATGATCTGAAGAGAGAATTGATGACAGAGGCACATCAGACAGTCTATACAGTGCATCCGGGTTCCACCAAGATGTATAAAGATCTTAAGGTGTGCTATTGGTGGAATAGGATGAAGGCTGATGTAGCAGACTTTGTTTCTAGGTGTTTGACCTGTCAAAGGGTAAAAGGTGAACATCAAAGACCTCCTGGATTGCTGCAACCATTGTTGATACTAGAATGGAAGTGGGAAAGGATCACAATGGACTTTGTGACTGGGTTGCCTAGGAGTCAGGAGGGTTATGATTCGATATGGGTGATTGTTGATAGATTGACAAAATCAGCCCATTTTCTACCAGTTAAGATTACTTATGGGTATGCAAAGTTGGCAGAATTGTTTATTAGCGAGATTGTATGATTGCATAGAGTGCCAATCTCAATAATTTCAGATAGAGGTCCACAATTCACATCGCGATTTTGGGTGAAGTTTCAGGAAGCGATGGGTACTAAAGTGCAGTTGAGCACAGCTTTTCACCCTCAGACTGATGGTCAGTCTGAAAGGACTATTCAGATATTGGAGGATATGTTGAGAGCTTGTGTTATGGATTTTGGGGTTGGTTGGAGTAAGTTCCTATCATTAGTGGAATTTGCATACAACAATAGTTATCAGGCTAGCATAGAGATGGCACCTTATGAGGCTTTGTACGGACGAAAATGTAGATCACCAGTTTGTTGGTTTGAGGTTGGTGAGAAAAGGCTAATGGGACCTGAGTTGATTCAAATTACCTCAGAGAAGATAGAGGTGATCAGAAAGAGGCTTCAGACAGCTCAAAGTAGGCAGAAAAGTTATGCGGATAAAAGGAGGCGTGACTTAGAGTTTTCAGTGGGTGATTGTGTGTTCTTAAAGGTCTCACCGACCAAGGGAGTATTCAGGTTTGGAAAGAAAGGCAAGCTAAGTCCTCGATTTATTGGGCCGTATGAGATTTTGGAGAGAATTGGAGCAGTTGCTTATAGGTTGGCTTTACCGCCAAATTTGTCGGCTATACATCCAGTATTTTATGTTTCTATGTTACGGAAGTATATGTCGGATCCATCTCATGTGTTATAAGTGCATCCAGTTGAATTAAGAGATGATGTGACTTTTGAGGTGCAACCAGAAACTATAGTGGACCGACAAGTGAGAAAGCTAAGGTCGAAGAATATAGCTTCGGTGAAGGTGAAGTGGAAAGGTCATTCAATTGAAGAAGCGACATGGGAACTTGAGGATAAGAAGCGTGAGGAATATCCTCATCTTTTTGATAATCTCGGTACGTATTTAAACATTTATTTAGTTTCAAGGACGAAACTTTTATAAGGTGGGGAGATTGTAGTGTTTTGAATTTTTTATAAGGAGAATACAAGAATGCCCTTAGTGGCTTAGTATTAGGTTAAGGGTAGGGTAGTAATTGCACAAGCTAGTAAATATAAATAGAAAAGAAAAGAAAAGAAAAGGAAAAAGAGAGGTAATCTGAAAATTGAGAGAAAGAGAATCGGGAGAGAGGGAGAAAGAAGAAGAAGAAGAAGAGAAAAGAGGGAAAGAGAAGAGGAAGAGAAGGAAGAAGGAGAAATAAGTTGTTAAGGTAATATGTGTGTTTTATTATGTATAAATGTGATTATTAACTATGATTTTTGCTTGTATGGATTGTTAGGGTTGAGAATTTTATTTGGGTTTGATTGATGAATTAGGAGAGATGTTAGGGTTTGAATGTGTTGGGTAATAGTTTAATTAGTTGATTGTGGATGATTTTGAAGTTTTGAGATGTTTGGTTTAAGAAAATATTGAGAAAAATGGTGAATAATGTTGATAAATTCGAAAATCCTTTGCTGGAAATTCTGGGTTGAGGTTGAAGATGACAAAAAATTCATTTTGGTCCTTTTGGTGAAAATTTCAGTTTAGTCCTCGAAATTTGGAAAAATTACAGTTTGGTCCCTGGAATGAATTTCGAGATTCTGGACAGAATTGAGGATGAATTATGGACAAAATTTCAGTATAGTTGTGAATTTAAGAGGAATTCAATTTAGTCCTTCAATTTGGTAAAATTACGATTTGGCCCTAAAAATATGAGAAAAATTCAGAATGGTCCCTAGGGGAAATAATAGCATTTACGATTGGTTTGATGGATAATTGAAGTTCATTTGATGTATTATTATTAATTTTATGAGTTAGGTATTTGGAATTAGATTTTGGAAGAAACCTTTGATTTAGGTTTTACGAAGAAATGGATAGTTGATTCAAAAAACACATAGTATTATGATTTGAACTCTTAGATATGTTATTAAAGGTATTTTATTTCTTTTGAGTCATTTCTTGAGTATATCTTCTTTTATATATTCAGATAATCCCGATCATCTACCCGCGGGACATCAGTAGGATTTTGTCAACACTCTGCTTCTGAACCTTGTTTGCTCTTAAGTCCGGTGAGTGGATAATATTTAATATGCATGAGAAATAGTATAAATATTTGAATTTGCTAGTATGAATTGGATTATGCTTTTTGGATAATATATACCTTGATTATATTCTTGATACGATAAAGCATAATCATTTGTTGAATATCCGTTCTTGATATGAGCCTATATCTGTTTGTGAATTGAGAGCTCCTCATTTGATTGATATCATGAGTTGAGCATTGAGATATGAATACTTCTGTTTGATTATAAGATATGCCTATGGTATGCCAGTCAGAATACCCATGCTAACAGGGTAGTGTTAGCCTTTGTGCACATCGTATCTGAAACCCTAGTTGGTCGGGGGAGTCACCAACCTGTGTGGACTGATCATCCCACAGTACGGAGCCTCATGCTCATTGCATTCTGATTTTCTGACGAGCTTTACCTAATATCTTCTTGTTATGACCAATTTGAGAACCTATCATATGTTTGTATGACCTGTTTGAGAAACTTTGTGTAAGAACCTTGAGCCGATTTGTTAATATACTTCTCTTTGCTATATTATCTCGTATGTGTATATTGGATATTATCTACTCACTGAGTTGTTGAACTCACTCCCTCATTATTTATCATTTTCAGGGTCGTAGCTTGCTAGCAGGTCATTTTTGTCCAACTCTTGGAACCTGCTATTTTGGTTGTATTGGATATTTTTGTTCATATGTCTAGTTAGTGCTCCACAATTGTAATTGTATAAAATCAACTCTTGTATTAAGACAATCGAATTATGTTATAAAGTTTACTTTGTTATTTCCGCTGCGTTGAACTCTGAATATGGATGATAAGTTTGTGTGTAAGTTTGGGTTCGCATAGGTGTGGAACCTTGGAGGGGGACCATGCCTATGTGCCGGTCACTGATCCGGGAATCGGGTCGTGACAAAGATGGTATCAGAGCCGAAATTATAAAATGAATAAAAGTAATAGAGTGAGTGACAAAACATAATGACATAGCTTCAATTTATGAAATAATAGTAAAGTTAGGATTCATATTGTGGAGCATTAGGATCTGTTTGTTATGCTTGAAATTCTGAATTCTCATCAAGCATGTCTTCTTGATTCCTTATTGTCTTGTTTGTTATGCTTGAAATTCTGAACTCTCATCAAGCATGTCTTCTTGATTCCTTTTTGTCTTGTCTGTTATCCTTGAAATTCTGAATTCTCATCGAGCATATCTTCTTGATTCTTTATGTTTTCTATAGATATGCTTTCCGATAATTATTTGATAACTATTGTGCTATTGTTCTAGAATGACAAAAGTGTTATTCCTTATATGATATGTCGAGGAATAGACATATAGCTAACACTATGAGAGTACGTGATGATCAGAAAGATGTCCGTATTGTGTAGTTAAGAAATGCAAGGTATATTCCTTGGGGTGATGTATTCGCACTTGAATATATTCTTTTTGTTTGCACTTTTGAATCAAAAGTTTTGTTTGATACGGGTGCAACCCTTTTGTTTGTCCCTATATATTGCCATGAGATTAGATAGACAACTAACTCTGTTAGGATTTCTCATTTCTGTTTATATCTCCGTGGATGAAGAATTAATTTTAGTGAAGTATGTGTATCAAAATTATGAGATAGAAATTGGAGATAAGATCCTTATGGGAGACTTGAATGTTTTAGATATGATTGATTTTGATGTGATTTTGAGAATTAATATTAGTGAAGTATATGTATCAAAATTGTGAGATAGAACTTGGAGATAAGATCCTTATGAGAGACTTGAATGTTTTAGATATGATTGATTTTGATGTGATTTTGAGATAGAAATTGGAGATAAGATCTTTATGGGAGACTTGAATGTTTTAGATATGATTGATTTTGATGTGATTTTGAGAATGGATTGACTGTCAAAGCATAGGGCTTCAGAAATTTATCAGGGTAAGAAAGTAGTGTTTGATTTAGATGGAGAAATGAGATTAGTTTTTCGAGGAGATAAGATTGTGTGTTCATTAATTATATTGTTGACTATCTTGAGGAGAATGACATGAAAAAGGGTACAGTGTTACCTAGCACACATAGTGGATGTAGATAAGGAAATTTCCCAGATAGACCAAGTCCCCATAGTTATGGAGTTCATCAATGTATTTATGGATGAGTTACCTGGATTGCCACCATATAGGGAGATTGATTTTTCTATTGATTTGGTTCCGGGTACCGAACCAATATCAATGGCACCAACAGAATTGAGAAAGCTAAAGGAACAATTGCAAGAGTTATTAGATAAGAAGTTCATCCGGTCAAGTGTGTCTCCTTGGGGAGCCCAGTGTTGTGAAGAAGAAAGATAGGTCATTGAGGTTATGTATAGATTATAGACAACTAAATCGAGTGACAATTCGAAATAGATACCCACTCCCTCGAATAGATGATTTGTTTGATCAGTTGCAGGGTAAAACTGCAGGTTTTGTAATTGGTGATGATGATGTGTTGAGATTTGGGGATAGACTTTGTGTACCTGATGTTGATGATCTGAAGAGAGAATTGATGACAGAGGCACATCAGACAGTCTATACAGTGCATCCGGGTTCCACCAAGATGTATAAAGATCTTAAGGTGTGCTATTGGTGGAATAGGATGAAGGCTGATGTAGCAGACTTTGTTTCTAGGTGTTTGACCTGTCAAAGGGTAAAAGGTGAACATCAAAGACCTCCTGGATTGCTGCAACCATTGTTGATACTAGAATGGAAGTGGGAAAGGATCACAATGGACTTTGTGACTGGGTTGCCTAGGAGTCAGGAGGGTTATGATTCGATATGGGTGATTGTTGATAGATTGACAAAATCAGCCCATTTTCTACCAGTTAAGATTACTTATGGGTATGCAAAGTTGGCAGAATTGTTTATTAGCGAGATTGTATGATTGCATAGAGTGCCAATCTCAATAATTTCAGATAGAGGTCCACAATTCACATCGCGATTTTGGGTGAAGTTTCAGGAAGCGATGGGTACTAAAGTGCAGTTGAGCACAGCTTTTCACCCTCAGACTGATGGTCAGTCTGAAAGGACTATTCAGATATTGGAGGATATGTTGAGAGCTTGTGTTATGGATTTTGGGGTTGGTTGGAGTAAGTTCCTATCATTAGTGGAATTTGCATACAACAATAGTTATCAGGCTAGCATAGAGATGGCACCTTATGAGGCTTTGTACGGACGAAAATGTAGATCACCAGTTTGTTGGTTTGAGGTTGGTGAGAAAAGGCTAATGGGACCTGAGTTGATTCAAATTACCTCAGAGAAGATAGAGGTGATCAGAAAGAGGCTTCAGACAGCTCAAAGTAGGCAGAAAAGTTATGCGGATAAAAGGAGGCGTGACTTAGAGTTTTCAGTGGGTGATTGTGTGTTCTTAAAGGTCTCACCGACCAAGGGAGTATTCAGGTTTGGAAAGAAAGGCAAGCTAAGTCCTCGATTTATTGGGCCGTATGAGATTTTGGAGAGAATTGGAGCAGTTGCTTATAGGTTGGCTTTACCGCCAAATTTGTCGGCTATACATCCAGTATTTTATGTTTCTATGTTACGGAAGTATATGTCGGATCCATCTCATGTGTTATAAGTGCATCCAGTTGAATTAAGAGATGATGTGACTTTTGAGGTGCAACCAGAAACTATAGTGGACCGACAAGTGAGAAAGCTAAGGTCGAAGAATATAGCTTCGGTGAAGGTGAAGTGGAAAGGTCATTCAATTGAAGAAGCGACATGGGAACTTGAGGATAAGAAGCGTGAGGAATATCCTCATCTTTTTGATAATCTCGGTACGTATTTAAACATTTATTTAGTTTCAAGGACGAAACTTTTATAAGGTGGGGAGATTGTAGTGTTTTGAATTTTTTATAAGGAGAATACAAGAATGCCCTTAGTGGCTTAGTATTAGGTTAAGGGTAGGGTAGTAATTGCACAAGCTAGTAAATATAAATAGAAAAGAAAAGAAAAGAAAAGGAAAAAGAGAGGTAATCTGAAAATTGAGAGAAAGAGAATCGGGAGAGAGGGAGAAAGAAGAAGAAGAAGAAGAGAAAAGAGGGAAAGAGAAGAGGAAGAGAAGGAAGAAGGAGAAATAAGTTGTTAAGGTAATATGTGTGTTTTATTATGTATAAATGTGATTATTAACTATGATTTTTGCTTGTATGGATTGTTAGGGTTGAGAATTTTATTTGGGTTTGATTGATGAATTAGGAGAGATGTTAGGGTTTGAATGTGTTGGGTAATAGTTTAATTAGTTGATTGTGGATGATTTTGAAGTTTTGAGATGTTTGGTTTAAGAAAATATTGAGAAAAATGGTGAATAATGTTGATAAATTCGAAAATCCTTTGCTGGAAATTCTGGGTTGAGGTTGAAGATGACAAAAAATTCATTTTGGTCCTTTTGGTGAAAATTTCAGTTTAGTCCTCGAAATTTGGAAAAATTACAGTTTGGTCCCTGGAATGAATTTCGAGATTCTGGACAGAATTGAGGATGAATTATGGACAAAATTTCAGTATAGTTGTGAATTTAAGAGGAATTCAATTTAGTCCTTCAATTTGGTAAAATTACGATTTGGCCCTAAAAATATGAGAAAAATTCAGAATGGTCCCTAGGGGAAATAATAGCATTTACGATTGGTTTGATGGATAATTGAAGTTCATTTGATGTATTATTATTAATTTTATGAGTTAGGTATTTGGAATTAGATTTTGGAAGAAACCTTTGATTTAGGTTTTACGAAGAAATGGATAGTTGATTCAAAAAACACATAGTATTATGATTTGAACTCTTAGATATGTTATTAAAGGTATTTTATTTCTTTTGAGTCATTTCTTGAGTATATCTTCTTTTATATATTCAGATAATCCCGATCATCTACCCGCGGGACATCAGTAGGATTTTGTCAACACTCTGCTTCTGAACCTTGTTTGCTCTTAAGTCTGGTGAGTGGATAATATTTAATATGCATGAGAAATAGTATAAATATTTGAATTTGCTAGTATGAATTGGATTATGCTTTTTGGATAATATATACCTTGATTATATTCTTGATACGATAAAGCATAATCATTTGTTGAATATCCGTTCTTGATATGAGCCTATATCTGTTTGTGAATTGAGAGCTCCTCATTTGATTGATATCATGAGTTGAGCATTGAGATATGAATACTTCTGTTTGATTATAAGATATGCCTATGGTATGCCAGTCAGAATACCCATGCTAACAGGGTAGTGTTAGCCTTTGTGCACATCGTATCTGAAACCCTAGTTGGTCGGGGGAGTCACCAACCTGTGTGGACTGATCATCCCACAGTACGGAGCCTCATGCTCATTGCATTCTGATTTTCTGACGAGCTTTACCTAATATCTTCTTGTTATGACCAATTTGAGAACCTATCATATGTTTGTATGACCTGTTTGAGAAACTTTGTGTAAGAACCTTGAGCCGATTTGTTAATATACTTCTCTTTGCTATATTATCTCGTATGTGTATATTGGATATTATCTACTCACTGAGTTGTTGAACTCACTCCCTCATTATTTATCATTTTCAGGGTCGTAGCTTGCTAGCAGGTCATTTTTGTCCAACTCTTGGAACCTGCTATTTTGGTTGTATTGGATATTTTTGTTCATATGTCTAGTTAGTGCTCCACAATTGTAATTGTATAAAATCAACTCTTGTATTAAGACAATCGAATTATGTTATAAAGTTTACTTTGATATTTCCGCTGCGTTCAATTCTGAAGTTGAATGATAAGTTTGTGTGTAAGTTTGGGTTCGCATAGGTGTGGAACCTTGGAGGGGGACCATGCCTATGTGCCGGTCACGGATCCGGGAATCGGGTCGTGACAGAAGATCTGCTTCCTCTGGTGCACGGTACGATTTTCCTTGTTATTATTTTTTTGCGCACAATATGGTAGAAAGTTTGGGACTTGGTGTTTCTGGGGTTGGGAATGAGAGTGGTGGTGATGGTGTTGGGATTGATTTCATAATGTGAAAACTTGTAAGGTGCCAGGATCTGCTTCCTCTGGTGCACGGTACGATTTTCCTTGTTATTTTTTTTTTGCGGGCAATATGGTAGAAAGTTTGGTGCTGCTAGCTAGCTTCTCTCCTTTTCCACCCTTTCCTGCTTTTCTTTTCTCCGGGAAAAAAAAAAACCCAGAGTCCTATTTTATTGTCTCCAGGGGTAAAAATAACTTCCGAGAATGTGTTAGTGAGTTTCAGACCAAAAAAAAGTAGTACAGAAAGAGATGAACGGATGATTTTTTTTTTTATAGCTTGTTCACATAATTGACTTTTGGTTCTGTGTCATGTTCAAGATACGAAACATTATTTATTTATTTACCACCTAAATCTTGTATGGATTCATGAAATTTTTTAATAGCTTGTACAGATACAAAGAAAAAGCTTGTCAGTTCAATAGCAAAAAATGGCAGTGATTCTCAGTGTGTTTGAAGTAGAATGCTAAATTTAGTCACAGGCTACAAATTTAATGGCAAAAAATGGCATTATTTTAACATCCCCATGTGTAGAATTGGTCTTCTTCTTTTTGCTTATTCTTGTTAATTAACCATTAAATTAAGCATGCTTCTCCCCTCTCTCCAAGAACTATTCGTTCTGTTGCAGTTCTCCAATATAATTCATCTTTGTGGTCATAAACTTGACTGTAGATTTGAACAATCATTCCATCTCTTCTCCAGGCTTTGCTTTCAGGTTGCTCTGTTGGGGGTTTATCATCCTTTCTCCATTGCGAAAACTTTGCCAGGATACTACCGAGGAATACCAGTGTGAAATGCTTGAGTGATGCTGGTTTTTTCATGGATGAGTCAGTTTGCTCTTTCTTGTATGACTGTGCAGTATAATTTGATTTTCCTTGTTATTTTTTTTTGCGGGCAATATGGTAGAAAGTTTGGGACTTGGTGTTTCTGGGGTTTGGGTTTTTTTTTCCCGGAGACAAGAAAAGCATGAAATGGTTTTAGTTCTGACTAGTCTGTCTAATTGATTTGTCTTTATTTCTCAGGAATTTATATTATCAACCTTGGAAAAACATGGGAAAATCTAGCTTTTACTGGCTGCCAGAGTTATTGTTGCAATTGAGAACCCCCAGGATATGATTGTTCAATCTGCAAGGCCATATAGTCAAAGAGCTGTCCTCAAGTTTGCCCAATACACTGGTGCTCAAGCAATTGCTGGAAGGCATACCCCTGGTACCTTCACTAACCAGATGCAGACTTCATTAAGTGAACCTCGTCTCTTGATCCCTACTGATCCATGGATCAGTAGCCAATACTTCAAAATATGTATTTTTTTAATTCCATGTTGATTTACTTATACATGTAATTGTAACTGAATCTTTGTTGTATTATAAATTTTAATTTATGAAATTTTTATTTCAACTATATTTATTTAGTTCTCAATATTAATAATATGTCAATAATATTTATGAAAATATTTATTCATAATTAATTAAAAAATTAAATAAATTCGAAATTGATTAAAAAAAATAATTGCTAATTTGCAACGGATTCGCTGTTGCAAATTTGCAACGGAATTTCCGTTGCAACTTTGCAACGGCTAATCCGTTGTAAAGTTGCAACGGATTAGCCGTTGCAAAGTTGCAACGGAAATTCCGTTGCCTAGTTGCAACGGATTTTCCGTTGCAAATTTGCAACGGATAAGCCGTTGCAAATCGATTTGCAGTCACCGTTTCGCATCGGAATGCATCCGTTGCAAAATCCGTTGCAAATGCAAATTTGCAACGGCACCCTTACTTATTTGCAACGGATGCTTCCGTTGCAAAACACCCTTTTTTTAGTAGTGGTCTGTGATAGTAAGAACTTAATCATTTTTTGACATTTTAAAATAAAAAACTGCATCTCTTAAAAATACATAAATAAATATGCATATCAATAATAATAATAAAAAACAGGTTTTTAATATATTCATAAAATCTTAAAGTTTTTAATTATTTTTCTCTTGTAATTAGAGCCAATGTATAAGAATTTAACACGTTTTCCTCCATATTTAGTGCCTGTTCGGCACAGCGTTTGGCATGCCGTGCCACATAAATTTGATTTTTTATACATTTTAAATAAATATATTTTGGTGTTTTTAGATCATTTTGATGTGCTGATATCAAAAATAATTTTTAAAAAATAATAATAAAAAACATCATTTTGATGTATTTCGGCACGAAAAGCACTTTGAAAAGCTACCGTAACCGTCCTCCCAGACAGGCCCTCAAAAGAAAAAAACAAACAATAAATTCGATTGACTATACATGGAGGGATTTATGATACCTAACAGACCAAACTATGAAGATTAAACAAGGGGGAAATAGTATTGAAGATTTAAAATCAAATTGGCATTTAGTTTACGATTGAAAAATAGATCGATTCATTCCAACTAGCTAGGTCAGAATCCAGCCTTTCTTCTCCCTCCCACCATCATTGTTCAGAGGAATATTAGGTTTTGCCATGATCCACCATTAAATCCCCACCGAATTCTTGTAATTTCCAAGTGAAAATGTCAAATTTTACGGGCTCCAAGTCTCTTATCGAAACCAGCTGGGGAGGCCGCCTCTCTAAAGGCGATGTTTTGAAGAATAACAACAGTAAGAACACAAGAATTCTCAGCGTCATTGGGCTCGCCAGGGACATTTACAAAGTTCCAAGAAAACTATTCTCATGTTTACATCAATAGAACTAAAATAACAATGATTCGGTAGAGAAATGAAAGTCGTGGCAGCACTCACGTAGTTGTCGTCCACGATACACAGTCCACGTCTTATCTTCCCGGACTCTTCCTCCTGCACTTTTTCTCGACATGGACTATGGACTCGGTCAAGTTCAATGCCCTAAACCACACTCCCATTTCTCGCACCAAATTCATAGCCTGTGAGGAATTTCGGAGCCCGGTGATGATGCTCGAATGATTCAAGAGTTATGTCTGTTTCTGGTTTTTTTTGAACCACTCCTAGCCTTTTTGTCGCCCCCATCACGAAAAGGGAAAATATTTAAATCTTTTATATATTATATTTGAATAAATCTTCTTAGTTCTTATGTCAATGCCATGATCTTCAGTACTAATGACCAAGAGGGTATGTTATTTGATTCATTAACGTTTTCTCCTTGTGTGTATTTACAATAAATTTGATTGCATAAAATAAGTTGATCTAGAAATATTTTTGAAGTATAAGATATAATTCCCTGGCTGCCTCTTGTGAATAAATATTTTTATATATCGAGATTGATGTAAGATGCAGTTTTTTTTAATGATCTGACGTTCCACCAATCTCAGTGCTGCCATTTTCCAAGCACAATGGGTGTGTTTGGCATTGCGATTGCGATTGCGGTTGAAAAAAAGCAGTTTCAAAAAAAGTGTTTTTAGTGTGTTGCAAAATAAGCAGGTAAGTGTTTGGTTAAAACTGTGGTTGAGTTGGAGGTTGAAAAAAAAGCAGTTTTGGGTGTTTGGTTACCAAACTTTTCATATTGCTTTTAACTTGTGAAATTACTTTAAAGGGTATATATTTATATGTATATAATTTTTTTAAACATTATAAATTTAATAATTATAATAATATAATGTAATTAATAATTCATGAAAAAACAAATATTATTTTTTATTCTCCCATCAAACTACTTGCAATTTCATCACGAACAGATATTTCCCTTCCATTAGAACTGATTTGTATCTACACATTTTTTTTTTATTTTTTTTAAATATATATTTTAAAAAAATGGCTGGGTCAAGGGCAGCCCAACCAAAATTGGGCCTAAGCCCAACTTTGGTGGACTTGGGTTGGGCCGAGTGCAGCCCAGCCCAAGCCCAACCAATAAAACGGTGCGCTGCACTGTGCGCCTTCTTCGCGACAGTGCAGCGCACATAATTCACGTGAATAGTGCCTTCCGACTGACCACGACGAGAGCTTCAACGGAGGATACCTACGGGTAGAGGAGGCCGAGGTGGTTCTTCCTGTGGTGGTGGCGTCTGAAATGGTGGCCTGTGGTGGCCGGCGGCAGCCTTGGAAGGTGGCGGCACTGTTCACCGACCACGATGAGAGCTTAAACGGAGGATACCGACGGGTAGAGGAGGCCGAGGTGGTTCTTCCTGTGGTGGTTTCATCGCAAATGGTTGCCTGTGGTGGCCGGAGTCAGCGTTGGAAGCTCTCGGTTTCCATGGCTGCTCTGTTTTGTTCCGAGAGAGAGAGAGAGAGAGAGAGAGAGAGAGAGAGAGAGAGAGAGAGAGAGCGAGAGAGAGAGAGACATGCACGGACATGAAAAATACATGCAAAAATACCAGTTTTTTTAATTAAACACACTGTCAACTGGGAACAATGGTTTTTTCAATACACACCCGAGAAGGAAGAGAAGTGTGGAGAAGAAGAGAAGGGACAACGATTATATTTCAATCGCACATTTTAATCGCAGATCGTGATACTGGAATCGACAAAAAAATAAGCATCAATTTGGAGCTTTTTTTGAATCGCCGATTTGGTTAAAAATTGGTGTGGGTCCCACACAAAAAAAAGCACTTATTTCCTTAACCAAACGGCAAATTGTGGTGCGATCTGCGAATCGCAGATCGCACCACAACGCCAAACACGCACAATATCTATGCTCCAATTTTGTTTTTTATTATTTTCTTAAAAAAAGAAGAAATGGTCGGCCTGCACATATATATACGTGCATATGTTACCAACTTCAAATAAAATTGAATTTTGAGGAATTATTAATTAGGTGAGCCTGGTTTAAATTATAGATCAAATTAATTTTTTTTCATATTATTCTTGTAATCAATATGTAATTAATTATTTCATTTTATAATTATGATTATGGCATTAAATATAAAAGTATTCATACTCTATATATAATTTATTAAATTGATGGTTTGGATAAACTTAATAATTTATAATTGTTAGATAATAATATAAATCATATTATGGGGTTTCACCTAACAGGTTAAACTTTTAGGTGATATGGTTCCTCAACATGGTATTAGAGCTTTATTGATCCAACGGTCACGAGTTCGAATCTCATTACCCTCATTCTATTTGATAAAAATCAAGTAAAGGAGTGTGGGTCTGTGCAAGTTTCAAACCCAAAAGGCTTTCACTTGAGAGAGTGTGTTAGAGAATAATATAAATTATATTATAAGATCTCGCCTAACAGCTTAAATTTTTAGGTGAGATGGTTCCTTAACAATAATAAACTCATTGGCTAATTGGTCATATACAATCTTATATGATGAACTAGATTAACTAACAATAATTTCTTTCAAATATTCATTGATGAATGTGCTAAATTAGGAAAGCCAAGTTTATATATATATATATATATATATATATATATATATATATATATATATATATATATATATATGCTAAATTAGGAAAGCCAAGTTTATATATATATATAAAATTATCTCATCTAAAAACTTAAACTGAATATGATTTATATTATTCTGTAACATATATATACACCAAATTAGCTTCTCAAAATTGCTATGATCTCTCTGACCTACCAAATTAAGCAGCTTGAGATCACCGAACCTTCAACTCTATGAAATTTATAATTATGAATCACCTGGGGTTATGATATGCAAGCGATGTTGACAAAGGTGATGTGTTTTCCATTAGTTATGGCCGATACTAGAAGACAAAGTGTAAACTACAAAAACGCACCGTTCCTGGGTCATCAGATATTCATTACGAAGTTTCCTGCATCTTTCCCTTGTGATATGTGAAATTCAAGCTCGATTACAGCATACACTGGGTGATTATATGCAGAAGACTACAAATTCTGTGCCGCTCTTGTTCCTGGCTGAACCCTCTATGTCATACTCGCGCTTTAGCAAATATTCTGTGCAATTTGGTCAGACCAGGCGATACAAGTAATGGTTGACCACCATGAAATAAGCACTAAAAACAATAAGATTGTTGAAATTTGAAAGGATGTGGTTTGTCCCTTTTATCCTAAGCTTTCGGCATGGAACTTGCTTTAACAAGCGAGCATCGTAAGGCTCCTTCAATTTCGCTCATTAGAGCTGCTTAATTAGAAATTCATTTCGTCGACTTGACCTAACTAATAAATTTGACAGCCCGTTATTTGAGAGTTGCAGCCAGCTCTTTGTTCTTTGGCAAGACGTATGATGCAATGAATACTTGAGGCGACTATCCAAAACAACTTAATGATCGGTAATGTAACCTTGGTGGACTTTTAACCTTAATTAGCATGGACTTTGTGCTCTCAAAATATGCAGTTGTCGACCGAAAAAAAAATCAAAAGGAAATGGTGAATATATATATATATATATATATATATATATATATATATATATATATATATATATATAATTTATTTATTTAATGAAATGTTGATTTGATTCATAAAAAGAAAAAAAAACTAAGTTACCAAATAAATCAAGCTTTCCTAATTTATTCGGTATTATATGGTGACAAATTGCCTTTGATGGTCGGTTGTCCCCGAGAACAAATTAATCTATGCCCTAATGTGAATAGGCTAACCAAACTTTTGGAAAAATAGATGTGAAAATATATGTATAATATGCTATATATCCATATATAAAAATGAATTAGAGAGAGAAATGACAAAAATTAAGACCGCGTTAAGAAAGCCAACATGGATGAAAGCTACAAGAAGTGTAATAATAAGGAGACAAATTGTGAAGAATTATCCTTAAAAAATGTCTCTGTGAAAGATAGATCCACTGATTGCAGCCGGCTAACAGAAACTCTCTCATAGGAAAAATCTAAGACTTTCTCTCAAAATAGCTTCACTAGAACTCATCACTTAGGTGATGTCTATGTCCTTTCTTTGTCTCTTGTCTCTCACCGGCCCCCTAAAACTTTACATCTCTATAATATACCACCATCTCCACTTAGTCTTCCTTGCTCACCAAGCATCATCCCACTATTTCAAGTGAGAATTTTGCAAGTTTTATCATGGAATCAACCCAACATGATGAAGACTCGAAGAGCTCGAGTGACGAAGAAGAGAATACCGACCGGCCCGATCAAGATACTGGCACCGGCCGGTCCTACGAGTGTGTGTTTTGCAAGAGAGGGTTCACTACAGCACAGGCTTTGGGAGGGCATATGAATATTCATCGGAAAGATAGGGCCAAGTCAAGGCCTGGCTCAGTTCCTTCACTTTCAAGCAAAGTTGACGAGGATTATGCAAGTTTTCGAGGCTATCCTCCAATTCAAAACTACCCACCTCACTATCCTTCGCCTCATGAGGTACATATAAATTACCACACATTCTTTCCGGCGTCCACAACATGGGGTGTAGAATCCCCATGTGCACAGAAACACAACGGTGATTTCTATGTACAAAGTCCACACCATTTGTATCCATTCGGAGACGATTGGAGAAGGAGTCTTAGCCTGCAAATCGGGCCGTCCCATGTAGATGGCAATACCAGAGAAAAAATAGAAGACGGCATGGAAGCAGATGATGAACTGGATTTGGAGCTTAGACTGGGTCATGATCCGTAATATTCGAATTAGGTATTGGAATCTTAATTACTTAATTATATAGCTGTATTTAATTTATTGTACAGCTGTGGATTTTCCGATGTTTTCATCGAGTCAGTGCAAAATTTTTATGGTGTTTAATTAGTTTGCTTTAGTAATTAAGTAGTATATTTATGGAATACATGTTTGTGGCGATTGATGTGCCGAGAAGACGGGGCAGAGCTAGGGAGAAGGAATTGGAGATTTTCTTCTCTGGCCGGCCCCTCAAAAAGATGGAAGGGTGGGGTACTATTTCACTCTGTGATCATCAATTGCAGGCTCCTGATCATGTTGAAGGTAGTTTTGTTGTAGCCTTCATTCAGTGTATAAAAATAACCCTAGACTCATTTAGGGTTCTGTAAGGTTTCTTTTCCTTACATCTGCTATCAAATTAAGATGTAATTCTGTTTATTTAAACAGTACTTAATAAAGTTTTGCAGTATTTCATGCTTATTTAAACAGTACTGAATAAAGTTTTGCAATATTTCATATTTCAAGAAGCTTAATTACTTATCATCCTACAATGAATTTCCCTTGACTAGATGCAACCGTTCATGCTGATTATTAAGAGTGAACATATATATACCAAGTTAAATTTGCTAGAAACCCTAATTGTTTCGTTAAAGTGGAAGTAATATATATATATATATATATATATATATATATATATAGATATATAGATATATATAGATTCATGCGTGTTTGTGGAATTATTTCTCTCAATTACAGAGTTGGGACAAAGTTGGAAGCATACATATACTTATGCATGAGCTAGCTAGTTTCTTGAGCTGTTATTTTCTTATCTAAAACGCTTGCTAGGAAAATAAAGTAATATTTGCCCTAAGATTCCAGTGTTCCACAGTCTATATCTATATAGTTCACAGTGCTTATGCATGTGCTCGTCTCGACCTTATAGAATCTCACTATGGTTTATGAGCCAGTTCTCTTGAAGCTCTCCGATTCATCATATGATTTAATTCCAAGTCTTTTGTTCTCTGGATTGGTAAATGTCCTCTTATGTTTCAACTGCTACTTTTTTCTTTGTCAAGGTGACTTAGTTGTGTTTCCATATCCCCTTGTTGGTTTGTGTAAAAATTATTAATAAAAAAATCTGATCTTATTTAGCAAGAAAGAGAAGTATACTTACTACTTTGAGCATCTTTCTCATGGTTGTTATCAGATTAAACAATGTGTATATATACATTTTAATGGTTATGATCCACTTGAAGCTTGTTCTTTTCTATCTAGCACATGATATGCCCGCTGATGATCAATGATAATTTTGATTTTCTATTTGCAAAAATTGTGTTTGCTCAAGAAAATCTGGGTATAAATTTCAATATGGTTTGCTTTATTTTATGATGCAGGGTGCATATGTAAGTAATAAATATAAATCTTACATTGAAAAAATATATACAAAAAGCAAGATCAATGATCCATTAATCTGGTCTTTTTTTTTTAATTGAAGATGATATTCATCAGTATATGCAAATTTGTATATGAACTGTTAGAGAATAATATAAATCATATCATGAGATTTCACGTAACAACTTAAATTTTTAGTTGAGATGATATTAGAGTCTTGTTGACCTAGCGTTCTCGAGTTCGAATCTCACGATTCTCATTCTATTTGATAAATATTAAACACAAGGTTGTGTAGGCTTGCTTGCAAGTTTCAAGGCCAAAAGATTTTCACTTGAATAGGTGTGTTAGAGAATAATATAAATCATATCCTTGGACTTTACCTAATAACTTAAGCCTTTAGGTGAGATGATTACTTGACATGAACATACTGAAGACAAATATAAAATTTCATATATTATTTAACTTTGGAAAAATAAATTAAACATTCTTTGAATTAATCCCTACGCACACAAGCTTCCACTCGAAAGAATTCCTTAAATTTCATTGAATATATAGCTAGCATGGTAATCAACAACGTAACAAAGTTTCTGTTTCATTCTCTTCTCTCCTTTTAACCATGGTACATTAAGGGCGTGTAATCTTTTCCAGTTCAGAAAGAATCGCAATTTCTGGCTCCATTGTCACAGAAAATCTTAGGTCTCTTTTTTATTTTTCTCCACTGATCAACTTGAGAAATAATTTCCACTAATTATCAATGAATTCCCATATGTCGATTTAATTTAGAATGCAGTATATAATTCAATTTGGGAGTGCCAATGCATGCATGCTTGCTTGCTTGCTTTAAACCTTGTTGTTTATTATTTATAATGTTAACTGAAGACTTGGGACTTAATTTGTTATACAAAATGATAAATTCAAATGGCTACGGCAATATATAAGCGGCGAGACTATATTATTTTAAGGTGATCTTGTAAATCGGGCTGAGTTTTACTGTAATTTTATATACATTTATAATAGTTGGAAATTAAGAAATGCCCACAACAATCACCAAAATTGGTGGACTAGGCATGCCCTTTTAACCTCAATTTATAAGCATTATCCACCCCACCCACCCACCCAAAAACAAATCGAGGTGAAATCGCTGCATTTTTTCCTAAGGGGAAGGTCCAAAATGATTTAATCTCGAACTTGTACATTTAAGGGTCTTAATTAAGCTATTATCAAAAAAGCAGAATAAGATATATATACAAATAGATATAATAACACGAAAAGATTATCGACAAAACGCACCAGTGGTCTAGTGGTAGAATAGTACCCTGCCACGGTACAGACCCGGGTTCGATTCCCGGCTGGTGCATCCTAATTTTGAGCTTCTCCCATTGTTTTTTTTTTCTTTGACCTCATCCCCCGTGGCCATGCTTGAGCTGGCATTGAATTAAATATATGATGGGTCGTGTTTTATTTTTCAAACCACTGAAGACGTAAGATGGTGATGGATGATGAAGACGACTGGACTAACAAATGGGTATCTCTATAAACTAGGCGATAATCGTTGCGGAGTAGTTGGGAGTGACTGCTTGATATACGTCCAGCTGGTTTTGTAACACCGCGAAATACAAAATCTTCTTATTTATTATATCTCCAGCGTTGATAATATCTTGTTGATTATGACTTTGTGATGAATTTCTACAAAAACCGCCGTGGGACAAAGACCAGGCTCCAAATTACAGACCTCACAAGTCCAACTAACATTTCAATTGCTCTTTGGAGGGATGCAGCTGTTTTTTTTTTTTTTTTTAATAATCGGGGTGTCCGGATAGCTTGCGCATAGCACAATTAATTCTCAGATTCACTGAACACCTTGCAAGCCCAGTGAACATATAAGACACCGCAAGAATAACAAACATGGACAGAGAGGCTCGGACCCGGGTGCAGAGGAAGGAAACAAATTCCTTCCCCCACTGGACCAAGACCTCAAGTGCTCGTGCAGCTGTTTTTCATGCTACTAGTGAGTCATGATTTCGCCATTTTTTGGCTTCAACGAAAGCTTCTGGTTGGGACGGTGCTTGAATGCAGGATTCAAGTGTTTGCTAATCAATATTGTGGGCCTGATCATGGCATTAAACGTTGAAGGGGATCAATTGCAGATATGGCGTGCCCAAACGATGCCCAAGCTCGAAAGGTGACAGCCGGGTATGGGAGTTCAGATGGAAGAGCTGCTTTGAGCCAACCAAGACAAGTCCAATAAGCATCGACTTTGCATCCATTCCATGCATTATGTTTGTCATAACCCATTTTGGAGCTTCACATAAACAAAAAACAATATATCAAATATAAAAACACGCTAGGAGAAAAACAAAAAATATATATCATTGAGAAAAGTATACTAGAACACCCATGCAATTATCGAAGATTAATTGAGAAACGTCAAAATATACTAAATTAAAAATGTAATAGTATATTTCCCACTAATAAAGATCCTATTTGCAAGAAAAAATTGATTTGAGGAGGGAAATTCAAAATTGGATGTTTGAGGACTCAATTAGAGTTTTTCAAGGTTTATTTGAATTTATTGAAGGCTTAATTGAAAGAAAAATTGATTTTGGAAATCAATTTAGGCTTTAATTGGAATAAATTAAAGTGAAGGGATCGAATTGTAATTTTTAAAAGTTAATTTGATCAAATCAAGCTTAATTGCATAAATATTTAAGTTTGTCAAGTAATTAAGAACTTTCTTGAAAAATAAAAAACCAAGGACCAACTGAAAAAACACGTGAATAAAGAAGCGGGAAAAACATGTTAATCAATATGTTCTTCATATTCTTTTAAAAAACACTACTTTAGCTATATAATTTTGATTTTTGTTTTGTTTTATTTATTTGTCTATACCCTTTCTTATACACAATTAACAAATAATTCTGTTTATTTGTATTAATAGCACGATTTCAATGATTTTTAATCTAACATTTTTGGTTTTCAATTGAAACCTATTTTGATTAAATTTATGAGATTTAGATGAAAATTGAAGTGGTTGGATGCTAAATTATTGTTCCTTGCATGATTTTTGACATGAATGTGCCTTTGTTTTAACAAAATCTAATATGTTTCGGGTTCCATGTAACTAGGTTCGTTTTAGTGCTCTATTTTTTTTTCATTTTTATTTAGTGTTTGATTCATTTTGTTCAAGAATTTCTGAGTTATTATGTTTTTTTGTTTTTGTATTTTTATATGTTTTCAATTTGAGTTTTTTTTTTATATAATTAAATCAGGGTCTTTGATTTAATTTATGGTTGAACAAAAACTTTCAGGTCAACCTGGTTAAGCAAACCTGGTTGAGTGAGGCAAAAACTTTGGAGATAAAAAGTTTATCCATGTTTTTATTAAAAAGTTTTTTTTTTTTTTTTTTTTTTTTTTTTTGTCTTAAAGGTATATTTGTTAAACATCTTTTAGCCTATTTTTGGATAGTTTTATTTAGAAAAAAAAAGCTTTTACCAAACCAAGTCTAAAAAATAAATGATAACAATAAGAATATTTTTTTGGCATACAACCAAGAATCTCTTAAAAAATAAAATAACCAACGCGTTTATTGTTTTAAAAAATAAAATACTTTGGATTGGATTTTAGAATAAATCTGTGAAATTCCAAATGTTTTGGCCTACATTTCAAAATAACAAACTTTTTTTTTTTCAATATATGAAATTATAAACTTATACACAATATATTTATGATATTAAATAAAAAAAAATTATTTTATTTTTATATTAGCATTAGAACGATTAGGTTTTTAACCTGATAAGATAAATATATTTTTGCTAAAGAAGACTTTTATTTAACTTGAAACAGACCAATAGTTAGAAAATACAATATTTTTTTAGTTTATATAAGACAAATAAACAATATAGCTTAACTCATGTAAAATCAATCTCTTTATCCATACTGTCCAAACTCTGAGACCAATTACAATTCCTAGTAACCAAATTATTGGGTGTCGAATCTTTCTTCTTTTTTTTCTACTGATACTTTCCATCTATCTCATTCCCGATCATCCTGGTCCGAAAGAATGATCAACGGTTCACCGCCAACGTGCAATAATTTCAACACACTTTTAAGAGATTGAACAATCTTTACACAAAGCATGCCCGGGTGAGTATATCACAGCCTTGGACATTGGTTGCAGTGATCATGTAGAATGGGGTGTTCCCAGTTCTAACATAAGGCCAGCAGCTGTATCAAATCCTTCATAGCAGTATTACCTAGTGAGCTAGTATATGATTAGGAATATGACCACAAATGACGCCACTGTTAGGATTGAGAGTTTGCAGATAATTGAAAGAGAGAAGAATTAGTTTAGAGAGGGAGAAGAGAGAAAAGAGAGGGAAACTGAAATTTAGAATTACATTGTATTGAATTCTGTTTTGCATGCATTTGTTGTGTGTGCACTTCTCTATTTATACACATTACACTATTCTAGACTATTCTTCTTTTATACTCCAACATCCCCCCTCAATCTCATGCTTTGACAAACCAAGCATGAGATTGCAACAATGAAAATGAAATACAAGAGTACTTAATTCTTTTGACAAACAGTATGTAAACGAGAGAAGAGAAGGAATTTCATTGGTCTATTTCTTGATCAGAATTTCATTTGTCTCTGTGAGACTTTGAGAAGAGAGGGATGAGAAAAAAAAAAATGGGAGGTAAGAGAGGTGATAGAATGGGTTTGAATTTCATTTATCTACTTCAGTTTTTTTTCTGAAGGATTTCATTTGGCTTCTTCAGCTTTTCTGAAGTTTTTTTCTGAAGTTTTTGCCGATGAATTTCTTAATCTGTGTAAGAATTCATGTTCTTCTTCTTCTTCTTCATTGGATTAAGTTTTTCTTAATCTCTTTTTTTTTTTTTTTTTTTCGTTTTTTCGTTTTTTTTTTTTTTTGCAAAACGGTGGAAGGTTAGGCATAAAACGGCACACCACAACATAAACGACACAGCACACACAAAACGGCACACAAAGCACACACAAAACAGCATCACACAACACAAAGCACAAAACACAAACCCTACAAGATATTTCACAATCAATTCGTCTCAGCCGCGCCGCAGCCTCATCTCTTCTCTGACTTTTACTCTGCCTTCCACTTTGCAAGAACCAGAAAGCCAATTACAGGCGGCAGCTGCGTTCCTCTTAAGTTCGTGTCAAGTTTCTGTCAACGCTAGAGAATTCATACAGCTTGCCGCGACTTGAAAAGATGAGGAGGGCGATTTGCACGTCACAAAGAACGGAGAGCTCACGAGCTTTCTTGAACAATCCATTTCGCCTCTTGGAGAAAGTAACTAGGCGACTGCTCTTGTTTTCGATTCGTTGTAGCTCCACTTTCTTGCTACCCATTCTCTTCTCAGCAAGCCAGTGAGCAAGCTGTCTCAATCGATCTGTGACCTAATTTTTTTTTTTTTGAATCCCAGGGCTCAACAAAATCTGAGAAATTGAGGGATGACAGGAGGCGGCATGAGCAGCGGCTTGTTGAAGAGAAGGACCGGAACCAGCTAATAGTAAAGAAATTGAAGTTTGTTTGTCCACAGATTTGGCAGCTTCTACTACACTTATTGATTGTGCCTCCATCGTGTTCGGCTAGGATCAAGGTACTGATAGATCTGGAGATGGAGGTTACGGAGGAAAATCGAAGGAGAGGAGTAGAACTCTCTGGTGATCATGCAAATACTTGACAGAGGCATGCTTCGCTACTTCACAATGAATCTCACTCTGTTACTGCTCTGGTTCAGCTTCTTCTTCTTCTTCTTCTTCTTTTTTTTTTTTTTTTAAGAATTTGAAAAGTATTACTGAGACTGGAGATTTGAATGTGATAGAACTGATATTACCATGAGAGATATTGTAAATGAGGAGCAGCACCGGCATGGATGATCTTCTTCATCTTCGGCTGCAGATTTTTTTTTTTTTTTTTTTTGAATGATCCATTGAAGGATTACATTGCGGAGGCTTGGATCAATTCATGCGTTAGCATAATAGCTCTGATACCATGTTAGGATTGAGAGTTTGCAGATAATTGAAAGAGAGAAGAATTAGTTTAGAGAGGGAGAAGAGAGAAAAGAGAGGGAAACTGAAATTTAGAATTACATTGTATTGAATTCTGTTTTGCATGCATTTGTTGTGTGTGCACTTCTCTATTTATACACATTACACTATTCTAGACTATTCTTCTTTTATACTCCAACAGCCACAAGTGTAAACATTCGACGGCTTGATTTGGTTTCAAATACCAAAGTAAAACAGACTAACCATCAGTCACACGGCCGTTAAATGAAAGGTGTTTGGCAAGAAAACATGGAAGAGAAAGAAACCCAAAAGAGTTGGATCTGCAATTACTATGAGAAGCAAAAGAAGGAAATCTAGTAATCTACATACCGTCTTAAAGCGATCCATGGTTCCTGACAGCACTCCCCTGGAAGAATCCATATCGTTTCCCTAAATGCGAACAGTATCAGATTATTTTAATAGCAAAAACAAAACAGAAAAGTAAGCTCTTGGCTGCAGCATGTATTCCATTCTGTCAAGCATAAGGTTATGGTTGTCCACCTCTTCATTTATATCTCCTGACAGCTGCATGATTAACTTAAATTAACATATGTTGGGATATTTTCCTAAAGCAAGAAGTGTAATTCATGTGCAAGAGAATTTATATGGATTCTACCAGCAGGACACTATTTCCAACTTTCATTTTAATTCCAGAAACTGGGTAAGCTTTCAACAGCTAACAATTTGGAGTTTGAACTGAATAAAAAGCTCATCATAAAGGTATGGAATGCTAGCATGAAATATAGAGATCATAAACTGTTCTAACACGGGATGATTTTAAAGAAAGGCTAGTTACTGGATTCAGATTGTTGAGAAACCTGAGAAAACAAGAAATTAGGAAAATTATCAGAAGCTTTGCAGCTACAACAACTTGTAAGGCAAACCTTTCACTTATTTTCCCTCTCATGTTTTTAGGTCTCAACAATGAAATGGCAACATAAAGTAGCCTACTAACAACACTACAATACTCTCATCAATTGCATTCAGATTGATGAAATCCAGAAAAACGAGAATTTAGGTATATTCAAAGAAACCTTGCAACCAAGTAGACTAATGTTTTCGGGTCTCAACATCCAGAAAGCAACATAAACTAGCTAGATAACAATACTACTATGCCCTTATCAATTGATTGAAAAACTACTATGCTAGCTGGGAAACTCACTCTCTTCAGCAGACTGACGCTATCCTGCAACCCTTCCAAAGCTATTTCATTATCTTGCTCGTCAATCTCATGGGAGGAGTATGAGGATCAAGCTCTAATGCCACCCTCCCCGGTGCCATCAAAAAGAGCAGCTCTATTGTTACGAATATCCCTGTGCAGAAAAGGATTCTAGTAAGATGCCAAAAATCAAGTAATGCCACAAAGGCACAAACAGCACACATTAAGTAAATAAATATGGGCAGCCTCCACTAATATCAGGTGCAACTCAAGTAAACTAGGAGGGTAGTTGATAGATCAGGTTTAAGTTTCAGTCCCCATATTCAGTTTTCCAAGAAATTGTATCATGGTTGACTAGTAACACGTGTCTTCAGTTATACCAGAACCACCAGAAATGCATAGCTTTTTCAAGATCGACAAGGATATTAGAACAATGACCTGTGTAGCAATGTAAAATCAGAAGGAGAATTTATATTTCGTAAGCAAAAGGGTGGAACCAAAAAAATAATAACTACAATTGCAGTGTTATCTTATCATGTTTTCATGAGCGTGTTGGATGGGGCGCACAATGTAAAGCGTGTTACAAAATGATTTTATATTAGCACACTCACTTTATAGATATTCATGTTGTGGAAAACCATCTCACACTAAGACATATTTTCCATAGCTTAAGTTTCATCAGAGTTCATTTCAGGAAGGCTTTCATCACTAACACAAGAAAAGGTCGATGCATATCTAGAACCAAACTTTTTAATGTATTAGACAACACTGGTGGATTTTTTGTAACAGCACGCCTAGTGGCATTAGATAAGTGCAGAGATTTATTAGTTTTATAAAGCAAACCTGAAAGAACAAAAGTGGACAGTGTCTTGCTGCCAATAACAAGGACAACCTTAGAGAGAGATAGAGAGCGGTAAATTTATGCTCCCGAGTGACCAGAGTTAGTGATAACATACCATATGCAAAGGACTTTCTATCCTAGGCGAAGGCTGGTAAACAAATGAAGCATCAATGTTACATTCTAGCTATCAGACAATAAGAAACCAAAAAAAAAAAAAAACAATTACATCTGCAAGAATTTATCAGACAAAGTTTTACTGCTGATGGCAGCATCACACACACACAAAAAATAATTCCTGGAAAATTGCCCCTGGCCTCATACTTGATCAGATACCATGGTGCATATTCTGGATGTGTAAATTGTCCTTACTCTAACAATAAGAAGAATGTTTTATGGCAGCTAAGCTCTTCCAGTGATTTTACTGGGAAAATCGTTATGGGATCACATCAGGGAGATGCAAGTAAGACTAGAGTGCTATAAGTTGGCATGGGGTAGTTGGCACATACCAAGGCATAGATTCATCGCATGGCTAGCCATTCTGAACAGACTCACTACTAAAATTAGACAAATTAGAGCAGGAAGGAGTAATACAGGTGTCTGTTGGTACAAGAATTAACTATGACTTGGCACAAGGTATGAGCCACTTTGACAAGCTCAAGCAGGAAAATGCTCGTTTAATTTGAAAAAAACATGCGCTGCTCCACCACAAACAAAAACCTAAGGCCTCCCTCCCTCGATCACTCATCGATACTGTTCAATTGCATCAATTTGAGATGGGGGGGTAACTGACCTCCACGAATTCATGGCTTGAAGATCACACCACCTGTAACTTCTCTTATAGCAACAATCTTACTCAGCTTTTGAAAATGCTGCAGCCAGAGAGAAAATATTAGATCAAACTGTGATTGTTACAGATTATAAGTTAGAGTTGCTGTTGAGATTCATAGTTAGAAGAGATTGATGATCAATGAAAGCGAGAGAGAATCAAAATCTGATAATGAAGGGATATCACAGAAAGTAAGAGATGGTGAAGAGGGTGAAAACGACACGAAACGTTACCTTCTGTACGGAAACAGGAATTTACGCTTCGGCAGGTAGTGGGTGGGGGAAGGAAGAGAGGAGTAGTTTCTGGAATTTATTTTTTTATTGGGCAAGGAAAGGACTGAATTGTCAAAACGGTTAAAATTTGTGGGAGGGGTCCGCAAGGAGGTCAAAAACGTGCACGTGGGGGGTTTAAGACCGTGATATGCTGATGGAGATATGAAGCTGTTTTAGATTGCAGTTAAAAATGGTTTTTTAAAGTAATTTTTATTTAAAAAGATATTAAAATAATATTTATTATTATTATTATTTTTAACATTAATATATTAAAATGATATAAAAATATTAAAAAAATTAATGGAAAATAAAAATAATTTTTTTTTTTCAAAAATATTTTTAAAATACAATATTAAATATTCAGAAGGAAAAAAGGATATGTCAAGACAACTCGGGCACCCCATACTCTTACTACTCCATACAAGAAGTTTATAGATGGTTAATAGAATTTTGGTCACCATGCAGATATCATTTGGGTTTTTAGTTTGAGTTGGTTAAATAGAGCATGTTTGACACTATTTTAGATATATTTTTAAATCATCCAGTTGATGATATTTTGCATGTTTTTTTTTGTTGTAAAAGCTTGTTATTTTATTGATGTTAATGGTTTTCTGTAATACTTGGACATGCCTAACTTATTATGTATATTTTCCCCTTTGTAATCCATTTTTTTTAATGTTCTTTAAAAAAAAAGAGGAGATGGATGATTGATAGCTGCAATGATGTAATTTACGTTGTAGTCTGGTCGTTTAATGGCGACGATTAATTGATAAATTTATTTTAAATAATAAATTTATGAGTATTTTAATAATAATTACCAATAGTTATATTAGAAATCCAATTTATGATCGAAACAAAATAAAAAAAAATACAGAAAATTATTTGCAAATCCATTAAAAGTGGGAGTGGGAGGACATGTTTTTTTAGTAAAAAAAATAATTGTTTTATTTTTCTCTTTTATTTTTTTTAATATTTTAATAATTTAATACGAAGGTGAGGGAAAAAACCGGAGCATCGTCCTCTTTACTAGTAGTTTGCAAAAAAGCGGCAGCAGCAGATTCTTCCAATTCTGCGGGTGTTGTGGTGGTGCCACTGTGATAAAAACATCCCCAGAGCAGCCTTTTTAGCACCAACACAACCACCGCAATCTCATGCGTTCCTTGGACATAGCCACCCCAACAGGAACCCGGTCCAACATGGAGCAATTTCTTTGTGAACGACTGGTCGACCAGACCCAGCCTATCCACGAGCGCTTCAGAGCTCTCTTCTCTCTCCGTAACCTCAAAGGCCCTGGACCCCGCAACGCCCTCATCCACGGTTCCTCTTTCTTTCTCTTGCTTGACATTAATTTTAATTTTGTTTCGGTTTATTAGCCAGGGAAAGGTGTCTTATGAATCGCTTGATAGATTGGGCTTTCCGAATCTTTTTTTTTTGCTGACCTATCTTAGAAAAGAAATTATGATTACGGAATTTGAGTATCTGTAGCATGTATTGTTCAGCAGTCGCTCGTCGAAAGAAAGTTACTGTCTTCGATTTTTTTTTTTAAGTTGAATTTCTTCTCTGTGGATAACTTAGTTAGATACATTATGGGCAAGAAGAGTTCGATAGCTTTCTTGCTAATATAATGAAAAAAATATTCTATCCAAATCTTAAGTTGGAGATATAAGTTTTGATTTTTAAGTTAAATTGCAAATTAAGCAGTTTTTTTTTTTTTTTTTTTTATCTAAATCAAATTTATTTTGTTTTGGAGATTAAAAGCTATGATTTTTATGTTATCATTGTAAATTAAGTAGTTGTTTTCTTTCTATTTTTTTCCTCCTTGCCTCTTCAGCAACAAGGGATTCTTCAAATTTGCTGGCCCACGAGGCTGCCTTTGCGTTGGGTCAAATGCAAGATGCTGAAGCTATCCCTGCTCTGGAAGCAGCTCTAAATGATCTTTCTTTGCATCCTATTGTCCGCCATGAGGTGCGTTATCATCAAGTTATAGTATTGTTTTTCTTGGTAATATTGTTGATGGTACTAATTTTTTCCATGTTTATGCTGTTATAATTCAGGCTGCTGAAGCTCTTGGTGCAATTGGCTTAGAGAGTAATATTCCTCTTTTGAAGAATAGTTTGACAGATGATCCGGCTCAGGAGGTTAGAGAAACTTGTGAACTGGCTCTCAAGCGAATTGAGGAAATGAATACTACAAGCAATGCTGATGTATCATCAGTGGCAGAAAAATCACCCTTTATGTCTGTTGACCCAGCTGCACCAGCTTTGTCTTGCTCTTCTGTTGATGAGCTGAGGTATTTTGTTTATGGATTTGATATTTTTCCCCATTCGCACTAGATTTTGTTAGGTTGCTGACTGAACTCAATTAACTTTTAAGGGGAGTTCTTCTGGATGAAAAAAGAAGCATGTATGAGCGCTATGGTGCTCTTTTTGCACTTCGGAATCACGGTGGGGATGAAGCTGTTTCTGCAATAGTTGATTCTTTGGCTGCAAGTAGTGCATTGCTCAAGCATGAGGTTTGTTTAGCTTCCTTGAGTTTAGTTATGTTTATGCTAATTGTGGTTTGTCCTACATTTTACCTTTCAAGTGGATAGTGTACATAATTATGTAGATATTCTAGTGGAAATTTCAGCTTGTCTGATATTTGGTGGTTGTTCTGCATTGGTAAATAGAGATAGCGTCTAATGAAAAGCACCTCAGATCATCTTTTTCTGAGTTTATTTGGAACCACAATGTGTCTTTAGCTTCAATTTGATTTTTTTTAATTGCAAAAATCCCCTGCATGTTTTGTGAATACTTTTTCTGTAATTTTTCAGGTTGCTTATGTTTTGGGCCAATTGCAAAACAAAGTTACTTCCGCTGCACTTTGTAGAATACTTAAAGATGCAAATGAACATCCAATGGTTAGACATGAGGCTGCCGAAGCTCTTGGTTCCATTGCAGGTACATCATCTGATCTTCCCTTGGTTGTGTTCTTATGATTTTTCTTATTATGATCACCATCCTAATCCACCAAAAATCTTCAAGTTGAAAATCTCTGAAATGGTTGCAGATGTTATAAAAAAAGCATGGAATAACGTTGTTGTTGGATAACTTAACGATGCTTTGACATAACATCCTTGTAGTGATCAACATCTAATTATTGCTTGAGGCTTGAAGAGAGATGGGAGAATCTCGTGATGCTTCCCACAAAAGCAACTCCTTGTTATCACACGCCGGTGATGATTGCTGCTCATTTTACGCAAACATGAAATTTTGCACAACATAGATGTTTTACTATAAAAGAGAAGGAAAAAAAGGCACCTGTGTTCTTATTTTTGAAATACTTGAAGATTCTTTGCTTCTCTTGCTAAATCCCTTTCTTTACTGTCCTAGTCTGGGCATTGTTTTCTTGTAGCAGTTAAATCTGGTCCTTACTGCGCCTCATTTGCCTGCATGTTTGCGTGCCAAATGACCTTTGAACCATGGCTATTAGACTATATTCAGTCTGGCAACTCTAATAGGTATTTTTTTTTACTCTCATAGATGAGCAAAGCGTTGCACTTCTTGAGGAATTTTCGAAGGATCCTGAGCCTCTGGTTGCACAAAGCTGTGAAGTTGCTCTGAGCATGCTAGAATTTGAAAGATCAGGAAAATCATTTGAGGTGTGCATCTGAACATCGAACATTAGAAATACATTATATTTACTGTTTAACATATTTTCAGGATAAATGACTGTTATTCTCATCTTTGCAGTACCTCTTCATGCGAGACCCTCTCGTACAAGCTTAAATTAACTGCACCTCTGCATGCAAAATCCACTACTTATACACAGTACAAGTTTTTTTTCTTCCCCGAGTCAATGAATTCCGTCTGCGAGGCAGTCTTTTTGGGATCGTAAGCTGGGAAGAGTGTCATGGACCATACAAAGACTCGTCCTCTTCAGGGTCATGGCCTTGTGTGGGGATATGATTCTGCTCAAGCCTGTAACAAAAAAAAGATTGCTTATTTTAGTCCTTCTATATCCAAACGTGGAGATATCTCCATCCTGCAATCTCTTGTGCTTTCTTTTATGTATGATAATGTAAGAGAAAACACTACCTCGAGAAGGGCTGTCGTGCTACAGGCACCCGATTTTAACCATCGAATACTATTCACTTCATGCAAAACTACCAAGTAACCAAAATTTAATCTAACCTGAAATCTAACTATATAGTAAAGTCCAGGACCTTTTTATTTCTGAAGAAAGCATGCTGTATTTACGAATGATGCACGCCGATAGCTTATTAGCCTGTTTGGCCAAGCGGCTGGACCGCTGCTAAAATTTGAATTTTTTTATTTTATTTTAAATGAATTTATTTTGTGTGTTTTAAATCATTTTGATGTGTTGATGTCAAAAATAAATTTTAAAAAATGGAAAAAATATCATTTTAATGTATTTCGGCACGAAAAGCACTTTGAAAAGCTACCGTAACTGCACTCTCAAACAGGTCCTATAAATGTCAAAAGACTAAAAACCCACTGATATTTACAGGAGGCCAAAAAAAGATCTGGCGGGTAAAGGTGGCTGGCTGTAAGACGTGCATGATTACATGCAATGGGAGTGATGATACTGAAACACTATGGGTCCTTCTTTAACCAGAAAGTAAAGGAGCCGATATACATTCTAGAATCCTAAGCTTAAAGACTCCGATTTTTTCTTGATATATGCTTTTCTCTAGAATACCAGCAGAGTCTTGGCCGACGTTAAAGTATATGGCAATTATGATTTTCTCTAGAATACCAGCAGAGAGTCTTGGCCGACGTTAAAGTGTATGGCAATTATGATAATGATAATGGAAGAAGAGAGAAGAAAACTGAATGTTGTTAAAGGTGATCTAGTATCATAACAAAGACAACAATTGTGTGCTCATTTATTTTTTAACATTATGATGAGCTGATGTTTTAGTTATTGTTGCTGTATTGTTGAGGATAGTTTTTATTTATTTGTAATATTGTTTTATCCGGAGATGTTCAACTCAGCTTGCGTGTTTCTCGATTAATTATATAAATATTAAAATTAATAACAATATAAATCTCTAATTATCATCATATTAACAATTATAGAGCTCGAATATAAGACTACTGGATAAACAATTTTTAGTTAAAGATATTGTTGTTTAACCGGTTACTATGAACCTGTTTGGGAGGGCGGTATAACCGTCGTTTACTCAAAATTCAATTTTTTTTTCATTTTAAATAAAAAATTTTTGGTGTTTTTAAATTATTTTAATGTACTGATATCAAAAATAATTTTTAACAAATAAAAAATATCATTTTAATATATTTCTAAATAAAAAATACTTTTAAAATCAACCTCAACAGCGGTACTAAATATGCCCTATATATTTACTGCTGAGGATATTACTTCTTAGTGAAGTTGTCTTCGGGGAGGTCTCCGAGGTGAAGACTTACCATGACGGACATGTGCTCATGGAAAGCACTCGGTGCGTGCATTTCCTTGTCCTTTTGCTGGGTTTGAATCGGCAACTTCGAGTGTGCGTGGCTGTTTCATACTTTGGTTTATGTTGTTACTGTTTTATACTGTTTTTAAAGTAATTTTTGTTAAAACATATATTAAAATATTTTTTTAAATAATTATTTTGATACCAATAAATTAAAATATATAAAACACATAAAAAATATATTTAAAAAAAAAGATTAATTTTAAATTTAAAAAAAGTAATTTTTAACAGTCCCTAAATGTGGCTCTAGCTTCCTGGTGAAGTTATCTCGAGCAGAGATACCCTCAATCACCGGTGCATGCGTTGCTAGTCCTTTTGACAGGCTTGAAATTTGAATCGGCAATTTTGTGTGTGCTCCAGTGTGCGTGATTGATTGGGAAGTTATTTGATCTGATGTTGTCTTTTAAAGTTTATTTTATTTATAAATATATTCAATAATTTTTTTAAAGTTTTAATAATTTATTTTTAATATCAATATATTAAAATGATTTTATAAAAATAAAATTAATTTAAAACAAATAAAAAATAAAAAATTCATTTTTTTCCAAAATAAATTTCATGTGGTTTTCAACCCGCCCCTGAATGTGGCTTTTGCTTCTTACCTCGAGCAGAGATACCGTTACTATTTGAAATTTCATTAAAATTATTTTTAATATATTATTTAAAAATACTAAAATATTTAATTTAAAATAAAAAAAATTCAATTTTTTTTTTAAATGTGGTGAAAACAATTATACTCTCAAGGCTCTTAATGTCTATTTAAGACTATAATTATGGTTATTTTTTAAAGTAATTATTATATCTTTCAAAACTTTTCAAAAATATTTTTAAAATGTGGTGAAAAACAATGCCCTTTGTGTCTGATGATAATAAAATTATTTTTAGTATTAATATATGAAAATTATTTAAAAATACTAAAATGATTAATTTAAAATAAAAAACTTTTTAAAAATATTTTTAAAATGTGGTGAAAGAGAGATATATTCTCGGAGCTTTTAATATCTATTTAAAAGTGTGATTACAGTTATTTTTAAAAATATTTTATATTTAAAAATATATTTTTTAAAAATTATTTTAAAACACGATATCTGTCTGATACTCTATCGAGTGGTTTCAAATCTCAAGACCCTCGATGGCTCCCACCGTTGGTCCCTTGTCCAATTTGCTGCAAGGTTTTATGGAATTTAGCTGGCAAAATAGCAGTTTTCTTTAGAGCAAAATTGTGCTGGAAATGCTTTACTGTTTGTTGTTTTAAGAATATTTAAATTATTATTTTTTGATGTTTTTAGATATCTGTATGTATTGATAAAAAATGATTTATAAAAAATAAAAAAAATATTATTTTAATATATTTTTAAATAAAAAATACCTTTTAAAATAAGCACGAAAGATACTTCCAACGAAACTGACGGTATCAAAGCTAATGGTAGAAATTTGACCCCACAAGTCTTGGATAAGGGCAGCTTTTAAGCCATTGTCTCAGTACTGGAAAACCGACTGATGGAAAGCATTTAAAGCACTTTACAAGAGGACTTGGGAAGTAAATTTAAGAACTATATATATATATATATATATATAAAAAAAAAAAATTTACACGTATGAATTATAGTTTAAATTTAATTTTTAAATTAAAACATTATCTTTTTAATAATTCAAAAATATAGGACAAATACATAATTTATTATTTTATGTATTTTGATCAATACATGACAGATAAATATATTAAAAATAAATCTTAAATTTTAATAGTACATGTTTATCTCATAACCTATGACAGATATTAATGTTAAAAGGTATTTTTAATATTAAAATATATTAAAATTACTTTTCTATTACTAGTTGAGGTTGAAAAGATAACATAATTATAAATACGAGAATATATTAAAAATTCATTATTAGAATAAACTAAATTATTTTTCGAAAAAAGGAATGGGAAAGCAGAGTTGAGTAAAACCCCCCAAATCAAAAGCAATCAAAACGCACAGGAGAAACGCTAACGTCACCATCCATCAGATATTTCTATCCTATTTTTTATTTTCTACCATACACCCAGGTATATAAATACAGAGGCACGCTCACTCACTCACTCACTCACTCACTCACTCTGATCGATTACAGATAGAAGGGGAGCAATGGCGAACCCTCAGAAGGCATGGAAGGCGGAGTACGCCAAGTCGGCTCGTTCTTCCTGCAAGACCTGCAAGAGTATCATCGACAAGGAAATTCTCAGGCTAGGCATGATGGTGCAGGCCAAGCAATTCGACGGTTTCATGCCTGTATTCATCCCTCCCTTTTCTTTTTCTTTTTAGCTTTTTGCGACGCTCTCTCTCTTTTGAAATAATAGAAAGTGTTAAAAATTGTCAATTTACGTGTCTCGCTTGCTTCCACTGGCCTTTACTTCATTGTTCGGTTTCCTGCGGAGGCTTAGGTCTATACGGCGAGGCTTAGTTTCCGTCGATACACAATTCCATACCTTGATTCACTGTATCCATTTTTTTTGCCTTAAAATGCATGAGATTCTTTGAACCAGGCTTCGTAATTGACATCGGTATCTTGTTCGCATTCTTGAAACTGTAGCTGCTCAGGAATTATCTCCTGATTTTTATTATCTGTTCCATATACAATCTACTGCTACAGGAAAGAGTAATTGAACTTTGAGTTGTTACTTCTGTTTTTTGGTTTTTTTACCCCATCAAAGAAAGATAGACACATATTTTAGGACTCATATAGTTGTTGATGTTTGCGATTTCTTAGATGCAAGTAAGTTTTCTATCTTCTTTTTTTCTTTCTTTCTGAGTTGACCCGTTTGAATTAAATCCTTTATCTTGTCTGTTTTTTTTTCCAATACATAAACCTGAAATAATGAAGTGTGACGTCCATCTGTTTTCTGAATAGATGTGGAACCATGCCAGTTGCATATTAAAGAAGGCTAATCAGATAAAATTGTAAGCGTTTCTGTTGCTGGTAATAGTTATTTCCGAGATAATATGGATGGATGCATCGATTAACTTCTGTATATCTTCTTGCTATTAGCATTGCTGATGTTGAAGGTATAGAATCACTTCGATGGGAAGATCAGCAGAGGATTAGAAAATATGTTGAGGAAGGTGGTGGTGGTGGTAATGATGATAGTAGTAGTGGTCCTCCAGGTGTGAATGCTGGCAAGGATATGGAATATGGTATTGAGCTTTCACAAACTTCACGTGCTCACTGCAAGGGTTGCAGTGAAAAGATCATGAAAGGAGAGGTAGCTTTACATGTTTAATGGTTTTGGTAAATTGTTTTCTTTTTCTAATTTTGGTAAATTGTTTTCTTTTTCTAATTTTGCTTCTTTGAACAACAAGATTGATAAACTAATCCACATGTTTATGAAAACTCCTTGTATTAATAAGTTCATATATCAGTTGTTATCTGGTACAGCAAGGTATGATTGGAATGAATGATTGTTTATTTGATGATCTTCAATTCTGAGGGGCTGCAGATTATTAATGGATGAGTAGGTATTCGATTTAGGATGGTTCATAGTTTTCACCTGCATTCTATTTTGCAACTACGACATCAGTACTTGTGTTTTTTTGGCTGGCTGATCTGCATGCATTTGCCTCCTTTAGTTCTTGATAGCATGTACTGCAATACCTTATACTTGTTTTACTAGTGGTTTTTGATTCTCTCTTACAAGGCCTTCACATTGCTTTTATTGGCTAAAAAAAAAAAAATAGAGAGAGAAAAAAGAAAGAGTCTTGCTGGGTCTCACTCTTTGTGCTCTTTGTGCCCTGTTCCTAGTTGAGAATTTGGCCAATGTCTGGTTTCTTGGTTAAAGTAAGTTAAGGTCAGAACCAATAATTGAACTTATTAATTAAAATAGTTGTGTGCTTGTGAACCCTCCATCTTAATTTTTACTAAATGTTGAGTGATTTCAATTCATGTGTGGGTCTTTGGGATGTTAATTAAATTTTTTGTCTGTCATCCTTCCTCCTAGAATACTTGGGAGTTGTATGTATCAAATTTTTGTTCTGCCATCCGTCCTCCTTGAATAATGTCCGAGTATAAGAGCCATAATTAACAAATGTGTGTGTTATAAGAGCATATAAGATGCCAACATATTAGGAGGCTGTTACTATTAATGCGACAAACTCTTGATGTTATAATAATATCTTATAAAACCATGAGATCTGTAAAGGTCTTCCTATGTATTTCTTCACTTTTATTGTGTTGATTCGATTCCACATAATAACAACTTCGATTTGGTAGAATATTTGGTCTTTTGAGTCTTTTCTTTAATAACTAGATCATGCTAACATGGCTATTAATTAAGCTGCTTACATTTCATCTTCAAATATATGAATTCAATTTAGGTTCGTCTTTCCACCAAACCTGATGGACAAGGACCTAGAGGATTGGCATGGCATCATGCCAAATGTTTCATTGATTTGTACCCATCTGTTCAAGTGGATAAGTTGTCAGGATGGGAAAGCCTTGCAGCTCCAAATCAGGCAGTGGTTCATTCTCTGGTTAAGAAGGTTCCTTCTACTGCTAAGACTGGTATAATATAGAACTAATTGTGCTATGCTGTCATGACTGCTGTGTGTTTATATAGATACACATTTCACTGGATGCAGTCTCTTTCTCATGGCTGTTGTCTTCTTAGGCATTAAAAATGAGGGAAAAGAGGATGAAAAACTTCAACAATCATCTTCCAAAGCTGGAGCAAAACGTAGAAAAGATACAAGTGGTGATCAGAAGTCAAAAGTTGCCAAATTCAAAGGAGATGTACCAACTAACAGCGCTGCATTTGCAAAGAATGATAGTGAATTGGATAGCAAGCTCGAGTCACAATCCAAAGAATTGTGGGCCCTAAAGGATGACCTTAAAAAGCATGTGACAACAGTAGAGTTGCGTTCAATGCTGGAAGCGAATAGCCAAATTTCTAATGGATCAGAACTTGATTTGCGAGACCGCTGGTATTATCTTTTAAAACAATTTGAGACGTGCATGTTATGGAATGTGTGATTTCTGCATTACCATCTATATACAAGTTTTGTGTTTTATCATGAATGCTACTGCACATGTTTTTCATGTTACTAAGACTTAAAAGGGATAAACTTTTAATGTTTTGAGAAAATTAATACTATCCCTGGATAGGTTTTTATTGGTTGTTGGGGTTTGAACCTAGGGACATGTTCTGCTGAAATGATTGTTGGTTCAACAGATGGTGAAAAGTCATGTACTTTTCTATGCAAGGCCAGTCGATAGTTTGTTGTAATCCTCTAGGTTTTTAATGTATTTCCCACCAGTAATGATCATGGAATTATCATTGTCCTGATAAATAAGCTTGGAATTAAATACACATGGAAGTGCTTGTTCTTAATATGATAATTGTTGCTATTAAACCACTTGATGGATATACTCAATTAATTTGAGTTATTATGAGTTTGTAATTGTCATTATGACATCACTATAGACCACAGATTCCCCTTGCATGGAATTTTGATGCAATCTCTAATGCTATAATTCCTTTATAGTGCTGATGGGATGATTTTTGGAGCGCTTGGCTGTTGCTCGATGTGTTCTGGTTCTCTTCATTATTCTGGAGGTATGTATAGGTGTGGTGGGTACCTGTCAGAATGGAGCAAATGTTCATATTCAACTTGTGAACCAGCACGTCTTAAAGGAAAGTGGAAAATTCCTGAAGAAACTGATAATCAATACCTTATCAAGGTATATTATTGTGAGTTGTTTCATGCAGTTATTATGCTAATGGTAAATTGACTGGCTGCTTGCTTTGCAGTGGTTTAAATCACAAAAGCATAATAAACCGGTTAGGATACTTGCTCCTCTATCATCTAACAACCTTTCTGGAAGTCAAGCTACCAGCAGCCAGGCTCAGTCTTCGAAGAGTGAAAATCTGGGAGATTTAAAAGCTGTTGTTTCTGGGTTATCCAAGGAATCCCTGGTACGACATATATTCCATAGTCTGGTGAAATTATTTTTCAAATATTGTTGTAGCTGATTTGCAAATTTTGATCATTTTATACTTCAACTAATTCTTCAGAAAGAATGGAAGGGGAAAATTGAGGCAGCAGGTGGGCAGCTTCATGCCAAGATCAAGAAAGGTATTTGCTCCATGGTTTTGTTTTTGAATTAAATAATTATTGCTACTATGAATGACAATAAGAAAGGAAAGAATGCATGACAGTAAGAAAGGATAAGAAAGGAAAGCGTGCTGTAGTTATTAGAAAATTGGAAAATATACTCAATTAAAGGAGGAAATATACTGAATTAAAGTATGATTGTAATTCCCATAATCAGTCCCCCTAGATATAGCTTAACATGTATACAAAGATGTTGTAATTAATGTATTCTGTATTCTACCCTATATATTAGAAAATAATAGCAAGAGAAGAAGACAATTCAAACCATTTTTGTTATGGTATTAGAGCTTCTCTATAAAAATCCTTAGAAACTCTAGAGTTTAAGAGTCTTAGCTTGATGGAGAAGGCAGATAATGTTTGTGTCAGATTTGCTTGCAAAAATTATGCTATCTGGGCATTTCAAATGGAGATTTTCCTCAAGGGAAAGGTGTTGTGGAGTCATGTAGATGATAGTGAAAAGGAAGACCTCGATGCTGAAGGATCAGCTAGTACAAATGTTGTATGGGTAACAAAGGATGCAAAAATCATGTCCTGGATCCTAAGTTTTGTGGAACCACATTTAATCCTGTCCTTAAGACATCATAGAACAGCAAAGACTATCTGGGATCATCTCACACAAGTCTATAACCAAGATAACAATGCTCGAAGATTTCAGCTTGAATTGAGCATTGCAAACTATACTCAGGGAGATCTATCAATCCAGGAGTATTATGCTAGATTCTTGACACTATGGAATGATTATTCTGATGTTGTTACAGCCAAGATGTCTGCAGAAGGGATATTGGTAGTTTGGTAGTGCAACAAGTTCATAAGATCAACCAAAGAAATCATTTTTTAATGAAATTGAGATTTGAATATGAACTCCATTGTTCAGAAAATATATTTTATACGCCCTGGTAAAAGAATAAAATTGAAAAAAGAAATCTTCTATAGATCAACCAAAGAGTGTCCCATTCGACCACCTTCAAGATTCAATAAGAATCATCACACATCCAACACTGCAAATGTGGTCACTAGTAATGTGTCTTCTATAGAAACAGCCTTAACCAAATAAATGGTGCAAGAAATGATTGTAAGTGCATTTACCACTTGGCTTTAAGGTAATGATGCCCCTGCACTTTCTTTTTGGATATTAGACTCTGGAGCTTCTAATCATATGACAAATTCTTTGAAAGGATTAAGAAATCTTAGAAAATACTATGGAACATCACAAATCCAAACATCTAATAGGAGTATTCTTCCCATTGTAGCTATTGGTGATGAACCTCCTTTAAATGATGTCTATGTCTCACCAAATTTGGTTGTAAATGTGGCTTTTATAAAGCAACTTGTAGACAATGATTGTACGGTTTATTTTTCTAAACAAGGTTGTATTGTGCAGGATCAAATGACAGGACAGTTAATAACGAAGGGGTCTAAGCATGGATGTCTATTTCTCTTATAATTTGATGTGCCACGCAACTTAGTTTTCTTTCCTACTTTATCTCTTGTCTGTACTATTCTAAAAGTATTTAAAGAAGTTTGGCATAGGCGCCTTGGTCATCCAAATCATAAAGTTTTGTCATATCTTCTGAAATCTGGACTGATAAACAATAAAATACATTCCTCTTCTAGCTTGTTCTTTGATTGCGCTACATGTAAGCTTGGCAAAAGTAAGAGCTTATCCTTTCCTTCTGAAGGTAGTAGGGCCATAAAACCATTTGAAACCATTTGATGTTATCCATAGTGATGTATGGGGAATCAGTCTTGTTCTATCTCATAAAGGTTACAAATATTTTAAAACCTTTATAGATGATTATAGTCGATATACACGGGTTTAGTTCCTGAGAAAGAAATCAGAAGTATTCACAATGTTCACTCTTCCTAGAACTGATACAAAATCTGTTTGCTGCCACTGTCAAAACCCTCAAATCAGATTCTAAAGGAGAGTATATGTCCAATGAATTCCAATCATTCTTGCAAAACAGAGGCATTATTAATCACATATCATGTTCCTATACTCGTAACAAAATGGAGTAGCAAAAAATAAGAATCAACATCTTTTAACAAACCTTGTTGATTGACACTTCTGTTCCACCAAAGTTTTGGGTAGAAGCCCTTACTACTGCTACATAATCAATCGACTTCCCTCACAAAAATTAGGTCTAGACTCCCCATATTTTAGGCTTTATCATTGCCAGCCCACATATGAGAATCTACACACCTTAGGGTGTATGTTTCATGCATTTGCCTCCCCCTCACAAGAACAAGCTCACTGCTCAGTCCATTAGATGTGCTTTTCTAGGGTATAGTATCAATCAAAAAAGGTATCTCTGTTTTGACCCTCATATTAATCGAATCCATATTTCTAGACGTCATATTTCTTGAAAATCAATGTTTCTTTCCTATGTTTCCCTCAGCATCACCCAACGAGCATGCCTTGTTACCTTCACTACTCCTATCACAAATAGTCAGGATGATACACTATAAACTCCTGCTATTGATAATCTACCACAGGTGTCCCCAATCAGTCAGCCACTTTTAGTGTATAGATGTAGACAACCACATGTGAAGCCCCCTTCAGCTACAGTCCTGACATTTGATTCTAGACATCCTCCAGATTATGAGGTAAATGACTTACCTCTTGTAATGCCTTCTCTACAAAGATCTGCTAGAGTTTCTGTCCCTCTTGACAGGTATGAGTTTAACCCCTCTTAAGACTTAATCCTCTCAGTATGCTACACTCCATGCTACTGCAATACCTACAACTTATTCACAAGCAGCTAAAGAACCTTGTTGGCAACAGACTATGAAGGAAGAACTACATGCCCTAAAAACTAATCACACTTGGGATGTTGTTGAGTTCCCTGCAGGTGTAACACCTCTTGGGTGTCGATGGGTATACTTAGTGAAAGTCAAGGCTGATGGCAACCTAGACAGACATAGGGCAAGACTGGTAGCCCTTGGGAATCACCAACAATATGGAATTAACTATGAGGAGACCTTTGCTCCAATGGCCAAAATGACTACAATATGCACTATTTTGGTCATTCCAGTTTCACAACAATGGTGTTTAAACCAATTGGATGTGAAGAATGCTTTTCTTCATAGGGATCTAACTGAAGATATCTACATGCGACCTCCTGTTGGTTTGTTTTTTACGCCTACCTTTGCTATGTGTAAATTATGTAAGTCCTTGTATGGACTTAAATAAGCTCCTCGTGCATGGTATGCCAAATTTACCTCTACTCCTTGATTTTGAGTTTCTAAAAAGCAAATATGATTCTTTCTTATTCTTGTGTACTATTGCCAATGGTGTTGTGTTTGTCCTAGTGTATTTTGATCATAGTATCATCACTGACATTGATTTAAGCCTAATATATCATCTAAACAGCACTCGCAACAGTCCTTTCACATGAAAGACCTTGATCATCTAGCCTATTTTCTTGGTCTGGAAATTCAGACTTGCACACATGGCCTATTTATATCACAACACAAATATGCCATGGACTTGGTGGCTGCAGCTGGACTCTAGGATTTACCACCACTAGATTCACCTATGGAAATCAATGTCAAGCTTCGAAAGGATGAGGGAGAGCTCTTAACTGATCCAACAGTGTATAGAACACTTGTGGGCAGTCTGATCCATCTAACAAATACTAGGCCAAATATTTCTTATGCAGTTCAACAGGTTAGTCAGTTCATGGACTCCCTAGACATCTTCATTTGACTGTTGTTAAAAGGATCATTAGGTATGTGAATGGTACTCTACAGAGAGGGCTATACTATCGTACTAGTACTTCTCCTACTCTATATGTCTATAATGATGCTGATTATGCTGGATGTTTAGACACTAGAAGGTCAATTAATGGATGGTGTATGTTCCTTAGGTCTGCACTCATTTCATGGAAAAACAAGAAACAAGATAGGGTTTCTAAGTCCTTAACTAAATCTGAATACAAGGCTATGTCCCAAGCTTGCTTAGAGATAGTTTCGCTACATGGACTTCTTTTTGAGCTTGGTTTTCCACAGGACACACCAACTCCTGTTCATGGGGACAATACCACTGCAATACATATTATTGTCAATCCTATTTTACATGAGAGAACTAACCATATTGAAATAGACCGCCACTTCATTCGTAATGCCTTTGAAGACAAGCTTATCTCCCTTCCTCATGTGACCAACAACCTTCAAGTTGTTGATATCTTTACCAAAACTCTCACTCGACAAAGACATCAATTTCTTGTGGACAAATTGATGCTGCCGGACAAACCAATATCAATTTGAGGGAGGATGATAGTAAGAAAGGATAAGAAAGGAAAGCATGTTGCAGTTATTGGGAGATTGGAAAATATACTCAATTAAAGTAGGATTGTAATTCCCATAAACAACCCCCTTAGATATAGCTTAACATATATAGAAAGATGTTGTAATTAATGTATTATGTATTCTACCCAATATATTAGAAAGTAATAGCAGGAGAAGAAGACAATTCAAACCATTTCTGTTAATGAAGAGGTTGATTCTTGTTGTTGATTTAAGACATTTCTTGTTAGTCATTCTGCTTAATGAGTTGCATTGCAGATACAAACTGCTTTGTTGTGAGTGGTGTAATGTCTTCTGAAGATGCTGAGACGAGGAAAGCAAGGTAAAGGTGCTTTCCATTTGTTGATTTTACTAAATGGCTTCTTTATTCATCATAAGTTGACTTGGAGTCATTTGGCTTGACAGGAGGATGAAATTGCCAATTGTTAGAGAGGATTACTTGGTTGACTGTTGTAAAAGACAAAAGAAGCTTCCATTTGACTCTTATAAAGTTGAAGCCTTGGGTGGGGTTTCTAGTATGGTCACTGTTAGAGTGAAAGGGCATAGTGCTGTGCATGAAGCTTCTGGTATGCAAGACACTGGACACATCCTTGAGGATGGGAAAGGCATCTATAACACAACTTTGAACATGTCTGACTTATCAACTGGTGCTAACAGGTTATCTATCATGCCTTGTTTTTTTTTTTTTTTTTTTGGTGGTACAACCTTTTTTCCAGCTAATGTCTTTAGTTTTGCTTGGTTTTGAGTGATATTGATCTATTGATTTTTTTAAAGTTTGCCCATGTTTATTGCTTAATTCTTGAAAAAGAACTGACATTGAAGGTTCAATAAGCTTTGTGTTGAAAAAGGATAGTGACTATATGGCCTGTGCTCATTTAGTTGTGTCCAGTGCTAATTAGACTTTTGAAGTTTGAGATGACCTGTTAATGCAAGAATTGATTTAGATTCACTACTTTGTTTCTGAGATTTTTTCCTCCCTTCTAACTTCAATCTGTTTCCTGTGTAAAGTTACTACATCCTTCAGATAATACAAGATGACAAAGGGTTAGAGTGTTATGTGTTCCGTAAATGGGGCCGAGTGGGAAATGAGAAAATTGGAGGAAAGAAACTGGAAGAGATGTCAAAATCAGATGCCATATGTGAATTTAAGCGTTTATTCCTCGAGAAGACTGGTAATCCATGGGAAGCATGGGAACAGAAAAAGAATTTTCAGAAGAAACCTGGCAGATTCTTCCCATTGGATATTGTACTAGCTTATTTTGTTTTCCAATCTCTTATTCTTCATAATTCTCTATGCTTAGTGCTTAGTTCTTGTTGATGTCTAAATTTGTAGGATTATGGAGTAAACAGACAGGTGACAAAGAAAACTAGGAGTGATGCAGACAGCAAATTAGCTCCTCCTCTGGTGGAATTGATGAAGATACTCTTTGATGTTGAAACATATAGGTATACTCTACTTTCCTTTTCAGTTTTAACTGTTTTTTATTTGGGTAATTGTATAGTTAAAGACTAGATCTTGTGGTTTGCAGAGCTGCTATGATGGAGTTCGAGATTAATATGTCAGAAATGCCTCTTGGAAAACTGAGCAAAAATAATATTCAAAAGGGTAGTTACCTATAAAATCCTTCTCATTTGCTTCCTGGTACTGAAGCAGGTCTATTTCTGTTGCTGTAAAAAACCATGATGTTCTGAAATTTGATTAATAGTTCTTTGTGCAAAGAGGCTTGTATTTATTGTTTTTTACTTTCCAGGTTTTGAGGCTTTGACAGAGATACAGAATTTATTATGTAGCAATTCGTGTGATCCTTCTATCAAAGAAAGCTTGATAATCGATGCCAGCAATAGATTTTTTACTGTGATCCCTTCTATCCATCCTCATGTTATCAGCGATGAAGATGATTTTAAGTCAAAGGTACAGGAGGCCAAGTTCGATAACATCATTGATGCTTTTATTTGTGCATGTCAACTAGCATACAGATATAATAAAAAGTGTCCTGTACAATCATAATTACTTACCCATGCGCTTCTCATCTTAACCTTTTCTTTTTTAAGCCTCTTTGAAAGTCAAGTTATTCTTGTCCAAATTTAGAGAATTGAAATCTTGCTGCCTCTTCTTCATGCATTGTATACAGAAGGTTGATAATAAAATTTGCCAGAAAATTACACCTCAGGGACTCTCCGATGTCTATTAATTAACTGTAGTTTGATGGTGACTTTATCTACCTTATGTACCATGCCAGTATCAGGAACAATATAGTTCTCACTATTTTGTTTCTACTGTAGGTGAAAATGTTAGAAGCTCTTCAGGATATTGAGATAGCTTCAAGATTAGTTGGCTTTGATGTTGATAGTGATGATTCCCTTGATGATAAGTATAACAAGCTTCATTGTGATATATCTCCACTTCCCCATGACAGTGACGACTATCAGTTGATTGAGAAGTATCTCCTAACAACTCATGCACCAACTCATACGGTGGGTTATATTTCTTAGTAGTACAAGCCCTCATCACAGGCTCTGCTGGTGATGAGTTATTGTTCCTTGTTTTTTCCTTTCTTCCCTTCCATACTAACAAGTAATCACTGGTGTTTGATGTTATTATCAGGATTGGAGTCTTGAGCTGGAAGAAGTATTTTTGCTGGAGAGAAAAGGTGAATTCGATAGATTTGCCCCTTATAGGGAAACACTTAAGAACAGAATGCTGCTATGGCATGGTAAGTATCTCTTAATCAATTATATCTACATACAAACTGCTTTTAAAACCTGGAGCTTCTGTGGTAATGCAGTAAGATAACGGAATCAGATATGTAATTGAAACCAAAATGCTGCTCCTGTACAGGTTCTCGGTTGACGAACTTTGTGGGAATACTTAGTCAAGGACTTAGAATAGCTCCTCCCGAAGCACCAACAACTGGCTATATGGTTCTCTCTCTCTCTCTCTCTCTCTATTTGTTTTAGTTATTCATATATATGAATACTTGTACATATTTGGGTACGTGAGCATTGGATTTTCATTTGTGATTTTCACATGCATGCCTATTTTATCTCCCTCCCTTCTACTAGGCTGATGATTGAACACTTTGCATTGCAGTTTGGTAAAGGTGTTTACTTTGCTGACCTGGTCAGTAAGAGTGCTCAGTACTGCTTTACTGATAAGAAAAATCCAGTGGGACTAATGCTTCTCAGTGAAGTTGCCCTAGGTGAGGTCTATGAGCTGAAGAAGTCGGCGGTAAGTTCACATCCCATGATGTATATGGTTTATTACTGTGTGTATATGTGCATGCGTGTGCCAGTCCACATGCATTGTTTGAGCTGGTAACTAACATTGTGCATGTAACCATTCATCATGCTAAAACAAAGGCCATTATCCTGTTTTGGACATGAAGGTGGGGGTTCTAGAGATACTTGGCCTTACCCTTTGTTGCATGAAGTTCTTACTCAAAACATACTAACTTGTTCCTGCAAGTTTGGCACAATCTCATCATTCAACTAGCTGTAAGATTTCTGATTTAGTTTGCATAATGACAGCTCTTCCTCACTGGATCTTCTGTAGTAGTGAAACGTTCTTTGGTCACCCAATATCCTCAAATGTTGCTTGGGGGGGAGGGGGAATCTGAGACATTCAGTCTTCTATTTGAATTTCTTTTTTTCCCTTCGTTCTTAATAAGAACCACAAGTTTCTTTATCATAGTATATGGAAAAACCACCGGAGGGAAAGCACTCTACAAAAGGGCTTGGCAAGAAGGTACCTGAGGAGTCTGGATATGTGAAGTGGAGGAATGATGTCATTGTACCTTGCGGCAAACCAGTGTCTTCGAGAGTCAAGGCCTCTGAGCTGATGTACAATGAGTACATTGTTTATAATACAGATCAAGTAAGTTCTATCTGCTTGACAACTAGAATTTTTTAAAAACCTGCCGATGCATTGTTGTCATTTCAAATTTATATTCGGTTTTCAAAACCTAATTATAAAATGATTTCTCTCACGAGTGGAGGTTTTTTTATGGAAGTTTGGTATGGATTAAAATTATAAGATTTGATCCACTCTCAGAACTTTATTTTGACTACTGTACAACTTGATCAAAATAATCGAATCAAAGTTATTTGCTGCTGTATCAGAGTGGCTATCTGGGCTCTGCTAAGTAATTGAAATAAGTAATTCTTATGATGAACTATCTCTTACAATTACGTGATGATTTTCATATGATTATGCTTTTCGATGCGCCCATATATGGAGCCGTCCTTAAAGTAGTGGTTTTCTTGGACAGGTTAAGATGCAGTTCTTGTTGAAGGTGAGGTTTCATCACAAGCGAAGATGAGGAAGGTAAAGGGAGGTTTTCTTGCCTTTCAAGGGTATAATCACACGCATCATGAAATTCATTTTGGACACCGTAAGCAGGATCTTTGATGGGATCTCATTTTGGGGTTTGGAGGAGATCTATCAACTTGGGCATTTTGCATGTGTAAATGGTATTCCCCAGCATGGATTATGAAAATGTTTAATTATAATAACTTTCTACAGATTATGGGAATTGATATTGTGTATCCATTACTTTAGGGGCTGCCCTCTTTTGCTATTCATGGGCTTTCCCGTCATTTGTATGAAGGGTTTGGGAGTGCCATGCTGCTGGGATGCAAGCATCCGAGCATCTGGGGCAAAAGTACAGAGCTATAGGTAGTCATGTTTTAAATTTAGTACTGCGATTGCACTCTCGGAAGCGAAGCTAAGGTGGGTGGTTTTTGCTGTTAGAATGGAGGGCATTCTGAAGTGGCTGATAATCACAAAAATCATATTTCAGAGTTTTCTAAATATGAACATACATGCATGATTAAGGTGGGTGGTTTCTGCTGTTAGAATGGTGTTGGTTAAGCCTTCAAAGCCTGCATGTGTGCCATGTGCAAGGATGATGCTATAAGCGGATTCCAAAATCAATGATGATTATGTCATGGTTGAGGGACTAGAATCTGGAAATATTTGTCCCCAACTGTCTGAAACGGGCTGGCAAGGAAGATGTGATGCAAAGGATTTTTATTTTATTTTAAAAGTGTTTTTGAAAAAATCTGAAATTATTTTTATTTTTAATTTAATTTTAAAATAAAATAGTGTTTTTAGATTATTTTCATGTAATAGTATTAAAAAAATAAAAATAAAATATTATTTTGATATATTTCTAAATAAAAAATAATTTTAACATATTTTCATACAGTTATCACCGTGTCAAAGCTGAGGTAAGAAACATGATATGGCATGCACTTTTCTATGCAAAAGTGCCATTTTCCTTTGCTAGGGTGATGAATCTTTCATGCTGTCTAAGCTGCCCCTTCGCCACACGTGATGGGCAATATATGCAAATTTGTTAAATGTTTACGGGTTGAAGCTCTTTCACATGTGCTGATGCAAGGGGCAATAATGCTTTGCATATTCTCTCCACAACGTCGTCTTGCACAATTGTTTTTTTATTTTAAAGTCCTCAGGGGCATAGCGTGAGAATAAAATATTTATGATCTGTATAATATATCTTCAGTTTAAGTCAAGACATGTACTATTTTTTAGAATCTGAGAAAATCGAGATTTTACTCGTTCACCTATACCCATAAAATATATTTTTCAGAAATGAAGTTTCCTCGCATCCAAAAAATAAAAATGTTACTCAATGCCTTGAGCTATGATCCATTGTCAAAAACATACAACACTTCAAATACACATGAGAATGATCACCAAGTTAACATGACCAGAGCCATGGATATGGCAAGACAAATCGAGAAATATCACCAAGACAATGCATTAAATATACTTAAAATCATGAACAAATACTTTGAAGGAGCTCGATTAAAGCCTCATAAACGAATGAGCAACCAATCAATTTCTCTTTGTGTTTCCCCTTCTCTCTATATTTCCCCCCCTTTTCTTTTTCGAGAACGAGGCAATCCATTTCTTGGATATTTGGACTTGCAAGCAACTGTAATTAATGTCACACATGTGACAGATCATCGTGGACCACTATGGTACTTAGAAAGTTTCAGCTTTAAAATTAATATATTATTTAATTTAGACACTAAAAAGTGTAGTAAAATTGTTCAGAAATAAAATTCAATTTTAATTGACAAGCTAGCTATTCTGATAATATTATTCTAGCTGCTAAAATGATTTCTGCCAGGCCATCGTGTATTCAAATCCCCAGTGATTGATCATAATTAAAAAGAAATCAAAATTCAAGTCATTAAATCCTTGAACCAGGACATTTTAAAGGATCAATCAAGAAATGATGGGCTGAGTCCTGGGTCGCTTTTAGAGTTGCCTCGTGTGTTTTGTCTCTTGTAATAAAATCGAAGCACATGCACGAGGCGGGCGAGCACGAATCCCATTACATGATCAACTCGAGAGCTCAGGTTTCCAGAGCCTCAAAAAGTCAGCTTCGCTTCTCTACGCAACTACAGTGGTTATAGATAAATCCTTTATCTGTACGTAAATTAAACTTTAATATCCAATTACTTATATTTAACTTTTAATATAATTAATTTTAAGACATTGAACTGATAGTTAAAAAAAATGTTTTCATTATTTTTCATGAAGCTCCTTAATCTAAGTATGCAGGTTTTATTTTTTTTATAATTAAGAGAGCAGATGATTGGTAGAAGAGACTTGAATTCCTGTTTAATAGCCTATTTAATTGTGATTTAGAAATTCTATTATGTAGAAATATGATGACCCCATGTCTCCACATTGTTTAAAGTTCAAATACACTTGGATGTAACATATAACTGAGCCAAAAAAAAAAAAAAAAACATGTTATATAAAGTAAAGTTGGACATCTTGTTAGATCTATATGTAATTAGATCTAGTATATAGTTAACCTCGAGATAATTAAGTTAACATATTATCAAATTTATATGCACTTGGATCTAGAATGTAGCCGAGCTCAAAGAAATTGAGTTTGCCATCATATCATTTTTTTTCATGGGTTTTGACATATATTGAGCTTTTATAATCAATCATTTTTTTTTCCTTACCTTCTATACATGAAATTTTCCTCTAAATAAATTTTTAATGTAAAATATGCTTACCCATTGTTTGTTTTTCTATGTAAAACTTTGGTTTCCTTATAGTTATATTTATAATTTTTTTAAAAATACTAGAGCGATATATATATTTAAGATTGTTTAGAATGAAAATTTAGTTTTATCGATGTACAAACTGGGAAGAGAATAAATCTTATAATTGAATTAAAATAATTTTGAAATTTATAAACTTTAGCGAGTAATCATGAATTCGTCCCTTTAACATAAATTAGTCTTTACTTAATCACTCAAGATGTCTTAAATTAGTTGTCGGTGAACAATCACCGGAAGATGGAGGTTCAACACCACAGCCACAAAGCGACAAAAACATCAGTTCCCAGGTGCGGCGTTCGGCGGAAAAATAAAAACTTTGCAATCAAACCTCCCAGAAAATCAAACTTAAAAGCAGTAAGAAATTCAAAAGCAAACCATATATTATATATTAATTAATCAAATCATAAGGCAGTGTTAGTGTAGAAATCGTGTTAATTGAGTTGGTCCATGTTAAAAAGTAGAAGCCTCATATTGCATAACTCCATTGATAAATGTTCCCTCGAAACCCTACATGGTGGCCTTCAATGTCTCCCGTTCACTCTTATAAGAGACCCTTGTTGTCCCTTACTCCTAAAGCCCCACCACACTTGATCCCCTAGCCAGCCGCACCACCCACACACTAGCTAGCCTCATTCATTTGTTTTACACCATTTCCTAGTGTGCTCGTGTGCCTTTAAAAAAATTTCTAGATTCTCTTCTCTCCCTGTTTCTTTCTGCTGTTTCTCCCATCATGGCATCATCTGTGACTGGCACTGGTTCTCCCTGTGGAGCATGCAAATTTCTCCGGAGAAAATGCGCCTCCGATTGTATCTTCGCACCTTATTTTTGCTCCGAGCAAGGGACTGCCCAGTTTGCAGCCATTCATAAGGTTTTTGGTGCTAGTAATGTGTCCAAGTTGTTGCTGCATGTCCCGGTTGCCGATCGTTGTGAGGCGGTTGTCACTATCGCCTATGAAGCTCAGGCAAGGATCAGAGACCCCGTTTATGGATGTGTTGCACATATTTTTTCCTTGCAGCAACAGGTTTGTGGAGTTCTTTGAATATTGCTTAGTCCCAATTTATATAGATATACATATATATGTTTTTCTTCTTTTTTTTAGCATAGTTTTCAAGCACACCATGGATCATAATTGGTATAGTACAGAATTCTGCTCTCTTTATTTGTTGGAAAAGTGATTGTAGAAGTCAGGTTATTCATCTCCAAAAGGACTTGTGATTTTCTTTGAAATTTAATGCATTATACAGTGTTTTCAAAGATGTTTTTTCATTTATATTATTTTGAATTCAAAGCTGCCTGAACGTTCAACTCTTTCTATAGGCTTGCAAGGGAGGGTTTTATTTCGAAAACCCATCAAGTTTTTTCTTTCTCTGTTGATGATAGAGGGTATCATCTTTACAGATGTAGCGTGAGTGTACAAATTGAGGAAATTCTAATTTTTGGCAACTGTTATTGTTTTTGTAGGTGGCATGCTTACAAGCACAGTTGATGCAAGTGAAGGCTCAACTAGCACAAAATCTAACCGATTCACCACGCATTAATATAGAGAATACGCATCATGGGTGGCAAGGAAATAACGTTTCTGGGGTGCCATCTTTTCCATCTTATCAAACTTACATCAATCCCATCTCTCCACAGAGCTCACTCGACTCAGTCGACCTAAACACCAGCAATATTGATCATGGGACGATGAATATGCAAGATATAAAAAGCAGAGAGGAATTTGCATTCCAATCCTGCGCCAAGGTCAAAAAACCATACAATAGTGACCTGGGTGAGCTCCAAGCACTGGCACTTCGAATGATGAGGAACTAATTAACAGTATATAATTCATCATGAACACCATCATGTTTCTTTAATCTGTGTGCTAGTTCATCAGATGGAAAATCATGTATATATACTGAGACCGATCGCATCTAAAGAGACTACTCCAGTTTTGATCGTCATAAAGCCTGATAGAGGCATTTCCCTTCTGTTCAATCAGCACAGAATTACGCTGTAACAGCCTGAGAATGAAACAACTCCATCCCTCTCGTACGCTTCTACCAATATTTAATTGCAAGCAAGAGTGGTTAACTTTCTTTTTGAAGATAATTTAGTTTTCACTGAGCAACAATAATGGGACTCTTAACTTTCAATTGTTTTAATTACCTCCTTTTTTTTATTTTTACTTGTCAATGCAATATTATATATAATTTGGAGAAAATATAATATGTTCTTCAGTACCTATCAAGTTGGGGGATAAATTAAGGTGTAGATAGATACAAATTTGAACCTTCTGTTGTCTTTTTCCAAAAAAACATACCATCCCACCACTATTATAGGTGTTAACCAGAGATGACAGTCTTCCATTAATTTGTAGTTGGAATCCCGAGATTAATCTATCTTCCTTCTTTGTCAAGATTATTGCCCCCGGCTGTCCTTGTCATCAATTCTAATTATAACTTTAATTTCGTTTTGTGTTGGTTGAAATTGTCGAAATGTTTTGTATTTGTATTAGTTAAAAAAAGAAGATAAAATGATGTAATTTTTATTTTGTTTAAAAGTTTGACTTGTTCTGGAAATTTCATCCAAATTTCAACCAGAATATTCGGGTTTCATTCCACCCATTATATTTTGGCCAAATAGTGATTTTTTTTAAATAGTGAATAATTTTACAATATCAATCACATCTCTTAATATAACCGTTAGATTGAGATAAAATTTTACAAGGAGTATCTTGACATATTTATATATATTATGTTAAAATTTCAAAGCAATCAGAGAATATAATGATCTTACGAGATTAATGATGATATTCTCGTAATATTATACATGTTCATAATTTTATTCAGAAAAATCATTTTACCGTTTCTTTTCTTAGATTAAATTACATAATTCTAAATATTTTATTTTTGGATTTGAACTCTTTTTTTTGGAATTAATATATTTAATTATATATACATATATACATGAACAGTATGACTCCAAAACAACACGCCGAAACACTTTAAAACCAAAACCTTCCATTCCAATTTAAAAAACAAAGCACCAACATCAACGTAAACAAATTGACAAACTTGATTATAACTTGGAAAATTTTATCTCAAGATATGGGGATCTGGTAATTAGAGAGGAGACGAATGCGATGATTGTAGTTAAGGGCATAGGCAAGCAACCTTGTGGTTAGTTCCCATTAATGGACCCACTTGTCTAGGGTTTATATGTCCTAATAAGTAGGTTTACCTAACAGAAATACTCTTTTATGATTTTAGGACGTAAAATCTATGCCCTTGTGTCCATGTATGTAGACAACGTGTTCCCTTTATTGAATGCATCGAGCTACATCATGATCAAGTCGCTAGCCTTAACCATTTTTATTCAACCGAGTAAGAAGATGGAGGGATTGTCCTGCTCTCTAAAATCTTAAAATAATGAGAAGAAAATAACAAACGAGCTAAATCAAACAAGACATTGTCCAAGAAACAAGATGTATCTACTATTGTGAAGGTAGACGACATTGCCGAACTTGTTTCTTGCAGCTTCGATATTGATATCGTGTTGTGTGTCCACTATATTAATATAACTTCTATTCTAGAACTTTATTAACAATTTTTTTTAGATGAGATAATTTTTTGATATAATATCAGAGTTTTATTGATTTAACAGTCACGAATTTAAATTTCACTGTCCTATTTTATTTGATAAAAATCAAGAATAAGATAGTGTGGACTTGTGCAAGTTTCAAGATCAAATAATTTTTATTTGAGGGTGCATGTCAGTGAATAACATAAATCATATTCTAAAATCTCACCTAAAAGTATAAACTCTTAGGGGAGATGATTATTTGACCCGACATCCAAAAGGATTGAGAGGGCCTTGAACGGGAGAGAAAATTTGCGATCTATGTCAATTTCTCTTCAAATCATGGACGGTGCTAAAGGATGAGGAGGACGAAATCCACGAATCAAACTTGAAAGTGTATTTGTATTTCCCCCTCCCTGGTATCAACCTGGATGGTGTTTACACTCCAAGTATGACAGACTCCATTCCATTTCGTAATGGTTTTTAATTTTCCATGTAAATATCTGGATTTACTATTAAAGGCTAATCTAAGCAGAATTTCAACCTTGAATCCGGCTCTAACTAAGATCATAGCAAGTTTAACAAAGTAGAAATGTAAACTTTTAAGCCTAGCTAGTCGTTTATGTCTCATAAAATCAATTTTAAATTTCTCACCACTTTATTGTATATATCCATGTCTTCCTATTTTCAAAAAGTATATTTCAGGCTATTACCTCAACACATAGGAAGTTTTATGGCCTGCTATCTCTGACCATAGGGGAAAAAATCTATAAAGCGGCTTAGAGTCAAGTTGTAAAAGAGAAATAAAGAGCAAGTATGGGTTTGGGTTTTAGAGGTCCTTAGAAATATATTGTATCAGGAATGGAAGACTGGAAGAAGGATTAAATTATAGACTCATTGTTGCAAGGTTTTAAAAGAAGGGAGGTCAAATTTAAAAGATATTTAGTACTGCATTTCAAAAACGTATTTGAAAATTTTAGATTTTTTTTGGTGTTTTTAGATCATTTTATGTGTTATGTCAAAAATAATTTTTTAAAAATAAAAAACATCATTTTAATATATTTTTAAATAAAAAAATATTTTTAAAAACAAAAACAACTATAATACCAAACAGTATTAGCAGGATTGGAAAGACGATCATCACCTCCACTCCTTGTTTCTTGGTACGCATATGTAGGTCCTTTGCTATACCTGCCTGTCACTTTGCTGTACTTGAAGACCTATTTTCACATTTTCAATGAAAACCCATGTCCCCCCACTTTTTTTTATTTTTTTATTTTCTCCAAAGTGTTGGCAGGTGAAAAACTTGGGTTCCAGCGAAGAAGAAAAGGTAACGAGCGTTGCACTTAACTATCGAAGCTTGTCCTCTGCAACAAAAGTGTTCAAGATTCAAACCCTAAAAGAAAATAACGCGTTCAAAAAGAAAGAATCGATAGCCTTACTCAGTCAGGGGGCATTGAATAATATTAATCAAATCCCAACTTCTTCGAGCCCATGACCATGATTTATATATAAGTTATAGCATTTCAAGTCAAGCATCGACTAAGAACTTTCACAACCAGTCTTCACAATTGGACAACCGAGCACAAACAAAAAGGTGAGAAAAAGAGAGAGTAGAATCTGATTGAATTCAGATTAGCTGAACTTAAGAAAGTGATAATCATATTATTCGAAAGGGTTTCCATCCCATTAATTAATTAGATGGATAATTAGTGGGCTCGAAAGAGCTGTGTCTCAAGAAAGTTCATTGCTTGAGAACCTAAAAAGAGAAGACAAGAAACAAGAACTCGACTTTATTAAACACGGCCAACAAGTAAGTTTATTTATTTATTTATTTATTTAAAGAGATCAAAAGAGAAATTAAAGAAGCTACATGGCCTCCCTCATCTTTTCAGTGGCCTCTTCTTAAAGGGGAGGAGCGCATGCTAAGGGTGTTGGAACCGTGACGAACACCTGTTCCTACCACCATTATTTTTGTCTGTCAAAATAATTTAAGGGCACAATTTTTGGGTCAAGTCTTCTGTTTGATGAAGCCTGCGAGGCAGAGAGAAGATAGGGTATTTTAATAAATTAGAAAACGGGCTCTGGCTAAATTTAATTGGTCAATCATCACCTGGCATGTAGACCTAAACAACTTGAGATAAATTAGGGTTCTAATAATGTTAATCATTTATAATATATATAATTAAAAAAAAGGGGGTAAATAATTGTACTCCATGGTGTAGTGCAAGGGTCTAACCTTCTAAAAAGATAATAATAAAAAAAATGCACCTTAAAAGCAAGCTGGAGAAGTTTTTCAGAAGTGTATGACGGGTGGACCATCTAATTCATTCAAAATAAAATAAAATAAAATAAAATTGTGTTGCCCTAAGAAAATGAAAAGGGAATTTATAGTACAATTGGCTTGTTGTAAAGCAGTTTTCAGTCACATGACAGCCAGACAAGTGTTTGTGATGTGTCGATTTAATCCCCCCCAAAAAAACACACAAATTATTTAAAAAAAAATAGAAAAAAGACAAAGGGGAGCAGAAAGATGAAATAAATGGGAGGGAGAAAAATAAAATAAAAAGAAAAAGGAAAGAGTACCGAAGTGTTGACTGGGAGAATTTGCTCGCACGTCCAAACGTAGCCGTTTGATTGTGGGGTCAATGACGTGTTGATTTGACCTGGAGAATATGTCCTTACATGCAAGTTGAAACTGCATTTTCTTTCCCTTTATTTATTTATTTATTTATTTATTTTGTGGCCAAGAACTGCTATTGGGCTGAAGAGTGACCATGTCTACCGGCTGTCGATGCCCCCGCAGAGTCCCAGTCCGTTGCAAATGGGCCTCGAAAATGTACGAAACTTAAAGAGGCAAAAGGGGGCCCACAAGGATTTATCTATTGGATTTGCTAAATTCAACCCGAAAGGGATTGAGCATATTAACTCCTCTACAAGTATTTAAGGTTTATATATATTATTTAAGGTTTATATATATATATATATATATTTAGATGTGTGTGTGTGTCTAGGGGTGTGTGTGTGTGTGTGTGTTAACAAGCTTACTTCACAGCCCAAAAAACAAAAATCAATCCAAGAATTTAATTTAATTTAGAAGAGGAGTGACTCAAATATATATATATATATATATATATATATATATATATATATATATATATATATATATATATATATTCAACCACTTAAACTAGCGTGGTTTGGAGAATTAATTACCTGTTTAAGTTATGAACAACCATTTAATTTTTTAATTGTTAGCAAATTACCAACCACCATTTTGTAAGAGTTCGGACAACATAGATAGCTTGTATTATTACATCTGTAATAAATCTAGCAAATAAAAACCAATTGAATAGAATTATTTCTCACCAAAAATAGGCTAAGGTCACGACATTAATTTTCTCTACCAAGTTGATCTTGAGCTCGATATTGGATGCAGAAACAGAAGCAAGAAACTTCCAGTTAAATAATCAGCCGAAGCTGAAGGTTCCCCACATATTCTAAATCGCATATACGACTTAATTAACACTTTAAATCCCTTACAGGATAACGACCAGAGATCAGAAACTTGTATATACAAAAAAAGAAAGAAAAAAAAAGGTGTTTATATGATCGATATGCTCATATATATGATATTCAGATAACTTATATATATATTTCCACTGTCCTTTATCGTGAAATGGAAGAACAAGTCATATATAATGTCCATTCAGTATGGGAAATGGACATTTACTGATGATTAAGCATCCAAAGAACTAGTACTAAATCAACTTGGAACATGTCCGCGCTCGCGCTATATATATATATATATATATATATATATATATATATATATATATATATATATATATATATATATATATATATATATATATATATATATATATTTGTCTTGTAAAGTATTATGCACTTTACATCTCATTTTCTTAAAAGATGTGACGTAATAGCAAAGAGCTGAAGATCTACATAGCAGGTCTCGAATTGTGCAAGTCTCCAACTTCAGTCAGGACGTGTATTTCTTGTAAGAGTCTGGGTTAACAAGAGTTTTACTCGTTTACCTGAGCCCATAAAATACGTTTTCCAGAGAATGAGATTTTCTGGAATCCAAAAAAAAAAAAAATTACAGTTCATTAATTACAATTTAAGTAGTTCCACCAAGATGCTTTGGCAAAGGATGGAGCATGGAAATGTTCTGCTCCTCATCATATATCCAATTTAGACCCCGTTCATCTTCCATGGTGAAGAAGCATGATGAATAATCAATGTATGGCGAGATACTGATAAATCGATGTACGAAAATCTTTCAATTTTCTCTAGCAAGCAGAGTAACTCAACCCTGAATCTCAATATATATAATCCACGGTTCATTTGACAAGGTAGCTAGTATCAAATTCATCTGCGAGTGACTAAAACAAGTGTGATCTGTGGGGCGGATGAAGCCAACACAATTTGTCAAATTTTCATTCTTTGTCACACCAAGTTTTTAAACTAAATTAATCAATACATGTAACAAGAAATCGCATGCATCATCGGTTTCAAGTTTCAAAAAAATACTCGATCGATGTAGTCATTGCACCAAGCATATACAATAAAAACCAAGTTCTTATAGAAGCATAGGAATCATTAAAAGAAGGTGCACGAACAGCTTTTTAAATTCGAAACCATCCCGAGGATCACATCTAGCAAGGCTAATATCATTGGTCATATTTGGAATATCGAGCTCAAATTGCTAATTAACAATGTTATACTGAGAGGGAAAAGATGCTGATAGGAGTAGTTAGGAGACATAATATCGTACGAACTAATATTAATAGGAAATGCTTATCTTTTTGGACAATGTGTGTGTTCATACCTAATGTAAATGCATTTGGAAAGGAATCAACAGGCATCGGAAAACAAAACATGAAAAATGAGATAGTACTGATGAGGACCAAGTAGGCTTACTCCCAATTAATAACCTAAGAGAGGTGAAGGGAGTATTTTATTTTCTCGGGATCATTTATGCTTATGAAAATTAGGCACTCCAAGTTCGAGGCATGAACTCATAATTTGTTTCGATAAGATCAAATTTTCTTCATCCAGCTTTCTGCCATTTATGTTTCATAATCTGCTAAAAGAATGGTGACATAAAAAGAACATATACTGTAATGATCAAAGACGCTAGCAAAGCAAGCAAACCTCAGGAAATACAGGAGTCATGCTCCGAAAGCTCTGTATAGTTTATATGTGAGCTAAACTATGTAGCTCGATCAGATTCCAATCTACTAAAAGCATCTTATCCGTTTCTTGCGAGCAGGACCAGGTTTATAACTACGGAGGTATCCGACTACTATCCAAGCTAATTCTCCTGGAAACACAGACAGTCTTGAATTAATCGAAGGTCTAAAGTATGAATATATACTGCAACGAGTTAGTGATTTATTATTCATTTTATAAGAGAAAATGTTCGCTTAGACCAAATGGGAACTTTTTTTCCCACTGAATATGATTAGGTTTACCAAGGGAAAGTGTAAAAAGAAAGGAGACTAGGTAACTGTCATTATTAGGTCAGAAATATAGGTCTTCATTAGGTCCATGAACAAGGAAAATCAGAAAGAAATAAAACCAGAATTTCTCAACTTCTTTCAGAGAATTCCACTATTATTATACCAATATCCAAGATTGCACTAGATTAAAGAAAAAGATGGTAGGGAGGATTTAGGGTTTCTGAGTGTATGAACAATTCTAGGGTCCTAGCTAGCTAGCTTTTGTTTATAGCAACAAAGGTGCATATTTCAATGTATGCAGAAGCAATAACAAAATTGACAAGAATCTGTCTTCACCAATTATAAATCTCCTGCGCCTTGGCCAATCTCTTCATGAATGCTGAGTATAGCCAAAGGCCATTGACTGAAGATCATCGGCATGCTGATAAGTCCATTGCAAGTTGTCTGTTTGCATGTCAAAGGACGACATGGAATGAGATGCCTCTTCAAAGCTGTCAAATGAGCTTGTTGAATTTCCATAATTTCCCATGGAGTTTGGATCCATGATCCCATTTTCACAGTATGGCATGTTATTGGTGAGGTTATTTGGATTCAATTGCGGCACTGTGCTTGAATTTTCTGATTGGAACCAGCTTTGCAGGTCCAGCGGATAAGAAGGTTTCCCGTAGAGCTTGTCATTAGGGTTTGTGGTGGCAGAGCCATTTAGAAAGCTTTGAGTTGCTTGTTCCTTGAGAGAAGCCAGCTGTGCCTGAAGATTGACAACCTGCAAAGTATTGAGAAAGTGAAAAGAAATTCTAATAAATGATGGGAGAGAAGAATTTAAATAGGGTTTCAATAACCAATTAAAATAAATCTGACAAGTTGAGAGGGTATCAAACCTGTTGCTGAAGAGCAAAAATGTGAGAAACACAGCCATAAATGGGATCTTGAAGCCTAGCTTGAGCTTCATACGAGATGGTGACTGCGGCTTCACTACGATCACTTACAGGAAGGTGAGCGAGCAACTTTGACACATTGCTTGCACCAAAAACTTTGTGGATTGCTGAGAAATGTTGAGCTCCTTGTTCATGGCAGAAATAAGGTGCAAACACGCAGCCTCTCACACATTTTCTTCTCAAGAATTTGCAAGCTCCACAGGGTGAACCAGAACCTGTCATCTTGATAGGCAAAGGTGGGTTTCGATGTTTTTGTGTGTCTAGGTCTTAGCTTTGTGCAAGCATCACCACCACATATGCTTATAAACACTCGAGGAGGAAGGGGTGAATCATAAAATATTCAATAATTAAATGCGACTGGTTCCCTTAATGGGCTACATAAATGATTATTTTTTTCCTTAAAAAACCCATATTCCACCTTTCAATCTTAATTTTTCTATACCCTCAAATGAGATTCCTTTAAACACCCTTACATGACAAAAGAGCTAGCATCAACCAAACCCATTTCGATTTGCTTGATGATTGGATCGACTGGAGCTTAAATTTCATTAAATTTGGTCCTCATGTAAAATTCCCATGTGAAATTAGATGGTGTGACCTGGAAAAACAGAGGATCTGATGAGACAATTAGCTAGCAATGGAGTTAATTAGTTGTGCCCATTTCCTTTCGCCGTACTCTAATATGTTTTGCATTTTCCCATGGTAGTTTAGGCCGCAGACCAATTAAGTTCACCGACAAGCACCATGTATCTTAATTCCAATAATTCTAGACCAAGCTCATATATAATACATTGATTATGTTTTAACTAATCAAATACACTGAGATTTTCCCATGATGAATTTTATTTTCCTCATGATAATTGATCTTGGAACTTCAATTCTCCTTTGCGTTTTGATTTCTACAGAATGAAAATAAATCAATTATTATATTTATCACATGGATACTTTTAAGCATGTGGAGAATCAAAGTTAATTTTTGCAACTCTGCATAACATGAGAGTCAAGAATCAACACTTTTAGCCCGAAACCAAACAAAATCACCAACATCGGCAGTCCAGGAGAAGCTTCCTAACATGTGAAGAGCACTTCTACTTCTTAATATATGTTCAGGGTGGAATATCATAGCATGTGCATGCCTCGCGCCATAATCAAAAAATTATCTGTACGAACCTAGATTGAGTCGGGTTCGAGTTAGTTAAGGTAGCTGAACATGCTTGGAACCAAAATCCAATAACAGATGTTGGTCGGATTGATGGAGATGAACAGTTCATTCTGACACATCTACCCAATCGACCCACGTAAGTATATTTTGATCAGGAACAAATGTCTAGCTAGAAAACGCTATTGATCAGGATAGACAGACTAAAAACAGTTATTTAAACTGTGTTTAGTTAGCATTCTAATATATAAACAACAATAAATAAGAAAAAACAAAAATATATTTAGTTGTAGAACATGACTCCTGAAAAGTTGAATGACTGTTTGCTGAGAAATAAAATATGTGTTATAGATGAGATAAGAGAAAATATAAAGAAATATAATAGGAAAGAGTAGCCGAATTAATGATATGTATTTGAATAAAACCCGTAAGAAAATTTGAGAGTAATGTCAGATATTTTTTAGGAACATAGCATAGTTTGAACAGAATTCGTGTTTTTATTACAACTACGATTCAAAATCATGGTTGTAATAAAAACCATGATTTAAAATCATGAGTTTGATAATTTGATTAGAAACTCATTGTTAATGATACATTCGATGTCTTGTGTTGTAAAATGATAAGAATAATTATCATCTGGTACCTTATCTTTCATCATTAGCTCAGCCGACTCGATATTTAAAAAAAAAAAAATGCATCCTTCTTATTTTGAAATACATATGCATTTTTCTTAGTTCTTTTTATAAGGGCTTGCTTCATTTCTCTATTTTTCATGTATTTTCACTATAAAATCATCAATAAACTCCAAAAAACTTGCTAAATCTCTAATAAATGACATATGTCTTTCTCATTAAAGATTGAGTAAAAATATGTTATTTCCCCAATAATTTTTTAAATTGTGCTCTATCTTGAAATCTTTTACCAGATTGTGTTAGTTTGATAAAAGATCTTTTCAATTTACTCAACAACAAAATTATGCATCACAGTAACCAGAGGTATATTTGTCTCAGTAGTTACATCAATAAAAGAAGTACATTGGCAGGGAGAAAAAACAAAATTATAATTAAAAGATGAAGTTTGATTGGGAAAAAAATAAAAATCTGTAATATTTCATTTAGAAAAACAAGAAACGTCCATGAATTTACTAAAAGATATGGAAATAAACATTGCATTAATGGGGGGGAAACAACTATTAGCGTGGTTAGATTATCGAGAATCTAAACCAAGAACTCATCACTAACTAACAAATCAATGAGGATGATAATATTCTAATCAATTTTTTCAATTCCTCCCCTCATGTTTTTTGTTTTGGATGGTAGTGATCAATGCCCTACAGGGTGATCTTAATGTGCGCTTATTATGTCTTAATAAGAGCTTTACATTGCCCGATTGATGGGATGCCCAAAAGTAACCTACAATAAAACAAATTAATTAAATGCCTCCAACGCATATAGTATAAAATTCCTGCAAATAATTTTCCACCATAGAAGACAAGGGCATGGAGCACTACTGGAAGACACAGCTGGACGTTTTGAACTAGCTAGGGTTTTTGCATGGCGTCGACCTCGTTGGAAGCCATTAATCCCACCATGTGTACTTGTTGGCCACTTGAGCAAGAAAAGGAAGAGTGATCTTGGAGACAAGAAGGCATGCTAAATTAATGGATTGAATTATTAAATTCCCAAATAATCTCTCCTTTAAGACAATAATGTAGGAGGGGTTCAACTAATCTCAAAAGCAGCACACCATGAACTCATCTCTATAAACTTTGTTTATTCTTCCAATCCACAATTTAAAATTACAAGAAAAACTCCTGGTAGACCTTTTCGCATTCCAAAGGCTCCCCCCTTGTTTCCATTTCTTTTTCAAAAAAATATAAAACCTATCTCTCTCTGTACACTGCTTCATCGATCTCACCTCCCTAGCTACTCAAACATCCCCTCCTTTAGCTACCCTCATCAACGCCCTAAAAAGTTTAGCTCTTGCCTTGACCCACATATATATATATATATATATATATATATATATATAGAGAGAGAGAGAGAGAGAGAGAGAGAGAGAGAGAGAGAGAGCCCTCTCCTTGACTATTAGAGCTAGCCTATCTCTTGTTAGGGTAGATAAATCACAAACTGTTATGTTTATATGAATACCATTTTACCAATTTTTATTCCTGCTCCAAGAATGGAAGAGTTGTGAGCAGCTAGCTCCATGGTGAAAGACACATGGATTCAGCTTGCAACCATGAACAGTACTGTAAAATCATTATATAGGGAATTGTCGATGCATGACCCTTCTTTTTCATTCCCTTTTATGTTCTTAATTGAAAGGCTCGTTGTGCTTCAGGTTGCTGCCAGTATATCATACCATTCCAAGTGTGGGTGTGTGTATAATATAATTCTCCATTACTACAAGAGTGTATATATATATATATATACTTTTTCATCAATCATTTATCTAACTGATTGAGGCGAGGTGATTTTTTTTTTAAATTGTATTAAAATATTTTTGAGCAAATAATTAAGATTTTAAATTTTAAATTATATTATACTTGTTTCTTGTAATTAAATTAATAAAATCAAGTAAAGGTAGTAATAAGTTTACGTGAAGCTGATTTAGGCCTAATTAAAAAGTTTTTACTTGAAATAGTTTGTCGGAGTAATATAAAATAATCATCTAATTATAGTTTGAATGGTTAGATTATGATGGTTCTTTTACAATGAATAATTAAATTATGAAATTAAACTATTATTTTATTTTTTACACAGAGAGTTTTTACTTAGCTTGATTTGATGGTCAAATACCACGTATCGTAAACCTCTTATTTCATAGTACCACCTCAACCACATGTAATAAAGCAGAATGTGGATGTCTCTTCCACTAGCAACCCTGTCAAGCTGATTAATTGTCTTCACAAGACGATGTTGATTTTCTTAAGAGAAATTTTATTTTTGAATCTGATTTGTTTTGTGTGTGATAAATCTGATGAATAGACAATTTATTAGACCATTGAGATTTTATATTTTTTTTTAGTTTTTTTCTTGTCTTTGATTTTTTATTTTATTTTCTTATTATGTTTATCACGAAGCTAATAAGATAATTTAAAACTTTGTAAAATAAAATGAGAGACAAAAAAAAAAACATGATTTTATAGCTTGAATCTAGTGATGTTGAGCTTAGTTTTGAATGTGTGTGTGTGTATAATAGCTTGAATCTAGTGATGTTGAGCTTAGTTTTGAATGTGTGTGTGTGTGTGTGTATATATATATATATATATATATATTGTTACTGTGCTCTACATATTTTTATTTGTATTAGCTTTAATGCTAAGATTGTAGTTTAGATTGTTTTTTAAAGTATTTTTCATTTAGAAATGTATTAAAAAAATATTTTTAATTTTTAATTTTTTTTATCAGAACATGAAAATAATATAAAAACATGAAATAATTTTAATTTAAAAAAAAATTAAATACATTTTGAAATGCGTCTTACTTGTAAAAATGAGAAGGACAAAGCCAGTTGGAGCTGGGACCAGTACCACCGTGTTCTAGGCCCAGGTTTTCAAATACTTCAAAAAAACCCTGTTTTTGTTTTGTTTTGAAAATGACTCCTCCAAAATAAAACTGTTACACTTTAGCCCCCAATAGCGAAAGTATCGATTCGTAACATTAATTGTATATTTGTCCCCATAATTCACAAACGTTCCACTTTTACCTCCATGGTTCTATAATCGGAGAAAGATGAAGTTTATCCACTTTTGATGGAGTAGGGGCAATACTCGAATCTCTTAGAAAAACTATAAGGATGACATTGAAATATATAAACTACAGGGATAAAGATGGAATATTGGTGAATCCATGGGTAGAGGTGAAGTTTACCATAACGGAGCAATAATTTAAGTAAGATGATATATATATATATATATATATATATATATATATAAAAGGGGGGTAATTTTGTGTACTAAATGGACATCGAATTACCCTCTGAGCAGAGGATGCAGCAAAACGATAAAGTAAAGGTCATCCAAAAACACACTGGCAAGTGTGGTAGGACAGCGTTATATATATTATATGATTAATTTTGGACCGACAAAGCATAAAAAGAAAATAATTAAATTGAGATCAAATCGAGAACTAAGAAGCTTACAAGACATGAAAGAAACGTAAGTTCCAAGACTGTAATCTTTCCAACTCATTAAAACTTTGAAATTAAACGTGATTAGACCAGATGAGCACGATGATTTCTCAATTATTTTTTGTTAATTGCGCTTGGAAGCCTTAACTTGCCCTTGAATGGTGAGATTTAATGATAATAGCATAGAAAGGTTCTCGTGAGATAAGGATTATTGATAGTGTAAATAATAAAAATGATTGTGGTAAATGATTGTGAACGTGGTGATAGAAACAGAGTGAAAGATATGAGACAATGATAATAATATTTTTTCAAGAAAAATAATACCATAATCATGGAAAATGATTAACACTCCTAATATAAAAAATAATGATATAATAATAATAATAATAATAATAATAATAATAATAATAATAATAATAATTTTTTAACAAAATGTTATCACCATCATTGACGATGATGGTGACATTGAGGTGACAAAAATAATTAATGAATAAAAAATAGTATATTATTTTAAAAAATAAATTTCTTGTTTTGTTCTCACGTTCTTTTAAGAAAAAAATGAAATTTAATTTAATTTTCATTCAATCTCAATCTTAATTTCAATTTCTTATATAATATAAATAAAATTCTTATTCTTATTCCCATCATTTTAATCATAATCACGGTTACCAAAAAAAAAATCTAAAACATTATTTCAATATTGATGGTTAAACATGTTATTTGTTTATTACAATATTTTTTACTTGAAAATATATTAAAATAATATTTTTTATTTTTAAAAATTTATTTTTAACATCAACATATTAAAACAATATAAAATATCAAAAAATTAACTTATAGTAAAACAAATATTTTTTTCCTTTCAAAAAAGACTTTTAAAATATAAAAATCTATATAAAAAAAAAGAGTCCAATGCTTTGGCGGCATCGTGGTCGAATTAATTAAAAAAGCAAACCCTAAATGTGTGAGGTGCTTCTTATACGTAAAAGTTAAACTCCCACTATTACCTTTTTCACAGATCTTACGATATACACATGCAATAATTTGCGTTGTAATTTTTTTTATCACATTCTTCACCATGCAAGTTATTCAAGCAGAGGGAAACGTACAAGCTACAATGTCAGTGACCACACACACACACACACACACACACACACAGACAGAGAGAGAGAGAGAGAGAGAGAGAGAGAGAGAGAGAGAATTTCATTAATTTAATTAAAATTATTAAAACAAAGAATTGGGTAGAAGTAGACAAAATAAAAGAAATAAAAACCCTAAGAATCTACAAGTGCAAAGCCACGCGAGTTATTTGTTAACTAGCTTAGCTCACCCATCAAAAACTAATGTCTTCTTGTAGCTTTAAGGAGAACATATTAGACATCATGGTGGCGATGGACAAAGATGGAGCTGGAAAATTGATGCTGAAATGTGTCCCTCGAAGACCAGTCAAGCCGACACCCAGGTTGCATATGGGGCCATTGCACGTGTGTGGATGATTGCAGGATTATCTTAGGGTTTTCTTTATTGATTCCATGAACTTCCTGCTCTCGAAATAGAATACTACAGCTTCAAATGAATTGTTTAATTTAGTCACGCAAATTCTCTGAGGTATCGGCCATGCTTACAGTGTCTTAATTAATCCAGCCCATCTCAGCCCTAGATCACGAGCCAATAATTGTGATGGATTTGGAAGGGATCTGTTGCAAAACATGGGGAAATACATCATGCATGGACGTTTCCTGTAGATTTGAAAATTCGAAACCGGAGGTCAAGACCATGCTTGCAAGAAATACTGTTTAGGCGTTCAAACATCAATTTCAATCCCGACAAGAAGACTGGCGTCGAAAATGTTATTGCTTAATGATTGAGAAACATTGCTAGAAAGCTTCGTTTTCAAACTTATATTAAAATCCTGTAATTATATACATATAGTTTGAACGATGCTACTGATTAACACATTAATATAAAATTTGGATGTATTTTGAATGGGGGGCAATTTTTCAAAGTCCAAACCCCGATCCAGGGACTGAGTAAGCTCTGAGTTGTAACACTCAAGGACAACGGGGATGTCATTTCAATTGAGTCGATAGAGGGTTATTATTGATTGTTTTGTTTTTATCTTGTAAAATAAGTGGTGATCAATAGGGTTTTTCCATGACTTGGACCAGTTTATACTTTATATGTAAGAAATCTAAATCACAGGTGGAGACAACATGGGAGGAACTAAGGGTAGAGTTTTTGACACAAGGTAGCTTCATTCGAAGGATTCTTTGACCAGGAGAGGATTTAACCTGTAGAAATCTGGCTTTGTATGGTCCTACAAGTTTGTCACAATGTGCGCGAAGAGGCTTCGCTTAAATTCAATTCAAAGCTCGGAACCCATATGGACTTGACTCTTGATGAGCTATGGAAACCCCACAAGAACCCTAGCCATGGGGGAAAAGAAAAGGAAACATTTCTCTCTCCCTCTCTCTCTCTCTCTCTCTCTCTGTCAAATACACATACACATTTCTAGACAATTACGAATTGTCTTAACATTCTTTACTTTTGAAGTACATTGCTTTCTCCCGACCAGAAAAAAACTTGTACACTACTTTTCTCTTCCAGCCACAAAAGAGCACATACTTTGCCTGCAATTCTATATTCTGCGTTTAGTAGTGCAGTCCATCACAAATTCTATATTTTTCATCACTGTATATGATCTAATTACACATTAAATCCGGTCCCATCCCCCTTTCCCCCCCTCAAAACCATCAAATTATTAATAGAATTGTTCTTTATGCTTAGAAATACTTAAGTATTGGACTGTAACCTTTTGAGGTACAGGATTTTCGTCCAGGCCAAGCACTGGCCTTCTGTAAATACTAGCTAGATGGTGCCTCAGCTTTCCTCTCTAGGGCAAGTGTAGCCCAAATCAATAAGAGATGGAGCCTAGGGCAACTTGTGTGATTTTTGTGAAATACCTGGCAGTCTAATACTTTGGATATGGCCGTTTAATTAGTGTCTGAGTGGGGCAACATTAATTGGACCAAGATATAATATTAATTCTTGTTTCAACAGTCATGCACGAACAGGGACACGTTCAAAAGTTGAGTCCAAAATTAAAACATGTAAATTTTGTTTGTGGGTGCAAAATTAAGTCAAGGAAAGCGTGTTCATGAGGCATACAATTTTTAATTGGCTAAGCATTAGCAGTCGGTGTTTTTTAGGCGTGTTAAGCCTTGGTTTTCTACTTTTTCTTGGATGCTATAAACCCTAGGGTAGGGTGGCCTAGAAGTGGCGATAGATAAGGCCAATTCTTGCTTAGCCATTACTTTTTAAGGTTGGTAATGGTGGGGAAGCTTACTCCCATTATTTACAGTTATATGGGCAAGCTCAAATTTTACTATATTCTTAATGGCAAAGACCTTTTCTTTTCATAATGCTTATCCGCACAGACCTGATTGCAGAGAAGACAACCAATTCCCCCTCCCTTTTCATATTTTTGTCGTGGGAAAATTTGGAGTTTAATACTTCAACCTCTAAAATTTCAAATAGCACCGATGCCTCTCCGGGAGCCTTATCGAAATTTTCCTGTCGTTGCCGATTAACCTTCGGTAATGAGAATCTGTTGCTGAAGATTTTATTTGGCTTGCTCGAGAAAGAAAGAGCTTGTTTGTGGTGGCTGTGTCCGAGTGAATCCTTCTTGAATTAGCCTGTACAGAGAGGGAAATAAAACCACCACCCTTGATAAATGGTGGCGGCATTTATTGGACGAAATATGAACTAATAAAGGGATGAAGCAACATTTGCTGCCCAACAATAATTTCACCTGTGACAATGGTAACTCGCAAAAAAATTATAGAAAACAAAGTGCAGGAATCAGAGAAGCATCCGGGAGCTCAGAGGGAATTATGACAGGCAAATGGTTGCTAATTCTATTTGGAAGAATTAACGGTATAGTATCGGCCAGTCCATGAATATTGAAGAGTGACCAAAACGAAGGTGAATCAATTAAGGTAACACATTTTGTTATGGTCTCTGGAGTTGATGGGAATAGAAAAGGCTTTGTTCTTGTTTTGAAGCAAATTTAATTTAAATTCATCGTCTCTATACAGCTCTAGAAAAAAAAAGTTGTGAGAAGTTATTTATCTGAAAATGCATTCATTATTGGTACCAGGCAAACCCTTAAGCACATCTCTAAGAGCATAGTAATGGCAATCACATTTGTGGTCGAAGATTATTTTGCTGGAGAGCACTGTCCTCTGGAAATGTTCACCTGAACGCCTCCTCCACAGCGTGAAAAACTCCATGTCTCTGCCACTACTAGTCTCAGTAGCAGTGGTGATGTCCGTCTTTAGATAGTAAACACACAAAAGGAGCAAACAACTCCTCCGGCAATGCACAGGCATTTTGTACCTTTTCAAGAATAGCAGCGTTCTATGTAGTAGCTTTTGAAGTTGAAGGAGCCAAAGGAATAGGGTGGGAGTCTCTTCTGATGAGACCATCTTTCAAAAAGAGAAGCACAATTAGGCAGCATTAGGCATAGCATACAAGAATAAAGTGCATTTGAAAACGAGTTTATCTCAATTTTCATGAGCCAAAATATCATGGTAGCTAAGGGGATGGCAAGAACACCTCATCCAACCTAGCATCATTCTGAAATCTTGGTTTGAAATAATCTCTTATTAAGCTCCCCTCCCCACATCTCTCCCCTTGCACTTTTCTTCAAAACATTCTGCTTCATTTGGAAACTGTTGTGACTTCTTCTCAAGAAACCCGCCCTTACTTCTTCGGCAAGTGTCTCTGAATAAACCCTCATAGTTCATGAAATAGCATTATGAGTACCCAAATTTTGCTGATACAGTGCCTCGCCTCCAAACCCTCTTTTCTCAAATTATTCAACTCCAAATATTGCAAATCTGCTTCACCATTACTAATCATCAATAACAACATAATCTTTTGGTCTTGGCATAAAAACCCCACTCAATGCTCGGGGTTTGAGAATTACCAAGACCTGAGGTTAGAGAGCCAACTCCATGCCCTGTGGCCCCATTCATTTAGTTACCCTGTTCTTCAGCCATAACAAAGGTACAGTGATGGAGTTCCTATATATGAGAGTAAATACTATGGGGATGGGCAATTTGCTTTGAAAGAAGTCTGGGGTAGTCTATCTGCATCCCGATTTATTACCCAAAAAAATAAATCTACAGACACCTAAACCACTCTTTTAAAGTTTTATTAGATGCTAAACCTCAAATTAAGCCTGTCTGGTGTCAGGTCTTTTGATAGCAAACCTTAAAAATACAATTGATATCCTTCAAGAAATTAAACTTTTTCCAACCATCTGGAATCAGGAGACAGCAGGATGGTGTTACTAGAAGAACTTTTCTTGCTACCAAACCTCGCATAATCAACAAATTTCTGAGCAGCATCCTGCACAGAAGAGATGGCCTGCTTTGCATTTTGTGACCAAACCCATCACACTTTTCCAGTCCTCCTTCTCAGCCAAACTCATCCTATACAAATAACAAAGAATAAAGTAGATGCAAAATTGTTGCCTAAAAGGAATTTCAACTTACGAAAAAGAACTAAATGAATCAAGTGATGTTGCTAAAAATAATTCATTCATAGACTCATTTTTCTTCTAAATTGGGACTTGTGAACTCATTTACATGTTCAGAAGTATTAAGAGATCATTAAGAGACACCACAGATGAAAAAATGAAATGAAACGGAGACTAGACAAGCTCACCCTTTTTCCACTTCCCAAGGAACCCACTGCTTATGTATGTAACTTGTACTAGCTTACCTTGCACACCAACAAGCTATAAAAAGCTGGTAAGGGAAGTGAGAAAAAATATATCAACCAGAACAGCAATAGTTTATCTGTACTCATCTTCTAAACTGCCATCAGTTTGGAGCATTCATTTAAGTTAAACAACAATCCATACATGGGAAAGATCATAAAAGTGAATTCTAGAAATGTGTGTTACAACCCATCCTAGATATCACCAAAATCAGATTATACCCATTTTTTCATCATAAAACTGACAAGAAAGTTAACATAGTTCAAACAAAAGGGACATGTACAAATCATCATTTCATCAAATCTGCAGAGTATAACGATGGAACTTGCCGATACATTCAAAGTTCCCAAAGTCAACAATCTTAATTTCCAATTTCCAGCCTTAAATAATCAAACATGAAAAGTACAAACACATTAGTTGAGCCCTTGCTACACACACACACACATTATTAAATCAAGTCGATTTCTAGTCCTAATATTTAAAATTTTGTTTTGGCATGTAATTACAGCTTTTTATACTTCAGGTTGTCAGCATAAGCATACTCACCAATCAGTTTGAAGAATTTCATTTCTCAGCCTTGCCAGAGAAGCTGCACCTTATCTATGTATAATGTCATCCTGCCAAAAAAAAGCAGGAAATTGAGAAGCAATGGAAAAGTAATAAGAGCACAGCATTGAAAGATTATTTTTATCCTTTTCTCTAGGAGAAGACAAAAAAAAATGGCTTTCATGTGAAGAGCACCAATGAATCAGAATGAAGAAGAGAATTGAGTGCATCAGCCCACCTGCATTACTATGGTTGTAACAAAATGAGAGCAACTTTCATCAAGTTCTCAGGAGACACGGTAGAGTTGCATAGCCAACAGCAGTAACGATGTCAGGGACAAAACCAAGCTCCTTGATTGACATTTTACAGAGCATGATTGCTAGTAAAGAAGCTGCAGCAGCTCCAAGAGAATGGCCCGCCAACCTTAACCTAAATCCCTGTAGAGCCAATTAGGTTCACCACAACAGCTTTCTTACAGAGGAAAAAAAAGAGAAAGAAGCCTGATATAACAGTAGATTATCCCCCGGAAAAGGGAAGAAAAAAGTTAACTTCTCACCACTTCAAATTTCACCAAACCTTTCCTTATGGTTCACGTCTCATGACTAAGAAACCAACAAGCAGCTTCAGCTGTGCCAAAATGGGTTGAATAACCTTCAGACGTGACCTCTTCATCACTTGAAGCAACAATATCAGTAATAAGGTCATAAACAGTATAAGTCCCATGAATTCCAAGAATTACAAGTTTCTTTTGAGGATCAATTGCAATAATATCCAGGCCTCATCACAATAAAATTTCTTAAAAACTTAAGAACATTGTTTTCATGAATCGTCCTATTCCTCACAAGTCCAAGAATAGGATCCTTATGTCAACCTTTCTGCTAACTCAATGTGGTAGATAAGATCATGAACCTAAATCACAAAACAATCAACTCAACTAACATAAGTTAAAAAAAAAAAAAATACAATATCAAGCACACAAAACAGCTTCCTCGACAACAAAGGCCTTAGAAATTACCATCCATTTGGATGAACTTTCAACTCCCTTAACATCTTCAAATGAATTTAAAGACTCCTAGTGAAGATAAACAAGATAATCTATATGATTTAACGTTTTTTATTGGCTCCTTTGTGTAACACCGTACAGGAACTTCCTGCATGTGTCTTGCCTCTTTAGCTACAATCTGTAATAAATGAAATACCATAAAAGAGGAAAAAAATGCTAAAAACATATTGAAAGTTCTAGTAATTTGAGGAAAAAAAGAAGGAAACGGAATTCAAAGCGTAACTTACACATGTCGTGGAAGAGGCGTTTTAGGTACCGGTTTCCCATGCTTCCTGGGTGAGGCTTTAAGATGGAGATGAAATGCGGCGGTGTGGTGGTCAGGGCATGATGTAGGCAGCTTCATAGTGACACGTGGAAAGTGATAAGATGCTGATTATGGCAACTACTTTTCGGCGGAGAGAGTTATTCGGATTGAGCGTCGCCGCAGGGGCAGCCGTGGAAGACGAATGGAAGCTCAGCAGATTATTCTGTTTTATTGAAGAGAAGGTTAATTTTGATATTACGAGGCAGGTAGGAGGTTATTATGGTCACTCAATATATTGATCAGAGGGGCATAGTTAGTTTGGGCCTTAAGTTCTCGTGGTGTTTGGGCTTGAACATAAACCTTTCTCATTTACGGCCCAAATGGGAAGTGGCGACAGTGATCTCTCCCTATAAACGTGTCTAAATCCACGACCCTCCACATGGTGAAAGACTAAAATCTCTTTGCCTCTGTTTTCAAACTCTCCGCTTTCCAAGAGTAATTTGCTTTCTCTTTCTATTTCTGTATGCATTTCTTGCTTATATGGATTCGCCTTTCTTCTCTTTTCCTATACTTTTTTAAAAAAAAAGAAAAAAAAATAGTTCGATACTAACTCATGGCTTATTAGTTGCATCGAGGAAAAATTATTTGAATTAGTAATGCTTTTGTCTTATTCAATTAATTGTTTCAACAAATAAATGAGTAGAAATATTAATATTTAATTGGTTGATAACTTATTTACATATTTATTGTTTCATTAGTAAGTTGAATAAATAATAATGATAAAAACTTGTAATGGAGTTATTTTGTTTCCCTAGTGGATAAAGCATAATTAAGAGTAGGAAAGTTGTATGATCTTGGTTTGATTAGCAAATGCGTTGAAAAATAATATTGGTGCTGCAGAAACCGTGTCTAGAATGGAATTGAGGGTTTGTATGGATGTGGAAATAGGCAGTGCATTTCCACTATCTTGTGATTTTCTTGAGTGGGTCGACAGGATTATGCTTCACTAATTTTGTTGAAAAACTGTGTTAGAGCCCACTTACTTTTTTTGGAGATGCCGTATAAGTTGCGTATTAACAAGATATGTTGATTTGGTTTAGCACTAAGTTTATGATAAGAATCCTATCCTTTTCTTTTATGATGTAAAGGTCAGGAAATTGAATCTCAGATATGTATTGTTTGAAAGCCAGCATTACGCTTTTGATTCCTTGAATGTGGCCTTGTGATCTTCCTTTTGTTTGGAAATAATAATAATAAGGCATTTGATGTTGTTGGACTAGTTTTTATCTTTTGTGTTTTCTGTTTGTGTAATGATGACCGCCTCAATTGTTTCCTAAAGTTTAATGAACTTGGGGTTGCTGGGGGGCAGCAGCGAAGGCATGGTGTGTTTGCCAGTCATGTGCAGGCTCATGCTGGCATACAAGAACCGGAAATTGAAGTGAAGATCTCATCCACAGAAAAATTTGAGAGACTGTAAGCTTATTAGAAAAATAAACCAAGTTTGTGAGAGGCTGAGACTTATCTTGAACTCTGGTGTTTAGTAATCGCTTTCTTTCCTCTTTTTTTATAATGGCAATGGGGCAGCTGGCATCTAGGATTTCAATGGGCTACATGTGCAGCTGTGTTTCACAACCCTGGTTGTCTTTTTTCTTCGTTTTTTTACTTTTTGTTCTGTAATTTTATTTGTTATGCGGATGTGTGGATCAAACATTTAGCCACTGCTACTATATTTCTTGAGGGCATTGGTGGCATCCTATTTATCTATGGTAGTTCTCTTTGAGCCTACCTATTGGTTGGTGCATGAAATAGTACTTGACTTTTGGTCTTCTAAAGGGTCTATAGTTATTAGAAATGGTGTATTATTTTGTACTCATTTAATGAATATTTAATGAATATCAAGGTCCTTTCTTGCTGCATATTATACATCAATTGATTGCTATTCCAATCCTATATGATTTCTAAAACTATGACAACGAGGAGAAAGAATTTAATCAACTACTCATCAAATTCACACAAGTTAGACTTAGTAGAATCTGTACAATATTTATGATAGTTACTACTGTTTTTTCTTTTTGCATGGTTTTGACAAATTTCTAAATTATTCTCCATTCCTTGTATGTATATAATATTGTTCTTTATGGAGCATTGTTATTTTTCATAGGGATGAAGAACTCACTTCCCAGGAGACAACACAAGAAGAAAGTTCCTAAAACTATAACCGGTTAGAAACAAATGGATGTCAGTTGGTAGGTATCTCTTTTTAGTAAGGAGCTAATTAGAGTTTTTTTTTTGTTTTTGGTTCATGAAACATTTGTGAAACTAACCCATATGGAAAAGCTTATTTGCGAGAATAGGGTTTAGTAACTAGAAAAATTCATGCCAACAATCAATATGTCATCAACATAAAGCAATAAAATAATAAAATCACCATCAGGGAATTTTTGCACAAAAACACAATGGTTAAGAAGTAGTCTTCTTGTAGCCTTGCTCCTCCATAATAGACTCAAACTTCTTATATCATTTTCTAGGTGTCTGCTTTAAACCATAAAGACTTTCCTTAAGACGACACATATAATCCTCTTTTCCTTTCACCCTAAAACCCTCTGGTTGCTCCAAAAAAATCTCATCCTCCAAATAACCATGAAAAAAGGCAGTTTTCACATCTATTTGTTCAATCTCTAAGTCTAGGCTAATTGTTAAACCAAGAACAATATGGATGGATGACATCTTCACAACTAGAGAGAAAATCTCATCAAAGTCAATATCTTTTCTCTGTCTGATTCCCTTGACAACCAGTCTAGCTTTGTACTGTGGTTGTGAATTGTGTTCTTCTTGCTTCACCCTGTAAAACCACCTGTTTGTCAAAGGTCTTACCCTTAGGTAACTTGATCAAATCAAAAGTTTGATTGTCATGCAATGACTTCATCCTATCTTGCATGGCATCAACCCATTATGACTTATGTTCATCTTTCATGGCTTCTGCATGACACTTGGGCTCTCCCTTTTAGTTAATAACACATACTCAAGATTTTTTGGTTTCTCTCCTAAGTAGAGGATGATGCCAACATGTGAAACTAGCTCATATGGAGAGATCCATTTGGGAGGGTAGAGTTCAATAACCATGTCCTTTGTTGTGGTAAAGAGTGAGAGAAATCAGAAGAAAAAAAAAGAAAGAGAGTTGCTGCCAGAGATAAAAAAAAAATAGAGTTTCTAGAATTTTTTGTCCAATCTTGAGCATTCGTGGTTTAATTGAGCTGAAATTTTGCAGGGATGTTCATGTGACTTCTCATTGTGAACGGTGGAGATTGGATTCTGAGCATTCTATTTTTAGCCCGTGTACAGTAACTTTTATTTTGGTGAGATCTTTCTTGAATTCTTGTAGAAGTTGATTTGCGCCAAGAAATTGTTGATTGTATGCCTCTAATTGAGGCTAGAGAAGACTCATGTATTCCTATTATTGTTATAGTGGACTACGGTCCCGTGGTTTTTCCATCTCATATTGGGATGATTTTCCACGTAAAAATTGTGTCTTGTGGTGTATGGATATATATTTTCAGCATATATAGTGTTCTATTTTATAGATTCACACGGAGGGAGTTTTGTGAATTGTTGTTTATCCCAACAATATTTGCTGTTAGATGCTCTGGAATCCATTACAGGCCAGCATATCATAGTCAGATCTCTTCAGGTTTTGGAACTTCGGGCGATTATCACTCATTATGGTCTACAATTACTTGGAGTTTGGTTTCAATATTCATTGATTGTTGTCTCAGTTTAGCAAGCAGTGGTCAATTTGCTAAAAGGATCTGTGCTGTGTTGCTCATCGGTGGCTCTTTTAGGAGATTTTTCCCTTGTGGTAGGCAAGCATACTGACGTTTGTGAGTTTGCCTCTTTGATAGTGAAGAAGCCTTTTTTTTTGTTTTCATTTTACCTGTTTTGTTGCTGTCATTGCCCTTTTAATTGTTGTTTTTATTCTGAGCTGGTCCATCTGGAGCCATATAGGTTCTATGGCGATGAACCTATATATTCTGCCCCCCAAACATAAATATCTCCCAGAAACTGATGGAAGCGATTTCCTGATTCTCTTATGTCTTCTCTCATGTTGTCAGCTTGTGGAAATCGATATTAATAATGCCTTGCATTAATCAACTGCTATTTTCTCCCACTAATCTGCGTGCGTACAATGAATATCGGCTCTTTGTAACATATATCACTACTGATTTTCCCTCATATTTTCCAGCGAATGAATGTCATCTTGCCACAATCACTTTCGACATTGCAAAATGCCCGTGCCTCTTCTTGATACATATCTTGCCAGAGCTCATCAAAACCTTTTGCAGGACTTTTATCAGGATTTGCCGCAATAATTTAGCGATATTACAATGGAAAAGAAGATTGATACGCAAATCTTCTTTTGCTGGACTGTTGTTCAGGTAGCATTTTATGACCTGCTGCTTATATGCTTTATAATTGATTCGCAAATCTCTTGTGTAATCTAACCCGGGATCCGGAAAAGAAGATTGAAAACATGTTTTGTACTTCAAATGTCAGACTGGTGCATTCTTAATATCCAGAGGTAACAATATTTGTTTCTCGTGTTGCTTGCACTCGTTTATTCAAATCCTTCATCATAGCTTGAATTATTCAGGGATATTTGCTGCCAAAAATGGGACATGCCAGGCATTTATAGGTGTAAAAATGAAAGCAGAATGAGAGGGGTGGTGGGATTTTAAATAATTTCTTCAAATTAGACCCCATGAACATCCCAGTACTGTCCTAACTCTATTATTGGGTACGTATGCTTTGTTTTTATTTTTGTTCAGAGCTTTAGAAGGAAGAGGGGTCTCCATCAAGCATTTTGAGGCCAAACAGTTGAAGGAAAGGACGGGCTCGCTACAATGTGCTGTAACTTCTCAAGATTAAGACTTCAAAAAGAAAGGTCGAAACGTGCCATCAACTTTGAGCTACTCTTCTTCCTCTTCCCTGAGCCAGAAAAAAAAAGAGGGGATCATTCTTTAAGGCCCCTCAATATGTCATTCCTGAGCTACCATTTATTTCATTCAAACTAGAAATGAAACTGTATTCGATCATATCTGATGTCATCAGATATGATTGAGTCGGATTTTTATTTGGTTTAATTATGGTCAGATCAAATCCATTTTGATTTGACTAAAGATGAAATAAATGGTAGGCGACAACTTTTAGTTTTTTAAAGTGGTTAGTATAAATTTAAAAGGTGTTTTTTTATTTAGAAATGGATTAAAATAATTTTATTTTATAATATTTATTTTTTATATTGATCAATCAACAATAAAAAAAAATATAAAGGATATTTATTTAAAGTAAAAAGAAATCAAAAGTATAATTTGATCGTAAAAACAAATGATATCTTAGAGTATGTTTAGGAGTATAATGTTTTTTTTCTAATGCACAACTCATTCACCAAAAATCACCATCAAAAACAAGTTTTACATGTTTTTTTGTATATGGTTCCTTTGGGAAAAGCTAACCACTCCGCTTGTTTAAGAATGTAATTGAAATTGATTTTTAAAGTGTTTTTTATTTAGAAATATATAAAAATAATATTTTTATTTTTTATAAATTATTTTTGATATTATCACATGAAAATATCTATAAAACACTCAAAAAATAATTAAAATAAATAAATAAATAAAATTTAATACCACAATTTCGAGATGGAGACTTTGACACTTATAATAACGCAGTGCTACTATATTTAAAAAAAAATGTGCAATTAGATAATTTTAGTATATCTAACAAAAAAGTTGAAGAGCATTAAATTCTTATTATTATAATAATGCTAGTCAATTTATTTTAATGGCGGATCATATTCTAATAAAGCACAATATTTACTTTTCAGCAAGAAAAATGTTTTTAATTGTGCATGGTGGAAATCTATACTCAACTTTATATGTTACCACATTAATTTTATTATCCTCATAAATCATGGTCGGTTGAATGGGAATTTTTTTGCTACTGATGATTCCTTACGCTGTCCAGAAAAATAAAATAAAATAAAATAAAAATAAAAATGATTCCTTGTATGATACTACAACTGTTATATTATTTATTTACATATTGCATCACATTATCAATATTGTCAACTCTTTTCATTGTTAACGTTAGCAAAATGTTCCTTAATTAGGTCTCGACTCTTCATACGACCTATCACAGCGCCCCCACTGAAATATATTCCATGATCCCTGGTGAGATTTGTCTGCAACAAGTCAGCAATCCTATTATATTTTATGAAAGAAAAAAAAAAGGTTTGATTTTCGATTGAAAGAAAGAATGAAAAGAGTAAGAACCAAGCATCTCCATGATTTGTTGCTGAGCTAGGGGTGAGAATCAAACACATTCTTCTATTATATTTGAATTTTGACGGTTAATCGGATGATTTATATTATTTTATAACGCATAAAAATAAAAATAAAATCTAAGAATGTAATTAACTCTTCACTATCAACTTGGAAGATTATGGAATAGTTTTCTATCAGCATTACTCTAATAAATTCAGAGATGTAATTTTCCCACACAAGTTCATTCTAAAAATTAAACTAAGTTTTGACCAAAACTAGTAAAATTTCATGGCTCCACCTCTACATCCAACCAAGAAAAAAAACAACTTTTTGAGATTTAATATTTTAAAAATATTTGAGGATGGTAAACAGACGTCGATAGAGAAATCGAGCACAAAATTTGTTTTGGATTTAAAATATCGGGATCTAGAAATCGTAGATTTCGTGTATCAAACTCCACCATAAACTCTTTGCCGTCGTAACAGTATCTTTCCCTGCCCTGTCTTGTCCAAATGTAGGCAGCAGAGGCCATCAGGACCACCACCCTCCGATCGTAACACGAGTTTTTATTTGTTTGTTCTGCACATGGGATCATTAAATGCTAGAGAAATGTATCTAGGACAGCCCAGTTCGAGCTGAGTCTTGGAAGCTTGGTGACGCTTAAGCTGTGGGCAATCCATCGCTCACGTCTTAATTTTTTTACTAAAATTAATGTAAAGATGTATCCGTGAATTGACCTGCATTTATAAAACGTCGAGCAGTAGGAGGAAATCGAGGAAATCTCTCTCGATGATGGCTTAGTTTGCTCATAAGCTACATGTGTTTTAGCTAATCTCTCGAGATTTTAATGAAAGGTCAACAAAGTGGGCAGCCTAGGCTAGTTGTAGTATCTTAGCCTCTTGTCCTGTTTGAGTTCCCATGTACAATCTGGAACCCACAGGCATCTAGTCCTGTAATTACTCAACTTTCTTTCCCTAAAATATATATGAGAAAGAGAATTCTTTTCTTTATTCTTGAATAGGCACCCGGCCCTGATTGTGCTCTATTTAATTGAAACCAACTAGCATCCTGCTCGATCTATCTCGGCTCTCACTAATATTCGTAACCCTATATTGTTTCGAGCATGGAAGTCATGCTTCCTAATGCTGTGAGTTCATCTCTTGAAGATGAGTCGTCCGAGTACTATGATAAAGCTAAGGAAGTGGAGGCATTCAGTGAAACGAAAGCCGGTGTTAAGGGACTAGTTGACTCTGGTGTGACCAAGATCCCCAGGTTTTTCGTCCACCCACCAGAGAACGTGCAAAATCCGTCATCCGAGACGATCAATGATATCGGCCTTCAGATTCCAGTGGTGGACTTTGAAGGGTTCGAAAGCTGTCGACGACAGGAGGTTGTCAATGAGATTCGGGAAGCATTAGAAACATGGGGGGTTTTTCAAATGGTTAATCATGGAATTCCAGTTAGTGTCTTGGACGAGATGTTAGCCGGTGTGAAACGATTCCACGAGCAACCACAGGATATGAAGATGGGGTTTTACACGCATGACTATCAGGAGCCAGTGAGGTTCTTCTCCAACGGAGATCTTCTCGTGAACAGAGGGCCAGCTTGCTGGAGAGACACGGTAGCATTTGATTTCAAAGATAGTAAACTGGATGCTGAACTTTTTCCTGAAATATTTAGGTAACCTGTGTAGATCTGGTACATAATCAGCAAAAAGAAAACTGCGTCTATAAATTATATTCTTCCCGAGCTTTTTGCTGGATTGATTCAAATTGTCTTGCAGAAATGAAGTGAGTAACTACATCACACAGATGATCAAAATGAAGAAGACGATATGTGAGCTTATATCAGAGGCACTCCGAATTCGTAGTGACTACCTTTCCAGCATAGAATGCATGGAAACTGAGATTTTGTTGGGCCACTATTACCCGACTTGTCCTCAACCAGACTTGACGAGGGGCACAACCATGCATACCGACCCATGTTTTCTGACTCTACTCCTACAAGACAACACGGGTGGTCTCCAAGTTCGGAATCAAAATCGATGGGTAGATGTCCCCACTCTGCAAGGAGCTCTTGTAGTTAACTTGGGGGATTTCATGCAGGTAATTAAATTTTGTTTTTTTCTTACCTGATTTCGTTTACATTTTGCATCATTTTAATCCAAGTCGGCCGGTCAACGAGAGGCAACTCATCCCCGCCAGCTGAAATGAAAACCAGGCAACCAGCAAGTATAAATTTAATAAAGATCCATTTGCACTTTTTCCATGTTTAGCAGTCCTTTTAATAATCATTTAAGCACCTCAGAACATCACATCATATGATCCACGTCTCAAAAATCAATCAGAACATCATTGATTTGTGGATCAACATGGCTCGAACCTGACAGAAGATAAACCATTTTGTTGCCCACACGATTATGACTTTAGTGTTGTTGTTTCTTCGATTTTGTAGCTGATCACCAATGACAGGTTCAAAAGTGTGGAGCACAGAGTTCTTGTCGGACAAGCTGGATCCCGGACATCAGTTGCATGTCTTTTCTATCCGAGTACTGCAAATTATAATTCGAAACCATACGGGGCAATCAAGGAGCTTCTATCAGACAACAGCCAGCCAAGATATAGGGAAACTAGTATGGCTGAATATATGGCTTACACCAGGTCCAGGGCTTTAGATGACAGCTCAAATCTTTCTCATTTTAAATTGGCATGAGACTTCTCCACTCCCATCCGCTGCAGTGGCTGGTTGAAGATTAAATCCATCTTGTCTGTGGTGAACATATCAACCCTTTCTTCTTATACTGTTTATGGTGATAAGCATATACTAAAATAAATCTCCAATTGCTTCATGGACATTTAATAGAAGCTTGCATAATCCCACAGGAAGTCTTGCCAATCAAAGAGCAAGAAAGACAGGGTTTCATCAAATGATTTCAACAGTACTACTAGATAATTTCTGTATCTATTCGTAAGAATAATACATACCCGATTTTTTATTTTCAGACCCGAGACAGACTATTGTTGTAATTTTGTCCCCTTTAATCATATCTTACATTTAATTTTATTAAAAAAAAATTAAACTGTGTTATTTTTTATTGTGCAAATTTGAAGGGAAAAATAAAACTCCAAAATAAGTTTCTTGCTTGCTACAAGCCCATTTGATCGGATGGTAACTCCGGCCTGCCTCATTAAACGAGCATGAGCATTGAGCCCTGCAAGTTTCTCCACAATTTCCAGAGAAGAACAAAAGGCTTGAAACTAGATCCATTACAAAAAATAATAAAAACACTAGTGATTTGCTGTGCTTCTACACCTATGTTTCTATTTATTGGAGTCGTGTTTTTACAGTTTTAACCTTCTAAAAAATGGTCATGCTTGCAATTGAGGGTACACTGTTTTTTTCTTCTTCATATGGTGCGTTAATTATTGTAAAATTAATTGGGTACAATATGGTCTGGACACCTTAAATAATTGTTTTACACTTGAGAACAAGAAAATATAAAACTTTTGTGGGGGGACTTAGTTTTTTTTCTCTTTTTGGTTTTTATTTTTATCATTTTCTATTAAATTATTTAACCTTAAACTTTATGATTTTTTTCTCTCTATGAGAGCGGATTGATCAAGCTAACCCGAGTAAATTTGCAGGAAAAAAATTTAATAATTTTTATTTAACTTTGTTTTTCTGTTATGTTCTTTCTTTGTAAGTATTTTTTATTTTTATTTTGATCTAAAGAGTTGGTCGAGTTTCATGTTGACTAGGATTTCTTTCCATTAAATTATTTACCATTGACCTTTGTAGTTCTTTCCCTTTTTTTGTTTGGTTATTATGAGAATAGATTAGTAAAATCAAGTCAGGTTAGCTTGTTTTTTTTGTTGAGCTTTGATTTATTTATTTTTGGGAAATTCTTTTCTTTATTTATATGGTGGCTTTTTTATCTTGATTTTATATTGTAGTCTGAATATATCAAGTTAGCCTGGGTAAATTCAAATTTTATTTTTCAACGTTATATATATATATATATATATATATATATAGATATATATATATATATATATTTTACAATTTCCTTTTGCTTTCCTTACTGCAAGTTGTTCCCGTATCACATCCCATATCATATTTTAGTAAATTTAACAATCATATTTACTATTCAGAAGAGTTGCTCCAAAGTATTATATGCCCATCCATCCACAATGAAGCCATACAATCACCATAGCATTTTTTACGTCATTTTGCTCGTTTTTTTTTTTTTTTTTAATGTTTCCCACTCCTTTTAACATCTCTTTTGTGGCAATAAAAGAACTACAGTCAATTTGTCAAATGCTCTGAAGATCTTCGACAGCTGCTGTAACTAGGAAAGAAAGGGAAACTAAACAATGCCAATAGCTCGCTGTATTATTACACGACGGAATTTGTAAGCAAATAATAGGTTTGTCCCACTTGGAAATAAAAGTCAATCCACAAATTCTCTGCCGGGAACATAGAAAGCCTCTTCCAGAAATATTAGCTTCTTTTTCCTCCCCACTTTAGATTTTTTGAAAGTGGGGATACAAGCAGGAATTCAAACACACAAAAAAGGAAAAATGATGGTCAATCAAAAATCATAAATCACTCACTATTTTACACAGGAACAGAATGATAAGCAGCAAGAGTTGACCAGCCTTTCTTCTTGGTTAGTTTGTAGTCTTGGGCTGCAATATTTGCACGAGTGACCATAAGATATCCATTCTATGCATAATTCTGTTGTTCTGCCCCTGAATAATTCAAAATGCAAAACTGATTATAGGACAAAAATATAATTAAACATTGCAGTTTGTTGGATAGAGAAGGCCGTAGATCTATAAATGTTAGAAAACATGGATTTGTAATTCAGATAATATTCAGGGAGGTCATTGAGACTTGCTCCCATCGTAACAGATAATTCAGACATACCTCAACCACGAAACATATCCATGTCTTCTCACCATGCACTTCTGTAATTCCTTTTAATATTGTCAGGCCTAAACTTCTGATAGCTTCTGCTATCTCAAGAAATTCATTGCATTCCTCGCATAACATCTGCATAGATCAAAAGGATACTTTTGAGTATTGAGAAGAAAATAAAGCGATGAAAAATAAGTGGCTGCAAACCTGAAACAAGGGGAGAATACAGACAAAGCATCAATGGGGATTAACATTTTTGGAGTTTATGTATCTAAAGAAACTATAGACCCATCTCATAATTTACAGATCCAACATATATTTACCTCTACAAGCATTTGTCCGTTTTTGTTTAGGTTTTCTACTATTATTGATGAGACTTTTAGATGGCTGCCCACCTCCACTGCCCAGCTCGAACCCTGTTCATAATCGGATGCATCTGTTTCCTTCTGATGCATCTGCAAATTCAGCCATTCATTTACGTGTAAGCAGCAGAAAAATAATATAACAGCATATAATGATATGCTCTCCCGATGAAATTGTACAGTTCATGAAATTTCCATGAGTAAACATATGGAGGTTGCCCAAGTCACTGAGCACAAATACAGAAACAGGGTCCTTGCAGGGAACATGTCTACCTTCGGTTCAGCACATTTATTGAGCTTGTCAGCATGCTTTGTAATGCTGTCTAGAAAGAGCATATGCTTGATTGTCTGCTCAAGCAACGAATCTATACTGCACTGCAATTTATAACAAAATCTTTAGAAAATATCATGCAAAAGATTTCCCTGACTAGGAAATGGGACTGGTAAACAGTAAAAAAATCAGCTCGACCATGGAACAGTTACCTTCGATCCACTGGGCACAAGCTCTCTCAGCTCCTTGATGCGATCTTGGATCAGTTGCCTGTCCCTTGGCCGAGGCCTGAATTTCTCACCAGGTTTAGCCCTTTTTCTGCTGTTCTTAGCTGGTTCTGTATGCTTATCCAACTGCTCATTACAGATGCTTGGACAAGTTGACAAAAACCCTTTAGGAGACTTTCCACCATGCACTTCTGTTGAGTTAGAGAAATTCTGCGCATCCTCTTCAACAACAGAGGACTGGTTAATTGAATAGCCTGCTGAATTGAAGATACGCTTATTCTGGATAGAAGGCTCTGGCAACTTCTCAACTGTCAACAGAGACTGCACTGACTTGCAACCTGATTTCTCACTTTTAACATCACTGCCACTATGGCAAGCATTGCCAACTACTGCTTCTAAAAGGTTCTCTGAGCCAAATTCAAATGTCATCTGGTTGCTACTCATCCCCTCTGGCATCTCAAAACCATTTACAGCTTCACTCTTTCCTGCTTGATAATCAAAGGGCATGCATCTGTTCAAGAAAGATGGTCCTAGAGCTTCGAGCAACTCACAACCAGCAGAGAACTTAAAAAATGTGTCCGAGGCGTTGAGGTGAGTTGATTCTGCTTGATGGTCCAGCTTCTTCTCCAAATCCTTTTTGAATGTTATGTTTGAAGATTCGGGTGCATCCAATACCAATTTTGGGTGGAGATTGGTGCCAACAGACTTATCTCTATCAAGGATGGTAGCATCAAAGAGGTCTGCAGGGAAGCCTGCAAGGTCAGCTCTGAACTTTTCATTTGGAAGTATAAGATCAGATGGATTAACTTTGTCCTTCATAAAACTATTTAAATGCTTGGTCACATTGTGTTCTGATCCCCGGCCCAGATCTTTCCAGACATTGCTCTCCCCTCCGTACATCTGGTCACTGATTATATTCATCCCTGGTTGACTCTGATGATCCAAATAAGAGGCATTTGATCTCAAATGAAGTAATTTGATGCTTTCATCATTTGTTGGTGTTGATATTTCAAGCACTTGTTGTTTATTTCTCAATCCAGCTGCTGTTTTCTGATTAATACCAGGAAGGGAAGAAATGTAAGAACTACAGCTATGGTTCTGTCAATATGAGAATAAAGGCAACAAATCATTTGGTTCTTCCTTTGCATCTTCATATATGATTGCAAAAACCATCAGGGAAACCTTTGAAACCAAATATGTAAATCTGGCTGAGAAACGAAGCATTTTAGTATTACCAAAACCTCTAACATCTTGACCAGTTGAGACAAAACTTTTATATAGATGTGAACTTGCATGCAGTTATCCACATGCATGTCCGCACACAGACACAAAAAGAGGGAGGGAGAAAGAGAGTTACCGGACATAATGCACTGTTCATACTATGTTGTAATGGACCATTAACATGCCTGACTGAGGACTCTTGAAGGGCGAAAAAGACATCTTTAATACATGTCACCAAATTAACATCCTCAATAACCTGCTCAACCCAAATGTGAATATAAAAGCAAAATTAGATGGAAATGATGAGTATATGACCAACCTTACAAATTCAGATCAGAGTCTTAACACTTTAGCTGGCAATTGACCCGCCTAACACCAACCATGTGATGACGAAAATACTTAAACAACTCTAAAAAGTGAGATATTCTATTCAGATAAAATGGAAATGTAACACATCTCAGGTCCAATATCAATTAAGCGAGCAAACTAGCGATTTTGGAGGATGATGGTACAAATGGTAACAGAGCCAGTAACACTTGGCTGGCTAGCATTTCTGGTGAGCAGCATCATGTCTTAGGGGAGTATTAAACTGGGATGCAAGCAGCTCTGGCTAATAGGTGCATTAAATTTTTTTTTTTTTTTTTTTTTTGGGGGGGGGGGGGGGGGGGGGGGGGGGGGTATGTGTGCTCCCTTGCAAGAAAGCAAGGTCTAAAAATTAGAGTCAGTCATGCTCCAAGTCAAATATCAGGGCATGCGACAGAGGCCTCAGGTACAAAAATCAAATTTGATGGTCCCAGAAGCAACTCCAGCTACAACTTTGACAAATATTAGCTGGCCATTTTCGAGATTCAAGACATAACTAGACCCTGCATTGATTCTTTTTCAACTTGAGAAATACTTAAACAGAAATTGAATGTCACCACTTAGTCTCAGCATAAAATAACAGATGCCAGCCTACGACTCTGATTGTGACTGTCTACAACAGCCTAGTAGGTGTCTAAAAGTGAGGATCTCAATTAAAGCAGAAATGCAATGTATATTTCAATGAATCTAATAGAAAAACACTGCAACATCAATTTGGTTCAAGTAATCAATAAACATGCATGTAAAGACAGTGATTAATAAGTTAGTCAGAAATTTTCTTACTTTATTCAAAGAGCCAAGCTGTACAACTCCATATGGCATGACAGCGACAGCAACAATGGTCTGCAGAGATAAACAGAATCTATCTCATCAATGTAATAGCTTGTTTTAGTTGGTAGAGAGAAAGGATATCAAACCATAAAGCATCAAGAAAGAAACCCAGAAAACCCAAATAATTTTTGTTTCGCCCTTATGGGATGATTAGAGCAAGCATTAGATCGGATATCAGGAAGGGAAAAAAAGAATTTAACAGAATTATGGGTAGTTTCCCACTTGTATAACTCTCAGCACACAGAAATAGACAGGCATTGACTAATGAGTGAACGGGGCAAAACAAGCATTGGAATATATATCATTCACACAAGAAGTGAAATTCGTTTTAGTGGTTGTATTATTTTTTAAGTCAACATGGAAACATTAAAAGCAAAATTACAGCAATGAACTCATTATGTTACACAAAGTCATGCTTACAGACATGAACCAAAAATACTGGTAATGTCACAAGAATTAGATGGGTTATATGTTCAGTCTCAGAAAGGCTTTTATCCTACATTATTATGACCATGACCAATGACCAATGACAATATCATTGATGTTTAGAGAAAAAAAAAAAGCAGGCATACCTTGATCCCGGCAGAAAACTGACTTTGCCAGCCATCGGAGAACTGAAAACCTCACAGTGAAAGAGAAAACCTCACAGTGAACATGCATTGTTTATATTTTCCAACTGGAATATTTAAAATAGTATGATTCTATTATTGCATTTCAGGGATGTAATTCTACAATTGCATTTCACGGATATCCTTACCTCATTTGATGAGAAGGAACTTGCAGCATATTTATCTGCAAAGATCCACTGATGCTTTCCACTGACCGCCACCTGTCCAACTATCCTGTAAAACCAAGCATGAATCCAACTCAAACATGCTGATAAGCACAGGGATCTTTCAAAAGTGACTCCAAAAATTTTTTAAATTAAATTCTTCTTTTTAATCAGATACTTGCAGAAGAAGAAAAAAGCATGAAGAATTCAAACGAGGAAGTGATGTGAAGCATGCTCAAATAAAACACTTCCCTGACGCTATCGACAATTTAAGGAGCAAAATCCATCAGTGAGCAATACGTACCCTTCTCCAAGAGAGTATACATGATACGACATCTTTGCCACAGCCAATCCAAGCAGATCGCGAGTATAATGCCCACCGTGCAAATTTTCTTGTGTCTGACTGAAGCATTTGCTCTCAAAAGCATCATGTAGCTCACAATTTTCATAGTAGCCATCTTCCCAGGTTAACACCCTATTAAATATTTTTAAAGCAAAAAAACAAGAATGAAATTGAAGTAACAACATATATCCTCGAACTCATAACCAACCAAACCCAGAAGTTAAGCATAAATAAATTGTAAACTTAAACTAACTGCATACAATCAGAATTGCTACAAGTAACTAAAGATGAAACAAGATTGTAACTTACATGCGAGCACGATGTTTAAGCTTCCAAAAAACAGCATAATTCCAATCAGTATTGAAGCAGAGACTCCTCAAAGTATTGTGCAAGTCAGCACCCATCTCCATCCCTCCCCTTCCCCTCTCAAAATTCCTAACTCAAAAGGCTCCTCGGTGCAAATTCCACTACCAAGAACCCAACTTTGTCAGTGAAACAAAACCCTCACCCTCAAAACAAAAACCCTAATTTCGCCTAGTCTAGCTTCCTCTATAAGATCCTCTTCCTGCCTGTTTTCTCCTTAACCCAGCTCTTGCTTTTATCGGTGGTCCTACTGTAGCCAAAAGCAGGCGATTTCTACCCATTCCCTCACTCACACACCACCCTCTTTTCACTCACAAACACACAATTTAACAAACAAACAAGCAGAAAACCTAAAACACTCACAAATTCAAACAACGCTAAAGCTCCAAACTTTCAAGATAAAAAAACAAAGATTTCAAAGGAACAACATTCACCGTATTTAGCCAAGAAGTTTAGTAAAATTGAATTCAGTCTCTATCAGAAAATCAAGTCTGACGAAGATGTGAACTTTGCGATACAGGTCTAGCTAATATCGGACGACATGGATCGCACTGGAGTAATGACCGTAATTTTGAAAAATCATACAGTTAATCAGAGAATTATCTTCCAATTTTCACACAGAGAAATTGATTCCAATAAACCCCGAACTATAGAGGAAACAGGGAATCGAGGGTTTGCTTTAGATTCTTGAAAAAAGAGTGAAGTTGGAGTCTTTTTGGCTTACGAGAAATGAGAGTTGAAGTTCAGAAATTCCATGCTTTTTAATTGCAAAGATATAGAGTGTGAAAAGAAGCCTTTCTCCCCTTTCTCCCTTCCTTTTCTAAATCACTGTTTCCTCCTCAACAGATTCTAGAGAGATAAAGTAGAGAGAGGGCTTCAAATCACAATGTTAAATATAAAAAAAAATTATTTTTAAAACACAAAGTAAAAACAAACAATAACTAATTGCTCATCTCTTATCCTGCGCATCATGGTGAGCACTTTAAACATCTCTGTCTACTTTCATTTTCTCCACACAATTGGGGTAGGAGGGATACTATTTATGGATGGATAGAAGGGAGATTAAAAAAGAAGAGGGGGTGGGGTGGGGTGGGGCAAAGTGTTATGAGTACACTTTCTAGGTAGTGTTATGTTGTGGCCAACAAAATGATGTCCAAGTGAAGAAAATGCTTCTTCTTATCTCTCTCTCTCTCTGCTACAATCTCTTTTTTTGTTTTTTTTTTGAAAATGAGTCTTATCTTCCCACACATTTCTAAATTAACTATTTTTAAACTTACCCCCCCAATTACCCTTTTCAGCCATCATTTTCTTGCTAGAAAAAGTTGTCACCCCTCCACCACCCTCCTTCAATTGCAAAAGATTGTTTTTATTATTTTATATTGATTTTTTTGGTGTTTTTTTTTTGTTGTCTTGATGTGTTGATTTTATAACATTAATACATATATTCTTTTGAAGAGTTTTATAACAAAAAAAAATACTTTAAAAAACAGTTGTTACCACCGTAACGAATAGTATTTTCTCCATGTGTTTTGGAGCATGAATTGTATCCTATTTTTAAACTGCACTCAAATTTAACAAGAAAATAAAAACATGGGTTGACATTAAATTTGGAGGTTGATTGAAGGGGGTGCTTCTTTTTTATTTCTATTTCTCTACGTTCTGAGAGTGATGATTGAAGTAGTATAGGAAAAAAAAATTCCATTTTAATTATGTATTATGATCTTATGACACATTTATGAAGTAATGTTTCCTGCACCATACCACCTCGACACCAATGTCCAAATCCCATTATTTTGTGCTCTACCAGCGGGATATACGAGTGATTGTTATTGCCATTGATTTCTAATCATTTTCTGCTATTTATTTATTTATTTATTTATTCACGTCCTTCTAGATACGAGGGATTAGAGCTGGGGACCAAGCATTTGTTGATATTAAAGAACAACAATACAAAAAAAAGAAAAAAAGAAAGAAAATCATCACATGATCAATACTCCAAAACAATCTTCTGCCATTGTTCTTGCTTTGATCTTAAAGATTCAATTTGTCGGGAGTAAATGAAGAGTGTTCACCCTGGTTAATAGGCATAATCATGGTTAACTCTTCTCTTTAGTGGTTAGTTGTCACTGGCTATAATTTATATTCTCCCTTTTTTGCTGCCAAATATCTCCATTATTAACTTTATTTTAAAATATTTTATGAGTAATTATTAATATTTACTTTACAAGAAAAATAGACAAGAATAGAGAAACAAGAGAAAATCCTATTACTTTTAATTTTTTATATATAATTTTAATACTAAATAACAATTTCTAAAAATAAAAATTATAATTTTTACCCGCGTCTACCAGGCTCGTGAGAAAAGATTTGGATGGTTAATAATGGCTGCGAAGGCTCTTTTTTTTTTTGCCACCCTTTTGCAGAAGTTCATAGAAAAAAGTCAACTAAAATTCTGCATGAATTAGCTGTGCAGGTGATGCAAAATGACACGTCATTTTCCATGTTTACAGAACAGTAAACGAAATGAGTGGAATCATCATAAATACTAAAGGACAAAAAAGAATGATTTGTTTCCCTGGCTATTTTAATAAATTATTCTATATCCAAGGTGTTTATGAAGCACCGAAAAATGATTTTTGAAAGAATTTAAATTTTGTTTTGCTCTAATTTTTAAATCATTTTATAGGTTAATATTAAAAATATTTTTTAAAAATAAAAATTATTTTGAAAAACAACCACAACCCCAAATATTATCTGTTTAATAAGGTTATGTTTACTTGTTTTTTTTTTCAGCGATGGGATGAAATTTTTATTTTATTCTAACTATAAACCTGAAAATATATATTTTAATTTTACATGAATATTATAAATTCTTTTTGAGACATTTTTTAAGAAATTATAATTTATATATTTTTAAAAAAAATCGATAAACGGCAACCCAAAAAACACCACTACCTAGACGTAAAAAACACAGTTAGTGAAGTCAACTTCTCTTCTTTTTTTTTTTTTCAATTATTATTATTATTATTATTATTATTATTTTGCATTTGGACTTGAACTTCATCGTTTATCTTTCCCATCACCCCATTCTTTTCTTTAAACAGTCTTTTAGATGAAGATTGGGAACCAAATCATCGTAATGAAATTCTGTAGCTTTGCTTTTCACTAACATGGAATCTACGAGTCTCCACACTCATGAGTGATGGGCTGATCTCTTTCTCGGTCAATATTGATGGCCGTGAAAATGGAAGTCTCTTTTTCAAGTACCATACAATGCATTTGTGACGTATTACCTCAATAATCTATAAACAAATATTCATTAGTGTTCGAGTCAGCTTGCGTGCACTATAATTAATTTCTGAATCCACTAAATACACTGTAAGTCTAATGGGCAGTTAAATCACCGCGAGTATAACACACACGCACAAAGAAGCTCGAGCCCAAGCACAAAGGAAAGGAACAAGTCTTTTTGCAGTTAAAATGATGTTTTTTTTTTTTTTTTAAATTATTTTTGAAATCAGCACATCAAAATGATCTAAAACACGCAAAAACATATTCATTTAAACTAAAAAAAAATTCAAATTTCGGCCAAAAGCCAGTGGGATCGCAATGCCAAACAGGGACATAGTAGATGACCCGGTTTGAGACTAAGTGGTATATTCTTTTTATAGTCTTAGATTCGAGCACTAAAAACTTTTATAATTATTAATTTTAAAATCAATAAAATTAATCGAGAGAGGTGCATAATAGTGAACATATTATATTAATAAAAAATGATCGTAAAGAAGAAAAGCTGCAAACTTTCACCGAGAGTCAACTTGCCCTCGACTCTGTTTCAATTTTTTGCCGCCCCTCAAAGCTCACTAATGACTCATTGTGGCCCCAAGAAATCTAATGAAGGGAATCGAATCATCATCGGCACCGAAATGAGTTTTAATTTACGAATATTTTAATATATATATATATATATATATATATATATATATATTTCATGACTATAAAATATATGCAGGTTCAAGATGGAGCCTGATCAACAAAAGATTTCTCGGCCGAAACTCCATTTCTATCTGTGTAGCATGTCGTATTGTACTTGCTAGCCTTTTTATTTATTATTAATATGTGTTTTGAGCTAATTTATGTATATTTTAAGTAATTTTATAAACTTTAAAATTAACAACCATATAAATTTTTGATTAATTTTCATTTGATGTGATCATTGCTGATGGGTTCATACCGGTCCAAGCCCTTTGGGTTCTTGTCATTAAAAAGGTTAAATCTTTGAGTGAATGTTAAGATCATGAAATCAATGCAATGCTAATTAAGTTATTGACCAAATCGGCATATGATCTTGAGCGATAGAGGAAGTGATCGTTGGAGATTGAGATTGTGGTTATAGTACTGATTATTTTATAAAGTTTTTTCTATTTAGAAATGTATTAAAATAATATTTTTTATTTGTTAAATTTTTTTTTTGACAAACTAAAAATATTAATTTAAAATAAAAAAATTAAAAAAAATCATTTAAAAAAAACAATTAAAAAATACAGTGCATAACCGGAAAAAAGTCAAAAGTTAAAGAGTTGTTTTAAGGAACAAGTGGCTTCTACCCACCAGGGAGATATGGAAAACGACGGAATGTTTTGTAGCCTCGAAAGTAGAACTATGGTAAGAGTAGTCACTGTTTGTAACTGCATTCTAGAAGCGTTTATTAAACAAAATTAAATTTTTTATTTTTTATTTTTTATTTAAAATTAAATTTATATGCTAATATAAAAATATTATAAAAAATAATAAAATTATTTTTAAATTAAAAAAAAACACTTTAACTATAAAGTTGGCTAGTCGTCGTTTGTCACTGTAATCCAACAAATTTCGATCTCTTTTGTTTATTCTTTCTTCTTGGCCATGTAAGTCTATAATAATCACTTAAGTATACAAAAATCTAGCTATTTTACTGGTAGATGTAAATTTATTTTTTTTTTTTAAAAAAAAAACCAGAGCATAAATTAGAAAACTCATGAAAATATGAAATAAAATAAAATAAAGATGATTTATGTAAATAAATAAAAAAACATTAACAATAACAAAAAAAAAAAATGAAAAAAATTGAGAGATTAATGTAGACTAAAATATTTAATATTGCAATACATGTTTATCTATTGTGTTTAATGAATGTATTTATGAAATTAAATGTATCAGAAATCAACACACATATAAAATTATTAATAAAATAAAACAAAAATTATGCAAGGTTGTAAATGTCAAAAATATTATATTTTTTTTTAATTTTAAAAACAAATTTTATTTATATAAAATATTAAAAAATATAGACGAATCACACTAACCTCATAGAAAAATTAAGCATGGTCAATATAATAGTAAAATAATAACTACTTCAAAATATATATATATATATATATATATATATATATATATATATATATATATATATATATATTTTCAAAAAAAAAAAAAAAAGCATGCGTCCTTGTATCTTGTTGATGACAACAAAACCAAGATTTATCATAGGACTTCCATTCTATTCAGGACCGACACCATTTTTTAGGGCATCAAACAAGGTTCCTGAAAGACCCTTAACTTGGCGCTGTAAGCGAAAGGAAGTTCATTAAATTTCATGCAATTGATAAACACCATTGTCATTCAGTTCTGAAAGTGAAAGCACAGCAAAAGCAACAGGAGTCTTGCAACTTAAGTTTATATTGCTTCAGAAAGTTGGGATCAACCTGTCTAGGTGAATTTTTCAGAAAGATGGAGTTTATAACGCCCAGCTGTTATTCCATTGATGATATCAGAGATATATATGTGTTACTAAAATCTTTGAATATGAAACTTTTATAGAGTGGAGGATGGCACTTGTCAACAAGAGCTTTTGCTGGTTCGATACAGCTATGACTATTAGAAGAAGGAAAGATGATCGTTTATGTCAATAAACCATTTCATCTAAAAATTTAAGTTGTTAGATGAAGTCTCAGGATATGATTTATATTATTCTCTAACACACTTCCTTAAATGAAAGTCTTTTGGACTTGAAACTTGCACAAACTCATATCACCCCGTGTTTGGTTTTTATTAAATAGAATAGGAGTGGTGAGATTTGAACTCGTAACCGCTGGGTCAACAAGACTTTGATACTATGTCAAGGAACCATTTTACCTAAAAGTTGTTAGGTGATTCTCCATAATATGATTTATATTATTCTCTGACAACTTATAACCTGCATTAAAAATGGAGGATTCTTGATTTTAGATTTGAATTAATCAAGGGTTCGTGTACAAATCAGTTAATTTGTATACGGATTAGTGATACATGGTGTTTTATGCTGGATACTACGTACATACTTCTATGATGGAAGCTAAAAGCAATAAGCTTTGGCAAGGAGCGGAAATGGGGATGCCAGAGAAGTTGACAAAATTAAGGAGGCGGCTGCTACAAGAAGTTTTGTCGATGCAAACATATTCAGAACATTTTCAATTCAGAAAAGATGTGCAAAACAAATTGACCGCAGCTATGCACACAGCAGGACTTGGATTTCATGCATGGATTTAGTTTTAATCCTACAAGAAAAACAAAATGATACCATGTATTTATCAACCTTTTTCTCTAACAAGCCTTCCTCACAACAAGGAACGTTCAGAAGAACTAATAAAAAAAAGAAATATTTGGAGGAGTCTCAACTTGCTGATATGTGCTAAACATACCTCCAACTTGCTGATATGCTATACAAGTTTAGCATATTCTGTGTCTAGGTCAGAAAGTGCACATCTTTATTTAGATTGTACCTTTCAAGAGCAACGTGTCTTATGAGAAAAATAAGGAATTTATTGCATGTTAACTTAATCTGTTCAATTCTGGGCTTAGAATCTGATCTAAAAAGATTAATTCGAACTATTCTGAAAGTAATCGAAGATAGCTGGCGAAATGAGAAGCTGCTTTCATTGACGAATTCATTGAGCACATTTAGCTTCGGGATAAGATATTTCAGGAGCACCTACTTGCTATTACTGTAACAAGCACCTGTAGTGTAATTCGTCTCTAAAATATGTTCTTATTTTCTCAATCCCACTTGATTGCTGTCAGTTTTCAGAGTTGGAATTTCATGAAGTAAATAATTCTTCAAAAATGTTCAAGCATAAGCGGTATTATTCCATCCACACACACGAGTATAGATGCAGTTTTTGCATTAAATATAAACAAGCAAACAAGGCAAAATATGAGGTTCTAGACTCGAGCCATGGCAATTTTATATGCTTACTCGAGATTTATGCCACATCTTCTCATGATTTTGGTCCAAATTGGCTATTCGTTCCTCTACTTTCTTGCAGAAGCTGCCTTCAATCATGGGATGAACCCTCATGTCTTTGTTACTTATCGATATATTGTAGGCAGCCTAGTGATGTTTCCTCTTGCATATTTTCTTGAAAGGTACATTATACACATGTAAACATCCACCAAAAAAATGTATTGCATAGCTATTAGCTATACAGTGGATACCAGCTGATTTATTGTATGAAATTCAGCTACCAAACGCATTTTGCCTGATATTATTTTCTTTTTTGCTTGCAGAAAAGTGAGGCCAAAGCTAACTTTTGTGTTGTTTCTGGAGATATTTGTGCTTTCTCTAGTGGGGTATGTAGGACAATCCTCGTGCGTCAGTTAGAGTAAAAAATTAATAATTTGCCTTTTGAGAATAGAAAACTTACTGTTTTTCTCTTTTCATGAAAGCCAGGGCCAGCTTAACTGTAAACATGTACTTTGCAAGCTTGAAATACACTTCTCCTACCTTCATCACATCAATGACCAATACCGTTCCCTCCATGACTTTTATAGTTGCAGTTGTACTCAGGTGGGACTTCAAAACCTGAAGAACAGAAACATCTCTGTTTTAATTTTGAGATGAAGACAGCATCTATTCCATGTAGGTTGGAGATGGTCCATCTAAGGAACCCTCGCGGAATAGCTAAAATTGTCGGAACCTTATTATCACTGGCCGGGGTCTTGACCATCACTTTATACAAAGGAACTGAGGTGCAAAGCTTGCAGGGTGCTCCAGTCCATATCAAAAGTAATGCTGGTCAGCAAAACTGGGTGAAGGGGTCTGTTCTGCTCGTTGCGAGTTCAATAACATGGTCTTTCTGGTTCATCATGCAGGTATAGAATTCCCCAGCCTGATATTTCTGCTGGGCTTACCTTTCCAATTTCTGCAATCGATTGAAAGTTAGCATGAGGTTGATTCTCTGCGCTAAAGTATCTTTGCCTTCAGAGATACTAGAATTTATCAATTCATATGCATGTAAATGGATGCTGATTTTTCACCTGCTTAATAAGTTTTCTTTAATGTGATCAGAGATTGTGTACCTTGTAGGCATACACATTGAAAAGGTATCCTGCACAACTATCACTAACTGCATGGATTAATGGCTTCGCGGCAGCACAATCAGCTGTCTTCACTGTGTTCATGCAACATAAACCAGCAGCTTGGTCCATCGGATCCAGCATTGAATTCTGGTCCATCATATATGCTGTAAGTACATCCATGAACAGCTCTACAGAAAATTAAACTTATTTGTCAGAAATCATATGATTGACAATCAATTGCAGGGAGTCATTAGTTGTGGCTTGACAATCTCCATTCAACTATGGTGCACAGAGCACAAGGGGCCAGTCTTTGTGACCATGTTTAGTCCCCTTGGAACTGTAATGGTCGCAATCCTGGCTTACTTTCTTTTTGGTGAAGAGTTGCACGCAGGCAGGTAAAATGAAATTTCATTTGACAGTTACTAGTCAGTAATAAAACCCAAAAAAGTTAAGCAAAAAGCAAGGGCTGGATATGGTTCCTGATCTATCTTTGACTAAATCAGCATATTGGGAGGAGCTGTTGTTATTATCGGACTTTACATGCTGCTGTGGGGAAAAGAAAAGGATGGAGATCAAAACAAGTCCCAAAAACAATCCCTTTCCACAAATGATGAGGAAAAGTTAAGCCGCTTAGAGGTTGAAAGTTCAGCAGGAAGAGACATCATGAAACCGGAAACTGAGAAATAATCAAGAAGTGGGACCGGCATTGATGCATCCTATATTTCTTAGATCATGATATGGGAAATGAATGGTATAGCAACCAAATCAAAGCTCATTTATTAAGCGCTTATGAAGAATTTGTTTCTTATTGCTTTTGTAAAGGAAGCAAATGGGCAAAAAAATACTTTAGTAGTCTTACCCTGCTTTTAATTTTATGGAGCAAGCATAATAAATGTGTGTTTTGACCTAATTTTCTCACACGGCTTCCACATACGGACTCACCAACTGATATTACAATCTGGATTCTGAAGCAGTTTTAACATATGCTTACTGTCCTGAACATACAGGTTATTCATTGTAATCATTTTCTACAGCAATTAGCTAACAAGTTTTTCAATATTTCCAAGTGAGCTTTGATATCCCCAAACAGTTAGAAAAGCAAATCCCTGGCAGATGCCGAATTCTCCAATCTGTTCTTTGTCGGTTCACTTCTGCAGTCCTTGCTGCAATGGAGCACTCCAATTGTCACTGAAGTCGTGAACTACAAAAGGTATATTACACTTGCAGGTAGTAGGGAGAGCATTACAGTTGCAAAAAAGGGGTTTTTCATTATCTTGCTAATTGGTTAGGAAATTAATCATTCACAGACATCTAAAATTCCTGCACTTTTTTACAAAAACTGGCTAGCATATCATAAATTAAGACATCCAGGAATGGCCGACAATAGAGGATTCTAACTATAATTTCAAGACTTAGCATTCTCTTTCTCAGTTGGCTTCTTCAAGTCGTGCACGTACAGTTTCTGGACTATACAGTTTGTTGATTCTGCAACATAAGATTAGATTGCGACATTAGCAGCTTGATAAGCTTCAGTTTTAACAATGTGTTATCATGCTCATTTTCTACAAAAATCAATACTTGAATTTCATTATACTCTCAACTGCCATTGGAAATTTGTCAAAACAAAGAAAGCATAAGTTGTTCATGAGGCTTACCGAAAGAGCAAATCCCCACTAGATGCCAACTTCTCAGAAATCCATTCAGGGACGAGTTCAAGCAACAAGTTTAGCTGCTCTTCGACTTCTCCTGCAACCAAAAGTCACTGATTTAGCTTAACATAGAGGTCTGAAATACATGGGATGGTTTTTGACAGGAAACAACTTGCTTACTTCTATCAACAATATCAGAGTGGCTTGCAATTATCTTGTGTATAAACTCTTCTTTTGTGAGAACTGATTGTTTTATTGACTGAAAAAGGAAATGAATCTTGTTGAAGAGCTTAGGAAGACAGGCAATCATTTGTCTTCGCCTCTTTGCTTGAGAGATTGCAGGATCTCGCTCTTCTTTAGCCTTCTGCTCTTTCTCTCGTATCTGCTGAAGGAAAAATGATTACGAACCAGTCACAGCATTAAATATCTCAATTGAAACGCAGATCTACTATCATGGCTTTGGTTTTGGATAAATGAAGTTACTGATTCTTAGCTGTTATGATATCCGCCAGTTTTATTTTGTTCCAACATATTGTATGCATCTATTCTCCCAGCATTACATTCCTTGGTCACAAGGATATTACAATTAGATGCCAAAAGGGTCATTATAGAAGAAAACTGAGCTGACAACGGCATGACAAAAGCAAAAACTTCCCAAGTCCAAGCCACCTGATGTGACATATTGGGTCACCCTTTGTGTTGAGATAACATGATGATTGAAAGGGGGCAATTTTTAATACATCATAATTTGTCTGATGAAGCTTTCCATGTTCATGAGAAATCTTATAAACACATTGCTCATGCAGGACACTACTGTGTTGTGACCATCTGGTGGTGCAAGATGTGATAAAATATTGTGGAACAAAGTATAAGATTTTATTAATCAATTGAACGCACAACTACTGAATCCAAGAAAAAAGTAGCATAATAGATCAATTTGAATATCAGAACTAATTTATACAATCAATCAAAGACAACAGTTAAGATGTATCAATGACTTGTAATGTTCACGGACCAACAAAGTGAAAGGAATTGGGAATTCAGGATGAGCTTACCGATTGCAGAAGATTCTCAGGAAGAATTTTCAAGATATCATCATCTGATAAATCCCCAAGCTCTTTTTGTTCATCCTTAGCATGCTTCACCGGAGTTTCAAATATCAGTGATCTGCTGGGTGGGCGCCTGACAAGCTTGTCTGGTGTGCTGAAAGAATCATCATCATATGAGCTCATACATCTTTTATGTGGATGCAATGCAGGCGTGGTAGATATCAACGTAGCTGGAGTTGGCTGGACACAAGCCATCTTTATGGGAGAATCATATACATCATTCATGGAGTTTTTCTCTTTGGTTGGAGTTGCAGATGAACAATTTTGGTCAAAGCTAAGATTCAAAGATACTTTGGCTGGTGATGGAGCAGGACAGCTAATTTCCTCATTTAAAGAGATTTTTTTGGGGAGTGGCTTGGAAGCTGAGAAAACTGATTTTTGGGTGTCGTTTTCTGCTTCAACTTTTGTACTTTTCTGGGAGAAGCGCCTCTGGAAACTTTGCGGTAAAAGAGATGCCACTGCTGGTTGCTCTTCTTCGACTGCTGTGGTTTCTTTCAGCAATGACATGCGATTGAAAGGCTCTGGGAGCATTTCCTCTGGAATGTCATCACCCTGAAGCCATTGCAACGCATATTTAACACACCAAGAATTTACAAACAGAAGCACATTGAATGAAATAAATGTTTTGTAAGAAAGCATTAAAGTAACCTACAAATTCATTTTCATCAAACTCAAAGCAAACTCTTAGCTAATGTCAAATCATGAAGGTTGTCACTAAAATTCTAATGTGTGGTTTCCTTAGTACATTTAATCACACTATATTGCAATGGTTGAACAAACAAGAATAACATAATCTAATCAAATGTCACTTCCCAGACAGCAAAATCATAGTTTATAACAACATAAACACGTTAATCTTAAACTCGAACCAGTGTATCGATAACTGATAGCTTGCATTTTAAGCTGTAACAGCATAAACAGAAGCACAGTACCTGAGGATGGTCTCTATAAAAATCTTCAAGCCTCGAGCGAAAAACCTTGCGTAAATATATGTTCTTACTTTCAGATTTCAACTTTCCATCATCACATTCAATTGCATCAGCATTGAAAGTAACATGAAGTTCCGGCTTCATACAACTGGTTTGTTCGTTAAACCGAAGCACCCGCTTTATCTCAATTGCCTCTGGCATAATATATTTCAATTGAGCCAGATGCTTATACGTAAACCTCCTACAAAAACAATTAAAATTAGAACTAAGCAAATTTAAAAACAAATGAGAAGTTCAAAACAGTACAATAATCAGCAGTACCTGTCAGTTAAAGACTCGATTTTGGGAGAAATATTAGAGAGAGTAGACATTGAGCCCTTCATACGCAGCAACCGGATCGAGCTATCCAAGTTATCGAAAAACTCACCCAGCATTTCATACCTTTTCATAATCAAGACATATAAACTAGCATAAATCACTAAGATTTTGTAAGAGAAAGTAAAAAAAGTTGACCCCAAAAAACTTACTTATCGGGGATTTTAGTGAGCCGATTACGATCCTGCTTCTTCCTGGGCTTTTGTAATTTACTGGTGGTGGTGGTGGTGGAATCTTCAGGCCAAGACGCGATCTGTCTTCGGGCGGACTTGGTTTGGTTGTTTCCAAGGTCTTGAGAGGCGATCTGACGGACTTCCTTTAGGGAGAGTGCGACGCGGCGGCTCCGGAGGCGGGGAGGGAGTTGGGATGGCTGAGTTGGGGTTTGAGTAGCGATGGTTGTGTTTGAAGAAGGTTTAGATTTTGGGGTTGCAGCAATTGATTCAGAATCTGGTTTGGCTCTTTTGGATTTCGAAGAAGGGATTGGAGAGTGTAGAGAGGAGTTCATTGCTTCTTGTTGATTTTGAGACCGAAAAGAGATTTGCTGGTTTGGTTGAGGCGGAGAAGGAGGGCGGATTCTTGGTATTTAGGGCTTTTTTTGGCGGGAGTTGTTGAGACGGAGCTATGCCACGTCATATTCGCGCCAGGCTCGTCCGTTGCCTCCCGCGATTTTTCTTTCTTGTCTAGTGTATAAACTACATGCCGTTCGGTATGATAATGGAAACGACGAGTTCCGTAGACGGGGGACTGTGAAAGACGAAAGCACCCTTCACTAATGAAAGTCGTGATCAGACCGTTAAGTTACACGTGTAATCTTGTTCTCTCCTCCGATTGACACGATGGATCAACGTTATCGAGGGTCCAGTCCTCTTGCTTTTTTATTATCATGTGAGTAAAGAGTATTGTGTTGTCCAACAAATATTTTCTTAGAGGAAAAAAAAGTTTACCTTTTAATTTTTATAAAAAAAAATTAAAAAAGAAATATTATATCAAGTCTTTTATAATTTTTATTTTGATGTATTTTTAAAAATACCTTTTAATTTTTGATCATTTTATTTTCTTAGGACTTATTTTTTCTTCTCTTTTAACAGAATATGGTTTTTTTTTTAATTATTAAAATTACTCTTAGCTATATTATTTTTCATAATTATATAATAATTGGATAAATTACTCAGGTGTAATGAACAACCAGAGCTTTTTTTTTTTTTCATAGGATAGAGATATATCCAAATTCAGATAAAGGGTCATTTGGATCAGGGTTGTCAATACCGTTTTGTTTTGGCCGGAATAGTCGAAATGTTCCATGCCATTAAAAAAACGAGACAAAACAGCGTCATTTTCATCTCGGTTTTAATTTCGGCTCGTTCTTAAAATACCGGCCGGAACGTCTCAGTACCGTTCCGCCCTTAAGATCCTCCTTATTTTGATTAGCTTGTGATTGTGTTTCTAATTTTGAGATTATATTTGTTTGACTTTGTGTTTATATTGTATAATTTAAAGTTATTTTATCTTGAATTTAAATTATGCTTGTTAAATTAATATTTTAATTTTTTTTTCATATATATAAAATTAATTATATATGAACAGTATACTCCCGAAACGGCATGCCGAAATGCTCTAAAACCAAAACATTCTATACCAATAGAAAAATCAGAATGACAACCGGAACGATATTGATAACCTTGATTTGGATGATGATCCGGGACCCCTGCTTAATAATAATAAGAATTTAAATAATATAGTTATCAATTATATTTCATAAATAAAATACACAGAACATGTGGGATAAACACGCCTGTTATTATAATTATTGCTGTTAACGTTGACAAGTGAATTCAAACTTAGAATGCGTGACACTTCCTTGAACAGCTCGCGAACGTGGCGACATCCTGTGATGCCAGATCCTTGATACTTTTAAATTCCGGTTTCGAGTAAAGTGTACGGAATAACCTTGAAATTATTCTTCCTTAAATCTTGTTTGAAATTAATTAAATATTATAATTAAATTTAATTATAATATTTGATTTCAATTAGTAAATAAATTGACTTCACATAAGATAAATTTTAATTTATTTTGTTTTTTGCATCATCTCTATTACCTTCTTCTTATTATTTTAAATAATTTTTTTTAAAAAATAAATAGATACTCTATAAAAAATAACTTTAACATTAAATTTATTTATTTTTACTTAAAAATCTGACAAGTTAATATTTAATTTTAGTGTTTTTAAATATTGGATTTCATTTAAAATTTATTTTTCGGAGTCGGTTCTCGAGCCAGACAAATAGGGTACCTAAAAGATCCCTATACTCCACAGGTAAAAAGGAAGGGCTGGTAGTTGCCGCCTTGGAAACTCCTTCCTCATCCCTTCCAACCTCTTCAGTTCAACACTTCAACTCACGAAGGAGGTTTTTTTTTTTTTTTTATTACTATCTTGACTGTGACGGCTGCTTTTAACAGCAGGGAAAGAGAGAGATGGAGGAAGCCCAAAAAGCTTTTTAATTTTTTCCTCTTCTCCTTCTACTCCATCTTCTTCATCTTCTTCATAATAATAATAATAATTTAAATTAGAATAAAGCAAAACCCCATTTGAATCCCCCCAAGAAAGAATAGAAAAGGGGAAAAAAACCCCTCTTTCCTCCACGCAACCCGAACAAAATACCCTCCCAAGCTACCTCTCTTTGTACCGTTTTCTTCTTCTCCAAATTTTTCTCTTCTTGGCAAAACAAAATATTTCATTGCCCTCAATTTCTCCGACGATAATCTCAGCCCTCTAACTGCTTCTGATTTCAGTTCAGTTTGTTTTAGTCGGCGTCGCTGAATCCTTACTCCTTTTTCTTGTCTTTTTTCTTCCCTTAGGTTATATCGTTACTCTTTTTCCGGGTTTCCAGGTAATTTCGTATTTCGTCGTATCCCTGACTATGTTTTTCATACTTTTACGTGATGGTAATATTCTACAGCATGAATTTTTTTCTTTTTAATGATTTGAATGCTTGTTTAATTTGTTAATCAATATGGGCAATTGGGATTAAGCTGTCCAAAAATAGCAAATTGTGTTTTGGACTCAATATAGTGATTATATGATCGCCCACCTCCCTTTTCAGTGAATTATCCAATTAATTTTGTTTTTTCCTTTCTGGGTTTTCCTCTCTGCGGTGTTTCAGTTTAAAAGTTCGTGACTTTTTGTTCCCAGATTGGATTGGAGGCTCCATCGAAACCCAACTCGTAGCCTTCACTGTTACATTGTTTGGCTTGGTTTCAAGCGGTAAGTTATTCACTTTTCTTATTCTCTTGCAAATATTTGATCTTGGATGAGGTTTGTGATTAATTTATTAAAGGGAGCAGCAGAGAGAGAAAATAGTGCACTTGAATTTAAGTAGCTGTAGAAGCAAAACAATGCCTATATATAGAGAGATCATACAAGGAGTAGCAAATTTCTTTGTTTATATTGCGGGATTGGGTAAAAAATGATTGCGTTTTAGGATTTTGGCTGATGAAAAGGCAGATATTTGATCACAATGTTAAGAATTACATCTGGTTGTATTATTTATTTTTTTTAATTTTGTAGCTTCAGTGGTTCCTAATAGATTGAGGATACTCAAGATGTAAGAGTATCTTCAGCATGGTGCTATAATTTGATTATGTTTCAACACATTCTTTGTTGTGTTCATCTTCATACTGATTAACATGGAGCACCGGTAATGTTGGTGGTTAACAAGTCTGAAAAGTTGGTGGTTAACAAGTCTGAAAATTTCTTCCATCACCCCCTTTCCTTCCTGAAGATTTTATTTTCATTTTCCAAGTGGCACGTGATGAATGAGAAGTGGAAAATAACCTGGTTCTGTAAATGCTGTAGAAGCGGCATAGTTTGTGACTTCTTTAGTTTCTTAATTTTTGAACGTTAGCTGATTATTGAGGAAACAGGGGATTGTGAGGTAAACATAGTTTGGTACATAAGGCATGACTAGTCTGATCCTTTTTATTTTTATTTCTCAGAGCTTTGCCTTAACCATTTATGTGGTTTGGGGAATGGACTGGCTCTTTTTGCCTATAGTAAGTATTTGTGAATGATGTTCAGTGGGCAAAAGTTTAATGCTCTGAGCATATTCAAGTGGAAGAGGCGTGGTGAATCATCCTTGACAACTAGCTTGCTTGACGATGTTCCGCCAGAGATTGAATTGTTAGATTGTAGAAGGGTACCGAGTCCTGGTAGCGAGAGCCCTTCTGGGCTCCTTAATGGCGAGAGCTTGAATGTGGAACCAATTGCTGATTTGGACCTATTCTTTGAAAGACTCTACAATTACTATTGTGAGAAAGGGCTTTGGTGTATTATTATCAAGTGGATAGTTGAGCTTTTTAGCCTGGGTTTTACCATTGGTTTCTCGGGATTTTTCTTATTATATGTTGATTGGAATGGTCTTCGTAATGCTAAGTGTGGGATTGATGCTGTAGAATCTGGAATCAAGCCCTGTGATCTTGCGAAAGAAGCTCTCCATCCTCACCCAATAACCCCTCTAACGCTTTCAAAAGCTATCATTGTTGGTTATTTGGGGTTATTTTCTATATATTGGATCTTCTGTTTCTTAAGGTTTTTTGCTCAATTGAAGGACATTCTTGGTATCCGGCACTTCTATTATAACAGGTGTGGCTGATCTAATCTGTATAAAATTTTGTAGGGGCATTGCTTTTACTTCAGTACAAAGGGTTGTCTTGTTTTTAATTTTTTTTTTAGTATGTCAATAAGAGCAAAAGGTGTCATCTTTTTGCAGTCTCCATGTCACAGACAATGAAATTCAAACCTTGCCATGGGCTACAGTTCTTGAAAAGGTTGTTGAGCTGCAACACTCACAACAACTGTGTGTGGTTAAGGACCTTAGTACTCATGACATGGTGATGCGATTGATGCGGAAGGAGAACTACTTGATTGGAATGCTCAACAAAGGAGTGCTTGCTTTTCCAATCTCCTCATGGATTCCAGGTGTTGGCCCAACTGTTAGGAATGGTTCAAATGGAATACAGCATCGCCTAATACTGACAAAACCCCTCGAGTGGACATTGAATTGGTGCATATTACAGAGCATGTTTGATCGGTATGTTTAATTTCACACAACTACCTGTTTGAATGTCGATTATATAGCATTTTCTCATTAGAATGTACTTTTTCTGCAGAAACTTTTGTGTTAGGAGGGACTTCATTTATAATCCTAATGCATTAAAGAAAAGGCTTATGGTAGTTGGTCTTGCAATGCTTGTTCTTTCACCATTTCTTGTTATATTCATGCTGGTGTATCTCTTCCTAAGGCATGCTGAACAATTTTATAATCATCCAAGCACAGCATCATCTCGAAGATGGTCAAACTTGTCAAGGTGGACTTTTAGAGAATTCAATGAGGTACAAACTCACTATCTCTCTCGCACACATTAAGTTCAATCACAACTTTTCATAGTTGATATGCCTGCTTTTGAAATGTTGGCAAGGATATATGTTTGAGCGCTATGTTTGGATGTGTTTTAGTAAAATGTTTGGATGTGCTCTTTTAATTTCCAATGCTTGCCTCTTATTATTGCAATAAACTAGAGAAGCCTCTTGATATGTTGAACTTATTTTAGTGTATTTTTAATATTGTTTACACGGGGTGTTTGAGATTGTGGTTGGACCATGCTTTTGAAAAAAAAATGATTTTTTTAACTTCATTTTTTTTTTGTATTTCTGAATCTTTTTGATGTTGATGTGAAAAATAAATTTTGAAAAATAAAAATAAAAACATTATTCTGATACGTTTCCAAGAGAAAAACACTTTGAAAATCAATCTTTATCACAATCTCAAACATGCACATAGTTCTAAGAGGATGCATTTTCTGACAAAACATTTTCCCATGTGTATGAAATAGAAATTGATTTATTTGATGGGATTTTAATGAACACCAGCAAGATACTGTTGGGTGTTGTTAATTATTGGACGGACGAGGGCTATGCCGGTCTTACTCTATTAATGTGTTTTGGCATGTTAGATTGAGAGATTTGCTTCGTCACAAGAAAATGTTATACATGTCATTTTCTTGTGTGAGATGAGAGTTCATTTCCTTACTGTAGCTTTATTTCAATAAAAGAATGAGGGTACTGATAAGTTTTAAAATTAGTTCTCTCACACTTGAACTTTTCTATAATTTAGATGGTGTATATTTATGTTGCAGGTTGACTATTTGTTCAAGCATCGGATCAATAGCAGTGTGATGCATGCATCAGAATATCTAAAGCACTTCCCCTCACCTATTATTTCAATCATCGCAAAATTCATTTCTTTTGTCTCTGGAGGCTTTGCTGCTATCCTGATCATCATTGCATTTCTGGAGGAATCTTTGCTAGAGGGCCATGTAATATACTCTCACCAATACTTAAAGTAGCAGTGATAATATGTATTTTTCATGATATTGTATTTTAATTATTCTGCAGATATTTGGGCGCAACTTGTTTTGGTATGCTGCTGTTTTTGGAACTATAACAGCTATCAGCCGGGCTGCTGTTACAGATGAGCTAATGGTCCTCGATCAAGAAGGGGCTATGTCTATGGTGGTCCAACACACACACTACATGCCAAAGAAATGGCGGGGCAAAGAAAATACTGAGAGGGTCCGCATGGAGTTTGAAACCTTATTTCAGGTATTCAAATGAAGTTCATGCAAGTGTATAATAGAGTGTTGATCTATTTTAACTGTTCTATGGTTTTTTGTGATGCAGTATACTGGAATGATGTTACTTGAGGAGATGGCATCAATTTTCCTCACTCCATTCCTGCTTTTGTTTGTTGTCCCGAAGGTATCCATTTCAACTCTTGATAGACTGTGTATCTGTTTATTTTTATGACATATATTGGCTAATTTCAAGGTGTTGTGCTGTGATTTTTGCAGCATGTGGATGACATCTTGCAGTTCATTGAAGATTTCACAGTGGATATTGAAGGTGTTGGCCATGTTTGCAGGTGTGCATCTATTCTTATGCTTGAAAATTCCGGGTTTATGTCGAGGAATTTGACACCAAACCATTTATTAGCTTTGTTTCTTAGCTTTGATATCATTCAAATCTTGACTTCTAGTTGATCTTTCACAGTTTTAGTACTTTCAATTTTCAAAAGCATGGAAATAGCAATTATGGCTCGCCCTATAACACACTTCGCTCCCAGAGAAGTTGTCAGGGGAAGATGGAGAAATCGTTTTTAAGGTATTATTGTAGCATTGTACTTGTAGATTCTTTCCATTTCAATCTAAAGCTTCTGAAGCCTTGTGTTACTGTCCTTGTACTTCCTTTACAAGCACGAAGTCATTTTGGACATAAATAAATGTTTTGTATATTTGCCACTGTTACGTTCTATCTTGGAAAATGAAATAAACCCTTGCAAGGTGCCTGCTCGTAATTTCTTTTCATTTTAATTGTTCCCTTGGCTTACTTCTCATCTTCCATTGTCTGTTTTGCAGTTTTCAAAGTAGCTATCCTTCATGGGAACCCAACATTCATGGGAAGAAGCTCCTGTTAAATCTTAGAACTTTTAGGGACCAAAAGTTGCAAGGACAGAGAGGTAGACATGTGTACTCTCCTCGTAGAATGTGGCGAGGGAGCCCCAGTTTGAGAGGACTCGGTGATAGAAATATCTCTTTTTCAAGGGAAATGCCATCTAATACTCCTGGCTTTCAGCTGGGTTCTTTGTGGCTACTTGATATCGATCATAGGAATCACCCGTATCTTCTTGATTGGTATTATACTTCTCGACCTCATACTTCCACGAACAATACAAGAGATGCCACAGTAGTACCATTTGAAGCAGCTGAGCAACAACATTCGAGAGATTATTGGATGCCATCCAACTTGACACAAAATGAAGCACGATTTAATGAAGAGTCATGGGGTTACAACTACCAGGATAGATCAGAGTCTCATTTGGGGGCTTCAACGTCTGCCCCATTCTTCCAGGAAAGTTTGCTTCAACATCATGACTCCAGCAACCTTGCACGTCCTACTAGGAGCCATTGGTGGGCTAGAAGTGGCCCACGTAATGCACAGCCCCAAGCAAGTTTCCTCGAGCCTCCTGGTTTCCACCAAGCGAGTTTCCTCGAGCCTCCTGGTTTCCACCAAGCAAGTTTCCTCGAGCCTCCAGATTTCAACCGCAATGCATCAGAAAATGATCATGATAATTTCTCAGAAGGAAGCTTGGAGGAGCAAGAGCAATACTTGGATCGGAGAAACTCTAGTGAACTGTCCCGGACTATTTATGTGGATGATGACATTGAAGCAGGAAGGGGTGTGAGTCTTCATTTTGATGACATTTATAGCAGACCGCCTGAAACACCCCCTGCATTTCGAGATCCCCCAACCTTTTGACATTTTCCTATCCAGATGTTTGTGAGGTTCTCGTTTTTAGATTTGTGGAATGCGTATGGGTTTCCGAAGATGGACCGTGATTTCTTTTCTGTGTATAAAGGAAACTGTATTCTTTGTTGTATATAAGATTAATTACGAGGTTAGATTCTCAGGTAGGCCCCTTCCCATTTTAGAAGGTAGCAGGCTCCCAAGTCACTGCAACCCGTCTGGAACTGTAAAAACATTTCCCATCTATTGATTCATTTCAAATCCCATTCTAATCAACTAGTTTATTTGATCATTTTTTGCCGTTGATAGAGTGAATTTTGTTCTCGAGTTGTCCCCCAGGTAGTCTGGTCTTAGCTTTACTTCAAAATTGAAAGATTTTAGGCAAAAGTGAAGTTTATTCAACCCAACCCAACAGGGCATGTCCAAAGATTATTTTTTCATTGCTAAAGAGAACCCTGTCTGTGCTCGTGAAGCTCCCACAAGAACAGCACCAAGAAGAAAGTTCTGCTATAATCGGGTGGTTACTTTTGTTGACATGTAAGGTGACTTCTTCTATTCCTCTTACTTGGAGAGTGCTGCTGAAATGTTGAAAGAAAGCTTTGGTCCCATACATTTTGGGATTTGATATATCTAGAACAATTTGGGGGCTGCATATTTGGAATTGGATAGACCACAGTGAGCTGCACAGATGTTTGCAGTTGTTATCATACAGATTCAGTTGACACATGTCAGAATCTCTCAAAAGCATTTGGTGCAGGGGAAGGTAAGAACATGTCCTCTGTTCCTGGTTTTATTTCAGGCACATGACTTTTGATTCATTAAGCAATCATTATTTGCTATTCCAAATCTGTTATGCTGATTAAAATGAGTGCTTTGATGCTGTTTTCCTCGTCACTTTACAAGGGAAATTCATAAATGTTCAGGTCGAAGAATGCAAGCACGCTTTTGACCATCACGCTTGGTACCTTCTCAAAGGGTTTCAACAAGCCAAATTAGAACATTCTCTTTTAACTCAACTCTTCAATGAGCGAGCAAATAAATCAATTTTTATTTATAGACATAAAAAAAATATTTTAGCATCATGTTAGGATATTGTCATGCCATTTGAGGGCAAGGTTTATAGTATTATAATTTTACTTTTTTAAAATGCTCTGGAACAGTGGATCGTGTTGTTGCTTATCATGATAACTGAAGTTATTAATTCTGGCGCAATTAAGGATGCCACGTCTATATGCCCGCATTCCTTCAACAAGGCAGCAAGCAAATGGCATGGAATTTGGAGTCTAAGTTGTTTGGTTGTGTTACGACCTCGAAGTAGAATTTTGTAGTTTCTAAAAACTCTTTCTTGGATATTGCAGCTATACCCTTGCCATTTAATTCCAGCAGCGAGCATTAGATGCCTAGAAAAGTCATGGACCAGGGCAAGATGAGGTCACGAGCAATAGATGCCTCACAGTAGCCCCTCCGGAAGAAACTTACATCTTGGCATTCCTCAACCAGAATCGAACAAGCATGATGTAGTCTGAAAAACATCCAGCACTGAGCTACATTTCTTTGTTTGGTTTGCTTCTCTCTTTCTATCATTTCTTTTTTCAGTTAGCTTCTCTCTTTAAGTAGATATGGTAATTCATTGCTATCTGGTGCCTTTTCTTTTCATATGTACTTATAGAGTTCAAGTTCTTTAAGCAACTCAAACACAGTTTCGATATTGAAGTTGGTTTTAGGGATGTTTGCTTTTTTCTTTGATTATGTTTGCCTGATAAAGACTGAAATTAGTGTATTTTGTGCTGTGTTTTTTAACCACTAAGTTTTCTTTTCAAAGGAACCTGTACATTCATCTTAATCTGTATTCTGACTTTAAGGTTGTCTGTGAATAAATCCATGTTTATGGAAACCTTGACAAAGAAGGCTCAATCATGCTTTCCATGTAATGTCACCTTTCTTCTCAACTTTTACTTAACATAACATGATTTTATTACACTTCCTTCTAATCATTCAGTTTTGGTGACTTAGAAATTCAACCTGTTTCTTCGTAATCAACAGGACCCTAAAAACCATTTTGAGGATGAGAAATTAAAACAGCAGACTCGTCCTTGGTCCCACTGGAGTTTCGTCTGCGCTACATTGTTATGTTTATGTAGCCTTGCTGAGGCAAGAACACATGGAATGATGCATGGCAGGGTTTGGAACCGAGACGGAGGGCATTGTGTTAGCTGCGACAGGGTAAATTTCCTCGCTTAGAAAGTCTTCATAAGTGATACTTTCACATTTGCATACTTCTTTGTTTCTATCCTTTTCAAAAAAAAAAAAAAAAAAAATTGGTGGGTGGTGAAGGGGTTAAAGATGAGGCCCAATGAACCTTGAGCTGCACAGGTGGGGGTAGCCTTGCATCATTCCTAGATTCACCCTTCCCAGGATTTAAACATCATACTTTCAAGTGGAAATCCCAAATATAACCGTTAGACCATCTCTAGGACTCACAATGGAATTGTTTCTAAATATGTTGTCTGCACTGATGCAAGTTATCATGATTTAGCTGTTAGTCTCTTTTCTGAATTTTTGTAATTGAAAAACAGGAGAAGTTATTCAGATCTTTCAAAATATGTATTTTCCGCAAATAAATTGTTCCCTTACAGATAATAAAAAATACCGAGAGTTTTTCATTTCAACTGATATGTGGGATACTCCTAGTGAAACTCTCCGGATGCTTTTTGACATCTGGAAACAGATGGCAGACCTTCACTCAAATCCGTATCTTAAAAAACCATAAAGGAATTTGAGCAGAATAGACTCTTCTGCTCATTACCAACACCAGTATAATTACTACAAGACAAAAGAGGTTCGTGATCATTCACAGAGGAGGTTCCTTTTGCTGTTTTCACTTATAGTTGCTCATTATTCCGGTCCCCTTGCCATGACTTCCATAATAGCTTCCCCCTTCCACTCTGCCCCCCCATCTTTTGTCTCACAGTCTCTCTGGATAAAGAGTTGTCGAAACAATCATTTATATTCATAAAGGAAAAGGGAACTCGACAGAAAAAAAAAAAGAGGCATCCACCCTAAGTGGTTTGGGCAATGATTTTCATAAGCATGCTTGCATCTCAGTATGAATCCGTGTATACCTTTCATTCGACGTATGACATCAAGCCGAAGTCACCCTAGACTTTTACCAGTTCTTCATTTGTAACTATTCAATCATCTGAAAAACTCCAGCAAAACCTTCGAAAAAAAATCAAATATCGAACAGGACATAAAAGACAAGATTTCAGACTGAATCTTCTTGCGTTATATCTCGAATTCAACCGGACGTACTGCTTTTCTGGATCCTCGGACATGAACAAATGGAAAAACTGACCTAAGTACCCTGTTACTACTTTCCTCGGCATTGCTAGTTTCCCTATGATGCATATTTTGATGAATGATTGCTTGAACACTTGAGCAAAGCTGTCGATCCACTGCAGAATCCAGTGAGAACGATCTCCTCAACGGTTGGATGGAAAACTGATCATCTTTCCCTCTTACATCAATGCATTCATCACCCATAATCGAGGCATGGTGTGGCTTCCTTGTTTTTAACTTCCCAAGCTTCTGCTCCATCTTCATTGGTGATCGACTTCTGAGTCTCATCTGACCTTCTCTTGAAGCGTTTCTTTCTTGTTGCCTAGGAGGTAACAGAGCTCTATCATCTTCTCCACCCAATTCGATCACCACATAATCTTCATCACTTCCCATAAGACTATCGGTGTATGGATGCGAGCCTTGAGGTGATGAACTAGGAGCAATGATGCGGTCAGCTGGATATTTAGCACCAGAGCCTGAAATGCTTGTTCTGCAAAGTGGACAGTTAGCATTGCTTTGAAACCATATGTCAATGCAATCCAAGTGAAATGCATGGCTACAGTTCGGAAGAACTCTAAGCATGTCTTGTTCTTGGAACTCATTCAAACAGACCACACAGCCACACCCGCTCCTCTCCCGACCTTCTTCTCTCCTGTACTGAAATGTCGGTATCTCGCGAATTACTGACTCGTCCAGCCCACGATTCCACATGGTTGGAGAGAGGGCTATAAACGAATCTTCGCTACGTCTAGCTCTCCAAACAGTGAACCACCTTAGAAGATTAAATTGGTTCCGGTTGGAGCAACATTTATTCACAAGGACGTAGTAACCAACTAGCAAGAAAGCTGTGCCCATGATGCTCAATACAGCAATAGCTGATAGAGGGAAAGCATGGTCTGAGGTAGGGGAAGGCTGCTGATAGATAAGATTCTGCTGGTTTCTGAAGGCATGCATGTAGTATCGTCTCTGTGTTGGTGCCATTGGTAAATGGGTTTCAATTCAAAGTGTTGGCTTCTACAAGTAGAGGGACTAGAGGGGAGGTTGACTGATGGGTTTAGCTTCTTCCATAAAAATAAAAAAAAAAATCTTCAATCAGGATACAGAGAAAATAGAGGGGAGGGATGGGATGGGAGAAAGCTCAATGGAAAACACTCCTACACAAGGGTTAAAACGTGTGCCACAGATTCACCAAGTAAACCACAATGATATCTCATTGAATGAAAGGATGAACTTGTGATGAACACAAGCATGTCCATGTTTAAAGTTAAGAGAGAGTGGTAAAGCTGCCATCATACCTCCCACTAACAGTTTATATTAAAGAAATGAATCAGGACCCAACATGCTCTATATTGGTGTACTTGCTTCATGATATTGGACCCCTTTTGTTTTATTTCTCATTTTTCTTGGGAAATAGCATTTCTTTTGTTCCTTTTCACTCAACTTTCTGAAGTTTTAGGACATGCCTTAACAGCAAAGCAAGACTCTTTTTTTGCAAAAAAAAAAAAAAAAAAACAGAGTTTATTGATGTCTTTTGCTCCCCTTTTCACTCAGTAAAAGGCCTTCAAATTTTCAAGATAAAAAAAGTTGGAACATAGAGTTTCTAAATAGAAATTCCCTTTTTTTTTCTTGGTTTAATTGGTTTTTTGATTTTGTTAGCTCATTCTAGTTAGGATAAAGAGAAATGAACAATCAAAATGAGATTTATTGATACTTGAATTATACCTCCTGCAAGGGTATTGATTGATTAATTAATTAAATTATCAGGTTAATTATTTATACAGGTTAATTTAAATAAATCATGTTAAAAATAATGTTGTTTCATTTAAATTTTTAAAGATAATCTAGCTGCTTTGGACCGAAAAATAAAAATTTAAAGTTGATATAGCTTAGTTTAGACCGATTTTGACTGAGATAATATATCATAAAAAAAATAAAAAAATAAAAACTTTGCCAAGAGAGCCAAATTAATCTTTGATTTGTGAAATTAATATTTCTTAATTTAATTTGACCGCCATGATAATCTTTGCTGGCCAGCTCTAATTTAATATTTTTTTGATATTTTTATTGTCAACAATTTGCCCAGTACAAGGGAAAAGGAAAAGGAAAAGAGGCTTTGCCATTTTCCACATTTCAGGTGAGATTTCTTTTGTTACCGGCCCATACACCAGGGTAGGCCCATTTATATCTTTACCTCTTCTTTGTATGGGCCGTGTCCATGTTCACTGGGCCCGGACCAGTTCACGCTTGTTGTTTAATACATCAAGACCACTGGAACATAAGAAAATTTTGCTAATTAATTCAGCAACATAATTTTTAATATTTGGCCGCACCTCTATTGAATTTTATCGTGTATTTATCTATGAAATAATAAATTGAGTCACATATTAATGAGATAACTATTTGATTCAATTATTTGCCATATTTTAAATGGTCTAGCACTACTCACCTGTAATTTATTGCACTTAACTCTTAGACAGCTCTATTAAAGAGTCATTAGAAACTTCTACAACTAAAAAAGACAATTAACTAACTAACTAACTATAAACCTCCTTTTCAAACTCTTTTGGATGTATTATGTTAACTATGTTTATCACATTAGATAGTTACACCAGAAAGTTTCTTGAAAATTTTGTTACAACTAGACCACACATAATAGGTTGTTCCTTAACCTTATTCACGAACTCATTTAGATCCATTATATTTAGTCATTCTTCGTTCACATTCTTTCTTTTCTTGTTCTTATTGCTAGGTCTTCATGGTAAACCAATGAGTTTGATTTTTTTACCAATAAAAATAATAATAATAATAATAAAACATGAATTTGACTGACCAGAAATGATGACTTCTCAATCATGTATCCATGGACTCCAAAAATAAAAATCCCAAATCTTTTCTCTCTTTATACAATTAAAATAGAATCAACCAATCAATAAAATTAAATGACTAATTATAAAAAAATCAAAACTAAAATTTTCTACATGAAAAACAACTGCATAATCATAACCCATCTAAACAAACATTCACAATCTTCAAATAATGGTATCATAAAGTGCTATATACTAATTACAACTAAAAAATTCAGAGTCATAATTAACACATATATCATGAAGAATAATTTGTTCTTCAAATACAATAAAAAAAAGAGTTGAGAAACTCTCACAAACTTACAAACCTGTTTTATAATAATGAAACGACCAATTTAAACAGCATTAATTAAAAATTTTAGGTCGATTAGACGGTTAATAAATTGTAAATAAGTGCAATTTCTCTGTCTCTCTCTCTCTCGAATTCTCTTTTTGTTTTTCCTGCTGCCGACACAGCCTCCCTTGTTTCCTTTGCAAGTGGTGTGGTGGTCCCACTCACATGGATGCGGGACCCAAGCAAGAGTCAACTGCTAGCTCTTCTTTCTTCTACAGTCCATTTTTGTCGTCAATCATCGCAATGCCGAAAACGCCAATTAAATATATACAGCTTTGAAAAGGAATATATAAACGTACAGTGAAGGTTTGGGGATATTAAACAAAACTAACAGACAGCATTCTTTTCAAAATATCATCAAAATCACACACATTTGGAGTTTATGGATGTCCTATCATGACTAGCCTGTTCCTTGAATGAGACAGAATTCCTGGTGACATTCCTGTTGTTTTTCTTCAAGTTTCTTGCAAGATTCCAATTAGAAGTCCATTTTATAAGTCACATTTGCTTCGGGGTTTGAAAATCTAACACATCAAGTAGTATTGTCTTAGAGCAGGAATTTTCACATTCCAAGTTATGGAGATCCTTGTCTCAAGCCGCTGTGACCTTCTTCAATCCTTGTCTGAGGAGTATATTTTCCCAGAAGAAATCCGACCAGGGAAGGTAGCTATTGCCTTATGCGAGTCCATTCCAGTAATAGATCTCGGTGATAAAGCAGGTCAAAACCGAGCCAATATTGCTCAGGAAATTTTGAAGGCAAGCCAGGAGTTCGGATTTTTCCAGGTCCGCACTTTATTAAGTAATAATCCTATTAGATTTTATGTAAAATATCATACGCTTTTAAGGTGTTAATCCAGCCATGAACAATGAATGTTATATTCTCATTGTAAAACAGGTGATTAACCATGGAGTTTCCAAGGGATTGATGAATGATACAATGAGTGTCTTCAATGAAGTCTTTGAGATGCCTGCACAGGATCTGTCAGGCATCTACTCTGAAGACCCAAATAGAAGCTGCAGACTTTTCACAAGTAGTTCGTTTTACGCAAATGAAGATGTTCACCACTGGCGTGACTTTTTGAGACACCCTTGTCATCCTGATCTAGATGCATGCATTCAACAATGGCCCGACAAGCCAACCAGATATCGGTAAAACGCTATGCATGCCTGCTGACTGCTATGTTGTATCACCTGTCAAATCCCAGTCTTCCTAAGACAATTACTGAAGCAGACATAAGTGTAAATTTAACCTTTCCTAATTTTTATATCTCCATGATTTCACAGCCAGGTTGTTGGGAATTACTCGACTGAAGTGATGAAATTAGCCTCGGAGATACTGGAGCTGATCTGTGAAGGTTTAGGATTAGAGTCTGGGTATTTCGGGGGTAAACTAAGTGAAAACTCAATGCTGTCAGTCAATCGTTACCCTCCATGCCCAGATCCGACTTTAACCCTAGGATTGCCCAAACATTGTGATCCTAATCTCATAACCATTTTACTCCAAGGTGATGTGTGCGGGCTTCAAGTCTTAAAGCATGGTGAATGGATTGGTGTTGGGCCTGTTCCTGATGCATTTGTGGTTAACATCGGGTACCAGTTACAGGTATACTTCTCATATCCCTGTCATCACCACTGTAAAGTTCTTGGAATGATCGGGTATAGTTAAGCTGAAAATGCTGGTTAATTCCTGCCATAGATTATCAGTAACGACAAGCTAAAAGGTGCCGAACATCGAGCAGTGACAAATTCAAAGGTTGCTAGGACAAGTGCTGCCTTCTTTGTCAGTCCTAGTCGAGACTGCATTGTCGAACCTGCCAGTGCACTTATTAAAGCGGACAATCCTCCACTCTACAGAGCCTTCGAGTTCACAGAGTTTTTTTCCAACTACATGAGTGAGAAAGGCAAATGTGAAGTTGTACTGGAGCCCTTTAAGTTGCAGGCATAACCTGAGATTGATGCAACAAGGCAGTCGTGCAGGTTGACATGTCAGACATTGTGAATCTTATTAAATCAATCTCATGTCTGTATCATGTCAAATGGATCGTAATATATGAACTTCGTTTGAACTTAAAAGTTGTGAGAAGCACAGTCTGCGATAATTTCCTGAATGATGTGGGTTGAACTGTGATTCAACACCTGAAATAATGTTAAAGCAACTGTCTAATATCTTTGGATTCGGATTTATTTCTCTTGAGATGGATGTTTGTTTTTGATATTTAAAATCTTGATAAACATTCATCCAGGATTGATCCAGATTTTTTGTGCCTGAGACCAGAAAACAAGGGAAGCTCTAATGTAGTTTCTTCTTATCAAGACAAAATTTTCCAATAACATTTGAATTCCTTAGGCCTGTTGGTTTTGATTTCAGGAGATGCACATTGCTTCATTACTATTTTGAGTGCTTCGATAGAACAAATTCAGATGCTATTTGCACTTGGTATTTGTAACATTGTTGTTAAACTCCATCTATTCTAGTGGATTGACACGGAGCTTGATCCAGATTAAATTTTTATCTGGAACAGGTAAGTTATTATTTCAGTGAAACTCGATCATGTTCTTACTAACTCAGTCAAAGCAGCAAAAACTAGTCAAAACCTGACAAGGTCAATACCAGTTTTATTTAATTTTTAAGATAAACAGTGAACACATAGTTTCAATAAAAATATCCAAATGTAACTTGTGGTTTGACCTAATGACCACGAGTCAGCCGAATGATCCAGCGAGCTGTTTCCCAATTCCAGCCTCCTGGAAACACCTGACAGCAACAATCATGCTGATAGTGCCATAAAACTTATTCATCTTGGATTTCTTCATGAGATCAGGCACATTATGGATGTTCCCGGAATACAGGGCACCCGATATCCATGTGAAAAGACTCCCGGAATACAGGACTCACAGTATCCATAAATAAAACCTCTGCTTCCTATTCTTATCAACATCCTCTATTTCGTTCCACCCCTTTCTCGCTGTTTGTGTCCATCTCCTGCTCGGTAAACGCCACGGGGCAAGGCAGGAGAGAACATTCTGAAAAACTCCGAAGCCAGGAAATAAAAAAGACCTCCGCAGGTTAAACACCAGAAACTCATAGGTTCCATTTCTATCTCCTTATTGGTATAGTTGTTGTCTTCCGGTCCAAAGCATACTTCTATGCAATATCATACATCTTAATTCTTGAAACAGCAGACCTTCTTCTCCTTTATAAACCATTCCACTTGTTTTAAAATATAATCAGCTTAACTATAAACTAGCACTGATTAACATTCAAAATGTTTGTGACTTGTAATTTTTTCTGCGTTAATGAGTGCTTATATTAAATTTTGAAACTATAACTATAGGAAACAAAAAAAAGGGCCATAAGGGAATTTGGTTTTTGCATTTATGTTATATCGACTGCTTGAGTTTAGGGTGCTGACAGCGTATATATATTTGCAGGCCGATTAAAATTCTAGAGATTTTGGGATGAAGAACGCTGGTATAGATAAAGCAATTGAGATCTTGGGCAAGCTGGTTCGTTTCCTGAGGAAAAGTATGATTCATATCATTTCTGTAGGCCCTATGCCAGACCACGTTGCATTTATCATGGATGGAAACCGGAGGTTTGCCAGGAAAAATAACTTATCAGAAGCAGCTGGCTACAGGATTGGTTTGTTGGCTCTCATTTCCTGTGTCAAATATTGCTCTGAGCTAGGTGTGAGATATGTAACATTTTATGCCTTCAGCATCGATAATTTCAAACGACGTTCTGATGAAATCCAACCTTTGATGGATTTATTTCTAGAATACATTGAAGGATTGATGAAGGAAGGTAGCATTGTCAGTCGCTATGGAATCAGGGTTTACTTCCAAGGGAACCTAAAACTCTTCAGCGAACCTGTTAGATTGGCAGCGGAAAATGCCATGCTCGCCACTGCTCATAACTCCAAGCTATTCTTGATCGTCTGTCTTGCCTACACTTCCACCAATGAGATTGTACATGCTGTTCAAGAATCCTGCGAAGAAAAATGGGGTGGAGCTATTCTACTGAATGAAAATGAGAAGAATGACGCAGAGAGCTTCGTAAAAGTTACTGATATTGACAAGAACATGTACATGGCAATTGCACCCGAACCTGATATCCTAATCCGTACCTCCGGTGATACTCGATTGAGCAACTTTCTTCTTTGGCAGACTACATGCACTTACTTGTATTTTCCTTCTGCCTTCTGGCCTGAGATTGGTTTCCGACATCTTCTCTGGGCAATCCTCAACTTTCAAAGGCACCATCAATATTTGACCAAGAGAAAGAAACAGGGGTGATTTATACAAATCAAGTTGGACTGCTGGAGAATCGTTTTATACCTTCTGCAATAAGATGCTATTGCATTAGTTAATAACAGCCTCTTGAAAACTTCATCTCAAGGCTGGAACAAGGGCAGAGCTCTGAAATTTATTTTGGAGGACTAATGAATATACATTGAGATCAAGTAATTATTCAAACATTTCAAATTTGGATTTAAGAATAATTTACTCAGGATTACGTTTTTAAAACAACATTATTTCATAAATGAATAAAACATATTAAAACAACCTTGTTTTTTTAGGATTAACCCGAGATATTTATATATATAATCAAATAATGAGTGGGCTTGACCGAATCATAAGAATCTGGGGGGGCTGTGAGGGCCGGTTTGGTGATTTCGTATCGAGCACAACAAAACTGAGCGAATGCCGATTTTACAAGAGAATACAACTTTTTGGTTATACTTCGATCCTTCCCCCTGAGTTTTCTTGGTGGGCAAATAGTAACGAAGCTCCACAGTATTAGTCTTAAGGCCATTGCCGCCGCTACCCCTGCATGCAATACAAGAGCCTCATATGCAATGCATGCGGGTCTTGGCCTAGCAGATGAAGCGACTTATTTCTTTTCTCTGCACCCGAATTCAAGTCCTATTGTACATGCTTATCATCCCCGCAGTGTTTTATTTGTTTATTGAGCTTACATGGCATTCAGTAGATTTGAAGATTAGTTATGATATACATAAGCTGACTCAGACATCTTGATTATATATAAAAAAAAGACAAGAGTCTTAGATGATGGTTTTAGGGTTCAACCCTTAGAGATGTAGTTCTATTGGTCAGGCTCTAGATTTGTTTTCTAGAAATTACTGATTTGAATCTCATAAATTTCAAGGCCACAAAAAGTTTATATGATCTATAATTGTATAAACTCATAAAATTAGTCGACTCATGTTAAAAAAAAACAAAGAAAAGAAGACAAGAGCCTTAAATGGTGGTTTTATTAAAAGCAAAACCAATGACAACTTGCCCGGACCACCAATCCACCATTAATTAATATATTCCACAGAGAAATGATACTTAAATAATATCAAAACACTGGATTGGCTACAACTTGATCATTAACCTACATATAAACCTTAATTAATTAAAAATAAAGTCGCCGTCCGGGCTAATTTATTTAGCTACTCTTGCAGATCGAACCTGTCACCATAGCTTGCAGGTTGCAGCACCTGTTGCAGTTATTTATTACACACCATTAAATTTGAGATAAAGTCCAACAAATTTTTTAGGTATATAAGATATCCAAGCATGAAATTCCTCTCTCCTGGCCCCTATTATGATTACAATTATTATTTTTATCTTTTCTATATTATTTATTACTATCATCACTGGCTACCGTTTAACTTTGCACAAACGACTTCTTTTGCAATATTTTAAATAAATAGCTAGTATTTTTATCGAGCTATGCTAAAAAAAATATTTTAAAAAAGAAGAAATTAATCGATGCTAGCTTGTAGAAAAGAAAACTGCAGAAGCTTGTGAAAAAGGAAAAGGAAAAACACCAACATGTGGAAAACGATTTTAGAAAATAAATATTATTTTATTTTTTACTTTAAATTAATTTTTTTATGTTTTTAAATCATTTTAATATATCAATATCAAAAATATTTTTAAAAATTAAATAATATCATTTTAAATTACAATTATTTTAAAAAACAAAGTATACTAGTAGAAAAACAGTGACGCAGTAATAAACAAGATGGATGAGTGCCCGTGCGCTTTCAGTGAGCTTTTGATGCAAGAATTGTGAATGTCAATGATGTTGAATCACATGTCATCCTCCGCTGGCTTCTCACCGAGAGGATTGAAACTTAAAACAATGCTTAATTTTTTTTTTAAAATATTCAAATAATATCCTAACCTAGATCCTCGGAAAGGGACTCGTCTCGGAATGAATGAACCGAGGGGTTCAGCCATCCACGTGACAAATTAAATCCAATAATAATCCATCAGTACTATCCATGTTGATTGCTGACAGCCAAATCAAGTTGCCATCATCCCTAGAAAGCGCCGAACCCTCATAATAACATATTCGGAACTAGATTGTGGCTTCGGGGCATGCATCTGGCCACCAACACCATCAACAAACGTGCGAGCTAGCTAGCTAGCCAGCCAGCCAGCCCTTTCCTCAAAAGCTCGAAAGAAAGCTGAAGTGAAGAGCCACTTCTGGTTCGTTGTTTTAATGGATCATGTTGACTGTCTTGTGACCAGAGCGAATGATCACACGTCCAATTTTAATAATGTTTTTTCTTTAGAGCTCTGAATCTAGTCCATGCCATGGGGATCTTATTTTATGCAATTCCAGCCCCATGAAGTGATGTGTATCAGAATTGAAGCACCTTCGCCAATTTACGCATGACGAATCCGGCAAACGTAATCACGTTTGACCTCACTGCGATTAACTTTCCTCGTTTAAATTTGTAGCCCAGTGAGAGATAAGTCAAATAAAACTCTTTGTTTTATTTATAGAATCATTGTTTTTTCCACCCTGAAATACCCGGAAAGTATTGATAAACGTAATTTAGACAATTGATTAAGAAACAATGATAAATTAGCTCTCAGAAAAGGGCCGGAAAACCTGAAGAAGCTGAGAGACCGATGGATTGAAATCATTGAACAAAATCTACTTTAACTTGACCCACAAACCTTATTTATAAATAGGAGATCTTGACATGGATATGGCAAGAGTGAAAGACAGAGGAGTGGTCCTGGTCCTCTCCTCTGATCAGCTCAAGCCATCACCACCTTCATCACCCTTACACGTTTCACTGACAAAACCTATCTTCATCATAGGCATCTTTGGCAGCTGAATAAGATCGCATCCATGGCTTATTATTAATAATCCTATTATTAATTTGTTTGGTGAAGCGCATTTTCCACACTATAAATGCTAGGAGTTTAGCCTAATCAGGACCTGCAAATTCATTCAACTATCTGGACAACGATGGACCATCCTAATGTAGGAAAGGTCAGCCAGAAAGGTGGAGAAATTAGATACAGAGGCGTTAGGCGGCGGCCGTGGGGGAAATTTGCAGCGGAGATACGTGACTCGACAAGGCATGGAGCAAGGTTATGGCTAGGGACTTTTAACACGGCAGAAGAGGCTGCGAGGGCTTATGATAGAGCTGCGTATTCAATGAGGGGTCCTTTAGCAGTCCTTAACTTCCCTGGTGAATATCCTAAAACTAAGGTTGTTTCCGATGTAACTTCCTCTTCCATTTCTTCTTCACCTTCACCTTCACCATCATCATCATCATCTTCATCATCTGCTTCATCTTCTTCAATGTCACAGGATGCAGAAACAAGTGGGATTGGACGAGGAAAAGAAGTCTTTGAGATTGAGTACTTGGATGATAAGTTACTGGAGGACCTTCTTGATGTTGAGGAAGGAACTAGCAAGAAATCAGAGTGAATCTTGCTTTCAAATCACAAATGAATATTATTCGTATGAAGGGAAAAGGACTGCTGCTTTTCCCGCCGGGAGAAATTAAGAAGCTTTTATTTTGTGGGGCTCTGAAAATCCCTTGACCAGACAAAATTGGACACTTCTTATGGAATCTTAGTATTTATTACATGTGAGATTAATAATTAGAATATGGTAATTCCAATTCCTGTTTTTTCTTTGTCAAAGATCAGATATATCCTCAACATGTCGAGGCAGCATCAGTTTTACTCCAAATCTATTTTTTATATATCGATTTCATCTTTGGACTATTCAGATGATGAATTTTTAAGAGTTTGATGGTAAAATTGATATAAAGGATTTGTGGGATCTAATAAGAATAAAATTAGCTAATCTTTTGGGATCACTAAGATGGAGGGCCAGCTACCTAAACGTCGTGCATTGAAATCAAGGAAAGTTCGTCGCCTGCTAAACAGCAAGAGCTAGTAGCTAGTAGGAGACTACGATTATAAAATCAAAAACGTTTCAGAAAACTTTCGACGCAACTTGCAAGAGGAATGTTAAATTATGCATATCACTAGCATTGCTGGGCGCTCGAGTGATTAAACCAACGCTTATTAATTTCTCGTTGTAAGATCTATCGCAAGACTGACTTGATCGTAGAGAATCTTTAAACACATAAAGAACTTTGTTTTGCAGGTGATCACAACATACCCAGAAAAGCTTAATCCTTCGTCAGCCGTGAAAAAACTCAACCGATTCATTGAAGTTTTAGCGTGACTTCATCAACCTATATCCCTTGTACACCCATTTATGCCGCCGAAAAACTCACAAGTTCTTAAAAGCCCGTGACCCTACAAACCAGAAAAGAAAAGAAAAAAACTTGTCAAGCACTGGTTACTGTCAAGTTACCTGAGAAATAGAAGACGAAAACATGTTTTGAGGGTAAGCAGCATGGCAAAGCATCTAGCCTCCCCTTTGATGTGGTGTTGCACAGGTGGTTCGGTCGTTTAAGGAACCGAGTCCAACTTCAACGTCGTACAACACCGGATGTTATTTATAATGTATTAGAAGGCTCGTGGAATCACCTGGCCATCAGATTGCCGAAGGCAATAAACATCCATGTTCAACGGATCAGCATGATGACCAATGAACCAGACGTAATCACGAGACGTCACTAACAACAACGACAGCAAAGCTAGGCTTCAATTTCAAATTAGTTCATCCTGTTATAAGAATACCTTAAGTACTAATCAATTAAGCAGTACTTCTGTTATAAAACACCTTAATTACTAATCAATTGATTAGTACTTCTGCTATAAAAATGCCGTAATTACTAATCAAACCATCTCATTTCTCCCAACTCATCTCTCTTTTCTAACTTTCAAAATAAAAATTGGAAAATAAATACGAAATTGATGAATTAGCCAAGTTACAAACAAGTTTGAGAATACAAGCATGGAATAAATATTTTATTATTAATTATTTTTATTAAAAAAATTGTATGGATTACATAATGATTACCTATAAAGAAGCATCATATTCAAGCCAAAAAGTTGCAGCAATAGCAACATGTCAGGGTCCCGAGTCTCAATTTCCGTTCACCATAACTACAATTTTCAGAACCAAAATGTTCGTCGCCACCTCATCAAATTTTAATTAATCCACAAATATCTCATCAACCATTAAAATCAATAAAAATCAAAGCCAACGTTGAAATTTTCATTATCATTGCTCATGTTAAGAAAAAAATTTAATTCCATACAGAAAGATATATAGAGATTGCAGAGTTTTATGAATACAAGGAAACACCACATCCTGAAAAACATATTTTATTGACTCAGGTGAATAAATAAAACTTTGATTGTCCCAAATTCTTATAAGGGGTACACATCTTAACTCTAAAATTTGAGACCTAATATGCAAATCGTAAGCTTTTTGTCATCATACTACGTTTTTTAAAGACTTATAACCCCAGTTGTCTCAGACTTTTATAAAGAGTGTACGTCCTGACTCGAATTCGAGACATGCTATACAAATTGCAAGCCCTCTGTCATGATGTCATGCCCCTTGGAGACGAGTCAATTTAAAATTTCATCTATTAAAGTGATTGTTTCTATTTTTAGAGTTTTTTAGAGTTATATTTTTTAGAATGTATAGGTGTATATCAATTTGCTTCGTAATTAATGTTGCATGTCTTTGTCAATTCATTATCCATCTGTGATTTAGATTCATTAATTAAGAGCCTTGAGTCTTAAATGTCATTCAATTTGAGACGTTAAAGAGTGTCGCTGTGTACGTGTGGAGAGATTGGACTCGAATCAATAAGCAGATGAATCTGAATTAAATATCACACATGAAACATACATCATCCTCTTCTTCTCTTATGAATTATTGTAATTAAGATTAGAAATCTTGTTGTTTTATTTCTTAATCCATTTCATAAGAAAAAAGATAAAACAAGTTTCATTCAGGAGTTAACTTCCAGTTTAAACCAGATCAACTCCCATTAAATTTAATAAAAAACATGGTAATTAAACAATATTAGTAGTGATCGATGCCCATCCAGATGTAATTCATCATATGAACTCAAACCAACATGTCTACAGTCAAATCCAAAGAAAGAAGATGGTGTATTAAACAATATTCCCCTTTAATTTCCATATCTCAATCCGTTTCTTTTCTTCTTCTTCTGAGCGGTAATTTCGTTAAACAAACAAATAATGGGAATTGGGTTATTTCGATTTTAGATTGACAAAATGGGCAAAAAAATAAAGAATTGCATTGAAATTTTACGTGGTCGTCGATTAATGGGCCTAAAGCTGCCTGCTGTGATCATGTGTTCCCAGCAGCTCCTCCAACAATTTGTTATCCAAATACTCGAACTCTATAACTTCTTGTCCGCCAGTGGAGGAAGCTTCATGGCCATAACTCGAAGGATTCTCAGTGGAGAACGAGGACGAGGAAGCAGATGACTTGGTAAAGTTTGGATCCTGATGGTGGTACTCGTTCGGAAAGTTGAGGATGGCTAAGTGACCCCGGAAGGCAAAAGCAGCTCGGTCATAGGCCCGGGCCGCCTCCTCTTCTGTGTCAAATGTTCCGAGCCAACGACGTGCTCCATTCCTCGTCGGATCACGTATCTCCGCAGCAAACTTACCCCATGGTCGCCGGCGAATTCCCCGATACGCATTCTCTCTTCCTTTCCCTTGCTTCTTCGAGCTCTTCTCCCCCCGGTGAGTTTCCATTTTGTGTTCGAGGTGAAAAGGAGCCGATTATAAACTATAAACGCCTGGTTCGAGTTCAAACTTGGTGGCTAGCTATAATTGCTATAGCTTTCACGTTTATTCTTGTGTGTGTGTATACAACATGCATGTCTTGAATTTGACGGTCAAGAAAGCTCATTCTGTACTTGCCAGGAAAGTTCCTAGCCTATGCAGATGTTAGAGGCAGATTTGTTCGGCCTTGTCCTTTTATGAGTCTCGAAATAGTTTCTCGGCCTTTCATCTCTTATGTTCAATGGACTTGGGCAAAAACAAATCGAATTAGATTCATAATGATGGTTGAAAATGGACTTGATATGTTTTTTTCCAGCCCCTTCAGCCTGCGTTGGTCACGATCAGCAATTACTTGCACACATTTATTGGGCTGCTAGTATCAAAAATTATTTTTGAAAAATTATTTTAATATTCTTTTAAATAAAAAATACTTTAAAAAATAATATCAAATACACATGTTGTCAAACAACTACTAGTGGTGTTACTTCACTTGTCCATCCCTCCATCTAAATCAGATCTTCAGCTACCTGTTGTGGAATGATGCTGCGAGGAAGATGGGAATGTGGATAACATAACGAGCCCGACAATTTTGATGAATTAAACGGGTGGAAACGAGCCACGTGGATCAACTTTGACGATGCTTCTAGATTATTCCATTTTGGGTCCTGCATCGAATGGCGGAGGTTTGCATGGAATATGACGGGGCTTGACTTCTCGATTGGGCTTCATTTAGGCTTCATTCCCTTAATGTCTGCTGGGCCGACGTAACTAGGATCAATACCGCAATGCCAAATTATATGGGGTTTAGGCTTATTTATACTCATTTTTCCACAAAAAATAAAAAAAAATTAAAAAATCTCACCTTCATATCCATTTCTACTCATTTGTAATGTAATTTTAGTGCCTCCAGATAATCCTACCTAGGATTAAAATATTTAGTTTAAATCTAAATGGTTGCATTTCCCCTTCTTTTCTTAAGATAATATTAATCTAAAATATTTTCTTTTTTCTATAAGCTTTAAATTAAACATGAAATTTTCTTCTATTTTTATTAATTTTTCTATCGAACAAATGTCAAACACATACCATATAAGGTTCTTGACCTTTGGTATAGAACATGGAATGTAAATAAATGATTGTTAAATAATTTGCATGAAAATTAAGTTAAATGGCATAATTATATTTTTGATAGGCCAATTTGATTTAATCATGGTTCAAATTAAAATTTAATTATATTTAAGAGTTATTGGGTCCAATTAAGAGATTCAAATAAGTGCAACGTCTTGGCTATATTTTAAATGGATCAAATTAATTTTATTAGAAATTTAATTGGTAAAAAATTTAATTTTGGGAGCCTAATTTGGGTTTAATGAGAATGTTAGAATTTTAGAAGACCAAATTTATTTTTTACTAAGTTAATCGAGTACATCGTAGGAAAAATTACAAGTAAAATAGAAATTAAAAGTCAATTAAGGGCTAAATTAAAGAAATACACATCTAAAGATCATTTTGTTAAAGGTGTCAAATCCTCATCACTTAATTGGTTGAAATCAAGGTGAAATTGAAGAAAAATAAAAATTTAATTTTCATTTGAGGGTTAAATTACATATATTCAATACCAGTAAAGAAAATATTGTCCTCTTCCACCACTTATAAATAGGGGTTGACTCTCTATTTAGGGCATCAAGAAATTCAATGAAAAATTGGAGAAAAAACATTTTTCAGCCCAAACTTTTTGTTCCCCTTTTAACCAACATTTCCCACCCTCTTTTTTTTTTTCTTTTTTTTTTTTACTTTTCTCGCAAGTTTTCCCAATGAATATGTATAATATCAGGTTATATATTTACATTGTAAGTTACGAAGTTGATATTAAAAATAATTCAAAAGAAAATTCAAAACAAATTTTGAGGTTCATTAAAAAATATTTTTGATTTTATTTCATTTTTTTCTACCAATTTTGCATAATATTGGCTATGGATTAACATAATAAGTTACAATACTCGATTTTCTCTAAAACTTCAAAACAGATTTCAAAGAAATTCCTAATTATTATTACAAAATATTTTTGAATTTACCACGTGTTTTTCTCGCAGTCTTGTTTGATATCGGTTTGTATATTTACATTGTAAGATACATGCTCAGTAAAAAAATATATGATTTTATCCAAAATTTCTAAGAAAAACAAAAGGTAAATAAAAAAAACTTATTTTAAACAACAATACAGCTTACCATAGATAGGATGCACTGATAGTAATGTGTATTTCCTTTGACAATAAATTTTTTTACCTAGACTCTTACAAACAGTTATATTTTTGAAGATTTTTAAAAATCATAATTATATTTAAACAAAATTTCAACACTCGTCATCTTTGAAATGCCAAATCATCGTCGTGATTTTTGCAACTCAGTTTTTCCAAACCTAGAATGAATTGGCATAAGAACTTGAAATTGATATGTAATCGCTCCATAGGGTTTAAGGCTTTCAGATCTTTGTGCTCGCATTGCCTGTGCCCTAAAAACAAAACTTGCAACGTATGGTATTATTAAAGGAAAAACTGTGATGTATGGAGAGATACTCTTTTTTGCCTTATTCTTTTAAAATTCAAATGTAAACTTGCATTCCGTTTTTGCTGACTCTAGATGAAAGGGATGGGGAAAGAGTATAAGACAAATTAAAAAGTGGACCCCTTCTAGACCTTCGAATCGAAGGTCCATTTTGATCACCTTGACCAGGAACCTCGGACTCTCTATCTGTAGCAAAAACAATGTCTTTATTTTGAAATACTTGTAAGAAAGATCGGGTTGGCGTAAGCGTAACCTACTCATAGCTACACGCAGAAATAAATCTCATAATTTAATGCAATTAATCGGAGGTCAGATGGGAGTAGAATGGAGAAAGAAAAGGACACTAGAAGATATTTCTTGGCAACTTCTCTGTATCCCTAACTGGAAATTACAAAATAGTCAACAAATTCTCTGTTTTATCTTCGTTTTTAATTATTAGTGGCTAAGATTAGCATGGGAGGGTGCATGCACCTAGCCATACTGTAGTGGCTTTTATAAAATTAACATGATTACTGTGGGAGCGTGCGTGTACTTAGCCATGTAATCGCTAGTTTTTATATTCAAGTGACATACCCCAATGACACCAAACCTGATTTTGTTGTCCCTAAAAACAAAAGGGGCATGTGGTATGATCCTTTCAAGGTTAAATATGGAGTCGGCTGATAAATTCATAGCTTAAAAAAAAAATCTGAGCGTAGATTTTCAAAATCATACTCTTCTATGACATTTGACAACAAATAATGTTGCTATAAATGGCTCTTAGATTCTATTGCCTCATCTTTTTTTTCCACATCCCGTTTGTTCTCTTGCTTGAAAAGCACTTTGTTCAAGAACTCTATTTTACAAACAGGCTAAGTCGCAGACAGCTGGTGTCATTTGAATAGATTAATTAATGTTTCAATAACTGCCAAAGTGACAAACGAGCAATGTTGATATTTTCCTAATCCATTGTGAGGGCATTGGATTGACCATCTTGTAAAGAGCAAGTGTTTGTAAGGAGTCGGTCATCACCATGGTGTCGGCTTTTTTGAAGGTAATACTCGGCCGACGTAGAAACATGGAATATTCCGGCACGGGTGTTGGATCCCATGCAATCACAGCCCGGAAAGAGCCAGGATTGGGATTTGTCTTGTTTGAAAGCTGAGCTTTTTAAGCATTTGTTTGAGATTAATGATGACCCCACAAAATTTAAGCAATACTTGTATCTTGGATTATCGGTTTATTTTTTAATTCTAAAAATTGTGATTTATTTTTCATAATTATGGCAGCAAGTGATTGGTGCTCGAATACATGTAAAATGTCACATTTGATGAATTTGAAGGCTTTTCGATTATTAAGTAGGTATTTTGTTCTAGAGAAAATGTTTTATAAAAATAAATATCCAGGGGAGAATAGAGATTTTAGCCTTTATTTGAAAGATATCTTGTGTATTTATAACTCATTAGTTTTTTTATGGACAGGAAGATGAAATTGTAAAATGTACCTCATAATTTTAATAAAAAGAAATATCTCTGGTTTCATTAAAGAAAAAACTATATGATTCTATCAGATAAAATTAGTTCTGACTTTATCAGAAGAAAAACAACACCTTATGGTGTCCAAAAATATCAGGTATGGTAGCATTGCTTAAAGACACTGGGTTTTGTACCATTGTCCAAAAACACTAAGTTTACTAGCTTCATCAAACTCATGTATGATTGGGTTAACTGTTTTATTAAACTTAGAAATACTGAGTCTAGTAATCTTGTCAAACTCATTTATGATGGGTTAGGCGTTTCACTGAGCCTGAAGACACCAGATTTGATAAACTTGTTAGACCCATAGTACGGTGTTGTGTCGTTGAAATGAATTTTATACTTCAATAACAATTTTTAAAATATATATTTAATCAATACATATCATAGTTTTGCTTGTTTTTTTTTTTTAAAAAAAAATCTCTTCTAAACCCTTGGTTAAAAAAAGATACAATTTACTATTTTTCTACAAAGAGATTCCAACCCACACCCAAGATAATACGATGTCAAATAAAAAACAATATCCCACCGCCCCTCATTTAGTATTGATAGTTAAAATAGGATTGCGACCATTTGTATTTGTTTACTGCAAACTATCTCTAGAAACTAATTACTTTATATGAATATATATATATATATATATGCAATTCTCCCGACGTAGTGGATAAAGATCGAGTTGCCATTTGTATTTCAACTCACTTTAAATACTAAATAGTTCAAAATAGTCAGCTCTTCTTCCTCAATGTAACTCGCCAATCATACCATATAATTGAAGATACACGCATGCACTCACTTAAAGTTAAATCGCACCAGTCGACTGAAAATAGTTACTGCCTCGATGGTTCGGGGAGGAATCGAGCTGGTTTCATGTAAGTAGAGAGATGAAGTCGGGAAAACCACTGACTCGACCAAACCTCCACTCCAAAGAAAATCATGAAAAGAATTCACATTTCTTTCACGTTATATTCGTGAGACATTTTTAAAAAATGATAATTGTTGAAGTATGCGGGTTCATGCACTTGGCAATGTATTCCCCGGCGGCCCCATCACCGAACAAGTTGCAAGGAATTGACATTATATACCTCTCATCAAATGCTATTAGATAATGAAATGGGAAACATAATTACACCTAATTTTTCTTACCTTTTGTGACCAACAAAAACTTTCCTGTTAATTAAGGGAACGCATAAATGGTATCCTCTCTCGTTTTCTAGACGAAATTAGGGCACGAGAGACTAACAATCCGGTTGGTGATTATTGCTAGACTAATTACGGACAGTAATCGTGGAACAATAGGGTTAAAAGCCTTAATAATAGTGGTACGCCGGCATGACAACAAGGGCTTCAATATATTTTCTTTAGATTAATATAAGTGTTCGGATCAATTTAAATATATCTCAACAAGAGTATTATATTTATACACAGATGTCCGATAACAACTCAACAGAAAAAATCGAATAATCATGGCTGTGGATCAAAAGAGACCGCACCATTATTCTGACGATACATACCTTTTTCAAAAGAAGAAAAAAATCCCAAAAATTTAGCCAAGGATTGACGGTTGGCTGTGGTGCCGGCGCCGGAAAAGTGGCAATCTTGATTCGGATGAGAGCGGTCACCATAGCTCATTCATGCAACGCCGTGGTCATTAGTGAGGGCTTGAAAAAGAAATGGTGACAGCTGGAAAAAAAATTGATTTATTTTAAGGTAAGTGACTATATACTATGAATCGTTAGGCACCAAAGATAAGTGAGTGCATGTCTTGCAACTTTGTCAATATACAAATTACTAATTGACTAGTCCGAAGGTGTGCAATATAAGGACAACCTTATCACATTCGAGCCCCACGTGACCCTCTATCCCTCTCTCACGTGATAAGATTTCCAGCACTGCCTCGTAAGAGGACAGTGACCATTTTATTTATTTCAGAAGAAAAAAAATGGCCAGATAATTACCCCGTAAGAGCCAGATTTCAGGCGTCGCAGCTGCCACAAGCTAACAAAAATGTATAGGTTGAAGAAATCATTGAGCGTGGTTTTGAAAACAAATGACTCTCAAGGGACCAGAGTGAAAAATAAATAAAATACAAGGACTCGTAATGTTGCATATTTGAAAAAAACAATTGGGCCCTTGAATGCTGTGGTCATCTCAAAGCTACCCGACATGCCGCCCACGACTGTACGCGCTGCCATGAAAAATATTATTTAACTTTTATTTTTTTAAAATTGTTATCAACTTGTTTTTAAATTGTATTATTAATTATGTAGTCACATGCTTAAAGCTTTAATTAACACGTGATAAAAAAATAAAACACTAAATAAAAAGATAAGATTTATAATGAAGTTGAATTTGATAGCAGCACGGTTATTAAAATCAATGTGAACGGGCTGATCTGAATCGAGGTTTTTTTTGGATTTTTTTCTTGGGAAACATGATTTAAATTCGATCAAGTTAAAAACATAAAATCAAGGATTTTTTATACTGTAAAACAATATTATTTTAAATAAAAACAGTAAATATAGACTGATGACATATGAAAACTCAATAATTTAGTAATTTATTCATCATAAATCATCAAACTTAATCTATCCCGAATGATCACTCAGGGAGAGAAGATCATTTTTAAGTAATTAATAACATGTTTTGATGGCTCCCCACTTGCTAAATCAAGGAGCAACGAGGAGTTGATCAATCGTCAGATTCATATTCGAATTGCTCGCAAATTCACCACTTGCTAGATCAAATGTCAATTACTTTCTATAATTTATTATTCACCACGTCATCGTCATGTTCAGGTTGCTCGCAAGCTCACCACAGGTGGCGTGTCCTTGTGCGGGGGGTGGTCGCCATCAACCCCGCAGCAACCCTTTCTTTCTGGAGGACTTGGAGAATTCAGCCATTTCGATCGATTTTTTTTGTCTTCTTGAAGACTTGAACGGTTTCAAGCAATCTCACAAAAAGGGGGGGCTGAATCTAGACCACGTTGCTATCGAACAGCTCCATCCCTGCTACCTATTTTATGGATTTTACAGGCTTGTCCCCTCAGCCAGTCTTTTCAAATCATATTTGTCCCGAGAACCCATGACTTTTTTTTCTTTCATGTGCGCATCATTTCGCCGGAAGTGATAACGATTAAGATGTGGAGGTTTGCCTAAAATTACCAGATGATATTAAATACGCAAGTCCTTTCACATGAATCCTCGCCCATTCTAGGGTGCCAAACTCTTATCACCATCCCTGTGCGTGCCCGGCCTCTTCAAACCGGTGCATGGTTTTTGTTTTTCCGCCACATTTTCTTTGACAGGGGACGAAAGTTGATTCATTTGGCACCAAAAAACATCAAAAAAGTAGTGTGTGATACTAATTTAAATGCTTTTAACATGGCATCGGACACGACTGGAAAAAAAACAAATAACAAAAGACACTGATAACTTTAAACCTTCCCATAAACTATTATAATTCAAAAAAAAATCTAATTCACTAGTTGGAAACAAATCCCGAACACCAATCGTTTTGTATCAACGATTTCAACTAGTACCTAGCAATTGTCTTGAGCTTTGAACAGTCCGCTGTCAAAAATATTACCCACAACCTTTTTCCTCGACTTCAACAGAGCAACTAGTTAGTTCTGTATACACAAATTGAAACAAGACTTTGAGCTTACGGTCAGCTAACTCCTGACTTGGTATATGCCATCTTGGAGAGAGTATATACCATCACCCGACTCAACAACTAGAGGGCTACAGGTGGCATAATGACAAAAAAATAGAATTAAAAGGTTTGTTTTTTCTGTAATTTTAAATTTAAGTACTATAATTATTAATATAATCTCAAATTTATATGATTATTAATTTAAAAATCAGTAAAATTGGTTGGATACACGAAAATTGGAGAAGGAAAACCATTTTAACAAAAAAAAACTACAGAACCAGAAAACCGCTTAAAAGCTCGAGATTCACAAAGCAGTCAAAAGCATTTAACTGTCATTGCCAAGCTACACTGTCCAAACCCTGCAATGACAACGAAAAGCCCGCCACTTCGTGCTGAAATATTGGTGCCACGTGTAAGGCATATGCCAACAAGGCAATGTGACGTCGGCAAGGTGATGATATAAATAAGCAACTGTGGGACCAGTCCCGCCGCCGTACGTCACTAAACACACGTGCCTTAAAACAAATTCCTAAGCCTTCTAATACAAAGAACAAGAGCGCAACCTCAAACCTAGCACAGCATTGCTTGCTTGTAATTAAATTAAATACAGCTATAATCCTGAGGCCACCCCCCTTATCTCGATCTCTCTTTATCATCTGACTGGTGCATATTCGATCATTTCAATTTTTCATATTATTTTTTAATTATTTCTGGTTGACAGTCCTTCCCTCTTTTTGTGGTATATAAAAAGGGTTAGTTAGCAGATCAAATGTTTTCAAGTCGCCACTCAGGAACAAGCATAGCCAAACCCACAAGTCATCGACCAAATTAAGGCTAGTTGTCCGCTCAAAAATCCCAGATGGCACATTCTTTGTTTTATCATAATCAATACTTGAGTCCAGATCTCTCCCCTGAATCTTCTTTCGGTTCCTTAGATTCATTTCCATGGGATGATCTGCTTTTTCAAAGCAGTCCCTTTCCTTTTAGCACGAGTGGCTCGGAGGAAATGGTGCTTTTTGATGTTTTAGCCGACGGTGCCAAGGAGTCCTCGGAATCTAACTCCTCGAGTGGGATTAAGGAGGAGGAAGTGACTTCTAACGTCAAAGAAGAGGAGCCGAAGAAAGAGAAATCCTACAGAGGGGTTAGGAGGCGGCCATGGGGTAAATATGCTGCCGAGATAAGGGATTCTACAAGAAATGGCGTCCGAGTCTGGCTCGGAACCTTCGATAGCGCCGAGGCGGCTGCTTTGGCTTATGATCAAGCAGCATTCTCCATGAGGGGTTCGATGGCTGTTCTCAATTTTTCCGCGGAGATGGTGAGAGAATCACTGGAGAAGATGAAGTACAGATGCGAAGATGGGTGCTCGCCTGTGGTGGCACTCAAGAGGAGACACTCCGTGAGAAGAAAATCAACGGGTAGGAAGAGTAAAGTGAATCAAGCGGCCAGTACCAGACAGCAAAATGTGGTGGTTTTGGAGGATTTGGGAGCTGACTACCTTGAAGAGCTTCTGAATTCATGCGAGAGCTCTAGTTCTTGGTGAATTCAGACTGCTTTCATCTCCTTAATTCCTTTATTTATCAATTAATTTCTTCTTTTCAGACCTTTGATTTTGTTTTCTTTTTCCGTTTTTTCCCTTGTCGTTCCTGAGATGAGGAGAGGGTTATGTAGTGGCAAGAGTTTCTTTCCTTTCTTGTTGTTCATCTGAGTTTTACACACTCTGTACAGTTTCTTTTTCATTTTCAGAAGATAAATATCTGAGTCTTGTAGATGCTCTCTTTCTAATGTAAGCAAGATTGAATCTCACTGGAGAAATTGGAGGTGTTTTCTGGACAGATAAATCAGGATAAAAAAAACATGGTGGGCTCGGGAATCCCTCCAACAAAATAAGTTTTGTATAGGCGTGGGGAAAATAATTATTTTTTTTTAGTTTTAAATGTTCATTAAGCATTATTTAAGTCTTGTATTATATTTCTATTGGGCCAGACTTTTGTTGTTTCTTGATGGATGAGCTCTCGTTTTTTGGGGTTTTTTCATGTATCTAGAGAGATTTATTTATATAATTTTTTTAGTATAAATATTTTAAGAATATCTAAGATGTTTAGATCTTATATATACCTAAATTATAATATATAATATAATATAAATACCTTATAGATATTTATGAAGATGTATAAATTGTATTAAATATCTGTCTAGTTTTTTTGATTTATCATCAGTCACCAAAGTCTTGCAAATAGATATGTTTGGAAAACTTGACTTAGCAAATGTGGGGGAGAAAATACTTCCAATGGATAATGTTACCTTTTATGTATCATCAAAGCCTTCCAAGCTATAGTGACATCATATAAACAGTCATAAAAATAGTTTATGCGTGTAACATTGATGCATGACAATAATATATTAAATTATTTTTTATATTAGTACATGAAAATTATTTTAAAACATCAAAAAAAATTATTTTTTTAAAAAAACATTTTTAAAACGCAATACTAAAATAAAAATGAGTGAAGTGTAAAGATTACAAGTATAGGAAGATAAAACTGGATCTAGAAAACTTGGTGGGCTTAGCAACACCTACCAGAAATACACTATAGTACTTTTAATTAGTATAATATTTGTATAAATGATGGGGAGAATGAGTATTATCTGGGCATAAATATTTTTTGAAAATAAAAAAAAAATTATTTATTTATTTATTATTTTAAACTATTTATTTTTGAGTATTTTAGATTATTTTCATGTTTGATATCAAAAGTAATTTTAAAAAATAAAAAATATCATTTTAATATATTTATAAATAAAAAAATTCTTTCAAAAACAACCTTCTTTAAACAGTGACCATATCTATGACTTTGTTACTTGGAAGATTTTGAGCCACAGGTGGATTCAAGCTAGCTAATTTATCTGCAATGAGCTGTGTGATTGGTGCGGCTAGCTAGCTGTTTATTGGCAAGCGAGTCAAAATCAAAGATCTTATATTATATCTATGTTGAGCACCTAAATGGACAGTGTTGGCCTACACACTCCCTCTTTTAGTAGCAAGGTAAACAAAATATGGCATCACTTAATAATCAAATATGTATATATATATATGTAATATGTATATATATATGGCATCATATATTAATCAAATATATATACAAATATGGCATCATATATTAATCAAATATATATAAATATATGGCATCACATGCATAAGCTAGCTATAGTGTCTCTTTGTGCTGCCCTTGTTGTTTTGGCCCGACCCTTTTGGCTGAACGTTGCTTGTCTCTTCCATGTGATTTTTTCTTTGCTTGGTCATAGATGATTGTGGGAGTCGTTGTACTGTGTTCATCACAGGTGAAAATGAAAAACAACATAATCTCGAACAAACTAAGGACTGTTGCCTTATTTAGTTAGTTCATGTATAAGATAGAAAAATTCTCAAGTAAAGACGTGTTAGATATATATAAATTATATAGAATTTCATTTTTCTGTAATTTTCCCTTTTCCACAGTTTGAATAGGATGTGAAGTCCTATCTTGAGTGGAAATTTAGCGCTACGTTGCTGGTCTGAAGAAAAAAACACAAAGAAAAGTAGTCTGGAAAGGAGGGGAGGGTGATCAAAGAGCGATCACTTTCACTTTTTTGGCCCATTATTATTATTATTATCATGTTGAAATCTTAAAATTGAAAATTGTAAGAAAAATAACAAAAAAGCAAAGGAAAAAATGAGAAAATAAAAGTAGAAGGACCGAATCAAAAATATAAATCATGGGCTTGTGTTTATGGCTAAGGAAAATTCCCTTTTAGTTGTTTTTTTATATGCAAAGAAATATTCCGATCCTGGATTCTATCATTTGTCCCTTGGAGGTAGCCATTATGCATGTCGTACTCCTTAATTTTGGTTGAATATTATTGGCATTTTTTATTTTTTGAAATCGGTATCTCTGATACCCTACAAAAGGACTGTATTCTGGTTAATGTGCCCTCGGGGTGGGGTAAGGTGTCCTTAATAAATTTATGAAGAAAATAATATAAGGAAAGTGATGACCCCAGCTTCATCATCTTTAAGTAAGTCCATGTATATTAAATATTAATTATTAGGAAATAAACAAATAAAATTTAAATATTGTAAGTTGATTTTTCTTGTGTCGGCACATTAATTACTTGGCTGTGCGTTAATACGCGCTTCGGGGCCCAAGTAGCTTTAAGTAAGTCCACTTCACATATTTTTTTTTTCGTTTTTTTAATTAATTTTCAGTTTCAATTTTTTCATTCAACATTAAATTTATTAGAGATCCAACCTCATAATTTTGATCTCATGACCCGACAATGAGTTTGGTAGGTACATTAGGGTTCACTCAGGTTATTTTTTTCAATTATTTTTTTTCGTCAATTTCATCTTTCAAAATTTGATTTATTAAAAAATTAACTTTATAATTTATTTTGATTTACTTTCTATGTGGTTATCACAATCTCATGACTTAATATGTTAATTGACAGGCTAACCAGGTTAACTCAAATTAATCTATTAGGTTGTCGTCTCAATATTTATACAAAATATATCATCTTTAATATTTATTTTAAGTCAAATTATGCTTTAACTGATCCTTTAGATTGATAGGGACTTAAACCATCCATGTCACACCAAATTAATCCTCACATGGTTTAGATTCTTTTTCCTACTAGAAAAATTATTAACAATGCTTAGATATTATTTGTGCTAAAAAAAATTAATTTATCATGCAACATATAACAGGAAAATAATTTAATTACTACTACAAATAAATTTTCAATAAAAAATAAATTGGCGTAATCAATCAAATAAATAATATGCATACACATATATGATGATTTGTAAATGGTAAATAAACAAAATAAAAGTTAATGGCACTTTCAAACTTGTAAAAACAGTTATATAAATGGCTTAACATATGTTTTTATAGATTTGTAGGACAAGTTTAGGTCGCCCCGTCTACTTAGCATCTTCGAAAGAAGGTTGATTATTGAATCATGCTATAAATAAATAAATTTATAAATTATTAGATAAATCTAGTTCATCATCTACTAACATTCTTCAATGAAGAAAACTTTTATAAATTATTAAATTTGTCCATTTTTTTTTGTTTGATAGCACAGTCATAATTATATAATGAAATTAAAAATAAAAAAAACGCAAATTGTCGCTGGGCAAGTTTAATGAAATATAATAATTCTATTGATTTAGTAATTATTTTAGATTGTAATTTCTCTAAATCCGCTACTGGTTTTCACCACCGCAATAGTTCCAGTAATTACCAAATTGTCTCCAACTAATGATTGGGTCCACATTACAATTGCAAGAAGCAATTTCAATTTCAATTTCAATATATATATATTTCAATATATGTATATATATATATATATATATATATATATATATATATATTTCTGTCGTGTATTTATTCAATGGGCAGATATTACTGAGATGATATTATCAAACCAAAATAGGTCAGCCCAGAAGAAATTGTAGTACCCTGCAACAGATGAAGGATGGATCATTCTCTCTTCAACAACCCAAATCAAGAATTCTCAACATATTCTCCCTTCGGCTTTCTGGATCCATCGTGGGATGAGCTTCCTCTTGACCTTCATGACTTCTCTCCGATCAACTCAGATGACTCTGAAGAGAGTCATCATCAAGAGACTCTTCCACCGGACGTTCCATTCTCCGAAGCCAAAGCATATACTCACAGTATTACCTCGGAAGTTCCACCAAACATAGCCAGAAATAATTCACCGCAACTTGGTTCCTCGAAAGAGATCAAGGAACAGGTAGCCACTCCGAGAGCTGAAGAAGAAAATCCCACGAGGAAAAAGACCTATAGAGGGGTCCGAAATCGGCCGTGGGGAACATATGCAGCAGAAATAAGAGATTCCACCAGGAACGGCGTGCGAGTTTGGCTGGGCACATTTGATACGGGTGAAGCAGCTGCTTTGGCTTACGACCAAGCAGCATTATCATTACAGGGCTCTAAGGCGGTCCTCAACTTTCCGGTGGAGCAAGTGAGAAAATCACTCGGAGAGTTGAAGTGTGGTTTTACAGACCGGTGCTCGCCAGCCGAGGCACTGAAGAAGACTCACTCCAAAAGAAAACCAGTGAGTAGTAAAAGGAAAAGGAAAGGGTTAGCAACCAAAGAAGTGTTGGTGTTCGAGGATCTCGGAGCTGAATATTTGGAGAAACTCTTGAGCTCTTGCGAGAGAGGTATTCCTTAGTGAGTTTGTATCTCCGTCAGCTAGCTCTCGCCGCCGCTGTCTTTTCATTTCCGATTTGATTCTGTACATTTTGCCCTCTCGGTGTGTCCCTTCTTTTTAATAATTAAGAATAATAAAAAAAAACTGAACAGAACAAAATCATGAGAAAAACCTGGTTGATTTTTTCTGTTCTCAATTGTTCTGCTTCTCGGAAATAATTAAATCCAGAATTCAATTAGTTTTTCTGCTAATATATTCTTGTAGCAAAAGTATTTTTTAATGGCAACTTATTAGATATTAATTTTTTAAAGGAATCCTAAATTATTTGTAAGTGTATAACGTTAACTGGGCCGTCCAAGACATATAAATAACTAAAAATATAGATTTTGTCTCGGAAAGAAAGTTATCTCTTGAAAAGTAGTAGCAAGAAAAGGTGAAAGCAAGCACATTCCCTCTTTTCATTAAATCCATGAACGACTTCATGTTCTTCTGCCGCAATCAGTGTCTGCAATTAGAATATAATAAATATTATGAATAAAATAAAACGATAATTAAAGCATCGAGTTACCTCCAAACGCTATGCGAAGAATGGTTTGAGAGAGGGGGGCAAGCTTTGACCACAGATTTTGCCTATAAATTTACTCGAAAAGCAAGGATAGAGATCAGAAGGAATTACTGAGGTTGACAGAATACTTGTTTATTAATTCTCTCCAAATCAGAGCGACAGACTTTCCACCGTCCCAGCTAATCCCGAATGTATACATAAGGGAGCTCACTTTACTGAAATCTAGAGAATTATTCATTCTTATATATATAAAAAAATAAGTTGATAATTAAAGGAAATTCTTATTTAAAAATAAAAATGCTAAACATTAAGAAGACAAAAATTCTTATATTTAGAACTATTCTCATAGAAAATAAGATAATACAATTATATTTAACCATCTAGTAGGTGACTCGGTTGTACAAACTTGAAACTAAGAGATTTGTCCGCCCTTTGCTCTTAAGTTCGAGCCATGTGGTTGTTAATATGATGGTCAATTGAGGCCTACATAGTTATTAACTTCTGGGTCCGTGAGATTAGTCGAAGTGCGTACAAACTGACTCGTATACCCATACTAGTCCAAGAAAAAAAATAGAATTGTAAGAAATTAATATTCATTACAAAATTAACCACAGGCATAACTATATATTTTTAATTAATCTGTATTTATAATTAAAAGCTTGGAATCCATTCTTAAGAAGAAAAAACGATTGATTTTTAGTAGTGGGCCTGGGAGCAAAAATTAAGAGTCCTGCTACCTAACATACGAACTCTTTGTGGGTCATTGTTTAAACATTTAATTAACCGCAATAAGAAAAGAAAAATACAAACTCTTCGTGGACAAGCAAAGCTCAGCCCTCTGCAATATTGCAGGGAAGATAAAAAGAAAAAAAAAGAAAAGAGGAAGCAGAGCTGCCACCAAAGGTTGATGATGCTGAATTAAAACAGAAATTTCAGTATTTCAGGAAATTCTCATAGCACCAATTAAAATACTTTCTATTTCCAATTAAAATAGATTGAAGAATGGATTTATAGTTATATATTAGGATTTCAAGTGGTGAAGTCAAAGACAGGTTTCGATGATGGTTTTTTTTTTACTAGTAAGTTCTGTGGTGCGGTCTATTCCCCATTGACAGGTGATAGAAAGAAATTTCTGAGATTGAGACACGTAGAGAGAGAGGTCCAGTCATGAACGACCTGGAAAGAGAAACTTCGTAAATTAAAGATGAGATGTCACTCAAAGTTTCAGATATTATTATTCTAATCATCGATCATGTTTTCTTTCTATTATATTCAAATTTCATTTTTATTCTCTTTATTTTAATTTAATAAAATTGATAATGATAATATACTTTATATTAATTCAATGCCCTGTAAAAAAAATCTCAAAATCAATATTTTTGGTGTTAGACCAATAAAGCTAATTTATTATTTATATAAAAATTATTAATTTGTCTTGATCAAAATATTCATGTGTCATTTTAATATAGTAAATCAAACAACCTTCTCTGCAACTAGTAATGAATTATCCTGGCTATATTTATATTATAAAACTTATTCAACTCATAGTAGTGATTCCTTCTGGAGTGAGCTATGTTAATGGCACCACTCTACACCAATAGGTTTGCCACCCTACTCTCTCAAAAACTTGATTTTTATTGTCTTTTATATAGAGAGGTTAATCAATTGAGAAGATAAATGATCTTGTGAAACTATAAATACATTAATTGTTTGTTTATACTCTTGTTCTTCTCACTTTTATCATACTTTCACTAAACTAACTTAGACACAATAGAGTTTCTTTTACAAATGATGCCAACCTAACCTAGTATAAAGCAATCCAATACAAGATACGAGTTCTTAATTGCTACATTAGATATGTCTCTTATGAAATTATTTGGAATGTTATATGATTTTTTTAGTTGAAATCTGTTTAAAATTGAAGTTAAAATTACTTTGAGGATGCAGACTAGAGTCAACCCAACTCATTATATTGGTGTACCTATTTGTAGTGAATTCAATGCTGGGTTTGCCACCAATAATGAGCTGGATTTTCTAAAGCTCTGCTAGATTAATACAAGTGGATAAGAAAATGGTTGGATATCTAGTATTTCTCAAGATATAATTATTTTAAATATTTTTCAATGGAGAGCTCACTTCATTTTTTAGAATTAATTCCATTTTAAATATTAACTTAAATTTATAAATGTAAATTGATATAATTGTTGTCATGAGAGAATAGTCTTATCATATGTTTAGAGAGTCAACATAATAATACACTTTACATTGATTCTTAAAGACAACTCTTCATAGAATATAAGTGATAACAAAATTTAATAATTAGGCAATAACATTTTATTTACACAAATCAAATATAAAAATCATACTAGTTTTATTGTTTGACGTGTTATATGGTGCAAGGCTAGACATTTCAATTTAAATCTCGCTCATATTGCACAACAACTTCGTCAAGTTTAAGTTACAACTCTTAATTTGTGTTTATAAAGTGTGGTGTTTTTTTTATTATTATGATGGGGGTATGGAATGTAAATTGTGTTTTGAATTGTAAATTTTTGAATTAGTTTTTTTAACGGGAAATCAAGAAGGCTGAAAGAACAACAATTTTTTTATATGTTGTTTTTTAATCACTTTTTTATTGGTGTAATTTTCTTTTTTTATTGTATTGAACTAAAAAAATATATCTGAAAAGGGCCGTAAAGTCCAATCAGCGGTCAGTATATAACCGAAAACACCAACCGCAGAAGAGGTCAAAAGATGAATCACAAATGTCCGTACAAATCTCAGGAAAAACTTTAAAAAAAAAACTGATGGATAAAGGGAATCTTTTCTCCTCTATAATTCATGCTTTATCCACGTCAGCAAATTTGGCGTGGAGTAGTCGCCATAGATTTGTCGTCTAGTGTGTCCCGATCACCGTTCGATAATATTTTCCAATCAGTCACCTTCACGTCAATAAATGTTTTCTGCACAACTTCTTCGCCAGTGGGATAAATCAAGAATCTCAGAGCTCGGAAAGAAGATGGTAATATAAATATAAATATAAATATAAATAAAAGTAGAAAGAAAGATTAGATATCGTGATTCCTTCATTATTTTTGGATGTTTTTTTTAATTAAAATTATATTGAAATAATCTTTTATTATTTTATTTAAATTTAATTTTGATATTGATATGTTAAAATGATCAAAACAATACCAAAATTTATTAATTTAAAACAAAAATAAAATACTTTTAATTATTTTCAAAAACATTTTAAAACACAACCATATTCAAACAAAGAAATACAAATCACATTCACTTGTTTTTTCTCAAAAAAATAAAAAAATCACAAGTTTGTTTCTGATAGGAATGAGAATATAATCCAAACTTGATGGATACAAACAACCTTACTGAATGAACAAATATTTTTTAAATAATTATTTTAATTGATTGAAAATATATAAAATATGAATATCGTTAAACCTGATTTATAACTTGGAAGGCAGCTTCTACGACCATGTCACACATGTATTCCTTTGGATGTATGGCCCAACATCACCGTTTTGTAATGGTTGAAAACGGGAAATCTTGAGACAAACAATTAAATACACACACACCATGGAAAACTAAGATATAAAACCTATAATAATTCATACGCACGTCACTGAGTTAAAATAAGATGTAACAAGTCATTGGACTTATAAAATTATAATTTATGTAGTAGTTAAATGCAGGTATATTTATGTTCAAGTTGGATGAAAGTTTTGATAATGATCTGCTGCTATATTAAAAATAATTTTTTTTTAAATAAAAAAATATTTATCAATTGCCACCTCTCGAGAGAGATTGTAATTCTATCACTACCACCACTGTTTATTTCCTCGAGACTCCAGCTTTTTTCTTTAATGCATCGATCCAAGCATTCTGTATTAATCTAGGTTAGAGCCCTACGAGTCGTTCAATGATTCCATCTTTCCTTATATCACCACATGCTCCCGTTGGTTTATTTTTTAAAGCCGACCACTATTTAATTTGCTATATATTTTAAATAAAATGTTACGATGACGTTTTAAATGATTATCTTAACCATGCATGCTTAGATATTTATTTGACTTTAGAAATAACTTTATAGATAATTATGATATAACTTTATTTTTCTCTCTAGATTTTATTAAACAATGTGAGGATCCATGTATTAGACACACGAAATAACAACGATCGTGAGTTCCTGTGATTGCTGCTTATCCCTTAAGCACGTGAGAGAATCCTTATCGATCTGCCCTCGATAGCCTAATTAATTTATTTAAAAAAAAACAAATATCATAAATCACGTGTTCATCTTTGTGGAGCTAGCTGTTGCCGAATGTCAAACTAGCCCACTGACCTTCTATTTTATTCAGTTTTTAATTAATCAAGCTACGTGTAACAGTTTTAATCCCTCACAAGCCTCGAGAACAAAATATTTCGTAATAAGTAATGTGTAGCATCGACAATAATTAGATCCCCCTGCAGAAATATTCCTCAATTTAATTTAATAAAATATCTAAAAAATAGATTAAATTCAGAAAGAATAGCTCTAAAAAATCAATACATGACTAAACAATTGGGTGTGTTCTCCGATCAAACCATGGACATGGGGCCAAAACAAAAAGAAAAAGAGCATGAAATCTGTGAATAAAACCTTGTAAGTGTTTTAGAAAAATAAAAACGTGAAAAAAAAGACAAGAATATATTTTTGTCTAAGAGAGGAAGACAACAATAGTAGGAGCAAGAGGACCGGTCTTCTCCATCCAGCTTCGGTGGTTTTTTTACCTTGGAAGAAAGAGTTCTATTTAGGCTCCTCCAAGTCAAAGTCAAAGTCAAAGTTTACTTTCTTGTAAATCCTTGACCATTGGATTGGCACATCCCGGTTGTTCCAGGTAACCGGGTTCGGTTCACCTCTTCTCCTTGTCAGAATTAATGTGGTTGTTTTATCACGTTCTTTTTTATTTTTTTGGAAAAGATATAGTTTGAAAATGTTAGTACTCTTTTGGAGAAACTTATTAAAAATAAGAATTTGATAAGGTGTTTATTTCTTTATTATTTTTTTTTCACTATCATCATCATCATCATTATTGTTCATCACATGCATGCTTAGATTGACTCCATGATGAATTACTCTTGTCTCTACTATTTTCTTCGCAGCGGGTATCTATTTTTTTTTTAAATCAATAATACGTCGTTTTGTTTTATTCAAACCAACTAGCCCAAAAGCCTATTAATATGAATAAATGTTTATGTGTAAATAAAATAAAATAGATGGTTATAGAAATATTGAAGACGAAATGTTGGACGAGGACGAGCGACTAATTAATGAAGTAATCGATCGACCATGATGAGAAGCATCGACCGACCGAAATCAAGTGGTTAGGACATGGAGGTTCAAGTATCAGGGTTGCTCGGGCTTGCCGTTGAATGGACAGGCATGGGCAGAGGTTTTGAATGGGCTGGCCTGCTATGTAGCAAGAACAGGCTCGGGCCTGTTGTCTGCACTGGGCCGTCCCAGCTCTCTGATTATCATTCTGGTAACTTCTTCTTCTTCTTCTTCTTTTTCTTCTTCTTCTCTAGAGATTTATATGATATCTTTTACTTACAATTAAGATACATCATGTTTAATTTTGATAATTTCTAAGTTAGCAACACTTTGAAAATTTATTTACTTTAATTTTTAATTGAAAATATTTGTTTTTCTTATTTGAGTAATTCCATACTCACGCTAAGAAAACAAACTAAATCTCCTCACAAGAATAAAAATATTTTTTCAATTAAAAAATATAATTTCTGGAAAATATTTTAAAACATAATTTATATTATTTCTAGATATATTAGTTTTGGAGCTTGGAATTTACAACGATTTATATAACACTGTATTGCCAATTAATTTTAGAGTTTTCTGAGATTGAAATTTACGAGAATTTATACTATTTAATGCCATTAATTATTTTTTATTTAAAATAAATAAGAAAAATGATTAGATTTTGAAATTTTTTCTTAATTAGTTCTAAGAAAGGAAAAACACCCCACGTCAAGGAGGCAATTTCACGCGTCTAACTTATCGTATAACTACATAATAATAAAGGATTTAATATTCGTTTCATTAATAAATAAAAAATAAAAATTCTCACACTTGTATATCTATTGCACCGGATTCTTTGAAAACCCTAAAGTTTTAATATTTCTTGGCTACATCTGTCTGTAATTCCAATTCCATATAGATAGCTTGGCTCGGTTTGATAGACAAAAATGTAGGCAAATAAAAAGGCTACGATTATACAGACAAGATTTCCCAACCTGGAATGTTTCTACACCATGGAGCACAATTGAGAAATATGCCACCTAAAAATCCGAGGTTTGTAGGATGTAGTGAAACCGTTAAGATTTGGCTCGAGAAATAGCAGGTTACGACCGAGTTATAAGAGCGAGATTGGAGGGAATGCACGGTTGGTATATTCCTGGAATTTTAGGGAGATTATTTCAGTACTTAAATCCTCAAAAAAAACCCTCACCTGGCCCAGACCTTGTCTCCGCCACCCTCACCCGACATCTCTATCTCCTCTCTAATACTATCTGTTCAAGAAAGGAAGCAGGTTCGGGTCAGGAAACTGATCTTCGTTATGCATGTCTTTATTTCTTTCAATGTTTCGATATAGCTATGACACTGAAGAAGCGGCAGCTTTTCTATTTCATCTTCAATTTCTTGAAAATATTGATTTCAATCTTTTTATTTGTTTTGATTCTTCTTTTGGGTCTAGGATCGCATCTTTTTACTTCTTATGATTCTTTAATTTTCCTGTTTTATTAGGAACCTGTTATTTCAACACATTAAAACTATATATATGTTGCTGTTCAAACCATGCAGATACATTAGCGGGGAAGGGTGTGCAAGAAATGGCGAAGGAGCAGCTGGAGGTGCTTCATGCATTAGATGTGGCAAAAACACAGTGGTACCATTTCACTGCTATCATTATTTCTGGAATGGGTTTCTTCACCGATGCATATGATCTGTTCTGCATATCCCTCGTCACAAAATTGCTCGGCCGCATATACTACCATGTCGATGGTGCAGCGAAGCCTGGATCATTGCCTCCCAACGTATCCGCAGCTGTTAATGGTGTGGCGCTCATTGGAACTCTAGCCGGCCAACTCTTCTTCGGCTGGCTTGGTGACAAATTGGGAAGGAAGAGAGTGTACGGGCTGACTCTGATGCTCATGGTATTATGCTCTGTTTGCTCGGGACTTTCTTTCGGCCATGACGCCAAGGCTGTCATCTCGACCCTTTGCTTCTTCAGATTTTGGCTCGGTTTCGGCATTGGCGGTGACTACCCACTTTCTGCAACCATCATGTCCGAGTATGCTAGCAAGAAAACTCGCGGTGCCTTCATTGCAGCGGTGTTTGCCATGCAGGGATTTGGGATTTTAGGTGGCGGGATATTTGCTATAATCATGTCAACCGTCTTCGACGCCAAGTTCAGTGCTCCAGCTTATCAAGTTGATCCAATCGCTTCGACTATCCCTCAGGCCGACTATCTCTGGAGAATCATTCTAATGGTCGGAGCACTACCAGCAGCATTGACCTACTATTGGCGTATGAAGATGCCGGAAACTGCCCGGTACACAGCCCTTGTCGCCAAGAATGCCAAGCAGGCAGCATCTGACATGTCAAAGGTTTTGCAAGTGGACCTTGAAGCAGAAACCCAGAAGATCGAGAAGCTTGATGACGGGAAACAAGCCAACTCTTTTGGTTTGTTCTCGTCGGAGTTTCTTCGTCGCCACGGGCTTCACTTGCTGGGAACAGCAAGCACGTGGTTCTTGCTCGACATCGCATTCTACAGCCAAAATCTTTTCCAGAAGGATATCTTCAGTGCAATCGGATGGATCCCCCCCGCAAAAACTATGAATGCAGTTCAAGAGGTTTATAGAATAGCAAGGGCGCAAACACTGATTGCTTTATGCAGCACTGTCCCTGGCTACTGGTTCACGGTGGCTTTTATTGATAAGATCGGAAGGTTTACCATCCAGCTGATGGGTTTCTTCTTCATGACAGTGTTCATGTTTGCTATCGCAATTCCTTACAAACACTGGACCCACAGTGAGAACAGAATTGGATTCGTGGTCATGTACTCCTTCACCTTCTTCTTTGCAAACTTTGGACCCAATGCCACCACGTTTGTCGTGCCAGCCGAGATTTTCCCAGCAAGGTTTAGGTCTACCTGCCATGGAATATCAGCAGCGTCAGGAAAGCTCGGGGCTATAATTGGTGCTTTTGGTTTCTTATATTTGGCGCAGAATCAGGACAAGGCCAAGGCCGATGCAGGATACCCTGCAGGAATTGGGGTGCGCAATTCGCTTCTTGTGCTGGGCGTGGTGAACTTCTTGGGTTTGCTGTTTACTTTCTTGGTGCCGGAATCAAAGGGGAAATCTCTTGAGGAGATGTCCGGTGAAAATGAGGTCGAAGAGGAGGAGCAGGAGCAGTAATGGTGGTCGGAAGTACACCTGAAAATAACCTTCTCAATTCTTTTCCTGGGCAGCAGTTCATTCTCGTGATTTTGTAAGCAAATTCGACTTGCTTCATGTTTGTCTGCGACAGCTTCTAGTGCTGACTCCTCGTCGATTAGCCATCAAATTTCTTTCTTTTCCGCCGTAGCAATGTCCAGTGTGCAGGGGCATATAAATTGCTCAAAGTTTATCTCTTTCAGTTTTGAAATACTTTGTATTTACATGCTTCTCCACGAAAGTTCTTTTTTTTTTTTTGCAATTAAATTACTGTATGGTTATTATTCTCAATCATGTAATGGTTTACTATATAGTTTTTTTCATATAATATTTACAATGTAAGAAGTTATTCCAATCATAATCTCTTACTACATTGCAATTTAAAAAAAATATATTTCACTAGGATATGGCTATAAATTTAGTGACATTAAAAGGTCACCAAGAAAGGCCCACTGAATAATAATGAATATCAACTAGCTAGTTGATGAATACGGTCATTTTTTTAATTTATTTTTTAATTTAATTTAGCTCGATATTATTTAAAGCAAGTAGATAGAAATAAGTGTTTCAATAAGTGGGGACTCATAAGTTAGCAAATAAATTAACAAGTTATGATAATATATATATAATAGCTATATGGTTTCTGCTTCGTTACGGGTCGCATAAAGTATTTTTCATCCCAGTAAAATGAATGCACAGACCTTTTCAATGGATTGTTGATTCGTATCATGATCATTTTGAACGACAAGTCAAATGTCCAATCCATTTCAAAGAGCTCTCTTGGTTGCTGCGATCGTCTACCCAGCAAAGAATTGAAGCAAGTAACCGAAAAAATCATCAGATATATCCATGTTATCTCGTAAATAAATATAAATATTATTTTAAAAACAATTTCCCAATGCGTTGCTGCAGTGTCCCGTGTCCCTGCATGTAAATTGCTGAAGTTCTTTCAGTACTTTCCTTGCTTGCCTGCAGCAAATTACTGGGCTGCCTCCCGACACTTCTATTTTCTCAACTCTCGGCAACAGCAGGAAAAAAGGAGGGCAAGGGAAAAGGAGTATTTTATAGAGCAAATTTATAGGATACAAACATGTAGGATTGCCAAATATCCACCAAATTACATTAAGGAAACAAGAGGGCTTTAAGGAAACCGAATTTAATTCCCACTATAATAGCACAGAGCTTCTGTCAGTAATTCCCAATGCTAGTTATTTAAGTAACAGGTAGTTTATCTTGTTCACACAAGGATCCTGTGCATAGCCCAGGGGAACAAGTGGGCTTAATCTGTAAGTTGGCAAGAGTTTCACAACTTTGTTTTCCATGGAAGAACCATTGGCGGCAGAGACTATTTAATTTGCGCGCTCTCTGATCACCTCAAGATCCATCTCTGTAGGGTCAGTAGCCTGAATCTCATAGTGGATACCATCCAGCTCCCTTCTAAATCGTTCTTTAGATGTGGCATAGAGCATCTTTGCACGGATTCGAGAGGTTGAAGGAGACCTGGTCAAACAGTTATAGATTGAATTACTGAAAGTTAGAAGCCTTCAATTGTTCTGCAGAGTTGATGAAGCCACAAAAATGTGCAAACATAGTCAAAGAATTTGCATAAACATAGTTAAAGAAAAGCAGATAGATGGACGACCTCCATGTTATTTTCATAACATGGGTTTATCAGTCGTTGACGTAAAAGCTGTGACAGAACATTTCTTTGGCATATAAGAACACAGGCAAGGAATCAAAGCATATTTCAGAAAACCCAAAATCCAGATAAAAAACTCTATACTAGCAGTAGCAGCGAGGGTTTTAAAGGCCTATTATAAACAAGTAAAATGATACAACGAGATGAAAGAAAAAAAAAACGAGAAGCAATCAAGAGCATAGTTTTGTAAAATAGTATTGAATATGACTTCATGCTCTAGAGTGAAATTATCTCCGAGGGTAGAACCCCCTCACTTACCTGATAAGATCCTCACCAGACATCAAATTACCTGTTCTAACTAGAAAGGGTGAATCAGACTTTTGGTAACATTTGAAGCTAGATATCTGTTCTCTGTATATTGGGCAAAAATTCCAACCTGACTTTCATTGTAAACACCAAAAGAGGATGGGCGAGCATCTTATCTAGATATATTTACAAAAATTACAAGAGAATATACAAATCTTATGCATATGAATATGTACAGATGTTATTGTGGACAAATTACAGAAGAACAATGTGCAACTCTGAAGTTACCTTTGCTGCTTTATGCAAGTATTATCATAATCTTAACACGTGGAGCTTCAAAGATTTTTCTAACTAGAAATAAACAGTGGAGGGCTAAACATTTGAAGGCAAGAAGACTTTCCATGTGTTACATTGCAAGAATGGATGCTCGTAAGCCGGTTCAAAAGTGCTTATATTGAAATGATCAAGGATTCCAAATGTGACGCATCATTCATTAAGAGAAGGAATCAAATCCCATATGCAGTATGCCATCAGACTTGGAAATTTTATGGTTGCAACTAGTATACGATGAAGTCGGAAACTCATCCAAAAAACACATCAGAATATCTTTTGTGGGTAAAAGTTAGTAAAACAGAACACACGTTTAAGTAATGGTGTAGATTTATCATGTCTCGATCAATTTTCAGAAGATCTTGCTAATCGAAATCAAGCATATCTAAAATAATTTTCCAATCCAATCAACCAAATCGAAAATAAAGCAAATCAAAAGCAGAAGCTCACCATGCAATGAAGAAGATCTTGCTCTTTTGACAGTTCTCAGACGTCACGAAGTCAAAGTCATAAACAGCGTATCGACAGTCATTCTCAGGCAAAGATGCAGCGAAATCTTCATAGCTCTCAGCTGGCCCACCAGTCTTCTCCACCATAACCTCCTTCTTCTTTTCATCGATTTTGAAGATCACGTACCGGTGAGCCTTCTTCCTCTGAAGTTCAATAAATGCGTTTTTGCTGTGATCAGCAACACCCATGCCGGATGATGCATTGGGCTAGAAATTTACAGAGGGTTAATAAAAGCAACAACTTGTCGAATGAAACCACAACTTGAAAGTATAAAAATTCATTCTTTGAAGAATGATTGCAAATGGGTTCAACCGAACAACAATTTAACACCTTTTTATCCCTAAAGATCATATCTTTATTAAGAAAAGAGAAAAAAAGCAACAACTTTTGGCATAGAAACATCCCTGGTTAACACAGATGAGCAAGACCAAACATCCACAGACAGTCAAAGCAATCTCATTTTAACAAGAGAAAACAAGCCCTTGAAGAAATAGACAGGGAAGGAGGTGGCACTTACTCGACTTACTCCCCTGAAAGACATGACAGTTTAGAAAGAGCTGTGAGAATTGTAGCAGTGCCAGAAGGTAAACGAAGATCAGCAACAAACAGCACAAGCAGGCTGCTTCAATAACAAGAACTATATGAAGAAAAGAAAAGAAAAGGTTTCAAGTAGTGCACAAGTTTTCGACGGAAAAGGTAGGGAAAAAAAATAGAAAAAGAATAAATACACGAGACTCCAAAAAGAAAGAGAGAGAAATCCTTGTGTGATACTGTAATGGTAAGAAAAAAAAATAGAAAATGGAAATTCAGTGCTTTTCGAGAGACGAGGAGAGGAAAATTCTGCAGTGTCGTGTAATCGCTTTTGGGCTAAGTGAATTCCAACGTGAAAAGCACAGTTATATGAACTAATTCGGTGGTCCAACCATTTTAAGATTTGAGTTGTACTTCGGGTTAATCTAATTTCTTTTTTTAAAAAAAAAACATTTAACAATATTATTTGTGGAAAAAAATATATTTTGCTTACCATTAAATCAATAGGTCATTGATTCGTGCATTTCATTTTAAAATATTTTTTTGAAAAAAAATATTTACTATTTTTTGAATATTTTAATATCATTTTGATATATTGATATTAAAAATAATTTTAAAAAATAAAAAATATTATTTTCTGAACAAAATACATTCTAAAAATAACATCATACAAACTTCAAAATAAACTTTTAATCGTGCAAAAGATGATAAGCAAAAGAGATTTGGGGACTATGTAAAAATGTGGCAATGATTATTTTTTAAAAAATATATCTTAAAATATTTTTTTAATATTAACATATCAAAACAATATTCATCAAAAAATTAATTTAAAATAAAAAATAAAATAATTGTTTTTCCAACATTAATAAGCATTTTTTATTAATGGTGTGAAAGATAATTGGTGTGTTCAGCACTATGATTCAAAAAAAAAAAAAAACAATTTTTTATTTGTTATATTAGCATATTACTATTATAAAAAAATATTTTTTAAAATAAAAGCTACCAAATTAACTCCACTCGAAAACTCGCAAAATTTCTCTCTGTCTTTATTGCATTGCATGATGCGATGTACCGTACTACCAAACATGGCCTTAACCAGGTGTTTGATCTTCGCTAGTGTGGCTGCGGTCTCCGTTTTCTTTCTCTTTCGAGTCCTTCAATATTCAACGTGGCGTATGAATGTGAGGCCAGAAGGGTGGTGATGTGACCCTACATGATATGGAGTGGCAGCGCTTTGTTTGTTTGGGTGAACGAATGCTTTTTTAAAAAAATATTTTTTTAATTATTTTGATATACTATGTCAATAATAAAATTTAAAAAATACTTATTCAATATATTTCTAAATAAAAACTATTTTAAAAAACAAATAATATTCAATCTGTTATGGTCAACTAATTGAATTATTGTTGAGCTATTTTGATAGTTGTTAAGAAGTGGGATGAAGTTTCCAAGGAGACCTAAAGTCAAGTTCTGGAGATAAGATTACCAATCCTGTCATTAATATTTCTTAATGATTTTAATATACTAATATATATTAGTATTTTTATTTTATTTTAAACTAAATATTTTTAGTATTTTTAAATTATTTTTATGTAGTTACTGATATTAAAAAAAATATATATTTTTATAACTTTCTAAACAAAATACATTTTTAAAATTAACTTTAAGTGGCTGTTTGGACTCCGTTTCCAAAAAAATAATTTTTTTTATATTTTAAATAAATATATTTTGGTGTTTTTAGATCATTTTGATGTGCTGATGTCAAAAATAATTTTTAAAAAATAAAAAAAATATTATTTTAATATATTTTAGCATAAAAAACACTTTAAAAAACTATCGTATCTAACTAATCCATGTTCACACCGGGTGGGCCCCGAAGAGTTGAAAATGCTCTCCAAATAACCAGCTCCATACAAGAGCATTAACTAAACGTTGAAAAAGGGAAGAGTGGAGAACTTATGAAAGAAAATTAAAGGACAAGAAAAAGTCGGTGAGCCATCGGGAAAAGAAAAGCTGACCAAACCAAACATTATAAAAGGACGCTGCGTTGCATTAACGCTATCACCATTAACTTTTGGCTTTTACAATACAGAACAACGAATCTAGTATCATCACGGGGCCCCACTCCCCCGCCAAGTTGCGTTCTCGACAAATATATTTTAGTTAGTCGACGAATATACAAACTATAATTATATTTATAATAATTTATTTAAAATTATTTGTTTCAAATTCTGGGGTTTCAAAAATAGTTTTTTAAGAATAAAAAATATTATTATTTTAATATATTTTAAAATATAAAATATATTTTAAAAAATAGCAACCACAGCATTCACTTAGTAATTCGAGATGCACATGCACTCACCGTCCAAACTCCCCGCACGTGCATGACTATGTCCCTCACCTGCGTGTTCACCAACGCTATCTGCTCGCCGCGTCCTGCTAAACCTTTTGTAATATTATAATATATTTATTTATTTATTTTTTCTACAAGACAGGCCCAATATCAAGCCCCAATTATCCGATATCCAGATCGGGGCCCATTAATCTAAACGCGCTGATACCGCCGTGATTTTTTGAATTAAACAACAGAAAGACGTGGCAGCTATCATTTTTTAATTATTGTTTTTTCCTTTCCATGGCAGTCCAATTGGGGCTTTTTCCAAACTTGTAAAACTTGATCGCTAATTGTTCAAAATTCTCGCGCGTAAAATGGATGCTGAAGGTAACCCTCTGATTTCATAATGGCCTTTGTTGATTCGGTATTTGAATTATTGTTGCGATGTGATTAAAGTTGATGCTGTTAATTCATCGTCTGTAATTAGGGCAAAGAGGATCTTCAAATCCAGCTGCAATGCTTTCAAATCTTTTAAACAAAAGAGCAAAGCTGCATGACGAGCTTCGTGTTATCGAAAGACAGGTTCTTATTCATTAATTTTGGTATTAATTCGAATAAAACTCTTACATTTGGCGCTGCCATACTGTTTTTCTTTCTGGGTTCCTTAGGGTTTTGACTTTGCTTGTTATTGTGAATTGGGATTTATATCTAAATAGGTTTTGCTGCATTGCCTAAAGTTTTGACTCTTTAAGTAACAAGTTGATTTTTTTGGCTGAAATTTTATCCAGGTTCTGTTTTTTATGCTTGAATTGGTCAAGTGGAACTAGGTGTATATCATTTTTGTTTTTATTATAACAAGGAAGCATGTTCTTGATTCAGGTTTATGATTTGGAGACAAGTTATTTGCAGGACCCGGGGCAGTGTGGCAATGTATTGAAAGGTTTCGAAGGGTTTCTATCTTCATCTAAGAACACTGCACTGTATGGAGTGGATATTATGATTTTCATTTATTTCCTCCTTTTTGATACAAATAGTTTCTCTACCACTTGATACAAAAGTTCCTATTTTTATTTTTTGTACCTCCTTGTATCCTGATATATAAAGTCATGCATATAAAATTCATGAGACATAGATACTTGTAATTTGCAGAAATTTGATTGGTGCCCTTGGTTATAGGTCATGAAAATACTTGCTGCTACAATTGCTGATATCACAAAAAAAATTGACACAGAGGGTGGACACTAGCAATTATTAGCATCTTAGTTACAATGAACGAGTGCTAAGAAAGCAAACAGATTTATCTTAGTGTTACTGAAATCAATATGACTGAGGTATAGGTCATGATTGATCACAGATTTTTCTTGAGAGGTTGATTATGCGTGATTGGGAAGCGTTGACACGTGAACCTATTCTAGACTAACGAGAATAGATGCTTTACATTGTCTGGTACTTCTATATAGTAACATTCATATATAAAAAAAGTGAAAGATAAAAACACAACAACACACACACACACACACACATATAAAAGGTATGCATAAACATTTTGGATTTGGATTCAGGTGGATCACCATGCATCATATTATGTAATTGACTTCAAGCTTATAATGGCAGCTTAAAGCGGTCTAGGAAGTTCCAGCCTGAAGATAGGCTCTTCTCATTGTCTTCAGTCACCTCACCAGCAGTATGTGTTACAAGTATTAAATGCTTAGTAATGGAAGCACTTCCAATTTTTTTTATTTTCTTTCTTTTAACAATGTTTTCTGTCTTCATAAAGGAATGTCCAGGGATGCTCAATGTATATGTTATTAGAAAGAGGAAAAGGAAAGAAATGGAAACCAAGACAAACTGAAAATGGTCATTTATAATGAACCTATTGCTTGAGTGATAGTTCTGACTTCTTAGGCATTGCTCTTTTGAAAGAAATGGTGTTTTTCTAATCCCGTTTTGTGCCAAAAGGTGTATGAAATGCCTTGAAATTATTCCTGTTTGCATGTGAAACACATATAATTCGGGTGATAAGAATTCTGAAACATGTGATTGGTGCTTTTTACCTCACTCACATTGATTTCTCTTAATGTTAAAGGGATCTATAAAAAACTGACATAAGGTATCCACAAAAGGTTGTTTTTTCTTGAAAAAAACTTCAGACCAAAGCACAAAAAAATTGTCTGTCAGCATCTAAACTCATTAACAACTGGAAAAAGAAAGACCAGATGGTTTGCACATGAAAACCATGCCTTCATGAATTTTGGATTTTTATCAGTCCTGGTGAATATACCTGTATGACAAGGCTGCTATGACCCTGTTGCTAGGGTGTGCTTTGGTTTGAGTTCTCAAAACCACAGTTTGGAAAGGTTACCGCGCAACCACTTGGAATTCAAACCATATTAGATTGGAGATTGCATGGGAAGGCATTTTGCTTTCCTTAAGAGTACGTCTACTATATGGAAAACTTGTTTAAGAAAATATAACCGCTCCTGAGTTGTTCACTAGACATGACTAAATATAAATGGGATGGTGGAGTCTGAAAGTTGCATGTCATTTTGAATTTTATTTTGCTTTTACTCAATCCTGTCTATGGTATATGCATCTGGTTTTTGAGATGCTGCCTGGTTTAGTGATAAAGCTGCATCGGAGTCAGTACTGGATCATTTAGGCCTGAAACATTCTATTTGCTGACCCTCCAACATATCAAACGACTTCTGAAATTTCTCCCCAGACTTTGGCCTGTTAGAATTTGTTCCGTATGTTACTCATATTTCCCTTCCACTTTACATTTTTCAGGCTGAAGAACAAGCAGCTGGACGAGATGGTGAGCCATATAGAGAAGTTGCACAACTTTATTTCTTCTTTTTTCTTTTAAACTAATGCTCCATCCTGTATATTGTAGAAGGGCGGTCAGAATATGGTGTGGGTCGATCCAAGGGTGGAGGCATATATGCAAACGGACAGTGAGTACTACTTAGATCAGTCTAAACCTTCTGTTATAACTATAACCTTTGGCTTATGAATTATTGGGGTGACTTGTTAAATTTAAATGATGACAGTGAGAATTTAGAATGTTACAATATATAGCTTCACCTGATTTATTTTCAGAGGAAAGCCAAAGAAGGGAAGAGGTGCATCAAGAGATACTAAAAGAACAAGGCCTTCAGCTGATCCAGATTTTGACTACGATGATGATGCAGATTTGATGTTGTGAGAAATTGTTGCATAATGATGATATGCTAGTTGGCCATTGCATGGTCTAGATCCTGGATCAGAATTCTCCGCGGCAGTTTATTCCTCGCATCCTTTGTGAGTAGCTCAAGCAGTCAAACCCACCTGTACTGTAGTGCTTTGTTACAAATGATCTACATCTTAGAGCTGAATTACCAAACCCACTTGCTCTATAATGCGTTGTTAAATGGTCTAAATCCTTGAGCTGAATCCCTGCCTACATGTTTATCAACTGTTGTTTTTGTCAAAGAAAAGAACAAACTTTCCGCTGTATCTTTGCCACTTAGTCTATAACTTGATATGATTAAATTACAGAACCTCAATTCAAGTGCTTCTTTCAAAGACAAGTGGCATTCTCTTGTTAAAGCTGAAGAAACTAGAGGTCCATGATTCTATGCTTGAAAGTTGAAATTCAGTTTGATACTGTTAAAATGAAATGGTGTGTGCCCCCCTTGTTTATGCTGTTAAATTTAAATCCTCATCTATCCAATTATCCTGAAGTAAAATCAAATTAAAAACAAAAAAAATGTATTAAATTAGAAATTGTATACGCACATTAAATTATGTAAAATACAATATGATGGAAATGATTTCATCATCAAGCCTGCCCATATTTTTGACATTTGACATGTCCAATCAATCGAGCAATTATGGAAATTCTACTCGGTTCATTGAGTATACGGTGTGGTTCAATTAGATTGATTTTTTATTCTCAAACTAGAAATGGGAAAAATTGAGGGGTTTACTCAATCTATATCATTCCACATGACTCTCATCAGGTCTTCTAATCTCTATATTCATTTATTTTGTGGAGTGAATGTTAATTTTATTTTTCAATATAATGCATGAGATTATCTCATAATTCATAAAGGATTTTTTTTAATAGTTTTATATATGAATTTGAAGTTTAAATTCTATTTTATAGTTTTATGATTCATGGATAGAGTTGTAGATTTTTTTTTTTTATTATTATTCAAAAAGAGCTTCATTAAACATCACCGGAAAGTGCTTGACACTGTATAATTGGAGGCTGGCTCCGGCAAATAAATTGGTACACAGTAGCATCATGTCTTGATAGAACATGAACTGTTTTATTTGCATTTCTAGAAACATGACTGAGATTGAAATTTAATCCTCTTTGTAACAAATTTCTGCAATCCTCAAACACAACACCAAGTCTGCCAAATATCATAGGAACATGTAACGCTTGAGACGTCACCCTATCCTTCTTCAGAGCTACCACCCTATTCAGGCAGCCACCGTCCGCCGTCATCACCTGCCTCTCTCCATGGTGGAGCCCGAAGCCAGGCCCCCTCTCCTTCACCAAATCGGAAGAGTTTTGCACAGAACCTATCTGAATGCCCGAGAACTCCACACAAAAGGTTGGAAGCCTTTCACGTTTAAATTTGATAATTGACCGAACTGTCCCCTCTACATCGGAACTGTAGTTTGTTTTTTAAGTATAAATTTTATTTATTTTTAATTGATTTAAAAATAAAAGGGATCAAATCAGATACCCACAATTCAAGAAAAATCCCCACCTGACTCGATCTGACTGGGTTGAAAATGAAGATACAGAGTAAATTTTACATGAAGAAGATTTGGCTCGGCGTCTTCAATCTTATCCTCGCTTATCTTCATTGATTACAAGCAAGGGTTCTTTACTTTATGTTGATATCCTCTCCTAGGTTTCCCATCCTCACTTGTTACTGGCAACTCTTCCCTTACACTTGAGAGAGAGAGAGAGGCAAACCTTGAAGGTTCTGTTTGTCATTCAGGCCAACGTGCTTCTATATATTTTTTTTTTAAATACTTAAATTGTTTTTTTTTTGTATTTTTGAATTTGTTTCACATATAGTTAAAAATAATTTTTAAAATATAAAAATATATCATTTTAAAATAAAAAATATTTTTAAAAAATCAATAAAATAGTCCAAAAATTCATGTCATTTGTGGAATTATCACGAGATTATTTGATATTATATTTCAAAAATATATTTTTTTAAAAAATAATTTTATTTTATTTTTTGATATTAAATAATATTTTTTTCAATTATAAAAAATAATTTTTAACAACTAAAAAACATAATTTTAATATTTTTTATTTTAAATAAAAAAACTTTCAAAAATAATTTCAATTTTACTACAAAACCTTTATTAAATCGGGGAAGAGCGGTTCATATTAAAAAAGAGTAATAAAACGACGTCGGTATTTATGTTGGCGTTAAATTGATTTAATTATATTTTATTTCCTAAAATTTATCTCCCTCCAACCTTGAAGGTCAGTCACGATGGCGCGTCTCTTATCTCCTGCTCAACACGAGGAGCTTGAGCACCAGAGCCAGTCTACTGGATCGAAACCTCTGGTTCTTTCTCTCACCGCTTCCAGTTTGAATCCGATGGTCAATTCTCTGTGAGTCGTTTTTGTGGGTTTTTCTTACTCTAATTTTCTTTTTCTTTTATGCATTCTTACAAACATTTGGACTGCATGGTAGTTTCATTTCTGGAATATAGTCTGATCCTTCTATTCCGTGTAATCGTGAGACATGTGGACTAAATTAAATCATGGGATTCTTTAATCCTGATAAAAGAGCCAATAATTGTAATAAAGTTGACAGCTTGGGTAATTTATTTTTAGTTCAGCTCGTGACATCTGTATGCAAACAACAGGTGAATGTAGTGCAAGCTCAGTTTATCACAGAGTGGTTGAATCTTTCTTGAACAAGTTTTCCCATCAGGATATCCATGCAGGTTAGTTGGTATTGGCAGTGAGAACTTGGCAACTGTATACTCACAACTGAGCAGCTTTATTGCTATATATGGCTTATGGGAAGGAAAAAAAAAAGGAGAAGCAGCAGCAGCTTTATTGTTAAATATGTGTGTTTTGGTGTTCTGTTTTTTGCAGCGTGAATGAGGGATATCTTAGATGCACTCGATTTCGTGCGCTGCAACACTTTTCTAGGGCTGCATTATCTGTGCCATCCACTCAGGTCTTCTTCTCGGACTATTCTGATTTAACAATCAGACTTCAATTTCTTTGTTTTAACTAAATTTAGTTTCTTGCCCCTAATGGCTAGAGATACTACGCATGCCCTACTTTTGTTTTTCATTTCCACCTGACTAATTTACTCAATTTTCATCCAATTCAGACATAGAAAATACTCTACTGGTGAAGATGCACTGAAGGGATGGCTGGTTGCTGTGTATGCTTCGAGCATGAAGAAGTCTTCCCATGAGTTTAGTGCATGACTTGCGAGTTGTGATTCTTGTGAATGTGTAAATGAATGGTGTGTTCAATCCCTTTTTTTTCTTCTGGCTACCGTTCATAACCTCCTTAGCGAAAGGGTCCTGGTGAAGTTGAGACTGAAGGGACAGAAGTCAGTTCAAACTCCATCTTTATTGAAAGAGTTACCAAATATTGTTGGACTGGAATGCCGAAACAGGAAATATAGTTGAATAAATTATGGAGTTTAATAACCCATCATTTGAAAACACCACGACTTAATTTTCCAGCCAATATATCCTTTTATCTTTTGCTGGAATCCAAAGCGTGAGTGCGATTAGACGTAGCAGCAGCCCTCTGATGATGCATCCCCTGCAACTTTAAGATCAAAAACTATGAATGATCTTATTTGTTTTTCTTACAAAAAATCCACGAACTCAAACTATCTCCCCCTGATTTCGAGAAAGATCTTCATAAAGATCATTATAGCCCCCAGGATTTGGCTCCTAATTTCAATCGCCCCCCCAAACCACTCTGAAATATTCTAATTCCTCCCTTGTCTTGACAATTGGGGATATGCAATTTTCTTTGCAAACTTGTGCTACCACACAATGCTTCCTCATTTTAGATTTTTAAAACAAATAAATAAAGCATATTTGACAACATTTTCATGTGTGCTCCACGTGTTCAACCAGGGAAACTATACGTTGAATGAAGACTTTCATGCCTCTAATTTCTTGCAGAGAGGTGAAGTGGGCGATCAAGAATAGTCTGTTTAGTTGACTTGAAGCTATCATAGAGGCAGGAGCAAGTGTCCAGACCGCCGACTCAATTCCCATTAGACCACAGCAGTATAACTAGTAATCATTAACACTATCATCGTCTTACACATTCACTTGGACCTCTGCGCGTCATCGCACTCGATTGTTCTTACGAGAAATTACACTGTTAAAAAGTCTCAGGAGAATATCTATAAAAATATCTGGAAAATAAAATGTGTACAAATTAAAATTAAAAATAATTTGTTTTTACTGATAATACCAAATATGAACAAGTTAAAACTTTAATATGTCCTGGTGACTTTTTTTACCCTTCATTTTCTAAAATAAAGCTCTATTAAAGCTGTATTAATTATTTTCCAAAAACTTTTCCAACCTGTATGATTCTCGCACAGCTTTTACTAAAATGTTGAGTGATCAAAGTACAATGAATTATTCAAAAACTAGACTTTTACATAAATAAATAAAAAAGCATAAATCAACTCTGAATTCAAACTTCTATGTTTTCAAAATTATTTATAAAAAAAAAATACATGATCGACATGTTAATAAAATATCTTAAACATTTGGTTGTCACTTCAACTGGACATGGACATGGATATCATCAAAGTTAGAAAAACTATCTTTTCAAACATTTATTCCTTACACTTTGATTCTCAAACTTTATATTTTATTCATTTTAATCCCAAGCTTTTTTAATATGATCATCTAAAGAACATTTGAGTTCAAGTTTTCTTATACCTTAATTTATATTTAGGGAAGTTGATGAATCTTTTATTTGGATTTCTCAAGCCACACACATATGTGACTTCTGAGAGTGATTTAGTGATATGTTTTTTCCTATTACTGTGTTTCCATAGCTATTTTATTTGGCCATGATTATACTTATTAAGTCACTATTTCACATAAAAGTTTAAGCTGTTAGGTGAGATCATGAAATATAATTTATATTATTCTCTAACACACCCCCTCAAGTGAAATTTTTTTGGGCTTGAAACTTGCACAAGACCACACTACCTTGTGCTTGGTTTTTTATCAAATAGAATGAAGGTGGTGATATTCAAACTCGTAACTTCTGGGTCAACAAGGCTCTAATATCATATTAAAAAATCATCTCACCTAAAAATTTAAATTATTAAATGATTTATATTATTATGTGGCAATACTCAATAATAATGCAGCTCACGTGTATCCATATACATCCCGACAATTTTTGGATTTTTCGTTTTTGTACTCTGGCAAGGGAATCTTGGACTAATATGATGGCAGTGACAGGTCATGTGATTTCACTTTATGAAAATTCACCAGATTATAGTTTGGGATGAAACTGCACTTCAATTGTCACTTTCTATCTAGTTACGGTCCGATGAAGAGGTTGACGTCATCCCATCTCTAGATATATGCTTTAATTTCTTTTTGAAAGATAGAATTTTAATAATGAAGGAAAAATCTCCCATATACTTTAGTTTTGTTGCAGTTCCAAGACTCTCTACTGGCCTTAAAGATAAGTTTTCGATATATTTTGCTCTCTCTCCGAGTAAAAAGATCCACGTAATTGTAGATCAATTATTGAGATGCAGGATCTTCATTTTATATCTCTGTTTTTCCACACGGATCTCTTACTTTATTGGAAACAAACTGTTGCCTTTCCTGTTTCTTGAACAAGATCAGCCGAAGAAGATCCTCTAGCGGTGCAATCTGGACCCGTGAAATCTTTTTCAGAACATGCCTTTAGGGTTTTGTCAGCCCAAACCCGTAAGTGAATGCATGGTTTCAGCGAGACGGTGACATGGCTAATTAAGAAATCTTAATCTCATCGAAAAACAAAACAAGGCTTGATCTGTAGTACACAGGTACAGGAAAAATGCCGAGGTGCGTCGATTGTGAGAGACACACGTTAAGCCAAGCAACTAGCTCGAAATTTATGTTTTAGTGCCTTTTCGGAGAAGCCAAATCTGTTGTCGGCAAGTCATGGATTGCAGATTTGACAAGCTTTCTATACAGTAAACTTTACTTATGCTCCAGCCAGCCACCAGCTTGTAGGGCCAGTTACATTCAAAAAAGCTTGACAGCAGCAATTGGAATAGAAAAAAGAGTCCAGATTTTGGATATGATGGCCTGGACTCAATCGATCGCAAGTTGGTCTCGATACATTTAACATGAAAACAATAAAAAACCGCATCCTTGTTGAAACAAAGTAGTAATGCAAGTGGGTCTGGCCTAGCGGTTGAAGTAACTTGTTTTTTTTCTCTGCACCAGAATTCAAGTCCCACCATGCACTTCTGTCATCCCTACGGTGCCTTACATGCTCACTGGATTTGCAGGATATTTAGTGAGTCTGGAGAGATTAGTTGTGGTGTGCGTAAACTGACTCGGATACCGGGTTATAAAAAAAAAAAAAAGTAGTAAAGTAATTACAGGGCGACTCTTGCCCCCTAAAAGTCAAATAAAATTAAGATTCTTTTGCAGCCATATAGGCATAATGGACAAAAGATCAATGAATCGACAGGAGAAAACAAGTTGAGGGAAAGAAAGAGGTGTGACGATCATCTTTTTCTTGTTTATCTGTTTTATTTTTATTTTAAAAAAGAAATCAATCTACAGGCGTGCTAGCTCCGTGTAAACTAGTTTAGGAAGAGAATTGAATAAGTCAAACGAGTTATTTTAATAAAAATACATTTAATTTTTTTTATTCGACTGTTACATCATACTAGAATCGAATACAAATCTAATTTGACAAATGATTAATTGATTGTAATTAATTGAAGTCGTTTCATACTCCAAATAGATTTAAATGTTATTCAAACCGTTACCTAGTTTTTAAGTGTGTGTTTTTTCTTCTAATTTGATTTTATTTTGACTTGTTCGGTTTGTTTAGTTATTATTTTTTTTTTTTAGAATATATTATCATATTGATCATACAAGATCTGGCAGTTCATAGTTTATATTTTGATACTGTAAATTTAGTACTTGAGAAATTTTAGACTTCTACCCTTCATTGGACGCTCATCAGCATGCTTCAATTTACAAAAAATAAATAATAATTTTTCTAGTTGAGTGCAAGTAACACTCCTTTTCTTCTTTTTTTCTCACGACCAAGCATCTTAATAATTAATCGGTTTAGTTAATACAGAATATTAATAAAAACTATAATGTTTTATATTTTTCTTTATTTATTTATGATGTATTATATCATAAAAAAATAAAAGATTATGATAGAAAAGTAAGTTTAAGCTAAAAAACATATACAGTCACTCAACCCTTTCGGAGATAAAAATTCCACCCCTCTCCTTTCCACAACTCGATGCAAACCTATGATATAAAGTTAAAAAAAAAACCCTTTCAGAGATGAAAAGGATAGGAATTGCCATGTTATTAAGTTAATCTATGGCAATTAGATCAACTTGATAGGTCTATGATATACAATTTTAAAATGATTTAGCATATTAGGTGTATATTTGACATTGTGGTGTAGAATATTTTTATATTTTACTTAAAAACATATTAAAATATTTTTTTACATATATATTTTTTTAAATATTCATATTGGCATATCAAAATCATAAAAAAATCACTGAAAATATATTAATTTTTTTTCAATGCAAGTATATTTTTAAAAAAGCACATAAAAGCATAAATTACTGAACTCCTAAACAAAACATTAAGTTTTATCATGCTTCAATTTTATTTTTTTTTACTCAAGAAAACTTCACCTCTCTTTAAACACTTTTTGCGGATCTGGATTAAGTAAGTAAAATTCTGATTATCCTAGACTTTTAAAAGATAAACACACTCTGACTCGAACTTGAAAACTGCAAGACAAATCTCAAGATTTTTATCACTACCACCTCTTGGGGTATGTTCAATTTCTACACAACTTCTAACCTCAATTCCAACATGACTTTCGAATTGATTGAAAAAATAAATAATAATTTAAAGATTTAAAATGATGAATTAACAAATATAACTCAAATACATATATATGTAATAAAAATCAAATTAAAGTATGGAGTATATATTCAAATGACAGCATCCATAATACATACTCTTAGGATTCATTCGCTGAAAATAGAATTTGGCTGAAGCTATGGACTTCTTAGGAAGAAGAAGAAGAAGAAGAAGAAGAAATTAGCATACAATTAATTATATAAATCGCTAAAAATCAAATAAAATCGAAAAGAATTTGCCAGTCAAAATCCAAACAGCTTAGTGATAAAATTACGATCCCATTTATTAGTTAATCGAGCCTGTGACCCTTGGGGAGAGAAAAAGAAAACTTAAATCATTTAGAAAATTTGGATCCTACAAAATTGTTTCAAGCAGGTTTTACTTGGCTCTCAAGCTATAACGTTATCGTGAGTGTGGACAGAAAAATCCTCGCAGCTACATATATTTATTTACTCTTTAAAAACTCCAACTTGGAGAAATCGTAAGTGGAGTTCAGGCAATTGTCATAATTAATTAATTAATTAATTTAAAAAAGGTTTCCACGCAAAAATATATAATATTCAAAGCCTTGGTGATTTATGTATGTCGTCGACTCAATAATACAAAACATGGGAGAAGTCAGCAGGAACCTGCATGCTTTCATGTCACACCACTAGGTGTGATTTTTATTGACTGCCCACGTCTGTTTTTCCACATTTTTCCATCAATTTGATATATTAAAACTGAATATCTATTTAATTTAAATATTATTTTATAGACCATCTAGTAATTAATTAACATGAAATGAATTAAAAATATATTTAATTATCATCTGGGTCCACATTTTAAATTATTAGTAGGTTTTTTCTGCTTTTAAATTGATATTTTTTGAAATTCGAGATATAAAGCAAACTATTCAGAGCAAATCACTATCATCACTCCTTTTCTTTCTTTTTTTTAACTTTTCAAATTGTCCAGAGCTTTTCTTTTGAAAATAATTCCTCACGTGTGCTTGGAAAAGCAATTCATGGCTGGCGTCTGCGCATATATATATATATATATATATATAAATTTTTATTTATTTATTTATTTATTTATTTATTTATTTTTTTGGGGGGGGGGGGGGGGGGATTCTATTTTGCCTTCACAAGGTTTACTAGTTTCAATTAACTTTCAAATATGTAATAAATTTTAATTTCATTCCTAAAATCTATCAATTTCCTAATATTATCCAAAACATATAAAAATTAAATTATTATTTTAGTGAAATATAAGTGATAATTTTTAATCAGCGCTACCTCCCAATTCTTTAATGATACAAGAATAAAATTGTTATTTTATTATATTTTAGACCACGACCAATTGGCTTACTCGTGACTCTTCAATATGCTTATTTGCTTTTCATTTTCATTTTGACTTGGTCCTCTCAGAATAGTCTCTGCTGCTCATTGTCACCCCACCCCCCAATAATCGCATGGATGTTAATTTCTTAAAAAGATACTATATAACAGAATTTCGAGATTTATTTATAAAAAAAAGGACTAACTCTCTCGAGTTTTATTTTATTTGTTTTGCTAAGACACCTCGTAAACTTTGGGACAAAATTTACAAAACAAGAACTAAAGTAAAAATCATAAGGGATAATTGAACAATCTAAACATTTGAAGTGAGATTGAGACACATAAAAAAAGAAACGAGAAGATCAAATTAAAATTTGTGTCTTGATAAAAACCTGAAAGTAGATCTCTTGAAGGCGATTGTGTGAGTTCTATACACCTAACACCATCTATAATCACATACTCAAATAATAAAAGTTGTTAAATTTGTTTTGTAGGTATTCTTTTCTTCAATTGAAATGACATATTTTGATTTCAAAACATTTCATTTCATAGTAATTTTGTTCATAACACACACACACACACACACACACACACACACACACACACACACACACACACATATATATATATATATATATATATATATATATATGTAAATGTTGTTAAGAAATCATCTCACCTAAAAGTTTAAACTGTTAGGTAAGGTCTTAGAATATGATTTATATTATTTTCCAACACATCTCCTCAAATGAAAGCTTTTTGAGCTTGAAACTTGCATAAATCAACACTACCTTGTGCTTAATTTTTTTTATCAAATAGAATGGGGGTAGTGAAATTTGAACACATGATCGCTAGGTCAACAAGACTCTGATAGCATATTAATGAACAATCTCACCTAAAAATTTTAAGCTGTTACGTAAAATTCATAATTTAATTTATATTATTCTCCAACAAATGTCATATCAAGTCAAGTTTCATATTTTCACTTGTGTTTGAAATTTAAATTAATTAAACTTCAAACACAAGTGAAAATTAAAAAAAGTTGACTTGATATGACCTGATCAAGACGACGTGTCCAAAAATAATCTTGATGACTAGTAAAAAAATAGTTTGAATGAGAAAAAATTCAAGATGATATCATTTTTTTTAAAAAAAATATTGAGACAACAATATTGTAATTCTATTCATGTTAACTCGTAAGACTTGTAACTCGTGTCATGAGACTAAAATAATTTTATAGAAAATAAACTAAAACAAATAACAAAATCCAATTCATATCAATCAAATCCTAAAAAAGTTGAATGGTGAAATAAAAAAAATAAACAAGAAAAAAACTTGAATCTTTTGGGTTAACATGTTAAACTCATGACATGGGTTATAAAACTAAGATAATCATAAAAAAACACAAAAAATTATGAAAGTTCAATATCCAATAAATTAAGTGTTAAAAAATAGAATTAAAAAATATATAGATTTTTTTGAGAAAAAGAAAAAACATATTGTTCATAACATAAACAAAACATTTCAGCTATAATACTATTTATTTCCAAAACATAACTAAAACATATAATTTCAGATTCTAAATAAAATAAATATATTATTTATTTTATTTTTAAAAATAAACAGAATTGACAAAAAGTCGCAACTGTGTCCTTTTCTTTGAGGATGACCATAGTCCATTGAATTTTGACCTGTGTGTTTTATCCCAAAGGTAAAGTCAATGAAATTACCGTCACTCCGCCATGGACTCCCTTTTTACCTGATAGACAGGCCCGGACGCAACCATTTTTTTCTTCTTTTTAATGGTTACAAGGCACTAACTAGCCTCTTTCTTTGACCCAAAATGGAGTACATTAATCATTGTCAAATTTGAAAATATACCATTCTTTTATATACACTAAAGACATGATCATGCAAGACTTCCGTGGAAAATAATTATTTTTCCTACACATGAGAAAAAATATTAAGAAGGGAATTATTCAAAAAAAAAAAAATCAATTGACCGAAATACACAGACACACACAGAGTGAGAGCGATGACCTCTCGAATCTCCATGTTATCTGTATTCATGTGGAGTAATTTTGCACCAAACGAAAATAATTTTTATTTATTAAAAAAATATAAAATACCTCCTCGGACAAGTGCTGAGCAAATATTAAGATTAAAATTATTTTGTTTTATTAAACTTGCCACTACCTCTCCATAAATTTAGTACAATGCTCACGTATCCTAAGGGCATAATTAGACAAATCCTTATTAAATTTATCTAGGATAAATCAGCAGGAAATAGATATACTCGTATCTATATATTTCCATAAAGAATAATAATATTTTTTTTTATTAACATAGATATCCGGGTCAACTTAGGTGTACAATAACTAATTCCACGGACCTTAAAGTTAACAACCATATAAGTTTTTAGTGACCACCATATTAGCAATCACATGACATCAGACTTTTACCGCCGAACTAATTACTAGATAATTATCAATTTTTTTTTTTTTTTACTTTCATATATAGTTCCTTCGAAGGTTTTCACTCAACAAGTCCTATCCAAATCCCCAAAGTCTCGACTGTATAAACTTTTTCCAAGAGAAATTGATTGGCCTATAATAACACGAGTTCAACCTCATATCAAGTTGCTTGCGCTTGAACACAGCACCGTGTTCAACATGTTCACACCAAATTACCACGTTTTCATTTGACCATTCTGGCAATCAATCGCTGCACCCCCACTAGAGAGTGGAAGAGATTTCCTGGAAATTGCAGGCCGATTTGCCTTTTCAAAAGAGAAAAAAAGGAAAGAACAGGGTGTGCTTTGGACCCATTCATTTGTATTATATTTTATTTGCCCGCATGCTTCTGCCATTCTATATATACAGTCTACTTCCTCGTTGCCTTGCTTCATATTTTGAGCATCTAGCCGCTTTCGTTTCTTTACAGAGAGCCGGCCATTCTTTCCTTTCTCTGAACCTCTGAGATATAAAAATGGTGAGAGCTCCATGCTGTGAGAAAATGGGATTGAAGAGAGGTCCATGGACAGCTGAAGAGGACCGGATCCTCATCAGCCACATTCAACTTTATGGCCATGGCAACTGGCGTGCGCTTCCTAAACAAGCTGGTAAAATTCTTACACATATCCACCACACATCACTTTCCAACAAAGATTGCCTTCTGAAGTCATACACTCTGGTAATCTATGGTGGGGTTTGAATCATTTCTTTTTTCAATCACTTCTCAGGTCTGCAGAGGTGTGGAAAGAGCTGCAGGCTCCGATGGATAAATTACCTGAGGCCTGACATTAAACGAGGAAATTTCAGCAGGGAAGAAGAGGATACCATCATCAAATTGCATGAGATGTTAGGCAATAGGTATGCAGTTTTAGCATTTTCAGTCAAATTAGTGTCAAAACAAACAATCTATCTATCTGAAAGTATGAATGAAGTTAAATTTGCTGGTTCGGCATCGTTCATTCTACAGCCTTCATTCATTTTCACTGGGAAAAAGTAGAATGATTCTGTCATTTATATGGAAGAACACTAGTTATTAATCTTCAATAACTTCTACTTCCCCAATTGATAATTGATAATTAGAGCTTCATAGGGAGATGGGATGTGGCCTGTAGGCTCGGCAGAAAACCTTTTTTTTTTCCTTCATAGGGGGGTCAGAGGGCTTGTCATTGTAGCCGCCCCCCACATCCTCCTGACCAAAAAAAAAATAAAATCAACTTGTCATTTTAGTATCCTTCGCTCATGTGATTGATCAACATGTCAATATTTTTTATCAGAAACATGTGGGGCTGAGCAGATTCCTAGAAGTTACGTGCCATGGCATAGGCTAATAAAAAATCCCACGTTTTTCAAGTTGATGGACTCTCAAACAAGATTGGCACACTTTGGTTGATGCAAATATAATCATTCATGTGACATGAAACATGCCAAAAGGGCATCTAGCATTTTAAATTCTGATAAAAAAGCAGGATCAGAGCTCATGTGAGTGCATATCTTGACATGGATCGCATTCTTGTTTGTTTTTTCAGATGGTCGGCAATTGCAGCAAGATTGCCAGGACGCACAGACAACGAGATTAAAAATGTGTGGCACACCCACCTGAAAAAAAGACTCGAGCAAAACCATCTCGCCCCAGAAATCAATGGAAGATCCATTGATGTTTCTAGATTTAATCACGAGTTTAAGACCGGTCCAGAAACAGTGAGTTCATCAAACGTTGTTGCAGCAGGGTGTGATCAAATCCAGGAACACAGACCAGTTTCACCACAACGATGTTCAAGTGATATCTCTTCGGTGACCACAGTTGAAACCAGTAATAACACGTGCGCGAAGATCGAGAACTCGGATGATTTTCATGAAATGGACGAGGTTTTCTGGTCAGAAGTACTGTCTGCTGATAACTCACGCATGATTAGTGATCTTTCGGCCATTGGCACTGAGCCACAGCTTCAATTTCCATTTTCTCCACTAATAATTGATGTGGAACAAGTCCATGCCGCTAATTCAAATATGTCTGATAGCATGGACTTTTGGTACAACCTCTTCACAAGAGCCGGGGAATTACCAGAATTACCAGAAATTTGAACTACTGTAACCTGCTACTTTGTTTTTCCAAATATTTTTTTAGATAGATCGGCCGTTAGGTATGAATTGTAGCTGTTATCTCATACGCTACCATACTCTTGAATACTTGATGATGCTATGCATGCACAAAACTTCTATCACAAGAACATTTTCAAAATATTGCAATTCCAACAGTTCTTAGAAAGTTTAATTTGGCCCTCATCTTTAAACATTATTTCAATGGTCTACCCTCCAAAAATGTGCTAATTTTACTGATGAGCTCAATTCTCTTAGTTCAATTTAAACTTAATCCCTGTATTATTTTCACATTGACCCCTCTATTCTTGCTCCACCAATGAACACAGCACCTGCATTAGCTCTCGTCGGACGTTAACTTCGTCAAGAGGTTAGTAATCGAGCCAGACTCTTATCCTTCAATCGAATGAATCTTCTTTTAAAAAAACACTTAAACCATCTAAATTCCTTGAATTATTCCCATCTAAATTAACTTTTATTAGGAGAATATATATATATATATATAACCAATTTTATATAATATTATATTTTCAACTTGATAGATTTGTTGACGTTAAAAGCAATTATTATTTTTTATAAAAAAATTCAAAACAATATTTTTTTTATTTTTTTTAATTGATTCAGTCAAGTAAGTTTTAAAAAATAATATCAATAATATTTGGATACTTCATCTAATAACTTAAGTCATTGGATTGAGCTAGTTTTTTTTTTTTTTATATATATATATAATATTAAAGTATTGATGATATAACTATTGTCACGAGGTAAAATTTTCTCCATAAATAAACTCGTGTGGCAGCCCAACCCCCCGCCGGACTCAACTTTTCCTTGCCTTTTACTCATATTTGCCTACACAACTAAGTTTTTCCCCTCACCCTAAAGGTTCTCCACACTTTTTCTTGTTACAAGGCAAGCAAAATACACAAGTATGAAAGATAATCAAAGTGCACTACAAGCTTTACAAGAATTCTTTCTCAATATTTATTAATCTCGTAAATGAAAGAAACTACACACAAATTTGTATGTGTGCTGTGCATAAAGATTGCATGCTACACCAAAATTAGATTTTTATCTCAAGCTATGCATCCCCCCACAACCAATGCTCCCTAGCATATTTATAGACTAGTACAAAATAGTTACAAACATAAACTACCATCCTTATATTTTAGGAAGTAGTGGGCACATTCTCTCGCATGTTCTCTTATCTTAGTGGTACCCATGATCCTCGTGTCATTATAAAGCACTCCCAGCCATGCTACCATGTTCAGCAGCCATGTCTCTATGCTTTGGACATTCATTTCCTCCCATGAAACCATAATCAGCACTGCTTCAATAACCCACTACACTGCATGTCTCAACTGTCAGTCCGTAATTGCCATTTTTGTTGTGCATGCTGCAACCTTGAAAAGTCTATTATCCAAGTCCCACATGTTCATTTAAAGCCAGTACGCATGACTTGCATGACTCAATGTGTGCTGCTGAATTTGCAAACATTATCTTCACTTTCAAATTCTACCGACTCTGTCTTCCCTGTCAAAATTTATTGCGGGCTAACACTGTCCATTTTATCATCCTAACGATGTTTCTCGTCAACATATACATGCTGGATTTTAACCCTGTTACAACTACCTTATTTATTTGATAAAATTCAACTAATATAACTTTCAAGTTCAAACTGAGTTTTCACATACATATCATATTCTACACGAAGTTATTGCATTAATAAATGTATAATAAGGGAGATTTATTAAATAACTTCCTCTTTTTTCTCGTGATTTTTTTTTAACCATGAGCACTGCCTCGTTCATTGCTTCCAAAACCATGACATAAAGTTAACAGTATGATAGGGACATGGAAACCTTGCTAGCTGGATGCATACATTCATTGAATTTGATAGGCTAAGCACGTTGTTCTTAAGGCTTCCCTGTTCGTTGCTAAAGTAAAGGGATAATTTTTTTCTCCTCAAAAAAGATAAAAAGAAAACGTGCAGGGATACCTCGTCCCCAAAAGATTTGCATGATAGTGCTATATATCCGCACTTATTTTATTTTATTTTTATAACCCATATGGTTAATTTCAAAAGGGAAAAACATATAAAAAAATGAGCAAATTCGGCTAGGCAGCCGGCGGGAGTAGTGCACCAAAGAGTAACTTTTTTTTTAATGATCATAAATATGTTTAGAAATATTTTTCATTTAAATTATTGGGGTGTTAGGAAATGTGACAGTGTTTGGTTTTCAAAGTATTTTTTTATTTAAAAATATATTAATAAAAAAATATTTTTGATATTAGTATATTAAAACGACATGAAAATTCTAAGAAAATTAATTGAAAAACTATAGAAATTTTATGGTTTTCATGTTGAATATTTATAATATTAGAGAGAAATAAATACAAAAAACAGAGAAGTTTTATATATAAAAAAATATAATAGGATATATATTTTTTTTACGATATCATGATTTTCTCTTTTCTTTTTTTATCTCTTCTATTATATAAATATATTATCGTTAAAGTTAAAGCATCATAATTTTATTTTATTTTCTTATAGAAACCATATCAGGAGTTCTTTAATTATCTGCTGATCATTTTTTTTCCTTCCACTCTCCGTGATGCATCTCACAATAATATTACTTTCTAGGGGCGTCATTTTGAAACTTTGACAACTTCCGTGCTTAAAAAGAATTTCAAAAGTTTATGAAAATTCCTATGTTTTCACGTTTGGGACAACCCCGGGTTAAATCCGTCAAGAAATTAACATCATTATTGGGTTGATTAGATTTCTTGGTTAACCAAGACCAATGGGCCAATATGGCCCAATAACAGCCCACGCTTTCCTTTGTATCCGTCTTGAATCACTGGTGGTTCGAGATTGGATTTCCGAACCCTAAAGGGCTAACAGAGTTGAGCTATACTACAAAACGCCGTCGTTGGGCCGTGCCAGTAGCAGTTTCCAATTTGCAGAGGCTAAGAAGAGAAACCAATATAAAATCTCTGCAACTTCTTTATATATCTCCTAATGGCAACGTCAGGAGTTCAAGCATCTCAGCATCCATGCTGCGAAGGTATTTGAGATAGGACAGTCTGCTCCATCCCAAGCCGAGTTGCTATATATATATAGGAGAAATTGAAGACATGAAAGAAGATTGGAAATTCTAAGAGAACTTGTACTAAACAAGAACTGATGCATTTCGTGAATAATAGAAGATTGGAATCCATTTTCGCAGTTCATTTTAACTTCTTTTCTGAGGATGATCATGTTTGTTCCACCCTTAGGAGGGAAAACATTGAAATGGTAATTATCATTTACACAACTCGGTCCAAAATGCTTGTGCTTATAAACTTAACGATGAACAAATCAAGTCGCTAGCATAGATTGGAGAAAGGGTTCATCGCTGCTTCTTCATCCAGGTTCGCCCGTACAATTTTCGCAAAAAACAGTGAAAAGATGAATGAAAAAGTTCTAATTACACATACGAACAACCAGGTTCGGCAAGAGAAAACCTCCAACCAGGCCCAGAAATACACGCAAGGATTGCTGGTTTGTCCAGTAGCAGCAAACATGTCTTCCTGCTCACCCCAGGAATTTCATCGATCGCGCGGCTAGCTCCACAACCTTTTCAGCCACCACGATAACAGTTCGCTGAAACTCGAAATCGGAAAGGAGAAAAGGGATTCATTCTCTCGGAGCCCTGTAATTAATCAAACATTCCATTTGAAGTCTCCGAAGCAAGCACCAACAGCATTGGTCATGCCATTTTCTACCTTCAATATTTCTAACAGCTACAAACAAAAGAAAGCCAAATTTATTAACACAAGTTGCTCAATTATATGAGCTACCACGGCTATAAATCAAAAGCAATCGTTTCCTGAATCTCCATCTCTGCCCGGAATGTCAAAATGAACTGCTCGGCTCTTTCGTCAATTCCTTGCATTTGAGGAGATGCAAATCCCAACGACTCCCACATATCATCCGCCGCACAGCCTCTTTCCCCTCTATTGATCTCATCTTCCATGCTCGTTCCTGCTGGCGCCACTGTTGTACCTTCCTGATGATCAAGAATCTTCACAGTCCTCTGAGCTGGCGGATACTTAGCCACCAACTCACTACTACCGGCAAGCTCTCGAAAGAGCTTATCAATGTATACAGGTGCTGTTTTTTTGTGGACATGGCCAAAGCGGCTGCCACGATGTTTCAAAGGAAGTGCACGAGGTCGGTATACAAGCCGCCTCCTGTTTCCATCGCGTTTCTTATCAAACAGGGTATGAGAAGCACTGCTGTAAATATTGCTGGTTTGATATTTCGATTTCGTGATAGATCTGGACATGTTGAGTTTATGCAGTTTTCTTTGAAGCTTGGATCTGAAACTCTTCCATACCTTCTTGGCTGGTGGAAACCTCAAATTCAAGCAAGACATGAACGCAGAAGGGGGGTGGAACAAGAATGGAAGATGTGGGCGTTTATGTCCCGATCAAGATGGTGTTAAAGCTTGTGCTTCATAAAAATAGCAGATAAGATTCCTTCTTTTTGGACTGCATATGTTTTGTCTGAAGTGTGATTCGTATTCGGTTTGTGCCATAGTTTTCTGTGGTCTCGCGATTTGCTTAGTCCTTACGCTGGTTTTTTTACGTATGAATATATACAAGTACATCCTATTGCATACGGGAGCTAGCCAGCATAGTGGGTAACGAGAAACATTCTTGAGTGCGCTATAAAGGGGCTCCTCGCTTAGATCTCACGCTATCACAATCTGGTAGAAGAGAAAATAACAGGATTAGCACTGGATTGCCGGGGTTGACTTGATAATTATGACTAATTGCTGCATTTTTTGAGAAAATTTTATGAATCCAGAATTGACAGATGATTCCAGGAAAAATTGTATAGGTGGTAATTAGGATTCAGCTGAACGGATATGTTCTCTTTGACTTGGTGATCACGCGCAATATATATTGCATCGTGAAGGAATAAATACCTCTTAAAGCATTTACATTTGAACACTTTTTAAATATTATTTAAATTCCAGTTTTATTTTTAATGAGTGATGCCAAACCTAAAAGGAACTTTGTTTTGCTAGAAAGCATATTCCCAAGCTCTATCTTCTTCTTTTTCTAATGTTCTAAACCCACGACGCCATGTAAACTTTTAAGCTGAATGTTATTGGAAGAAAGATGAATGTCGAAGAAAACTAAAACATTAATGCAAAGTTAAAATCTCAAGAACAAGAAGAAGATTAAGAGAAAGATGTTTTTTTATTAAGTGTTTCTCAATTTAAATTTAAATTTGAAACTTCTAGTGGACTAAATTTGTTACAAAGAGGACTAAATTTCAATCTCAGTCATGTTTCTAGAAATGCAAATAAAACAGCTCAAGTTTTTATAATTACAAGCTTTTATAGGTTGCGAAATGTAGATCTCCTCCTCAACAAAATCATTTAGAAAGGCTGATTTGATGTCTATTTGATAAATTTTCCATCTACGTTGAGCAATTATAGCAATGATTAATCGAATGGTCTGTAATCTAGCATCTAGAGAAAATACTTCATCATAGTTAATTTCATGCTTTTGACTATAGCATTTTGTCACTAACTTTTTCTTGCACCTTTTCACTTCTTCACTAGCATTATTTTTATCTTTGTAGATCAACTTGACACCTATTGATTTCTTTCAATTTAATTTAGGAACCTAATTATATGTATTTTTTTTCAACTAATGCAATATCTTCATCCATTGTAATTATCTATTTTTCATCATTTATTGCTTCTTTAAGCACTATGAAATCATATGTAGAAAAGTAATAACAAAATATTACACCATCAGCAATAGGATTAGTTACCTCATATGAATAATCAAGGTTTCTTATATTTTTCTAGGGACTTGGTTGACTTCCACTACTTAACTTCCACTTACACAGAAACCGGTCCATTTTCAATCGAGCATCATGCAATTTTTACCAATGAGAATTTTGCCAGGCTTTACATTGCCATCCACAGTTCTTTTCTAAATTTCTTGAACCGAGCATCCTCCCAACAGATATCTAGACCGAATCCTCTCAATAGGCTGGCTAATAGTTTTCACCAGTGACGAATTGATTGGGATTTTTCAATAAGGAATCCTCGCCTTGAACAGAATTTTGTTCACCTGCTGTCTAATTTCAAGATTTGCTAATACCTCGGCCGCTACTTGGATAGTCCATGTCGTGTTGGAGAAGATCCCATAAGCTCAGGCCGTGCAAAGTTTCTGGGTGTTAAAATTATGTTACAATCAATGAAATTCGGCCGGTTTATGTTTCAACCTTGCTGTGTATTCAAGATTGCCGCAAACCTCTTTTTATCTTTAGTACCATTGCTCGCCATTTCTTATCCATGAAAGAAATATTTTGGTTTTTACTAAAAGTCCTATTACCAATGATTTCTTTATTTGATCTAATGAAAAATAAATACTAGCTAAGCTTTCCGAGGCCACATGAAAACCCTCTTAAGTTTTCAGACCCAAAAAAAAAAAAAAAAAAATTGAAAAATAAAAATCAAGCAAATTCTAATTGTACATTATCCATAAATAACTTGAAAATATAAAAACTAGATGAGGGTTTGCACTCCAAGCTGTTGCATTTCCATTAGCTTCCATATTGGGTAGATTGCACCTCCTCCAAGTTCTTCTGCATCTATTTGCCTCATGGCCCAGGCATAATATACAGTATGGATTGTATCCTACGATAGCCATGAATACAACAAAATATGTTTGAAATTCTTGCAAGCAGGGACTAAAAATGACGTGGGGTTCAAGCTCATATTCTTGGACAGAAAAGTTGGTACGAACATGCTATCATATTCTAAACCATATTCAACAAATCGAAAGCTCAATCCACAAGGCAACTGCGTAAGCGGTAGCCCCATAGAAATAACCACTCCATGGTTAACCCATTAGAACCAAGCAGTGTTTAAATAAGACACAAAAAGGAAATGAACAAAATGTCCACGCAACTCCACCAAAACCTGATGCAAGGATAGATTAAAACCTTGATAGGAGATGAACTATTTTCCTCCTCTTTTTTGATCCACAAGGTCATAGGCTTTTAGTTTCCACATTGACCTTTGTCCATAGCTTAGCTGAAGTAGCCAACTATGGACGAAAGGATTATAAGGCATCAATTGACCTTTGCCATCTCAGTTATGTCAAGACCAAGACTAACTAATATGAGCTGCCAATTATTGCATGCTCTCAGCTCAAGTAAACACTCTTGACTGGTACCATCTGGTAAACAGTCCTCTTTTGCTTGAAAGGTTGCAATCATAAAAACAATCATATTTATCAATAATTATTTCATTTAGCCAAACCTCCACCACATCTCCAACAAGGTTCTCGCTCCCTCACCATTTTTATGGTGGGAGGCAGACAAGTAGGGGTATTTCTCTATCTTTAAAAGCCAGGCACCTTGTTTTGTAGTTCCTTTTTCTGTGAATATCTAGTTTTTGCCTCTCCTAAGGGGGAGAGAGTGAGTAATTTAATTTATTCTCTAGTCTGTTCTCATTTTAGATAATGTCTCAGGCATTACAGAGCCAAGTGCCATGTTTTTTTTCCTGAATAACAACAAAAGAAGACCTGGCTGGATTTGTGTTCCTATGTCCTCATAGCTGGTAGTTGGCTCTTGGACTCTCACGGACAATTTATGACCAAATTGTGAATCGATGTTCTAAGAAAAAAGGAGTTAATGACATTCAGTTAGCATGACTCCTGTTTTTTTATAACCGTGTCTGGATTTGGGCACATAATGTAGCAAGAAACTGTTACATTGTCTCTTGGACATTTTGCTTTCATAAAGGAAAGTTTTCAGAGTATGATATTTGTCGTTGGGAGGCATTCCTACTATTTGATTTCAATCAACAAAATTGGAAGTTTTGAGAAATCAAATATAGGTTGCGTTAAAAGAGGAAGGGAAATACAAAGAAGAAGGTGGTTTGTGTTTACCTGACCCCCTTCTGTTATTGCACCATGTTGATCGCGTACACAATGGACTTGCTGTGTCTGGAACTGCAGTTATTCCAAGAAACATGACCCATCAGTAAACAGAAATAAATGGATGCTTGCAACGAAGTCACCCAAAAAGGAGACATACCACCACAATGATTATTGGGGAGGTTCCCATCATTTTGGTCTCTCTTACTTCCACATCAGTTATATGTAGAATCTGCACCAACCACAAGGATGTTTTTTATTAACTTGTCATATTGGAATGTATTAAGCATCCCATCAAAAACTACACAAATAACTACACTCTGCATCCAATACCTACTAGTCAGATTGTGAATATGACAACAATTGAGTTCTTTCCAAACTTTGAGAAACATATTTAGCCCATCAAAAGCCCAGCTATTTTTTAGTCTCAAACTACTGAAGAAACACATCAAACATTTGTAAAACGTAGCCAAATCCAACAATATTAGATGTACTGTGGGTACGTGTCATAGCATCATTGTATCTTCATTTTATACTCATCATTGAGTAATGATGAAATATAATTCAGCAACCATGATATTGACAGATACCTACCTCTGCATCCTTCCTTATACCTACAATTGTACTATGACAACAACAATTTCTTTTCCAACTTTTAGAAATATATTTATCCCATTAAAGGCCTCTAGTCATTTTCTGGTCTCAATTATCCAAAGAACTTAAACAAAGAATTGAAAATGTAGCAAACCCCATCAAATATTAGATGTGCACACACCATGGTAAGGGTTTTAGCATACCCTTTCATACTTTTTTCTTTATTTAATTCCTTATATAGTAATGCTAAGTGCAGTTATATATTAGCACAGTGCCACAGTCTGAATTGAAGTGGCAATGTGATGAAAAAACTATCAAGTCTGCTGACTCATTTGAACACATAATTGTAGGAGAATTTAGTGGACAATTATGCTTAGCAGAAGCATCTAAATACCTTAAAATTACAGTAACTGAAATGAAAAACAATTTATTTTCCTATGGCTAAAAGCAAATAGTAAGGAGGAATGAGAAACCCACTGGAAGAATAAGACATTCTTCTGCAGGTAAACGAAAAACTAAAACAACATGGCATTCCACTGAAAGGCCTTTAACATTGCACCACAAAGAAAGTATTTCAGAATCAAACTTGTTACCTTGTTATCAAAAAATATACCATGGGCCTGAAAAGCCTTATGCTCAGCTTCACACCGATTAATCACTTCAGGGGTGCAGTACTTCTTCAGAGTTTCTATATCCCCCTGTACATAGAGAGCATTTGTTAGTTGTCAGTTAGAGAGAATTTCAAGGACTTGCATGGGCACAAGGGGGAGAGTCGTGGAGAACCAACACTTCGTACTCACCTTACTATATGCATTAAGGACAGGTCTGACAGCTTCCTGAACTTCTGCCACAAAATCCATCAAAGAAAATGATCTGGTGCAAAAACATACAAGGGGAAAAAAGAGTTGGTCAAATGCAAGTTGTTGGAATGCAGACATTAGTTTGTGAAATGAAAAATCAAAGCTCATTTCATCATACGGATCTTTACGACGTATTTCCTTGAATGATGCTGCAGCATCACTTTCCTGAAAGATGGAGTCACTGGCACTGTCATCAAGAGAAAATGTTTTATGAACAACTTTTTAAGGTATTTATCATCTTTAGCATGGTCACAACAGGAGAGATGGATGGGGAGAGAATCATACTCCTGGATTTTGATAACAATGGGACTATCACTTGTCTCCCATCTTTCACGCATGTCCTCTGCAATCTGGGAATTTCAACCCAAGGGGAAGTTACAACAAAGATTTGGGAGGGAGACAATGAACTAACAACTGAAATTGAAATAGACAAAGAAGATCAGACCTCTTGACCCTTTGTCACGACAGGTTCACTGAGGCCAGCAAAACGCTTGAATATAGGATGCCCTTGCATCTGGGTTTACAAGAGCAGGAAACATTATCATCTCAGCGAAGAAGCAAGAAGACATAAAGTAAGTTGCCTTATTTTGTCCAGAAATTTAATGCAGCATTAATAAAAATTACCTTTTCTCTGAATGCCTCCCATTTTTTACTCCATCGAGACTGTTTTGAAGGTAGAACAACAATGTCAGTTTTTGTGCTTATTTCACCACTGAAGGCAGGAGGAGGAGTATGCTCCAGGTGCTTTCTCCTATTGGTATTGCCATATAACTCATCCTTCACCACATCATATCCTTTCTTCATCATTTCACTAACCCTTGCCTCTTTCAATTTCTTGTAGGCTGAAGATACATTTGAAGAAGGAATTCTTGATTTAAACTTTCCAAATAATGTTTCTGCTGTATCACCATTTCCAGTCTGCTTGTCTGCTTCTTCACCAGGTGAGGCCTTTGTACCATCTTTAGCACCAGCACCATCTTTAGCCGATGTGCCAGTAGACTCTGATGACTCTTTTCCAATTCCAAAAGTTTCTTTGACCTAGATCACCCAAGACGTGATAAATAATCCCTCCATGGCAAGTACTCCAAAACCATGTAGCATGAACACTAGAAAAGTTGGATAATTTAAACAGCAAGCATACCTCTTCTGTGGCAGCTGAAATTTTTTCTTTAACATTGGCAGAAACCTACAAACAACATACAATTGCTAATAAACTATATCCAACTAACACGGGTGCTATTACCACAAACTGAGTAATGCTAAGTTCTCCAGTCCAGACACATCAGAAACCAACCCCACTGCCCACCTACCTGACCATTAGGTTGACTTCAAGACCCTCTGAACGGAAAAGGGAAAAAATAATCTCTTGCAAAATTTGAAAAAACTTTTCGCAGAAATGAATCTATAATCAACACCATCTAAAGCTCAAGATGAATCACACCTTTTTTGCAGTAGCTTCAGCTTCCGTCCATACGCCATCTACATGCTTGTACAGCTGCTCAGTTGTCTGCTTTGTTCTGCATTCGCCATTTCATCATCTCAGGCCCTCCCTTGACATACAACGGTATGTCTCAGCCTATTAACTATTAATTAAAGCTAATAAATTACACACAAGTCATTAACACACTCTTCTAAAGGTACGCATACCTTACTTTGAGCTCCTCTTTCGCCCCTTTAAGCTCTTCTGCTTTTTCCTTCAGTTCCTTCACTGACTGCTTAAATTCTTGATTTCTGCAAACAAAATCAACCACGAGGCAGATTTATACCCAAAGCATGATTTTTTATAACTTGATAACTAAAAAAAATACCAAAAACTTACCTGTCAGCTTCTCCTTTAACTTTCTTGGAGAATTCATTGAAGACACTGAATCGACGATAGCCAGAATACGTGCTCCCATGATTTGATAGCACCTGTAGTCTCCTGACTGAAACCTACCGCACAAAATCCCAGCCCGAAATCCATAAAGAAGATTGCAATTAATAACCAAAACAGAAAGAAAGAAAGAAAGAAAGGGAGAGATTTTCTTGGAAAATAACCTGCTTAAAAGTCAAGTGAAGAAACAGGGGCTGTCTTGAGAGGACCAGGTCTCGTACAAGCTTCCTGCCCGCCATTTAAAAAGGGAACAAATAAAAAAAGTTCTCGAGAAAAATCGGTAGTTTTTATTTTATTTCCTACAAAATAAGATCATTCCCAAAATGGAAAGTGGAGGAGGAGGAGGAGGATGGTCTTTGTTTCGTGATAAACAAACCAGCAACGGTAGCGAGTTTTTTTTTTTTTTTGCCCTAACGTGTGTTTGTCTGTAGCTTCACTACTGTGCTGCCTATAGAGAGAGAAGGGAAAGGGCTTGCTTGGGTAATGGGATAGGTATGTGACCTGGTCAGCATTGAGGAGGGGTCAAATTATCTTTGAGCTTGTGGGTTAGTTGACGAGTTTTAACCGAACTGTGCCCTAGGGCCCAACTTCTGGGTTCAGGGTGCAGGTCCGGTAAAAAATGGGTGGCTCCAGTTCTCATTGTTATTGTTTATTATTTAAAAAGTTTTAATTTAAAAATACATTACAATAATATATATATTTTTTAAAAATAATATTATTGATGGCAAGGCATTATTTGAGAACTTAAGATTATTTTTTAAAGTTTTTTTAGTTTAGAAATACATTAAAATAATATTTTAAAAAAAATTATATTTAACATGAGTACATCAAAATAATATAAAACACATAAAAATTATTTGAAATTAAAAATTAAAATTAAAAAATTATTTTTTTCAAAATCATTTTTTTTTAATTATTTTTAAAATGCAGTATCAAACAGGCATTACACCAAAACCACGGTTATAGATATTCAGATATTGTATCCCATATAAAATTTGAGTTATAGTCCTCATGATTTTAAAAAAATAAAATGAAAATAAATTTGAGTTGAACTAGGTTTATAGATATGTATAGTAAAGTATATAATATTTTTTGTTTTTAAATATACTATTTTTTTATTTTTAATAACAATATATTAAAATCATTAGAAATCACTGAAACAAATTTAATCTGATGTTTTTCTATACCAAATATATTTTTTAAAACAACAATGCCTCTATATTTCTAATCTGTACCATTTACTATAACCATTGATATATATATATATATATATATATATATATATATATATATATATATATATACATATAAATTGAGTTTTTGATAGAACAATGTTTGAAAATTTGATTGTGCATGCCCCCAAATAAATTATGACATTGCACCATTATTTTAACCTCAAAGTTAAATTAGAGAGTTCCTAAAAATTAGATGTAGATGAAAATAATAAACCAGTTCTAATTGTTTTTCCCCCGATAAGAAACCTCTTCATTCTCTCATGTACAAGCACGTGATGTTTTGCAACCTTTCTTAAACATGTTTGTTTTGATACCAATTGACACAAGTGAAACGAAATGATAAGATTTGATAAATACTTTTTTTTTAATATTGAACAACAATACCCCATCTATACTCATCTATGCCTCAGCCCAGCTTCCAGCAGATCGAGACGACCTGCGGCTAACCAGAGTGGTTTCCTGGCTTCCAAACTTGATCCTCCTAGCTTCTTCTACTGAGATTCTGCAGGCATTGGCAAGAACATCGGCTGGCATGGCACGGATTGCCGAGGTGCGACCAGCAAGAGGAGAGATCATGGCACTGTCATTGGTCTTGAAGGAAACCCATGTCAGACCACTAGCAGGCTATTGACCCCATCTTTTCTCGACAATTGAATTACATTTTGTGTTTATTTAACTGTATTGATCTAGCAGGGATAATGATGGCCACGCCATGGGGGTAACAGATCGCTACTGAACCCGGTGGGGGTTCGCCCTGTGCAGAAATAAGAGAAAGCAGTACCAGTCTGTAAAGAACAGTGATTACAGGAGTACAAAACCAAGAGCTCATTCCCATGTAAAGACGAGGAAGATAAGTATAACACACTCAATTACAAAAAATCTCTCAGCTAACTGAAACATCATGATTGTTTATTTATCACTAAACAGCAGGAAAGAACAGCTTACTAGTATACATGTAATTGAGGATCAGAGAAAGTACAATAACATTTTAACATACACTGCATACAGCACTTTAACCACTGCATTCATCTTCAACCTTTTTCTTCGCACTGCTAGATTCTGTACTCTCTCCTTCATGGGAATCTGCCGTCTTGGTTTTATTATGATGTTCAATTTCAGCAGGCAACATATTGGCCCTAATGGTAGAATCTGCAATCTTGGTTTCATTTTGATGTCCAACTTGAGCAGTCAACATATTGGCCCCAATGGGATAATCTGCTAATTTGGTTTCATTTTGATGTCCAAGCTGAGCAGGTAACATATTGGCCCCAGTGCTAGAACTTTCAGGCAGCTGCTCTCTAGATTTTATACCAGCTTCTAACTCCTCGTACTGGGAAATGACTCGCTGGAGCTCATCATGGAGATTCAAGGCTTCAAAAAGCATCACCTCGTCATCAGTGGTGCTTTCTATGATCCTCTGAATGTCAGGCTGTGATTGCTTGCACTTGTCCAACAAGCTAACTGTCAGATCTTCCTGCAGCCATACGGTAACTTTTAATAATTGCAGCCATTATTTCATAGTGCGTTTATTTCCTCTCTATCTTGCTTGAGAAAAATGCGGCCACTAAGCTATATGTTTTACAATGGGAGCAAGGGATCACAGAAAAGAGATCCCAGGAACATGATGTGATTTCAAAATCATATTAACAATATTTTAGCTTAGCACCATCACTACAATTTGTCTTGTCATTTTTCTGAAACCCAACAGCATTAGCAAGTACAATAAAAATAAACATAAAAATAATAATGAAAGATTAGAAATTCTTAATTCTGTGAAATATCAGAAAGTTAAAAGCATCATATGTATAAACTACAAAAGAAATTAAAAAAAGAAGTATATGAACAGGTTAACAAGGACGAGCTGTTTAATAAGACTGGTAATTTCTTATTGATTAACACCATAAAAATGAATTACCTTAATGGGTTTTGGCTCAGTTTCAGCATTCAAAATACTAGAAAGAAGTTCCAGACTGTTCCGAGTTGTTACAAGCATTTCATTCTTTTCCTCAATTGATGACCTCCCAAAGTTATATGGAAGAGTATTATGATCTGCACCATGCAATCCCATGTCAGGAATAGGATAGCTTCCAGAAGGTGACAACGGTTCCTGGTGAACATACGACTCCAATGAATACTGCATGGGGAATGAACTACCATCTTCAACTGGTGGTGGAGGCAGACTTCTACCTCTCAAGCTCTGCCAGAGCCAGAAAATGATTTTAGATGTAAGGAAAGAAAAACAAATGACAGAGGCTTTTCTGTCTTTCAAGAATTAACGAGAACCAGAGTGACAAAAGGCACAAGATAACATAGGAAAGGGAGGGGATGGGGAGGCACATTCATTTATAGCGCTGACCAGCAACATAAGGAATAAATGGGCATATGTTAGTCCATAAAAACTTGGAAGACATGACAAGTTATGGAGACATCGTGATATTCTAGCACGATCCCGTCCAGTAATCCTTCTCCATCAAGAAAAAAGGTGCACCGGTTTATCACTAAATGACCACAGAACCCAAAGGTGCTCTTTGGTGGCCTTCTTTTAAAAGGATTGGTAAGTTGCCTCACACTCAAAAGGTGTAATATGAAGAAAGACATGGATGAAAAAATGTAAGCAAACCCGCATTCCCAAAACTGTAGCTTATTAGGTTTCTAATTTTGCAGGATATGGCAAAAACCGAGAAGCCGTCAGCACATGCCAAAACCGAAGTAGCTGTCAAATAATAATAAATTGCAGTTCTATAAAACGACCCATTTACAACATCCAAGCATATAGCTAAGATATCCAACCAGTTTCTTATTTTGGCCAAACCAACTAGCTTATCAACTATGAGGAATGGCATCAGATAAGCAGAGACTAAAACCAATCCAAGGCCACGAGGCATAAGTATCACAACTGTTTGTGTGAAATGATAATAGTGATCGTTGATTAAACACATCGAAACAATTGGTGTATTTCCATAGAAAAAGACATCATTTGTTTACTGAAAGAAAACTAACCATGTAAGTCTGATGAAAGACAGGCAGATACTCAAGATCCTCAGACTCTCCCCAAGCTCCAATCAACTGCAAAGCTCGATCACGATTCCCCTGATCTGTCTGCGGATTCTCAATCATCCTAACCATCTCATCCAACACCTTCTCAGACGCCACCTCAGAGAAAACCTTCTCACAATTCGAAGTGCACGCCTCCAACAAATCAAGACTCAGCCTTTGGCTCACCACACTCTTTCCCGAAAACTTCCTCTTTATAGCCTTGACAATCTCAGTACCATTATACTCTTGGCTATTGATCATCGCACATATCCTCAGATTCAAACCCCAGTTAGGCTCCTCCATTGTCTCTAACGTAGCTTCATCAACCATCTTCGATTCAGGCGTTGGGGCTTGCAGCATTTCTTTCACCTTACCACTTACAAGTCGACTCATTTGAGCCCCACCGGTCTTCAACATTTCACCCCATTCAGATAATTTCAGCTTGTCCATCTCTTATCTTACGCTCAAAACACAAACATCAACAGCTACAGAAACTGATTCAATTTATAAACAAAAATCAAACATATTAAGCCTTTCTAGGAATGAAGAATGACAAACCTGCGGTCAGCTGCAATTGCAAAACCCTAAATTTGGTTCGAACGGAGAATTGAAGCTCAGCTTTGGGCACTTTTAATTTTCAGCTGTTCTTTTGCCAGCGATGATGAGTCAAGTTACACACGTGCCCTATGATGACAAGTCGTTTTCAAATGAAAAAACGACACGCCATCCAAGAAAATGGCTGTGGCAACGTGACAATGAAACTATCAATCCTTTAAAACATTATTCATTCGAATTGGTTCAAATAAAAAGACTAATCGTTTATGAAGAAAAGACACTCAGCGTTTTGCCAAAACGACACGTCATTTCAAGGGAAAGACGGATTTTGTTTGAAAGCGAGAGCTATACTCGTGGGCTCTTTCTTACTGTGTGGGCTTGCAGCCTTGCACAAAGTCTAGTTTTTCAACCCGTAAAAGAGAGGGACCCGACCCGAGTCCAGAAAGAATATGATAATCACCATCAAATCTGATTAATCAAAGTCGCGAAAAGATCGATTAAAATTAAGACAAAAAACTGTTAAAATAAAAAGAAAGGAAAAACCTGTGCAGTGCTAGGGGTTTAAGGAAAAACCGGCAACCTAAGATAAAGAAGGAAGCAAACGCTCACATTAAGTAAACAAAAGCAGTGATTGTCTGCTAGGGAAATGGTTTCTCTGTCGACTTGGTGTCGTTACATTGCTCACAAATTCGATTACTCTCTCTCTCTCAGCTACAAGGTCCCCCCCTCTCTCTACCCGTTATTCATTTCGTTTTTTGCTTTTACATAAGATTGACGCAATTTGACGAGTGTAATTTTTTGGGTTTTTGTATGCCTGTTTTGATGATTTTTTGCCCTGTATTTGGTTTCTGGGTTCTGATTTGCTCGGGTAAAAGCTGCAATTATGCTAGAAAGATTTCTTTTTGCTTGATGGGTTTTTTTATTTCGTTGATCTTGATGCGGGGTTTACCGGAAATGGGATATTTCAATGCCATTTTCTCTTGTTTTATAAGATTTGCATTTTTTTGGAGACTAAGCTTTATCTGCTATCTTTTACTTGTAAGAATATAGTGTGTATGGGTATGTTTGAGGGAACAATGTTTTGCTAGGGAAACTTAATTGTAGATGTGGTGTTGCAGAATTGTGCTTGATTTTTGTTGTAAAAGGAAGTTTTATCCAATAAATCCAATTCGGGAAAGATTTCTTGTTTTATAAGGCTCCCCAGAATTGTTGCCACGTGCTCAATTCATTGTATTCCCTTATTCTTCTATCATTTTGTTTTTTTTTTTGAATTGTCAAACGCATCAGCTGATATCATGCTCGCCATTTCATTTCTTTGCTGCTGTTTCTACACCCATAGCTGTGTTTAAAGTTTAGGATAATTGAACCATTCTTGTATTGATTTTTCTAATGTAGCCTTCAACTTCTTGCAGAGCTACAAGGGTGGCATAATCAATAGTAAAGAAGTCTATGATACAGTATGGAAAAATCTATTTCAGGGAAAGTTGACATATTTACACTGGAATAAAGGACAGGAAATGGCCCCAACAGTTGGAGAACAAGGGGGGACCCTTCTCGTTCGCAAATTACCATCTGCTGATCCAATGTAAGAATACTTAACTCGTATGTGTGGGTGGATGTGTGATTTTTTTTTTTATTTCTTAATCATCATAGAGAAGCATACTATCTGATAAGAATAATATCAGGCAATAAGATGTGACATCCTGTTTGGACGATTCGTATAGATGATCATAACATGTCATGAAGGATTTTGGTGTTTTTTCTGATTGCTGTTTGCAGAGCCTATCCATTTTGCGATGTATTTTATGCATGACTGGTAACTTGTTAGATGCTTACTTTCTAGAATATGATGCTATACTGTTGGGAGTATGCTCATAGTGCACTAGGGCTGTTTGTGTTTGAGATGAATGACACCTTGCCTGGCCATGATAAACCTTGATACCATCAATATAATGTTTTAATTGGTATGATGTTAGTAGTAAGTTGGAGATCCCATTACGGGGGATTGCTTTATGTGGATGGCAAGTTATGCTGCTGGCATATTCATCTGAATTGATATTACTTAGAAAGTTTTCTGAGTGATTTACCTTTAAAGATCACTTTTTTGAGAATTGTGGAATCATTATTTTGTTCAATGGTAAAATATTTGGCTGCCAATTTGTAAACATGTGGATTCAAGTCTTAAGAGTTGACTTAAATGCAAAAGTTCTGATGTTAGTGCTCAGGACCATATCCATGAATGTTGTAGTTCACATGTGAGGTAGGGGTGTTGCCGTTATGAGGAAAGTGATCAAGTGAGGAAGATATACTATAGGGTCAACATGCTGCCCATTATGATATTAGCTTTATGTTGAGTGTAAAAACATTCCTACAAGAAAGCGTGAGCTATTTGGTAGAGGAGTCTTAGCCGTACCAAGCTTTATATACTATATCCCCCCAAAAGAAAGAAATCATTAAAGCCTCTAGTCTTTAGGCCCAACCAAAATCATGAGCAATCCAGCTGACAACTAGGATAAACAGGCGTGGCACAAGGGATAGCAGCATCACATTGAAGCACAACAGTGCTAGATTTCTATACCATGTTCTGGAATCCTTCTAAACTCAAAGCTGTTTGTTATAAAGCTATACCAAACTTTATACACAATCATCCTAGTGTTATCAGCAACAGAAACCTGTGCTAATGCCTGATGACTTTGATATGGTTGCACTACTCAACCTTTGAGATGCACATTGACAAGTGCATAGATCGATTTTCTCTATCCAGGTATATTACTGGCTGAATTTTCACAAGCTGCTGTGGCTGTAGATCATTCTCTATCACTTCAATCCACACTACTTTCTAAACACCGCCATCATACACTTCAGCACTATCAATATTCTTTGCTGATGGAACTATAGGCTGATTATGGATATGCTCTACAAATTGGGATCATGTATAATTTTTATTAAAGAAATGTAACTGTGTGAGTATTGTTTCATCTCATTCAGGTCATACCATTGCCATGTTCTTATCACTTCAAGACTCTCAACCTTTTGTCAATTTCTTTAATTCTTTTGCTCTAAAATAACATGGTGAGTAATAAGTCATAGTTCTTGGCAGGCGTGTTTTTGTTGGAGATGTAGTGCTTTTGAAGGATCCTGAGAAGTCAGATAACTTTCTAGTCAGAAGATTAGCTGCTATTGAAGGGTATGAAATGGTGTCTACTGAAGAAAAAGATGACCCGTTTGTTCTTGACAAGGATGAGTGTTGGGTATTGGCTGACAATGATAAGCTGAAGCCCAAGGTATATATGATTTTGACATCATAAAAATAGGATTGTATATGCTAACGGATTGTTTGATCTGTTCTCTTATCACATCGTTCTACCAAAGCTCACCAATATCAGAAATTACATATTTATTTCCAAAAATACCTAAACAATTGGGATAATAGATTTTTTCAAGTCATCTTTTGATGATTTATTAAGCTCATCATATAAGGCTTTTAGCTATGCTGGACTTGGTAGTTGGTGCGGGTCTCATTGCTGACCAAGGAAATGGTTAGACATATGGTTTTGCTTGTGATGGGATCAGATATTGGTTTCGCCATAATGTCAGGCTTCAGGAAACCTAGTTTGTTATCATGAAGTATACATTGCGCTGCAGATATCTAAATTAACTCTATTTCATTTTCATCTTTAGAACACTCTATGCCATAAGGAAACAAACTAAAAGTTTTGACAATGCATCTATTAGATTCCATATTTTTTCCTACCATATACATTTACATTTTTTAAAATTTATTTAGCTTTTCTTCTACGAAGAGAACTAAGAAATAAAAATGTCTAAATTACCAAATGAGATCAATAATAAGTCGACAGTTACTTCTTGTTACATTTTATTCTAATTGAGATGGGGTAGCATCTATTGTTCATAATTAGAATGTTGGCAGTTCCCCCAACCAGCCCTTTATCACTTTCTCAAAGTCTGTAAATATTTCTTTTTAAATGCATCAAACTGAATGGTTTGTATACCAACTCTACCTTGTCTCAACTTCACAGTCATATTCCTCTTCTTCAATGCTAGACTATTCTTCCGTATATTTTTTTCTCGTGGGAGTAATTAAGTTTAGTTGTAACTTTTGGCCTGAAGATTGCAGTTGATTATTTCATGGCTCGAGCAAAAACTGGTTGATCTTGTCCTTCATCATTTTTCTTTCTTTCTTTCTTTGTTTTATTCATATCACAGGAAGCCAATGACAGTCGAACATTTGGTCCAATTTCCATTTCAAGCATAGTTGGTCGAGTCATATACTGTCTGCAAACAGCTGTGGACCATGGTCCTGTACAGAACAGGTAAGCATCTGGATGCTAGTTTGATTAATTTTTCATTTCTTTCTTCCTTATTCTTTCCTTTCTTTTCCTTTTCCTTTTTTTTTAATATATGCATCACTCTATATAATAACTACACTTTGAGTTTGTCACTCAAATGATTTTACTAGAACTAGAGAGTGACAATATCAAAGGGCAGATACCGGGTGATATTTTGAAAATTTTTGCTGTCTTGATACCAGTCATTTCAGCATGAGAAAGGATTCTCCAGTGCTGGAGGTGGAACTCGATGTTGAAGAGATGGCGAAGAACCACAAAGCTTAGATTGTGCCGGCCAACAGGCTGTATCGTTTTGTTTGTGCATGTATCTGTTTTTCTTCTCTGTTACCCACCTGTATTTTTTTTTAACTGTTATGGGAAGGAAATGTATTTACTATTATTTTTGGTCAGGTGTGGCAACCAGATCGTCTGGCTTTTTTCAATCTGGAGTTTCAACTTTATTTAGTATTGTAGTTTGAAAATCAGACCAGGGAAAGAAAATGGAACCTTACTGCTGCCGCCTTTCATTCTGTTTGTGCTGGGACTCTTTCCATGCCTTCATTGCCCGATATGAACTTTGCTCAGACCTGGTTCTGCGGTTCTAACCATTGGATAGATTTGCTAACCAATATTTTCAAATAAATGTTGGGATGTTTATGGATATTTCTTATTGTTTTCACTATTATCGCAATTAAGCTGTAATGGACTCCTGTCTTCAACCCTGTTTAGTCTTTGGCATTACAAGCACACCATTCAGCTTTAACAGTTCTACTCATATGAAAGCTTGCTAGCAGATTTTGAACAGATTTTGAAAATGATAGAGGTAATTTGGTATTGCTGTAGTTAGTTTTTCAGTGTTTTGTATTTGGAAATATGTTAAAAGAATATATATGTATATATTAAAAATATTTCTAATATCTACATATTAAAATAAAATAAAATGAGAAACATGCTCCTGCAAAAACAAATACAAATGGCACTATAATGATTATAGTTTTGCTAGCCTATAGTAGATTATAAAGCTGATTTTCCAGCTGACCTGGGAGTATTTTTTATCATTGTAAAGCCTGTTTGATAGTGTATTTAAGGTTATTTCTGAAGTATTTTTTATTTGAAAATATATTAAAATAATATTTTTTTTATTTTTTTTAAATTATTTTTTACATTAGTACATTAAACCATTAAAGAAATTATATAAAAAATAAATTTATTTTTTTATTTTTTTTCTTCAAAAACATTGTCTCGCAGTCCAACACCCGCTGTTCCTCGTTCACGTTTTACTGCGATGTCGATGAGCAGTCTAGTCTCGTTTTCATTGAATGAATCATTACCGCAGAAACGTTTGTTGTGCCATTGGTCTTTCACTTCGATTCCCAGAGGTTGGGTCTGGGCCTTCGGAGTGCTCTGTCTCTCTTTACAAGAGGCCCAAAATTTAACATATAGAAAGTGGGCCTGGCCTCACAAACCGCAGCATAGCTGGAAATTTAAAAAGGCCCCCTGTAGTCCACCATCAAGAATTACCCGTAACCGACCCGTCTCCTAGGCCGACGATCAGCCCGACACTTTGCCGCCTCCCTTATGAAACGACAACAAGCTAGGCAGTTGCATACCCTATTTACCCCTAAGAAAATAGCATAATGTCCATAAACTCCCTTATCATTGGCTATATAAAATCTCAAGAACTACTGCAGAGAAAATATTTTAAGAAGACAGAAAACAACACAACACAGTAAAATGCAAATACGTTACTGCTAAGCCAAAAGCTACAATTTAGTTCGTTCAATGTCGCAAGCAGTCCATCTTGTCACCAAGAACCTTCCAGGTACTCCTTTTCACCTTCATTCTCACTCCCCCGTACGTTCTCTAGCATTGTTTGGTTGCTGTGAGAACAAAAGAAATATTGGTTTTGGCCTTACTGGGTGTTTGAAGAGCCTATTTTAGCTATCGTTTTGTTTTCTGCGTTTCGTGTGCTGCCCAACAGAGGACCGGGGTTTTGTTGGCACTTTTGCAACTTAATTTTGAAAGCTGTTGCAAGCTAAGATTGTTGCCCACCATGTGTTCGATAGAATGACTTTTAGGTTCAACAAGTAAAGAGTGGGCTTCTCTGTTGTTTCCTATATTGTTTTAAATTTAGTGTTTCGTTTCTTATCTCAAAACTGATCATTTACCAACCATGTACCTTTCACTCTGTTGATTCCATTGCTTGCTTGTGTTTCGCTGGTTGGCTCTCTGATACCCCTAAACATGCCACTCTTTTTTTGGTATTAGATCTTGAATCTAGGTGTTTGAGCTGATTGTTCTAAATTGAAATGGTCTCTTTTATATTTTATGGTAGCTTTTGTTTTTGGCAAACCGATGTGTTTTCGACCTCTTGTTTAGCTTTAGTATACTCCATGGTTTCTTAAAATGATAATATCCCATAAGTTTTGCGTAGCTTTCAGCGTCACAATGGCATACCTTGCTAGTTGCAAGGAGCGAGGTCTTCCATGTGCGCTGCGAGATTACTGTTAGGAACCAGAGGTTTGGCTTTCCAGTTGCACTTTAGGAAACGGGACATGAACTCGGTAAATTTGGCGATATGTCTCCGAGGGTCAGGTTGCTTAGGGTATTCTTCATATGGCTACTAAATATAAAACTGGCACTAATCTGGCCCAATGTTTTTCATTGGATGAGGTATGTGAATCCATAAAAGTATGTGGCCGCTTGTATGGTGAAAACCTCAATTGTGATGGCAGAGCTGGAGGTAGAAATGTTCATGGTGTTGATGACGTTAATTATGATGAGGTCCTAGTAGTTGGTTGGTGGTGAGTGATGACTTATGGCTGTATTAGAACTATCTGGTAAAGGTGCGTTAAGTAATTGAGGGTGGTCAAGGTGCTACTTAACTACCTGAGACGGTATATACAATCAAAATATTGCTTGTTTGATGGGAAAATATTTTGTTCGGATGTCATGGATGAGAATAAACTCTTGTTGTACATTCCTCACCTTTTGTGTTGTCACTTAAATTGTATCATTTTAACAGATATAAGAAATCCTTGACTGCCCTTGTCTCTGGGTACAAGTAATATGATTGAATACCTCTTTAATTCTTTCATTTCCAAGGAGCTGGATGGGAAGAAACTTTTATGTTTGATGTTCTGGTTTCAGTCCAGCTCCTTGTTTGACTTTTGTGAGGAATGATGTTGGGCTGGTGGTGGTTTGTGGTGCATTGGTGTGAATCTTTGTGGTGAGATGAGGACTGGTGTTGGTTTGCTGACTGTTAAATTGCATGGGAAATAGATACATTCTTTATTGATTTTCAGAGAAATACACCTGCATTTTAACGTAGTCTTTCGTCATCATAAATATGTTACCATTCAAGATACAAAAATTCTTTAATGCATGGAATCTATAGAGGTGTGCTAGGTGATGCTGGAAGCACTTCTTCCAGCATAAATAGGAAAATTTGTATATATAAACATTTAAGTTAGTCACTGTCAAAAGCATGCATTACTGTTGATCCTCTCATTGTATCAATTTCATGAATAAAGTCAAGATTCCCATCACATGTATAATGTCATAAACTTCAAGACTAATACTCCTTGTTTGTATGGATCTATGCCTTTTGTAGGTTATGGATCTTCAGAAGGCAGACATCTCCCCTGCTCAGGAATTTCTGGTAGAGCAGTAGCTGTATCTCCTTGTTCTTCACATGGTGTCCACTATGTTCATTCACAAGTGCAGTTTGGAAAGATGAAATGTTCCTCCAGGGCTTCGTCCATTGTGTGCAGAAGTTCTGGCGGTCATAGGAGAAACCCAGACTTTTCCAGGCAAAACAAACAGGGGTTTTCACGAAACAGGAACAGGCAAAATGAAGAGAGAAACAGTTTTGAAAACCTAGATGAATCTGATCTGTTAACATCAAAGAATGGGCCACTACTCTCCCTCTCTGGTACCCCAAAGTTCCAAGCCACTGCTACCCCTGGGCCAAGAGAGAAGGAGATTGTTGAGCTATTCAGGAAGGTACAAGCTCAGCTGCGTGAAAGAGCTGCAGTCAAAGAAGACAAGAAGGTTGAAGCTTCACAAGGAAAAGGTAGAGAAAATGAAACTGTGGATTCCCTCCTCAAGCTACTCCGGAAACACTCGGTTGAGCAAGGTAAGAAAAAAACCAGCAATATCAGTAGTGGAGACTTGAATTTAGACCAGCCAGAGAATGGAACATACAAGAAAGATAAAAGCACAAGTTTCTTCGATTCAAGTAAGAAAGAAAGGAATGATGTCCTAGAGCCCATCACCACTTTTACCAGGCCACCTTCGAATTTCCGACGGAAGTCTCCAGTACCTCAAGTGAAATTCCAGCCCATTTATTCAAATGAGGACCCTGTTAACTCCACATCTGAATTAAATTTAAATGGTGAGAAAAGGAAGCAACTTGAGATACTCCCAGACACCACTCAGGAGCTGGAATTAGACCCAGAATTGGACACCACTCAGGGGCTTGAATTAGACCCAGAATTGGTTGCGGAGCATGAGTTGGATTCAGAGCTAGAGCCAGAGCCTTCTTTTCCTGGTGTTGACGTGTTTGATGAGCTTTCTGAAGGTGAATCTTCAGACATGGATAATGTTGACGAGGATGGTGAAAAACAACAGCTAATTGAACATGAGGATTTGAGTTCTTTAAAGCTACCTGAGCTGAGAGCGCTTGCAAAGTCTCGCAGCGTAAAAGGGTTTTCAAAGATGAAGAAAGGCGACCTGGTGGAGTTGCTGAGCGGTAGTTCAATGTGACAATAGCTTTAAAGCTTAGTTTTGAGGAGTCCCTTTTTGTTGTCATATAATTTTGTTTCCTTGTTCTCTTTTTATGACTATATGTAAGGTGATAATTTTACCCGTTTAAATCCTCTCCAATGTTTTCAACTGGCAGATGAAGATTTGTTTCGTTCTTAGGACGGAAGGAAACCTGCCTTTTTTCTTCTCTTTTTTTTTCTTGAAAGGAAAACCGCTTTATGAAATTGCTATCGCTGCGTGTACATATCTTTGTCGTTCAATAATACCTTGAGGGAGCAAACATCGACAGTAGCACAGTAATAACTCTTCCTGCCATTTTGATACTTACTAATTGCTTGCCACGAAGAGTGGGAAAACGATAAACTTGGTTCAGGTGTTAATTTCTTTCCCAGCCAAATAATTTAAAAATCAACTTGTTGGGTTAACATGGACAAGATTACAACTCTTTCTCTCTCTCCGCCCATCCGACATTGCGAGCTGGATCATCAATTAATTATCCAAAGTTAATGTACAAAAGATATATTATATATAGTGACAGTTTCTCATAAACAGTAGCCACTAGAGTGGGGGAGGTTATTTCTAGTCAATTGAGATATGTTTTATGACCATTAAAAAGATGGTGAAGTTTCTCAAAGCTGGGGGATGTTTCCCGAACCCTGATTGGGCCTACAATGTCATGAAATTCAGCACCAGGCCCATTGAGAATATGGAGCGTAAGATCTTCATTGGTTAGTGGTGTGTCAATGAGTACTACCAGTTCATAGGCAGTAGTTTTGACAGATTGCAGAGACTCAGAGACCGAACACGTTGAGCGATTCACAAACATGTGATAGCGCTGGTAGTAAGGTAAGAAGGATGGTTTGCTAGGAATTAAATTGATGGAACTTTCCCTACCCATCAATTTGCAGGGGGTGCTAACGTTTCTGATAAGGAAAAGATGTTGAGGTTTCTGATAAGAACAATGCTTCAGAGAAGGAAACTCGTGTTCAGGAAATCCCAAATCAATCTCCTCATGATCTGCCGTGATCTGCAGGCAAGCTTGACAAATCTAATGATAGAACTCTTGAAGAATACCTGCTATAATTGTGCTTATTTCCTTTTCTTACTCTCTTACTGATGTTTTTAAAATACAAGTCAATGCGCAATGTTCTGATCATGGTGTCCATTACAGAACAGTAAAAACTACATTCTTCCCCTGCAATTCTCTACCCATCAGGAACCCTACCATCCTGTTCTTTGTTTTATCAATATGGTGAAAGGGGCACACGACAAGCTTGGTCAAAATCCCATGCACGTTACGGAGCATTTCTTGAAATTTGAAATTCACTTGCTTTTTTGCTCGAACACTCAAATGAGTACCACTGCCAGCCCACCACAGAAAGCAAAGCGCTGGACATTTTACTGTCAGCACTTCTAACTAAGTGGATTGGGATGGAGTAGTAGACTTTGATACGAACCTTTCGAGCCGTAACACTACCTCCAAAGTCCATTGACCCACATGGGAACCATGCATCCATTCCTCGATGAACCCGTCCCCTGAAAGAGGTAACACAGCGTGCACGGCAGAAAATATAATTTTGTCGTTTCATAAAAAAATATTACTTGGATGGAGGAGATCAGAGTGTGTTGTTTAACTGATAGGATTGTTGAAACGTAGCTTCAGCCGTACCAATAGTGTTTTTACCAGAGGAATTGAAGTTTGTCCATAGCCAAGACAGATTATAGCTGGCACAAGCATGGAAAAAAACATGTTTTTTAATCAAATAAATATTAGGAGATATATATATATATATATATATATATATATATATATATATATATGTAGGGTTTTGAAACTTTAAATAGGAAAATAATTTTAGGGTTTTGAAACATTAAATAAGAAAGGCATTAATACCCTTAATGACTTAATATTAAGGATAATTGAGTTAAGGATACAATAGTAACTAGTAAAATATAAATAGAAAAAGAAGAGAAGAGAAACAAATCTGAAAATTGAGAGTGAGCCGAAAGAGAGAAGAAAGGAGAAAAAGAGAAAAGAGGAAAGGAGAAGGAAGGAGGAGAAATAAATATTAAAGTAATGTGTATGTGTTATTATGTAAAAGTATTGTTTAATAGTTAAGCTAATTGCTTGCATTGGTGATTAGGGTTTGAATATTTTATTTGAATTTGATGGATGAATGGATTAAGATTTTAAGGGTTTAATGGTTTGACTAATGGTTAATAGGTTTGATTGTAAGTGATTTTGAAGATTTTGATGTGTTTGGTTTAAGAAAATATTGAGAAAAATGGTGAAATAATGTTGAGGAATTTCGAAAATCCCTTGCTGGAATTCTAGGTTTAGGTTGAGGATGATGAAAATTCATTTTAGTCCTTTTGGTGGAAAATTACAGTTTGGTCCCCGAACTTTGGAAAATTAAAGTTTAGTCCCTGAACTTTAGAAAATTGCATTTTGGTCCCTGGAGTGAAATATTAGTATTTCAAATTGGTTTGATGGATAATTGAAGTTTATTTGATGAATTATTATCAATTTAGGAATTGTGTATTTTGAACTAGATTTTGGAAGAAACCATTGTTTTTAGGTTTTGCGAGAAATTGATAGTTTAATTCAAAACACATAGGATTATGAGTAAACTCTTAGATATGTTTACTAAAGGTATTCTATTTCTTTTGAGTCATTTTTGAGTATGTATTTCTTGTATATATTCAGATAATCCTGATATTCTGCCCGCGGTACGTCAGTAAGATTCTGTCAATATTCTGCTTTTGAATTTCGATCGCTTTTGAGTCAGGTGAGTGGATAATATTTAATATGCATGAGAAATATTATAAATATTTGATTTGCTAGTATTTGGATTATGCTGCTTGATAATATATATGTTAAGTACTATTCTTGTTACGATAAAGCATAATCAATTATTGAATATATGTTCTTGATATGAGCCAATATTTGTTTGTGAGTTGATACTCCTCATTTGATTGATATCATGAGTTGAGCCTTGAGATATGAATATGTATGTTTGATTATGATATATATATACCTACGGTATGCCAGTCAGAATACCCACGCTAACAGGGGAATGTTAGTCTTTGTGCACATCGTATCTGAAATCCTAGTTGGTCGGGGAAGTCACCAACCTGTGTGGATTGATCATCCCACAGTCTGGAGCCTCATGCTCATTGCATTATGATTTTCTGACGAGTTATACTTATTATCTTCTTGATATGACCTATTTGAGAAATTTTCTTGTAAGAACCCCGAGCCGATTTGATAATATAATTCTCATTGTTGTATTATCTCGCATGTGTATATTAGATATTATCTACTCACTGAGTTGTTGAACTCACCCCCTCATTATTTATTATTTTCAGGATCGTAGCTCGTTAGCAGGTCATTAGCGTTGAAATATCAGAACTTATTATTTTGGTTGTAATGGACATTTTTATTTTTATGTCTAGTTAGCGCTCCACTATTATAATGAGAGTATTCAGCTTTTGTATTAAGACATTCGAATTATGTTATAAAGTTTACTTTGTTATTTCCGCTGCGTTGAATTCTGAAAGTTAAATGTTAAGTTTGTGTGTAAGTTTGGGTTCGCATAGGTGTGGAACCTTGGAGGGGAACCATATCTATGTGCCGGTCACGGATCCGGGAATCGGGTCGTGACAATATATATATGCAAAACGATCTAATGGGAACATGGAAAAACACTGTGGATAGCCACATTGTTTTTCCTGTTCGGAGCAGAGGTAAAATTTGTTCCTGGCAGCCGATAAGGAAAACTTTTCCGGTGGGAAAAAATGGATTGCAACAGTCGATCTCCCTCGCCGGTAACAATAATTTGTTTGTGAAGACAATTCAAGAGACAAAAACTAAAGTACTGGTGGCTGTAAGAAAGACAAGGCAGGACAAGAAAGTTGTCGCGGTTGAATATACAAACACCTTCAAGATGTGAAATGAGCTGAACAGAACTGTTGCTCCAAGTCCCCCTCTTCTTAGCTTCGTGTTTTCATGATAGCATTGCAATCATTCAGTATTCATCACCACTTAAAAAAGTTATTTAAAGAGTAAAATTAGTAATATGTTTTTTTAATAGTGTGTGCGTATATATATATATATATATATATATATATATATATATATATATATATATATATAATATGGATTATTTATTAATAATAACTAGCTAATATAACTTTAATTAAAACTATTTTTATGTAATATTGAACAAAGTTTTATCTTTTTTTATCAATATGTAGTAATAAATTTTCAACTTAGAAATATTATTTTGATTTTTTAATGTAGTTTTTTTAAGTGATGAAAATAAAAAATTGAAAATAAGTTTTTTTTTTAGTTTTTTTTTCAACTCTCCCGGAAGATGCTATTGAAGTAGTACTTAACACCCATAAGTTTTTGGTATTTTTCATTCCCAATAAACCAACTTAAGTCATGAATCTACTGTATCTACACACTCATTTTGTAATTTGATTGTTTAATTTTTGGGGGTTTTAGTCTTCTTATTTTACAGTCAATTATGCAAAAAAAATTATTTTTTTCTGATTTAAAAATATTTAAATTAATTAAAATATTTGAATATATTTTAAATTAAAAAAAATACCCCTACATTATCAAAAACCCATTTAATAACAATGAGATTTTTTTTTTATCAAGGTTTCATGGATTCTTTGTTTCCAATCACGGGATTCATGTAGTTCTCAAGAGATGATGACATGCTTCCATACACAAATCAATGAAGATATTTAAAATGAACCCTAATTTGTTTTGCCCTTCACTCAAAAAAGTATCCAAGATATTGAAAGAGACAACAAGCCACTTGTTGAGCTAGTAAATATTTTCTGGAGATTTTCTTATCCTACTATTTATCTTAGCCATGATGTTATAATTTAACCTAAGAGATAGTTTATATTATTACATTTTTTATTTTTTAAAATCCAATTTTGATATCCATCTAAAGGAATTTTATTTTGTTAAAAATACCGTTTATGATCATAAAAAATGATTGTAGTATTTACAATTTGCAGAACTAATGGAAGATCCAAAGGTATTAGCCGTTTAATATCAATAATTTGCTATATTAATTAGAAATTCAAAGGTATATAAGTCATTCCATTTCCACAAATGCATCAACCAATTTAAATTTTAAACCATGTATTGGATCAGTTAAATCAAATCAATCAAAATAATACGATTTTACTCTTTTTTCATTTTTTTAAAAGAAGTTGTTTTGAAAAAATCAAAAATATTATACTAATTTCTAATAAGATTTCCGAGGCTTTCTTATTTTTCAAAATTCAAACTCTAAACCTGATTTCAGTCGATCTAATGAGTTGGACTGAAAGTGTTTGGCATTGTGTTTCAAAAATATTTTTGAAATTTTTTTTATTTTTTTATTTTTTATTATAAATTAAATTTTTTGATTTTTTTAGATTATTTTGATGTGATAATGTCAAAAAAAATTAAACCTTTTCTTATTAATTTCATTTAATCTCCCTATATCCACTGTACATCATAACTCTTAATTAAACACCCCCCCCCCCCCCCCCCCCCAACAAAATACAACAAAGGGCCCCTTCAAATAATAATAGAAAAGCACAATGGGTCCCACAATTTTTTAACCCTTTTCTTTTATTTTCCCTCAATTTTTATTCACAGTCTCTTTCTCATGCAGCTTTGGTATGGGAGCTGGGCATTAGTTCTCTCAGCCCACGCTGATTTTTCATGGCATAAAGCATGAATCTTTGGTAACTTCTGTACAAGTTGCACGTCTATGTCCACCGAGATCTGATTTTCATGCCTTAATTCACCAGCTTGAGCCCCTCCTATAGATTATAAAGGTATTCTTTTGATCACAAGGTTTTGGTAAAGCTCAAGAAATGTTACTTTTTCGTGTACAGTTTGAGTTCTTTGGAAGTGTTGCTTTGATCAGTTGTTGTCTGTTTCTGGATTCATGCCTTGGTGTTCTTGTGGGTTGCTGTGTGAAATTCTTGGAAATTGTGATATAACAAGTGGGTGGTATTTTTGAGATGATATTTTTTGCTGGGTTGGTTTTATGGTTCTGTTTTTAGGCAATTTGAGGCTAGAAATATTAGGTTGCTGAGGAAGCTGAGAAGCAAAGAGTAATTGTGGATCTTATGTTGTCTTGATTTCCAGAAGTGAATGGGACTTCCGTTGTTCTTGGTCACACGATGCTTGTATGATTAGGTTCCTGCTGTTATTTCTTGAATCTAGAGTGATCAGCTCTGTTTTACTTCATCAATGGTGTTTTTGAATATTATAAGCAATTGACGTTCTTGTTTTTTTATGTTGAATTTACAGAGATCAAAGATTTTAAATTGTAATTCTTCTGGCCTTATTAGGAACCAAATGTATAGTGAAAACGATAGTCATCATTTAAAAGCTATCAACGGAATTCTACCTTTTGTTTTATTAATGGCAATCAGGAACAGTCTTAGATTGAATGGCTTTGACGAATAGTCAAGATATTGCTTTTTTTTCTTTGTTGTGATATGATAAAATTAGTATCACCTTATTGAGAAAAAATATATTCCAAAATAATAATAATAATAATAATAAATTGACCAAGCAGCTTCTCTTCTCAAGAGGCAAGGTCTTACTTGTGTCAAGGCCACAGTAAATTCAAGTAAATGACTTTTTTGCATATTTTTAAAATATCTGTTGAGAGGCTCATCTTTCTTTTATTGCAGGATTGGATGACATAAATACTGTTTATTTACTAATAATTTGCTTGCTGATTGTTCTCTGGTTATTCAGCAACTTGTGAAATTATATATCCTGTTGTTCCCACGGAAAATCTCTGTATTCAAGTAAGCTACAGTGTGCTCAACACTGCAGAAGGGAATTTTCTTAGATGGGTTGAGTTTTGACATAACTTTCCATTGTTTTTAATGATGCCACTTCTTTGACCTCGTGGGATTTCTTGAGTGCACTGTCATGGTGCCTAGGATAGGAGCTCTTATGGAAGGTGGAAACAGAGGGCGTGAAATGCCGCGGCCAACTGAGCGTAGAACTTCTTAAGATTTATTGGGAGGGAAAGCATTTCATTGATTTGGCTACGAGCATCATGGCAGTGCTGCACCGTGTAGATTTACTGACCTTGTTGACTGTGTGTGTGTGTGGAGTTCGCTGTTAGTTTTGGCTAATTGTTGAAGCTCACACATGATAATTAATTGTCGATCAAATATTGATGGGGGTGTTTCCTTAGGCTTGCTGTTTGTAATTTTTGTATTTATGCATGTTTGATGGTCTGATGCCCGTTCATCTTTGGCATTTACATGTCTACATAATGAGAGATTTCTATAAACTCAGTGTTTTCTGGATCAACTTTTTGTCTGTTCGTAAAATGAAGAACACAAGTCTTGATGTTTGAAATCCTGTTAACGTTATTGAAAAAACTTGTGATCGTGAACCACAAACCCATCGTTGCTGTCATAAAGTAATAGACTTTGACACTATTCTGATTGGAAACTCCTTTTGCATCAAAAAAGTTTTTTGTTTTTTTTGTTTTAAGGCAATAATCTATTTGTTATGCCTTATGTAAAGCAGGTCAATGGAAATATCATCTGCAAGCTGTCCTGTCAACAGTATTTCTCGATTCATTCATCTCGTTTTATGTCAGACAAAGAAGTTTATGCCTGTTCAAAAGGATTATGAGACCATGGTTATAATGTTAAAGCATTTGAAACCAGTGCTCGATGAAGTTGATGACAACATATCCTCAGATGAAATCCTATGTAGAGAGTGTGAAGAACTCGATTCTGCTGTTAATGAGGCTCGGGAATTTATGGAGAAGTGGTGTCCAGAGATGAGCAAGATTTGCAGCGTGAGTAATTCTCAACATCCTGTTTGTGTTTAGTGTATCAGATATATCATGTGTAAGCATTTGAGTGGAGTTCAAAATATTGTCTTCTTTATCACTATGTTGCGGCTTTTCCATCAGGAAGCTCATATATTTTCGTGAAAGATTAATACAAAAATAAAGCTAATATATTCGCTTGAAAAATTAATAAAAAAATATTCTGCTAGTATATGTACAGCCAGTCTGAAACTTTCTCTCAAACCCATGCCAAAGAAGCCAACATAAATGAATTCTATGAGATTATGTGACGATTGCAAGCTGAAAGCATAATTGCAACCTCAAACTGTTTGGGGATCTCTAATTTTCCTTCTTTTTCCCTTCCTTTTTCCTTGGCAATTTAATGTGGCTGTTTAGGATTTTTGAACACATGATCTCTGGTTTGGGATGGCTGGAGGTGGTCGAGATTCAAACTCTTAATTGGCACGTGGATTTTTCTCTGTATAGGTCCAGCAAAGTGAAGCCCTACTGAAGAAAATCCAGAGCTCTGCCCTGGAGATTTGTCAAATATCATGTAGATTGTTGTAGGGTTCTCCAACCACTTTAAGTTTAACTATTGTCCAGGTGTGAATAAAGTTTGAAGATTTGTTTCTTTCATTCTGTTTTCCTTGTAACTTAACAGTTCCCAGTTACTTGACTTTTTTAATTCATTCTCTTATATTTTTTAAAAACTCTCTTTTTTCAGTGTAGTTTAATCTAGACTGAACTAACCATTATGCTCTAGTTGTTTAGTTGCAAATATTCAGTGTGGGACTGACTTCTGGTAAAATGTTTCCAGCAATGTATGCAGGAACTTCAAGGTATGAAGCACGAAACAGTAACAGAGCTTATAGAAGAGGCTCTGAGAAGTCTAAAAGATGATGTTGTTCCGTGCACTGATCATCTTTTGAAACTTATCGAGACACTTGATTTAACATCCAATCAGGAACTCCTGAAAGAAAGTGTGGCAGTGGAAAAGGAGAGGATAAATGTTCATGTCAATAAAGCAGAAGGGGACTTGTATCAGATCGATCAAATTGTAGATCTCATCTCTCAGATACGTAGTTGGTTGCTTAAAGTTGAGTGCCATGATCCAAAGAGTGGTGCTCCAATCCCTCTGTACTTTCGTTGTCCGTTATCATTAGAGCTCATGCAAGATCCTGTGATCGTGGCTTCAGGTCAAACTTATGATAGGGTGTCCATCCAAAAGTGGCTCGATCATGGGCTGACCTTTTGCCCAAGGACCCGTCAAACACTCTCTCATACAAATCTTATTCCCAATTACACTGTCAAAGCCATGATAGCAAATTGGTGGGAGGAAAACAATGTAAGAGCTTCAAGCCACTCTGTCTTTAATAATCATGTCTTAGTCCCATCACATCATGATTTGTTGCACCTGGATAGTTTTCATTGCCGTTGAGTTTAGCCGTTATAATGTTGTCACGGGGACTGAAAGCTTTGAACACCCATCCCGTGGACATTCATATATACATAGCAGGAGTGAATCGACCTCAAGTGCCATTTCCAGTATTGAATATGTGCCTCCAGCATCAGATGAGATGTTGAAGTTATCAACCAAGCATGACAATGTGAATGACTTGTCAGGAGAGATAACATCCGAATGCCCTGCTGCTTCTCCTTCAAATAACATAAAGGGATCATCTCCCTGCTCATCAGGAATGCAATTTCACAGTCCTGAAACACAAGTAGATATGGCCAGCAATGGAAGCCATAACTGTAGCAGAAGAAGCTCCCTTCAGTTTTCTGACTCAGGATCTCATGATCAAACTAAAACTTCTCAAGTCAAGAAGTTGGTTGAAGGGCCTGAAAGCCTGTCAAATCAAGTACAGACTAAAGCTGCTGAAGAACTACGGCTTCTAGCAAAGCATGACATGGAGAATCGCATCATTATAGGCCATTCTGGTGCTATCAGACCATTACTTTCACTGCTGTCCTCAGAAGTGAAGCTAGCCCAGGAGCATGCCGTCACAGCCTTGTTGAACCTCTCAATAAATGAAGAGAATAAAGCCATTATTGCAGAAGCAGGAGCAATAGAACCAATTATTCAAGTTTTAAGATCGGGAAATGATGGTGCCAAATAGAATTCTGCAGCCACTCTATTTAGCCTCTCTGTTTTAGACGAGTACAAAGCCAAAATAGGCCGTTCTGGTGCAGTCAATGCCTTGGTGGATCTTCTTGGCTCAGGGACTTTAAGAGGAAAAAAGGATGCAGCCACTACCCTGTTTAGCCTTTCGATCTTTCACGAAAACAAGTCTCGTATAGTTCGAGCTGGAGCTGTGAAGTATCTTGTTGAGTTGATGGATCCTGTCACTGGGATGGCTGACAAGGCAGTCGCTCTTCTTGCAAACTTATCAGCAATTGGGGAAGGGCGCCTGGCCATTGCAAAAGCAGGAGGAGTTCCATTGCTGGTTGAGATTGTTGAATCAGGATCTCAAAGAGGGAAGGAGAATGCTGTCTCCATACTGATGCAGCTGTGCCTTAGTAGTCCCAAGTTTTGTACCCTTGTTTTGCAAGAAGGAGCTTTTCCTCCACTTGTTGCATTGTCCCAGTCCGGCACCCCAAGAGCCAAGGAAAAGGTATGCGGCTAAACTCATCTTTTCCTTCTTGTCTGTACTCTGCACCTTGGTTCCCTTTTCCCAGCAAGGGAACAAAGCATGACAGGACGATTTGTGATTATGATCCCTTATGGTAAAATCACAAGTGAACATGATGATGATTTAGAAAGGATGTCATTGCTTTTATTTCAACTATGAAGACCAAGAAGTTCTTGGATATTTAATGGTGATGATGGATATATGTGTTTGCATGTGTTATGTAGGCGCGGCAACTTCTCAGTCACTTCCGCAGTCAGAGATAAGCATCTGCAGGAAAGGGTAGATCATAGAGACAAATTTTGTTAGATAATTTTTTTGTCTTTTTAGTTTTATATATTTTCCTGCATGGAGATGATCCTTGGGGAATAATCTTCCCATGTCTGTAGGCTTCATTCATATTTATTTCCCGGGGAGTCATGATTTATTTTCAGCAGGAAAGAGAGGAGTGTTAGCGTGTTGGTTAGTTTCTACTTTTTAGCTTGCCCCAGTACTTTGTGTGCGCAGTCACTGGAAAAATAGCTCTTCATTTTCTTTGATTTTGTAATTGATTAAGTTATTCATAATGTACATATCTTGTATACATGTTATCAACTCAAGCAGTCTGCTATACAATGGAGACAGATGATATTCAGGCCATTTGATTGGCAGAAAAACATCTGATTTTTTATGGATTAACTAATTTGTTATTGTGCAAGTGGTTGACTAGGAGGCACCGTATCAATATCTGGTGCATGCATTTTTTTTATGCATATGGATATTGAAATATGAAAAACAGCTGGAAAATGACGCACATCTGCGATCTGGTGTTGGCTGCAGATTTGCAGAAACATGGCTTGTTCATAGGTTTTTCTCAACTCAGCTGCAGCAAAATTTTGTGGTTTCGCATGTTTTATAGATGGATCTTACGTGGGAATACCATGCAACTATATATGGGTTGGTGTTTGTTTTTTGAGCAAATTGTTTTGGATTTAAGGGTGTTTTTGCACTGTGTTTCAAAAATATTTTTTTAAAAAAATGATTTTTTTTTTTATTTTGTACTTTAAATTAATTTTTTAATGTTTTTAGATTATTTTCATGATGTTAAAAATAATTTTTAAAAATATAAAAAAAATATTATTTTAATATATTTTTAACCAAAAAATATTTTTAAAAATAACCAGGGCAAAACTTAACCTAAAGCTAGCCTTTCGTTATTGTTTCGAAACCATAAGAAACGAATACGATGAAAACAGGATGATAAATATCCGTTTTATATTTTCTGTAAGATAGAAATTTATTTTTAAACTTTTTTAAAAATATATAAATCAATCAAACATTGGTTTTTTTATATTTATTTTTCCATCTTGAAATATTAATCATTTAAATATTAAGTCAGCTCAATGTTATTATAAACTAGATCAATAAATAATATTGTTGATAAACAAGCTGATTTAATTGAAGATATTATATCAGGAAAAAAAATCATTTTTTGAGATGAACTCTGCATTAGTAAAATCACTATTTTTAATATTATTTTTTGGTCGAGGACACTGGTAGAGCAAAAGCATCCATCCATGGATGGGCCCAAGCTCCATCTTCAAGTTTTACTTTTCGGGCACGATAATATCTCTCACCAATCAGACTACGTGCGTGTTTGGAAAATTTTTTGAAAAATATTTTTGAAAAAAATAATTTTTTTAAAAATTTAAATTAATAAAATTTAGTGTTTTTAGATCATTCTGATATATTGATATCAAAAATAATTTAAAAATAATAAAAAAAAATATTTTTAATATATTTTTAAACAAAAAACATTTTCAAAAACAACATCAATCATAATGACCTCTCACTCTCCCTTTTTTTTTTTTTTTGTTTGTTATCTTTTCTTCTCTGCGTTGATCATAGAAGAAAAATAAGGTTTCTATGTTCTGTATCTATTAATTAGCACTAGAGATCACAAGCTCAGTCCTATGTATGTTTGTTGATTCTGTAAGATATTTAAATTTTAGTCTTATAAATTTCAAGGATGTAGAAAAGACGAACTTCTTAAGAGTGTTAAATTTATCCTAAAAATGGTGTTGAGTTTTGATCTCTAAATTTAGCCCTCAATTCTTTTAATTTATTTTTCATCACCTCTCTTACTTTTTATCTTGAAATATACACTAGAATATTCCCTTAATTTTATTTAAAGATAGAAAATATCTTTACAGGAATTAAGATTTTTTTTTGTTTCATTTTATGAGGTATTGGATTTTTAGTGGGTTATTATTGTGATCAGTGATTATAGTAATAGCATATCTTAGTGATATAAAAGTTATTTTTTAAGGAAGTTTGGTTTATTTCTGTTTGGGAATGTGGTTGTGGTTGCTTTTCGTTCAGAAATACATCAAAATAATGTTTTTTTATTTTTAAAAAATTATTTTTGACATCAGCACATAAAATAATCTAAAAACATTAAACAACTTTAATTTTAAATAAAAAATAAATAAATATTATTTTTTTTTCCAAAAACACTTTTAAAACACAACGTCTAAATTGTCGGTGGAAAGAGAATACAATTAAAAGACAATATTAGCAGTTATTATTGGAAAGAGAGAACCACAAAACTATCAAACACACGTTTTTCGAAGGAAAACTTCATCAAATAATAAATTATTTTTTTAAATAGTTTTAATGAATTGATAGTAAAAAATCATGTATAAGAAACATTATTTTAATATATATATTTAATTAAAAAAACATCTTGTATTAATTGGCATAACATTCCGAAATAGTCACTGGTCACCTAAACCAGCCAAAGTTTCTGCATTCTGTACGATCAAATTTGTTCTTTAATCAAATAAGTTAGGCAAGATTCACGCACCATCCAGGTTATTTTCAACTTTATTGTCCGATTTTCTCTTTCGATCTGCCTTGCACTCCTCCTGTTTATGAGCTTGCAAGAAGGTAGGAAATCGGACCTAACACAGTTTACGTTATCAGATGTTAGACTTTCAGACATTAATTATCATCAGACCAGCTAGCTAGCAAGAAATTTATTGTTTGTTCAAAATAAATTTATTAAAATTAGTTTTATTTAGTGTTTTTATATATTTTAATGTGTTGATATTAAAAACAAATTTTAAAAAATAAAAAACATGTTATTTTAATAGATTAATAAATAAATAAGATACTTTTACAACCTATCATTGTTTTCTCCATGCAATCCACGACTATCATCGGGTTTTCCCGATACAAAATTGATTTGGAAAAAGAAAAACATGGGGCAGGGCCAAAGTTGGCATTGAATCAGTTGTCTGCTGGAGCCGTGCAGATGATGATCACCTTTTGGTTTCCCGGTGGAATCATTTTTTTAATTTTTAATATTATTATTAGTTTTATATATTAATATTAAAAGTAATTTAAAAAAAATATAAAAAAAATATTTATTTTCACCTTAGTTTCCTCAGCCTGTTCACCAATTCCGTACACCACTCTCGTGATGTCAAGTGGGATCTTCACAGTCGCAAATGTTTGCAATCTATTTAATTATTAAGGTTATTTACTCGGCTTAAAGTAAGATAAAAATCAAATATAATTCTTAGAGAATAAACTAAACAGAAATTCTAATTACCAGTTTTATTATTGAATAGATTTATTTCAAAGTCTTTTCTCTCAAGATCGGAACAATAATAATTTAAATAGGATTTAAATCGATGTTTACAAAATAAAAATAATGATAATGTTTATTAAAATAAGAGAATAACATAAAAAGTAAGATAAGATTCCAAAATTAACTAAAAACAATCTTTCTTCAAGTCCTATAAAACTAAAATTTTCTAGAAAAATCTAAGCTAACACGTACGATGCAATTAAATTAAAAATGTTTTTGAAAAGAAAAAAAAAATAATTTTTACTCTAAATTAAATATTTTTGATATTTCTAGATATTCTCATATGTTAATATTAAAAATATTATTTTTAAAATATTATTTTAATAAATTTTTTAAATAAAAAACAATTACTAAATTTAAATTATGGATCTTTCCATAACCAAATAAATAGTTAAATAAAACCAGAATTATTATTTTTTAGCAGATTTATGAAAACCTCCAGCATCAATCATTCAATCCCCTTGTCGCCATTTCTGATGTGTAATCAACGATAAAAAAATGAAGAAAAAATGGTCACGGGGCTGCTCTCCTTAAATCAAGCAAGGAGACCTGTGATCAGCCCACGTGATTTTAGATATACCTTTTTCCAAGTTTTCTTCGTTGATAATAAACATCTAAATTATGAAAAGGACAGGTAATCCGTAATCGTATCGCCTTGATGATAATATTAATCGGAGGGTCCAGATGTTTCCCAGATTTAACATCATGCGACGGGATAAGCTATCAGACATGATGGTGACCCCAACAATTGAACGGCTCGAAGTTTTTGTTACAAATTTAATTCATTTTAGCTGAAATATTTTAATTCATTTAATTCATGCTCGAACAGAAAATAGTCGAGAGATACATGCACAGAAACTTTACCTAGGATTCATATATATATATATAGACACGCACCACGCACACTCCGATGATATTTTAATTAATTTTTATCTTATATTTTTAGTTTTGTTGAATTAACTAAACTTTGCTGTTTTCAAGGAAATTCAACATGCTGACAGGTTTGCCGTTATCCCTTTCCCGGACGACATCGAGAACATGTAAGCACATGTAGTATAAGAATTTGAGAGTTAATTAATTTCCCTTTTTTCAATAAAAATAAATTAGTTGTTTATGGAGAAAATAATTAATTAATTATTATGATATACCCAAAGTGTGAGAGTATTTGATTTGTTTTGTTTTTTTGTTGAAGTTATTTGTTCTATTTTAACTATTGAATTTAAAATTTTAGTTGCCTTCTAATTTATTTATTTTTTATTTTGATTTTCACGTAAATTCTTTGAAGCACTATATTTTTTAGATTTTTTTTATGTAATTACTATTATTTTTAATTCTATTATTTAACGTTTAATCTGTTGGAGGTCAGACTTTGTGTTTTTTACCCTTCATATATGATGCTTTTAGTGTAATGATCTAGGTCAAGTGTTGAAAAAATTCACACAAGTTGATATATATTATTTTACATTGATTTAATATATATAAAAAATTCTTTTTGTGGTTCTCTTCAATTTTTTAGGCCAGGTTATCCTGATATTGTGACCAAGACCGTTGCAGGTTAAATTGGATTTACTTGTTATAATTACACAAGTTACATGTTCATTACACTATCGCAGGTTGGTTTTGACTGCTATTTCTTATGTCCTTTTTTTATCCAATTATGTGTTTTCCAATTTTAATCTTTCCATATTTTTTTAATTATTATCTATTTTTTTATCATGTAATTAAAATAAACCAACTTATTAAATCTAATCGAAGCTATAAATCGAGTTGTTGGTTTTTCACATTCTTCTTAGGATGCACTGGTGGATTATTTTAGTTGAGTACTAAAAAAATCTAGGTCAAAGCCAGATGACTTTTTATTTATTTTTGGAAAAAAAATAATATCATCTCGTTTATATAAATAAAAATGGTTCGGTTAATTTGAGCTTCCAATAGTGGTAAAGAAATACAGATCTCCACAACCTGATGAGTTCCTGTTTTAGCTACTTTTAATAATTAGGACAGTATCGAAGGTGGGAAACCCAGTTGAAGTGTCAGTTAGCAAACAGAGTTTGGTCCCATCACAGCAGTTTCAAAACTCCCTTCCTCCAGTTTTACATTTAAAATCATTTTAAAAAATGTTTGAATTTTTATTTTATTTTAAATTAAAAAAATTAGTGTATATCAAAAATAATTTTTTAAAAATAATAAAAAATATTATTTTAATATATTTCTGAATAAAAAATACTTTAAAAAATAATTTTAATTACACTTTTAAACAGACATTTAGTTACCAAACCGGTGACCTTGATTTGGATATTCCTTAGATTAATCTACATATCATCCATCAATTCATATCTAATATTTTTATTCAAAATATATAATAATATTGTAGTTTGGATTCAATTAAGTTTGATGGAGTTTGTTGAAGCTAACTTATTAAATTACTTAAATTAGTTAGATAAATATAAAAAAACAATTTGAAATTTCTTTTTAAATGAAAGCTTTTTGAGCTCAAAACTTGTACAAAACCACATTATCTTGTGCTTGTTTTTTCATCAAATAGAATAAAGATGGTGAGATTCGAACTTCATGACCGTTGGATCAATAAAACTTTGATACCATGTTTAGGAACCATCTCACCTAAAAACTTAAGTTGTTAGGTGGATTAACAAAATATAATTTATATTATTCTCTAAAATATTAGAATTAGATCATGCAACAACAGCTTTGAATACGAGAATAGAATCATCTTCCAGTCTTGATACATCGGAGACAAATCAGGCTCTATAGATAAGGAATCGTGAATCTATCCAAAGATAACTGTATAAAGAATTATATAGATTTGAAAAATCAATCTGTGCTCATATTTGTAATCCTGAAAAAAAATCAGCAAGTCTTTTCTTATCATTATTTTTTAACCCACCAAGCTGACTAGAACATATAAAACCAGTTTTTACATGATTTAGTTTTAAATTCGCACTAAAAATAAAATGGGTTAAGAAATTTCAAGGGATTTAACAGCAACATCACATAGTTTCTTTGACTGGAACATTTCTTTTTATATTCATAAAAAACATAGTATTTGAAACAGACAAATAATTTTTTAAGAAAAGAAAATCAGTTCTTTATAGAATGGATTACCCGCTTTGTTTTAAAAAGTAAAATCTATCATGGCGGAACCTTGCTGTTAGATAATAAAACGAGAAGGAAAAAAACAGCTATAAGTAGGTGCATGGTCATGAAACACAACTACAGCTTTTGAACGAAGAGCTGATGCCGAATTTCTGAAGGACATTCCATTTTTTTTCCATTTCCTTTAGCTTTTACTTGGACAAAAGAGAATTGCACACACTGAATCACATAGGAGTTGGTATAATATGATTTAAACCCCCAAACTACAAAGAAATTTTCAATGGGGTCCTCAAATATTTTTTACCCAGATGGATCTCTATTTTATAAAAAATATTGACAGAAAACATCAACTTCTCTTAAAACAAAGCATGGTTTATCTCATGAAATAGGTAAGAAAACACATCGACAAATCTGGATGCAATGCTTAGTCGAGAATTTCTCGGGAGACTGAACTGAAAATGTGTTTTCTCGAAGGACCTGCTTGAGAAATGCTCGAAACACAGGGCCTGTATAGTTTTGACACAAACACGACACTCGCCATTATCCATGCATGTATTGGGTGGTGGCGGTCGTTGATCTAAGAGCCGATCAAGGGACAGGGGCGGTGGCTTATTCATGGGTTTAAAGCTGTGTGCTTGATCGGGGCTCTGAGCCTGAGACCTTAGAAACAGAGAGAGAGATTTACTTGGATGAATACATGCTAATTAACTACTAGCATTCAATATGGGCATATTTTTCTGATGGCAAGAGCTCAGCGACGTTTAAAATAAAGTACGATGAAACAGTCCCTTCCCCTGTGAAGGGTACATATACCCTTCGAGCTGGTGGTACTCCTGCCAGTCAAGCTCTACCTTTCAATGTCGCATTAAACTGTGAATCTGTGATGGTGTTTTGAATATCTTTGCATAATAAGTTTTTCAGTGATTGAATTTTGGGTTAATTAATTGAGTATTTTAAATAAAAAAATCACCGCAAAAGGGTTTTCTTTAGATAATTGAGATCCTCTTAGGATAAATCTAGTAATTTTAAATAGAAAAAAGTATATCTTATAGAGCATTAAATTCTAAGGGTAAAGTAATTTTTGTGTTAATTTTTTTTTTAATGCAAAAAATCAAATCCCAGAGGTATTTATAATATTTGAAGCTTGTTTTTTTTTTCTTGAGCTGAAGGGTTGGCGCACACTACTAGGGATAATGAGTTTTGTGCTAAAAAAAAAGATAAATCTTGATCCATCACACTACAATTCCATGACTTTGAGTATGGTTTCTATTTCCTTGGGTAAAATAAATTGACTGTAGATAGGGTCAGTTGTTGGTTTTTGATATGATTTTACGTTGTGTGTATTTGGTATTATGATGTAAAGTGCTTTTTAAAAGTATTTTTTTATTAAAAATATATTAAATATTTTTTTTTTAATATTGTCACATCAAAATTATAAAACAAACTAAAAATAATAATTTAATGGTTTTTATTTAAAATAATATGTATTTTTAAAATGTATCCAAAAACAAAACTTATTGCATTCTCAAACATATAGTGTGTATTATTATATGTACTCTCAAATATTTCAACATGTGAGATGGATGATAGAAACTGAGAATTTAATAATCAAGATAAACTAATAGTTATTTTTAATTAAAAAAATTTCTTGAGAAAGAAATCATTAGTAACTTCAAAAGTGGGTGTTGTAACCCACGGTATTTTTTTTTAATTTAAAAATATATTAAAATAATTAGTTATTTTATAACATTAACATGTCAAAAGTTCAAAACTATATATAAATAAAACAAAAAATAAACATTAGTTTAATTTTTTAAAAATACAAAAGATTAAAAAAAACTACAGCACTCAACATGTCACTAAAATATTGTTAAAATGCATTTCTTTTTCGTAGTTATCCAAATAAAAGCTCAGGGGTGAATATTATCGAAAGCTATCAGTATATGTGCTGAAAAGGCGAAAATCAATCAGGAGGAGACCAGACCAGAACCTTTTGTAGTGAAGTGATGTACGGACCGGTTGTTTAGCAAATTTGTTTTCTGACTATTTATTAAACCCTAATCATTGCTTGAACTCACAGTAACCAGTAAAGGCCACAAGGAAACTATTTATTACAATTCCACAGACGTTTGTAGTATGTTAAGAATGTTTCAGTCCTTAATATAACCCTAAAAAACATATATTTATAATGCTAAATATATGATAATTAATTTATGCTTCATCTAGGTTCTCTGCCACTCTATTTTCTTTCTCCTCTAGGTTACATTTTCTTGCCGGGAGATTCTAAAGACAAGAATTCCTGTAAGATTGGAGACAAGAGTTTCCGTACAGAGCAGGATTCAGAAGACAAGTTTTTGAAAACACTCGATTTTGGCATATCAAAATTGCTAAAAAGAGATTCTCCACTGTTTTAATCGATCAGATGAGTGGATCGATGCTCCTAGGGGTTCTGCTGGTGTAGCTGATCAGGCAATGAACAGGAAACTGGCTTGCCATTTTCTCTTCAAAACTTTTCAGAGGGTATTCTAGTCAATTACAGTAAGGGAACTGTCATTCAAGACTACAGTCTCAAGAAACAAAACCATGTTTTCCCCTTCAATTTTTACCCTCCTCACCTTCATATCTCAACCTATCTACCCAACCCTTTGACATTTCCCACAAGCCCTAACACGGGCAGTTCTCTCACTCTTTATATGGTCATCGACCAATCAGAGTTGATAGCTCTACCTTTTTAAGGTAAAAAGAAAAAACAATCACCAAGCATTTTCATTTTCCAGACCCAGAAACAAAAAAAGCAAAAAATCACAAGCTTAATTCAAGCTTTTCGAGTATTTTTCAGCGTTAGCAGAGAGAAAGAATCCTTCCTTTCTCTTCCATCATCAGTCTTATCATCCTTTTGTTACCACTATTTCCAACTCCACGCCTCTTTCTCTCTCCCATCAAAAATGGAAATCATTTAATATCAACCAATGATTACAGCTTCTTTTGTTGCAGTCACTTCTTCATTCTTGGGTCTAGCTAGTATTCCCATCAAGCACCAAAAACACATGACTGTCCACTCTTTTGTAGGCCGATAAGCAACCGAGGGATTCATGAGTACTTCCCTTTAATTTCTTGATCTCTGCTCCCCTCTTCGATTAAGGTTTTTGTTTTCGGGAGAGGCAAACCCTATAAAAAAATAAGCGAGTGAAGTTCTTGTAAGGACAGGAAATAGGAAGAGGAGAGGCCACCGCCACTTCCAGCACCAACAGCATATGTAACCTAAACCATCTGAAAGATAAAGATAACTTCAGCAACATTCTCCATGAATTCAATCCCAGAAATGGAGAACTCCAACTCTGAAAACATAAGTTTCAACAACATAGGCCCCACTGCCAACGCTCCCATGTCAGCCTCTTACTCGTCATCACCGTCCTCCTCTACCACTCCAAGCCGCTATGAGAATCAAAAGCGCCGAGATTGGAACACCTTCGGTCAATACCTGAAGAACCACAGGCCCCCTCTTTCTCTCTCCAGGTGCAGTGGTGCTCATGTCCTTGAATTCCTTCGCTACCTCGACCAATTTGGCAAAACCAAAGTACACACACCAATCTGTCCTTTTTATGGCCACCCAAACCCACCTGCCCCTTGCCCCTGCCCTCTCCGCCAGGCCTGGGGTAGCCTTGATGCGCTTATCGGACGCCTCCGAGCAGCCTATGAGGAAAATGGAGGCAAGCCCGAAGCAAACCCTTTTGGAGCTGGTGCTGTTAGGCTTTATCTTCGTGAGGTTCGTGATTTGCAGTCTAAAGCAAGAGGGGTTAGCTATGAGAAAAAGAAGCGTAAGCGCCCACCACAGCAACAAATCCAAGCCCTGCCACTGCCTCTACCTTCACCACCAGGTGCAGCTTAACAAAAAGAAACAAAGAGTTCCTCTTATCAAGCAGTTTAAAGTACCACTGCTCTTAATTATTTCTCTACCCGTAGTTTTGGTTATTTTGTGTTTAGTATGTATGAGTAATATGGCATTTTAGTATCTAGGGCTAGTCTCCTTCTCTCTTTTTTTGGGTATTTCTGTTTGCTTTGATATATGGAAACAATGGCAAGCTAGCTAGATCTGCAAATACCACGAATCTGCTTTTGATGCAAACAATGGTAGTAATATCACTAGCAGTGGGACTAGCTAGCAGAAGTGGTAATAGGAAAGTGGTGGTGAAAGAGATTGTACTTCCATTTATGGTCTATGTCGGAACTGGGAGTGTTCATAAAGTAATGTGATATTCATTTATGCCAAGCCATAGATTTGCAGATCATGATCCTCTTCCTTTCTCTTCTCCTTCTTTGGACATTAGCGCTTCTTATCAAATTCTTTAAGGGTTTTAAGAAAATTCAGTCGCAAAGTGGTTAAACCTTGAAAGACATCACATAAGAATCATATGTCAGATGTCTAGCACTACTACTGTGCTGTTTTAATGGTTGGGTCGCAGATGCGTGGCCAGTTTTTCATCTCCTCTGCTGAGTCTCTGACTTACCCTTTGCCCTAGTGCCCTGCTACTTTTACTGCCATGCTGTCTGGATAAACCATAGGAAATTGACAGAAATACAAGAGTATATGTTGATTTATAAAGATTATTCTTTCAATTAAGTGACCCTGAAAGTTTGATCAAGACATAAATTAACTTGGGTGTAGATTTATAAATATATAAACATGTGGCCTCGTAGGATACTTTCTCTTATTATACTCTTGTCGATGCAGTCCTTGTGTACCTGCGAATTGATTTAATACTCTGGAACTTGTGCTGTTTCATCTAGTGCTGTCATTTCATCAGTTGGAGCGGAAAGATGGTGGAAAATGCTGCAATGCAAAGTGCTTGTGGCTTCTGAGATTTTGTTGATGACAATTTTAGCTTGCAATTTCCCTTATTAGTCATCTCTTATCAGTGTCTTTTTTTTTAAAAAAAAAAATAGAGAGAGAGAGAGAGAGGAGAGAGGATCATAAGTCGTCGAGTCAAAATTACTTCACACTCACATGAACCTATAGCAAGATACTGTGGGATCTAGTTAGGTTCTAGTCAAGTTGAAAAAGTTTTGCTGGTATAAAATTAGAAGACAAGACAAAAGGTCTACATCCAAAATTTTGACATAATTGATGCTAAATCACTATACTAGTATGCTAGTAGGTGACTAAATACAAAATAAGCTTAGAAACCATGCATGGAGATTCGAGGAGGTTTTGTTAATTAGTCTGGCCGACAACACTTTGGGTAGTAAGAGGTTAGTGTTGGGTCATCTAATAAAGACTATAATTTGTGTTAAAGCAAGAACTTGCATGATTGCTCTATGCTTATTATGTAAATAGAAAATAAGAAAACTAATTTTATTTAATTAGGAAAGATATATGCTAGTGAAATTTCTTTTTCCTTTTAGTTATTTTAGTGGGGTACAAACTTCCACTTTGGTTATGTAATTAGAGGATATATTCGACTCGCTAATCATTTGGGTTTATTATGTGAGTAGCCATGATATGATATTTATTTTGACCCTAATATTGTAAATAATAAATCACGGATCAAAGCATCTCCTTGTTTGTTCTTTCCATGCATATCTGAGATTTTGTCTCCAAATTCAAAGTATTTTATTTGCTTCTGGTTTCATTTATACAGCAGGTATCCTCTAAACATTGAATCACCCTAATTAGGAAATCTTTGGATAGCTTCCTTTGCGTATTTTAGGAAATTCCATTATCTGGAAAACACACTTTGTGAGCTAAGGTGAGCGAGTAAAACTCCGGTTGTCTCAGGCTTTTACAAAAGATGTATGCCCTGATTCAAAATCGAGACCTGTTGTGTAGATTGCAAACTCTTTGACATCACGTTACACTCCTCGAAGACTCATTTGCGTACTTGTGCAGCTTGAACATGAATTTTGAGGCTGATTGAACAAAAATTGTGTGTAGATAACATCTAAGCTTTCTTTTTCTCTATTTTGAAGTGTGTGGGTGTGTGCTTATACGATAAGAAACTTGCAATTGGTCTGCGAGCTATTCCAAATAGCTTCATGAGCTACAAATTCTATATATTATATATATGAATTCTATACAGAAATTAATGTGTGCCAATATAAATGTAAATGATTCGAATGGGAGGTTGTGTTCTTGAGTTAATCTTGTCTCATGCATGTTGATATATATTGCGATTTGGAATTTCTTCTCTGTTGTGGTTTAATTCTTCCAACAGTTCTCTATCAACCTTCTTTCCCTAGCCATTCTGCTGTTAGTTTTAATTTCTTGCTTACCTAGCATCTGTTTGCTTGACTCTTTGTTTGTCTAACATCGATTTGATCTCACTTTTGTGCTCATAAACTTCGAGGGTTCCAGGCTCTGTCACATTTGCTTGACAATTACAATTGTGATGTCATGAAAATTGTAATTATGATCTCTTACGTTCCCAGTCTTATTATTCTCCTTTCGGTACATCCCTAGCATATTTTCCCTTGCAAATTTCCAGTAGTTTTCAATTTTAATATTTGTTTTTTTTTCAATTTCAAAAGCGGTTCAATCAACACAGGTTCTCCTTCAATTCTCATTAGTGTTTTTTATCTTCCAAAGGTTTATAGTATTAATCTGTGACATATATAATTAAAATTCCCGGTCGTTTTCTTGTTCACTACACACTTCACGACAGTGGTATATTTCTGTGAGCATTCTATATCGGTACACACACTGCATTAATTAAGTTTGCAACATGCTGGCAACAAAGAATTACTAGCGGGAGGACTTCTGCGTGCACAAAATGTAGGAAGGTTGGATGAAACATCAGATGATCAATAGAAGGGCTCGAAAATCTTATTCGGACGCGCATTCAGCGTATAACTTGGATTTTTTTATGCGAATGTGCTACGACCCATTTCTTCTTTCGTTCAAGAACTGCTCATCTAATATAGTGTTAAATTAGTGTTTTTTTTTTTAATATTCTTTCGATAGTTTTGATATAATGAGATTAGAAATAAAAAAAAAAACATTCTAATATATGTATTTTTTTTATTAAAAAAAACACAGTAAATCACAAGCTCTCTCTTTCTAGCTTCACAACCATAAATAAGCACCTAGTATTTGCCCTCCATTCCTATTACACAAAAGCCTCTCTTTCTAGCTTGAACGACCCCGCGAGAAGAGGTAGAGCCACATTGTCTCAATGTTATCATCATTATCCAGATGTATAGATCATTGACCTATGTGGGATTTTTCTCTCTTTGATGTGAGACTACAGAGCAAAGAATCTTTCCGCATGACCGATAATGTATTCAAATCACCAAACATTACTCGGTTCATTGCTGCAATCATCACCCTAAATTAGTGATAGCTTGCTTTAACACTAGCTAGAATTCTGCAAATCATATTTTGCCCCCAAAGTTTCAACAACATTCCACCCTCGTCCCCTCCCTTAACTTTTAATACATGCACGCATATATATATATATATAGACACTTGTTGCCTTGGAGCAAGTTTTCATTGTGATAAGCTCATTCAAATCTCAATAAACTTGGGTTGGATTGATCTTGGATTCATGAATTTTATTAAATGTTTCTAGGGATCACATCAAGTGGCATAAGAAAGCGATGGATGTTAATTTTCTCCAGCATTTTCTATTTCTTGTGCAATTCTATATATACACTCACAAATCCAGAGAGGATTAAAATCTTGAAAAAAACAGTTCTTTTGTTAATTGGCAAACTCCAATGATAATATTGGAAAGAAAGAAATCATAGACAGAGGTTATATAGAAAGGAGTTTATTAGAACAAGAACAAAACTCAACACACATCCCAGTTTTGCGATCTTGTTTTAAGATCCTAGTTACAGAAATAATATAATTAATCTGTAACAGTACAATGTGTTACGTGATGATAAACTCATTCTTTACATTTTATAAAAAAATGATTAATGATCGGATGACTTTTTGCAGCTCACATGGAATCTATTTAGAGCCTGTTTGTCACTGTGGTCAAATCGTTGTTTTGCTGAAATTCAAATTTTATTTTATTTTTTGTTTTAAATGAATATGTTTTGGTATTTTTAGATCATTTTGATGTGTTGATGTTAAAAATAATTTTAAAAAAATAAAAAATATCATTTTAATATATTTCAACATAAAACACATTTTAAAAAGCTACCACAACTATTCTTTCAAGACTTTGAACATAAAACAAACAGCACATAATGTTAAATAAGAATAAAAACACAAAATTCAACACAGACACTGAATTAGGGCACACGCTTCAGCATGGAGTACTTTTCCCTTTCCTTTTTGTTTCGATATTTATTTAAGAATAAGCACAGACAGCCTCTGTGTGTGTTTAACTGTTCATGAGCCAGAGATACAGATAAGACGAGTGTAATTGAGACACGTGTCCCGTGCAGAGCTACTAGCTATAGTTTTAAAAACCCTGGGAAAAGTGTCCAGCCAAGCGAGGGTTGACAGATGCATGTACGTGGTTTCCAGGCAGCATTATTGGTGCCTGATGACGAAACGATCAGCAGAGGTGCTCACGCATGCCTTGGCAAATTAATTATAATTTAAATGATCAAAATATAAAAAATATTATCTAAATTTTACAGCATTAATCACACTGCTGCTTCATGGTCAATTGCCGAAAATATCCCTGACAGGCTTTTCATTTGCAAGAGTTTTGACCTTTGACAAACAACAAATTAATTATAATTTATAACGATCAAAATATAGAAATTATTATCTAAATTTTATAGTATTTTCTCTCGTACACCCAAAATTATTAGCTACTAGAGGTGTAAACAATCCCAACCAAAGTTAAATAGAAAAAATAATTAAAATTAACAAGAAAATGATTAAAACAGTATTAAATTGTTAAAATCAAGAGACGAGTCTATCATCCAAAACATGAACCTGAAGGACATCATCAAAATTATTTAATATATATTTTTAAATAAAAAATATTTTAAAAAACAAATAGTTGCACAAACTACCGATGAGCACACGAGTTTTCCATCTCTTTCTCTATTTCATCCCCATCTCTCTCTTTCAACATTACTTGTTTCACTTATTTCAAAATTTATTTTTTATTTTATATTATTTTTAGATGATTTTAGATTATTTTTCCGTGCTGTGCTAATATCAAAAATAATTTTAAAAAATAAATAAAATATTATTTTATACATTTCTAAATAAAAAATATTTTTCAAAACAATTATTTCAAACTCAAACAATTATGATGCTAGCTGTTGCACATGAAGCATACCACCAATCACCGATGAACACATGAGTTTTCCATCTCTTTCTCTATCTCATCTTATCTCTCTCTTTCAACATTGCCAGCCATATCTCAAAGAAATGAAGAAGAAAAGAAAGTCAAAAAGGATTCTCCTTGCCCGCACAACCTTGACTATTAGCACCTTCTTTTGCTGGAAATGTTTGAAACCCTTACCCAGATGCTATATATTAAATGTTCCAATTCCCAGAGAATCCGTATCCAAAGCCAAAAAAAAAAGAAAAAAAAAAGGCAAGATCCCACACCGCAGTCGTTTGCTGGAGTAGTGGAGGTTTGTTTTCTTGTGATAAATGTTTAAATTAATTTTTGTATCTAAAATGGCTAAACTGGTTTCTTTTATAAAAGCAAGGGTTAATTTTCTAGTATTTCAAAAAGAATATTCCATTTCTTTCTTTGAAACCATCTATTTTCAATCTTGCTGCTGTGAGATTGAGTAGAATCCACATGTATAATTTCATGTTCCTTTATTATTCTTGAGGTTTTAAATAGTTTTTTAATGTATATATTTTTTAAAGATTTTGAAATTATTATATATTTTATTAAAAAAATAATTGTTTCAAATTTAGATACACCACAAGTTGTTCTTTTACACTGATTATGGTTTGATTGATCATTTGGTCGAGGATTAAAGTCAGCATTAACCAAAAAGAAAAAGAAAATGTGATTTTATTGTATTCCTTCTTGAAAAAATATTATTCATAAAAATGATGTTTTATTTTATTTATTTGGCCTTTTGTTTTTTTACTATTTATATTTGTTTTAAAATTTTAATTTCATCACTCAATATTAGTTTTACTTGAAATTACATTTTAATTTTAAAAAACTTGCTTTTCATGAGGTTATCATAGTCTTAAAGCCCATACAACAAGTTTGACAAGTTAAATCAGCTGGCTCAGCTTTTTTCTCTTTTTTTAATTGATTTTTTTCGTGCAATTTCCATCCTTTAACATTAATGTTGATTGAAAATCAAAGTTTATGATTTGCTTTCTATTAGATTATCTAGTATCATGACTCAGATCGCAAGTTTGGTTTATTAATTCTAGTTGATTCAAGTCATCTTTTTATGCAATTTTTTAATCATTTATCTTATTTAATTTCATCTTTCAAGTCTAGATTTATCCAGTATCACGACTCATATCACAAGTTTAGTTGATTAATCCGGGTTGATTCAAGTCATCTTTGTATGTCATCTTTTTAATTATTTTTCCCCTTTTAATTTCATCTTTTAACACTAGATTTATCTAGTATCATGGCTCGGATCACAAGTTTGGTTGATTAATCCAGGTTGTTTCGAGTCATCTTTTCATGTCATTTCTTCCTTTTCAATTCATATTTCAACACTAGATTTGATTTTTTTTAAATTTATGCACCTTCTTGAAAACATTATTCACTATAATATAGTTCTTTCTTCTTATATCTTTGGTTTCTTGTTTTCTTACTTTCAATTACATACTTTAACTTGTGGGGATTGAGCTTTATAGTTTTTTAATGAGGTAATATCAATCTCATGATCCGAGTTTCAAGTTTGATAGGTTGACTCGTGTTTTTTTCTCTTTTCCTAGTTGATTTTTTTTTCAATTTTTCTATGATGTTATCCTCATCTCGTGACTCAATTCACGGGTCAGGCAGATTAACCAAAGTTGACTCATGTTATTTTTTTTTCAATTTCAATTTCAACATTAAGTTAATTGAGAACAGGCTAGGATTCATGATTTGCTTTGGTTTAATTTTTTTGTGGTTACAATCCTCGTCTCATAACTCAACTCACAAGTTTAATGGATTGGCCTAAGTTGACTCAAGTTTTTTTTTTTTTTAATTTCATCTTTCAACACTAGGTTAATGAGAAATTGAACTTTGTAATTTATTTCATTTTATTTTTTATTGGGTCATCCTGGTCCCAGTCTCGGGACCCAATTCAAAGGTTAGTCGTGTAAACCTTATCCGTTAACATTGATTATATTAAAAAATAAATACCATGATTTTTAGATTTGTTTTCTATGAGGTATTTTTAAGTTCACCCAACATGCATATCAGAAGATTATTTTATCAGAAGATTATTTTATCCAGCTTGCAACATAACCAGTGAATCCAGTAATTCATTAGTTTAAAGTTGGACATTGGCATGAATTTATTTAAAACTGATTTCAATATCGAGCCAATAAAAAATCAAGTGATTTAATGAATATATGTAGATTTAGTTGATTTAATATATTTTTATTTTTATTAGAAATGATCTTATTTTGAAATATATCAGAGCAACCAACCCATGTCCCAGACAGGATTAGGTTCGGAACTGGGTCAGACAAGGCAACGGAGTGGTTAAAAATGGTGTTAGGAAGTTAAATCATGCAGAAGGATTAGCAAAACATAAAATTGAAAGTTTGGGTGCTATATTTTCTGCGATAACGAATTTACCCCTGGATTATTGGGGAGAGAGATCCACTGAAATCAATACGACAGGTACGAGAATCCCGCATTCTTTGGTTGTCTGATTAGTCGTTCGATTTGACACGCAAGAAGAAAGCAGTGGGACCTAGCAACAGTGAATAATCCACTTGCGCACCTGTCGTCCATGTCGGCTACAGTTATCCCTTTGTTCGATTTACTACATACCTCTATCTCACTGAAGGCCACACACATGCATTTTGCCACGTGTCATAGCATCACAGCTGGGATCCACTTACCTCGATAACGTTGAGCCGTACATGATCGCTGTCGCTTCTTAATCACGGCCACTAACTATTTTATAGAAGCGGGTCCCTATATGTTGTGGGAAGCGTGAAGGGTCCCATGGGATCCAACTCTCAGCCGTTGGATTATACTTTTTTTATGTACGGACACTCTATGCTTGGATCAAGTTGTTATTTTTTATTTATTTTTGAAATGATATTCGTTGTTTTTTTCTTTTTTATTCTGGCCTCAGATTTTTTTTTTTAAAAAAAAACACACAAGTAAAGAAATAAAAGAAAAGAAACTCCTAGTTGGAACGACACGTCTTTCCACTTGTGTATTATAATTATTTTATTACGAAAGCAGATGCCGACACTGTCCCACAGTAACGAGTTGTTGTCACGATGTAAAATGTAAAAAAAAGGGGGTTCATTACTGATGTCTTGCTTCGAGTTAGTTCTCAAAGACATCTATATTGATTATTATGTTTTTTGATATTGTGTTAATAGATATTTTTAAAATATTTATATTTAAAAATATATTAAAATAATATATTTTTATATCTATTTTTTTTACATCAACATATCAAAATAATTTAAAAAATATATAAAAATTGTAAAAGCAATTTCTATCTAAAAAAATAATCATTAATTTTTAATATAGTTGGAACAATATTTTCTTAAAAAATATATAAATAAAACTAAAATAAATTTTAATTGATCATTAATAGATAAATTAGGTAAGTTAAGTCTGACTTACCAATTTTATCTAGTTTAATTTAAAATGTATATCAAGACAAATCTTAATTCAACAAGTCACCAAATAATTTAATAACAATAATATATATATATATATATATATATATATATATATATATATATATATTAACCATTTATTTAAATTTCTATTAATCATTTATTGTGATTAGAAATCAATCACTTAAAACCATCTTTTTTTTTTTGTTATATATATATAAAAACCATTAGATATCATGCTAAAATACTACCAAATATTCATGGAAAATAGTTTTTTTAACATCTTTCTGTGAAAATACAACTAGAGCTGGAGTACAAATCCAACCATTTTTTTATTATATAGTGTGACAACACTAGTTTGGTTTTATCTGTATTTGTTGTTTACTATAACAACAACACTAGTACTAGTAATGAGGTAAAACCAGTATTTTGTAGATATCCTATAAATATTTGCATTGTAAATAAATAATTAATTTGAAATATACAGATTCAAATTTTAACATGGCATCAGAGCATCTATGAATTTTTTATTAATTTTTTTTATTGATTTTTTTTCTCGGAGACTACAATGTTAACATTATTGTTTATAGATCGATTACTGTTCATCGAACAATTACTGTTCAATTTTTTCCCAAAAAAATTGTTAGTGCTCATCATATTGAAATTGCTATAGTAACTGTTCTTCACCAAACCTAGAAATTCAAAAAAAACCTAGAACCCAGACACTCAATCCCGAACCTAGAAACCCAAAAAATTCATATTCAATCACAGATCAACCAAAAATCCCAGAAACCTCGAAAACCCATTCCAAATCCAGTCCACAACACCTAATTGTCATACAATCACAATGGAAATCAACCTAACAAACATACCCACCTATATTCTGGCAACACATATCGTTGTACGTCAAGACAACTCTGCATTTCCAGCAAACATTGTGATGGATGGAACAAACTATGCATCATGGTCACAACTCATGGAAATATGAATTGGAGCTCACAACAAAGTGGGATATCTTATCGGTAATATGGCAAAGCCTGAACCAGGCGACCCAAGACTGGAAGCATGGATTACCAGGAATCATCGGGTCAAAAGTTGGCTCATCGACTTAATGAACCCATCACTGATGCAGAGGTTCATTCGCCTCCCCACGGCCAAAGACATTTGGGATGTCGTCGCCAGAACTTTCTACGGCGACGCCGATGAGACCTGCATCTTCGAAATGAATCAAAGATCATTCAACACAAGACAAAATGGTTGTCCTTTATCTACCTATTATACAGAATTGGTGGTCATCTTCCAAGAGATCGACGATTGGAGTGCGCCACAAGACAGAACAGTCGACGACATCCTTATATCCACTCGGCCATGGCACAACCTCGAGTCCATATATTCCTCAGTGGGCTTAACTCAGTGTTTGAACAAATCCATAATGAGATCCTAAGAAAGGATACAAAAGTGGATCTTGAAGGGGCATATGCCACCGTCCGGCGAGAGCAACACTAGAAACACATCATGGACGACAAGCAAATGGGAGTCCCTCCGGTGTTCTATGAGCATGCAGCAATGGTGGCTAGGAATCTTCGATCAATGGGGAGCCACGGGAGTGATAGGGGTCACAAGCATGAGAGGAATGGAAATGAGATACAAGTGGTTAATCTGGGCTATAAAAAATCGGGTGGTTTGATGTGTTTTCATTTGAAACAAAGATATTATGAAATTATTGGCTATCGGGATTGGTGTGATTTTAAGAAAAAACCTCAGAAAAATATCAGAAAAACTATGGTAAATCTGACAGAAATGGAACAGGTACAACTCACAGCGAATGCGGTCCATCCATGTACAATTGGTAACCTCATCACTTGAAGAAGTAAGAAACAGAAAGTGGTGGCTAGATCAAGTGCAGAAGCAGAATACCAAGGCATGGCGTATGATGTATGTGAATTGTTATGGATAAAACATGTGCTACAAGATTTGGGGATCGAGTATGAGAAATTATTAAGTTTACACTATGATAATAAGAAAATTATCGAAATTGCATATAATCTAGTACAACATGATCGTACCAATCATGTCAATAAGAAAGGAAACATGAATGAACTTTGATATTTTATTGGGTGCAGCACTCTGAACTGAAAACAAAACTTAAGAGACACCTCTCCGTTGCTGTGTAATTTTGCCACGGTGAAGAAACCTTCGTCCATAACTAAGATCGGTGGCGGTCGGTCCATGCACTGCGTTGTCGTCTGTCTACATGCATGTCCTATCATAATTTTCCGTCTTGATCCAGAATTCCAGATCCAATTCGCTAAAATAATGCTGACAAATGGATCTTTATCATCTTCTTTCCCGCAAGCAGCTCTAAAACGTGGCGTTTTGAATTTAATTTTGATGATTCTGGATCGATTCTTCGTTCTACTGGTATTATTCAAACCCATTCTTTATTAAACAAGATTGATGATTGAGCATATGTGATAATTTTGTTTTCTTAAAGACGGAACCTTATTTGGATTAAATTAAATTGAGTAGTTTTTCCAGAGAATTATGATTATGATTTTATTAAGATAATGGTAGAGAGTAATATAAGATTATTTATGAGATTTATCCTCAAAATTTAATTTTTTTTTTTTTGGATTGAGTTATTTTTGTTTTACAAGTTTATACTTCTTGCCCACTTTTTGGGACACTTTTTTAAGAATGATTTTGATAAAGTGAAAGCACAATAAAAACAACAATAAAGAACATAAAAAAAAAAAAAGAGTTCGCTGAAATAGGGTTAACATACAGAAAAAAAATTTAAAATTTTATTTTTATTTATGAAAATTTAGCAAATTTGACACAGAAGCACATAAATATGAATAAGGCCCATCAAAGTGTAAAATGCTGAAATCATTCGTTGCCATGATGTACATGGAAACATGCTCAAAAGCCCAATACAGGTTGCGGATCTCTTTTCCCGGTCCAGGGTTTGGTCCACGGATTACCCGTGACTGTGGCCCACACAAACCCTGACACGAGAGAAATTGCTTCCTTCTCTATAATCCATCCATAATAATTATATGTAAAAACACAAATTTATTTTGAAAATAAGATTCAATAAAAATATATATATAATTTAGAATATTTAATAATTCTATTTTTTTATTTCTATTTTTAGTCACCTTATTTTTTAGTACTGATAGGTTTGTGATTTATTCCTAAGAAAATACAAATACTTTACTCCCTTGTTTCACATAAATTCTGAAAAATCATGAAAAATTCCACCGACACGCGTCCAACTCATCCCCTCTTCCGCGCGTGATAAAATAACGGCAATAACAATATTTCACACACCCGCCTCTGCAAATCCCTCCCCAACTCCGAGAAAGCCAATCTCTCTCGCGATCTAACCAGAGCCAAACAATGGGCTCACTTCCACCATCCCTGGACCTTCCCTCACCGAATGCCAAATCCCAACAAATTGACCAAACCACCCTTCTCAACCTCTTCAAATCCCAGCAAAACCACCTGAACTACTTCTTCCAAAACCTTGATCTCTCTCAAACCTTAACCTTCACCCAAACACTCCTCCGCTGTAACGGCGCCATCTTTTTCTCTGGCGTCGGAAAATCCGGTTTCGTCGCCAATAAAATCTCCCAAACCCTAATCTCTCTTGGCATTCGCGCCAGTTTTCTCTCCCCTCTCGACGCCCTCCATGGCGACATCGGCGCCCTCTCCGCCTCCGACATCCTCGTCCTCTTCAGCAAATCCGGGAACACCGAGGAGTTGCTTCGTCTGGTTCCGTGTGCCAAGGCGAAAGGTGCGTATTTGGTGTCGGTGACGTCCGTTGAAGGCAATGCTCTCACGGCGGTTTGCGATATGAATGTGCATTTGCCTTTGGAGAGGGAACTGTGTCCGTTTGATTTGGCTCCTGTGACTTCCACTGCGATCCAGATGGTTTTTGGGGATACCGTCGCGATTGCGTTGATGGGAGCCAGGAATTTGACCAAGGAAGAGTATGCGGCTAATCATCCTGCTGGAAGGATCGGCAAGAGCTTGATTTTCAAGGTCTTTTTTTTTTTTTAATACCACTTAATATTCAATTGCTTTTACGATTTTTTTATGTTCTTTTGAATTGGGCATCGAGGTAGATTAGAATTAGAATGTGCATAAATTTGCCAGTTGTTATTTTAATTAATTGTTGCCTCGATCTACTAAGATAATATTATTTTAGTTAATTGTTGCCATGATAATGTTATTTTAGTTACTTGCTGCTGGTATCTAACGAGATTGATTTTGGGTTTTTGTTGTTTGGATTCGACTTAAAATGCTTTCGTGTTTTCTTGTACCATGTCTGTAGGTAAAGGATGTGATGAAGAAGCAGAATGAGCTACCAATTTGCAAGGAAGGAGATCTGATAATGGATCAGTTAGTCGAGCTGACGAGTAAAGGATGTGGGTGCCTGCTTGTAATAGATGAGGAGCATCACCTGATCGGAACGTTTACAGACGGTGATCTACGGCGTACTCTCAAGGCTAGCGGGGAAGCCATCTTCAAGCTTACAGTGGGAGAAATGTGCAACAGGTACGGTGAAAGAAAACAATGCATTCGGTGTTCTCGTAAGTAATTGTGAGCGATCGGTTAAGCTAGACGCTACTATCTGATTTCGAAGCTAGAGTAATGGAGAGTTTCTTGTTTATCAGTCTTTTTGCTTAATGTTGCAAATCATGGATTGAGGTTGATTTGAGTTTCTGCATGTTTATCAGCGCCTTTTGCTTGTGTTGTTTCAGGAACCCGAGAACAATTGGTCCTGATTCAATGGCAGTGGAAGCCATGAAGAAGATGGAATCGCCACCATCTCCTGTACAATTTTTGCCTGTTATCAAGGATGATAATATCCTGATTGGTATTGTCACCCTGCATGGATTAGTTTCAGCTGGGCTCTGATAGAATTTGGGATTTTATTTTCTAATGTCTCCGGAATAGTTTTTCTTTTCTTTTCTTGTGATTCTTTATAATATAAAAAAATTGGAATGCACCCACCAGGAAGGGTTCTCTTGTATTTTTATCTCATCATTGTTTCAAAAAATTACTGGATTCGATATGTTCTGTAGAGGTGTTATATACTCTAAGCCGCCTTGAATCTCAGAAGGAACAGACATGAGTGCAGGATACACAAAATTCATAATAAAAGAATGTGCGAAAATACTCGAGGGCTCCCCTCGGGAGTCACACCTAGCTGTTTTGGGTAAACAGGATACCTGCCGGGGAGCATTTGGCCCCTAAACCTGACGTTGAACACTTCTCGGATTAGAGAAACAGCTATTCCGACAACTGTTTTGTGGCAACTAAGTTTTGCTTCACCAAACACCTCGGGAACAACTCGAACCCAAGCTTTCAGGCCAGGATGACTGAGCATCTGAACGGCTGCGAGACAACATTCAGTTGTGCCAAGCTAGTTAATTTACAGGCATGCCAACTGCTGGATTCAAGTAGCTTTTCATATTTCAGCATACAAGATTGGGGACAGCATCAACGCATTATCTGGGACCATCGTAATCTTTACACCGCGTTATCCAGATACTTTTCTTGTGAGGTTGCACTGTCAGCCGAAAAGAAGCCAGCTCTTGAGGAGAAAAATGGTTATGAGGGTCCCCAAAAAGAAAATAGCACATCTTTGCCGGAATTGAGAATAGCAGAAGTCTAATCAAAATTACTGTCAAATTCGAACGAACTACTACTCCGAGCATGAAATTGACCTGAAACAGCAGGGAGACAGGATAGAGGCAGCAGAACACAAATTTTCGCCAATACTACATACCAATATTCCATTCCCCCGACTCGGAGGAGCTAGATGAGCTTGTACTTTCAGATGAATCTTCACATTGCAATAATAAAGAAGCATCACCCACAGCTTCACCTGTGACAAATGCAGACAATTCTGGGCTCTCCCTTGTAATAAATGTAGACACTTTTGAGTTCTCCTTTGCCATTTGTTCATTCAAGGATCTTAGATGGAGAATTCGTGCCTTCACTTCTTCCTTTATGCTAGAAACACCACTCCTCTCATTGCCATAAGGTGCTGCAACACGTTGTGATTGATTATTTTTGTCTTTTGATTCTTCTGAGTGAAATTCTGGGCTACAGTCATGGTTGGGTGCTTGTGAACCATCTTTGGAGATATACGAGCACAGTGACAGTTTAAGCTCTTCTCTAGCCCACCTGTAGACTGCGCTTAATTTTCCTTCCAAGGCTTCAATTAGTATATTCAGCTTGCTGATTTCATATCGGAATAGAAAGATCTTTTCACTCCAAGCACAGGAACATAGCTGTTTTGCATGATTCAGACAAGAGTATCTGTCCATGGAGCATGAACAGCGTACTGCAGAAAGATGTAAATCATAGAAGCATATGCTGCATTCCCTTTTGCTGACAGCATCAAAGTTTTTGTCCATCTTCTCTGAATGAGAAGGGGTGCACAGAAATCGCCTTCTATTGTCTTCCATCTTCACACGTGTCTTCAAAATAGGGGAATTAAGGAAAACCATAAGAAACCGAAATAGATCAGCCCAATGCTGCAGCTTGGGTCAGGAAGGGTTTCACAGGTAAATGCACGATGCAAAGTAGGAATAGGAGAAGAATGTAACCGAAAAGAAACAGATAGACCTTGTGCAAAGAAATTTATAATGACACAGGTGTTATATGGGAATATTCATATTAAATTCAAACAGGAGCTGAAGTCCACTAAAAACTGAGCCATGAAATTGAAAGGCCTACCTTGAGCGCTTTTGCTAAGATCCCATCCTTTCCAGAGGCCTCTTTCCATCTTAAATTATCTAAGGTGTTCTTCCTCAAGAGTGAAACTTCCCACTGTGCCCTCACAGCTTCCTTAGCTGCAGCCAACAACAGCTTGTCATGGGAAAGTGACGTCTTCCTGCCCTGTTCAGAGTAGACTTCTACTGCAAGCTGCCCATGTGGCAACCACTCAAGTAGAGCAACATTTACTACCTCAGAACAATTAAAGCCACTATCAAATCCTGAATAATATGCTCCTGGAAGGACAAGAACAAACTCTCGTGGATTCTGAATGCATCGATAAACAGGTATACCTTCAGACTTCAACGCAGATGTGGATAGTTTGGCAATCTGTGTTAGATAAAAACAAAATCATCTGAAAGATTTACAGAGCCTGCAAATGTATCAGAAGATATTAACCTAAAAACTTTAAAACAGACAACATTACCACTGTAAAATTACACTAGTCAGGAAGAAACATCAACTCACAGAACATGATGCTTAATACCAATTTACTTGAAAGATATGTAACTTAATTATAAGAACTTTTGTTCCAGTCATTGCCTGCAATGAGCATCTAAAAAGCAAATTTTGCTTCCATGATGTAATATAACTAGAATTTTATCACCACTCACCACCCTATCATGCAATGTAAGATCTTCTGCTAACTGATCTGGTAGGTACTTCTTCATAGCAGCTTTAAACTTGACAGCATATCTACCCGGGATGCCATACCATATTTTGGGGTCACCCAGGTGCATGTAACAGAGTGAGTACAAGTGGTGCTCTTCAACTTTCTGTTTTCCAAAAAAATGAGCAATATAAGCAAGTAGACAATTTCATTTTTTTTGTGTGCCTGTGTTGGACGGAGCTGCAGACCAAAAGTGAATAATCATGACCCAAATTATTAAAAGAAACTTTGGAACTTACCCAACAAAATGTTGAGAAGCACATTCCAACATTCAGTTGAGGCACCAAGACACCACAAGTTTTGTTGCTTTCAAAAGAAAGAAGAGAACCTGAAAGCCTAGGTGTTTTATTTAGGTTCCAGCCCGATTCCAGATATTCATCTGTTTTTGAAATACTGGATTTGGTGGGAAATCCACTGCCAAAAACTCCAGTGTCCAGGTTGCTACCATAAAGCACCTAAAACAAGCAGAATGATAATTAAAGCTTCGCATTGAAATGGAAAGAAATACAGCAAAAGTGATTCAATGTGCTTGTCATATACGTGTATACATATCTGTTTGTGTGTGTTTGTGTCCGCTTTCTTCCAACATACCTCCATTTCTTCAGTAGGATTCTCAATAATTCGTCTATACTCACCCTCAATATTCTCCACTGATGGTTTCCATTGCTTTGAACACCCATCTGAGTCCATATTTGAAAACACAACCTTACTAGAGCAAAAATACTGGTTTTTGAAATCATCGGCACATTTCTTGAAAGATTCAAGAGTAAATTTTGGATCAGGTTCAGATGCAAATCCATCAGTGTTAGAGCATCCAACTTCATCACAATTCATGCTGTATCCTTCACCAACTTCATGATCTGTATCCATTGTAACACTATTTCTCTTACAGCTTATAATTGTACTCTTTATATGCTCATCTTGAAGCCCATCTATCCGTTGAATTTGCGTCATAAACGGAGAAGTTTCCCAGACTTTCTTTTCCTTAATAAGGCAGGGCGGGTTCCATGAAGGAGGAGGTATGATCCGGCAAATTCCATATCCCTCTGCTCTTGAATGTACACTGGCAATATACTTCAGTGTATCTCTGAATTCCTGCAGTTATAATTTATACTGCTTCAGAAATCAAGGTTTTTTTACCAGCCAGTCAGCCAGCTCTCCAAAAGAATAAAGATAATAGGAACATCCAAAAAGAAGCTGTGCCAGTGAAATGCAAGAATGTCATTCATTACAATTAGACAAAAAATACCTCTTCAGTCGGGTGGAAAACAGGAACCTCTTCAAGTACATCTTTTCTTGCATCCTCAGGACGCCACCTTGCCGTTACCTGCTCCATGGCTTCCATAAATGAGTCATGGCATTACAGAAGATATAATTGGAAGAGGACAAATTTTGATGAAGAGTGCCACCTTTAGACAATTACTACAATCTGCACATCCATGGGCAACCCCTTTTGGAAGGTAGGTTTCTGAAGGAAGATCCTGTGAAAGAAATTAATAACATGCAATAGTTATGACTTATGAACCATGACCTCCAACAGTTGAAAGAAAAAAAAATCCAGTTATTCTTTTGTAGTTCCACAAGCATGTCAACCATGGGAAAGCTATTTCCAACATTACCTAGAGAGAAATTTATCTATTTTAATTATGGGAAAATGATTAAATAACTAGTACCTTCTTTTTCAAAGAATCCTCTTACTAATTCTCTGTATATAGTTTTTTTGAGCAATTTGTTAAAATATACACAAGGAGATGGATGCATGCATGCAAATGAGCCAAAATTATTTAGAGCGCTGATTTTCTACGTAGGACATGACAAAACAATATACAACAACACTCCCCTGTCAAGCAAAAGCCATTTCCAGGACTTCCACGTCTCATAATTCCACATCAAACTAAATCAATCAAAACATCATCTATTAAAATTATCACAATTGGATGCTCCAGAATAGTTCAGCCTACATTAAGGGGAGTGGATGAAGAAAGAAAACAACAGAAATTGATATTTGAGACTAAAATGTCAAATATTAATTCCCATCATTATCTTTATTCACCAAGTATCGATTCTGTATATCATCTTTGTTACCCATTCGCAAAACATCAAAGCAATATCATGTCAGCTTATCCCAGATTGCTTTTGCAGCTAATCATATTCAAAAAATGAAAAGGTTATGATTAAATGCTTCCCAATTACACATATTTTAGCATACCAATTTCAGAAAGTTCAAATTGCTTAGTATACAATGATGTCCCTTTGGACATATTTTGGAATATCAAAACAAATTATAAGAAGAAAACTTCTCACAAATGACAAATTTATACAATCTAGATGAGTATCAAGCAATAGAGATTAATGCCCCAGGTTGTAAGAAAATTAACAGGCATAAAAGCCCCCGGTCCAAGAGAGAGAGGGGGGGGAGGGGAGAGAGAGGATATGACCATGTCAACTTGTTCAAAGTTTGATTCCACTTGGTTCTGATTTTTCTGGTCATGCAGACCGCTTGGCCGAAGCTGAAAAAATCTCTTTAATGTTGGATCATTAATCATGTCAGTCGTATCATCCATCTGGATTGCCTTTCCATTGGACACACCGGTAGACAGTGTGGAATTACCGTTTTGTACACTATTTTCTAACTTCTTCAACCTAAAGGATGTCAGAGATGCAAAACCTGGCGGGACAGAAAGGTTTTCTGCATTTTCAGGGTCACTTCTTGAGCGCTTTGTCCTCATTAGTAGTCTTAAGCCCCAAAGGACAACAGGAATATATTTGTTAGACTAAAACTTCATGTTTATTAAGCTTGATTGCATCAATCGCTTGACAAACTTCACCACCATTCCATGTCCAACAAAAACCTAGAAATTTTACCTGCAACAGCCAATGAGAAGCAAATGTGAAAATTTCAAATTAATGGACTCGGCTATTACTACAAAGTAGTAAGAATGCAACCGATATTGAAGTCTGGGATTGTTACACGTGTATTCTGATCCAAAACTGACAAAATAGCCAATTAGGAAGATTTAAATCATAATTCAAATCCTCCTGCTCCTTCTCTATCAAAAGACTGATCTAAAATAACTTCCCTTGGGATGCCTTTGTAGAAATCAAGTTGCGCAACCAAAAATAAAAACAAAAAATGAAGAGACAAAAAAACACAAAACTTGCTCACCTCTTACATTACATAAAATTTACACCTGGAGCAAAGATTCTCAGTTTCTTCTAATTGTTTCGCCTTTCCAAAACTTACTACCACGTTTACTTCAATCAACAGATTTATTGCTTCAAATCCATACATTATGCCAATCCATGCATGACAAACATTACAGGTTCAACGCACACACTTCAATAAATCTTTCCAACCCCTGTAACATTTCAGAGCAAAAATAAATGGGTTTCTTCCAATTGAATTTCTTGAAACAAACCACAGACATCTCTTTACTCATTATATATCATCAGACAACTCATACGAGCAAACCCGCCATCAAAATAAATAAATAAATAAAAGAGAGAGGAACACGTACCATGAAAGTTGGACTGAACCCATGAGGAAAATTAAATAATTAAAAGGGTTTCATGAAAGGCCTGCAGATATTAACAGGGAAGAGATCGCAAAAAAAAAAAAAAATGATGAGTTTATAGTTTATTCTAAAAACAAAGTAATTATATTTTAGATTTTCGGTTTGGAGCTAATTACCTCTATGACGTTAAATTTGGTGGATGTTCCCTCCTCTAGCTGCCTAATCATAAAGTTAAATTTGATATGTTCCGCCGTTTGAAGAGTGTGCGAAAGTTGATGCCGTTTTGTCAAAAATTCACATCCCCTCGCTAAATTGTAATGGGCCGACGGTCTGGCCCATTAATTTAATCAATGCCTAATTATATTATAGAACTACTTATATTATAGAACTAATCAATAGGCCGCCTTTTCCCACGATAAATTTCTTTAATCTATACAAAAAAAAAATGGTTAAAAACACAGAGAATTTTTTAATAGTATTATTAAATTTGATAGAGTGAATAAATATTAAAATCACGTTAATATTAAAAAAAATATATCTTAACTATTTATCTAACTCAAGCTTTCAATTAAATTACATAGAAGTTAACCTGATTTAAATCATTTGATTTTTATGGATCAAATAGTGGCTTAAATGATTAGTAATAACATGATTTAGTTATTAAAAAACTTTAAGTTGAATTTTTTTTTAAAAAATATTAATACAATGACAGATTAGATCAATCACGATCCCATGCAACTAAGTCATAGATTCTATCGAGTTTAATATTTTTTTGTATAAATTTTTTATTTAATTATATAATAAAAATAAACGCTCATAAATTGAGCATTAAACCTAAAATAGATATTTATTCGAGATTGTGATAGCCTTATAAAAAATAAACTAAAATAAATCATTTACTTTATTTGTAATCAATTCAATATTGAATGATGAAATAAAAAATAATAATTAAAAAAACAAAGGAAAAAATATATTTGATCAGTAGATAAACTTGTAAAACCTGTGAATCGAGTAATTTAGGCTAGCATGTCAAACCCATGAAATTGGTTATAGGCTCATCTGAGATTATAATTTGTTTTTTAAAACTATTTTTTTTAACTATATGATAACAAAATTACACTAACAAAACCACACATCAATCCAATATCAAAATATTTTATGGGAACTACAATACCCTTATAGAAAGTGAAATGAAACTAAAAATGAAATGGAATTCTCAACCAATCCAATATTTATAGATAAATAGATAAAAAAAAAAAGTTAAACTCGACAAACCAGCAAACCATATCGATCGATAAAACATGTGAATTGGTTTATGGACTTTAAAAAGTTTAATAGAATGACTTTTTTTTTTCTAAAATTATTTTCTTAACTATATAAAAAAATAGATGATAACAATATTAGGTTAAAAAAAAGATGTAATATTAAAGTCGTAGACAGGGGCAATTTGGGTTACCCTCACAAAATCACAAACTATTTAACCTTATAAATAGGTAAAATAATTTTTTTTTTATAAAACTCAATTATCAATCACCTCAATATTAAAAGATGGAATAAACATAAACACATTTGAAAAACTAATTTTTTTTACAAAAAAAAAACAATATATCATGGTTACTATTGTAATGCACTATGTAATGGGTATGCGTGAATAATAGTTTCCCTACACCATCTAGCTTTTTTATCAATGCTCTAAAAGGTGTTGGGTTTTTATTGTAGCATATCACAATTCACACATTGGCATAACATTATGGAGTTATTGTTTATTTTTTAATAATTTATTTTGGTCTTTAGAGTTTTATTTTCATCGATTTGATTTGCTTCTGATTTTTTTAGTCATAGGTGAAACTAAAAAAATGAGAATCGAAATAAACAAGACAAAAAACATAGGTGTAATTTTGTGCAATTATATCATCGCAAAAACTTCAATATCAGACTTAACTTTACACGTTTTTTTTTTATTTTGGACATTGGTTTCTAATTTATGCAATTTGACTCTCAATTGACAATTAACTTTTAATTGTCTTCAATTTAACCCTTGACTTTGTACAATTGGCTTGAAAAAATTCAATTGGATCTCTGAAAACTCTCATCTTCTCAATTGAGCCCAAATTAAGATCAAGAACTTGATTTTTAATCGATTAAGCTCTTAATAAAATTAATTTGACCAATTTAAAGTATAATTAAGTCCCTATACTTAATTACATCCTTCAATTAGACCTTAAATTAATTCTCAAACATAATTAACTTTTAAATTGGTCAACGATTAAATCAAATTGGTCCATAAAAATATAATTATATATTTTGACTTAATTTTTATGCATTTATCAAATAATAAATTACCTTAGCCTTGAATCTATATTTTTCTTCATTTCTGGGAACAAATGAGGTACGATCGAGCTCTCGAAAACGTCCAAAATTTCCACCTTGATTTTTCTGCCGACACCAGCCCCTTTTATTTTATTTTTTGATAGATTTGGAGAATAACCCAAAATTGGGTTATGACATTATGTGTCAGCCTTTCATTGGTTAAGCAATATATGAAGGCTCATTTATTTTTCATGTCATTTTATTTCAACTATACACATGGTAAAATTTTATTGGTAGAAATTTGGTCTTATATTCTTACTCATATTAAGAATATATAAAATTATAATTACAGAATTGATATTATAAAAAATGAATCTACCATAAGGAATGAGTAGCTTATGTATCCATTTTAAATGAGATCTGGGTTATTTATATGTAATTAACTTATATACCCAGATAAAAAATACAATCATAATCATAGCCATAGAGATATATAGAGCTCCAAGTAGATTTTATATTTATTTGATAATATATCCTAGCATAAATGTATAACATTCTAAATGATTGACATATATTAAAGTTTGTTCAAAATGCCAAATATACACTGTACAAAACAAATAAATAAACCCTAGCATTATACTAGCACAATCTTCCTAGCTATCGTTTGATCCAATCAAACATCGAGTTTCTCTTCACATAATCCAAACACCACAAATACGTACATCACAAATCAACAAATGGCAGTATGCATGTTCATAGGAAGACCATACTGTTATGATCAATCTCAAATCTCAGATCTTCCAAATTTGAAGCCACCACCCCATCTCCCAAGCTATTTCCTTCCAAGCCCATGCAATCCCATAAGAAGCCATACTCATCAGCCGCTTTGGAGCTGGCGTCAGTATCCATGGGGTCAGCATTCCTGTCCTGTGATAGCTGGAGAAGGTTTAGCAAAGAGGTCTGGTCTTGATGGGGCAGGGTTGATGATAATGACGTCATTTGCTGGTACCCACAGGGAAGAGTTTGACGATCAGGATTTAAAGGTGATTCTGTTAAATCCACAGTGCTCCCACTGTTAATTGTGGACTCGAACATGAATTTCGTGCTCTCTTCTGCTTTGCTTTTGTGGAACACCCTGCACAGGACCCAGTCCTCCTGCGATGATCACCAAAACGTTGAGCTTTAATTAGCAAACATTATCGAATTTGCATCACCGAGTACTGATTTCAGGAACAGGAAACGACGTCAAGGAAATGGACAGTTTCCTCCTAGCTAGGTTCCTTCAGATGGAAAAAAAAAACTATCTGTTTTTTCCTCGGATTCTCTCATCATGACAGATAGTATAAAGCAACAAGACAAGTACTTGCATGTCTGGTTTAACTCACTGATTCAACTTTGAGGAAACATTTTTTCCCTTTTAAATTTGTAAAGAAAACATGTTATTTAGCTATGTCCAATGTTCTTCAAGCTTATAAGCTGTCAAATTTTCAAGCACAAAACACACGGTACCTTGGGGGGCATGTGTGGGGTCTCGAGACGAAACTCGTGCATGATCCATCCAGTTTTGATCCCATTGGGAGCTCTGTTCTTGTAGAACACCAAGGTCTTTCTCATCCCCACAACCTCACGGATTGTAGGGTCCAAAACAGTACGATCCTTCCCTGTAGCTTTCCAGTATCCAGATATTGTAGCGCGATTGGTTCGGAATCCGGTGGCATATTTCCGGTCACGAAAGCTGAAGAAATACCACTCCGTTGCATTGAGCTTAGCCACCTCTAAATTCCACAAAGACACACACATGGTAAGTTCAAATAGTAATTAGCAAGAAGAAGCTATAGATACAACAATATTGCTTAATTTCATGAACATGGATTTATGTCTTCTCGTCACTCACACACAGAGAGAGTATACACGGTTGGGGTTTTTTTGACTCCTTGCTTGCTAGACAGAAATATATGATTGAAAGTTACACATATCAACCCTTGTCGTATAAATATGTAGGAAACCTTTTTTTTTTTTTTTAATTCTAAGTATTTAATACTAAAATTTCGATTATTATATATAAAAAAGTATTTAACTACGTAACTTTTCTTTTTATTGGTGTAAAATGAAATAGTGATAACTAAAAGTTGGCCATAAAATTATATTTGTCAGCACATATAAGAACTCTTTAAAGATAGAATAGTAATTAATTTGACGAGGCAAAAGGTTAGGAGGCCATGCATGGTTTAGGGGGAAAAAAACAAAGAAAGAAGCCTGAATTTATTGTCAAATTCAATCAGGAAGATTAATTTCTGGGAGCATGCAGAATTAGATTTGTGAAAATGAAACTTCCCGGTGTTTTCTTGGACGATAGTGGTGGAGTCGTCACGTCTAGCTAGGAAATTAAAGTGGGAAGGGAACAACCTTTATTATTGATTCTGTTTTACGTTTTCGCTTTTGAAAAATGGAAATCACTAATTACAGTAGAAATAAATAGTTGGAAAGCACGCATTGGCTTATTGTTTGACTCCTGCAGCCTCACAGATAAACAATAAGCGACCGGTCACTTGCTCCTTAAGGTAGTAAAAGCCAAAATCATTTAAGTCTTGAATTATAACATGGTTCCTCATCATATCTAGAAAATCCTATCCTTGTACATAGAACTCGCCTTGATTAGGCAAACCCTAAGAGGTAGAAAAATTAATCATGCAAAAAGAATTTGGAGATGAGATGAATTAAAAAAATGGAATATAATTTTATCCCTTGTGTAGCTTGAGACAAGCACATCATGAACCATTATTTTATATATATATATATAGGAACACTTGATTTTAGCTGATACCAGGAGACGTGATTTAGGACATCATCGTTTCATACAGTATAAAAAAAATAAAATGAAGAGGACATGCTAACTAATTGCACTGCCATGTCCATGTACTAAGTGCTTGCCTGCAGTACTTCTAGGAAATTATATATGTATAGGAAGCCGAAGATTCTACTTTCGAAAAGGAGATATATCATTTTTCTTGTGGTGACAAATCATCCCGAAAAAAAAGAGGCTTTAATATGACCTAGCTAATAGGTTTATATAGTAGCTATATATATATATTCGGAAGCCAGTCTTTCTTAAGTGTTCTTATAAATTAAGAATCAAAGACTTAATCCAAATGCTTAATGATCACACGCACACATGTATACAAGTACTTAAGAAGTATAATTACTAGCTAGTAAAAACTGTAAAATGGAAGACAAAATTATTGTACGACAATGAAATCCCAACTTGTGAGAAGCTGCTGGTTTTGAGAAGACATTGACATGACTGAATGAAGTTAACTTGTTTTAGCCATTATATATTTATATCTCACCAAAACAAATTATAAGCTACAAATTACCATAGGGTAATAATTAATTACTTGGCCAAATATTATCCATCTCCGTGCTCATCAATGGTGAGTTTACATTAATTAAGAAGTTTGGCGTTAATTATCATTCAAAGGTCGTAGCTAGCTAAGACCCTTGCCCCCTATCAGCCTAGCTCTCTCTCTCACTATTCATGTGTTTGTGTGCGCTCTCTTAAACAGGAATTACACCAAACATGTTTGCCTGTCTAATTTGCCTGACTTTCACAGAGCCCAGATATCAAATCATTTTTTCATTATCTGGATGTCTTCAGCAGTGCTAAAGCACAAAGAACAGTGAGCATGGACAATCCATTCTCTTGAATTTCATCATCAAGAAATCAAACAATATATGCGTATTCATGAGTCGTGAAAAAAACTAACATATCCTCAACAAGTTGTAATGAAAGCTCACGGAGATTAGAAGCTGGGAAGCTTGAGAAGAAGAAACAAAAAAGTGGAAACAAATTAGTAATTATAAAGGGAGACCTACCAGGAAGCTGCCATGGCTCACAAGTATGCAAGTCGATTTCTACCAGAGTACCCTTCAGGACTTCTTCATTTGTGATCTTTTTGTAGAGGTAATGGCAGACAAGCTCTTCATCACTAGGATAAAACCTAAACCCGGGAGGAAGTGTTGCCCCAATGTCTCTTAATCCCATGATGCTTGTCTTCTGAAAGGAGAATCTAAAGTATAATATGCCAAGTTTAAAACAGGAAGGGAAATTCAGATATGTGGGAGAAAGGTTGGTGTTGTGTGTTTATATACATAGTAAGGATGACAAGTGCCTTTGCCAGTTAGAATTTCTTATAATAATCTAGTAGCAGGCCATGATTGTGCATCTAGTTAGTTATAGTGGGAAGTTTCAAGCAAAACCAAAGCTACAAGAAATCTTTTTTGGGAGATTGTTGTGAAATTAGATCAATTGGATGCCACATATACTGACAAAATCCATAACTTTTTATTGGAGAACCCTTCCAAAACACCCCTTTTATAATTATAATATAAATATTTATTATCTGCCTTTTGAATATTATCTTCGCGATACCCTCTTTATAGGCAGCACAAAACAAGGGCCGGGTAATTTTGAACGAAATTTTGGCTTTGCCAATATATAATTACTGAAAAATAAAAATAATATGATGATCCATAAAATTGTAATTACCGTGTATATTAATAAGAGAATTGAACTTGTATATTTCATTTGATGAGAGCTGATATATATACACAAATACGATCCTACAAACTAGGAGAATTACAAATTTGAAATCAGATTGACTCTATCTTTATATGGCTACAGATATACAATCGTATCTACAGATATGAGCTTATCCAAATATTTGTGCAAGACCAAGTCAAGGTAAACTGCTGATTCCTCTATTATGCCCCCTCAAGATGGATCTCGGGAGAGAAGTCCAATCTTGGTTTTCAGTTGAAGAAACCGTTGTCGCGGAAGTGGTTTTGTTAGAGCATCAGCTAGTTGATCTTCGGAAGCAACATGAGCTACTCGAAGTGCACCTGTTTGAACTTGGTCCCTGATGAAATGAAAATCAATTGCCACATGTTTCATTCGGGAATGAAATACTGGGTTGGAACAAAGTTGAGTAGCACCTATGTTATCACAATAAATGACTGGGCAGCAGTTAAGTGAAATGCCAAGATCAGTTAAGAGATAACATATGAAATTAAGTTCCGCAGCAGTATTAGCAACGGATCTATACTCTGCTTCAGTTGACGAACGAGCAACGGTGCGTTGCTTTTTAGAGCTCCAGGATATGGGATTTCTTCCAAGGTAGACAACATAAGCACCAGTGGAGCAAAAAGTATCCTTGTCACCTGCCCAATCAGCATCTGAATAGGCATGCAAGGCAAGTGATGTGTCTGAAAATGCATGCAAGCTAAAACCAGATTCCTTGTATAGCTGCAAACTATCATTGACTGTGCCTGCAAGATAACGCAATAGCCTCTTGACAGAGGACCAATGGTCTGAGGTAGGTTGATGCATATACTGTGACAATTTATTGACAACAAAGGCAATATCAGGACGTGTAATTAGCAAATACTGTAAACTGCCAACAACCCGACGGTACTCAGTTGGGTCCGAGAGAATGGTTCCAGAACTTGAAACAAGAGGTGGATTTGTAGGCATAGGAGTCAGTACAGGTTTGGCTTCGAGCATATTGGTTTGAGCAAGTAAATCCAGTGTATACCGCCTCTGAGACAATAACAAACCACGGCTGTTTGGGATAACTTCCACACCCAGAAAGTAATTTAGCAGCCCTAGGTCTTTAATTGAGAAACGGCGAGCCAAGATGTCGATGAATTGATCAATTTCACCCGAATTGCTCCCTGTGATAATTAGATCGTCAACATACACAAGGAGATAAATGATATTACCAGCAGTGTGATACACAAATAATGATGTATCTGTGTATGAATTGAAAAACCCATATTGTAGTAGAAATGCTCGAAGCTCTTGGTACCAAGCTCTTGGAGCTTGTTTGAGGCCGTAGATGGCCTTATGCAGCTTGCAAACATGGGATGGACGATCACGGTCAATGAAACCCGGAGGCTGCGACATGAATACATCATCCGAGAGATTGCCTTGAAGGAAGGCGTTGTTTACATCAAGCTGCCGTAATGGCCATCCTCGACTGACGGCAAGGCTGAGAACGATGCGAACCGTTACTGGTTTCACCACCGGACTAAAGGTGTCCTGATAATCTATTCCCGGACGTTGATGGAATCCCTTTGCCACCAGTCTCGCTTTAAACCTGTCAATTGAACCATCAGATTGTCTTTTAGTCCGAAAAACCCATTTGCAACCAATGAGATTTTGACTGGGGTCGGGTTCTACAAGCGTCCATGTGCCATTATGGACCAGTTCATCATATTCGGTAGACATTGCTTGACGCCATTTAGGATCGGTGAGGGCTTGGGTGTGGGTTCGTGGTTCAAGGTCAGTGTTTGTGGATAAGTGGGTATGGAGGTTTAATTTGGTGATGGGTTTGGTGATGTTGGATTTTGCTCTGGTGATCATGGGATGGGTTGGTTGTGGTGGTATACTGGAAGTATTTGGTGGGAAATGGGTGGTGGTGGACTGAGAGGAGGTGGGTTGGTTGGAGGAGGGTGGTAGTGAAGAAGAGGAAGAAGACATACCTGAGGGCTGTTGCTGTTGGGTAGTGACCGAGGAAGACGATGTGAGTGGCACCGGAATTAGAGTTGGTGGAATTTGAATTGGAGATGGAAGACACGTGGAAATGATGTTGTCCGTGGGATGGAGAGATTGCTTGGAAAGTGAATTAAATGGGAATGTGTTTTCAACAAAGCGGACATGTCTTGAAGTAAAAATTTTGGATGATGACGGATCAAGACAGTAGTAAGCAGATTGTGTCAAAGAGTATCCAAGGAAGACACATGGTGTTGATCTGGACTCTAGTTTATTTGTGGTATATGGTCGTAGCCACGGATAGCACAAACACCCGAAAATTTTGAGTTTGGAATAATTTGGTGGCGATGAAAAAATTAATTCGTATGGTGAGAAATAATTAAGTGTAGGGGTTGGCATACGATTAATTAGGTAAACTGCTGTTGCAAATGCATGAGTCCAATAAACTTTAGGGAGAGATGCATTAGAGAGTAAAGCTAGTCCAGTTTCAACAATATGAAGGTGCCGTCTTTCTGACAAACCATTATGTTCAGGAGTGTGTGGTGGAGATGTGAGATGAGATATACCATTGGAGGAAAGAAATTCGGCAAGGGCAATATATTCACCGCCATTGTCGGAATAAAGTGTTTTGATGGTTTTTGAAAAATGCTTCTCCACAATAGCTTTAAATCGAATAAAAATGTTTTTGACATCAGATTTTTGTTTAAGTGGATAGAACCAAACATATCTTGTGAAATGGTCCACAAAAATCAAATAATATTTAAAACCATCAGTGGAGAGAATTGGAGATGTCCATACATCTGAGAAAATAATTTCAAGAGGGGCAGAGGATGTAATAGTTGATTGAGCGAATGACAATTTATGGCTTTTATTACTCAAACAAGCATTACATGAAAAATCATTAACTAATTGATTGGAAAAAGATAAGTTATTTTTGGAAACAATTTGTTTCAAAATGGAAAAGGCTGGATGGCCCAACCGGTGATGCCACTCGGACAAAGTGGATTTTATTGAAGGGAAAGCAAGCAATGGTGAGACTGTGGGCCACTCATAAACGCCATCTTTAGTTGTCCCCGTCAGCAGAATTGCCCCCGTGTGGATGTCCTTCACATGAAAAACAGTTGGTAAGAACTCAATAGAGACTTTATTAGAGGAACAAAACTGAGATATCGAAATTAAGTTCTTTTTCATGGCAGGGACACAAAGAACGTTATTTAAGGTGAAATTATGGAGAGGAGAGTGTAGAGAGGTGGAACCGGTGTGGGTGATGGAGAGGCCCGAGCCATCACCGATCATAATGTCGTCTGAGCCACTATATGGAGCATGAACTGTGAGGTTCTCAAGGTCAGCTGTGACATGGTGTGAAGCGCCACTGTCAAGAAGCCAAGATGGCGCACTGTGACTATTTGAAGCAAAATGAGCTCTCGGCTGCCATGGAGTGAGAGATGGTGACTGCGACCCATTTGGCTGCAACCCAGAGGTGTTGGGTGATTTGGGTATCGGAATTAACCGAAATGATGGACAGCGCTTCGCTGTGTGTCCCTGAATCCTGCAGATTTGGCAATGACCTAAATATGGTCGAGATGGACGATTACCTGGAATGTTGGTGGAATTGGTGTTCTGAGCAGGTGGGTACCTGCTGTTGAATTGTAGGGAAGGGCGCGATGGGTGAGAATTGACTCCAGAGGGAGGATTGAAGCGCCAATTTGATGGGTTTCTTGTGGTAAGGTTGGCAGTAGCAGGGAAATGAAGAGAATCCAGTGATGAAGGGGGTACGGAGGCTTCAAAGTTGAGCAGCTTTTCATGAAGCTCTTCAAAGGTGATGGGCAAGTCTCTGGCTTGAACAGCCCGAGTGAGTTCTTTGTATTCATCACCAAGTCCATCGAGGATTTTATCAGTTAAATCCTCAACATGCAGGGGGGCTCCTAGAAGAGCCAGTTCATCAGCTTTGGCTTTAACTGATTGCAGAAAGGATGTCACACTGGCAGTGCCTTTTGTGAGCAATTTGAGTTGGCTTTTGGCTTGTTTGATCCGGCCACGAGATGGGGTGGCATAGGTAGTGGCCAGGATATTCCAGGCTTCACGAGAGGATTTGGATTGGGCAATGAAAGGGATGATTGATGGAGTGATGGAGCCGATGATGGCATTCAAGATTAGTTGATCTTGTCGAACCCATGGTGTGTATGCAGGATTGGGGCTGATGATATTGTTGACTGTAAGAGTTTCAGGGGGACATGGATTAGTACCATCGATGAATCCCAGGAGATCATATCCAATAAAAAGAGTGTGGAACTGGAGTTTCCAAGAAAGATAGTTGGTTGAGTTGAGTTTCAAAGGGATTTGTGCAGCTATGTTAAAGCTGACAATGGTGTGTTGGGATTCATTGCTGCTGTTGGACGTATCGGTGTTTAGGGTTGTAGCCATGGCTGTAAAGCAAGGAGGTCAAAGGGAAAATATGTAGACTGAAGGGAAAAAAAAAAGAAAAATGTGTTTTGTTATCTCTTAATTATGCTCTGATACCATAATAAGAGAATTGAACTTGTATATTTCATTTGATGAGAGCTGATATATATACACAAATACGATCCTACAAACTAGGAGAATTACAAATTTGAAATCAGATTGACTCTATCTTTATATGGCTACAGATATACAATCGTATCTACAGATATGAGCTTATCCAAATATTTGTGCAAGACCAAGTCAAGGTAAACTGCTGATTCCTCTATTATATATATTATAGCCATCCATAGTGAATATTCTTTTTTTTTCTCTTCTGGATTACGTGCTTTCTTTTCTTTTTCTTGTTGACCATTTTTCAATTACTTACGAAGATGGGTTACATGAATACTCTTATATATTTATGTACACACAACGTGTGTATTTGGATGCTTCCATAAACTTTGTGTACCTGATTCCTCCCGGCTATTATCTCTACTTTGTTTGGAATGCTGAGTTCAAAACAGAGAGGTTATTGGCCTAATTTATATATCTTTTTCTACCCCTAATTAATGATAAAAATTGCATAAAAGAGAATTAAAAAAATAAAACTGATAGTAATGATGATCCTTTGTATTAGTATTGACACAACATATACGAGAATTACGTGACAAATATTTTTAGTATGCTATATTATGTATGGAATATTATTTTTTAAAACCACAATTGCGTATATATAGAGTAGATTGGCTGTATTTTATCATGCTCACGGTGTTTTAGCTTATAATTAAGCTGTATTATGATTGGTTGAAATCAAGTTGTCAAATAATTGATTAAATCAAAGGCCATGATTGACTAAACGATGCTGAAAGTATATGTTATAAAATAATTAATCGGTAGGATCATTCTATCAGAGGGTCCATCGGGTCGATAAAAATGCCCAAAAAACAAAATGTCCCAAGCACGTGAACCATTTGATTGATCTAAGACCTATAAACATGGACAGCTCGAGAAATAAATCAAATTAAATAGTTGGAAGCCTTGAGAAATACTGTTAATCATGAACTCGTTCATATGCATATGAGAGTCCGATCTGTTCAATCTTCTATCACAGGATTATTTTTTGGAATGATGCAAGAGAGGTAGGCCACGCAGATGATCCATGAAACATGGGACCCACTAATGATGAAGGATATTAGGCCAATATATCAATGCATATACACATTTATGGGTGAATTTATCTAAATAATTTGGAATTGTTTTTGTTTTTCTAGATGATAAATGCTACAAGGCAATGATAATGGAAATGAGGACAAAAGATATTTGTCACAACATGTACCATTCAATGATAATAATTAAAGGGATGATCTGCTGTAGATCATGACTGGACTGGGGTCACGAGGGCTTGGCTAGAGAACTCATTGGAATAGTAGAGTGCTCATTTTTCAGTGTACATATGAACATAATATACTTTTTGTTTGGCTAATATTGTAGGATAAAAAAACGAAAATGTATTTAGGTATAAAAACAAATGTATAAAAAAACAAAAATGTATTTAGTTAGAAAAACAAAACTGGTGACATAAAATAAATCTATCTTAGATAGTTTTAAAGTGAGGTTTTATTTTTTAAAAATAAAAATAATATAAAAGCATGCAAGTCATTTTTGTTTCAATTATCTCTATCCTTTTTTTATTCCAAAATAATATATGAAAACTATTTAACCATTTAAAATATCAACAACATATGTACATGTCAACACGAAAGTAACGAATATCCTTTCAAATCGAAGTAGGAATGCTTGTACGATATGCTAAGAAATTAATACATGCCAAGGTGTCTTTAGATGATGGTGGGTCATTCTCACCGCTACATGGTACAAGAATGTGATAAAAAAAATTATGTTTTAAAGTATTTTTTATTTAAAAATATATTAAAATATTTTTTTATTTTCTTAAAAAAAAATCAATATATCATAACAATTTAAAAGCACTAAAAATAATCAATTTAAAACAAAAAAAAAAATCAAAAGATACTGTAAAAAAAAAAACCTGCAAAAATACATCACCTTATGGAGACATGGAAGCTCAAAGAGAAACGACAGTTGTTAATTAGGGTTAGCTGAGGTCCTGTCGGGAAAATAATAGGACTGATTAATGCAAAATTAATCAGAATTAACATGCAATTACTTGGTGAAGTGAATGTTTAAGTCAAATTATCATGAGAATGTTAAGAGATTAACTGATTGATCATCGATCAGCAAAAACAACAAATTATTACCATATATATCCACACACGAATCATCGACATGATGGGTGGTGTTGATTTATTTTTTTAGTTAAGACTAGAAACTAATATTAATGGGAACATAAAATGAAAAAGCCAAAGTTCTATATGTAATTAAGGGACCAAGCAAGTACAATGATAAGGGTCTTATAATTACCAAGTGGAAACTTATCACTAATAACACTATTAATTATCTAGTTGAATCATAAACCCTAAATCAACGGGAGTTGAACGCGTTTAGACTGCATTTTAAGGTACACGTCATAGGATGGTGACGTGGAGATCATTCCAAAATTAAAAATCATGACAACCCAAAGCAAGGTAAAGATACAAATGATTGGCGAGTAGTAGGGTTAGGGTTTTTGCCAAGGTGGGAATTTTTATTTGCTAGGTGTGTGGATGATGTTTATACAAAGAGTGACGGCTTGATATTCCTCCCTCGAGACCAATAATTTCATTTCCGAGCCTCCTTTCATGGTGTCCTTGTACTTAACTCACTCGCATAAGTTAGGGCTTTTTCTACATGGGACATATTTGGGTGTCACACAATAGCAATCACATGCACCATGACTTGTAAATTACAATGTGGGCCCAAGAAACCATGCACACTACCCTATCAAATCCCGCCACCTAAGTGCTAAGAAACGACTTCGAGACGACGTGGCATTCCTAATCTTCCTTGGAAGCTTGTTCTTGAATGGTGATGTTGTCGTCGATCGAAATCATTAATTCCTTCTATGACCGACACAATAGCTCCTTGTACAAATGGGTTAATGATGTGTGTGTGTGCTCGCGCTAATTAATGCATCCATTTATTATTTCAATGATTATCCTAAGATTTGTGTACCAAATAGTTTATAGACATAGCTGACAAGAAAGATTTTTAGACATTATCAAAAGGAACAGGTTTCTTCTCATAATTATTATGTCCTGTTTTTTTTACTATGTTATAGAGATTTGAGTCAACAATTGTAGCACCAGACAGGAATCTCTCTCTCTCTCTCTCTCTCTCTCTCTCTCTCTCTATATATATATATATATATAACCTCCCTTCTTTTGTTTAATCTTTCTCTCTTGCTCTCTCTGCGTAGAGAGATAAGATATATAGCGATCGATCGAGGGAGAGTATATGTATACATAATTTTTTAATCAAATTAAAATGTCAATGGAAACTAATTGTTAGAGAATAATATAAATTATATTCTGGAGCCTCACTTACAAGCTTAAGCTTTTAGGTGAGATGGTTCCTTAACAAGTAAGTGAGGCTCCAGAATATGATTTATATTATTCTCTAACACACCCCCTCAAGTGAAAGCCCTTTGGGCTTGAAACTTGCACAGACCCACATCACTTTGTGCTTGATTTTTATCAAATAGAATGGGGGTGGTGAGATTCGAACTCGTGACCGCTGGGTCAACAAGGCTCTGATACCATGTTAAGGAACCATCTCACCTAAAAGCTTAAGCTTGTAAGTGAGGCTCCAGAATATGATTTATATTATTCTCTAACACTAATTACAACACGGAAAGAATCGTTGAAAAATCTACCACCCCTGATGACACTTTATGTTTCTTTCATGATATTCAATGAAAACCATTAGAATTATAATTAATTAATAATAATAATAATAATATAATTTGGAAAAGAAGCCATAACCAGGGAGTTAAACTTTCAGTTGATAGAAAAATAATAAACAGAGACGAAAGAGGAAAATGCTGGGGACAGCTTCCTCAGATGCGGCATGTGAAAGTTGAGCTTCGAAAATAATACTCCACTTTACGTGACAATTTCCCACGACTTTCTATTTCCTTTCCCTCTTCTTTTTATCTTGTTGCAATTTGATTCCGTGAACCCTTTTCGAAATAAAGTGGTTATCTCCATCTTTTGAAAAATTAGGCGTGTGATGAGATCGTTGATGACTCACCGCCGTTATCAAAATGTATTGTATTTATGTTCTTTTTGTTAAAAAATAAAAATAAAATCAAGCCTGGCAATCACCATACACGATAATTAATTTTGGATACTTTAGGTTATTTTACATCCATGTAATTAATACAGATACGACAATATTATTGAAACCGGCTGCTTGTGGACGTAGAGATATATTGTATACGCTACTATTGCATGCAAATTAATAAAAAGATAAAAAAACTATATGGAATCTTACTATATAGTGGAAAGGATTGAAAATCCTATTATTTGAAATAAAAAACTAACCACCACCATAAAAACTATATGGAATCTTAATATGTAGTGGAAAGGATTGAAAATCCTATTATTTGAAATAAAAAACTAACCACCACCATAAAAACTATAAGGAATCTTCATATGTAGTGGAAAGGATTGAAAATCCTATTATGAATTGAACTATTGTTAAGATTCCAAACGCCGTCACTTCCCCAGTCACAGTAAAAGAACACATGGCGTTCAAGTTCTGGTGTGATTGTCGAGTGTTGTCATGAAGATATAAAAAGTATAGGATGCATGCTTTTAAAATTTGCTTTTCATTCACAAGATCCTTCAGAATAGCTAGCTAGACGTTCTTTTGTCAACAAAGCTAGCTTCCATAGGATATAGCCAATCTAGTTCTACTGCAGACATCTAATTACACCATAAAAGAAGATTTCAGTGCCATTCGAAGCTGGTTTTGGAATAAAATGGCGCCCCAGTTGATAAAGGAGAGTGGTCACACAGTTTCTCAATTCAAAGCTTTATGTCCTTTTCAGAAGAAAAAAATATTAAAAAGATTGTTTTTTGGCCACATAAAAAGATTCGGTTGATAGCTTGAAAACGTGGGAATCATTAACTACAAGCATAAGCATCCCCTGATCATCATGCAGCCCTCTAATTAACTGAGTGATTATTATGATCATAAGGTATATGCCAGAAGTCCCAGCCGAGAAGATTACACATATCAATATTAAGTTCAGTCTTCACCGATAGATACCCATCAACAAGCTGTAGCTAGCTAGGATTCTAGGGTTGCAACTTGCTGTATGAATACGTAAAGCCTAGCTATGTTTTAACTGGAACCAGCTGCTACTCCATGTTTATCTCCCTCCTCGAGCTCGATCTCCTCTCTGTAGAGGCTACCCACCTTCTCGATTTCTAACAAGTATGGGATTTCGACTCGGCAACAATGATTGTCAGAGAGTTTTCTTGTGATTTACTTCTTAAAAATAAATGGCACAGCAATATTTTTTTTTTATCTACAAGAGAAAGAGAGATATCATGTGTATGGAAAGATGGAAAAGTCATGCTGCATGCTTCAATCATTCATCCAGTATTTATAAATTATTTTTAAAAAACTTTTAACTATTGGTTTAAGTTTTTAAGGTAAAAGATGATTTTTTTTTATATAATATTATAATCCTATCAATATAACTATTAAAAACTTAAATATTACTGATCAATACAAGAAGATAACGTGAGTAACTACAAGTTTTAAACTCAAAGATTCTAGGAAAGGAGTGTATTAAAAAATATATCAATTATATATTGGAACTTGAAGTTTAATTTTTTAGATTAAAATTATTATTTGAGAATGTTTTATAAAATTAGAAGTGTATAAGATTTTAACATCAAGTGATATAGCATGCTTATTGTTAGAAAATTATATATATCTTGAGCTCTCGTCTAACAGTTTGAACTTTTAGATGAGATGATTCTTTGATAATATAATAAGTTGAATTTTTAGATAAGATGATTTCTTGATATTTATAAAATTCTACATAAAATAAAGAAAATTACAAAAACAAAAAAAGTTATAAATGCTCTCAAATAAACAGATTATGTCATTAATACAAGATATTTTCGAATAAAAAGTAACCAACAAAGGTCTTCGCTCTCACCAAAAAAAAAATCTTAAGGCATAAATGCTCGCAAACTTGCAAGTTACCTCTATCTAGCTTGAAGTTTTCTCAAGTAATAAGACTCTGCCGAATTAAGAGTAGATTATTTTTTATGAATAATTAAGAAATCAAATTTAAATCCCGAATTAAATGCAGTGCCCTGCAGATCTTCATCTACAGCATGACGTGGACCACTCAAAGGCGTTTCCAGTGTTTACTCCAAATCATTACATCTCATAATGCAGTGCACGGTTAAAATTTTGACAAATCCTGAATTGTATGTACGAGGAATTCAGTTCTTAACAAAAATCAATTTCAAAGAAAGAATAAAATAATATTGTAGGGATTATTCATCATTTTTTTATATTTATTTAATTTCATACATGAAATTTGTTTGTGCGCATTGTGTGATTCAATTCAATTTATTTTGGAGTACTCACTATCAAGATTGACAGTTTTACCGTGAAAGGTTGTTCTGTGTTTAAATTAGGGAGGTTACTACTATTTGCAGGGGGGGAATAGAGAAGGAATAAGAAGACATAAGAGAGGGGGAGAGAAGGGTCGATGATCAGGTCATAAAATAAAAATTGACAATGAATTTATCGATAAAATATATTTGTTTATCAAATCATTGATAATTATATCGGTAACAATATCATGTTATCATATTTTTTTGGTTTTTGAATCCATTGTAATTTTACCTTTAAATTCCTTGGTATTTGTCACTGCAATAATTCTCTCATTATATTTACCACCAACATTTACCGATGGAAAGTTCCCGTTGGTAATCATGTATGTAAAAATCACACGCCATTCTACGTATATATTTTTTATTCCTCCTTTCCCCCCCTTGTAATCTTGTCAGTATATATCGAGAGAATGTTTCTATCAATGTATATCGATGAATAAAAGATGAAAAGACGCCTTCGATAAAGTTCATAACAAAATACTCATGAAAAAAGTTTGTCAGTATTTTCGTATGTATTCGTTGATTTTCTAGTGTGTGTATGCAAGGAAAAGAAAAATTACAAAGGTATTTATAATGTACATTGAGATTTTAATAAATAAAAAATATCTAAGAACATACTTCTATAAATATTTTTTTATTCTTTTCATAGATCATGAAAATAAATTAAAAGGCATCTTGTAAATTAACAATGAAAAGAGACTGAAAAGCAAGGACTCTATGTCATCAATGTAAAAACAAAAAGAGAGAAAAGGCTTGTATATCTTTGTTGGGAATGAAAGTAGTGTGTGTACATGTGAGGTTAAATCATGTCATGAGTATATATCAAATAAGCCTTCAAAATAGAGCTCGTTTAAAAGTATAATAAAAATTATTTTTCAAAATGTTTTTCATTTGAAAATTCATCAAGATAATATTTTTTTTAATTTTAAAAATTATTTTTAACATTAAAATATCTAAATAATCATACATATATATATTTAAAAAAACACTTTTAAAAAACATTCTCAAATACCTCAAAATCTTGATGGAGTGAGCCTTACGATGAATTCCACAAAAGACACGAAACAAGTTCCAAATAGTTTGAGACAAATAGAAAGTCTCCATCACACTCAAATGTGATGAAAATAGCAAGGATATAATATAAATATAATAAATAATGGTGTGATATAACAGGTTAACGGATTCGATTTCATATAAATATAATTGAAAAGGATACATTCATTTCATATTATTTACATATCAAGTCATGATGAAAATTGTTGGGCTCAGCTTATCTACCATTTATTACTCCAAAGATTATGAAGCTTTTAAAAGATAAAAAGAGATGAGTTATGTTTTGCCAAGTAATATCATAATACAATCACAGATCTAGTTCGAGATTATGGATTAATTCCCTTTTTGTCGTGTTAATTCAAGTTGTGATTTTTTTTTAAAAAAAAAAACTTGAAATAGAATCTTTTAAATAAAATAAAAATGATTCCCCTTGTATGAGTTTAGAATATTACAAATTGGCATAAATTAATAATGTCAACATTATAGTTTACAAAAATTAGCATGCACGTCAAAAGATGCTAACGGTGGCAGAAAACATGGAGACACCAATCAAATTTTCCATATAGGTTATTTCTTAGAATGTTATTCATATTATTTTTTAAAGCATTTTTTGTTTTAAAATATATTAAAATATTGTTATTTTTTATTCTTAACATCATCAATTTAAAATAAAATAAAATAATATTAATTGAAAACATTTCAGAAAAAAAAAGATAAGAATTTTGAAAAAACACAATCCGTGTCAAACATTCTCATATTACTAATAATAATAATACATAACCGTGTCAAACATTCTCTCATATTACATAATAATAATGATTATAATACATAACCGTGTCAAACATTCTCATATACAGTAGTAATAGTAGAAATAATAATAATAATAATAATAATAATAATAATAATAATAATAATAATAATAATAATAATAATAATAATTTATTATTATATATACATGCATGCATGCATCCATACATACATACATTGAAGGAAGATGCTGAGCATCTCTGGAGTCGGTAGCTGGCGAAGAAGGCTGGCAAGCTTTCTGATTGCAGGTTTGAGATGAGTCAGTTCTGATGACGAGAGAGATGTCTTTGCCATGCCAACCTTTTGATTTGCGCCGCAAAGGCCAAGGAGCCCACACGCGGACAAAGCGAGCTCACACGCACAAAGATATCTTTGGTAAAACAAAATTAATTCACCCTTGCCCATGCCCATCATATGATAGATATCTTACATGAAAATACATGAGGTAGTAAATCAGGGTTTTTTTCCCACAGAAATATATCTCAGATGAAAAGAGATGTTTTTGAAACCAGACACTTATAAAATAAATATTATAACATTATTTGAAATTTTATATTAATATTGATTTACTTGACAGAATAAATCCTTAAGACTTTAATTGTCTGTTTGGTAGCGCGTTTGGCGTTGATTTTAAAAGTGTTTTTTGTTTAATTAATCTTGAATTATTTTAAGATATTAATTTTTTTATTAAATTGGTCTTGAATTTAGGTTTCATTCAAACAAAATATTTGTGATCAAAAGTTTACTCTCAATTTTATATATTACATTCTTGGAATTATTTATTTATTATGGGATATGTTCAATAACATCTCTCCATTTTTATTTTTATTTTTATTTTTATTTTTATGTATTATAAATGATCGATCAAGCACACCTGTTATAGCCATTATAAACATGGTTTAACAAAAAACAATACAAATAGTTTGCAAATTCACATAACTTACAAACGAAATAGATAATTTATAATCAAATACATGAAAAATAAAACATAATAAAACTATATATAGCTAGGCTACTAGATCAATATTTCTAAGAACTTTTTATTTGGCCAGACTATACGCTACTTGATTCATCTTTGATAAACTCATTTATAATTTATAATTTATTTTTCAATAGAATATATTTATATTTGAAGATGAATTGTAGAGTTTAGATAATTGAATATAGACTCCATTCAAAAGAAGAAGAAGAAAACCTTAACATTTATGATAAGTGGCGAGGTTTGTCGAGTGATTTGAGATTCAAGTACTGCAATCGTTATTAAGAGGGTGTTTGTCATTGTGTTTTAAAAGTATTTTTGAAAATTTTAAAAATGTTTTATTTTTATTTTTTATTTTAAATTAAATATTTTTGATGTCAAAAATAATTTAAAAAAAATAAAAAAAGCATCATTTAATATATTTCTGAATGAAAAACACTTTCAAAATCAACCTTAACCACACTTCCAAACAAACATTGAATCATTAATTTTATTTGAGCTTGACACCATATAAAAATTTGATTATTCATTTTTGGTTTCATTGAAGAAGAAAAAACATGAATTTTAAAATAGATGATAGTTTATTAAATTTTAAACTTTACAATTAAATTGGCGTTTTAAAAATAATGGAATAAAAACTTCGTAGTTAACGAGTCTGTGTTACGACGTTAACCAAAATCCGTACAGAATACATGACAAATATCTAGGCAAAATGATTTCAGGTCCCCATCATATACAGATACATCATGGACAGATACATCAAAGACGATAACACACAGCTCGGCATTTACGTGGATGCAGATTGCTCCATCCATTTTTTCCTGAAAATGTCAGATTTTAGCCCCCCTGTGAACCCTATGATCTGGCTTTCATGGCTAGCCACTGACCTTCTCTGGACTAGTTCTTGAAAGCTATCTTCCAACAGACAGTTCCCCCTTTCCTCATGCTGTTATTTTCAGTCTCAAGTGATCTTTAATCTCTCGTACCGTTTTTGGTGTTCAATGAGCCTGATTTAATTGTTTGTTTCCTACCTTCTCTTTTCCTCCATCTACTCGAAACTTCCCTCGACCTGTTCCAATAATGCAGAGAGCTTGATCAAGGGTTGCTCTCACCAGAAACCGTGATCTTTAAGTATAAAGGAAAGCTTGATGAGTTCTTCGGCTCCTACACCAATAAAGAGGCAGCAGAATCATAAGATTTTCTAAATGTTTGATTTATAAACACAATTAAATCTTGCCATTTTTACAAGTTATGAGACGGAATGACGCGTGTCTAGGATTGTATGGCAGTCGACAAGAATTGACATGTAACAATATACTATTTCGGAGGCTGCATCCATCTTTCTTGTCAATCTGAGATTCTATGTGCATTGGCCTACCATACCCCATGGTTAATCTAAAGTATTTTGGAACCAGAGTTGGCATAATCTTGCTCATGATAGACCTTGCAGGGCTTTTGATTGGATTATTGATTTGGCCACTGGGATCCACATGCTCCAATCCAAACCAAATTATTTGACACGAAATTTTATGTGACACGGTATATGTGGGGGGTAGGTAGCATCAGGCATCGCCTTGTACTGCCGTCTCTGGCTGGGCAAACCATGTCTACAGAATTTATGATTATATGTTAGAATGTAATGAAAGTCATTATTCTAATCCTTTTTTCTGTATTGTTTATTAAATATTTATCTATTCTTGTGGGATAGAAGCTTTTATATACCTATGTACGCAAACGCGCCTGCACCACAACCCCAGCCCTACTCAAGTTCAAACCCTAAAAACTTATTTTACCAGCTGACACTTTAACCTAATAAATCTATGCCCTCCTTGTTAGTAAGAGATGAATATTACAGACTGCTACGAGAACTTCTGTAAAACAGGAAATTTGTGGGCAACAAAGGGGTTCCATTTACATAAATAGAGCGCATGCAAGTAATGCATGGATGATCTGGTGCTAGTAACTGAAAATATAGCATTTTTCTGGTAAGGAAAAAAAGGGGTTATATAGTTTCCAATTAACACTTACGTGAAGGATCATGCCAGGATGCCATGTCTGGGAGCTTTCACGAGCCTGTCACCAAAAGAAAAGTATAAACTTTAACGTCTCTGCATCAAAGAAGAATGGTTAATTAGCTGATGTCAGTGATCTGCTTCACTATAACAGAACATGTGATTGGCTAGTTTTTAATCTGCCACAAGGTAAAGAAACCTTAACAAGACAAGATGGTAGATCCAAAATAAGGGCCTTGACATGATTTGCTTAGAGAGATAAGCGCAAAGCAAATATACAAGGCTGCTCTATTTTGGAGTCTAGTTAATAATTAAGTGCTTTTTATCAATGCCTTGCAAATATGCATGAAAGATCATGGAATAAAATAGTATATCAGTTGCATTTCCAAGCCTTTAGCATAATATTTGAAGCTCGACGTATCCTTCACAAACAAGAAATATAAAAGAATACAACAAAAATTAACATGTCGCTAGCATGGCTTTACCTATCAACTAATTATTGTATATCGATCCACCGCTATATCTGTTGTCTGGTATAGTATATCCAATTCAATATTCTTCCAGGACAAAACAGAATTTTTCTTGTATGACAAATTTGCAGTTGAACAAGAAGCTGGATTTCAAATCATATGATTATACAGACATGGATTTACTATTGATACATGTAATGAGGGGAAACCTGCAGGTATAACTGTTGCTGTAATGAATTCACAACACGACTGATTGCGATGCGTTCCAGGTTATTTTTTAAACCCTCGAACAGCTTTTTGTAATTAGCTACAGTAGAAGATTATGCAGAATATCCATGATGTAAAGTGTCTTGTTTTATTAACTCACAATCGTTCAAAACAAGGGTCACATGCATGTCCTGTCATTCTAGTTGAATGGCTACACGAGGCTTTCTAGTTATTCCTCTCAAAGACTCCCTCTACCCTTTGATCGATAATCTTGCCCTTTTTCTTTATTTTCTACTTTAGTTTCTTCCACCACACAAAAAAGAAGTTCATACGATGATTTTTCTGTAAATTATTCTCCCTTGGCATGTCCTGTCATTCTAGTTTTTTCTTTGCTTTCACAAATGCATGTGAAGATGCAAAAGTATCTTTAATATAGAGCCAGGAGAAACTAAAATAGCATCTACTAATTAAGCTCAACATTTAGATAAAAAAGAAAAAGAAAAAAAAAAGGTAGATTTCATCCATATAGAGACCCTTTTAACTTCTATCCCGGCAATTTTGAGCTTCTTGTGCGAGTTAGTGGGGGGCAGAAGCAAGCCACTGCCCCCACTTGCCCTCGTGTGATTGAAAAAACAGATAATTTCTTGTACCATACATAACCTGTGGTATTTTTCTTCATCTTTGACAGCTTTTGAGTCAGTGGCCCCGGCTTTTCTTTCATTTCATAAACAAAATGTGCCCTTCCTCACCCTTTCCTCTTCCTCTTTTTTTTTTTTGTTTTTTTGTGCGGGCATCAACATGACAATTCAAGTTTTTTATAACTAGATAAAAAGATAGCATTATTTTGGTATCTCCTTCACTTAGATATGACCATATTTTTATTCTGATCAAAGAGACGCAGAGCGCTAAATCTGTGTTGTCCACAATACCAAGTTCCAAACTCACCGACACAAGAACAGTAGTAGACATTTCTTTTTTTGGACAAGAAACAATTAGCACGGAACAAACTCCAATTATTTTCAAGATTGCTTTCTCTTATTCAAACCATATAAGTTGATCCGATAATAACCCCTCCAACACACTCACTCAATTCAAAGCTTATCCCATGGCACGAGCAAAAAATTAAAAAAATGAATTAATACAGTTTTAATAAAAATAATTTAAACATGAGTTGATCCGAGGCACTTTCCAATCAGTATGCTCCAAATAAAAGACAAACTAGACTTGTGGGCACGGCCAGTGCATATGTAAATTCCAGACTGCACCAGAGAATATAGTGACGGTCCTTAACATACAAGGCTAGACAGGCCTTCAAATGAGTGCACAGATAAACACTGAACAGAACGATGGTGACATCCACTATAAGTGCAAATGTTTCAGCATAGAGACCACCAGCATAGGCACACATTTCAAACGGATTCCCAGCAGTGAGCCCTTCTTGGTTATGGGCCGGCTCCTAAATTTCAAGCTGTCTAAGCCCAACCCTGCTTTTAACGACAAGTTTATCTCTGAACCATTCATGTGCTGACTTGGGCATTTACTTGGCAGCCTAATTTTCTATGAAGAAACGTTTTATGCTCGAGGAAGTAGTCGAACAGTTAAAATGATGAACTATTCAACAAATCCTGGGCATCTTATAATAGGACCACACACTATATCATTCACTTGCTACTAATTCAAACCCGTTATGGGATGTGCTTTTTTTCAGCATGGTCTAAAATGAAAGCAAGATTTTAAATTTTTTGGCGAAGTGAAGAAATCAACTTGCCATGGATGATGAGCTTATGGCCCCACCTACACATCTATCATTGCAAACCCGTATCTAACTAGACAGGGATAAGTGCACACAACATGACAGCAACAAAACTGTGTTAATGCTGGTATTGGAACCGGGAAGGTAACAGGTGGAGGTGGAGCAAACTAGACGGTAAAATTACAACAATAGTCGATGGAATGGTGGGTGATAGGGTGGCAGCTGCAGTTTGGAGGCATCTTAACATGGGTGGTGTACCGTGGGAGGGGCAGCGGCAGCACAATGGTGAGGATATCACTCAAAAACATGATGCAATGAAGTTACAGCTGGAAACAGGGTGTTTGCACTCATGACGATGGGGGGAATGATTGAACATGCTAGCACTAACGATATGCATGTCCATGTTCAATATGCATATCCATGGTGAACATGCTAGCACTAACGATATGCATATCCATGGTGAACATGCTAGCGCTTGGCATGGAATTAATGCAGTGGACAGCAGCTTTAACTCACTATACAAATCCAAACCAGGCAGGTTACATCCACTAGCTGGGATGATTTCCTTGCACCTATCATTGAATTTTAAGTCTTCCAAAGTGCCCTAATCAACTGCATGAAGTTGAAGACTACACATAAAAAGTTACTTCAGAATCAGCACAGGACCTTTTTTCTCTTTGGTCCAACCACAGGTCCTATCAGCTTGGGAGATACTAAATGACAAATTGTGGGATGTTGAGAAATATTCAACATAAACTTTCTTTTAATTTTCACCATGTGAGCATGATTCCACCGATCAACTATGTCCAGAGGGTTCGATTTCATGATGCCCATAAACTTTCATGATGCCCATAAACTTTTATGAAGCAACGATATGACAGCAGTATGAGAACAATGCGTTTAGAGAGGAGTGCTAAATAAAGCAGAACTAATAAAATTTGGTATATGAAGCTGTGGGGTTCAAATAATAATAATCCAAACAACTTACTTTCTCTCCCATATGGCATTCTGCATTAGAATGCAACAGTAGTTTACAGAAGTTCATCTGATTTTCAACATGAAAAAGATATGAAGACGATGCTGTCAGCACTTCAAGTTGTTAGATAGATGATAGACAAACCTTGAAGAGACCCATGCTACTGCTTGATATTATATTGTAGCAATTTGATTCAATTAATCTTGGAAAGTTACACCACCAATGACAAAACAGATGCAGAATGACAGAGAATGAGTAAGACCTGATAGAGAAGACACTCAAATCATCTGGCATTCATTTATAATCCAGCATGTGATTGCCCAAACCTTTTTTCTCAGTCACTCTGAAAGGGATGCATCGGACATGAAATTTTTGAAGAAAAGCATTCGATAATGATCATAGAACTAAGAGAAGTGGATGGCTACTCAATTTTAATCTCATGTATTACCCATGAAAATATATATGGGTCATGGAGACACGGAAATAAGCTTCTCTGCATGGGAGAAGCGATCAAGAAGAGAAATTATAGTAGTAAAATTACAGACGTGTTGCAGTTTATTAGAGATGTGTTGGATAAAGTTCCAAAAGTAGATTAATAACAGACTTTTTTGAGTTTGTGTAACAATATCTGAGCAGAAGGTAACAAGTTAATGGGGGAAAACATGCCAACTTTAAAACCACCAAGGAAAACCGGGACTACATTTTCTCAAGGACTGCATATCAGGGGGAATGTGTGTGTGTGTGTGTGTGGGGGGGGGGGGGGGGTACCATTGGCCAATAAATTAACAAGGGAATGAATACGTCCAAAAGCCTTTACCCATCAATTTCGTACCCAACTATGTCATAACAGTACAACTCCCAATTACCTTCCACACATTTTCTTCTGAACTCTGAGATTTCATGTTTTTACCCACCAACTATGCTTTACATACCTTACTGGAGGACATGTCAATTAGTAGTGCTACTACAATCCCATTAATTTTATTTGAACCTCGAATCCCAGAGAAAAAAAATCATCAAAACTCAATATAAGCAGATCCTAATCAAAGGAAGCTACAAGCTACCATTTTGATTTAGCATATTTAATTCATGTCATTCAGATGCACAGCCAAGCAATATTCTCACTCAAAATCTAATGATAACAAGTATTCATAGGGATACTTATCGATGTTTTATCAAGTATGGGAATTGGCATTCTTTTGGGTGAATCTTAAAGGCTTTTGCTGCACATGAACCATGCTGCCAACCAGCAGCTCCATATTTTCCCCAACTGGGCTGGTTCACACTTCTTCTTTCATTTATGTGAAACCTCCTCTGCAATAAACCTACTTTGACTGGGATCAGTTCACGAACAGAAGGATAGAGGTTTCTAAGGGTAGAATAACATGTACATGAAATAGTCGGCACGATCCTTAACCATAGCGGGCATGTCTTAGCATAGCTATCCATTAATTCAAGCAATTGCACAGTAGAACAGATTATGAAAATTCAGAGTTTACTTACAAAAAGACCAGCATTGATTAAAATGAAGATGTCTCGCCCTTCACCCTCCTGCCAGGTGATAAGAGTAAGCACCGCAATGAAGGGTTTCAAAGTTGTGAGACGCATATGCTCACACGCACGCATATCCATCCCACACACATAGCCAATGCTCTATAACATATCTACAGCTACCAACTCCAAAGACACTGGGAATTGTGGTCCTTGTTGAGTAGATAGAATTCAATGATTCACTGGTTGTTAGTTACCAACTTCACTATCAAAAACAATGCAAATGCTGAAATACATGACACGATGAATAAACCTGCAACCTAAATACAAGCAACCACTCTGGATTAAATAATCATCTGAAAACATCATAGCATGATCATCTTGTCCGGTAATAAGTTTGAATACCTTTTCTCTCCTCGACGACTTCATAGCATATCATAGAGCATCATCCATCCATCGCATTGTAAAAAGCATCTAGTTCAAGGGAAAGAGAGAAAAATCACGAAACTTGTAGATACACAATTTATTCAAAACAAATAAAAAAATTGCCTGTCTCATTTTTCTCTTAAAAAAAGACAATGCTATCAATATTGTAACCATTAGAGTAAGGTATTGTCAACTAAATTAAACGTCTAGTTCTCTATCAACTAGCGTTCTGTCCACTGCTATGTAATTGTGAATGTAAAATGAAGGCTGAATCAACAACTCAAATCACAATTTCTAAATAAATAAAATACACTGCAATGAGCATGGCTGTTAGCTGATTTACAGAGCCAAATCCAGACACGGTAACAAGAATAGATCATGCGACAAGACAAAAGCTCGAATAAGAGTAGATTGACCTCAGCAATGTAAAAAACTAATAGCCTACTTGATAAAAAAAAAAATAGCAATTAATCGTTATAATAATAATAATAAAAAAAAAAAGCAAGAGGAGGAGAGTGAGGGCGATTGACCTTGTCGATGTGTGAAAACTGTGTTCGCAGCCACCATTGTGGGACTGTCCACTTGATAAGTAGAAATTTACAAAACTCGGTACGTCAAATATAATTTCAAAGCAGAAATTGATGAAGCTATAAGATAAGAGCTGATAATTTATCGAGTGAGGGAGTTTCTTCAGCTTCGATCTCTTCCTCCTCCTCCTCTTCTTCTTCTGGAAGGCGTTTTCTACTCTTTTTTCTTTATTATTCTGCAATGGAATCTTTTATTTTTCTTGTTTCTTACGCCATGTTTGAGACTTGGAAGGTTGAACTAATTTAAATCAAACGATTGAGCTTTGCATGAATGGAGGTTTGGCATCCCTAGTTATTCAGCGCCGTCGTTTAACTGATTTTATTCCTTTGCGCCTTTTGTTTTTTTTTTAAAAAAAATAAACACAAGACGACGGGAATTAATATTTTATTTTTTAAAAAGTTTTTATATAGAGGGCTTTTTAATATATTTTTATAATTGAAAAAAATAAGTGAAAAAAAAACATATATATAATTAAATAAATCAAGAATTCTATATGTTGATAAATTAAAAAAATATAAATACTTGCTAAAAATTAAATTAAAAAAATCAAGAGCCAAGTGTAAAACAAAATATTTAATCTCAAAAAACAAAATATTTGCCCAATTTATTATATTTATATATTAGAATAATTTTTTTATTCAATCAAAAAATAATAAAAATAAAAATACATTAAATTTATTAAATAAAATAAAAGTTAAAAAAATATTACACAAGGTGCACATATTAAAAATATTATATGAAAAAATATTTTTAGTTTTAAAAAATAACAATCATCTATGCAAAATATATATAAAAAATATAGATGAATTAAAAAACCTTTTCAAAAATTAAATACATAAAAAATAATAATTTTTATGTAAACAAGATATATAAAAAAAAATGAGTATTGATCTATATAAGAAAAACATATAAAAAGAGTTTTAATTAAAAAAAAAAAAAAAAACAAGTCAAGTGTTGTTTGACCAACTTGCCTAGTCTATGTCATTAAGGCCTATACACAGGCAAGCTCGCATGACCAAGCTTTATTTAAAAAAAATTCCTTGCATCTAGAACGAATCACATATTGTCGAACCAAATTTTATTAAGAAAAAAAATCATATGAAGCATCGTCCGAGTTTGTTCAGATTTCGGTTGCTATGGCGGCTAGAAAATCATGATTTAGGATTTTTTTTTTTATCTCAAAACTTGTTTTTCAATCCATTTTCTTACCTAGAACACGTATAAAACATCTTAATAAACATGATAAACCTATCAATTACCTTAAATAAATATATCATAAATTGAAATCAACCCAAAACAAAAAACATAATTGAGCTCAAATGTGTTCTATCAAAACTTTAAAGATGAAAAGAATAGCATGAATTCCCCTCATTAAATTGGGTCATGTATCAACTCTTTTGATGGTCTATATTAATGCCAACAATATTTTTCTCTCTTTATTATCAGATTTCGACAACTTGTTACTCTCATCTCTTATTTAAAGACTAGAAAACAACATGAATGAACTTTTAATACCAATATTAAATTGGAAAAATAACAAGAATTTGTATAATTTGTGTTGTTTTAAAAGTTTGAGAATTAAAATTTATATTTTTCAAAAAAAATGGCATACTATTGATGTTTGATATCTTTTTTTTTATTTCAATATTTGTTTTTCAATTTTACCATTAAGTAGAAGTAATTAACTTTAAATTTGAATGAAATCGTATCAAATAAATCTCTGAGAATCAAAATAAACTATGAAAAATGCACTAAATCATTCATAATATTTTTTTATAGTTTATTTTGAATCTCATAATTTTATTTTATACGATTTCATTCAAATTTAAAGTTAATTGCACTATATCATCCATAATATTTTACGTGCGGGTAACCAATGACAACTCTTATAGTTAAAATCCCACGCACTTTAGTTTTAACACCGGAGCAGCTCCAACCCACATGTTAAATGAAAAGCCATAAATAAATAAATTACATTACTATGTTGTTTGTAATTTACATGCTTCAATTGGAAACCTAAGCAAATCTCTTACGGAAACACTATTCCTGCACTTATTGCAAAAACACTACAAAAAATGTTCATTCCAGTAATGTTTATTTATTTATTTTTATTTTTAATTAATTTATAATTTTTTTAAATTTATATTATGCTAGAGCATAATATAAATTTTATCATGAAATCTCATTTAATAACTTAAATTTTTAGATTAGTTATTTCTTTAATATAGTTTCAGAGTTTTATTAACCCAACGATCATGAGTTTAAATATTATCCCATCCATTCTATTTGATAAAAGTCAAGTAAAAGATAATATGAGTTTGTGCAAGTTTCAAGCTCAGATAACTTTCACTTGAGAAGAGGTGCTGTAAAATAATATAAATCATATCCCGAGGCATCATCTAACAGCTTAAACTTTTAGGTGAGATGATTATTTAACATAACATCAGAGTCTTATTAATCCAACAATCACGATTTCGGATCTCACCGCCCTCATTTTATTTAATAAAAATCAAGCACAAGGTAATATAATTTTGTGTGCAAATTTCAAACCTAAAAAGTTTTCATTTGAGATGATGCATTAGAGAATAATATAAATTATAATTTAGAGTCTCACCTATTAGCTCGAGTTTTTAGGTGAAACAATCACTTGATATATTGATTATTATTTTTCACTATGGCATGAAAGTAAGAAAATCAAGAAAACTATATATTATACTCAATCAACCCCCGCCAAGATATTTTGAGTTGTTTAAACTTTTATATTAATATAAATGTAGACTCATGTATTATTCGAGCCCTTGAAATCTTCCACTATAATATTTATCTTAATAAAATTATAAAATCAAGTGATACAATGATATTTATTTTAAATCTGGAAGTAAAAAATAATAATTTGATATATTTTAAAACTTTTCATCACCTTTTGATTTTACTTTCACATCATAATCAACTATAGTTTCTTACAAAGATATAGAATATGATTTGGCTTCCAACCCAGCCATTTAATATTTTTACATGTAATTTTTTTTTTAAATAAATTGTTGTTAATCTAGTTTAACCCGATTAATATCATGGATTAACACATAACTTGATTGATCTCGTTTTAATAATAAGGCTTTAATTTATTTTTTAATATTTTAAAATGACATGATAAAAAGCTCTTAATATAAATAATTTTTTTTTAAAAAGAGATAAACTCACCTAACCTTCAGACAGGTCACGAGGACGAGAAGGGTTTAATAATTTGGATTCTCATGAAAGTGCCGAACGTGGTTCGAAGTCGCTTGCTATTTTTTAAAAACTCGTCACGGACCCCGCATCTCGCAGACGCTTCCTTTTTGGGGTAGACGATAACTGCTAGATTTCTTCATTCCAGGCAGGTAACTTATTGCTAAAATATTCTAAGTTTTGGTACTTGTATGATCCCTGTACTTAGCCAGTCAAACGACGTCGGTCCTCTTATTTCTTATAGCCACCGCACTCATCATCTTTCCTTTTTCAAACTACAAAAATTCTATCTTTTTTGTTTGAAAATAAGAGCATAGTTAGCTAGACAAGGAGAAGTGATCTCAACAATAATTCATGATTTAGCATTAGTATTTTAAAATAATAGATATTTGAAAAGATTTCCTTAGATGGCAAAAACACTTGCAATGATGGTTATTATCTTCTATTGATTTTTATGTTAAATAATTTATAACTTCAAGCGTATGATATTTTTAGAAAGTATTTGTTTTTGCGTGTTATTGTGCTTTTGAAAAAAAAAACTGATTTTTTATATTATAAAATATATTTTTTGATATTTTTGAATTATTTTAATTTGTTAATATGAAAATAAATTTAAAAATAAAAAAAATTATTACTTTAATATATTTCTAAATGAGAAACATTTAAAAAAACAACTACTATCACAAAAAATATTATCCTCGTTTAATATGAGAAAAACATTTGCAATGATATATATATATATATATATATATATTTTTATTTTTAATCAAATAGCTTTTAATTTTAAATATCTATAGAAATAAATATTTTATGTGCTTGTTTGACATGATTCCAAATGTAGAATATTTCTGGAAATATAATAAAAAATATTTTATAAAATATTTTTTATCTGAATTGAAACAGGCGCAAAGAAGCAGTTACAACGACGTTTATATAAACTGATAATTAGTGGTATATTTTGGGCATATGGAAAGGACTAAATCGTTAGAGACACGAGAAAAAAAGTAAGGGACCGAAAGCAACGGATCAAAAACGTATAGGGACATACGCTGCAAAAAACAACACGAACTAAATTTAATATTAATACTCATACTCTGTTCTCAGATCCACTTATCATCACCATCATCATTTATTGACGTTCTTGCTTGCATTTCAAGATCTAATCTGCACCATTTTCTTCTCATCAGAGCACCCTTCTCATCCGCAACTCCCAATCTTAATTTCAGGAGGTGAGTTTGCTTGTAGCTTGTTATTTTTCTCCATTCTAAACCAAAAAAGCTATAAAGTTTGCAACTTTCTCCCTGATTCGCAACAATGGCCGCATTATTTTTTCCGCGTCTGATGTTTGCCGGGATTGTAACTTTCTAGTCTTGAAATTTTGTTAGCGATCAGGGTTTCTTAACTGTATCCAAGTATAGCTGGCAAGTTGACGTTGTCGGTGCCTTTTCATTTTCTCTTATAATTAATATTACTATTGCCATGATGTATTTGATGACCCTGGATTGAAATGGGTTTTCTTGATTACCTTGCTCGAATTTTTAAGCTTGTCTCATATATATCACTAGTTAATACCATCTTCTTTCCTTTTTATGATCAAATTAATAGTCACCAATTATGGGATTTTGTTTTAGTTAATGTTTTTACATAGATTCCATATTTTAATTTTTGGAATATAGGTCTTTTCATTAGTTTATTGGGATCTGTATGTAATAAATCTTTGTTTTCTTTTATAAATGGTTAAGTCCTAACGTTAATTTTTTTTGGAATCCAGGCTGGTCGTGATAAGGAGCTTCAGGCAATCACTGAAGCGAATTAAACAACCTAAGTGCTGAATTTGGTGTTGAACTTTTGTTTTGGATATCCATTACCAATCGCAGATCTCTTGGAGGGGGAAATGAGGTTCTGATTTTAACTTGAAGTGAAAGTAGAAGGGAGATTTTCATTTTCTGCTCCTGGTTGCGAAAGATGTCGAGGGGAAGAAATGACGGGGATCTGAAGAAGCGGTTGATAACTTGGATAGTGGTAATAGCTATCATCTGTGGTTGTCTTTACATATATTCTCGAAACAATGGAACATCTGCTTTGGAATATGGCAGTAAATCTCTAAGAAAGTTAGGTTCTTCTTATTTGGGTGGAGAAGATGATGGTGACGAAGCTTCCAGCAAATCTGGAGAAGATCCACAGGATGATGCTATGCTTAAAAGCATTCCTGTGAGCAGTTTTAAGTTGAATTGACTTTTCTATTTACTTGTTATCAGGTCTAGGTCTTCGAGTGTTGGTATGAATTGCACTGACATAAGCTATATTTCTCTTATGATTATTTTCAATGTTGTAGGTTTGTGATGATCGACACTCAGAGCTGATTCCTTGTCTAGACCGAAATCTTATATACCAGACAAGATTGAAGCTGGATTTGTCATTGATGGAGCACTATGAAAGGCACTGCCCAGTTCCAGAAAGGCGCTTCAATTGCTTGATTCCTCCTCCACCAGGTTACAAGGTAAAGTATTTCAGAAGTATTTTAGAGTAGCTGGTTTGTAGGGAAGTACTGTTTTGGCCATGTGAATTGAATAAACCACCTTAAAGTTGTAAGTGTTTCCTGTCCTTGATGGTTGCAGGTCCCGATCAAGTGGCCCAAAAGCAGAGATGTGGTGTGGAAAGCAAATATACCTCACACCCACCTCGCAAATGAAAAGTCTGATCAGAACTGGATGGTTGTCAAAGGTGACAAGATTGAATTTCCTGGAGGAGGAACACACTTCCATTATGGAGCTGATAAGTATATAGCTGCAATTGCAAATGTAAGCAGTATTTCCTATTGAAACATGTGATTCTCCAATTAATTTCATCTTTGGAATCCCGGTGCTGTGATAATTTTTGCATTTTACTTTATACTTGGTTTTCCGAACTATTCTGGTTTTAAATATTATTTATGTTTCTTGCTGGCAGATGCTAAACTTTTCAAATGACATTTTAAACAATGAAGGAAGGCTCCGGACTGTCCTTGATGTTGGCTGTGGAGTTGCAAGTTTTGGGGGATATATGCTTTCTTCTGATATGATTGCAATGTCACTGGCACCAAATGATGTTCATCAAAACCAGATCCAGTTTGCCTTGGAAAGAGGAATCCCCGCATACCTTGGTGTTTTAGGGACAAAGAGACTTCCTTACCCAAGCAGATCTTTTGAGCTGGCACATTGTTCTCGCTGTAGGATTGATTGGCTTCAAAGAAATGGAATCCTTCTTCTTGAGCTAGATAGATTGCTTCGACCTGGAGGCTACTTTGCATATTCATCCCCTGAGGCCTATGCACAAGACGAAGAGGATCTGAGAATTTGGAGAGAAATGAGTGCCCTTGTTGAACGAATGTGTTGGAAGATAGCTGTGAAAAGGAATCAAACTGTTATCTGGGTCAAGCCTCTGACAAATGACTGTTACATGGAAAGAGAACCTGGCACCCAGCCTCCTCTCTGCAAATCTGATGACGATCCAGATGCAGTTTGGGGTGTGCCAATGGAAGCTTGCATCACTCCTTACTCTGATCGTGAGTACTGTATCAGCCCTTTAAATTTCCTTTTGGACTTTCATGATTAATGTTAGTAGTCTCATTACAATTTTCCCTAAGCATGGCCTTTCAATGGAAGCAAATTAATTTCTGACGGTAAAACAGGAAATTGCATATTCTACTTTACATCAATAAAATGCTCATGCAGTCAACAATGCTTTACCTACCCCTTTTGAGTTTTTAGCAGCACATACAGTTAACATGTTTGATCTTTTACTGTTCATCAGGAGGGGTAGAATCATTGTAGTTAGATCCTCCTTGCATGCTTTTGTTTGATTTTGCATTGCCCTTATTTGTGTTTTTATAAGTTGCTTTTTTAGCTACATAGAATTTGTGGTGGAAGTAAGAAATGCACTGAGTATTTTAATGATCCCATCAGAACAACATAAAGCAAAAGGGAGTGGATTGGCCCCTTGGCCTGCTCGGTTGACTACACCACCTCCCCGTCTTGCTGACTTTGGCTATTCCGCTGAAATGTTTGAAAAGGACACGGTAATCTATCAAAATTTTCCAATCTGTTAAATGTTTGGAATAGGCTGGTTTGTAACAGGATTGATATTGTTGCAGGAAGTTTGGCAGCACCGGGTTGAGAATTACTGGAATCTTTTGAGCCCAAAGATTCAGCCTGATACCCTGAGGAATTTGATGGACATGAAGGCAAACCTAGGGTCATTTGCAGCTGCCCTAAAGAGCAAGGACGTTTGGGTTATGAATGTTGTGCCTGAAGATGGACCTAACACACTTAAAATAATATATGATAGAGGCCTGATAGGCTCTGTGCACAACTGGTGAGCTCCAAATTTTTTCTAATTTTGACATATGGAAAATATTCAAATGTGTCGGGGATTGAATTTCTGGAAGAAAAAAAAATCAAACCTATATGCCGTGCTAACAAAAACTCTAGATATTTATTTTACTCATACATTTTATCAGAAACACAGGAGCTTCATTAGGGCTGTATCTACTCTAAGGTTATTTAGGTGTCTACGAGAATTCCATCCTACGGGTTTTCATCAGATTGTAGAAAGTTTGCAGCCAATACCATTGTGATAACCACATGCCAGCTTGCTTGATGGGTAAATTTGATTAGATATGATGCAGCAGAAACTGTAATACACACTCATCTCTGAGCAACCATTTCATTGTTGATTATGAGGGTTTCCTTCTAGTTTGACTCCACATACTATTCTTCTCTTGCAAACACACGAGAAGGCTCTGTTAACTCTCTTCTCAGGAAAAATCTCTCATAACCATGGCAGGCATGGTACATCCTGGGAGAGGGAAACAAAAACATTATGGAACTGCTGATTATATTTCTTGATCACAGACTATCATGGGGTCTAAAATGATTTTTGTTTCCTATTGACAGGTGCGAATCGTTTTCAATATATCCACGGACTTACGATCTACTTCATGCTTGGACTGTCTTCTCAGACATTGAAAAGAAAGATTGCGGTGCCGAGGATCTGTTAATCGAGATGGACCGCATTTTGAGACCCACAGGCTTCATTATTATCCGCGACAAGCCATCGGTGGTGGAATTTGTAAAGAAACATTTGTCAGCGCTGCATTGGGAAGCAGTGGCTACAGGTGATGCTGAGCAGGACACCGAGCAAGGCGAGGATGAGGTGGTGTTCATCATCCAAAAGAAGATGTGGCTAACAAGTACCAGCTTCAGTGACACTGAATAAAACAGCCAACCGTGATTTCCATATTCTTGGCCTTTTACCTGAACATTGCAGGCCTGAAGGTAGCTGTCGCGCCCGGTGGTTTATATGATTTTGTAGCATTTGGTGTCTAGTTTATTTCTTCTACTTAATCTTATATGAAAGCAGATTTTTTTTTATCCAGGTTGTTTCTGTTATATTATTCATTATAAATTCAAATTGTTAATTTTATTGCTGACTATTGATTAAATTAAATCAAGGCTGTTATAGGAAGTATGGAAATTGAAGCTTTCATTTTACAGGATACTTCTTGTTTGCCATGTATTGTTTGACATTGTATTTTAAAAGTATTTTTGAAAAATATTAATTTTTTTTATGTTTTTAAATTATTTTTATGTGCTAATATTAAAAATAATTTTTAAAAAATAAAATAAAAAATATTATTTTGATATATTTTTGAATAAAAAATAAAAATAACTTTAACAAGATCTATCGAAAATAAAGAATAACGCAATTTGTAACCTCATGTTAGGAATACCATGACCATAGAGAGATTTTCAAAATACTCAATTTTATTCATCTATGTTTTTACTTGTCCAAATACTATTATAACCTTTTATATATATAAAAAACTAGTAAACCTTGACAATACTAAATAAATAAAAAAAGAAAAACCATCGTCTTCAAATAGAAAAAAGAAACTACAAAAATCATAATAAAAAATAAATTTAGCTAAAAAATATTTTCTAAAAAAAAAAGCTATAGCATCAACCATCCTCCTTTTACGATTATCTCGGATATAAAAGATGTTATACTTTGATTTTAAAAAGTATCAAACTCATTCTAAAACTATCTTAAAAATAAATTTATTTTATACAACTAATTTAACAATTTAATATATATTTTTGTTCGAAGCATTAACCATACAGCTCATATATATATATATATATATATATGTATATACGTATAGTGCCTTCTTTTTAACAGTATAAATAGCTGAAAAAACAAAATAAATCGAGTCTGGAAGCATGAATCATGAACTTGATCCTTGAAGCACAGGATAGTTCATTATCCTGAGTTTGGTCAAAATAACTCCCATGGGATGAAATTTACTTTAAAAATATTTTAATTTAAAATCTCAAATTGCCAAGTGATTAATTTAATTTAAATTAACTATACATAATTTGTCAAGGAAATTAACCACCCAAAATATCAAATGAATAATTAATTATTAGATAAATTGTTTTAAATTAATCAAAGAAGAATAAAATGATTTGATTTTAACTCAAGTAAGGCAATGAACTCAATTTGATCCAATCTATAAGCTCAAGTAATATTCTAAAAATGATTTTATATTAATTATTCAAATCAATTTACAATCTTCTTTTAAGGAAACATAACACCATAATCCAGCTAGCTAGAAATTAGAAAGGTGACCATAAGGCAGTAGCCAGCAACATTTCTCTCAATCAAAAACCTAATTCCCATCCCTGTAAAGTTTACATAACTCTTTTTTTATGTGAGTAAATGAAAAACATATTTTATGAGTTTTGATGACAGAGTAAAATCCTGATTGTTCTAAATTCTTACAATGAATTCATGTAGAACTAAAATATAACCAACAACTATAAAACACTCACACAAAAAAAAAATCAATCTTGATCACTAGGAAACTTTTTATAGTAATAAAAACTAGATAAATGTAACGAGTTGACTTAATATTTAGTCAACTTATAATTTAAACTTGTTTTAATTAAAAATAAATTAAATTAATTAGATTTGACCGATTAAAAATCAATATTTATCCATGAATTTTATAAAACCTGATAAAAAAATAATGTTTTTATTTTTTATTTTTTTAAAAAGGATATTTTTTCTTGTTTTTCTTATTAATCTAAATTAACCGAGCATGACCTATGTAACGAGTTAAAAGGAATTTTTTTTTCTCAATAAAAAATATCGTTGTTTAATTCATTCTCTCTCTCTCTCTGTTTTTTTTCCTGAATAACTGAGTGAGCATCCCCCTCTCTCTGTATTCTAGATTTAGCCCATCCAGGTACCTGACATCATCCATCAATTTATTTTCTTGCAGTTCAAGATCCGAACTTGTCAATTTTCTCCTTACAAATAGAGAGAAATAGAGGGAGGAAGAGAGCTGCGTTGTCATTTTCATGTTTCTATTTGTGAGTTTATACTGTATTAATACAATTATGCAAGAGTCTTAAAGTTTGCAACTTTCTTTATGGTTTGAAACATTGCCGACATTTTATCTTGACATGTGTTTGATGATGTGGTTACAGTAATTAAAGACACAAAGTTTTCAAGTGTTGAAATTTTTGTGATCTGGTCTTCTTAATCAATCTCTTTCAATGCTTAACTGTATCACATTATAGCTGGCAACTTGCAATTTGTCGGTGCTTTTCGTGACTGTCCCCCCCCCCTCCATTATTGCCATTTTGTTTATCTTACAAGACCATGCTGCTGTTTCATTCAACTGGGTAGATTTGATTTGGTTATTTCATTTCATAGTTTTTCTTGGATCTGCTGTTCTTGTTAATCTCATGTAAGTGCAATAGCATGCCACATTCTCGAAGATGGAATGTTGTTCTTTTGTTTGTTTTGTTACATTTGCTATTTTAATCTTTGAGTTTTGTGTGAATGATTGGCCTGATAAAGGCGTGATTTCACTTTTTGTTAATGTTTTGACATTGGATTGTATGAGTTGGATGTTTGCAATTCAGGGTTTGCTCTGTGATTTGATAAACTGTTTGCCTCGTGTTGTTGGTGCTTTAGTCCTAACTTGATTTATTTTTGGAATTCAAGGCTAGTGGTGACAAGAAATTTGAGGCCATGATGAAGGGAATTCAGTAGCGAATTTGTATTGGGTGGTCATTCATCACTAATCACTTGGAGAGCGAAATGAAGTTCTGATTTATCTTTTGTATATTGAAGTTACATTGGAAGAGGGAGATTTTGAATTTTTATTACTGGTTGCAAAAGATGGCAAGGGGAAGAGGTGACGGGGAACAGAAGAAACGGTTGGTAACTTGGATAGTGGTATTGGCTATTGTTTGCGGTTGTCTTTACATATATTCTCAAAAAGATGGAACATCGGCTTTGGAATATGGCAGTAAATCTCTAAGGAAGTTAGGTTCTTCTTATTTGGGTGGGGAAGACGATGGCGATGAAGCTTCAAACAAATTAGGCGAAGATCTACAGGATGGTGTTATGCTTAAAAGCATTCCTGTAAGCAATTATAAGATGAGCAAATTTATGTCACTTGCACTTGGGTTCACGTTTCTGTGTTTTAGAATCAGCTGTGCTGATATAAGCTATAGTTCTCCTGTAATTATTTTCAATGTTGTAGGTTTGTGATGATGGGCATTCAGAGCTAATTCCTTGTCTGGATAGAAACCTTATATACCAGACAAGATTGAAGCTGGATTTGTCTTTGATGGAGCACTATGAAAGACACTGCCCGGTTCCAGAAAGGCGCTTCAACTGCTTGATTCCTCCTCCACCAGGTTACAAGGTAAAGTGTGTCTAAAGTATTTTTAGAGTGGCTGGTTTGTTAGGAAGTATTGTTTTGGCCACGCAAATTAAATAAATCAGCATAAAGTTTTAGATGTTTACTATCCTTGATGGTTGCAGGTCCCAATCAAGTGGCCCAAAAGCAGAGACGTGGTGTGGAAAGAAAATATACCTCACACGCACCTCGCAAGTGAAAAGTCTGATCAGAACTGGATGGTTGTCAAAGGTGACAAGATTGAATTTCCTGGAGGTGGCACACACTTCCATTACGGGGCTGATAAGTATATAGCTGCAATTGCAAATGTAAATAAATAATTTTTCTCATGTAAATGTAATTCTCAAGCTTCAATCAATTGCGTTTCGTTGAAATCTGGTGCTGCATTTTTTTGTTTGACTGCACATGCTATCTCCAAACAGTCCCAGTTTTTTATTTTGTTTATATCTCTGGTCGGCAGATGCTGAACTTTCCAGAAAACATTTTGAACAATGGAGGAAGGCTCCGGACTGTCCTTGATGTTGGCTGTGGAGTTGCAAGTTTTGGGGGATATCTGCTTTCTTCTGATATGATTGCAATGTCACTGGCACCAAATGATGTTCATCAAAACCAGATCCAGTTTGCCCTGGAAAGAGGAATCCCCGCATACCTTGGTGTTTTAGGGACAAAGAGACTTCCTTACCCAAGCAGATCTTTTGAGCTGGCACATTGTTCTCGCTGTAGGATTGATTGGCTTCAAAGAAATGGAATCCTTCTTCTTGAGCTAGATAGGTTGCTTAGACCTGGAGGCTACTTTGCATATTCATCCCCTGAGGCCTATGCACAAGATGAAGAGGATCTGAGAATTTGGAGAGAAATGAGCGCCCTTGTTGAACGAATGTGCTGGAAGGTAGCTGTGAAAAGGAATCAAACTGTTATCTGGGTCAAGCCTCTGACAAATGACTGTTACATGGAAAGAGAACCTGGCACCCAGCCTCCTCTTTGCAAATCTGATGATGACCCAGATGCAGTATGGGATGTGTCAATGGAAGCTTGCATCACTCCATACTCTGACCGTGAGTGCTGTAATTGCCATTTCTACAGTGGTCCGATCTCATGGAAATGGAAAACATCTTTAGGAATGTGCTCATGTTATTAATAAATTAAATATGGCAATATGTTCTTGTTTACATATTTGATCCTTTGTTGTTCATATGTTGCATGCTTATCACCTTGGTACTCCTCAAGATTGCTTGTCTTTCGATGTTTTAACACTTTAATCCGTGTGCTATTAACTGCTTTTCTACCTGCATGAACTTTGTATTGGGCAGTTAAAAATGCACTAACTAAATATTGTGATGATCCCACCAGATAATCATAAAGCAAAAGGGAGTGGATTGGCTCCATGGCCTGCTAGGTTGGCTGCTCCACCTCCCCGTCTCGCTGACTTTGGCTATTCTAATGAAATGTTTGAAAAGGACACGGTAATTTATCCAAAAGTTGCAGTAAGTTTACATCTGTGTAAATCAAGTTGCTGGTTTAAAACAGGTTTGATATGTTGCAGGAGATTTGGCAGCAAAGAGTTGAGAATTATTGGAATCTTTTGAGCCCAAAGATTATGCCTGATACACTGAGGAATTTGATGGACATGAAGGCAAACCTAGGGTCATTTGCAGCTGCTCTGAAGAGCAAAGATGTCTGGGTTATGAATGTCGTGCATGAAGATGGACCCAACACTCTCAAAATAATTTACGACAGAGGCCTGATAGGCACAGTACACAGCTGGTATGTTGGAAATGTTATTGACAAGAATATATTTGAATTTTTGAATGGTCTATGTTCATCATTTTTTACTGGTAAAAATAAGTGAAAAAGAAACCAAATGTGTGGATTTTGGTAAAGATTCAGAAAATTGCTCTTCATAAACCAAACACTGCGTTTGGAGTGTATGCCTAAGAATATATAAGATTCCAAAAGGAAAATTGATCCTTAAAGTTCTCTTGTTGTAAAAGATATCAATTCCAAAAAAATTCAATGATTCACCAAGTTGTTGTGATTTCCTTACTCTGCTACTATATTTGATCCCTTGAAAGAAAAAGAAACTTTGAAATAATGCAGGAGAAACTGTGATGCAAACCTCATGCTTATATCTGCATGGTGTAGGCCGAGTTGCCATTTACCCTGAAACCTGAGCGGTTTTGGACAGTCACGCTCCACTGGGGAACTTGTCTTATAAACATTAAAGGCTTTGAAACCTCTATCAGGAAAATTCTTTTGGTGCTAGATTGTAATGGATAACCATGTTGCTTCCAAGATGCTGGATGTGGAAGTGCCCGATTATTCTCAGTATCTTTTGCGAAAATAATTTCGGTTTTCTATTGACAGGTGTGAATCCTTTTCAACCTATCCACGGACTTACGATCTACTCCATGCTTGGACGGTTTTCTCTGACATTGAAAAGAAAGGTTGCAGTGCTGGGGATCTGTTAATTGAGATGGATCGCATCCTGAGACCAACAGGCTTCGTCATTATCCGAGATAAACGACCAGTGGTGGAGTTTGTAAAGAAACATTTATCAGCACTACATTGGGAAGCAGTGGCAACAGCTGAGGCTGAGCGGGAGTCTGCTGAGCAAGATGAGGATATGGTATTCATAATTCAAAAGAAGCTGTGGCTAACAAGTGAGAGTTTCAGGATAACAGAGTAAAACAGCTAACCCTGTCAGCCAGAATCTTGGCCTCACCTGAAATAACCACTGCTTTGCAGGGCTTAAGGTGCCCAAGCAGAGCAGGTAGTTTATATGATTTTGTAGCATTTGATGATCATTTATTTAGCTCATTTGCTGCTCATTTTTTCCATATAAAAGAAGAAATTTCTTACAAGCCATTTATTTGTATTGTATTTTTATTCTTCATCAATTCAAAAGTCAAAACTGCTGAAATTTTTATTTTGGTTTTGGGTTTTCTTAACCATGGACTCTAGTAGGAATTAAGGATATCTCCTTGAAAAAAGCTGGCTGTAGCTTTTCTTGATAGCTTCAATAGTCGATGATGTCTGCTGAGCTCATTGTGCTTCGGTTAGAAAGCCATGGCGATGTATAAAGGTTTCTAATCATGCGCAGGTCATAATTTGTTGAATCCCTTTCAAGAAAGTCTGGGCCAGGGGCTCGACACTTCCATTGCCCGAGTCCAACAATGCTCGATGAAGATTATGCCTGGAGTCATTGATAATTCGACATCACTACGTGTTTTTAACGGAACCATGGCTACAGGAATATTAATATCTCCGAATCATGGAGAACAGGAATTTACCGCATGATTCCAACAGACATGACAAATGTTATTGCTAGCTGGCATGGACAGGGGCGTTCTTTTAACCAATTACCAGTGTCTAAGCTACGAGACTTTATTATTCATCCCATCACTGGAAACTAGCGCAAATCTTTTATGCTGGTAAAATATTCCCAGCTAATTGTGAATTCATTTAACCACCAGCTTACTTCCAAAAAACACCTACTAGAGTCCTTGATGCCTCTCAGCCAGCATCATCGTTCACAAGTACATGCTTAACAATTCATTTCAAAAAGGTTATTGAAAAAAAAAATTAAGTGTTTTTATTTTGATGTTATATTAATTCTATAAAAAAAATAATCTTTGAAAAACAACATACTCACAATCAAACCCTAAATATAACAAAAAGTCGTAACAGTTTCACTTAATTTCTTTCTTCGAACAGCAAGTGTGCCTTAAGACTAAACTAGCCCGCATCCTAAAGCAAGATTGATCCATCCGCTCACCCCTCCACAAGGGTATACCCTGTGAAGGACAAATAGAAAAGCCCAGGGGTAGTCGAAACCGTGAAAGGAAAAACCCATAACACAGATGAACCCTTTTTTTCATTTCGTGCCCAAAATCTAAACAGGTAAGAACATAATTGCTAGTTTACATCCCCTACAAAATTGAGTCAAAATGTCAAACTGTTTTACTTGGAGGAAAATTTCCTGTCTCCACCGTCACCTTGGCAACAAATTCTCGTCCTCAGGCAGATTTCAACTTGGATGATATAGAGGCCAGGTGTGAAAGGATTCTGTGCCCAACAAACATCAGGAAAGCTCCCAGGAAACCTAGTGCTTTCAGGGTTGTGAATAGATCCCACTGTCCAGGAAAAAAAACAAAAACAAGGATGAGTTCCTCGGGAACAAAATGCTTCTAACACCACTAATACCCTCGCAAATAGAAGAAAAATATCACCAATACCCCATCAACCAATCAAAAATACACCAGTGAATACATGCACTAGAGAAACCTTGCAGGAATCACAAGTTGATTGCCATGTAGAAGTACATCAAAAGCGTGAAGTGTGAAACTGACCTTCAGCCAGAAAAGTGCGTAGAGCAACAAAACTGCTGCAATGCCGAGATGGAAGAGGACAGCGAACATGGCAGGAACAGATGAGGAAGGGAAGTTCTTCAGGTTCACCCCTAAATGCAATAACTGTCAAGAGGAGAAGGCTTGTTAATATATGCCACTCATTCACATCCTCTATGTACCTCGTCCCTATTTATTGGGAAGAGAAGATGACAAGTAAGAGAAAACAAGGCAGAAACAATGACAAGGTGCACTAGAAATCCCGACCCCTTTTCCTCACCAGAAGGTTAAAAAAAAAAGCAATGTGCAATACCTTCACTGTCCTAATAGAAAGGGGTAGTCTAAACTCCTTACGCTCAACATTTAAACCAACAGGTTCAACTGAGTATTTTCAATCAGAATTACAATAAAACAAAAATCCAAATTGGCGGATGTCTGCATAAACACACAGCAATCAAAAGATCTTTACAGCATAAGTGTTCAAATTCTTAGGCCCAGGTCATACTGGAAGCACTACACGGGGCATCCTACGTTGGGACAAATTAGATAGAACCACCAGAAGTAACTAGGAAAATTCAATCAATTACACTCAGAAGGGAGAAAATCTATGCAATGCTAAAGTGTCCAGAATCTCTGACAGATAATATAACACTCACCCCAATTAAAAATCCAAGTAATGGCAAAAGTGTAAGACCCAAGAAAGCATGAGAAAGCTCCTTAGGTGGAAGCTTTTCAGGAACCCTGAAGATGTGAGTTATCTCTGCTTTGGGACCATATCTCAACTTTTGATCAAGAAGTTGTGGAGGTGGCTGTGCTGCCTTCTCAGGTGGTTCTGGTAGATCTAGGTCAAGGTGACCAATAGCCTTCAAGAAAGAATTTTCCTGAAAAAAGATAAACAAAACAAATATTATCATGCTCAAGTCATGTACCAACCCATACAAATATACAAACCTCAAAAAGAAAAATCAAACTTACCATAACAGCATCACCCACAGTTAGCTGAACATTATATTTCCCTGATAAATAGAAAAATTTCTCAACCAGTCCAAGGAAATCCTGCAGGACAGATTGCCAAATATAAGAAAACCTCAAAAAAGACAAAATATGGATGGTTGAATGGTTTGTTATAGTGAGTGAGTCTGTTTCCAAGCAATCAATACTGGTGCACACCAGCAGTATTTGGAGAGGAAGTGGCAATGAATCTTGGCTCGTGCATGGATGTTATACTATCAAGCAATAAAGGCTTAAACTGATTCGCACTCAGATTACTTCTGCTAAAGGTGTATTGATTTGCCATAGCAAAAAGAGCCATTTTCACCACGCACCTTAAGACAATGTATGATTGCTAAACAAATATTGAATAGTAATATCATCAGCCTATTACTTAGTTTTATTGCTGGTTGCAATTTAAAAGTGTTCAAGTCTCTTGACATGGGTTTAATTGGCATATTTTACCTCTTAACCATTAAGGTTGTGGAAAAATAAGGCCTCAACTACCAATTTGGTCTTTTGTATCCTCAAACTACTATTTATTGAGCAAATTAAAGCCTACTAAATAGTAAAGACCTTAATTTGTTGGTAGACCTTAATTTGCCTCCTAAATAGTAGTTTGAGGATACAGTGGACTAAATTTATGGCTCAGCCCTTATTTTTCCACAACCCCAATAGTTTAGGGGTAAAATATGCCAATAAACTTTGGGCATGATTTCAATATTATGTCCATCATAAATCTTACTTCCATTAGTCTATAATTACCATGTGATAAGAAAATCATCTTCATTTCAGCTATGGGGGAAATTGATTAGCACTGCACCAATTTACAAATGGAATCAAATTGCTAAGAACAATGTAAAGTGATTGTTGGCAATAGCTGACAAATCAAATTTATATCAATAAGAAACCCCTAAGCCAAATTCTCACATGCATTTTATAGATTTTGTTCCTATGCTATAAAGTTGCAAAAACATGCCATGATCATGTAAAAGGGAGGGACAACAGGGAGCAAAACAATGCAGAGGGAACTTACTAGATTGATCTCAAAATGCTTTCCAGAGCTCCCCACTACAAAACTATGCTCAACCTTACTCTCATGCGTCAACTTAAGAATTGCCTGCAAGCCAAGAAACTCTGAACAACTAAATCACATAGCCAACAATTCTAGAGAAAGACAGGCATAATACTAACCTGATGTGGCTTAAAAGCATGGCCAAGAGTAGACAATTGGAAAGACAGGCGCAGCTTCTGAAGATGGTTTGCAGATAAAGATACAGTATTTTCCACAGTTAAATCTATCCTGCATGGATCCAAGAACTAGAATTATACTCAAACTAAAGTCATGCAGTTCAAATTCAGTTAAAAGCAGAGCTGAATAATGACAAGCATCCAACATCACAATCAGTGACAGTAAGTAAGCACTCTGTTTTGTAACTGGGAAATGTAAAAATAATACTTCTTGGTTTCTGTGCTCCCAAGATCACTATCAAGCACTGCAATTTCTGCACTGTCAACTTTGACAAGTCCAGTCACAAATATTGGAATCTGAGTTTGGCCTCCAGTGGCATATAAGTTTAAGTGGTCTGGATCATGCAGCACCATCTGCAAAAAGTTTGAGCTTGTCATCTAGAGATGTAAGGACAGATGAAATGCAGCCTTTACACATCAAAGAAAACAAGGATACCTCAAAAACAAAAGTGTATTTTCCAACATCAACACTCTTTGGCAAAGCATCCAAGGCATAGACTGCGCTTTCAGGGTTGAACTTGAGTTCCTATATCACACCAACAACGATTAGTGCTTGCCATCAAGCAAATCACCAATTTGACTGGGCAGACAGAACCACACAGAATGTAGACAAAGGAATTGAAATGGGACATGGTTAAAGTTGAATAAATAAACTGTACCTGACCCTCAACTAATGAAGTGTCCTTTGAACCAGATCTAAAAACTCCTACAAGTTTCACTGTCAAAGGAGGTGCATTTGAACCAAGCACAGTATTCACCTTAACCTGGTTACAATTATATTGAAGATCAATTTGAATAAATGTGTATAAAAGGGAGGTAAAGTTATGCAAAAACTTCATAAGAACTGAAGTTTTTGCAAATCCCAAATAATGTATAGAATGAGAAATATATCAATTATAACTTTTGCTTATTCCAAAATATCCAGAATACATTCAAGAAACAGGAAGAATAAAATAATAATGGACAAGCATGATATCCAGAAAAGTCCATGAGCTTGCACATACACACACACAAAATGCTTAGCATGCACACAGCAACACACCTTAACTGAGTCCTTCTTAGTCAATGAAAGAACTGTTGCTGGAAGCGATAGAATCAGTGGAATGGAAACCCTGCACCAGGGGATTAAAATATACTTGAATAACAAAGAATAAACAAGTTATTTGCAAACTTTTCAGTAAATTTAGCACTTGAAATCAAAACAGCTAGTTGCATCTTGTTATCCTACTTGTGGCTTTTCTCAACCAAAAAGCACTTAGTATTAAAACAGCTAGCCATCATGATATCCTACTTGTGGCTTTTCTCAACCAAGAAAAGGACAGAAAAATATATGAACCTGCAAAAATCAGTTGTAATGTTCAAGTATATAAAGAAGTTAAGTTTTTGCTTTAAAGACATATTTCTGCTCTTGAAGTTGCAAAAGACAGCAGGCAGCTCATAAAACATGTGATCCCCCCCCCCCCCCAGAAACAGAACATTGTCTTGAAGTGCTGAAACTGCAGTCACTTAAATTTGTTTTTTTTTAATGGACCAATCACATGTTACGGATTTCCTTATATCATGCAAGCAATTATCAGAACGAGTTTTACATAAAATACATATAAAATGCTAACAATCATAGAGAAGTAAGTTAAGAGCAAACTTACGAGTTGCTCTCCAGGGAAGCCAAGGAATCTACTTGGTTGAACAAGTCTTTGGCATCACCTGGAATTCCAATGCCAAGTAAAAATCTAGCCAGACCCAATATTTTGCCACTTGGAAGCTGAGAATCAAATAGGGAGAAAGAAAGCAAAGAAAATAGCATTAAACACTCCCTGCACTAGAAAATTACCAGAATAAAGACCAGCAACACCGGCAAACCTTACTCACATTCAAGCTTCCTGAAGTCACAGCTGCAAACGCTGTCAGCCCTCTAACAACAGAGGATGTAGTTGAAACAGGACCTTGATGTTCATGTGTATCAACCAGTTTCTCATCGAAGTAAAAAGTTCCATCATCTACAACAAAAGATTTTAGATTACAAAGTACACTATGAAATATCATAAATAGCAGCTCATGACTAGGTGAATGAAGCATGGTCTGGATTTAAAACTGGTGAAGATCCTTGATGTTAGAAGGAGGGCTTAATTTGCCAGGTCAAATCTAAGAGACACAATAAGAGTGCCAAACTGTGTCCTGGAAACTTAGCTTAAAATCAGCAGAATAAAGGGTTTAAGCATAAGCAAGAAAAGTAATACGAAGAGGAGAGCAAAAATACCCATGAAAGTTTAGTTAATAGAAGCTCAATCGCCACCATACGAAGAAATGTTTTGGGGGCACAACTGCCAAAAAGTATTATGGTTTACCAAAAAAGAAGAGAAAATATTGACATACCATATTTCTCAATGCTGTCAAACAGCTTCAATATATCATTTTTAGTTGCGCCAATCTGCCAATGGTAAGCAAATGTAAGAAATAAGATATTGCAATGACCATAGAAGACAGAAGCAACAAGTACATTAGAAGATACGATATAATTTATACAATAGAAACAAAAACCCTCATCATACCTAGCAAATTACTAAAGTTTATACAAATAGATAGACCACAAGGAAACAGTAAGTTACATAGCATAAAAGTAAGTTAGGCAATGATTGTAGCTACATTTCTAAGAGGGCATGCTGTTCTAAAAAAACAGGTTGGTTAAGCTCTGGATATGTTCTCACAATATGGGATATGTAGCAGACATAAATCCACTACATAAGCAAAACAATGGGAATAGCTACCGAACACAGACTTGTGCACCAATTTGAAAAGAAAATTTAGAGCAAAATTTTTGCTGTGGAAAGAATGTGCACCAGAAATAACCAATAAGCTTATGCTTTAAAGAACACAAATAACCATATAACCTATTTCCCCTCCAATCACAAAGTACCATAAATTCCTTAAACAATAATCATATAACCTATTTCACCAACAATCACTAATTACAAAATAACATATATCATTGGATGCCAACATGTTTGATGCTGATAAGAAAATTAACAGGGGTAGTGTCTTTATTAAAAACATACGAGTAATGTTGGGCTCTTGAAAAAACTAAAAGTTATATTGGGGAAAAGTAAGCTAATCTTCAAATTACCAGAGATTGATCAATCTCAGAAGATGATAAAGAGACAACATCAGCAAGTGCTTGAAGTGCTAAACCTGAAAAGAAACAAGATCAGTCAAATTAGGATGAGCCACTTTAAACAGAAGAATTAGCATGGCATCAAGTCTTAATTTCAGCAATCCACCATAATTTATGCATTGAATGTTAAATATGCCAAAGTCTCCATCCAGATCTTTTCTTCCCATTACATTTCCATTACTATTTATAAGCATGTCCTTTTTGTTGAGGCTGCAAAATTATGCTAAGATAACGATCATAACAATGTAGCATCTGTGTGGATAATAATGTTAATGAAATAATTGCATATTCCCTTAAAAGAGAAGCATTGAATATATAAGAAAATTGCTAAAGAACTCATCATGGTATACAAAATACTTATAGAAAAATACCAGCAGCAAAGGTACTGGACTCAGGATTATTAGAATTATAGCGCCATCTCCCATCACTCTGGCTTAGAGCCTGCCAATAATTTGTAAGTTAACTAAAACATGTGTGCAGATAGTTGTGTTTGAAGAAAATAAATTTAAAGCCATGCATCAACCTAAACATTGTGGAGTAAACTTATAAGCAGACCAGTACTGGGCCTACTACACTGACCAACTCTCAATACACCAGCAACTAGCTCCACAGGGGCCCTAATCAAAGTGGGAGGGTTCCAGGCGAGGGTGGTCACTATTGAAATCCCCATAATTAGCATGGCATCAAGTCTTAATTTCAGCAATCCTCCATAATTTTTAAATTGAATGTTAAATATGCCAAAGTCTCCATCCAGGCGAGGGTGGTCACTATTGAAATCCCCCACCCACCCACCCACCCACCCCGATGCTAGTGCCAGGCTTATATCCTCACTCTAATACAATTCCAAGTAATGCAATAACCAACCTTAATGGAACCGAAAACTCCTTCAGCATCAGCAAGATACAGATCATCTTTAGAGGTTTGATCCTGCATTAAAAACATAATCAGCTGCAAGCTTTAGTACAAATTGGCAAGGCTTATGCTATGTCGCCACAGCGTGAAAGTTGTATTCTCCAATAGAAGTTGAGTAAATAGATCCCTGGCAAAACATTAATACTGGAGAAATCTTATCTTCACAATTTCAGATACATTCCTTTGCTAACAAAAAATTAAATTTAAAATCCATGACAGATTACTTTTCCTTCACATTATAAAATGAATAGAAGAGTTCTCAAATTAGCAAATGCTGGAAAAAAGGAAGTTAAACTCGAAACCCATAACACCTAAAAGTGTTTGTTATATGAATTACCTTGATAATTGCTAAACCTCCCACTGAATAGTAGAAATCAAGCAAAGCACCTGCGCTGCTGACAGTAGCTTGTAATCTTGAAGTAACACCCTTTAAGAGAGAAAGGGAGAGAGAGAGAGACGCATTATCACACATCGTCAGCAATGTTTTGTAACATGGAGTATATACCTTTCAGACGAAACAACATAGAGGAAAACAATACCTCAAAGACATCCTTTTTGATTTCACATTTTAATATTCCGTTGACTTTTAAGGCATAGAATAAATCCTTCAAAGCAGAAGATGATGAACCCAGGGTTTCCAGCACAGACTGGCAAGCTTCTGTGTTGATATCAGTTTTTTTATCAATACCAAGCACCTCAAACGTTCTAAGTGCCTCGTATGTTTCTGCTAAGCTGGCGAAACACATAACATCTAGTCAGATCACTCTTTCTTGTTTAGGCAGACACTACAGCAAATTAGCTAAAAAAAATAAAACAAACACAGGCACGGGTAAAAACCAACAAAAAAATAAACACGACACTATTTATCAATTTCATAGTATCCAAACAGAGGTAACAAACCAGATCTCATACAGTAAATTTACAAAGACAAGTTTAAATTCAGTGATTAGTAAAATTTGGCATCGCATGAGGATTAAATTATATTCATCTAATTCACTTAGAAAATAATAAATTGAGAGATTAGATGATAGTTAGAAGGGTTTAATTAGGGTTTTTGAAAACCTGGAAAAGGATCCTTCGAGCGGCGTGAAGAGCTCTAAAGCAACAGATCGGTGAGAGTCGGAGATCGGTTGAAAAACAGAAGCAACGGCAGATGAGTAGATCAATGCCGCTACGATCAGCACCAGAAATCCTTCCAGGCTTCTGGCCATTTTGTGCAATAAAATTAAATAGCCGCAGCAAATACTAGCATAAATAAATTATGTTACAGAGTCATCAACATTCACGTCTGTGCAAATCCTTAGCAGCCTGAATCAGAGTCTGAGTCTGCTGATCTGACGACTATAAAACTCGTTGCCCTTTTCTCTCCTTCAGCGAGTCTGGACTCACTCTCACTCTGGAGTCTGTACTGTTACTAAAAGGAAGGGGAGGTTTTTTTATATTCCATAAGTGCCCATGAGCATTCCATGAATATCCGTGATGTATACGGGTGTAAGTAAGACATTGCGTATCAAGTGTTGCCATCTGGTGGCAAGATGACTCAGACAGTCAGACTGGCCCTTGATGGATCGCTTTTGGGCTTTTTGGGTAACCTTGGGGGAATTATAGCCCATTTTTTAGCCCATAGTACAGAGAAAGAGACATTTTTATTGAGCCCGAAGAAATAAAGGCTTGGGACCGACTGAACTAGTGTAAATTGCAAAGAGTCTTGAACTGGATCAGATAATCTTGAGCAAGTGTAAATATTCTCAATTGATTTTGCTGGTCCATAGAGGAAATGCTGCATTTTCATCCTCCAAGGCCCACACACCTTGGTCCGGCCCAACAAATCCAAAGTAACCTGACAACTAATCATTATCTCACCTCTTGTGAGGAAAAAAGAATGATATATTTATTAATTCCGGAACCCTTTTCAGATCAGTCAAGGCTAGGTGTATCATCTCTCAAGTGCAAGTTTTAACCAAATTATCTTTATCTAATCACAAGTCAACCAAAAGCAAAGGTCAAATCCAGAATCATCTCATCATTCCATACATACAAGCATAAACCTTTAAAGAAATTCTATCAAGAGCCCACCCACTTTGTGACACTGTATAAATTATTCAACTCCCATGAAAAAAAACAATATTTTTTGTAGAAACAGTAAAAGCAAAAAAAAAAAGATGGAAATTTCAGATGCCATGAAAAAAGTATGCCTAGCAAATCTTCAAAAAAAGAATACAGTTCCATTACTTTCAAGTTTCAAATACAAAAAAATAAATCTTTAAAATACATAAAACTTTTTAAGACATATACTTCGAGAAGCCTAATTCTGATTATCTCACCGTTTAAGACTAAAAAAATTCATTCCCTAGGAAACGATGGCATTTGAAACAAGGAGATTTCAAAAGCTAGAAAGACTTTTGAACACAAATCCTATAACACCAAGTAATCAGTAAGATATAAGGAGTCGGTCCTAAAATAACATACCTTGCTGGTATAAACTTTGTCACCATTTTTGCTTATGTAAAACTGAAGATTCATTGCGACAAGTCCTTACTCACCTTTGTAGAAACAATGAAATTAAGAAGTGAATTCATGGCTACCCTTTTCTATCTTATATCTTTAAAAAAATTGTCAAGCCCTGTATGTATTTCAAAGCCCCAGAAACAAATCATTAATTTTTTTTAAGTGATTGTTTGTGAGTGTTGTTGATGTTACTTTAAAACAAAAATTATTAAAAAAATACATCAAAAAATATTTTTGATATTAGTATATGAAAATGATGTAAAACTATCATTTTTTAATTTAAAATAATAAATAAATAAAATTTCAAAAAAATATAAAAACGCTTTTGAACTCAGTGGCAAACACCCCTAAACTCTAGTGTACATGCTAGCATAGTCTTTTAAATATATTTTTTGGTCTATAAATTTGTCTTTAGATTTTATTTTATTTTATCCAACTTCACTTATTTATGCATTTTCTTAAGCGTCTTTGAAATTAAGAATATGCCTTAAAGCACTAGAATTTTATTTTAAAGGAAAATTTCATCTTCATTATTGCATTTATTGTCTCCAAACACGTTGGAGATTAAAAAAAAGTGTTGGGATATTATTATTAACTGTATTTAATTTTTATTTCTATTAATTTTTTAATCTTTTTGGATTTCACCGACTTCTCAAACACACATCATTTTCTTATGAAATTAATACCAAACATCCTAAAAATCGAACACTTCAATTTTCTACCACTTGCTAAGAGAGAGAACTCACCGAACTTGACACTTCATCTCAAACCACCTTCCACACCCTAGAAGTCAATTGATAGACGCCTTTTACTCCCTGCTAGAGAAGTTCAATTAATTTCCAGGTGACATTGCAGAGCCAGATCTGTAATCCTGGACCGTTAGATGGGCTGGGCTCATATTAAAGAGAATTTCTTTAATCTATGGGCTAAAAAGCCCTCTGTGGGACTGCTTGATGGCTTTCGGTTGCCCTCTCATGCCACGTGGCGCTACCAGGATTAAATCTGAAGAGAATTCATTCTCAAAATAAAAGGGAAAAAAATAATTCCCTTTTTTCCTCAATGCCGCTTGACCATGTCTTGGAAGAGACGACTAAAAACTTAATTGATTATATCAAATTTTCAGTGACCCGGTACACATTTATCAGATTAACACCAGTAATTTTTTAAAATAAAAACTAAATGAAAAGGTGTTATTTGATAAACATTTATTAACTGAATTGGCTTGATAATCTGCAGCTAATGAATTAACTGATTTAATAACACTCTGTTTTTCGTATCAATTACCCAGCTAAAAATGCCTTCTTTAACAAGAATAAACGGATTTTCCGGTGGAAAAAATGAAAAAAATAATAATATAATAGCGATTAAACCGACGTCGTTTGAAAGAATTGTTTTATTTAATCTTTAAACGAAGACTGAGGCGTGGCGCACCGAAATATCACCACGTGTAAGTAACTGCTGCGTCCAACGAGACGGCCACCAAACCCTCTGACTAGCTCGTGGCCGCGATACAAACCACACCAGCAAGAGAAAGGCGTGTATAAAGTTACCGACGACAACACAATTGACTCCGTACAACCTGCCCCTTTGCAGAGCAAGAAAAGAGAGAACAAAATGGCAGAGAAAGCTTCTCAATCAACAGGAGGAGGAGGAGGAGGAGAAAATGAGAAGGGAAACAGTATCAGTATATGCGGAATGCAATTCGCATACGCAGGACAACATCCAATCTTCTACGATTTCAATCTCGAAATATCTCCTGGATCTCGTTGCCTTCTCGTTGGCGCCAACGGATCTGGTAAATCAGTTTTTTTTTTTGTTGATTTTGAAGTATCACTGGTGATAATATATACTAAGCTCATTACCTTTTCGTAGTGCAGGGAAGACCACTTTGCTGAAAATAATGGCAGGGAAGCATATGGTTGGAGGGAAAGATGTGGTGCGAGTGATAAATGGCTCGGCTTTTCATGATACGCAATTGGTTTGCAGTGGTGACCTGTCTTATTTAGGAGGTTCTTGGAGTAAAACTGTTGGATCTGCTGTGAGTTTTGTTTCCTGTTAAAGCTATATTTGTATGGTAATTTTATTTGTTATTATATCTGCCATAGCATTTTGTAGTTACATTTGATTGTCTAGGGATTAGTTATACTTGCGTTTTATGCTTAAAATCAAGTGATTAGAAGTGATTTATTAGCTTAATTATCGTATAAATCATTATACATTGGAATCATTATACATTGGGTTTCATGCCCATTAATTTTATGGTGCTCGAGTTATAATTAATAATATTTACAGCATTAAAAGAAAGATAGAAACGAAGAAAAGAGAGAAATCACATCCGATCTCACAAAAAAGTTAGAATGATTTTTCTCTCTCGTTTTCTTATATCTATCTCCGCTAATTATGTGAGTATTGGTAGTTACAGCTCGAGTATTATAATTGTAGCTATTTTTTAGGGATTGAAGTTTCAAATGATTGTAGGATTTGCTCATTGTTTTGCCCCTGTCGAGTGCATTTTTATGAACTGTAAAGAAACTCACTCTGGTTGAATATTGCCTCGTGGTTTTTCAGGGAGAGATTCCACTACAGGGAGACTTCTCTGCAGAACATATGATATTTGGAGGTAACTAATGACCTCTTCAGAGTTGTTTCTTTTTCTTTTATTTTGCCTGAAGGCTTTGTGTGCTCTTTTGTTGCAAATGTTTTCTTGTTAAGATTTAATAGAATTGAGATTGCACTCTGTTCTTTGTATTTCTGGCAGTTGAAGGGACTGACCCTGTTAGAAGAGAAAAGTTGATTGACCTTCTTGACATTGATCTGCAATGGCGAATGCACAAGGTATCTGATGGGCAGCGGCGAAGAGTCCAGATTTGCATGGGTCTTCTTCATCCATTTAAGGTATGATGAAGATATGAAGCCTACCTATTAGAATGGGGCATGTTGGAATGAATCGGAGTCAGTTTTTATAAATTCAGCATAACAAAATCATCTAGGAGAGCACACATTTCTCATCGGAACATTTCATTCCGTAGCTTTTCTTTTATATTGTGCAGAATTGTTCTTTGTTAAAGATATGCTTGCATCTATGAAATACTGTCTGTATTTTCTTGCTGGTCTGGCTAGTAATCCAAGCCAAAAGGGTTCAACATGCAAGCCCTGGACCACCTACTTGTGAGATCACATCATTGTGGGCATCCAATCTGTTGAAAAAAACCCAAACTTGGCAAAGTTGCTCATTTCCCTTTATCAGGCTATCAATTTGCTGCTCAGTCACATCCCATCAGTTGAAACCTGGGATTTTTGTTTGAAGATCTTGGCTCACTCCCTGGGAGGGGTGGGGATTTAGGGATTTTTGTTTGAGATCATTTTGCATTTCGGTTGTTTACGATTATTTTGCTGAAAAACCATATTATCTCAAAACTTCCGTATTGAGGAGGATCCAAAAATTTTAATTGCAGGTTCTTTTACTTGATGAAGTTACAGTCGATCTAGATGTTGTTGCCAGGATGGATTTGCTTGAGTTCTTCAAGGAAGAGTGTGATCAGGTATGACTCCCTTCTGTAATTGAATTCACATGCACACTAGCAGATCTGATCGAATGATGGTCTAAAAAAATTAGAAACAGTGGGTTTGCATTATGTAGCAGGGCACAGAACAAGTGGTCCCTCCTTGTATTATCTGAAAGATAATCATCACTATTTTTTCTGATTTTTTTGAGTGAAAATCATTTTGAATGGAATCACCTCTATCTTCTGTTTTTGAAGATATAGAAAGCTTAGAAAGTGCAAGGGTCAACGTTTATGATTCTCTCGATATGCGCATCAATACGGTTAGAGCCCCGAGGAAAGTTCATCATGTTATAACAAGACTTTTATTTTCTTGGTGCAGAGAGGAGCTACAATTGTATATGCTACTCATATTTTTGATGGGTTAGAGACTTGGGCAACTCATCTAGCTTATATACAAGACGGTGAGCTGAAGAGGGCTGAGAAGCTAGCAGAGGTTAATGAGTTGAAAAACTCAGCCAATCTGCTTTCTGTTGTTGAGTCCTGGCTCCGCTGTGAAACCAAGAGTGAGAAAAAGAAGCCCACCAACCCTCCAGCCCAAAATCAAAATACTTCTCCTTTTGGTAGTTCTCCTTTCATGTCATCTAGACACATGGCATACTACCGTTGATCCTTCCCAGATCAATTGTTTCCGTCATTTTTTTTTTTCAAATTCAAAGCTATATAGAAGAAAACATATGAAAAGGCTAGAGTTGCCCGCGAGCTCGCAAGGAAAGTGGTGAAAGCTATTTAAGCTGGTTATTTTTTGTACATGCTTGATTGTTAGCATGGAATATAAATTTTCCCCTATCTTGTAGCTCCCTGTATTAACGATGTTAAAGGAAGGGCACACTGTTGGTTTGATTGTTCCTAATAATTTCCCCCATAAAGTGTTATTTGTAATCTGTTGCTACCTCCTCAATAAAACGGCTGAGATTTATCCCCTGCAATTCACTGTAGTTCTGAAATTGCTGCTCCTGATTTTGTTCCAATGCATAGTTGTAATGTAATTGTCGTATTCAACTGAAGGCATTTGCAGACAGTAATGGTGGAATTGTGGACAGAAATCTTGGTGGTAATTACAGCCTCTTTGTTCTATGATCCAGATGATGCACTGCCTGAAATTAACAATGGAATATCTGGAAATTAGATCTTGATAGGAGTAGGAGTCAATTCAATATGATGCAGGCTGCCATTGCAATTGTTTCGTCGCCTTGAATTTGGTAGTGGGAGTCACTTTAGGTGAAACTTTAAACTTGATGTGGAGTAGAAGACAAAATGAGAGCGAGAGCAGCAGGAGCGGGCCGAGGAATCAAGATTGAAGCTCTAGCAAGCATGCTAGCAGAAAAAAGATGGGGCAGGAAAGCCGAGAACCATCTTTTTCCTGCCATATTATTGGTTGCGGTCACTTTTGATGTCCATGTTTCTCCTACTCCCAACCCAACCACCCCGTCTACAGCAACACTTTTGAAATCTAAGTTTAAGGTTTAGATGATTCTCTATTTCTTACCATATTCATCCTCTCCTAACTTAGCCGTCAATTCAATGGTTTGACCTGAAAAATGTAGTATCATGAGCTTTAAATGGGACACGTTTTTGATTAATTCGGTTAGGGTTTTAGCGATCTGGTTGGTGTATTTTAATAAAAATATTTGATCTTGATTAACCCAATAATCGAATTTCCCAAACATTTTTCTGAATTAATTTTTAAATCGGACCAAAAAATACAATCCCTAACAATTGCTATCACTAACTTCAAAATAGTATAATCTTCGAGGCAAGATGCTATTTTGAAGTGTTAATATAGCATTTTTAATGTTATAAATATGGTTTTTTTTTTATTATGTACACTGGAAATATTTAAAAAGCAAATTATATTGAAGAAAATGAAAGAAGTGTTTTACTCTTTTTTTTTCAAGGAATTTGAAGACGTGTTCATTTACACATGTTTATATTTAATTACTCTTTTATTGGGTTCAGTTTATTGGTTTTGATTTTTTAAACAAATATATAAAATGTTATTTCTTTGAGGAAAAAAAACATATTTTACTATTTTTACTATTCTTGTTAAAGCTGCTAATCGGGATAAAAAAAATCAGTTTTTTTAATCTGACTTCTTTCTTGGCTCCAGGAATGGAGACGCCAAGACAAGGAAGTTATTAAAAAAACAATTTTACGCAAAATAACAAATTTTACTGAAACACAGTTCAGTTCCACACAACTTCGTATAGCTTATCTTAGGCTTAAAAAGTGATTTTGAAAACATTATATATATTAAAAAAATTATTATTTCTTTATTATTTTCATTCTATTTTAATGTTTTGACATTAAAATTTATTTTTTAAAATAATAATATATATTTTAATTTATTTCTAAATAAAAAATATTTTAAAAAATAAATAAGTGCCTAATAATTCAATTATGACTCACTTCTCATCATCTCACGTAGAGAGAGCGGTGTCAGGCAGACAATGCAATTACGAGTACAATAATGAGCATTTGATGAATTTAAAGGAAGGAAGCTGGGCATTAATTAGGCAATCATGAGTTTAATGATTAAAACCTTTATTTGATCTTATTAAAGTAATAAATGTAATATTGATTTAGAAACAAAAAAGTTTATCTAAAAAAGTCTCTATTATTTGAATTAATGGTAAGTGATGAAATTAGCAACAATAGAAATTTGTTAAATAATATAGGTTTATGTGAAAGCTCTGACAAAATTAATTGTAGGGAGGTTAATGGATAAAAATAATAGAGATAAATACAATATATTTTCATGTATTTCTTAAATTTAAAAATATATAAATTAATTTTAATATTATTTTAAAAAAATATATTTTTTTTATCTTTAGTATTGCAATCAAAATAAATGTATTGGTCGATAAATAGACTTTTACGATACCGTAAATGCCGCTCTTCTCCTTGTCGGATCTCTCACATTTCTCTTTCACTCTCAAATTTGGCGGTAATCCGATTTCTCTGTTTCTTCCCTCTCCTTTTTTCCCCTTACTTTCTAGAATTCTGCAGAACATTTGCTAGAAATTGTTTTCATTCTCTCTTCCATCGATCGCCTCCTCCTCTTCTAGGTCTTTAAATCTCGGCATTGATTCTTTCTTTCTTTTATTTTCTCTTTAAACCCGATCATTAACTCTCTGAAATTGTAATTTAAATTTGTGATGCATATATTTTTTTAAAAAATAATTGCGGGATGATTGGTAGCAGTGAGAAGTGAAATGGATTCGGCAAGGAGTTGGTTTCAGAAATTTCAACCGAGAGAAAAGTTTAGGTCTCCTTCGAGGAGGAAGGAGGGAGGTGATGAGGATAATGAAGATACGATATTGGAAATGGACGGGGAAGCTCATTCTAATGTCACCAAGCAGAAAGTTGCTGCGGCTAAGCAGTTTATTGAGAATCATTACAAAGAGCAGATGAAGAATCTACAAGAGAGGAAGGAGCGGTATGATGCGATGGAATGAATGAAGATTTACATTTGATGCGATGATGGAGTTGATTAATTTCTGACTGTGTTTTTGTTTTAATAGAAGGACGACATTGGAAAAGAAGTTGGCCGATGCTGATGTGTCTGAGGAAGATCAGAGCAACTTACTTAAATTCTTGGAGAAGAAGGAAACTGAATACATGCGCCTTCAAAGGCATAAAATGGGTGCTGATGATTTTGAATTGTTGACAATGATTGGCAAGGGTGCGTTTGGTGAGGTATGCATATTGTCTTTCTTTTTATATACGTGTAATTTCTTAAGGGGTTCGCTTGTGGGTCTTCACATTCTTTTTACTGAATTTTGTAGTGCTCCATTTAGAATTTTTAAGTGTTTTCGATAGGCATGTTAGGATAGTGATGATATTTGAGGCACCTCTTTGTGGAGCTTCAAAAGCTGTGGCAGGTATGATTTTATGTTAAAATTAACAGTTTATGTGTGTTATTTTTGTATTTTATATAATCTGTTCTGTGAATAATCACATTGTCCCGTGATGTGCACTAGGCATTTTCATGAACTAGACGAAGATGTGGAAATTACTTGGTTTTCCATAGCTACTTTTTTCTTTCCTGCGGGTGATTTCGTGTTATGCTTATGTTTTGTAAATGTGTTTTGTTACTGTAAATTACATTAGCCAAGAAGAACATAGAAATCCATGTATTCTGTGTAATTCCTTTTCTCTTCGGTATCCAAAATTTGAGAATGAGTGATTTTATTGACTATTACGTCCATTTGTTCATCTTTTTATAGGAACTATAAAAAAGGCCAGTTGCTTTTCTGCTATAAGTTTATGGTTGATATTAAGTTTGCGTTCTGGGCAGGTTAGAATCTGTAGAGAAAAAACAACAGGCCAAGTGTATGCTATGAAAAAGCTTAAGAAATCAGAGATGTTGCGCAGGGGCCAGGTAAACATTTATCTGGCCTGCTTGATGATATATATGACTAAGGTTCAGTACCCTTGTTTATTACAAGTTGGCATCGCAATCTTTTCTAGGTTGAGCATGTTAAAGCTGAAAGGAATCTGCTCGCTGAGGTTGACAGCAATTGCATTGTCAAACTGTACTGTTCTTTTCAAGATGATGGGTTTCTCTACCTTATCATGGAATATTTACCTGGTGGAGATATGATGACTTTACTTATGAGAAAAGATACCTTGACAGAAGATGAAGCTAGATTTTATGTTGGAGAAACAATTTTGGCTATTGAATCTATCCATAAACATAATTACATCCATAGGTGTGTAATTAAATGTCAAATAATAATAATTTTATCTTGAGGTGTTTTAGGCCAATGAGAATGTATTGGCTAGTTAAATGTAGATTAACCTTGTTTTTGTTTTTGCATCACTTGTAATAGGGATATTAAGCCAGACAACCTGCTACTTGATAGATTTGGGCACTTGAGGCTATCTGATTTTGGACTGTGCAAACCATTAGACTGCAGTACCATCCAAGAAGGAGACTTTTCAATAGTAAACAGCAATAGTAATGGGACTACACAGAATGAAGAATGCCCATCAGCTCCAAGGCGCACACGGCAAGAGCAACTGGAACATTGGCAAAAGAATAGGAGGATGCTTGTAAGTTTTCTGCCATCGTGTGTCTGAAATCTCCATCTATGCATGTGTGTCTGATTATTCCAACTTGGCATATCAATTTAAAATCTTAAATGGATCCTTCAGTCTCTTTGATTTGCCTTCTCTCTTCCTTGGTGATTTGAAGAACATGTTTTAAAAAATGAAAGAATGTTAGTTGTGCTCAATGGAGAAATGAATCCTATGTGGATTGTGGAATAAAATTATAGAAGAGAAATTTCTTCTTTATTTTGGATTTTCTAAAGTGGTGTGTTTGATTTAAGCATGTTTTTTGAAGATTAAAAGGATGTCTTTGTTTTTCCTTGTCTAAAGTTTGTTGTTGGGCACTGCAGGCCTTTTCTACTGTTGGTACACCTGACTATATCGCCCCAGAAGTGCTATTGAAGAAAGGTTATGGGATGGAGTGTGATTGGTTAGTAGTTCTGTACATTCTGATGGGCATGGAAATAAATTACTTCTAAGCGTTTTGATGACTCCATGATGGGAAATAACTTGAGCCTTTAACTGTTACCACCGCTTGGTGCATATCTGGAGATACACTAGTTTTGTCCAAGGTAGTTTGGGCTTGAGACTCACAGTTATTATTTGCAGGTGGTCACTTGGTGCTATTATGTACGAAATGCTTGTGGGTTATCCACCTTTTTATTCAGATGATCCAATGTCAACATGTAGGAAGGTAAAGTGAGACATTGCAGTTTGGTGTTTTTGTTGTCAGCCTTGCATCCACGTGTCTTTGATTGTACACTTCTTTCTCTTTCCTGCATGTCTTTCTAGATCATGCTTACTAGGTCTCTGGCCTGTACTATTTCTTCGAAGAAAAATTTCACGCAGAAATAGATTAAGAATTACTGCTGTTAGTTTTGGTTAATTTTAAACTGAACCATAGCTGTACTTCATTGTTTCTGACGCAACTTGTAAATCAATGGGATCTCATGTGTAATGTAAAGATCCATAGCTTTACTCGGGTAAATCTTTTAGGTTGCATGTTACAGTTGATCTATGTTTGGGGCATAGACATCTACGAGCATTAATCATTATTTTCCTTTTGAATAGTTAAATTTGGATATTTAAAGTAGCCAATGATTTTTCTGTAATTAAATCTGGCTAATATGAATGCAGTATTTTTTAGGCTACATAGGTTGTGGGTGCTTTCCTGATTGGATCAACGTCCTAATTGTGCGCTATTGCTACTGATATGTACTTAATATAATGGGTTTTAAGAAAAGTAAGTGAATATCATTTTGCTAATAAGCTAATGCTGTGAATTCTTGTTTCCCCTTTTATGAAGATAGTAAACTGGAGAACACATTTGAAATTTCCAGAAGAAGCAAGATTATCTCCAGAGGCAAAAGATCTTATTAGCAAACTCTTATGTAATGTCGACCAGAGATTGGGAACAGATGGTGCAGATGAAATAAAGGTGCTGTATGCTGTGTCATTTTTTGCATACTTGAGTATGTTAAGTAAGCTAGTTGCAAATAAAAAGAATAACATTTCTGCCTCTTCCTTTTACAGGCTCATCCATGGTTTAATGGCGTGGGATGGGATAAGCTTTATCAGATGGAAGCTGCATTTATTCCTGAGGTCAAGGATGATTTGGATACTCAAAATTTTGAAAAATTTGAAGAGGTATTGACGTCTCTTAATTTCTCATCGGGTTTTGTGAACTATCTGTGCTTGTTGCTCAGTTTTTTTTTTCCTGCGTGCTTTTGGCTCTGCAGTCTGAGAACCAACCTCAAACTACATCAAAAACTGGTCCGTGGAGAAAGGTCAGTTTAAGTCTTCAAGAGCATTTACTTATGGGATTATCAGTGCCATTGTCTCTCAGTGTATTGTTTTTTGTTGCTTCAAGCTGTGAAGTGGTTGATTCTTCAATATGAAAAAGTTTTCCTCTTCAGCAAACTAGAAAAAATCATTTTTACACAGAGAAATCAAAGGCACTGTAGTTTTCTCAGCCCCTAGTGTCATGTGATTTCGTTCTTGGTAACTTAGCGGTTTCTATGGTGAAGAATTCTAGCCACATGTAGTCCATGTGATTGTGTCTAGGGTTCCTCTGTTCTTTTCTCTCCTTTTCCCCATTTGAATCTGAATGTGGGGAAAGGACAAGTTAAGTTGCTGGTATGGTTTTGGAGATCTGTCATGGTTAGTTGCGTTTTAATTTTTTTCTATCTTTGCGTTGGGCTTTTTATTTGTTTAAGAAGGCCTTTCTGATTGTCAAGAAATTGAAGGCAAGATTTAATGGGGATCAAAATGCAATGCTCCTTAGTCTTTCCTCGAGTCTTTTGTGACTTTCTGTTATTGGTAAAGGACAACATGTACAGGCTTTTGCCTTTGAGTGCCAAGCTAATAGTAGGGCAAGGGAACTATTTTTCATAGTTAGTTACGAGCTGTTACCGAAGTTGCTTTTCTAGAAGTTGAAAGTTTGGAGACCAAAATATATGAACAGATAGGATTTCGGAGGTTCTGATTTAAGAAAATTCAGCCACTACAGAGTGTATGCAACAGCTTTGCAGGGCAAGGTTGTGGCTCATTTCCAGAATTCGGCCCTGCCCTTCTCTCTCCTCTCTCTCATCAAATAGAGTCAGGGATCAAAATGTAATTCAATTGAAATATGGAAATAAAAATGTAAAATAGGGACAAATTTAAACATGAAATGACACTTAAATACCCTAAAAAATCTAAAGAGTTATTAAAAGCCCTCGTAGTAACAGTTCCAAGTTATTTGCTGCAGTCCGAACTCGTGCCTGTGCTTACAATCTTCTCGTATCCAGAACATATTCTAGGATATAAGGATAAGAGGATGGGCTCTAAAAGTTGGGTAGTGGTTAATACATCTCCATCGGTACATTCAACTTTGTAAAAAATTAAAGTAGGCTGGGGTTTCAGATTCCTGTAATGCTTTTTGTCTGGAGGTAACATCTTTCCGTCAGATTTGAACAATTTTGGTTGTTTGATCTGCAATGGATTTTTTTTAAAGAACCCATCTCTATTCTGCCTAGCTTTTGTCAAGTTCATTTTGTTTTTAGTACTTCGTTTCGAGCGACGAGTGTTGCTTTTCATCTCCTTTTCCCCATTTTCTATTCTTCTCCTCACTTTTTCACCTCTATATTGCAGATGCTCTCATCAAAGGACGTCAATTTTGTGGGCTATACATACAAGAACTTTGAAATTGTGAATGACTATCAAGTTCCAGGGATGGGTAATTCTCTAACGTTTTGAACTGCATTGCAACTCTTGGTTATGGTTTTGATTTGGGTATCTATTGAATCATGTTCTTGAAACCTGAACACTTCATTTAACAAGGAGGATAAAAGCACTAAACTTTCAGGGAATGATGCCATGTTCATGTTTAGTAGCAAATATGTTGTGCGCATGAATGTGTGGTGAGAAAGATTCGGTTAAAATGGAATTTTCATTTAAACGGTGTTTTAAACTTAGATAAGTTAATGTTATGCATTCATTCTGTACCTATATCCATGTCATATTCTGCGCAATAAAAAATTTGCACCTGTTGCTTGGCCTTGAAATGGATCGTCTTAAGCTTCGCTAAGTCATTATTGTCGAGGCACTTTTAAAGTAACAGCGACACAATTTCTTAAGCATGCAGAACCAACTTTCTTGGTGAACCGATTAATTTCAAGTGTGTGATCTCAATGGATCGTGATCATCTAAGAGAAATAGTGATTTGGCAACACACACTTCATGAAGGGATGTAGATTTCAGAAAGTATTTCTTAAATATTTTTTAGATTATCTTATTCGCAATAAATTTTGCCAGAAACTTTGCAAGGATTCTGCACCTCTCTCTATACTTGAGTTAATCTTAGAGTGCTTGGCAAATCGCAGATGCCCACAGCGCGTAATTTTTGTAGTGCTATCCTGCTGATTGCTTTTCCAGCTCTTCTATTGTTTTCAGTGGCTACTGATTCCAATTTGTTCTCTCATTTTTAGCTGACTTGAAAAAGAAGGACACCAAGCCGAAGAGACCATCTGTCAAGTCGCTTTTTGGTAGGCTGATACCTATTCCCGAGCTATTTCTTGGAAAACATGCATCATGATCACCCTTTTATTTTCCCTCCCCATATGCCCGACTGTCATTTAATTTTTTGTATTGTAAATTTGTAATACTGATTCTGTTTCTCCAACCTTTTTGGCTCTACTCTTTAAGAAGGTGGGTCGGAGGCATTAGAATCATCATTTACAGCCCCTGAAGATGAGACTTCTCGAGGGAGCTTTCTGAACCTCTTGCCTCCACAACTAGAAGTAACTCGAAAGCAGAATGAAACCATTATTAGATTTCACTGACGGTACCTTCTCTGTTGATGTTGACACTTACTTGAAGTTGAAGTGCTGCGTTTTGAGGTAACTTTCAGCTTTAGCTCGCCTTGGCCAATTAGCGGTTTTCAATTATTTGGTAACAAGACAGGACCGATAGTAAATACAAATTCACTAAATATATATAACACGATGTACAAATCCACTCTAACTCATATCATGTATATGTTTACACGTGTTCTTCCGATTAATAATAGCTAAAAAAAAGCATTTGTGTAATCTATTTGCTGAGATGCTTCGCTGCTTAACGAGTGATGGGTGCTCAATCGTTGCAGAAATTTGCTTTATTCCTTTTTCCAATGTGCTCAAGCTCCTCTTAATGATTCAAACTATACTTTCGCCTCTTGAGCTTCCTTGAAACCCTTTTTCTAAGAGTTCTGGTCGAGCCTTCATCGAGGAATTAGATCCCAATTGGCAACTTCCCTGCAACTGCTGTTTGCTGTTGCTTCGATACAAAGACTCGAGTTGTATATAGAGATTCGAGGAGCCATAAAACCTGAATGCATGGAAGAAGAACGATTGGCTAACAACATCTCTCTGCTCCACTTAAAGGGCTTTAATCTTATTACAGTTTTTCTAGCATAATAATAGGTCCTACCTGTGGCATTCAATTACTGAGTCCAGGACAATCAATCAGAGTTTGTTGGAAACATTTAGAGCAACAAAAAAAATCTTCAAAGAAGAGGACATGATAATGACGGTGACATTGTCTCCAAACTAATTGTATATTAACAACGTATTTCAAAAATATTTATAAAAAAATAATTTTTTATATTTTATTTTAAATTAATTTTTTTTAATATTTTTAAATCATTTTAATATATTAATATCAAAAATATTTTTTTTAAAAAAAAAAGCATCATCTTGCCCGTCAGTAAGTTAAGAAGGGAAGAGAGAGAGATTCTCGCATCGAATTGTTCAAAAGTTTAGGTAAAGGTAAATTCCAAATGTGTAGTTATGTTTTATACGTGACAGTATGATTATGTAAGACCCTTTTTTTTAAAAAGAAAAAGGTTTGGATATTGATTTATGAGTTATTTGGTAAATTTGTAAGTTCATATATAATATTGTATTTTAGAGTGTTTTTTTCAAAAAAATATTTTTTATTTAAAATATATTAGAATAATTTTTTTATTATCAACAATCCAATTTTATGTTTTTTCAAGTAAAAATATTTTTTGAAACTCATCTTAAAATAAAAAAAATTATACGCTATAAAGATCCTATGAATCATTAAAAAAAGACAGATTCACAATCTATTTATTTTTAATCTATTTTTGTAAAATATCATTGTTTTCTTTTCTAAAAATGATATATATTAAAGTTTTTAAATCTATAAAATAAGATATCTTTTATAGATACCAGTCATCACGAACTACTTTGTTTTATCCGTTATTGTATACCAAGCATTAGCCACCTTGGCCAAATAAAGCGATTAGATTACTCAAGTGAAGAGATTAACCTATTAATTAACATTTAAATCTTACATCTAGACTACTTAGATTATTCGGCAGCTCATCAATTTCCTCAAAAGCTAACTACATGTCTATTTTCTATACTTTAACTAACCAATTAAGCTCATCAATCCTCGTATATATATATATATATATATATATATAACTGAAAACATATATACTCCATAAAACCTTGGCGGTCCAAGCCATGACGTTAATTAGTGATAAGCAGAACGTATGAATTCAGGGACCATGTGCGTACACATCTGTTGGTTCAGGAAGAAAAAAAAAAGGTTGTAATAAAGAAATAATTGTCTACACTGAAAGTGAAAGACGTACACACACATGTATGTAATTAATCCTAACCTATACGTGTGTATGTGTACGATGAAGTAGTTAAATATCAGATTTCTCTCTCTTTTTTTTTCAAACTTAATTAGGTCAGCAGTAGAAATGAATTACTAAAAATGCTGGATCATATATATATATATATATATATATATATATATATATATATATGTATTAAAAATCATAATTAATTTTTTTTAAATCACCTTAAAACAAATGCAAATTCACTCACAAACACAACCTTAATTATGAAGTTTTAACTCGCAAACAAAGGGTCTCTAGACTAATTTCACAGCAATTTGCATCATGCATTTTCTACTGCAGATGTGTATAAAATTAGCACTGATCATTCATTCTCTTACACACACACTCATGTTACGAGCTATACGTAGTCTCTAAAAGCGTGACGTAATACAAAGAACTTGTGATTTACATAATAAATTTCAAGTTTGAGTCAAAGCATGCATTTTTTGTAAAATTCTAAAACAATTAGGGTTTTATGCTTATCTAAATTCACAAAAAACACTTTTCAGAGATAGAGTTTCCTCGTATCTAAAACAAAGATTAAATAGCTCTATAAATTAACCATTTTGAGATCCATTGGTTTTGAAGCAACATATCTTTCGTTCTTTCCATCTACTTCTATTTTTTTATGTAGTATATTATATAGTATTAATCATTATAACTAAACCCATCAAACAGATGAATCCAGTAATCCATTAATTAAACTAGCTCCTAGCTAGATGAATCAATTCGGTCATCAACAAATGATCTGATTATTGATTTAAATTGAAAATAAATAATCAATATGATGAGCTAATCCACAACTCGGTGAACCCAATCAAAACCAAGTTTGATATTTTAAAAACAAAATCTTAAACAATGGTGATTGTGTTTTAAATTGATACATATATCCACGAGTTCTGATCTTAAATTTATGGTTTATTAATTTTCAGTACTTGGATAACACGCATGGCTATAAATCTGATTAATTAAATGAGGAATCACTACCAAACCGACGTGTTTTTGGGATCTAGTTGCTTAGCTTTATCTATGTCTGACTGTAGCCGGCCTTCCTGTTGTATTAAACTAGTGTTGCAAAAAAAAAAATTTGTTATATCGTAGACCATTTCTCCGGTAGCCTTTTGCCCTAACTTTCCCTTTAAAAATGGCCTTCAACTCTCCTTTACACCCTCCCACCACCTCCAGTACTGTCTCTCCGATCGCCTTCTCTGTAGTTCATGCAGCTTAAGCTTACACACTTAAATAGAAGCTACCTGATTGAGCGATGATGATGAAAGCAGCATATGAAATGGTTCACGGGCCCCATGAACCATGGGACTATGCCTCTGTAGGATTTCCAGCTCCAATTTCTAACCCCTTCCCAAAGCAAGTGATTGAAAATCGCTGCCTGAGCTTGGAGAGGAATGATGATCAGCTCTCTGAGTGGGTCGGGCATGTAACAGAGCAGCTCATTGATGACTTGCCGGACAAGGAAACTCATGCAACAGACACAAGAATGGTCGATGGGGGCAACGATATTGTCCCGTCATCACTCTTGGGTGATCACTTTACACCGAAAAAATCTATGAGGAGAAGCTATTTTGACGGTAATGGGGAAGAGCTCCGGTGGAACCATGAGCTTGGAGCAGAACAAACAAACATTTTGGAAAAAGAAGGGAGTGCTGGATCAAGCATGAGTAGGATAGATGAAAACGGTTTGAGCTTAATAACCCTACTGCTGGAGTGTGCTGTTGCAATATCAGTTGATAATCTTGGTGAAGCTCATAGAATTTTGCTTGAGCTGACGATGATGGCTTCTCCTTACGGCCCTTCTTGTGCTGAAAGGGTTATGGCTTATTTTTCTAAGGCCATGGCTAGTAGGGTTTTAAACTCGTGGTTAGGTATTTGCTCTCCATTAATCAATCACAAGAGCGTTCATGGCGCCTTCCAAGTCTTTAACAACGCCTCTCCTTTTATCAAATTTGCTCACTTCACCTCCAACCAAGCAATTCTTGAAGCTTTTCAGCGCCGCGATAGCGTTCACATACTCGACCTTGATATCATGCAAGGCTTGCAGTGGCCGGCCTTGTTTCACATCCTGTCCACCAGAATGGAGGGTCCACCCCACGTTCGAATGACCGGCGTGGGCTCATCAATGGAAGTATTGGTGGAGACAGGGAAACAACTTTCCAAATTCGCTAGCCGACTTGGACTGCCATTTGAGTTCCACCCAGTTGCAAAGAAATTTGGAGAAATCGACGCGTCAATGGTGCCGCTCAGAAGGGGTGAAACACTAGCCGTGCATTGGCTACAGCATTCCCTCTATGATGCCACGGGACCTGATTGGAAGACATTGAGACTTCTCGAAGCACTGGCCCCGAGAGTGATCACATTAGCTGAGCAAGACATCTCAAATGGCGGATCTTTCCTGGACCGTTTCGTCGGCTCTCTGCATTACTACTCAGCACTGTTTGATTCCCTCGGTGCATGCTTGCCCTGCGATGATCCTGGCAGGCACCGGATAGAACATTGCCTTCTCTACAGAGAAATCAACAATATTCTGGCAATAGGAGGGCCTGCGCGAAGCGGCGAGGACAAGTTCCGGCATTGGAGAAGTGAGCTCGCTAAAATCTCTTTCAAACAGGTGGCGATGAGTGGAAACTCGATGGCTCAAGCACAGCTTATACTGAACATGTTCCCTCCTGCTCATGGCTATAGCCTTGTGCAAGGAGATGGAATTCTGAGTCTGGGCTGGAAGGACACCAGATTGTTCACTGTATCTGCTTGGACTTCACCTGCTTCCAGATAGCATCTAATTTAACCCCACTACTGCTTTCATTTTTTTTTTTTTAAATTTCTTTTCAGTGTTTTCTAGTAATTAATCCGTGATGAGAATTACTAATTGCTTGTGGGAATCAAATTAAATTCTAGCTCTCTCCAATTAGTCCAACTGTAAAAGTTATGTGAAGGGGACATGGACCTTAATTACAAAGGGTTATATATTTTTGGAATCCGATCACCCAATGCTAGATATTGTCCTTTTTAAAAAAAAATTATCTCTCAAAAAATATATTTTATAGATTTAAATGAGTAAAATTCTAGTTGTTCGAGACTTTTATAAAACATAATGCATACTATAACTCGGACTCAAAATCTATTATATAGATTATAAAAACTCTACTATCACTCACTCAGAGGAGACCTATTGTACCTTCAGGATCACATAATTAAGCTGCTTCAATTTTCTGGCTGCATGTGATTTGCCACCATGGACCTAGTAGACAAGCATTTTCTCCCAGGCTCTAATTTGTTTCGGCCGTCACCCTCTTAATTTCTTTAACACAAGATTTTAATCATTAGATTCCATGCAATTACCTTGTGTTTTGTCTCTAGCTATATGATTTATTTATTTTTTATTTCAACATCCAGCAAAAATATATCTGGGCTGTTCTGGGTCTCGGACCATACAGCCCCAGCCATTGTGGTGCTAGTGCCTGCTCTGGCTTGGCCTATTGAACCTTCTTGTGACCAGGCCTCGCCCAACAGCAATTTCTCTCTTTACAGAAAACTCTGACACGCAACACCCACACAAAACATTTATAATTGAAATATATTACTTACTTGTGAATCATCCCTTGTGCATCGAAATTATTTTGAATTGAATTTAAATATTCTATATTCACATATGAGTTAAATATTAATCAAGGGAGATGACCATCACCAATCAAGCCACACATTTAACCGGTTAAACTATGATTCTAGCTGGAAATATCTCGATTAAAAAGTTTAGAAGTGGTGATTTTATCTACAAAGTTTATTATTTTTTCTGGAGTATATAAAAAAATAGACAAGATAAATGAAATATATCTTTACATCCTTTATGTTCCGAGATTAATATATTTATCTCATTCATTATAATTTAACATATTTTCTACTGTTTATCATATATTTCTTTTATTTCCGGGACGATGCGATCATTAAACCTAGGATTCTCCGGGTGATGTGCCACGTGTCTTTCCAATCACAAGGAGCAAAAGTATCTCAGCGTATCCAGAGAGGCCCAGTTGTAATCAACAAACCAGAGAAAGATAGTTACAGTGCAGGAATCAGCATGGACGTGTGGGGGAGACTCTGATGTTGCCGGAGAAAAACATCTTACTGATGCTGCTCCAGAAAAACAGGTGTATGAATATTATATTCCTCGTCTTTTATCATGCACGGGCAGATTGGATTCAGAGTGTTGTTTTTGAAAATTTATTTTTAAAAATATTAAATAATTAATTTAAAATAAAATAAAAATCATTTTTTTTAAAAGACTTTTAAAATGTAAAAGTCAGGAGGGGCAGCTGCTAGGAAATGTTGAAGCAGGCGGCGTGGTAATTTCATCGTCGAAGTCTCTGCGCTGGTGACTTCATCACGAGCTCTTACCTTTGCAGAATATTTGTTTTTGAAAGCTAAGCATGAACTGGATTTGGATTTCTTTTTTCTTTCTGGATAAATTGAGCCCACCAAATACTGTTGACGACTTTTTTCTGGTCGTCTCTGCTTTGCATTGTCGTCTTCTTCACTCAAGGTTGTGAGTGGATTCAATCTGGCATGGCTTGCTTGGTCAAGGTTCATAGGTTGACTTCCTTGCGGGCACTTAATGGAGATGGGCATGAACCATGGGAGAGTATTTCTATGTAATGGCTTGTTTAGGAGTGTGGTTGCGGTAGTTTTTTAAATTGCTTATCGTGCTGAAATATATTAAAATAATATTTTTTTTTATTTTTTAAAAATTATTTTTGAAATCAGCACATCAAAATGATCTAAAAACACCAAAACATATTCATTTAAAATGAAAAAAAAAATCAGCCAAAAGCTGGTGGAATCGCAATGCCAAACGAGCACTAACACGCCACTGTTTTAAAACTCGGATTAGCCCAGTAGATATACATGAAACCAATTGTTTTAAAGTATGAATCAATATAAGTTTTTGTTTGGCACTGTAATTAAAAAGTGTTTTTAAAAGATTTTTTTTTTACTTTAAATAAAATTTTTGGGTATTTTTAGATTATTTTTATTTATTGATATCAAAAATATTTTTTTTAAAAATTAAAAAATATTATTTTGATACATTTCTGAATAAAAATTATTTTAAAAAACAATCTTATCCACACTTCCAAACAGACACTAAATAAAAATAATAAAGCTCATGATCGAAAAAAATATAGAGCGATCAAATTATTCAATCATCCTAACCTAACATGGTAAAAACTCTTACATTAACTTGTCGATTTTTATTTTTTTAATTAAAACATCATGTTTTGAATTAATTTATTAAAAAAATAACCCACCCGTGAATTGTTCAGCGGTGCTTACCCTAATTAGCTCAGGTTGAGTTTCCAAATCATGCATAGGTATAGTAAAAATAAATTTGCTCGAATTGATTAGGTCAAAAAAGACGTCTGTGGTTTCTTTTTCAGTTGGAGACACACACACTCCATAACTAATTAATTACCTGAAATAGAATGGCAACGATGTGATGAGTTACCTCGCACCAAGGCTATGTCCAAGGTGGTTAAGAAAATCTAATGACAATTAAGAATTTAATTGTCTCGATAATTAAAGAAAAAAGAAGGCAAGTGGTGGAATAATAAATCATGCCCTCATAAATTTCAATGTCGACACGGTTCTTGTTGATACCAACCGTTGTTTTACATTGTTATCACATCTGTAATGCCAAGTGTTTTTTTTTTTTTTAAATAAAAGAACAGTATTTTAGAATTAGTTTAGATTCCAGTTGAAATTAATTTTTTAAAAATGATATTAAAAGCACATTTCCGCGTTTATTAATAGTCTTCTAGTATTAATTATATAAAAAAATTAGAAGATAGTTTTCAACTATTTCTCGTCACTTTTAAATCTTAACAATGCAATTTAAAATTGCTATGAAGATTCTAATTTACAATTTATTAATATCATGTAGTTCTATACTTTCGTAGCGGTCAGGGACGGACATTTTCAATTTGGTTTATTTTTTATTTTTAAAAATAATCAATTAAAAAAAATAATTAAATTGGACCCGTTTAAACCGGTATATTCTAGTTCGGTTCATTTTTAACAAAAAAAAAAAACCAAAAAATAGTTTTGTTTTTAGCATTTTTTTTACTTTAACCAACCTTTTTTTTTCTCTCATTTAACCAAAGTAGAAACAAACCAAAAAAATTGCAGCATATTTTTTTTTTTAATTTATAGTTTACCTGTTTTTCACTTGAAAAACTGAAAATCAGACTGAAAGTTTTTTTAAAAAATTCTACTTAGTTTAATTGAGTTTTTTTTTCTCGGTTCAATTTTTTCAGTTATTATTTTTTCAGTTTTTTCGGTTTAATTGGTTTTTTATTTTTTTTTGCTCACTCCAAGTAATTGTCAACTCACAACTTTATTAGAGTCGGGTTAATATATATAAAATATTTTTTATATAAAAATTTAAGTTGAACAACTCATAACTTAATATATTTAATGTGTTTTCTATTTAAAAATATATTATTTTTTATATGTGTATATCAAAAAGATATTAATTTATAAATAAAAACTATTATGATCCTAAAAGATCTTCAGATCTCGAGGTAAATTGATTTTTTGTCTGTTTTGAAATGTGATTGATGTTATTTTTTAAAGTGTTTTTTTATTTATAAATATATAAAAATAATATTTTTAAAAAAATAATTTTAATATCAATACATAAAAATATCTAAGAATATTATTATTTTTAATTTAAAGACTAAAAATAAAATAAAAATTAATTTGTTTTAAAAACAGAGCGTGAAACACTTACTTTCAACTATGATGATACCTTGTATATTCCCCAATATACCCAACAAAAGAGTAACAGAAAGATAAAAAGGAAGGGGCGGAAAGAAGAGAAAGGCAGGCACGTTTTCTGTATTAAAAGAAAAAGGCCGAGTCTGACAACCCAATCCGAACCGGAACCAGACGTGTTAGGTTAGGTGGCAGACAATCAACAGAAGGTCTCGCTCCCCTTCAAACAAATTAAAAATAATTTATCCGTGTTTATATTAATTTAGTAATATATATATATACATAGATAAAAAAAAAAATAGTCCTACCTGCCTTGGGAGTTCTATCCTCTGTTCTCCTCTCCTTCTCCTTTTCTGTTCTCAGACATAAACCCAAACACATCGCCGTATATTGTCCAAATTTCCAAATTTTTTGTTAATCGAAGATCATTTTTTCTCGATCTGCATCTTCCAATTTTGATTTCCAGTAAGAAATTTAGTTATCTTTTACATTTGATTTTACATATGAGGTCAATGCAGCTTGATTTTGATCTTCCTAAAAAAATTGAAACAAATTAGGGTTTTCTATTTTCGTCCCTAACTTCGCGACTAGCTGATTCTTTTTTTGTCAAAACAATCAAAGGATGTGATTGTTTTTGTTCCGTATCTGACTTGTATTACGATTTATTTGATTCTTCATCTCGATTTTGTTTCCAATTTTGAGATTTGGTGTCAATCTGGTAAATCTGCTGGTTTTGGATTTTGTGCATAGAAGAAAGGGGGAGCACAAGTCTATCTAGGTAAATTTAGAATTTTTAAAGCTTCTGAGGGTTTGAAGAAGGAAAAATGGAGAAAACAAAGATTGACCATATGGTTGGTGGCAAGTTTAAGCTTGGCAGGAAGATTGGCAGTGGATCTTTTGGAGAGCTCTTTCTGGGTATAACATTTTTAGTTTTGTTTTTCTTTTATGTTTTATTTGTCTAAATGTCCGTGTTTTTCTGGTGATTTGATTTGGGTTTTCGTTTTTAGGTGTAAATGTGCAAACTGGGGAGGAAGTTGCTGTTAAACTGGTACGTTCTAAAAGGATTGTTCTTTTTTGTTTTGATTTGAATTTTGAAGGACAGGAGTGGTTATTTTACCTGCTTATCTATTTATTTGCTGATTTTTTGGCCAAAAAATGAGTGTTTTTCTTGCATGATTGTGTTTTGGTTTCTTGCAATGTATGATACGATGGATGGTGTTCTTAGGCTATGTTTCATGTTTGTTTACTTATTCTGTGATCACATTTAACAATGTTACTGTATGATACTTCCCTTTTGCCGCGTAGCGGGCATTAGAGATGTAAGATTTTATTGCATTTGCTTTTGTAGCGTTGAGTTTTTGAGATATGATACTGAAACAGGCAAACAGCTACTGATGTAGATTTGGACGAGGGCAGTTTACTTCTAAAGGATTTAGAACTGCTATTGATAGTGATAGGGTGCCACATGCACTTTGTATGGATAGATAGAATATGCTTCTTCCTTATCTTAGTGAAGGAAAGTTGGAACATAGATCTGTATCTAGGATGATACAAATTACATTGTTAACTGCATGATTGATGTGAAATAGGTCCTTTGTATTGCCTTTTTCTCCCTGAAAGAGAGCATTTTGAATGAAAATTTCTTCAAATATGTTTGTCTTCTTCTCTCCAGTATTCCTTGTTATTCCTGACCCTTGTTCTTAATTTCAGGAATCTGTTAAGACCAAGCATCCACAGCTTCATTACGAGTCAAAGTTGTATATGCTTCTTCAAGGAGGGAGTATGTCTCTCTATCTTGCTACACACATGCAAATACAAATTTGAAATATCTGTGACTGGTGGATGATTTTTTTTTTTTATTAGCAGAATATGTTATCCTGTTTAAGATGCACCTTCTAGTTTTTTGAATGCCACTTCTTGTTACGGTTGTGCCCTAAATATTCCTTAGAAGTTTACTTCAGATTACACTTAGGGGAAGTACTGTGAGCATCATGTTTGTTAGAACAATTCAATTTGTAGGGGAAGATGCACCTTCTAGTGTTTTGAATGCCACTTCATGTTAAGGTTGTGCCCCAAAATACTTTAGAAGTTTAATTCAGATTACATGCAGGGGAAGTATCATGAACATCAAGTTTTTATAATAATTCAATTTGATTTTCCTTTAATGAAGCTGGAATTCCGCATCTCAAGTGGTTTGGAGTTGAGGCTGAGTACAATGTCATGGTCATTGACCTTCTTGGGCCGAGTTTGGAAGACTTATTCAACTACTGCAACAGGAAATTCACATTGAAAACAGTTCTGATGCTTGCAGATCAATTAGTGAGTACATGTGGTTTGTTTTGTTAAAGGATACATCTTACTCTGTGAATTAATCCCCCCTCGTTTCCTGTCACTTCAGATTAACAGAGTTGAATACATGCATTCAAGAGGTTTCCTGCACCGTGATATAAAGCCTGACAACTTTTTGATGGGCCTAGGCCGCAAAGCAAATCAGGTACGAATTCCCGTGTAGTTATTGTTAGCTACCTTATAAATTAGAACATATGTTATCTTATCAGTGTAATCTTTTTTACTTTTTGTATTTATTGTTTACTAGATATTTAAAGTGAAGGGGATGATATTGTCTAATTCTTATTATAGGTTCCAGCTTGTTTCTGTTTTACATTTTCATTTTTTGGGATCATAAAATACAGGTATATGCCATTGATTTTGGTCTTGCAAAGAAGTATAGAGATCTGCAGACTCACAAGCACATTCCATACAGGTAATTTTTTATGTTTGCCTCATGGTGAGCTTATTTTGTATTTTTCAGTGGCTCATGAGTTAACCATTTAGACAAGACAGTTAACTTCTCATTACCTAGGCATAGTGGTGAATAGAAGAGGCTGGAGACTAGGTTTAGCCATAAGATTTTCTGTTTTCAGAAGAATGTGGCAAAATCTACCAGGCAACCTGTGCTCATATTATGAATAGAATGATGAACTCGGCAAGTTTACCCCCTTTTGTGCTTCAAAGTTTGAGCTTTATTTAGATTTATGCAAAGATAATGTCATGCAGATGGCAGTAAGCCAGACTGGAAAATAAGGTTAATTTTGAAGCGTGGTTTCATGGCAGGAACTTTGATCCATCTCCATAGAGTTCCAAACATACAGCCACCTATAAAATAATGAGGGTGCTTTCTATTGGAAATGAACAGCTCAATTTTCATTACTGTTTTTTGAATTTAAGTTACTTTTGATCATAGTATGGACCTCATGGTGGCTTTTGGATTTAGTTATGGGTTAGGCTGGTTGGTTTGTGTGTCTAATATTCTTCCTTTTCCATCAACTATGGTTTTTAATCATCGATAATCAAATTTTTGTACCTAGAGATGAGCTGTATTATATAAAACTTCTTACAGTTCTATCTCAAGTTCCTTATTACTAAAAGACTTTGTAGATTCTATCTCCACTAGATCTTTTCGTACTTTTAACAATTTTGTTGTTCCAGGTCCTGTGCAAAATCTCCATGTTTAGAAAAAAGATAAATATTATATCCAGCTCAATTTAATCTAAAGTTTATTATCACTAAAAGACATTGTAGATTCAATTTCCACTAGATCTTTTCTGACTTTTAACAATTCTTCCCAGCTCCTATGCAATATCTTTTTGTCTAAAAAAAAGATAGATGCAATAATTTACTGAAAAAACAAGACTTATAGCCAACATGCCTATCTCTTGTGTATGCATGTGCGGGCATGTGATGGTTTTTCTACTTGTGGTTACATCTCTCTTATTAGTGCTCACTTCTCTCTGTTTATTTTTCCTAGTTTTTATTGTTTACAGTAGGCATGTAGGAAATGATTTCATTGAGAAACTTAACAAGGTTTTTTGGGTTATAGGGAGAACAAGAACCTTACCGGCACCGCACGGTATGCAAGTGTCAACACTCACCTTGGAGTTGGTAAGTCAGTTTTCTTCCCATGATGAATTTTGAATTGTCAACAGGAATTTACTATAAGATACTTTGATATATTTAATGCATTACTTGATGGAATTATTCTTACTCCACTTGCAGAACAAAGCAGACGGGATGATTTGGAATCTCTTGGTTATGTGCTTATGTATTTCTTAAGGGGCAGGTTGAGTATTTAGTACCCAAGCACTTGAATCAATACTTCTTCCTTTATTATTTGTGTTAGGGAAACTGGATATTGTTTACTACTTGATGTTGAATAATTTGTGCAACATTTTTGCCCATTCATTTTGCGCAATATCTTTGCTTCAGTCTTCCCTGGCAAGGATTAAAGGCTGGCACAAAGAAGCAAAAATATGATAAGATCAGTGAGAAGAAAGTTTCAACTACTATTGAGGTAATTTGCCATGTAGTCCTTTTAAAAACAGACAATGTCACTGATGCAATTTTATTTAGCAAGAGACCTCATGTTATCTGCTAGATCAAAAGTTTGATATCCTGATGGACACAGTTACTGCATGGAAATTAGTCAGGCAAAACCAGGGATGAATGCTTGGATCCAGAATACGCTAAATGCTTGTTATTAAGCATCGAAAGTATCACAGCCCAGCATTCTTCTTTTGAATAACAGTTGAATGTGTTTGCTCCAAATGCAAATGTGTCATTTTCCTTATTTGTAAAAGTTAGTGTGTAATCACAACCCGTGCACATACTTCTCATTGAACACTGCCTCTGCACTAGATCATGGCCCAATGTTGAAAGTGCAGGGTAACTCTAGTCTCTTATTCACTGTCAGCCAGTCATACATTTTTTTTTCATGCTTCTGCTTGGTATTATAAATCGGTATCATATTAACAGGTGCTTTGTAAGTCGTACCCCTCTGAATTTGTTTCATACTTCCACTACTGCCGATCACTGCGGTTTGAAGACAAACCAGACTATTCATACTTGAAGAGGCTGTTTCGTGATTTATTTATTCGAGAAGGTACACTACTAGCAGTGGCTCTCTTTAAGTTATTTTGCAGGTATTTGACTAAACTTTGAATTTTGTATGTTGCTGCTGCTGCAGGCTATCAGTTTGACTATGTCTTTGACTGGACTGTTTTAAAGTACCCTCAGATTGGTGCTAGCACTAGAGGACGGGTGAGTGCTTAAACTTGTGGGCATGAGTTTCTTGGGGGGGGGGGGGAGATTATTATGGCTCAATATTTTTTTGCCTATTTTTTCAGCATTCTAGCGGGAAACCAGGTCATGCTGGACCATCCGCTGAAAGACCAGCAGAAAGGATCTCAGGTATGCTTTCTCTAAACGAAACTGGATTGGTTTTGGTGCTCTAAACAAAACTGAATTAGTTTGGATGCCAAGTTAATTATGTGAATGCTAATCACTAGATAGGATATGGGTCAGAACATGCCTCTTAATTTAATTTAGAAAAACTTGCACTTTACATTGAAACCTGTAACTTTTTAGACTAGTAACTTTATACTTTACCTTGCCCAGAATAATTTCTTTGCTGGTTATAGTATCATAGACAAGTTTCATGTTGGTATTTTTTTCCCACAATTTCTTTGGTGGTTACTTCTTGTTTTGCATTGCTCCAGTTGGAAAAGAGATTCGGGAACGGTTCTCAGGTGCAGTTGAAGCATTTTCCACTAGAAGAGTCTCTGGCTCTAGTCCACATGATAACTCCAGAAACAAGGGCTTGGATAATGTAAGTCTCAACCTACATGTCACCATTCACATTTTTTTATTGGAATCTAAGTTTTGTCACTCCATGTTGCATTTTGAAATTCTGATTCCAAGTTTTGTTAGCTTTGGTTTTTCTGCAAGCAAAATCCCTACATCAAGGTTGATATGCTGGCTGGTTTGATATAGATTTTTGTGTTGCCACTGTAGAAGTCAGTTTTGAAAAGATCTGTGCACTATTTAAAAGTTGATTTTGAAAAATTTTGGACACCAAGGGAACTTGCACCTACCTTCCCTTCGGGGGCTGTATTGATTGCAAAGTCAAATATAGCGGCTGATTCTTTCCATCAAAGACTGGGTTGTTTTGTTTGTCTTGTTGTGGATTACTCTGTGCTTCGAAATGTCTCTCATACCATGTAGCATCACGGGTTTAATTCTAAAATTTATAAATATCAGTATTGCAATAGAGGTCCTTACTTTCCACTGCTGAACAAAAAAATAAAGGCATCAGAAAAGTGGGCCTGTTTTTCTACTGGAATTTCCTCCACAAATCCTTGTATTTCCATTTAGCTGTGCACTGAGTTCGTATGCTTGTAGTTAACATCCTCATCGAGATTTTCTCATTTCAGCCACCCGAGCCAGAAAAAGGGCGCAATTCTTCTCGTTATGGCAGCAACTCAAGAAAAGCTGTTATCTCAAATGGCAGACCAAGTTCCTCTGGAGAACCTACTGAGAGTCGATCTGGCAGGTTACTCTCAAGTGGTGGCCGTCTGACTTCCACTCAAAGAATTCAACCAGGGTATGAGCTCAAATCATCCCAGACACGTCCCGCAGCTGCTAGAGGCACTCGTGAGGACACTTTCCGGAGCTTTGAGTTCCTCACGATCAGGAAGTGACGCAGGGCTGATTTAGTAAGAAAATAATCTGAGCACATATCAAATAGATACATGATTTTTCATGTTAAGAAATCCTGGAAAATTATATTCCATCGTGCATGCGAAATTATCAGATGATTACCGCAATGACAGACCTCCATCAAATGTTGATAGAACATTTCCTGTCATTTTTACCTTTCTTCGTTCCTCCTTTGCCCCTTGAAATGTTTCTGACGGATGCAACATGTTTTAGACGCATCCGAGAAGAAACAAATGTATCGGAATTCACTTCTTACATAATATGGAACTTGAGTTGTACTAATATCCCGTTTCTTCACTCATTTGCTACTCTTTGTTTGTATCTTTAACGGTCTCATTCCACATTTTCCGTCATGAAACGGGTCGGATTCCACGTGTTCTGCCTTGTAATGTCATGTTCAAGTGTTTGTATCACAAGGTCAATTTACACGCTGTTTCAGTTTCCCTCTGTTGCAGTGTTGAGTGGAAAACATTTATCTTATTCCTTGCTATTTCATCAATGTCATCATACGCAAGGGCTGTGATATTCTCCAGCACTCATTTCATTAGCTTTCCTTCTGAATTTCTATGAACACAATTGTAGTTGAGGTTAAAAACAAGTTTTCTTATAGCTAAAGTTAATATCCATGCAAAATCAAATACTTCTTATATTAACTAAACAGGGTTGAATTTATGTTCGGGGCCAAAACGCGGCCCCGTACCCCTTAATTGTACGAGTGCTATTATAGTACGAGTGCTATTATAACAGTGTCGAGTGGTTTTATTAACACATGACGACCTCGTACCCGAGATTAATCCAATTAAACACTTGTGTAAAATTGTTAGAACAAGTAAACAGAAGAGTAACATTTTGGGGGAAACATGGATTTTGAAGAGAGTATATCTACAGTATACAGCCCCGAGAAGATTCAAACACAAGCGAAGCCCATAGCATCCAGCAGGATGAAAACTTTCTGTGGGTCATCTTAAGGGTTTCTCAGAGCTGCCAGTCGTTTCTCTAGCTCGTCAGTGCCAGAACTGCAAGGGGTGAACAGAATATGAGCAAATATATTTTATTTTATTTTTAAAAAAAGGAGTTTTCGGTTTCCTTTATATTTGTTTTTCTGGGGAATGTTCTCATTAGCAAAAACTACAGAGTTAAAGCCCGTCATTCCCAAGGATCTAAGGCCCGAATCACACGCCTTCTTCAGTAAAAGTATGAGGTGTCAACTTGGCTTAAAAGCAATGGGTGAATTGGTTTTATGGATAAATATTTTTCTTGTTTGATAGAAAAATTCAGAAACAGAAACATACCTGCTGGCACCCTCTCTGTTCTTCCCTGCAATTTTACCTTTTGGTGCTGCTGACAACTGCCAAATTCAGATGAGTTTAGCATTATGAAAAGGAAAATAATCAACTTAGATCGACAGTTGTATAATGAATTACTACGAACACCAACCTGTGAGGAAACATCAACACCAATTTCATCCAGCACCTAAAAGAAAAATCAACAAGGAAAATGTCATGAGTTCCTTCTTGTTTTTAAGTCCAACAGATTCTAAGTGGATTCATAAGGAATGATTTGCTATAAGTAGGGGGGTGTTCACTCTATAGTACCTTCTGCTCCTCAGCTTTCCAGTTATGTAACCAAAAAAAAGACATTCAAATACTTAATGGCTTACAACAATCTGGGCATAACGAACTTCTAGACTCCTAACTTATTTGGAGATCTACATCTTACATCCATGATTACTAGATCGATTAATATATCATAAAACCCCAATCCTATTCACTTTACACAAAGTTTCACAATTAGTATTTGCAATTCTATTGATAAAAGAATGTGAGCAAATGAACTACCTGACTTGTCAGCTCATCAGTCTCCTCTTCAGCCTCATCACTATCTATGGCATCATCAATAGCATCTGACATCATTTCAGTCTACAAGGGAAAGTAAAAATGAGCACCACTAAGAGAAAAGAATGGAAAAACATGAACTTCCTATCATGGTACATTATTTTGAACTAAAAGCACGGTCTTACAGTCATATCCATTTGTGCTGACTGCTTCTGAAACTCTCTTATAACCTTCATTTGCTTTTCAGGCGCCATTTGCTGCAGTGAAATCATAAGACATGAGTACTGCCCCTAAACAAAGTAAAAAATGCAAAATTTAAGTTCTAATTTGTGTAGCAATGAAATAAAATTTCAATTAAAAAGAACTTGTATACAGTTCTTATCACACCTTCTTTCAGATTAAAGCTCATGATCAGTGTTCAGCCTTGCATCTTGAATACGTTGATACTAATCTAACACTCAATCAATACAAAGCCCTTGCATGTAATATGAGTCTATGACTAACCTTGTTCATAGTTTCCATTGCCTTATTGGCACCTTTTAAACCAACAGCAACTGAAGACTGGGCATGCATTGCCTGGTGAAGCAGATAAACATTCATTATTCAGAAAACATTGCACATGCACTACAGAGAGTAATCTAACCATTTCGCCTCAGTAAGGAAAAAAGGACGTGTTTTTACAGCTTTACCTGTGTATGAGTTGCTATGCCTCTCATTTGAGCTCGACTACCTTGTAAATTAGCTATTTGTTGCCTAAGTCTGATTAGCTGCCTGGCTAGAATTTTAGTAGCTGCCTGCAAAATGCCATGTCCAGGTAATAATAATAATAATTGAAAAAAAAATCAGAGAAGAACTGAAAAAGATTGACTAGGTGGCTGTTTGAAGGCAGTCACACTAGTCAACAAGCTTCATAACTTTTGAAAATTTTGGTAAAATGATCGTTACTGAATGCAAAGCGGTGCATTAAATACTACTTGAGCTCATAAATGGACATCTGGCTCCTAAGTAGAAGAACACGACATTCAGTATTCATTATTCAAGAAATATGAATGAACATTGTTATGGAACAGTTACATAACAAAGATGCTTAAGTGCTTGTTTGGAAGTGTGGTTGCGGTTGCTTTTGAAAGTGTTTTTTGTTCAGAAATACATCAAAATGATTTTTATTTTATTTTTTAAAAATCATTTTTGATATCAGCACATGAAAATAATTTAAAAACACCAAATTTTTTTAATTTAAAGTAAAAAAATATTTTTTTTTTCAAAAAGGTTTTTGAAACCAGTGTCAAACTCCCTCTTAAGTCTTCTTGCAGCGGGGAGAATCTATATTGAAGCAAAATACCTCATTTCCAGTCTTAGCTGTTCGTTTTATCTCCGCAACAAGCTTCTTTTCCTTAAAAGATGAAAAATATGTTAGATCTAATCCAACAGCAAAACTGTATAAGGAAAATCATCATTCTACAACATTTACTTACTTCTTGCTGCAGTGCTCCGATTTCCTTCTCTAAACCTGGATCAATGTGAAAGCCAGAAAAAAACAAAAAACATGAGATTCGAAAAAGTTTTCCGCCTTGTAACCTAACAGGATTGCATCGTTTAACTCTCCCCCGATAATTACATCTTGGGACTCAATGACATGGATAATGTAAAATGACAGTGCCAGCCACACCCCAAATACCATTTAAGAACCCTGTGCTCTTGGAAGTCCAAAAAGGATCCCAAAATCAAGAGCTTTACAAAATTATCTTCCATGTTTTTCAAACTTCCGTGATCATTTATAGGTTAAGACAAGTAGAGGCAAGAACTTGAAGGGTCCATAAGTTTGACGCAATTGCACCGCAGAAGCCCTAGTCTGTCTCCAATACAGCATCCATACGAGGAAACTTCATCATTCTATTTGCTTTATTATTTATTCGATAAGATCTAGTCTTTGCATGATGGCACGGTAAGTTCCCTCCATTTCCTCCACCGTAAACCATTATTATTGAAATTCATTCAACTTCCCAAAGGAGGACCTACCATTATTATCACTTTACGGGTTATCCAAAACAAAAATCCAATGTCATCCCTTAGGCTTTCAAAAACTAACCGAACAGCCCATTTCACTTCATGATCCAATAATAGAAGGTGGTACCGGGTTCTTGAATGTAAACACCCCAGCTAACAGTTCAGCAAATGAAAACACGGCCCATTTGAGCTTCTTTAGTTATCTCATTAAGTTCCATTTCCATACAAACCACCATCACGAACCAAATCACAGGTCTTTTCAACTCGAAAAAATCAAAACCAAACCAGAAAAAAAAAAACAAGGAAATTCAGTGCTAAATAATAGGATTTCTTAAGAATTTGATCGCCCCTCCCTTGCATTTAATCGGGTTTTAAATTCGAAAGCTGAAAGTAAACTTGGCTAAAAGTAGATAATAGCAGTGCAAATACCTCTAGTAGCATTTTGCATTCCTCTCTTACTGTCTCTAAGAGCCTCTGCGCAACCAAAAAGGAAATTCACAATTTAAACAAACAAGAAAAATCAAAGCAGAGCTGGATCAATACCACCTCTCTCTCAAACAAAAAAGAGGTCAACTCCAAAAAAAATCTAAGACATAAATCGGATGGCTTGAACAATCAAAGAAGAGCAACAAATTAGAGAGATTGCACAGATATAACAGACAGAGATGATCAAGCAAGCAGTCATGGAATTGATGGGACGCGCGCGCGCACAGAGGGGGGGGATCGAACCTTTAGGGTCTGGTTTCTTGTTGAAGAGGTTCATTTTTATTATTGTTGAATAAAATAACAGAGGATTTTGATTTCTTAACGACGTTGTTTGTTGAGGAGAGAAGCTGAGAAGCAGATACGGAGAGGTTCTTTTTGGGTTGGAGAGAACCCGCCTCGAAATTTTGCGGTTTTTTTTCCCCTTATTTTATTTCACTGCTAAAATATACTTTAGTGATGAGGGGCTGAACTGTAAATATGTGAAAATGTAATTATCCTCTCGAGATTTTTTATTAATTTGACTTTTCTATGGAATTTGAGGGTCTCCTTGCAGCTTCTTTTCCTTGTATTGTGTGTATCGGACAGGGTTCTGAAACTTGATGTGTGCCGCAAGTTGAGCGTGTTAATTTATATGCTGATGGATTTATGATTTTAAAATATATTTTAAAGAAATTACCCCTATTGAGAAATTAACTGAAAAACATTTTTCTATTATTTATTTTATAAAAAAATCTGAAAATTATTTCTCTCAAAATAAAAGCCAGAATATTCCAAGCATCGCGCCGGGTCTAAGTGCCTGTTTGGTATTGTGATCCTACTAGTTTTTGGCTGATTTTTTTTTAAATGAATATGTTTTTGTGTGTTTTAGATCATTTTGATGTACTGATTTCAAAAATAATTTTTAAAAAATAAAAAAACATCATTTTGATGTATTTCAGCATGATAAGCATTTTAAAAAGCTACCGCAACCACACTCTCAAGCAGGCCCTAAATTAATGATCATGATATGTGACTGGAGATGGCATGGGCATGTGAGCTATGATAATGCGTCTACTTGACAATCTTGCTCGCCCTGTAGCCTCCAGAACTGGGAAATGCAATATATATACATACATAATTGTAATCAAATAAACTCGAAATTGAGTTGTTCCGTGTGAATTTGATAGTTTAACCCAATTAATTAATTTATTTTAATAAACGTGTGAATTTGATAGTTTAACCCAATCAATCAAATATTGTATTTGATTTAAAATTAAATTTTATTATATTTTTTAATTTTTTAATTAGGCTATTCCGGTCTTATAACTCGGAAATGGTGTTTAACGAACTTACCCGAGTAACATAACTACATTTTTATGTTATTTCTTTGATTTTCTTATAGAATGCGTCTCTCAATATTGGGTTCAACAAAGACAATTAAATCAAGTTATTTTTAGCTTAGACCGATCAAAATCAATTAATCATATTGTTATCTTAATATTAAAAATGGATATAATCTTGAATTATTTTAATCAAACCATGTTTTTATGAATTTTATGAGTTAATTTTGAATTTATTAAAGTTAACCAAATTATATCCGGTCAACCCTTGCATTATTTTCTTATTGTGCTATAAAAAGAATAACAATATTTAAATACTTTTTTATATTTAAAATTTTTAAACAAACCCTCGATATAAGTCGTGTGAATAGTCTAGGTGGTTTTAACTTTTAAATAATCATGCATGGCTTTCACACACACACACACATCGCTCAGGATAGTCGTCGCATGACTCGCACATATGAGAGTAAATCTTTCTCTCTCTTCATTTTCTAGATTTTTTTAAGGTTTGATTATGTTTTTTTTTTTTTGGACGTCTCCTGTTGAGTACTAAATTGCTCTGCAATGGTGTATTTATATATACTTTTTTTTTTTTTGGATATCCTTGCGGAACGGGGGAACCACATGACCCGGAAAGCGCACTTTGTGGGCCCAGGGCATGCGTAAATCTCCGGCTGTCCCAGGCTCTTACTAAGGGGACGGTGACTCACAGAAGAAGCTTCGCCCTCAGGATTCGAACCCAGGACCTGGGAGGAATACCCCACGCAAGTCCCAAGCCTTCACCGTTGGGCTAACTCCTTGGAGTCTGTATTTATATATACGAACAAGAGCCAAAATGATTTAAAGTGTATATATATTTTTTAAAAAAATATTTTTAACAGTAAATTATAAAAATACAAAAAATCTAATATAAATCAAATAAATTTGTTTTGAAATAAAAAACAATGCTCTTAATAATTTGTAAAATATCCAGTAATCAAATGACGCAGCCCTTTTCCAGGGTCGGGTCTCGCAAAGTATGTCTACTTGGTAAGGGAGAAAAGCTCCACGGCAACTCTCCTGGGCGGTTTCTGTTACTTCGAAACTCTCCCCCTCCTCCCTCGCGCTCACCTCCCCCTTTCAACTTCCCCCCCTCCAGCCCTCCCTCTTTCGTCTCCTCGTAACAAACTACAATTACATCGCTCTTCTCGCCTCTTCAACAATTTCAATCATCCATCTCCAATCGAATCTCACTCTCGATCTTCGATTTCTGAAGCTTGTTTCTGAGGAATTAGGGTTTGGTTGTGGAAGAAGCGATGGATGTTGACAAAGTAGTAGGAGAAGAAGTTTGTTGTCTGGACGCTGAACTGCTACAGCTACCAGAAGTTTCTTCTTTTGTGCTCAAGGAAAATCCTCAACTTGCCGAGGACTTGTTCTCTCAGTGGATTTCGCTTTCTGACACCTGTCGATTGGTACTACTACTTTTCTTTTTTTCAATAATTACTGTCATTTAATTATATAAATTTGCAAGTCGTAGTGTGAAATCGGTTTGAGATTATTTGATGACGATGCCATGGTTTTTTATCCTTTTCAGTGTTATTATGGCGTAAGTCACTACTGTTGTGATTTTATTTATTTATTTATTAATTTATAGTAGCATCCATCTTTTGTCCACCGATAGGCATAAAGAAGCCCACCATGTATCCTCTTTCTCTATCATTAGGTAGAAGCCCGCTGTGTGCTATCTCTATTATAGATATCCAGGCTTGAAGACTGGACACCTTACGTGTGGAATTGAGTGGTTACCGATTTCCTTTTTAGGTTATTGCACTTGTATTGTTATCAAATCTATGTTTGCTATCGTGGAACTTGAATCGTGATGACTCGTATCTGGTTGATTGGATTTTTTTCTTCATATTACTTGCTTTTAGGCCATTTATGGAATTGTATTGTATGATCTTGGTTACCGATTTCCTTTTTAGATATTTGCACATTTAATGTTATTGAATCCATGTTTGTTATCGTGGCACTTGATTTATGATGATTCATATCTGGTTGATTGGAGTTTTTTTTACTTGCTTATAGGCTCATTTATGGAATTGTTTTATCTGTTCTTGGATAACTCTTTTAATGCTAGTGCAGGTGAAAACTTTGATTGATGATGCAAAAGCTGGCAATCCCATTAGCGTTCCTGGTAGCTCTACTAATGCGAGTGGTGGTGGGGTCAATTCATTGCCTTCTATGTTTCCTGTTGGTAGTGCACCTCCAATTTCACCAAGAAGTTCATCTGGCTCTCCATCCACGTCTAAGCAGAAAACTAGCCCTTCTTCTCTAGGTTCTCCGTTAAAATTAGTTAGGGAACCTGTTTGGGAAGTTATACCTCAGGTCTCGTTTACTTCTGTCAGGTTTTTTTTGTAAGATACTGTTATGATTGAGGTTCACTTGGTAAACTGGAAATTCTTATCTTCTTGTGTGCTCAAGGCTGAAGTACTTATGCATTCATATGCTTGCAGTTTTATTTTCAAAATGGTCGTCCAGCTGCAAGTGAACTCAAAGAACATTGTCTTTCTAGAATTAATCACCTTTTCAGCAATGGTCTGGATGGACTACTCATTCATGGTTAGAACCAAAACCAGTTCATAACTCGCTCTTTCACTCTAAGTACAATGTTTTCTTTTTATCTTACTGGGGAAAGAAGCCCTTCATTTTATTGTTTAAGGCTCTTTGTTTTCTTTCCATCCCTTGTGCCCAGACATAGGGAAAGAGGAGAAGATGCACATTAACTTCAAAGCAGTTAATCCTTATGCTTTTGTAGTGCAGAATTTAAACCTGTTACAAAGATAGTTTGCAAGTTACCATCCTTCTTCTCCCATATGCTTTTCAGAAAGATTGATGTTGACTGCACTGGGATAGTGACCAGGTAGGTGCTTCTGCTCTGTTCCTAAATATTTTATTTTTGACCACAGGAAGTTTAAACTTTTAGGATATTACCTACAGCCTCTCCTTACAAAACCTTTTAGCTTGTTTATTGTTTTGCATTTCTCAAACATGGTATTTTTTCTTTCCCGTGTCAAAATGCATTTTGTACCCATTTTACCACCAATGGAAGTTTAGCTTCCACTTATCTTCATGTCATGTTTATTGGTTGCTGTAGTTTGGGAGGGATTAATTACTTGTTTTCTCAAGTATTAACCCACTCCATTATTTCATATTGATTGATGCTTGGTGCATCTACTTTTCTGAATTTATGTTTTATCAGGTCCTTATTCATGTTGTTTGTTTGTAGGGAGGCGTTTGTCAAATACTGGGTGGATAGCAACATGCTAACATTGGATGCAGCAACTCAAATATTCAATATTCTAAAGCAGTCAGACTGCAAATATCTTACTCAGGTTCATTATGTGATAATATTTTTTTTCTGTGCATTTGTTGAACTATTGAATTTAGTTTCCCGGTAGCTCCTGTATTCAAACAACAAAATTTCTTGGACTAATTTTCATTTTTACTTTGACCATGTCAGTCTGATTTCAAATCTATTCTTCGAGAACTTTTGGCAACTCATTCAGGGTTGGAATTCTTACAGAATACTCCTGAATTTCAAGAAAGATATGGTAAGCACTTCATTAATCAGCGTGTTATTTCACCAGCATTTATTGTGGAGGTGTTGCTTAATTTTTGAAAATGAAGCTTTGCCCTTGATTTCATGATTCCTTCCTGATGCTGCATGCAATTTTTTGCTAAAACATCTCATGGGGGGAATGACCATTTCAGAGTTCATCATATCTGTAGTATCTGTTGGCCATATCCTAATCCTGTTGGCTAAATCAAAGGTTTTAGTCAAAACAAACGACGCAGAAAGTGTTATTGATTATAACCATTGCTGTTATTGAAAGGGGAAAATTAAAGGATTCGTGTTTTGCCTATGGTAGGAGCTTTTCTTGCATGTTATCATGGTTTGTTCTTATGATTTTCATTTTTAAAGAATTCTGGACCATTGATATGTGTGCAGAAGTGATTTTGAACTTAGGGGACAATCAAATAATAACATACAAATAAAAATAATCACGATCCTTGATTCTTATTATATATTGATGAGGGATTTAGTTGGTGATATTTTGGCTGGAATTGATCGAGTTATGGATATTTAGTTATTTTTCCTTGATTTGTATGACAACATTTGGGATCAGATGAGACATAAATTAGTCAAACACCAAATAAGGGATTACTGAGTCAGAAATGCACCTAACTGGCCATTTTATCATATGGACTTCTTTTTTGATGACTTTTATATACTCTCTCATCATTGTAACCCCGCCCCCCTCTCAAATTGATGAAGTTTTCCATTTCTGCAACTAATATTGACCTTTATGAACTCTTGCTGTAATGTTCCAGCTGAAACTGTCATATACAGAATATTTTACTACATCAATAGATCAGGAAATGGCCGTCTTACACTCCGGGAGCTGAAACGTGGAAATCTTATTGATGCAATGCACCATGCAGATGAAGAAGATGACATTAACAAAGTTATAAGGTTGGGGTGCCAGCAAACTCTTAAATGGTTTAAAAAAATTATTTATAGGAATAACTAGAAAATGGAATGTGATTTTTTTGCTCAATTTAGTTAAACAGGAAGCCCACAACATCCTTACTAGTGCATGCATTCAAGCATCTAAATTTCATTTTATAGGCATAAAAATAGTTATATAACCAATTTGATCTAAAACTCAACTTGCCAAGTCACCAAATGACATTCTACTGCTGTATTTCTATTTGAAAGTTATGTCCTTATTATTAGGGTGTTTGACTCTTCTTCTTGGTTGATAAATGATAATGCGGAAAGACTTGCATATGGGATTTACATGAGTTGTTGCTAATAATTATCTTATGTGAGTTTACAACCATGTGCTGGCCTTCATTTTAGGTACTTCTCTTATGAGCATTTCTATGTAATATACTGCAAGTTTTGGGAGCTGGATACAGACCATGATTTCTTGATTGACAAGGAGAATCTTGTCAGATATGGTAATCACGCCCTTACCTACAGGATTGTTGATAGAATTTTTTCACAGGTTGGTTGGTGTCGTGTTGTTTCCTTCTCTGAAGCTTGATACAAATGAACTTTGCCTTTTTAGAGACATTTCTTCTAAATGAGGTGTAAATGTTGTGTTTGTGCTTAAATTTCATCGTAGGTGCCAAGGAAGTTTACAAGCAATGTTGAAGGGAAGATGTGCTATGAAGATTTTGTTTACTTCATGCTCTCAGAAGAGGACAAATCATCTGAGCCCAGCCTTGAATACTGGTATTATCTGCTTGCTTTGCTTAGACTTTTACCTTTCATTTCATCATTGGGAATGATTTAAATGACAAATGGGACGTGAAGTTTTTGTGTACTTGACAACAAGGTAATTGCTTGTGAAACTGTTTCTGTTCAGAACCAAAATGGGTGAATTGCTTGTGAAAATTGTTTCTGTTCAGAACCAAAATGGGTGAATTGCTTGTGAAAATTGTCTGTTCAGAACCAAATGGATACATAAACGAAAGAAATAAAATTTAGGGACAAGTTTATTAGGATACAGATATTGTTGCTGTTGCATTTTGTTGATGGACACTATTTATTTTGTGTTGATGAACACTTTTAATTCTTGTTCAAAATGTCAAAAGTCAGCATTAAGCTCGGAAGAAATTATAAAAATTAGGATCTAATTAGCCATTTCACTTGATCTGTTTGATGGAGATTGTTAATTTGAGTGATGTCCATGATTGGAGTAACTATCTTCCAGCTAAATTTCTCTTTGCCTTGGGCGTAGCCTTATCATTTTAGCCCAATTATAATTTTATATAAATAATGAGCCAAATTAGGTGCTTTTAATAGAATGATATGGACAGGACTGGGAGAAAATGATTATCAACTTCTGACAAGTAAACTTTGTTCAGTTAGGTGATGTTTGAATAATATAGCCTACTGTATCCTTCCATAATTCCTGAAGCATCTTGCTTGAGTTGCTTAGTTCCAACTAATTCTTTAAAAATCTAATTTAAAAGTCAAGTGATTCAATCAGTAAAAAAATATGTTCCTCTTTGAACATATTTTCTGATATAAAATGTAAGATGCTAAACTGCTCTTATATATCTCCCACCCAATTTTCCTGCCAAATTTCACCTCGTGTTTCTTATAAAAAGGGAAGTGGCAGTGTGTTTTGTCTCACCTCCATCCTAATCACTGAATTAGGTGTGAGTAGGATACTGATCCCTCAAAGGTGAAGAATATTGTGGGTTCCCTCAAAGATGATGGTGGGAAAAAAACGCTCTTGTTCCAGGATAATAACCTTGACTTTAAACAGTGATGTAAAGAGCCCTATCAACAAGATGGGGATTGCTATCCTTTATGGGCTCCTTTTTCGTACTGTGAACAAAGTGGACCAAGCCTATACTAAAGTGTGCATCCCTTCCACTCTCCCAAGTTTGTGTTTAGTTCGAGGCTAAGTTTTAATAGATTAGGTGTTAAGGGTGTAAAAAAGTGGCTAAAGGTATTTAGGATGTTTGATAGGTGTGAAAATCACTTGTAAATGTGTGATCCAATAAATTTTAAATCAATGTTTAAATTAAATATGATATATATATATATATATATATATATATATATATATATATATATATATATATATATATATATAACATATGTTTATGTCATGAAGGGAACAAGTGGGTGGATTTGAAAAAAAAATAAAATATCCCTCAACATTTCCCCCCCCCCACCCCCACCTAGGTTAACACTTGACCTCCATTTTGAGGTTTAGTGTTAACCCCTTAATTTTCCCTCAAAATGTACCAAACAAGGTTAAAAGAGGTTTAACCCCCTTTAACCTAAAACCAAACACAACCTAAATGTGCGAGTGATCTGAAAAGCTTCCTCTATTACCAAGGCCTAACACTCAAGTCCTGAATTTTGACGCTGTGTCTGTGGAAGTGATCTATGCTTGTATGCATGTGCTGTTGTTATCTTAGAAAACGCTGTATCCACTGGCATATGAAAGTCATTCATCTTGCATCTCATCCACTCTCCTTTGCTCAGTGGTATTAAAAGCTTCCTCTATTTAAATCTTGTGTTAGGGTCTAACTTGTTTTCTGATGCTCTATGTCTGTGGAAGTCATCTATGTTTGTATTGGCTGTTCTCTCTTATCTTGTTAAGTTTTATTTGCAGGTTCAAGTGCTTAGATTTAGACGGAAATGGTGTGTTGACACCCAATGAATTGCAATACTTCTATGAGGAGCAGCTGCACCGTATAGAATGTATGGCCCAGGAACCTGTGCTATTTGAGGATATCTTGTGTCAAATAGTTGACATGATTGCACCAGAGGTAAATACTTGTTTCTTTTGGTTACCTTGGAATCCTTGTCCTTTTGTGTTAGCTTACATTTTCATTGACACTTTTTTGTTGCAGAGAGAAGATTATATCACACTGCGTGACTTGAAAGGATGCAAACTTTCAGGAAATGTTTTCAATATTCTTTTCAACCTCAATAAGTTTGTAGCTTTTGAAAGTCGTGATCCCTTTCTCATTCGCCAGGTACATTAAGCATTTTACTGTGACCCCCGTGCATTTTAGCTTTTATATAATAGTATATTGAGGATCGAATGGTGCTGGTTTCATAATTGTATCTTCACAGATCATAACAGCCTAATTTGCAATTTTTGGTGTGTGCAGGAGCATGAGGAGCCAACTTTAACAGAGTGGGATCGCTTTGCACATAGAGAATATATCAGGCTTTCAATGGAAGAAGATGTCGAAGATGTCTCAAATGGAAGTGCAGAGGTTTGGGATGAATCATTTGAGGCTCCTTTTTAGGTTACTGAGGTAAGGTTCATTTGTGTCAGAATGGGGTCGACTTCCCTCAAGAAAGATTTACAAATTTTGCAGTGCCTTTATTTCATTCGAGTTTTATACTTTGCTTGAATTTCTATCATTCTCAAAATTCACAAAACATATGGTAGCTCTAACTTTTCAATTAAGAATTTTAATCTTCCTGTAATGTAAAGGGAAAATCATTAAAATGTCAGCATAGGCCCTTGACATCTTCTGAGGGTAAAAAAGAAAAAGGAATTTGCTGCATTTTTTCGTTGGTGGAATTGTTTATGTTAACTGTTAATCTACCTACAGCCATGCATATCTCAGATGTTTATTATCATTTTATTTCTGCCAATGAATGTCTTTCTTTGCTAATTCGATGACGTTGAATGATGTTTACAGAAATTTATATTTTTGGATTTAAGAAATGTTCCAACATTCCTTTTTTTAGATTATTCATATGTTCAACTCAATTTTGCTAGTCCTTTGCGTGTTTGCAGCTACCCACAATATCATCTGTTGCTTCTTTGGGTACGGAATGAAAAATTGTTACTTGGACATACTCCTCAGCAGAACTCGTCAAAATCTATTCTGTTGTTTTGACATGCTCCACCTGGCAACATAGCAGCCTTTGTGCAATAACATCAACATGGCACTCCAGAGTTCTACAGTGATTTACAGGAATGCCAGAGGTCTTATTGGGTGGGAGACATGACTGCCATGCGATGATTATTCATCACCCAGGTAACAAATGTTCATCATGATTGTGGGTTGGTGGCTCTTTTGTTTCCAGGAAAGCAGCTCCATTTCTGGAGCTTCTCTTTATGGAAAGGCAGCTGGTACGCTTGTCCTATAAAGCTTGTAACAGTATATTTTGATGGTCAGATGCTCTTTACGGTCCATTCCCACACCCTAACCGCTTCTCTTTTTGGCACTTTTAATATGTTCTTTAATTGGATTTGTGGAGAGGGACAAAAAAACCCGTTGAGAGAGAGTAGGTTATCTATCAACCATGTTTTAGCACTTTTTGGGCTGTAAGGTGTGCAGATATAGAACCCCATCCTCCACACGTAGCTCCGAAACAAGGAGCATACATTTTCATTACTGTTTTCATGAAGCAAAAAAATGGTTACTATGGCAGGTAGTTTCTGTAGACTAGCTACCCATGCAGTGGTGTTGATGTTTTGGTAACTACTGAATGCTCTGCCTCCTGCTGGCAGTAAGATTTTGATGATGTGCGTTTAAAAAATATTTCTAAATTTTTTAGATTTTTTTGATTTTTTTTTATTTTTATTTTAAATTATTATTTTTATTTTTATTTTAAATTATTTTTTTTTAGTGTTGGTAGATGTAATGATGTTAAAAATATTTTTTTTTAAATAATATTTTTTACAACTGCAATTAAACTTTAATGATCTAGTACGGGACTGTTTTGGTAGAAATCTACGAGTTAGTGCTGTTCAGATTTTTAATACCGCAAGCCTCGCTATCAAGCGCCTATCAGATGATTTCCGTTGACAAGGAGATGGCGAACCTTCTCGGAAAATGGTAGCGCATTCTCTGACCTTGCATGAGGCTGGGGGCAACCACCTGGCCTTCCGTCACCTTTATCACATTAACATTCCGTTTGAAAGCACAAGGCTTCCGTAGAAATATAACATTTACTTGCCAGTGTCTAAAAAGCTTTAAATTACAGTGGAATTCTACAAATAATTAAAATTTAAGGTTTTTATAGATTTGTTAACCACATTAACATGAATATAATTTGCTATAGAATTGACCACTTTAAACTCAAATTCCACTTGGCAACCTTATTTCTTATATGACTGGAATATATTTGTTTATGGAATGTCAAATAAAATATTTTCACTACTCTCAAACCATGTGAATTCCACAATTTAAACCCATTCCAAAAAAAAAAAAAAAAAAAAAAGCAATCAGCAAATCAAATCAAATCAAACCAATCTATTTATTTAGCTGAAATCAATTCTAGAATAGATTTGGTTTCAACCTGTTGCAAGTCCCCGGATAAAGCAGATACCTTCTCCTTGCTAAAATATAATATATGCCTTGAACCCTTCATAAAATTTCCAATTAAGGGTGCAAAAAAACCCTGATCTGCCCTCATTTCTTTTATCCAGTCATTTACTCTACACTAAAAATCGCATGAAGGTCTAGCAAAAAATGACTCCCTGAAAGGCAGTATCAGAGAAACCCACCGAAAGGACCTAATACAATCAATGCCAGAAAGGAAAACTTGAGGAAAATCTAGAAAAATCATTAATGCTCTTCATTACAAGATCCATAACAATTGCCACTAACCGGGAAATTGATCAAATGCCAGAAAGGAAAACCCAAAATGCTAAAACTGAAGCAAAGTTTGGAACTTGTAAAATAATTAAAAGCTCAGAAGTGAACAAATTTTAGGCTTCCTTTTTGAGTTTTGCAAGCTCCTGCCTGACGATTCCTGCCTTCTGCAGAATGCACATTTATAACATGCGTCAAGCTCGTGAACAAAAATTCTAGAAAGGTTCAACAAAACCAATGCAGTAACATTTTAAATTGCACAAACTTCTTGATACACATTTATAAAATATATGATTGAGCATTACTTCCATACAGCCTCGAATTCAGCACATAAGCAAGGATAAAATGAGTACAAAATATAAAAAGGAATGCAGTTTTAAGTCTACTACTTTTCAGCTGCAATCTTCATGTTGTGTTTGATTTATAAGGTAAGTTATATGCTCTCATTCACAGCTGAAAGTTGCTACTTCTACACCGCTATAAAGATGATGAAATGATTGTATAGACCTAGATTTGAATGTAAGGACATCTAACGCGGAGGTGACCATAAATGACGTGCAATTTAATGAATATTAGAAAGGACAAGATTGGAGAATTGCAAACCTTGATCTTAGCCAACATGAGCTTGAACCTATCAAAATCATTAAGTGATGCCCTTCTCTTCTGCACAGTGAGCCTCCTGCCCCATGAGCTGTTCTCCCACTTGGTCTTCACATCTGCCATCAAAGAATAACAGTTTAAATTCAGTAAGAGAAAAAAAGCAAATTAAGAAAGGGCAGGAATAAACAATCGGTAACCCACCAGCCTTCTCCATGGCTTCAATTAGTGCCTTCTTTTTTGGAACCCTGTTGATCTCAATCTTGATATCAGTAAGCGAAAGCCTCTTGAAGTTCATTTGGCTCCTAACCATATCTGGGGAATCGACTAGAGCCTATAACAGCATAAAAAATCACAAATCTTCAGGCTTTCATCCTTTCATCTACCAAAATAACTCAGACTTGAAAAAATGCAAACAAATGCTGAGCAATTATTATTTTATTTTTAAAAAAAAAAAAACAAATGTTGTCTCGCTCTATTGGCCCAAAAGAATCAAACCTTTTAAAAAGTTAAAAATACCATCAGACTAACACAGCCATATGAGCAATTCAATACACGCTAAATCATCGCTTAGAAAGTATTCAAAGCATCCTTAGTTATCACCAACAGAGGTTGACAAAGAAACAACCAGATTTATCTATATACATTGAAGGGAAACGTTGGGAAACAAAGACGAAATGCCCACCCTGTTTTGATCGATGACATCGACAATAACGACGAGCTTGCCGTAATCCTTTCCGTAGTTGACGAGGGCCACTCTCCCAATCTCGACGTACCTCTTGAACGGCTACACATGAAAAGGTAAAAAACACAAAATAGGGGAAGTGTAAGAAAAACGAATCAAGTTATAGAGCAAAGCGTTTTCACGGAAGCAAAACAGAGGAGATGGAAGAACCCTCTCACCATTTTTGGCAGATCTGCAAAAACTCGACGAAGAGAGGCGACTGCTGACTGCTGAGGGAGAGGAGAGGGCTGTGAGCAGCAAGGTTATGAAATACTAGTAGACCTGCTGCTAGGGTTTTTCGTTTGGGTTGTGGTGCCCGGGTGGGTTATTGGATGTTTACACGTGGCTTTTTACTATTGGTTATCTCTTCGAAACTTTCAACTATTTTATTTTGCATCCTTCCGTTTCTTTTCATTCTTATACATAAGAAGGTCTTTGAGAAAAAAATATGGTTTTGGTATTTAATTATGGTTGATAAGCTAAAAAATTAATGTGGATTTCATCTCAAAAATTCAACAAAACTCAGTTGCATGAAAAATAGTTAATAATTGCTTTTCATTCGTCCTGCTATCTTGAGTTTGGGGGGCTGATGGTATTTTTTAGTTTATTATTTATTATATATTTTTATAAAAATATATTTTTAATATTAAAATAATCTAAAAATTAATTAAAATATAAATAAATATATTAAAAGAAGATCACAATATATTTTTTGTCTCACAATCCTAATTTTGTTTCAGATGATATTTTATTATATGTTATTTCGGATTCGCAGAGGCCTTCATGTATAGATTTATAGTTCGTGATGAAATTACAAGTAATTTGACGGGAGAATAAAAACAAGTGTCTAATTTACTTGAATTATTAATTATATTTTATTATTATAATTATTAAATATTTAAAAGACAATATATATATATATATATATATATATATATATATATATATATATATATACTTTAAAGTAATTTCACAAGTTGAAAGCAATATGAAAACTTGGTAACCAAACATTTGAAACTGCTTTTCATTAACCTCAAACTCAACCATAGTTTTAACCAAACACTTTAAAAAGTATTTTGAATCGCAGCTAAACTGTTTTTCATGAAACTGTTTTTTTAAAACCTCAACCGCAAAAGCAATATCAAACACAGCCTAAAGTCACACAGCCTAAAGTCATGATGTTTTCAATTTTCATTTCATTAATTCTATAATTGCATCGATTTGATCAATTACGGCTAATGGAATTACAAACATTGTGCTAGGATTCAACAGGGAACAATGATTCAACTCGAAAAGGGACCTAGATAATTTGGTTAGTTTCTTATTAAAATAACTCTTTTTAATGGAAAATGTTTAGGTGTAAATAAAATATCTTTGACTCGTCAAGATAAAATATCTTATTTATGGTTTAATCATGAAACCTAAGATTCTTTAGAGCTAAAAAAAAATGGGTTCAACACTTGGTTTGAATCTGACAATTCACTAAACGTATATATGCATGAGCTCAATATGTTGTTGAGCTTAGAAATGGTGGTTCTAGTAACTTGTTATACCAATACATGTTTATGTTTAACACTTGTCCGAGTCCATAAATGGTGAGTGAGACATGACTTATATATGTATGTGGTTGAGCTTAGAGATGGTGGTTCTAGCAACTTGTTATACCAATCATGTTTATGTTTAACACTTGTTCGAGTCCACAGATGGTGAGTGAGACAACTTGCAAAACTTTATACGTTTGAGTTTAACATTTGATTGAACTCATAAATGATAGGTCATACAACTTGTTAGACTCATATATATTTGGGCTCAATGTTTGGTTGAGCTTGAAGGTGCTAGGTTGTTATTATTATATCTTTGGTTACTCATAAAAAAAATCCACATAAAATTAGAAAATATTGATTTATCAGTAGCCTCATGAATCATTTTATATTATATGCAGAGATTTTAAAAGTCTCTATCAACAACAAATATGAGTTCTTTTACCTTTTCTATATGATTTTATGTGTCTCATATAGGATTGTTGGGATCTTCAAGTCCACGTGGTTTGTCTCTATTAGCAAAAGATATTTGTTGGGAAATAAAATGAAATTTTATTTTCAATAAAGTAATTAAGTGAGTTTTAATAGTGCTATGATGATTTACTTTTGATGATATCAAAAGATGTCATTACCCGACCTTTGAATGAACAAATGATGGTTTTTTTATTAGGTTCTCATAAATGATGTCATTGATGATGTTCATATGAATCTGTTGGGTTTGAGGGCAAAGTTGATTTATTTGATAATAGGTCAATTAGTTGGTTATAACAATTTGGATTGTTCTCTTTAGCCAAGACGACTTATGGATCCTCCTTGATACTTGTAAAGAGTCTTTTATATACATATAGGAACTCTTTGATGCTTAGATGAGTATTGTTAGAGAGAAAATGCAATTGTTTTTCATACAATAGTTCTAAAAATTGATATGTAATATAAATTTTCTAGGATTAAACCCAAAACCCTAATGAATGATATACATGTCCCTTTTATAACATGGCAGCTCCATTTTTTTAAGGAGAATGTTTTAAAGAGGTTTAAGTGTAAACAAAATATCTCTAACTTGTTAGAGTAAAATATCTCTAACTCATGGTCTAATCCTGATGCCTAAGATTCTTTCAAGCTGAAAAAAACATGAGCTTAACACTTGGTTGAGTCTGGTAGTCCAGAAGACCCATATATATCTAGGTTCGATGCATGATTGGGCTCAAAGATGTTGAGCTAAGTAGTTTGCTAGACCCGTATATACCTGAGCTTAGCGTTTGGTTGATTACAAAAATGATGGGTCAGATAACTTGTTAGATCCATATATGTCTTGACTTAATGCTTGGTTGAACCCGAGAATACTGAGTTATTATCCTATATTTGATTACTATATTAGAAAAGAGAACCCATGTAAAATCATAAGATATTGATCCATCAAATAATAAAAAGAGAGCTTTATTTTTGCTGGTTTAGGTACTCTTTAACACAAAATTAGTATGAATAATATTTGTTCATCGAGATACATGGTTTTGAGCTTTGCTAGATCTCTATATATACAGGTCGAGAGCATGGTTGAGATCGAAGATGCGAGGTTATTATTCTATATTTAGTTACTCTTCTAGGAAAAAAAATCCAAATACATTTATATAATAATATAAAGATTTTTTTTAAAAAAAGTTTAGATACTTTTTAGCACAAAAATAGCATGGATAGCAATTGGTAAACCAATTACATGATGATTCTGATTTTTTCCCTAAGGACAAGGAGTATTATTAATTTTCCTTTAGAATTATTTTAAATATTTATATTTGCATCAAGAGAGATTCAATACATTCTCACGATCTCTTTCGTAAATAAAATATATTTTTTTAAGTATCATGTAAATCATTTAAAATCACATTGACTACAAGGTTAAAATGAATTATGAATTGATGGATCAAAACTGGGTCAAATTAAAAAAATAAAAAAATACGGCAAACAGTTCCAAAAATTCCCATAGACCAGGGAACTAGTTTTTGGCTTTTCATTAAACTATGCGGCTAAAGAGTTCTTGAACGCCGTGGTTTCGATCGATTTCACATTGACAGGTACTGTGTAACTGAAATAACGGTTCACTCTCATTTGATTTTCTGCCCAGATTCTGGCCTCCACATCTCATATTCACAGGTAATTTATATTGAGGAGCATTAATCAATTCCACTCTTTATGCTTGGGGCCATTAATATATGCATATTAACATCAGCCCATCGCATGATCAATCAATTCTGTTAAGGATTTTTCAATGGTGTATTAGCAAGCCAAAAATCAAACACAGAATCCTTCAGTCTAGCGGTGTCTCTCTTCTTTTGATGCGAGAGATCATGGTGGGTTAGAGCTAAAACATGGTTTTCCAACTAAAATGAAGAACAGACTTGGGTGGTGAAATCTGCTAAATATGGTCCCTTTGCTTTGTTGTTGCGAGAAGAAACGGAATTAATATACCCTTTCTTTTTCTCTGTTTTAGATTGTAGCCTGTGTTAACTCCATGTAGTCACTGCCTACCTACCAAGTTTTTGAATCCTTACACTCTACATATATACCTTAATTCGATCAAACTAGGCTGATAAGCAACTTGGTATGCAGCTAATAAGAGCAGCGGAAGAATGGAGGGAAATGTGTTTGCTGCAGCTCTGGAAAAGATGGAGCATGTCAAGTCTCCCGAGGGAGAAATTCTTACCAGGCCTTTCTTGGATTTGTGCAAAACAGTATTGCCTGTTTTAGGTACATCCTAGTTACTAGTATGCTTTTTTGCCAGAGACTTGTTGATTTTGCTTGCATGTCTGCACAATTTCTTTCTTGTCTGAAACTAAAGGACTTCCAACTTGGTTAGATAAATTGATTCATTGTTATGTAATAGTTCTTTAATGAGTCTCTCTCATCATGAATATTTGCAAAAATAAATAAATTGTTTTCCTCCTTGATCTCCTGGATGACTGGGAACGTGCGAATTTGCTCAAGAGCTTTGCTGGTGTCACAGTTTCGGTTTTTTTCATGGAGATACATAGAATTGGTCACCTTGGCCGGTAACGATTGGTTCTATGTTTGCAGACAACTTTGGACCAGCCATGGGACCTGTCAAATCTGACATTGGTGGTAATATATCGGTAAGGTGATCCTTTTTCTATGAAGCTGCTGTATATGGCTTTTCTGTCAGTATCAATGTCTATGCTGCAGAAGAAACTGATTAATATCACTTTCTTTATTTTTTATCCTTCTTTTTCTTGCTGCAGAGGCTGGAGACTAGGTATCTGTCCAGTCAATCAGAATTCAATTACTTGTACAGAATAGTGCGGTCAGAAATTGAATCTAAAAAGGCTAAATCTTCATCCAGTTGCGCAAATGCATTACTTTGGCTGACAAGGTCAGCACCAACTTCGTATTTAATTTGGAAAAACCAGTGCTCTCTCTGTCAGAAGTGTGCAATTTCTTATGTTTCATGTTTGGGACAATATATGTTTGACTTCTGTAGGGCCATGGATTTCTTGTCAGAATTGTTCGGCAACTTAATGGTGCATCTTGACTGGAGCATGTCACAAGTTTGCGCTGATTCGTACGGCAAGTCCCTGAAAAAATGGCATGGCTGGCTGGCTAGTTCAAGTTTTAGCGTAAACACTCGGAGCATCGATGTTCTTGATTTTTGATACATGGCTCTATTGGCATACCGAGTGGCATGCTTTCATCTTCTTTTATTACATCTCAAAATGCATATGCAACTTTAGAACTTCCGGAAAAGAAATTTCTAGTGAAAATGTTCTCTATTTTGTTTTAAATTTTCTTGAGACGATAGAATTGCAGCAAATCTTAAATGCATTGTATATTTCACCATTGATTTTCCTTGTTATTGAAATCCAATCATCTGGAATGCAGGTTGCCTTGAAGTTGGCTCCGGATAGGAAGAAATTTATGAGTATAGTAGGTGTCAAAGGAGATGATGTTTCTGACATGGAAAATTTCTGTGGAAGGTTCTCACCTTTATTGGAAGAGAATCATAAGTTCCTCGTAAGATTTAGCAAATAAAATATTGGCCTTAACGTTTGAAGTTTGACTGGACTTGCATTAAGCATCCTGTGGTCTTCTGTGTCTGCGCTGATATGCGATTTCGAACTTGCTGCAGGCTAGTGTTGGAATGGACAATTTGAAAGCTTGACTAGGCATAGTCAATGGTGATTGAAGTTCATCAGCACCTTGAATTATTGTTTGCTTGGATTTTTTTTATTTCTTTGAAGTTTAATCACATTCTGTCACGAAATTTGTAATTTTTAGTGATAGCAAATTCACCATTTCATTTTATTATCGTTTGTAGCATGAAGCTTGGTTCAGTTCATTATAGATTTCATTTCCTGATGAAAACAGAGTTGTAGTCCACAAGACCAGGACTATAGGGAGATCGATTTTTTGGGATCCTTCCTTTCTTCGAACGGAACGAACAGGGATATAATCAAACCGATTCCCTGAATTCGTTTATGAATATTCCTCAATATCCCGGCTCTTCACAGAAGATGCAAGGGAGATGAATCATCATTTTCTTCCAGGATCTCTTGAGAATCCTACAAGATCCCTGTGTATGGGATATGGGGCAGTTGCTTTTTCTTCTTTTTCCCTGCATAAACACTCTCCCCCTGCTTCTTAATTGACATGTTAATTATCTAAACTCTGTTAGCTTATAATGGTCAATCATGCACTTCATATTTTAAGCCAGGAGTTAAAATTGATGTTCAGAATTACCAACAATGCTTAATTATATACAGTAGAGACTAGTATATTAAGATTGTGTTTGACACTGCATTTTAAAAGTGTTTTTGAAAAAAAAATGATTTTTTTTTATTTTTATTTTTTACTCTAAATTAAAAAAAAATGGTGTTTTTATATTATTTTAATTTGCGGATGTAAAAAATGATTTTTAAAAACTAAAAAAATATCATTTTGATGTATTTCTGAACAAAAAGTACTTTAAAAAATAACCTCAACCACAGTATCAAACCGTCGTTAAGAAAAGAAAAGGGACCAAAAGAACCTTTCAGCCAAAAAAGGGACCCTATATTTAGATAATTCCTTACAAAGAATACCCAGGCTAACCATTTTCTCATCCGAGTAGTCAGCGGGCAGCAGCAAAGTCAACAAGAACCATGCATGCCTCGGAAACATATAGCCTTTCATTCATCATAGAACACAGAAGAAAGACTCGTTAAAACCTTCCTAAATTTAGCGTGTTCTGTAATGGTCCATTCCTCTTCATACCTATACCGAAAACTTCGATCAATTACTCGTTTTTTGGTTAATGGCCATCGAATTAACACGAGTCATTGACATTTTTCAAAAACAGATATCTAAGCGTTTTTTTATCACTTTTATTCTAGTTTTCTTTGAATTTCATTTCTTCTCGAAGCTTGAAAATATGCCAAAAATTTCTTGTGGAATCCGATAGTCTAGTTTCTCAAGAGCTGTACTTTGAATTCATTGTTGCCATGAGTTTGGTGACTTATCTCATCAAAGCAAGTTTTATTATCCAGGTAAGTTCTTCTTAATCCCATAGATTTTCATTAATGAATACCCTTTACGCGAATCATTTTATTTATTCTGTATGATAGTTCTTGCCATACAAGATTTATTTACATGTTCCAACTTGAAAATAAATAAATCTTCTTGCTCTCTGTGTTTCAGGTTTGAAGCTTTGATTTGCCACCAGCACCTCTCCTACAAAGGCTAGCTACTCTACAGAGAGTTATTTATCTAGTTAACCAAATGTCAAACAACAAAATGAAGGGCCTTTTAAAAGGTTTAAGATACATTTCTCAAATATTCGGTATGGAAGTTCTCTCTAACCAGTTCTTGGCAGAATAAACAGAGCTATATGACGAGTTCTTTTCTGGGTGATATTGATAGAAATTTTAACTGTGCTGCAGATAATGACGAGAAAAAGCCTGAAATGCAGATTGGTTACCCGACAGATGTAAAACATGTTGCCCACATAGGATGGGATGGTCCCTCTGTAAATTCACCGAGCTGGGTACATGCTGTTCTCTCAACTTATTTTGGATCGTGGATAAAAACTGATCGTTAATATCACAAGCGAAACTAATTGTAAACGACATGGAAAAGTTTAGGTTCTTGTAACTTTTATTTTTGTTACAAAAGAAATCACCTGTAATCCTCATTGAGGCGGTGCTTTGATTTATTTGTGTAGATGACCGAGTTTAAATCTCCACCAGAATACTCATCGGCTCCCTTGAGTCTCGATCAAGACTCCAAGGAGGAAGGCTCTGTGAAATGGGCGTCTGAAGGTACAATAGCTTGATTTCTTGCATGGCTCCTTCAACTTTTTTTCCTCGGTTTGAAAATGTGCATCGATTAGTTTAAAAGTTAGCTTTTGTTCGGTGTTCATGGCAATGTAGCATGTTAGCTATCATATTTTGATTTTGTTCCTAACATCTAAATGCTGTGTCCCAGCGTCAACAAAAACGAATCATAAAGCTTACCGAATCGTCATTTTGATTATTGTTGACTGATATTACTCCGCAGGTTCAAGTCGAAAAGGTTCACGGGCACCGAATTCTCGAGCAGGGGAGCCGGGTTCCCCAGTAGGATCACAAAATTCCCCAACTCGGGACTTTCCTGAATTGCCAAAACCATCTAGACGGCGTTCATCGAACGGTACTTCGGCTGAATCTCCAAGCAAGGAAAAATCAGATAAACCTAAACAATCTAGGCGGTCTTCACGAAATGGCACCAAAGATTTATTGGATGGTTCTAAAACAAGTCGAAGTCTCAAGGATCCTAGCGTAGAGAACGAGCAGCCCTCAGATTTACCTGAGATACCAAAGAAAACTCGGAGAAAGAAGTCGAAAGATGCTTCCGTTGGGGGGAAAGATGCCTCTGTTGGGGGGTCCACATCAAGATCAAGATCAAGATCTAAAGCCCTAGCTTCGGAGGGAGGTGGGGAATCAGAATTGATATCCAAATCTTGTAACAGTGGTGAGCAAGGTCAAACCAGAGCTTCAAGTCCTTCACGGGATGGTGAAAAGAGTGGATTCAGTGGAATTTCTTGAGCATATTGTAATGCTAATGCTCTTACGCTGGGTAGCTGCTAGAATCTTTAGTTGAAACCAAACCAATCGAGTTCATTTCCTTTTTGCCTCCGTCGACCCGTATACGATCCCTACGGTAGATATATCACCTGTAAGAACTGAGAGCTGAGAACCGAGTCTTTTTCCTTAACTAGGATAGCTTTTTTTTGTTTTGTTTCTTGTTTCTTGAACAACACAAGCACAAAATATGATAACTACATAACCAGTTTCTCTTCCGCCCCCCCGCCACCCCACTCTCCATGACTGGTCGTCAGTAGTTTTGACTTTTGATAACGGCGAGATGATCATTAGTTGATAACAGCAACACATCCTGATATCCTGGGGTCAAACAAAATCCTCCTCTATCACGGCAGCGTATATAGCAGGAACCACCGGGTATTCTGCGGTGGAGGAGCGGTGCCACATTGCAATGTTGCTGGAATGGGAGGGAGGTCAATGCAGTGAGTGCCACTGTCCCTGTCAATTCCAACGCAGTTTGGACGTCACCCAACATTGTACGAAGGAGATTTGGCTTTCACCCCCAGTAATGAGGGTCTCGGACACACACCATCATTACATAAAATGATATGCCAAACTGCAAGTTCAGAATATAATTAAATCGAACAGTAATTAACAGCACATATGCTGGAAATCCAGGTAAAATTTGTATAGCTTCGACCGAATTCAAGACAGTCAGAACAGAAATTAGGCCTATCATTTGGCAAATGATCCTCGAATCCCATTTGGGCTCCATACATGTGCAATTACATTCTGATCCAAACTTGAAGGGACCAAGAGTTCTCAAAAATTATCTGCACAGGTCAAAAAGGTAAAATATTAACACATTACTTGTCACTAACATGAGCCATAATTACACTTTTTGCCCCAATAAGACAACCTTCGGGATTTATAGTCTAAACCCAAAAACCCTCTTCAAAGTCAGCATATAAACCTTTTTTTGTCTGCCAGCACCTATTCCTTCCTGTATCAAATTAACAGAATAAAAACAAACAGAAATCCAAGCATCATCGACATAGAAGAAGATGATACTGAGGAATCAAGAGAACTCTCTTCGAAAAAGAAAGGACAAGTAATACATGATTGGGTGTGTTTTTTATATTGTCGTATTAAGTGATTTTAAAAATGTTTTTTTGTTTAAAAATGTATTAAAATTATTTTTTTATAATTTGTTTTAACATTAACATGTCAAAATTACTGAAAAACACTAAAAAAATATTAATTTGATACTTTTTAAAGTCAAATACATTTTTAAAACACACTCAAATGCAAAAACAAAAAATAATTTTTACACAACTTCAGGTAAGGTGTTTATAAAACCCAAGATTGCACTTTTACTTTCGCAGTTAAATTATAAACCAAAAACATTTTAAAGTCTTTTTTCTATTTATCCATCTTTGTATCCCATTATACCTTGATTGTTTAATAAAAAGTTAATTGTGGTTTTTATTTTGTTTTATTTTTATGTGAAAATTGTGATAGTTTATATGTTACCCTTAATATGTGCATTTTAAATATCTTATCTAGTTTCAACTATTGAAAAACAATATTTAAAAAAAAATCATCAAAAAATCAAACAATTAATATGCATAATCATGAATATCCATCAAAATCACAATAGTCTAATTCGATATATCCAACTTGCTTGGAAAAAATAAAAATAAAAATTGTATCTATATTTTTTAAAATATTAAAAATTAAGTTAAATACAATTTTAACACTATATCAAGAACATCACTAGCTTTAGGTTCCACAAACTACCCTCAATTTTACCATACCATGGCAAATCATCACCATCAATGCACAACCTTGAGTTACCTTCAACTTCTGGTGTATTTAGAAATACATTTGAAAAGTATTTTTGATAAAAAAAAAAATAATTTGATCTTATCAAATTGTTCTAATGTATTACTATTAAAAATAATAAAAAATATTTTAATATATTTTCAAATAAAAATTATTTACAAAAAAAACCACTTTTATCACATTTATGAGCTGGGATTTTAATTTTATTCTCCAGATTGATCTCATACCCACATTCCGAGAACCCCAGCATCTCAGGCACGGTCCTTCAAGCTTGTTGCAATAAAGCCCTAAATGACACAAGTTCTTCGAATGTAGCCCATGGAAGCTGGAATATTCCCAACCACACCCGTGCTTGATATTCTATTCCCGAATTGTCCCCAAGTTTCCCCCCCAAAATTCCGTATTTACCCTCCTAACAATTTTCCACTCTAGAGCACTTACTTCAACCTAAAAACAAAGGCACTCCAAGATTACGGGAGCTATCAGAACTCAGGTCCAGAAGCTCCAAACTCTGCAAGGGGATCAAACTCTGGTATTTTACCAGAAAACCCATCGTGGCTCAAGTCAAGCTTCAAAAGCCGAGTCAAATTACCCACATTCACAGGGACAAACCCGTCAAAGTAATTTTAACTCGAATCATGAAATCTCAAAATTTTCAACTTGGCTACATTAAAAAAGGAACCCCTCCACTTAAGTTATGACAGTAATCTCATCCAGACCAACAAAGGAACCCAGCCCACCTGGGATATTGCCATAAATACATTTTCCCGGACAAAATTAACCTCCCTAAATTAGTAAAATTATCAATGATGCCATCAAGAGACAAGAGACCCAACCGAGGCTTGGTTCTCGATAAACACAAGCTCTTCGAGGTTAACCCCAAAGCTGGAAGAAGAGACATCAGACAGCGAAACTGGCATCTCAGTGAAACACTTGTAAGAGAACAGCTAGCGTAGGTTCTTAAAAGAAGTAAAAAATAAGAGGGTTAATAGTGGCATTTGGAGAGCAAGATGGTTGGGTGTGTATTCGGATACAAACCCGAAACTGAGTTCAGAAATGAAAGCCGTTTCGAGAGGAGGGGCTGAAACTGAACTGTTTAGGGCGGGAGGTGGTTTTCCTCGGCGAAGTATTCGCAAACGGTGCCGTGTGGGGCGGAGGGACAGGGGTCGTCAGGGAATAAAGTCCGCCAGGGGATGGCTGAGTTGATGGAGTAGAGGACCTGAAAGAGAGAGTGCTGCTCGACCGAGTCAAGGAGAGGTTGGTGGTGTGGGATGACGAGAGAGGGCGGGAGGGTTGTGAAGAAGAGGAGACTTAACATGGAGGATTTAGCCATTTGGAGTTGTGTAGTGGATGAAATGGTGGGTAGGGTTTTGAATGGGGAGGAGAAGAGGGCGGGTCATGTGGAAATGATATAGCAGTATCAGTTATAGCTTTGCCAGCTGGTTTTGGCTACAGAGTTGAGTAGCTAAAAAAGGCCTTTTGTTCGGGATTATTTTGACGTGTTTTTTTTTTTTAATCTATAAATGTAATAAAATTATATATATTTTGATTCTTTAAAATTTATTTTTGATATATTCATATTAAAATAATCAAAAATACTAAAAAATATTAAGTAATTGAAAAACTATTCAAATTATCAACTTACTAATTTGAATATATATCTTGAGGGTATTATTGAAAAACAGTTGTTTGGGTTAATCAAGATTCGTTGATGGATTTATTTGAAGTTCCCAGAAGAATAGATTTCGGATTCCAAGTCGAAGACAAACACGTTTTGTTGCTCGAGTAGTTCCAACACGAATCAACTAGCTCTCCTCTGCGTATATATAGACTCCTAAACCGCAGTCGAATCATATAAAAGAAAATCGCTGGATTCAAAAGGCTTTTTATCAAGTAATTGGCAAAACTGAGATTTTCAAAAATTGCAGGTACGCATAAAGATGCCGAAGCAAGAGATGGGCTGCGTGAGTTTAGAGGTAGATTTCGGTGATTATGCAAAGCTGAAAGCGAGAGATTTGGGTGATGACGCAAAGAGAAGAAAACGGAAATTTTGGTTTATTCTGTCTTTCGTGGTGTACCTTTCTTTCACCACAGCAGTGTGTGCTAAAGTTGGATGGGATTATACGAACGAGATGTTGAAATTACGAATGCAGAAACAGCCATTCTCATCTGCAATCTTTCCTTACCGCCCTCTCGCTGTCCCGGTGTTGCTGTTCCTCCTTTTCTGTACGGTCTCGCTGAACCTTTTTATAAAAATTCTCCGAATTGCTTTCGGAGAAGAAGATTTGGGTGATCATGCCAGGCTGAACGCGAGAGGTTTGGGTGATTTTGCAAATCGGAAAAATGGGTTTGTTCTGTTTTGCTGGGTGATTGTTTCTCTGATCACAGCAGTGGTCGGGTGGGCTTTCACCGGAGAGATTCCGCACATCCATAAATTGCCATTCTTATTCGCGGTCACGCGCTGCCTCCCTTATCTTATATCTGCTGTGACGTACCTCTTTATCTCCACCGTCTTGTTTGACTCTATTGGGAGAAGACCCCCTCAAAGAATACGTCGGAGACCTGTCATGGAAACGGCCTCGACTCTACAGCCAAGTCCATCCATACCCGTCGGAATGCTTCGTTGACGCATGTTGGATGTTACTGATTTTTATCCTTTTACCTAATTTTATTCGTAGTTTATGTTTTAATTTCTAGATTTTTTCCTTCTATTACTTCATATTCCTTTGCACTCGGCAGTTCAATGTGTATTTCAATTTATAAGAAAACAATTAATAGTATTCCTTTTGTGTTTGATAACGCTTCTGCTCGGTAAACTGGAATATTATACATCTTTATATGTTTAATTATAAGTTAGGGTTGTGTGTGCAAGACAATAAATAAATATATAAATAAATTAAAAATACCAAAGGAGGAGATGTATCCCTTTTGTTTGATGATGATCCAGTTTTTTTTTTTTTTTATGGAGGAGTGACATAAAATTTGTATTTTGAAATTCTTTAATGAATTATTTTATATTTCTACTTCCCCTGTGACTTCCTTTGGCTTTTCTTTTTTCAAGTTTCCATTAGTGCATGCTTTAGTAACTCTAAGCCGATCGGTCTCGGTTTAAATTATTTAAAATTGTGAGCTCTTTATATTATATACCCTTTGTTTAGATTGCATGCGAAATGAAATTTAAAATAAACTACCTCCTTAATTTTATTTTAAATTAGGATTGGACGCTCCTGTGTTATTGAGTAAAAAGAGCAGATAAATTACATTAAATTACACCATAACTAAAAAAGCTTCCTATTTTATTGTCCTATATATATATATACAGATACTTTAATTGAAAAAAATATTCGAACTTTTACTACCAATTAAAATTTGTTTGAAGCTAATACTAGGTAAACAAATGTGCCTAATTTTATGGCCCATCTTATTTTTATTTCATTATTATACATATCTAAAGTGTAAAAGGGTGTTTGTCTTAGTGATGAAGACTTTTATATATATATTAAATTGATTCTTCAGATATTTTTAATGGTTTTAACACGCTAATATAAAAAATAAAAAATATATATTTTATTACATTTATAGTTATAAAAAAAATATTTTACATCTAAAGAGTGGCATAATCTTGTCAAGTTAAAAACAACTTGCAGATACGGTGAAATGAAATCCAAAGACTGATAGAGAAACTATAAGAAAATAATCTCCAAGCAATGTTCCAAAATCTCAAATAAATAATGGGAAAAGTTTTACAAGGTCCAACGGAGAGTAGTGCTATAAGTAGGAGTTCATCCATTCATCATAAATATGGATAAGGGAGCTAAGTTGATAATTTCCTTAGAAATTCTGAGGATTTTATTGAAAAGAAATAAGCTGTTTGGATACTCGTTCGATCAAGATTCGTTGATGGATTTATATGAAGTTCCCCAAAAGAACAGGTTTAGGATTCCAAGTCAAAGATAAACACGGTTTATCGCTCCAGTAGCTTATGGATTCCAAGTCCAACTCCTTTGCGGATATATAAACTCCTACGCCACAGTCGAATCATATATAAGAAAATCGCTGGATTGCTCTTGTTCAAGAGGCTTTTTTATCAGATGATCGATCGGTACAAGACTTTCACCTCTGATCTTCTATATACATTGTCCTGTGTGTTCAATCTTAATAATATAATAGGAAAAAAAATTCTACTTTAAGTTTGTAAATCACAAAAATATTCAACTTAAGAACTAGCCATAAATTCATTGTTTATAGTGAAAATGGGTTCTCAAATTATAATTGTTTGTATTGCCCATTCGTTTGCCCTAGACCAGGTAACCTAGTTTACAGAGCTTATAACTTGCAGGTATGCATCGAGACGCCGAAGCAGGGATGTGCTTCAAGAGTTTGAAGGGAGAGTACTTCGATGATCATGGAAGGCTGAACACGAGTGATTTTGGTGTTGAAACAAAGAGGAAAAAATGGTTTATTCTATTTCACGTGGTTATCTTTTCTTTGATCACGATAATGTGGGCTGAAGCTGAATGGAATTCTATGAGAAAGATTTTGAAATTACGTGTCCATACATTGCCATTGTTATCTGCAATCTTTCAGTGCCTCCCTTTTGTTCTACTGGCATTGATTTACCTCCTTTATTCTGTAGCCTGGTTCGACAGTCATATAAAACTCCTCCGAGTAACATCCCTCGCCGAATTTCTGGACGATTATGCAGATCTGAGAGCTGCGAGAGATTTGGATGACTATACAAAGAGGAAAAATAAGTTTATTCTGTCTCGCTGGGTGATCATTTCTTTGATCACAGCATGGTTTGGATGGGAATTCACGAAAGAGTTTTCAATTCTCCCAGGATTATCATTCTTATCTGCTTTCTTTCGGTGCCTCCCTTATGTTATAGTCGCGTTGATGTACGTCTTTTTTTCTATTGTCTTCTTTGCTTCTTTTGAAAGAGCTCCTAAAGAAGATCCCCTAAAGATCACGTAGAAGATGGTGGAAAAGTTTGGAGAGGCATCGTGTTTAGAGCCACAAAGAGTGTTCCTTGTTTTTTCTATCCATACTTTCTTAGTTGAAGCATGTTTGATATTTATTATTATTATCTACGCATTTGATGTTTATGTTTTGTCTTTAGATTATTATTTTCCCTTGTTAATTATCTTGAACTAGGCAATTTACCTAAGTTTATGTTTTGTTTCTTGCCATTTATAATCATCTCCTACTCCCTTCCATTCAGCAGTTCAATGTGTATCTTTATTTATATAAAAACAACACTATTTCTTCTGTGTAAACGAAGGAGACCCGAACTGGTCTGGAAAACACAAGACTGCAGGAATTTTCCAGGATAATTAACCTAAGAATGAGTGTAAACTAGACTAGCTAGAAAGAGATATCAAACACAGAAGGGACTAATTTTCTTTATCAATTCACGGAGTCTCTCAAGGACAGGACGAGGTAAAACCCGCACTGTTATTAGAGATGACTAAGGTTGTACTCCTTTGAAAGAGGTGTTTGTATTTTTTTTTTTAAATGATTTTTTAAAATATTTTCATGTGATAATATTAAAAGTATTTTAAAAAAAAATATTTTAATATATTTATAAATAAAAAATATTTTTAAAATACTATAACAAATCTTGCGCTTTAATTCTCACGAAAACAAAACTGAAAAGAATTGGGGAGCACGAGTTTGTGCTTTCTAGCCCGGACACTTGTGTGGCCTTGCATGGAAAGCCTAGGCATATTTGGGCCTAGCTTCTCGGCCCATCTCTCTGTTATTATTTTATATTTGTTTTTTGCAAGTGCTATTCATTTAAGCGTAAACCTGACAGCTGATTAAAAATAACTTGTTGATGCCTGAAATATATTTATAGAGCGACTTTAAAATAATTAATCTCTAAATTATAATCCAAATCTCAAAAAAATTCCGGGTGTTTAAAGTGTTTTAGAGATTCTCAATTGAGTTTTTCACCAAGTTCTTTCACTTTTTCTTCTTCTTTTTTTTTAAGAAAAAAATTTGTACAGCGCACGACCGCACCAAGAATCTTGGTATAGTTTGAAGGGTTTATTTGAAGTTCCCAAAAGAAGTACAGGTGTCGGATTTTGCATCCGTTGGTGAGTTTAATTATTTTTTTTAAAGTGTTTCTTATTATAAATATATCATAATAATATTTTTTTTAATTTTTAAAAATTATTTCTGATATTAATATCTAAAAATAATCTAAAAATATCAAAAAAAATTAATTTAAAATAAACAATAAAAAAAATATTTTTTTTCAAAAGTATTTTTAAAATACAGTGTCAATTACCCTTTTCAAGTCAAACAGAAACATGGGATCTTGATGTATTACTTGTTTGGGAGTGTAGTTGCGGTTGTTTTTTATAATATTTTTTGTTTAAAAATATATTAAAATAATATTTTTTTTATTTTTAATATTAATATGTAAAAATAATCTAAAAATATCGAAAATATTAGTTAAAAAATCAAATTTTTGCAAAAATATTTTAAAAACAGGATGGCAAACAAACAGGTACATATAGTAGATTATGGATTCCATGTTCACAACAAACTAGTTCTCTTTTGCGCCACAGTCGAATTATAGAAAAGAAAATCGCTGGATGCAAGAGCGGGGTCAAAAGGCTATTTATCCATTATCCTTCTAGAATTGATAAATAAATAAAATCGCAATCGAATAATAAGAAGAAAAAAAATGAAGATTAAAGTTAATATAAAAATCAAATTTGAAGGTATGAAATTGAAAAATAAAATATATAGCAATCAAAAAATTAAGAATTAAATTTAATATAATCAACCAATAACATAATATTTTTATTTTTTATATAAATTCTTGAAAGTATTTTATTCATAAAATACTCTTATAAAAAAACTGTTTTTTTTTTAAATATTCTTTATTATTGTTGTTTCTTATAAACAAACAAACATACTTAATTACATATAGAAATTTAGAAAGTTGCATAATACGCGCCATGATCTGTTCGCTTTAGGTTGTCAAAGTTATCCAAGCGCTCTCTGGGCCACAACAGGTCCAAATCTCAACATCCGTAAACGTCACGCGTCATGGAATAGCGTGGGGATCACAATAACTCAGATACATCCTCTTTCCTTCTCAGACGACACTAAAACGGATTGCAGCGACTGAGCGAGCGAGTCAATCCTAAAATTTCCGATACCCATCTTCTCACGCCTTGCCTCCCACAAAATTAAATAGCAAATACCTGGCTCCACCACCACCACCAGAACCGCTGCACCAACACTACTGACACTAAACCCTAACCCCTAACCCCAATTTGACTGATCACTGATGGGCGAACAGACCCAAATCCAACCTCAACCACAACCTTCCCAATCAGAATCCCAGCCTCTGCCCCAAATCGAAAACCAGGTTTACCATCGGCCACTCAATGACCCCACCACCACTGTAATAACCACTACCAACACGGAATCAACCACCATCCCACCACCAATCACGTCTCCTCCCGCTAAAATCCCTTCCCGTCCTCGTAAAATCCGTAAACTCTCACCCGATGCTGCTGTTGTCACCACCGTTAACGACCCTAATTCCACCCAAACCTCCATCACAACCACAACTGAACCACCCAGAACCACTGCCACCAAAACCCCAAGAACTAAAACCTCCCAACATCGAGCACTCGTTGCTCTCGCTCCGCGGATCATGGCACGATCTCTAACATGTGAAGGTGAACTTGAAAACGCAATTCGCCATCTCCGTAACGCTGATCCACTCCTTGCTTCCTTGATTGACATTTACCCGCCCCCTACCTTTGATACCTTCCCCACTCCTTTCCTCGCTCTCTCTCGCAGCATTCTTTACCAGCAACTTGCTTTTAAAGCAGGGACTTCAATTTACACGCGCTTTATTTCGCTTTGCGGCGGTGAGACTGGAGTTTTACCGGAAACAGTTCTGGCTTTGACTCCACAACAGTTGAGGCAAATTGGGGTTTCTGGGCGTAAAGCGAGTTACCTTCATGATCTAGCTAGGAAGTATCAAAATGGGATTTTATCGGATTCTGCGATTGTAAATATGGATGATAAATCGCTTTTTACTATGCTTACAATGGTAAATGGGATTGGTTCTTGGTCAGTGCATATGTTTATGATTTTTTCGCTGCATAGACCGGATGTGTTGCCAATTAATGATCTTCAAGTGAGGAAAGGGGTGCAATTGCTTTATAACTTGCCGGAGTTGCCACGCCCATCACAGATGGATCAACTGTGTGAAAAATGGAGGCCGTATAGGTCGGTTGCGTCATGGTATCTTTGGAGATTTAATGAGGTAAAAGGGTCACCTTCGAGTGCCGTGGCATTGGCTACAAGTGGTAATTTGACAGAACACCAGCAGGAGGGACAGCAGCACCAGCAGGAGCCTCAGCTTATTGACCCAATAAACAGCATTCTCAATCTTGGGTATTTATGATCCTTTCCACTTTTGGTTTTGCTATAATGGAAAATTTTAGTCTTGTAACTTTGATGTTTTGTGTCACTCTTAGTTGTTCCTTTGTTTCTCTTATTTCTTCATGCATTGTTAATCTTCTTTGGGTTGACGTGGTTCTATGTGCTTACGCTTCAGAACTTGCAATGTGGTTGGTTGTTCAGGGATCGCTTGCCAGATTTTTACGTCCTTGGAACTGCAAGATGTTGATGTACATAGAGTTGTAGTTCAAGTTTTAGATTTTTAATTGCTGAAAGGGACTGGTATGGGGGTAGTTCTTGAAAGTGTCTGATGCGAGGCATGGGGATGTAGAGAGTGTCTGAGGGTTGTGATTTTGAACTTGGATAATTTGTTCCCAGACATTTTTCAAAAGCTTTGCTTTACAAGTTTAGTTGGGCTTGAAACTTTATGTAAAAGGGGAATGTTAAAATATCCTTGCTGTATCAGGCCAGGGGGAGGTGGGGTTTCATTAGAATTGAATGGGCTTATAGGTTAATATCCTTAGTTTTAAGTCGTGAAAAGTATTAGATTAAGATTAACATAGTTATAAATCATGAAAAAGATTAGATTAAGGTTGACAGCTTTAGAGCACATAGCTTTTACCTAATGAATTAGGCATCCAACTCTCAACATAAAATCTAGTGGTCATATTTAAAGTTGTTTGCTAGAATAGAACCTTTTTTATTCAAGCTATCTTCCATTAGATTATTAAAGATGATGTTTTTCAACAAAGACTAACATCTTTTCTCATTATCTTGTCTCCTTGAGAATCTTCCATTTATGAACTTTTTTGCTCCACTTTCAGTGTCCATTGCATTGAAAATAATGTTTGAACTATTGCATTTCAAGTGATGGGATTGTATCAGGCAGGAATATATGGTCTAGAGTCACTTGTTACCGAGCTTAATCAATAAGAACCAATACATGTTGGACATTGCGGGTAAACTTTGTGTAGCCAGAAATGGCTGTGCAAAATTACATTAATAAGTAGCTAGGACTGAAACATGGAATAGTTTAGAAACTGAAGGTAGAATTTAATTGGTCGGACATCAGATAGAGAAGAAAAGGGGGTGATTGGTGGAAATGATAATTAGAAAGGTTCAATCACAAATTAAAAATTTATAAGACAATGGAATTGTATTAAGCCAAACCTGTCTGAGGGAAAAGACAACTCCTAATAACTGACATCTGTCAGGCATGGACAATCAGTATGATGCTTAATTTTTTTGGCTTTAGCTATTATGAGATTGCCTTAATCTACAAAGCTTTTAAGTTTTGTTCAGTTTGACCTTGAATTTAGGAAAAACAACTGTTATTACTTCAACTCATTTTTTAAGCCCACCAAATCTGCACTTAAAAAATTATAGTTCTGCTCAGATCACTTCAATCTTATCTCTATTTGGAATTCTTCTTTTATCTTTGATTATTCACTTTCCATTCCTTGGAAAATGACTACTGTCATAGTTATTGTAAAATCTGAGGTTTTAGCTTGTTGTTTTACATTCTAGAAGCTATACCCAACAATCAATGGCATGAATGTCATAAATATGATAAAGCTTGGGAATATCATTACTTGCTCAAATCACGTCAAGGGTGTGTCTGCTTCCCAGTTTATTCATGACAGGTTTGATTTTATTTTCAGAGATCTTGCTAAACCTAGTGGTATTTTTGAATTTGGAATTTGAGAAGAAGGGTTAAGACATCCATTTTCTTATAAGTAGATCTATCTGTGTAGCAGAAATTTTTAAGCACATGGTGATGGCATATGCTTATTTGCAGTGTAGGTTGTGTAGAATACTCTGTGTTTAAACATTCCTTGTTTTGGGATCTTGTCGGTGCAGTATACTGCTGTTCCCAATTGCATTCCTTTGTGTTATTTTCTTAGCTTGCGAAAAAGGTTTGATTTACCCAGGTTTGAGTTCATTGTCACCATGGTTGTGCTGCTTTTCATGGTATATAGTTTCCTCCTGTTGAAAGTTTAATTTCATATATTTTTATTAACTACAGGAGATATTTCTGGTTTATTGATTAAATGGAATTGGACAATTGATCTTACTGCACCCTAATTCCCTAACCACCTGTGATGAGATGGTTGAAGGACTACTCTTGAATCAACTAATGGGAAGGACACTTGATTTCACAGGGACCCAGGTGCCCTGGAATACAATTCAGGGTTGGCAGGGTCGGAGTGATGCACAAAATTTGGGGTTCTTGTAGCTTCTTAGAATTCAACTAATCATCTGACCATTTAATTTATCTGACAGGTTTTCTTAATGCTTATAAAAGATTTTTTTTATAGGTAGACAGAACGGAATACCACGTTATAATGTAGAAGGATTTAAATTGGTGTACTTTGGAGTGCATATTCGTGTTTCATATTTGCTCTTTTAACATCTATTTCTTTCTTTGTTCCATCATGATTTAGGGCCTGTGCTTGGGGACAATGATTGGAACATTAGGATGAGAAGTTATCCTTCTATCCAGCAATCATTTGAGGTTCCAGAGCTGTGCAAAAAAGCTGGACACTGCTCATGAAAAGCCTGGATATCCTAGACACCAAGAGATACTGGTACTTGCCTCTTGCTTTGAAAATTAAATAAGACTAGATGTGGTCAAGCTCTGTTGTCTTTGTAAAAGATTGGATTTTGTTATCAGGACTTTCTTATAGGACATAATAGAGTTAGAAGAGCACTCCATGTTTTTGCCTCTGGACTGTGGTTTTGCTATTTGTATCCTGGCAATACAATTAGAACCTTTATCAGCAGAGGCGATTGCTCTTATCGAAAGATGATCGCCATCTGACGATGTCAATAGAAATCGTGGACGAGGTTTCATATGTTGAGGGCATCAGTTGTCATAATATGTGCATTAGCTAAATTTTCCACATGAGTTAGCAGAGCGTTTTTTAGAACTGGCAACAGAACGCTACCCCTTTCTCTTGCCGAATTGTTGCCGGGAAGTCGCTCCTTTGCCCGAAGTTTCCAACTCCTACTCTCGGCGTCTATACCATCTGTAATGGAGCCAAGGTTTGATTTGGTTTAACTGTGTTTCTAAAAAAAAAAAAAAATTGTAGCTTTAAATTATCATCTCTATGATTTTAAATTGTATTAACATGCATATGTCAAAAATAAATTTAAAAAACAATATTTTAAAAAGTAACATTTACCACTTTGAAAGTGTGAAAATGGGTCAATGTTGAATATTGTTTAGAGATTTGGGATTTTATTATAAAGCCGAGAGAAGGACTGATGGATATGGAATTGAGGGAGAGCTGTTCTCCCTGTGCTTAGCGAGTGATACAGGACACCATGCCAAAAATGCTGCGGAAGCATGAACATTGCAGCCAGCAACAAAGCCATTTTATAATTTGCCCATTGAAGCTGGCTTTCACAGCCAACCTGGCAACCCCATTATTCTAGCTTGTCCATAGAAAAACAGTCACTATTAATAAATAATCAGTGAATTACTCCATGAAAAGATAATAGATTTAACAAAAACAAGGTGAATCAAAAAATTATATTTTTTTAATTTTGTGAAATTGAATGTGGTTTTTTTAAAATTATTTGCAGTGATTTTTTTAAGTGAGCTTATGAAATAAATGAAAAACTATTTTCATTTATTCTAGCAATGATATAAAAATTATAGCCATCTTAATTAAATTAATAAAAGCTGTTAATGTATTTTCTAATAAAAAAAAGTCATGGCTCAAAATTTGATGTGTATTAAAATCACATCTTTTTAAAATATTAAAATGATAATATATTAGTTATATTTTTTATATAAAAAAATTATTGTGATAACAATATATTTGATCAATCTAGTGAGTTAATCTATTAAAATCATGATCATCATTCTAAGACCATGATAATTGTATTAAAAAAACTAAAATAAACCAAGAAGTCCAATTTTGAATTAACCTAGAGTTGAATAATAAGATAAAAAAAATATTCAATTAAAAAAATACAAAACAAAACAAGTTCATTTAACCCCGTATAATCTGTCAAATTTACAACTTAAATCTTGAGATTGTGATAACTTTTTAACAAATAAATAAAAAAAATAACAAAATTGAACTCCACTAGATTAAATGTTGAGGGTTAAAATAAATAAATTAATTAAATTTATAAGACCGAGATAATCTTATAAAAAATTATAAAATTCAAATAATTAATATTAAATAACTAAATAAAAATTAGATTGTTAGCTGAAGTTGAAAAAACATAACAAACAAACAAAAAAGATTTTTAAAAAGCAACAAGAAAGAAACAAAGAACCATAACAATGAAACTTTGTGAGTGTGATTACAATGAACCTTCTAGGTTTAGATAATACAAAATATTTTTTAATAATAAAGAATTAATTCTTTAATTGTTAATTTTTACTAATTTAAAACCATTAAAATAATCTTATGATTTGTTAAATCCATGTCGTTTTTCTTTTCAGCGATATAACATTTCTTCTTCTAATTTCCCTAAAACCTTGTATAAAAGTTTGTGGCCACGTTTTTGGAACCGATAAGATTACAAGTGCGGGCCTTCGAAATTTCAGCCCATAGACATGTACGGACTAGGCTCGAGGAACACACCTGTTCGAAACACCCGCATTATTTTATTTAAGGCAGTAAATTCTCGTATGAACTTGGTCTCATACTAATTTAGGTGAAATTCCAACAAAATTCCTTTGATCGACAACCCTTTTTCAGGAGTTGTTTTTTGTTTCTTCAATGCTTTCATGTCATGATGGCGTATACAAACATTTAAACTTATAGGATTTGTTTGTAAGAATTGTTGAAATTATCTTTTAAAATGTTTTTTATTTAAAAATACATTAAAATAAATTGTTATTCTTAAAATTAGCCCATCAAAATAATTTATAAACATAAAAAAATAAATTGAAGTAAAAAATAAAATTGAATTTTTTTTAATGTTTTTAAAAAATGAGAAGAGGGCGGCTAATTGATTCTGGAATTTGAAACGCATCACTGCTTAGGAGGATTATAACAAGTAAGGCACCAGAGGGATTATAGATTGGCCATCTTGATTCTCTTATCAAATTTCACCTTTTGCTATCATAGAATGCCATCACCATCTTGGTAGAGTTCTGTCCCAGACAAAGCCCCAGGCTGCCATATCTATCATCGCCTGGTGCATTAGCAGTGAGCTGTCCCAGGCTGTGGCTCGAGCTGATTTCAGAGTTCAAAGCTACATGCAGTCCAGTTCCATCATTCTCATTACCACTTGTTATCGAGAATGTTGTGGTTGATAAAAGAACCCAGCCTATAAGTTTACGGGGTTTGAAAAACTTAATCATCATCAACGAGCCTGTTTACAAAGAATCGGTTGATGAACTCGTCGAACTGTTGGGCTAAACCCATCATGCATTTCTCCATTCTATGCCCTCGCAGAAAGCTTCACCTTTGTTTCAACAGCAAGGAGATGCAATAGTGGAAATATATCTAGTTTCTTACACATTCCATCGCACCACAAGATCTTTCCATGGGGAGGCTTGCTCTGAAATGTTGTCAGAGGAGGCTGCCTTGAGGCATTTGAGATGTCAAGTACAATAGTTCCTGTTGCAGAGACCCAAAGAAATGAGAAGGATGTTAAGGTATTTAAAAAAAATCTGTGAATATGTCAAGAAAGCTCTGTCCTGAATGAAGAAAACGTCGACATAGGCTTTACAGAAAACAACCTCAGGGAAGCTTCAAAGATGGGCTGCCAAAGATAGGCTAATTAGGGGCAAAATGAGTGTGATAATGGAGATGCAAATCGGAGATGAAAATGCTAGACTCTTGTCATCGCCCGCGATAGTTACAGGTGAAGCAAATAAAGAGAGAGGACAGGGAAGAAGCAGAGCGGTAGCAGAAGGGAGTGATCGAGAAATCTCTCTTGCGTTTTCAAGCACAATAAGTCGTCCGTCATTGCTTTCTCCTCTGTAAGAGAAATAAATTGTGATAGATGGTTCGAGTTTTTAACGATGTGTTTGCTAATATTATGTTTATTAAAGACTTGTATAATTATCAATTTTAATATCTATGAAATTAATCTAAATATACGTAAATTAACCTAAATATTCATCTTAATAAAAATGTGCTACCACTAATTAATTTGAGACCTAGTTGACTGGTGTTAAAATCTTTCATTTAAAAATGTTATGTTTTTTTTTTATAATCAGGGTGTTCGGGCCAGCTTGCACATAACACAATTAATTTTTGGACTCGCTGAATATATGCAAGCCCAATGAGTAATTGTGGATTTATCCTTTTTTTTAAAAAAAAAAAAAACATAGATCATAGGACTTAAAATATAACAATCATCCTAAAAAAAATAAAAAAAATGTAGGTGGGGTAAGAATTGGTATGGGCTTTTAAAAATGGTTTTGTTTGGACTAAAAATGCCCACGGCTCTAGGTCTATTATGGACCTTTGCTTTCTAATTGCTTGCTTTGAGCGTGCTCATTTAACCAGGCTCACAAGTAATTTATTTTAAGAATACGTTAAGAAAAATAAAAAATACATAATAAATACTAATTCTCAATTTTCTTGAAAAACACGATGTGAGGGCGTAAACATTGTCTATAAATAATTTTCAGAAGCATATAATATGTTAAGAAATATAATTTAATCTATTTTTAAAGTTATTTTCAACGTATTTTTCATCTGAAAAGCATCACATTTATATTTTTAAAGTGTTATTCGATGATTTTTATATCATAATATTAAAATAATAATATCTTGATATATTTTTAATGAAAACATATCATCCATTACATTACTAAACACATAACTTAGTATGATTTTTTCTCTGTGAACTAAAAAGGTATGAGCACCTTTTTCTGAAGTAACTGATTCAAAGTTTAAGGATATAACTATCTTAAAAGATTTATTAACCATCTTTGATAGACTAAATCAATTTAGAGTATGTATTATTCAGATCAAAAAAAAAAAAACTACTTTTGATTGATCTCCGGTGATTTGTCCAAAAATTTAAAAAAAAATCCATGAGAATTGACTGTAGGTTGACCTTAGGGCAACTCCAACGAGGTGTCACTTGCAAAGTCAAAAATTAAAAATTAAATTTTTAGCATGTTTACAAAGTGCTATTTGCAGAGCCAAATCATGTTAGAGAGCCAGAATTTTCCTTCATGTGTGTATAAAAAGAAAATAATATATATAATTTTCTTCTTCCTGCATGTGTATGTATTAGAAAATAATATATAAAATTAATAATTATAAAATAATCTATATTAGAAAATAATGTAACTATATCAAAAATATTTGTTTTTGTTTTTATTTAAAAATATCTCAATAAGAAAGTAAAAAATTATATACAAAATTAATAATTATATTATCAGAGGGTTTTTTAAAAACAATTATCTAATTATATAACTTACTTTTATTAATTATATAATTAATTATATAATTAAATTACATACAAAATAATTATACTATATTTAAAATAATATAAAAAAATAGTTCTTCAAAATAAGTTTTACTTTCTCCTAGGTTATCTTGTCGATTTAAAATTCTCATGGGCCTACTGTAGGATCGAAACTGTTCCATTTAAAATACCATTTGGCGACGAAATTAGACAGCAGAGACAGTCTGTCGACACCAAATACTAGCCCCTTCTTTTTATTTTTGAAAAGTGGAGGTACGTAATAGAATTTTAGGGAAAAATAAAATAAAAGTGTGAATTATAAATTAGTCCTTATAGTTGTACAAAATGAAAAATGAACTGAATAGTTTCAATAGTTCGAAAAACCTCACTGTCATTAAATCTATTTGTAGCTTGATTCTTTCCCCCCTTTTCATATTTCGTTTTTCAACTATCTATTTCGTTTTTATTATTATTTATGACAAATAGAAAACATATAAGAAGAAATAGATACTGTGGAATTATTAAAAAATATATTTTTTATGAAAATAAAATGATTAGATCAATTAATTATTTTTAAACTAGAGGGATTATTGAATTATTTTTACAAAATTAGAAGAAAGAACTAATTTATATTCACTTTTGCTTTCTAGATTACACTTTTGATCAAAAAATTCATTTTTATTACCTTTTAATTTGAATTTAAAGAGAAAAAAGAGATTTGTTGAATTCCAATTAAAGAGATGAGAAGTTATTATTGGCATCGTTTCTGGCCATAAAAATAATAAATTTTGACGTCATCAAGCGGTAACTTTCAAAAACCATAATAAAACAAATAATTTATTGAATTCTTAATTTATAAAAATAAGGACAAATTTAAAGTAAACCACCAAACTGAAGTAAAAAAAAAAAACATGTTAAACACATAATAAACATGAAAACGAGTTAGCATGAGGAGTTAATCCCAACACACACACACACACACACACACACACACACACACACAAAAAAAAAAAAAAAAAAACTGTTTCTTTCCATGAGGCTAGCTTATGCCATAAAAAACAAAACAAATAGAAAGCTATTCAACTTACACATATCTTCCTGTAGGAAAGGAACTACACCTTCGTTGGGTTAGAGAGAGAATAAATGATAGCCAATTAAAGCTTATAGTTTTTTTTTTTTTAAAAAAAAAAGAATTATTATTATTTTATTACCACTTTCAACCAAGAATTTATCATCCCATTTGCTGAAACCTAAACTACTAGAGTACATTGTCTATACTAGGTACGAGAGAAGTTCAACCTCAAATCCATGTTTTGTTTGAATGCTTTTTTAAACATGAAATAAACTGACCAGCAAACTATTCAGGTCGTGGTGAACCACAGCTAGTGGAAGGAGTAGCATGATCGCAACACTAAATGAGCTGCCGTAAGTGTGGTGGACAGAAATATATTGAGTGTGATGCTCTGGCCTGCCACTCCCGAGATTTTGAATATCGCAGCAAGCAAGATGCCAAATTAAGCTGCCAGGCTAGAATGTCAAGAGATATGGAGATTAAAGTTCTGAAAATGAAATACAAATTTCTCTTTTATGTTCCCGAAAGTTTCGTGCCAGACGTGGTGTGCAGGCTTCAAAATTGCAATAGATTTTAGCAGGACTAGACCTAAAACGAATATGTGCCTCGCTTCTGAAAAAAGAAAGGAGGGAAAAAGAGATTCCAAGTTGGATCGATCATAATAAAAACAAAAATAAATGTTTAAAGGTCCTGGCTTCTGACTCTTGCTTTCGAGATTCTATTGGTGGAAGCTGTACTGCAGCACGAAATGAACATGAACAGGTCGAGAGAGAGAGATATATATGTAGCGAGCGAGGAGGCAAGTACCGAAGCAAAAGATGTTGAGCAAACAAAGCCATCGATTGCATCGCAGAAAGGTTAGACATTGCTTGGGGCAAGCGTGGTGTTGCAGAGAGGTCTGCAGATCAAAAACAGAATGGCCACATTAGCCTTTGGCCATGCTCGAGAGTTGAGATTGAGAGAATCATACTGCACTATACTACACGACAACACCATTACTGTGGACCATTCCCATGCAGATTTTTTCACTTTTTACCCCCTCCCCCCCCCAGCTATTTCCTTCTTCATTTGCATCAGTTCTTATCATGCTTTAAGCATATAAACAAGATTCAATGATCTTAACAATATTGGGAAAAAAAACATATGCTCGAGCTGGGATGTTTGTGAAAAATTTATGTATCCATGGCTTCTCTTTGAATTCTCGAAACAAACAAATTAACCCATCATGTATATATATCACCTTAGCTGATCTGAAACAAACCGTTAAAAAAACGAGTTAGAGGCTGAATGTTAACGTCTAGCTAGGGTTTAAGACTAATTAGGGTTTAAGGCTAATTAAGCACGAGAGGAAGGGGGGAAAAAGGTATAGCTAGGTCGCATCAAGTGAGAGGAGGACACCATATGCATCTGTTTGGTTATCTAGGGAGTCAAGTTGGGTTAAAGATAAGAAATGGAAAGGAAAGCAATAATGAAGGGGTTAAGTGGGACCCGATGTGGCAGGGCGTGGGAGAGGGTTGAACATGACGTTGTCGGTTGTTTTGTACAGAGAAAGGGCTCTTAATCTCATCACCATCTCCTCACAAAGTTTATCTACCCTCCTCTGGCTTCGCCACAAGCAACCAAGCTGTCTCTTGTTGGATAAGTAGTTGGCCTGTTGGAACCCCAGAAGCACAGTCCTTAACCCCCATAATCTGGAACTTAAAACACACAAACCCCTCTTTTTTTTATCTCTCGATTGCTAAATCTTGTGTTTCTGCATATCCTGAAAACATTAGCTGGCTAGGGAGAGATGTTAGAGACTTGATGAGAAAGCCGGTAGTGCTGGCGATGCTAACCGTGGCCTCTCGCTCCTGAAAACTGTGAGTTAGGTCCCATTTAAACTTCAATTTCCTGTTTGTTTTTAAGATTTTTTCTCTCTTGATTTTACTGCCTCTCTTCCTTCTTATCTCATTCCAAGCTTGCCTCTCCGCAAAGCTGAGGAAATCTTAACAGCTTCCTGAATTTAGCTTAGGGCGTATTTAAGCTGCTACAGTTTTATTTTTTTTGAAATGTTTATTATTTGCTGTTAGGCATACAATCTTGGAGAGCATCTTCGAGATTTAAAATTCAATTGTTATTAAAAATTCCGAGAGCTTAAGATTTTATTTTCAAAAAAAGATTTAGTACTGCCTTTAAGAAAGGTGGGGTGCATAGCCATGGAAATAAGAGGTCCAGAAAATGATATAAGAACGCCAGTCCCTTCAAGTTATAGTCATCAATCATCAGGATTGGAAAGAAGAAAAGATGGCAACCACAATGGCAGCAGTGTCCTTACTTACACTCAAACCCTAGATCACCCACGCCAACCCTCAAGATCTCCAAACCCAGATCGACTTGCAATCATATCAAGCGGATCCAAGTCCAAAACAGCCAGCACAAGGTACCTCGAATGTCTCAGAAACCACGCAGCCAGTGTAGGCGGCAATGTTTTTGATGGTTGTGGTGAGTTCATGCCAGGAGGCGAGGAAGGAAGTTTAGAAGCACTAAAATGTGCTGCTTGTGAGTGCCACCGCAACTTTCACCGCAGAGAACTCGATGGAGAGATTCAATTCAGTCCTGGTTCAAGAAGTACTACTATGGTTCATAGTCTTCAGTTGGTACCACCATTGCCTTCTCCAACTGTACTGCATCACCACCACCACCATCAAAGATATTCTATGGGGTTGCACACCAGTCCTAACACTGCAAATATGGTCCAACCCATGAGTGTGGTTTTTGGTGGTACCAGTGGAGGAACTGAGTCTTCAAGTGAGGAGCTTAATCCTTTTCAGTCTAATGCAGAGGGAGTACCCCCTCCTCCATCTTATGTCATGTCAAAGAAAAGACATAGGACAAAATTTACTCCAGAACAGAAAGATAAGATGGTGGAGTTTGCTGAGAAAGTTGGGTGGAGGATTAACAAACAAGAGGAGGAGGAGGTGGAGAAATTCTGCGCCGAAGTTGGTGTGAGGAGGCAGGTTTTCAAGGTTTGGATGCATAATAACAAGAATTTGAAGAAGCTGCAACCGCAACAAGTGCCACTTGATGAGAACCCATAATGTTTTCTTTGAAGAAAATCATTAATTGCTTCAGGTGGTGAGATGTCCATGATGGATATAAATGTGAAAAACTTGGTTGGTAGCTAGCTAGTTGAGTAGGAAGAGAGATCGATGAAAAGGGAGGAGGAGGAGGCGGAGGCGGGTTCGCAAGATTGTTGAATATGGGAAGGTCTTTTCTTTCTCTGATAAAAGATTTGTATAATTCTCATGTTATCCCAAGTCTTGCAATCTTCCTTTTTCTCGATACCAATGTTGTTCGAAAAGCAAGCTTGCATTGTTTTCCCCATTAGATTTTGTATGTTTGGATTATTTGTCACATGTCTTTCGTTACGAGAGCTCCTCGATTATTTTCTTGAAGAAAATTATTCGACAAGGAAAATGAAGCAAATATCATAACTTTTTCTGCATAGTGCTCGATTGTATTCAAAGTTTTCAGCACAATCATACGACGAACATGAGCATGAATATAATGGCAACCAATCTGGGCCATGTTAGGCTTGATGTCTTGTCTGTCTACAATAAATATCCCTAAACTGGCCTGTGTTTGAACCCAGAAAACAGGACGGCTGGGCCACGGATAATTAATTGGATTAAAACACATCCTCACCCCCCCTATTTAATCGTGATAGTTCCTCCACGAATCAACATGAACACTAAAAAATGGCTGTTCAGCCCATATTTCGTAAACTGTGCAAGAGAAATGGAAGTAAATTTTTGTTTTGGCATCAGTTTTGTTGCTTTCAAATCGTTTTGGAAACATATATGAAATGATACTTCGTTTCTTGACTTTGGCGTGAAAGCCTCGGAAGTTCCAAAAGTGCCAAAAAACACGACGTGTGAGGTGTAATAAAGTGCATCTCCTGGACTGGAGACTTCATCCGCCGAAGTCGCATTCTAGATGCTGTAGTGGCATGTGCGATACAGGATAAATTGAGCAAATACCTCTTGGAATATAATTAAATAGTAAAATAGCTAAAAATTGTTGTTATTATTATTATTATTATTATTATTATTATTATTATTATTGACAAAACAGCATAGTTTATAGATATCAGTCCAAAAACCTGATGTTTCAATAAGCTGATTCGCAAGCTTTTTGGCTGCTAGTTAGGTCATTTCCGTGTTTTGAATTTGGAAAAGTTTATAAAACCATAGTTTTTGTTAATATAGAATTTTATGAACTTAATGAATTTTATGATAATATATTGGATCGATCCATGTCATGAAACCATAATAACCTCGTAAAAAACAAGTAAAAAATATATTAAAACTAAATTCTCAATCAATCAAATATTGAAAAATAAAAAAAAAATCAATTAAAAAACAAATCAATCTAGATTAGCATATCAGACTTGATTATGAGATTGAGATAAATCAATAGTAGAAAGAAAATCAAAAGAAATTATGAAACTATATTATTAATCAATCGAATGCCGAAGAGTGAAATTAAAACAAATATCAACTCATCCTAGGTTAACTCATCAAACCTTTATCTCGGGTCATAAGACTTGCATAACCTCATTAAAAAAAACTAAAATATTTTTATGTTTAATTCTCAATCAACTCAAATACTAAAGTATAAAATTAAAGTTTTTATTATAAAAAAACGAGTCAACTAGATTAACTGATAAAACTTGTGAATTAGTCAATAAAATTGAGATGACTATATAGAAAGTAGATCAAAATAACTAATGAAGTTTAATCCTTAATATATATATATAAATTATTGTTCCAATAAACAATAATTTGTGAGAAACGCAATAATGATTTCTCCTCCTGAATTCACATGTATATCTTCTATTTCACATGAAGTTATTCTCGAATTAATGACTAGATTGGTGGATTATCCGATTGGGTTTACCACTATTTTATTAATTAATTTGTAATTGGGACTGAAAAAACTCATTCATGCTACAATTGATGGGACATTCATCCTGATAATTTTTGATTCTCTCCTCATTTTGTTGGATTCAAATTTGAAACAATAGTAAAGTGACCCGTACAATGGAGTGCATAAAACAAACCTGATGGACCTTTCAATTAATGAAATAAGGATCCCACCATGTCTGAGCTATTTATTATTTTATTGGTTTGTATTGCGTATAGATGAGATGAAATTTTTTCAAGATGTTTTTATATAAAAAAAAGTGAAAAAACGTAAGTTTGAAAAAAATAATGGTTTTTTTGCCAACAATATGTTGCATGAAAAAACGAAAATAACGATTGAATATGACAAATCATAAACTTGACCGAGGATGAAATCGAAAGAAAAATCTAATTCAATGATTTTTTTTTAAAAAAATTATAACAAAAAAAACAAAGATTATATAAAAAAGAAATAGAAATTTAGATGATGACTTAAATGAATTGTGTTTAGATGAAAATCGTTTTCTCCAAAAAAAAAATTTGTAACTTAATATTGTAACCAAGTTTAAGCCCATTAATGTTAAATCAATCATCCTTAAAGCCCTTCTAAACCCAATAGAACCTTTGTAAAACCCGTAAACCCTAACCACACTATCCCCCCTCTGATTTGGCTGCTATATTTTGCCCTAATCTGACCTCTTATCATCATCATCTACAAATTAATAAAGCAAACTTCTCTTCTCCGGTCTCAAAAACCATCTCTCCTTAAATTCTATGGCTCAGCTCAATCTCCACCCTTCATCTCCGATATCTGATCCCAACACCCACTCTGATTCCCAGGGGGGTTTGCTGGACTGCGTTTGATGGTGTGATCCTATTAGCGTTGAAGCTAATTTCATTTGGGTTAATTACACCCATAGTCCCTCTCTGATGGGAGTTTAATTAATTAGATTCTTATACTATTAATTTTTCTAATGGCATCCCTCTATCATACATTTTGCTTACAACGAGAAGCCTCGATCCATGACAGCATTTACAATGATTTGTTGTCACATGATACGCGCTCATTAAAGATTTTCTTTTTTTTTAAAAAAAAAAAACGTCCAGAAACTTGAAATAATATATATATTTTTTGTAATTTATTTAATTTTATGGCTACAAAATAAGAAAATTATTTCAAAATTATTGATTTTTTTAATTTATTTAATGGCTACAAAATGAGAAGATCTTTTCAAAATCAAGGAACACTAAGAGGAAAAAAGGGTCAATGTGCTATAATTTTTTTTCAAAAGTAAAAAGTGAAAATAAAAAAAAAATCATTTTTATTAAATACTCTTGAAATGCAGTGTCAAAAACCAATATGCTACAAATTTTATAACTAATCATGATACAATTTTAACTTGCCAATTGTTTCAAATTTCGTCCTTTGTTAAAAAATATTCACGGATTCAAGCACAAGAATTTGATCATGATGAATTCGTCTATGGACAAGAACATTTGATCGATCATTTTAGGGGAACCACAAGTAATTTAAACTCGACTGGTTTGATTTTATATTTATTTATTTAACGTTTAAACATCTTCAAATCTTCTCAGTAAGTTCAGCTGATGCATTTACGAAAAAAGAAAACTTATTTTCAATCTTTTAATAAGACAAATATGATGACGTTAGTGCTTTGTAACTCTATTGTTTATTGGGAAGGAGCAAATAAATAAAGAGAACACACGAGTTTTTATATATAATTTACAGAAGAAAACACCATTAGAATAGATACATCCTACATTCAAGCTTAAGAAGTGTGAATCGCACATGGCTTGTTCATGTTGCGTTCATAATCACTACAGTAATTAACGTTAGACAGAACCAAACCAGCAGCTAGATTCACCTATTTTTTTAATACTTTTCTTGCATGCATGCTGTCTATGCAGGTCTGGACTCTTTGGTGCTTCACTTCATTGCAGCTTTATGTTCCTCGTAAGCCTGTCCAAAAAAAAAACGAACAGCATTAGCAATGCCTAATTATATTAAATTCTATATTTAGAGCCCTTAATTTTAATTAATTAACAGCTGCAGGCTCTCAGCATTCACATTATCCTTGAAATTAGAATTTGTACAGGTCTTGTTATATTTATTTTTTATAATAGATTAGTCGATTTTGGCCACATTGGGTACTGCATGAATTTTTTCGATCTGGCCAGATACAAGAACCTGTGTCGTGAGCAGGGTCTGGGGATTAACGAGTTGGGTCACAGAGGAAGGTGAAATTTTATTAAAGAATTTTTTGTTTTCTTGTGGAGCAAAATAATTTATTATAAGAATTAGAAGCACCGGAGATTTTTTTATTTTTTTAATAATTCACGCTCAGTTCCAAATCATAGGACCATGTGCGGGTGATCTAAAACGAGAAGGATTAGATTTCCTGTGGCCCTTATTTTCACTTGGGAAATTGAACAGATAATGGATAGATACTTAGATAGTAGGCTATATAAATATAATTAAATATAAAAAGGACAGTATATCGAGGGTGGTACAAGGGCGGTGTTTACCCTAAAGCTACTGGAAAATGGAAAGGCAAGTAAATAATGGAGAGATAATACATGATGCTTGCTTGGCCAGCACACGAGCCCTCAAAATCAGCAGTTAATGCTGGAACAAGAAAGTTGTGACGTTGGTTGCTGCATTATACACAATCCAATGAAGTTTTGCTGGAGTGATTTGAAATTAGAAAATATATATGTTTTGGTGTTTTTAGATCATTTTAATGTGTTGATGTCAAAAATAATTTTTAAAAAATAAAAAAACATCATTTTGATGTATTTCGGCATGAAAAACACTTTAAAAAACCACCGCAACAGCTCTCCCAAACAGGCCAAATATATATATATATTCTTTAATTTTTCTATATCTGTGGGCAGGTGGCCACATACGTGCACGGTAGAGAGAAAAGGTGGGCAATAGAGAGTCCACAGCGCCCATACATACAATAATAATATTAAATTATTAATCAGAAACGTTAAATTTGAATAGAATTTGCAAATTTAATGACAGTAATGGGCGGGGCAGGAATGTGATGCCTCGACGGAGATATTTGAGGATTCAGAGCTTAGTGTGTGCCTGCTCATGCCCCTTCAATTTCGAAGGACAGTGAATGCCAAACTCGTCTCTTGAACATGTGTAGGGTGCGTGATATTGTGGCAGTGAGCAAAAAGTGAGCCGAGAATTGGACGAGAATAAAAGAGTATCGCATGCAAGAGTATTGAAGATAAATCGAGAAGATTAATTTTCATGACTTTTTCATCCAGTAAATAATGAGTGTATAAAAAGTGTTAATTACCATGAACGTTCATTACCTTGGCTCTTCAGCAAGTCATCCTCTCTACCATTGTTACCAGAGGGCTTGTAATTTGGAAGCGGGGCTTGGCCGGATTCTATGTACACGAGATCTTCCACGAGACGATCATAGTGCCTCTTGACTTCTTCAGCAGACTTGCCACCCACAGCCTTGGCCACATTTTGCCAGCGATCCGGGGTGTCTTTATCATGCACAGCCAGGGCCTTCTCGAACAGCTTATTTTGTTTGGCTGTCCAGGAGGAGCCGGGGCCATGAGAAGACGTGAAATAAGACATTTCCGTTGCTCGGAAAGGTGAGGCGGCGATGAGCGAGCAGAGGATCGGAGGTGGCTAGCTTTATCTAAACGGAGGCAGGGATAAGGTGGACGATGGCTCGGAAGGCACGCGGGCTTAGTGGTGAGTGTCTCGAGTCTCTTAAAGTGAAAAGAACACGCTAAAAGGAAAGAAACTTTGAGAGGGAGAGAACGGGAAGATCACCACTGCCTCGGTCAAAGGAAAAGACTGAGGTCAAGAGATGGTGTGGACAAGAGATTTCCATGCTTGCTCCTTATAAGCAGGAGAAAATGGTGGGGCAGAGCAAGTTGGCGAATATATTTTTTCACCCTCACGGGGGCGTAAGAAGATGTGATTCTCTTACTAGAACAAAGGTAGGAAGAGAAATGAATGGGGAATCAGTGTCAAGTTTATCAGGTCTTTTCTTTGTCTTTTATAATATCATCAGCAAGTGGGTTTCGTCGAGAATTTTTACCAGTTAGTGGGGATTAGATCCCACTCCCGATCAGTGTTTTTTTAGTTAATGAGTAATATAAATTTTATTTGAAAAATTAAGTTATTAGATTTAAATTTTTAGATTAAGATGGTGTTTTAATAAATATTAAAGATTTCATTAATGATTTAATGATCCCAGGTTCAAATCTAATTACTTTTATTTTTTATAATTAAAATTTGATTAATAGTGTGAGATAATATATGAATATATAAGTTTAAAAAGTTTTTATTTAAAAAAATATATTAGAGAATCATATCTTATAATTTTAATTAATAATTTAAATTTTTAAATTAGATTCGCTTAGAATATAAGCACGCCATCCAACATATCTAGTAAGAAGATGTTCTGCCCACCATTTTAGTGGTTGAGATTTTCTTGCCTCGCTTATTAATTCAAGCAACTTGTCACAATTATACCCTGTTTTAGTACTTGTTTATTGACCACTCTTTTCTTCTTTTAATTCTGATGATGCAAATATCTCTTGCTACATTAGAAATACCAAAAAGATTAAAAAAAAAAAAGAGGTGGGATAAAGTAATATTGATTTCATTATTATATTTTTTTATGTGAAGAAACTCCACATTTCAGAAAGCATACTTTGTGAGCATAGATGAACGAGTAAAACACTGGTTATTCCAAGCTATTACAATATAATAAATACATACCCTGACTCGAACCCAGGACCTGCTGTACAGATCGCAAGTCTTTTATCATTGTGTCACGCCCCTTAGAGACTGCTAATTATACATATCACTGCTAGTAAAAAACAAATTTATAACAAACTATTATCTTAAATTTCAGTGATATTTATTTTTTAAAATATTATTTTAAAATTTAAAAAACATGTGTTTTTAATCTAAAGATATAGCTCATCGTATTAACAAACACACTTTAAGCTTGGCTAAACATAATTTGATCATGAATTATCGTAGAAAATGATTCTAATTGTACATAAATATATCATATTTGTTTCATAAAATTAGTTTTGAAATCCGAATAGAAAACCTCAAGACCGAATAAGCCTTCTCTTAAGATTTGCAATTAGAATGATAAATGAGTGAATTAATGTTTTCAATTTATAAGGGGGCAGCTGGTGGTAACGTTAATGACAACTAGATTGTAATTTATAGGCTTTAAATTCTAGTTAGAATGTTTTTTTTTTTTATAAAAATCTAAAATAATTGAGATTTTATTTATTTATTTATTTGATCCATAAAATATATAAAGTTTTTTCATATAAAAAAAAATAAAGTTAATTACGAGAACGATTATGATGATAGTGTCATGTTCACTAAGCAGATTGAAATTAATCCTAGATGTTTCGTCTTATGTAAGCTTGCACGCTCTTCCAAGACGAGATTAAGGAGAATGGAATTGCAGCCTCCGAGACAAACGGCGCCGTGGGGACTGTTTAGTAGCCATGATCAAGCAAGGTTTTTGTACATTGGATTTTGCTTCTGGTCGGGAAAGTTTTTCTTAGAATTCGGTACGTCACTGATGTTGGAACTTGGGAAAGATATGTTATCGCCTTCTAGCAACATTCCAAAGGTTTCTTGACAGGTGGTTCGATTGGACACGTGGATATTATAAAATAATATAAATTATTACTTTAAAGTAGATGTGTTATTTATTTCTGTCGATGAATTTCTAGGTGTTGCAGTGACAGGTTTTTGTAGCACGAGAGGCAGTTCCCTCTTGCTACAGTGAAAGCGTGAGCAGACTTTTGGAAATTAGTTTGGAGAGGATTCCGGAAACTCATTTTTTTATGTTGGAAAATAATTTATCAATATTCTTTTTTCAAGTTTATTTAAAGAATACAGATTAAATCAATAGATAAAAAAATTACATGGGCAAAATATTGAAAAAAAAAATAATTCTATAAATTATTTTAAATAAAATAAATAACAATTAAATAATAAAAACAGAATATGACAAACTAAAATATTAAAGGATATTGAAATTGAAGAAAAAACCAATTCATAAATTGTTTCAAATAAAATAAATAGCAATAAAAAAAATGAGAATCAAAGTTGGTATAGAAATCAAATTGAAACAAATTCAAAAGGATAAAATTAAAATAAAATCAAAACAAAAATATATAGTAATGAAAAAATTGAGAATCAAATCCGATATAGTTAACAAATAATAAAATATTTCTGGGTTTTTCACAGCTTCTAAAAAATATTTTTTGTTCAAAATAAAAGAAAAATACTTTTTCTGAAAAGCAAGCAACTTTTTTTATTAATTTTTTTCATAAACAATTTTTTAATAATAACCAAACACATAAAAAATAGAATTTAATTTTCAAAAAAACAATAAAACAAATATGATCTTAGTTTTTCTTTCTTAGTAGAGGTTTTGTGGTTTACTCTTATATAATTAGTGTGTGTTTATTTCGTGGACCGTGTTAAAAGTATATAGTTAGTAATTAAATATTTATTTTCTTACATTATTATTTTGGAATCGAGTTAAATCAACAAAAAAAAATTATATACACACACACTAATAAGGATGCAACTGGGAATTGATCTCTCAACTGGATTTTCATGTTTCAAAGTTGCGTGGAAAATAAATAATGACATAGTAAAAGATTCCTTGTGAAAAGATAGATTCTAAATGTGATTAAAATATTAGTATTCCTCGTAGATTGGCCAAACAAACCACAGTGGCTAAAATTGGAAGGTTTTTTGAAAGCTAAAGTTTAGGCAGTGGTAAATATTTTTTACTGTTACTAGGCAGCCAAACATTTTGAGTACGGTACTTGAAATTATTTTTAAGAGTATTTTTTATTTAAAAAGATAGTAAAATAATATTTTTTTATTTTTTAAAAAATAATTTTGACATAAATGTATAAAAATAATATAAAAATAAAAATAAAATAAATTAAAATTCAAAAATTTTCAAATTTGTTGGGCAAGACAAACGTGTTTGCCACGAGCCGGTGTCTGTAGCTGTGGTCCCGTGTTAATGGCTGTTAACCATAAGGAAGTGCTGTCCGAAGTTTCGAGGCCATTTTATGGGCCTAATAACGACAAGAACCGAAATATCTTGTTTTTAAAAGTTGTTTGATACCATATTTTAAAAATATTTTTTAAAAAAAATATAATTTTTTTTATTTTTAAATGATGATATCAAAAATTATTTAAAAAAAATATTTTTTTAAAAATACTTTAAAAAACAACTTTATTCCCAAATAATTACTTATACACGTGTATTATTATGATGTGTTAACGTCAGGTTGTCAATCCATCGGCCCTATTGAGCTTTTTTTTGCTGGTGGATTCGGAAAATGACTTCCGACATTAGAGATACCGTTGTTGTTTTAAAATATTTTTATATTTAAAAACATATTAAAATAATAAATTTTCAAAACACTTTAGGAATACAAAATCACGCATACTCTTCGTTACGCGAGTTGATAACACGTGGATTGTTTTGCATTTTGTTAAAACTATTAAAAATCAGGTCCTCGATGTATTCAACAATCCTCAATAGAAACCTTTTCTCGGCAAACGTGCCTAAGCTTTATTCTCAGCTGGGTGCCCAGCACGAGGCATGTTTTCATTATAGGTCGGGGATATAATTGAGAAAAAAAGCTATAAATTAGGACTAATTTGATTTTACCCCTTTAAAATCGAAGGCGATTTGTTTTGCCGGTGATTAATCCATTCCTGAGCTCCTCCATCATTTTGAGTGTGTTAATTTATTAATGTTTGAAATCGGGTCTTTAACGTGGATGGCAATGAGCTGCATGGTGCTTTCATGCATTAAATATCTTCCCTGCAAATTGCATTCAATGGTGAGCTTAGTTAAATCTTTCATAATATAAATAATTATATTCAAATAATGATAATTTAAACAAATTCATAAAATCAAAATAACTTATGCTTGATAATCTAATATCAATGAATATACACATAATAAACACTCAAAAACTATAATACCAAAAAAGAAAATCCTAGTCAATATTGACTAACTTAATTAGCCCAATAACCTGAAACATAAAATTCAAATTATAAAAAATAGAATTTTAAAAGAATAATTTAGTAAAAAAGACCAAAATTGAATTAAAAAACATAAAAAAAAAAAAACAATCTAATTCAGGTTAGTTTTACTGCTCTCGTAATAACCGAACAAAAAAAAAATATCATGGTTTGAAAGCCTGCAATTTAATACTAAATAACAAAATTGAAAAAAAAAACAATAAAAAACATGTATTTCTCATTGTATTTTTGGAGATACAGAAACCTAATTTGGTTTGGTGAGACGTGGTTGATTTTGTTTACGGGTACGTAATAAAAAAAATAAAAAACATGTAATTTTTTGCTTTTAATGAGATGTTGTTGGTGCACCTAAGAAACCAACCACACATCTATTATAAACACATACCAAGAGCTCATTTATATTACGATAGTAATTATTTTTTATTTTTTTTATTTGGAATTATATAAAAATAATAAATATAATTTTTTAAAATTTATTTTTAACATCAATATATCAAAACAACTTAAAATATAAAAAAAAAATATTTTCTTAAAAAACAAAAATTGAAGAGGTTATAATAAAGCGGAGTGACTAGTTGAATGAGTAAATGAATCTATTTATGGGTTTGTTTGAAAGTATAGTTAAAATATTTTTTATCTTTGAAAATTATTTTTGATATTAACATGTTAAGATAATTCAAAAACATCTAAAAATTTTAAATAAAAAAAAATCATTTTTTCTAAATATTTTTGAGACACAGTGAAAACACCCTTTTAGAATCCTTATCATGCTCCTCTATCAGGTCCAACTCAACGAAAGTTACATGAATGGGTTCCTTCTCTTTTTCCCCGGTGCAGTCCATTTCCCTCTGTTTCGTACTTCTTTACATTGATTGGACCGGACCTTTCAGGTTAATGATTATTCCTTAAAATATTTTTTTATTTAAGAATATATCAAAATAATGCAATTTATTCTTAGTATACGTGTATATATTTATTGTGGTAGCGGGCTCTTAACTATGGTACACGCATCCGAGAGAGTAAAAGCAGGAGGGCCACAACCGAGGGAATCTTTGAAAAATGGGAAAATATTTTCCGAGAGAAAGATCTGTTTTATTTATCATTGAATCTCCTTCAATAAAGCAGTGAAAAGATGTCTTACTGACGGAATGTTCGGAGAGATAAGGAAGTAGGTGCTCGAGGTTCAGGTAACAGCCAATGGGATCGATCAATGGCTCGATCCTCTGCTCGGGGATGATATGTTCTGTTTTTTCTTGGACATAAATTCAAATCAAAGCTGATGACCCAGCTCTGATTTTATTCCGAGAGAACAGATATGCTGCTGTACTTCATCCGAATTAGGGAAGCACAAATCAAATTAGCCTAATGTTAAGAAACAGGAGCATATATTTACTGTTTGAAAAGCTAATGTTGAAATTTCTGTCACTGAAAAGATCGTAATTCTCATATAATAATATAAATTATACATTTACACTCCACCTGGTTCATGAGGTTGGTCGAGCCCGGGCCCTACCAAAAAAAAAAAAGGGATGTAATCGGTGAAATTTAAGTTTTAGCTCTTTTGGAAGAAACAAAAACTTAAGTCTTGATGTTGAAATGATTATTCCATATAATATCAGAATTTTAATCAAGATTACTTAATAATATAAGGTATCGTGTGTGCTCGTTTTTTTTTTTTTTTAATTCAAAACCTTTATGTTTGAGAAAGTATAGTATAAAAATATATAAATCATAGTTTTGAAATATAACTTAACCACACTATGGTTTTTCCGAAAAGTAATTTCAATATTTCCAATGTGAACCAAACTCGCAAGCTATTATTCCATGTATCAAGTGAATAAAAATAAAAATAGAACAACTTGGTGTGCGTGGATTCGAATATATCAGTTTGTGGGCCCATTCATTGTTCTAGGCTTCTAGCTTGATTTTTATTTTCTGGACCTGACCAGGTGTGAGCGGGCTTCACTTCAGGGTTTTTGCCTCGAACTGAGAAAACGAAAGGATTTTGACCTCCTCCTTCAGATTTGCTTAGGATTGTAGGGGGTTTAAAATTGTATTTTGCTTTAATCTTTATTAATCAATATACTCTATATTTTTATATAAGTTCTGCTTTATATATATATATATATTATTTTTTCAAACCACAATAACGAAACTCAATAAATATCAACTACCACATAATGAACAGTTCTTTTAAAATTTGAAAAGATTGTGTTTTTCAGGTAGTTTGAGCCTGTCAAGATTTAATGGAAGAGTAGATATTCTCTACCATTAGAGCCTCAATCCATCCCTCAAGCAGCAGCCGTGAATGCGTGCTTCTTTATCATGTTGGTAACTCAAAGCCCATTTTGTTTTTTTTTTGTAGATATATGCACTCTATTGGAGAAACAAAGTTATCGAATCGAGTTTTAGTCCGAAACCCAACTGTAATGATTCCGAGGAGGAGGGGGATGAAACTATGAATGAGTTCTTGTCGCGGTTTGTGAGGAATATCCAGATGGGGCGGGGTTTGGAAAAAGGTGATCTTGAACATATGCTTAGTCCTGTGGTGGCTACAGTGTCGCGGGAGTTTAGTGAGGATTTGTGGGGAAACAGAGTGGGAAGTGAGCAATGCCGTATTGGAGGATATGGAAAAGGAAAGGAAGTAGAAAATGAAGGTTTTTTCGCCATGTAGGTGCAGGGAATGCGTAAGTTTTCTGATGAGATTGGAACCCGAGTGATGGGCTTGTGAGAAGATGGAAGAGAGTGACTTTTACAAGAGATCGAACCGCGTCAGGGAAGAAGAGTGCTGCCGAGAGAAAGCAGCAGAAGAGGGCGAGAATTCCGTGACCATGGGTGAGCAGAAACCTAAGGTCGTTACTTTTTTCCTATGAGAGCGTGATTGGCCAGACGAACCCAAGCCAATACCTGGGAAATGCATACTGGTTACCGAGAAAATTCTACCACTGAAAGAGGAGGACCCTTCTCTAATGATAGTCAATGGGTAGAGCTTCGACATCCTAGCAGGATTGATTGGTCAAACTTTGCTGGACAAGTTGAAAGAGCAGAAAACTCATTAATTTATACCTTAAGGTACAGTGCTCATTAAACTTTTTTCTGCTACCGTTGTCAGCTACACAACTAGGTCATTTACGACATTGTGTATGGTTAACAAGATTAGCTGTCGATTTATCTATTCCACGTTTAATATGTCGGAGATTTCAAATGTCGAGAATAAATGCCATTGCATAAATTACCCAACACCTTATCTTGATTGGTATTGCAGGTAGCTTAAACTTTGTTGAACAAAAAGTCTTTCCAAGCTAACATCCATGACCGCACCATGATTATTGATGCACAAGCTAAATAGAACCGCATAGAAGATGCTGAAAGAATTATTAAGAAGATGAATGAAAACGGTACTCTACCAGATATTTTGACCACCACTGTTTTGGTTCACATGTAAAGCAAGGCAGGAAATCTTGACCGTGCTAGAGAAGCATTGGAAAGCTTAAGGAGCTATGGTTTCTAACCAGACACAGACATCTACAATTCCATGATCACGGCATATGTAAATGCTGGTCAACTGAGTTGGGTGAATCACTGATGAGGGAGATGGAGGCAAGAGATATCAAGCCTACAAAGGAGATCTACATGGCTTTGCTTCGGTCATTTTCGCAAGATAGAGATATTGGTGGAGCTGAACGAATTGCTACCACAACGCAGTTTGCAGGATTCCAGCCGAGCTTGGAGCCTTGTGCATTGCTTGTTGAGGCATATGGGCATACTGGTGATCCTGATCAGGCAAGGAACATCTTTGACTATATGATAAAGCATGATTGCAGCTTACGGGAAAAAGAATCTATTGTGTAAGGGTCTAAACCTTTTGTTACAGCTCGAGAAGGATGGCTTTGAGCCTGGAGTTGCTACTTGCACTGTCCTTGTCGATTGGTTTGGGAAATTACAGCTGGTTGATGAGGTTGAGCAGCTATTGGATATGATTTCAGCGCATGGTGAGGATCCTCTTCTCTAGATTTAATTTAGTCTTTGTGATATGAATGCAAGGGCAGGTGTATTTGGTATTATTGGATATGATTTCAGTGCACGTCTCTCTCTCTGATAATTCCTGCGATAAGCTCTTGTTCTCCTAAGACTACCAGTGACCCAATATTATTCTGTGCAATCTGCAAAATTAGATCTTGGGAGTGATGTTTGTGTACTATACAGAGAAACTTAACGCTTCTGGAGAATTGTGTCAGCTTTATTTCATTATAAACCTACATTCTTCACAGCATCATAAACGGTGTCAGTGGTGCGGCACCAGAGCCAAGAGCCCACGTTCTCTTCTCCCTTTATCATCAGTACATCTGCCACTGTTAGATTCTCCTATTCTTTCTCTCCCATCGGAGGAGTGGAGGTCACACGTCCAAAATGTGGTAATATTTATCACCTCTCAATTGTCTCTTACATGCGGACGCCTTAGAATTGCCACTCTGAGGGTTTCCTGGCAAGCTCTTACTCCCTGAACTTGCATTTCAGCACTGTTTGCTGAAAAATGAAAGTTCGAAGTATTGTCTACTGCAAGAATGCGGATGACAGGATTTGTGGTTGCCTAAATGGAGGTTTGGAATAAAATACTCCAGAGTGAGAATTATCTTTCCTATGAGGAAGATTAGAGAGCTCGGAAACGATTACGCGATCTTGTAACAGTGAGATTATGAGATGGATTCAACCCATAATTATCATTTTTCAAGGAGAAGTCACGAGAATGTCTACCTCGCAAAGTTCTTTTCTTGAATGATAGGGTGGGGGAGGAAAGAATATTTGTCAGATCTTTTTCCTTGTTTTGAAGGTTGCTTCTCTGGTGGGGCATGGTACAATGGCAGAATTGGCAGCTAGCAAACCAAGAGGTTGCATGCATTGCTGAAACCTTTTTGCCATGCTGAAATACGTGCTGACGACTAAATAGTCATCCTCGCAGTATCGATATCTTTAACATAGAGTCAGGAATCTCTGTTTCTTTTACTCTAAATTAAAACTGAAATTGATCATCGGCAATCTATAGTCCGAGATAACACATGTATCATGTGGATGGAGTTGTAGCTATGCCCTACAAACCGAGATTTGGCAAAGTATATTCTTGGAATTCCTCTAGGGGAAAAGTAACAGCTACCCTGGTTTCCCAGCACAGGAGACAACAAGTTACAACTTGGAAGCTTAAAGTAGAACGAGAGAGAATTACAAAACCTGAGGATGACAAATTGAGATGCCAGACCTGCGAGAGAAGGAAGATCTATCTAAAGAATCCCGGATTTCTCCCATGTAAAGGCTGGCTTTTAGATTGTAAACGAGGCAAGAGGCAAAAGGAGAGTGAATTTGAAGACGGGAACAGAAAGGTCTCAAGAACTTTCCAAGGTATCAATAGAAAACTTATTAATATTAATGCCGCAGTTCTCAACAAGAATTAAGCATCAACGCAGCCAACCTACATCAATATCCTTCGTTATACTTTCCATTTTCTTTGATCAAATCATCTATGGCAGACCAGAGGCCTTTCCGTTTTCGGCTCCCTTGGTTTTCAGCACCTGTTGCTCCTGCTCCACGTCCTACAGCTGAACCCCGACCTCCTCGTCCTACTGTTGAAATTCAAGCCCCAGCGCGGCCAACCACCACCATCCCCATTCAACGGCCACCTTTTCGACCTGCTGGGATAGCCCCAGCACTGACTCCTGCCACTCAGACAACAGCACGGGAACAAACTGAACCACAGCCAGTGCCACCACGTCGTGCAGCCACTGAGTCCCAAGTCAATTCCCAACCAGTATCACCATCTCGAGAAACTGGGGCTGCCTCTGTGCCACCATCACCATCTCGTGAAACTCCACAATCAATAACTGCATCTGTGCTCCCTTCACCCTCTCGTACGAGAACTCAACCCCAAGCAGGCTCTCAAACCCAGTCACCATCTCGTGCAACTCCACGATCAAGAGCTGCATCTATGGTTCCTTCTCCTTCTCGCACAACTTCCCGGCCCCAATCAGCAGCAGCAGTGACGGTCCCCCAAACTCAATCCTCATCTGGTTTGGCCACTCAAGTTCCAGGTAGAAAATCTCCACAACTCTCTTCTCCATCTAAGACAGCTACCCAAATGCAGCCAGCAGTTTCTCAGTCCCCGTCAAAGAAATTACAACGAGCAACACAAGAGATCTCTCAGCCTCCTCCCAAGCCTACTACTCAATCCGACACTCAGCAGGATGAAACAAAACCAACACCTGCAGCAGAACCTGTACTAGAATCAGATGCTGTGACAGCAGCAACACCAACGCTAACTCCTGTGCCAGCACTTGAGACGCCAGCAGCATTGCAAAAATCAGATCCCAGGACCATAGGTGCTGATCATCCCACGACTCTTTCAGAACCAGTGAAAAGAGCGAAGGAAGATATTTTAGAAAGAAAGAAGACAACGACCAGTAGCCCTAATGGGGAAACTATCAAAACAGCAAGAACCCGGTATGCCTTCGGTGAATCTCATAAAAGAAAATCCATGTCTAATGGAGAAAAAGTTCCCCTGCACAAAGAAATCGGAGAAGATATTTCCAAACTTGTTCATAAGCTGGGAATGGAGCACATGAAGCATCCCATGGGAGAAAAGTCTGTCAGCATTGTTACTCTAGCAGGTGAAAACAGAGGAGCTACCATGAATATGGGATTTGAATCAACAAGAAAGGATGGGTCAATCCACATTCATCGTGGTTATAAGATCAATCCAGATGAGAGCAGCGAAGCTACTACTGATGGAGAAGGAAGCTCGAAGGGTAGAAGCTCCAAAGATCTGCTGACAAAGGAAGATCCGGCATGGAAGGCATATATTAACAGTAACACACAAAGTGTCAACAACTCGATGTTGTTTGAAACTTCAGTTAGCGAAAGAAACCCTGGTGTACAGCTAAATCTCTCTTGTAACGATGAAGAACCCAGCAAGAACAGCAGTAAAGCAGTGCATTTGGAGACTCGCAAGGCTGACTTTCAAGTCACCCCTGCTAAGAAGCTTAGTTATGAACCGACAGTAAAAAGACGATGCCTAAGGGGGCTTTTCATGGAATCAAGCGACTCCGACCTTGATAATCCAGAAAAGCCTCGAAGACATGGCTGCCGCTATAATTGTGGGAAGTAGATCTAAGATAAGGACATAGGGGTCTCCGACCTGGTAAACGATGACTTCGATACGATTATCTGCCAACAAATACATGTAATATGTACATAACAACAAAGATATTTTACAAAGGTGATGATAAGGATGCATGATCATCCAGAAAGTAATGTTTATGTATAATACTTTTGCATCATATGTAAACGAAATGTTTTGTTCACTGTAATTCGCAACTTAAAATCAAGTTTCAGTATACAAACTTTCAAATATGCAAAGAAAAAAAATTATAAGTTCATAGAAGACGTGAAATAAAACTCCATAAGTGAATAAGTTACATACTTGAGGTGCAGAACTACCTGTCTGCAGATAAACAAATGTTGCAACTTACATAGAGACCATGCAGGCCGCTGGCTCTTCACATAGAAATTAATGCTGATGATAAAGTGCAAATCCTAGATGCTTCCTTTAAAGAGAATATATACAACAAAATTTCCAGGGAAGGATAATGTGAATATGGCCCAAGATGTCAAAAGAAAATGATCATTCACAAGCTGGTTTAGTGTCAAAGCTACTCAAGCAGATTGCAAAAGCTTGGAAGGCAGAGAGGGGGTATCGATAGTCCATGGTGAAGATATCTTTCCCAATCTTTCCAAACTGCAGAATGACTTTTTCTTGCTCTTCTACTGGAACATTTTGGTAAGGCTCCGCAGCTGCCACCAGCTGGAAATTCTTCACAGAGGCCACTGTGACACGCCCTTTGAAATTTAGACACCAACACTGCAACTGCTCATGCCATCTAGGAGCTTTATTTTTCAAAACCAGGGGATCCCTTTTGCTGCAAAGTGATTCAGATGACTCAGCAAGGCTAGTCGAGCTGAAATCAATTGGTGGTTGCTTTTGTTTTGAAGCAGCCAACGGAGAAGATTGTTCATCGCTAGGATTATTGAATTCCAATGGAGTAGGTGCTATTCCCCCTTCTTGAATAGCAGAAATAGGGATCGAGTGAATGGTGCAATGCATTCTCCTTGGACCTCTGGTACGAAGGACATTAAGCTCGAAAGAGACGGTGGCCACATTATAATTTCTAGCAGCAACCCCTGGAGACACTTGGATGGAACGAACTTTACGCTGCGGCTTACAATTGGATTTCATTGCAGGACATGGAGTCTGACTGTCGTAAATGGTGAATTTGGTTCCCAGGAAATTAGACCTGTTCAGAATTTCCCAATCAATTTCACAAAAGAAGAATGAGGTGGTGCGAAGACAAGAAAACCAAAAGGATAAACCATACCTCAGTTTTCCGACATAGGTATTGCTGGTTTGACAGAAATCACTTCCAACAAATGATATCCGAAAATCTGTGCTTGTAGCCTTCCTAATTTTCTTTGCTGCTAATAACACTTTGCTCATATCACCTGACAAAGCTGTGATTCGATAAGTGAAATCAAATTAGCAGTCAAACACATTGTTTAGCTTACTAAGATTAAAAAAACACCACCACACTAGAAAATTTCAAAAAATAAAAAAGCCCACGGCAGACTGTATATTGGATCAAATAACTCAAAAAATAGATCCAATGCAATAACAATCTTTCAATTTCAATTTTTTTATAAAAAAAAACCCATTAAATTAACACAGAAAAAAAAAAAGAATATTTACCAGGACTGAGACCCAGATACAAATGATAAGTGGAAGTGGCCCTTTCCCTTTTAATAAAGCATTGAATTGGAGAATCTCTCGGCCCCGGCTGATCAAAAAACAAAAAAGAGCCCCCAAAATAACATTAGCACCTAGCAATACACAGAAATACAAAACAGCAAAATAAGAAAAGGGCTCTCTTTTTTCAAGTCACCTGCTTTAGTGAGATAGGAAAAGTAATGCAACCACACTGTTCTGGAGTCTTAACAGCTGCTTTAGTGATTTCTCTCCAAGACTTACAGACAGAAGCACAAGCAACAACATCTCTTCTTCCAGGCCATGAAGTTTCAGTACCTTCAACTCTCTGAATCACATCATGTAGCAATTCAGGTGGCAAATTAGCCCACCGACTCTGTTCTTCAATCAACTCACTTAAGAACTCAGACCCACCTCCTAATTCAGGCGCAATATAAGCTCTCCCTCTTCGATTTGTTCTGTTCCTCTGTAACTTTCCCATCGAAAATGTGGTAGAAATATCATCTCTAATCTCCTTTAACTTTCCCTTGAATGACATCTTGACCACGCCCGAGATCTGATTAGCGATTTCGGTTTGGAATTAAAAGAAAGTGGGACAGGCAAATTCATGCATGTGATTAGAGACAGTTAGACAAAGTCATAGGAAATGACGAAATTCTGAGGAATTGGGGATCGAGACGAGGAATCTAAGGGAAGTCTGCCAATGTCTTGGGTTGAGCAAAAGCTGTGTCTTTATTTTCTTTTGTAATAAAACTTGTATATGTGGAGGAGTGACACGACGGCGGTTGTGAAATTAGCCACCAGGACCTGATGCGGAGGAGCTTTTTTCTGAACAGATATGGACTGGCACAGCCACACGCTCACTCTGCTTTTATTTTTTTCGGATCTCAAATTCTAATATTTCGGTCCTTTCCTTCCCTCTTATTATTAAATCGTTTTTTTTTATAATTTTTTTAACCGCTTTTTTATTTTCTTTTTCTTTTTTGAGGTTCTGTCGGTTAATTTTATCGTGGACTGTTAATGTGCGATTTGCTTGGACGGAATACTAGATTCGTCCTGACGTGTTAGGCTTAGGTTTGTATTGGGTATTTTGGCTTCGTTGAAACGGGCCTATTACACGAGGTAGTGATCAAGTGGTCCGATAATCACTATTCTTTTTTATTTTCAAAAAGTAATAACTTTTTAACCCTGAATTTGATTATCTTTCATCTTATATACCCATTAATATATGAGAGTCCCCCATTAATATACCCATTAATATACCCATTAATGTATGTATGTATGTATGTATTTTTAGAATTCAAAAACATAAAATATTCATACACGAAAAATAACCCTAGTTTAGCTTCTATTTTTCTTTTTTAAGAAACGGTGTAGTTTTATTAAGCATCACTTGAAAGCACAATACAAAGAAAATCAGGAGCCTGACTCCAAGAAACATAACTCGTAAGACTAAGGACATTTCGATTGGCGTGAACAACGCCCTAGCCATCAATCAATCTACGATATTCCCATTGTACTAATCCGTATTTAGAAATATCAAGGTGAACTAATCTTGTAGAGGCATCAACAATAATATTGCTAAAACCAAGTGTATAAAGCTTCCCTCTAGGAGCGAGCTAACACGTGAAGAGTTCAAGTTTTAAAAATATTTAAAAATAAATAAATAAATTGTTTTGTAGAAACTATTTTAGAGAATTAAATTTTTAAAATGGTTTTTTAAATAGTATAAATATAGTTTTTTGTTTATGTCCACTACAATGGTAAAAACCACTTAGAAGAGCCATTTTTTATATATTATTTTAAATATAATATAATTATTTTGTATATAATTTAATTATACGATTAATATAAGTAAGTTATGTAATTAAATAATTGTTTTTAAAAAACCCTCCAACATTATAATTTTTATTTTTTTAATTTTATTTGAAAAAAATCAAATTTGAAAAAAAAAATGCCAACATTTTTAATTTTAAAATATTAAAAAAATCCACCAATATTTCAATTTCCCATGTAGATAAAAGTATCTCAACACCCCTCACACCTCTCATTTTCTTAAATTCTTGAAGGAATTCAGCACAATTATTCAAACTTTGACAACAGAGATCAAGATTAACAGGAACCCACAAGTGCTAGTCCCAAAAGAACAAGTGTTAAACACTTGAAAACTCAATTTGATACCCCTCAATGTATCATCGGCAAGAATCGAAGAAAAACCCAAAACAGTGGGCAGAAGCTTTGTAATTGACAAGGTTGTTCTTCAACCTTTCTTTGTTTTTTCTTATGCGTTAGAGAAGAAACAATTCTTTTACTGTACAGCAAAGAAGATGAACGCTGAGCACAAAAATTTGATGATGGTATTTGGGGTTTTTTTCCTTATTCTGTTCTGGTTTCAAAGAGAAGAAATAGTTCTGCAAGAAATTTTCTTTGTATGACCTTGTTTTATTTTTCAATCGTTGTTGTGTTTTAATTAGAATTTATAAACAGTATAATTTCATCAGATATGTGTATTTTTTCAATGTTTTCTTTTCTAACTTTGGCTTTTCTCAAAATGTGTAGGAATAGTTGTCCATTGAATAAAGAGCTATTTTAGCTATCAATATGGCTATTGCGTTGGAGATATTAAAAGCAAACATAAAAGGTAAAAGAACAGTTATTTTGGCTTTGTCAACTTAGATGGCTTCTGTGTTGGACTTGTTCTGATGATCCCAAATAATCTAAAAATACAAAAAAAACTTCAATTAAAAAATAAAAATAATTTGTTTTTTCTTCTAAAAAATACTTTTGAAATGATGTAAAAATATCCTATTCAAGTAAGCTGGAAACGGGAGAAAAAACAATGTTCAAAGGAAACATTACGAGTCATCCTTTTCAATCTGATTTCTTTTATAAGATGGAAACCTTGGTTAATGAATTAGTCTATTGCTGGAAGTGATGATGTTTTGTTTCTTTAAGGGTGTTATAAAATGACAACTTGCTGATAATCTAGATCGAAATAATTTCAATTATGCTGCTTTAAATCTCCACTCCAGAAGTTAGGACTCGGGACCGCGAGGTATTAAGTGCCGATGGTTTTTTTATTTTAATTATATATATATATATATATATATATGTAGAGAGAGAGAGAGAGGCCTGTGATTACTTATATATATATGTAGAGAGAGAGAGGCCTGTGATTACTTGAAAGGATTTGCAGGTTAATCAAAGAAAATTATTTTTATATTCAAGAAATTCCTTGTAGTTCATCTTTAAGATCTCATATTAATAGCAAGTGATCTTGCTAGTAACTAATTAATTTCTACTTTTACGTTCATTATAAACAATACTTTCTCGAGAGGTGAGAATTTCCACTCTTTAGGGTATCTATTACCAGGTTGCGTTGGATAGAAGGCTGGGCATTTTGCATGGCAAGATGATTTTTTTCAAATATCACGGTACGACTATGACCACCAAACAACTATTAAAAAACGGTACAACTTTTTTTTCTCTTTATATCATATAGTATATCTTTTCATCACACTGGTCCCAGCTATCTAGGCTGTAGGCAGCTTTATATATATATATATAAATTAGCCTTTTGTTGGCTGAAAAGTTTTTTGTAATTACTAGCTACTTTAATTTCAATATTTACTCTTCCTTTTGAGCTGTCACGTATGGAAAATGGATATGAGAAACAGGAGTAAACACAAATATTTACTCTTCCTTTGCAAATCAAATATATTTTTTAATTAAAATAAAATATATATAAATGTAGAGTGATGCGATGGCTCAATAATATAAATTATTTTTTTTATATAAAATTATATAGAATGTGAGATGTGTGCTCGTGTAATTTTTGGCATGTCCTCATGTATGCTCTTTAAATTTGTTAGTATAGATACTATTAAAAAAAGAAAAAGGATTTAACCAATATAAATTTACCAACGAATTCAAAAGCTGCCCGTATCCAGTGGTAATTAATTTCTAGCATGCATAAATGTTCATAATTGCATTTTTTGGGCATGCTTATGACAAAAGTCTTGCCAATCATGGCTCGTGTCTTCCTTTTCATTTTCTTTAGGACAAACATATGACTTAGGTTGGACCGTCACTTCATGCCTAGTTAACAAAATAATGTTAGCGTAGTGTATAGTCCAATAAATTAAACTAGAAATAAACATTTCCTCTCGAAGGATCCATGCACTTTCACCTAAGCCGCCAGCACCAGAGTTGCAGGCCAGCTGGACCATGTGAACCAAGATCACCATCGAAAGCTTGATCTATGTTTTTTTTTTCTTTCTTTCTTTATAGAAACAGGATGTGTATTTCCCTCTATTATTCCTTTTTTCTTCTTCTTCAAATTAAAAGATACTCCATCCCGTAGGTATGGATCTTGACACACGTGGAAAACCACTTGGGATCGAGCTAAAATTGTCAGAAAAATTAATTGTTTTCCCTGTGTTTTTTACCCCATAAAGTAAAAACTGCAGTCTATCCACGATGATGATTGGACCTTTTGCACATATCAATGATTTTGATATGTAAGTATTCATATTTTAAAAAATATTCGATCAGGTGAATTTCTTAATTCAATTTTTCTTTTTTTAAAAATGCATTGCATTATTAAGATTACAGTACATGATAAACAAATTAAATAAATAACTAAAATATAAGGGTGATGTTCAACAATAGCTCAAAACTCTTTTTTTCAATGCCATGAAACATCACTTTTTAGAAAATATATTTTGTGGTCATAAGTGAATGAATAAAATTTTAAATATTTTATATTTTTATGTTCTAACTCAAACTCAAGACTTATCGTACAAATCACAAGTCCTTTATCATTACGCCATGTTCCTTACAAATAATATCTCAAAACTCATTTATATTGTAGATTATAATAACAAAATGATGATTTTGCTTTTCTCACCAAAAACATTTGGTGTAACTATTTGGATAATCTAGCCTATAAAGATTGTTTTAGTTTTTAGAAGTAAAATAAAATAATTAAATTATTATTGAAATATATATAAAAAAAACAACCGATGTTAAAGGGTTTTTTTATATTTCTTTTCAAAAAAAATGTTATAATCACGTAGGCTGAAAAACAATATTTTAATAAATATAAAATATTATTTAAAAAAAAAAGGTGACTAGCGCTTGCAACGCACGCCCTGACACATGGAGAGTTTCCATGTCATTTGAATAATGGATGAAGGGTCGTTCAGTTGCTAGATGATGACTTATGAGATGATGTTAGAGTCATATCTACGTCACCTCCATTCTTGAATAGCATGCATGGCTAACATCCCTCTTATGACATCAATGATTTTGTTTTCATTGATTTCTACACCTAACTTTCTAATTCTTTTTAGTAGCTCATCAATCTGTTTAGTTTTTAGATTTGATCTGTGTTTTTTTACTATTTATTTTATTTAAAATTAATAATAAAATTATAATTTATTTATAATTTCATCCTTATTTAATTTTTATTTGTTAAATTTATTTTTATTCTTTTTTTATTGATACTTGTTTTATTTGAGTTAATATTTTATTTTTATAATGATTTTATCCTCCTTTATTTTTCTATCAAATTCGATACTTACTTTTTTTTTCATTGTTATTTCTTTCTTGTTTTGATAAATTTTAAAAATTGACACACACACACATATATATATATATATATATATATATATATATATATATATATATCATGTTTTAATATTAAATTGATTTGAGGTTGAGCTTTTTGATTGAATTCGTGATTATGACTTAAAAGGTTGTTTATTTGAGATTAACTCAAGTTTGAGAATTTTGTCTGAATTTGCTTGTTTTTCTTCTATTTTTAAGCTCGTAATTTTCTAGTTTTATCATGTAATATTTATTTATTTATTTGAAGATTGAGTTTTAATATGTATAATTTTATTTCGTTATTTTAAAAAATAATTAAGGTTATCGCATATTTTTTAATATGTTCTTTCTTTGCCTCTTGGATGTGATACTGATAATTTATTTTTTATAGTTAGCTATTATCAATTTTTTTAATTTATTTTACTTATTATTAATTTATTTATTTTAATTATATTATTAAATTAACTAAACTTATTGAATATACTCAGGTGAATGATTCATGATTCATGATTCATGATTCTTGTCTCAGATCATTATATTGTTTTTTAGAATATTAACATTATCTAAATATATATTTTTTATATTAAAAAAACTAGAGTAAGCATTTAGCAATGTAGTTTATCAAAACCGTAGGCGCGGTTAACCATCCTTGGTCATGTGAACTTTAGATCCTGACCCATGTGAGGTGGGACCCACAATTCTTGACAGGCGAGCCTAGTCAGAAAGGTTGCCAGCAAAAGTCACTCGCACACGTGCAAACTACTCCAGTGTAATGATTTTCCGTGGTCAATCAGGCCCCAGGACAGAGAAGAGTCACTGTGGATGCACGGTGGGATAATGAGAATAGTGAAGAAAAGCACTGAGAGATGGTTGAATGGGTATCTTAAATTTACACGTACACAAATCCAATCTGGCCCTGTCATTCTTTGTCGAGTCATGATTACAGCGAGGAAAATATTTTTAATATCCGAAAAGTGTACTCTCGCTGTACAAAATAATTTGTCACTAATTAATTAACAAATTGTATGCAATTGTTTTGGATTATTGATTGTAAAATACCTAGCAGCTGGATGATATTACAAGCTATTAAATTAATCTCGCCCATAACTTGTTCAATGTTTGGATTATGAGCTAAAAAAATAATAATTTAATCAATCAAAACAATTTTAAAAAAATCAAACTAATTTTTAACTTGATTAAGTAATCAAATCAACTTAACGATTGATTATATTTTGTAACTCAATTCTAGCTGGGAATAAATTAAACATATCAGGTTTAATAATTGTCTGTATGATGAAAACAATTCTTAAATTATTAAAAAAACACGATAATTTTCTTAAATCATTATGTATTGTGTGAATATTCGGCTGGTGGATAGTAATTAAGATCAACCATGCTTGTCGCATATCTTAGACAAACTTAATTATTATTACCCCAGTCAATATTTGGACACAAGCAATACAATTTTGATATAATTAATGATTTTGTTGTATATAATTAGGTTGCAGAAAAACGAATCATCATCGATTGTCGTCTTGGCAAGGGAATCAAAATTATAGCCACCTAAAAGAATAGAGGGTCCACTCACCAAATTGGTGCATCTAAAGAAGACCTCCAATCAAGTATTTGATGCTCATAAAATCATATAAAAAAATATGTATTCTCTTGATTAATCAAAGAGATGCTTGCCTTAGAAGTTATAGGTCAATCATATTTGAAGTTGTGTTTTAAAAATGTTTTTGATTTTTATTTAAATAATTTTTAAAATGTGTTGATATTAAAAAAAAATATATATTATTTTTATGTATTTTTAAATTAAAAAATATTTTTAAAAACAACTTTAATCACACTACTAAATAGAAGTTAAATCTTAAAATAATGTACGGAGATGTAAAAATGGTAATATAAGCTGCTCAATCAGGACATTAATTGTACATGAAGGTGATGAAGTGTACACATTTGATTTACTTATGTAACTACTCTGCTAGTTACATAATTGAGTGTTTTTTTTTTGTGTTACAATATATTTTTATATATAATTTTAATGTTATATGAAAAGATCTAAAAAGAAATCATTTGAATATATATTTCCAACTAAATATACAGTTAATTAGCTAAAAAGCTACTCTATTGCATCAACACCTCCACTTTTAGAATAAGCTGAGGCAGAAATAGCCAAAAGATAAAGGTGCCCTTTAAACGACAGGACGTTAGATTCGTAATAGAATTGAAATGTGGAGCCCTTGTTGCATTCATTGAGCTGAACTTTATGGCAATAGATGGTTGCCTCTAGCTTGTTATAATTGGAGATTTGCCAACTGGTAATGCATGCCATCAAGGATAGACGAAGCTGGCGCCACAGCTAGCATGAATGTGATAGGCATATTCGACGGGATAAGATTTCCCGGTAGCCATGGTAGAGCTATATAAAACTTCAAATCTTCCGAGTGATTGATTGATGAAGTAATTTTATGCCATTTTGCTACAGGTTACAGGCAGTATGAAATGTGACTTCTGCAAAAACTGAGTCCCTACTCGCTCGATGCGTTGCATGAACATATGGTTTGTGTTGCCCAGCTCAGGGAGTAGCCCACCTTCATCTGCTGCCGAGAACTTTAAATCTCGAAGTAGAATGATCTTCGTTTTTCTGAGTTTGAGTTTTGAATGGCGTCAACGATGAAGATATTCTGCAGCTCATGCAAATTCAAATGATGAATTATATTGCAGTGACAGCACTGTTACAAGTTGTAGTTAAAGAACAGTTCCAAATGCCCAAAACCATTTTTTTAAACGCCAACGAATCATAATTTTTAATTTCATTGATATAACGTTCTGGGATTTTACTGTATTAATTGTTCTAAACGTCATGTTTCTTATAAAAATTACAGTACAACACCATCCAAGTGCAGGAACATGCTCGGATTCGGTTCACAAGCTACTGCTCAGGATTTTTATTTATTTTTCTTACAGTTTTCAGAATTTTTTTCTATTTAAATTATAGTTATCGATTTAATTTTGAATTTACTAAATAGAATGTTTTTTTTTGGTATTTCAGTAGCTTTGTAGATTATTTTCCAGTATGAATTATTTACTTTTCGAAATATATCTTAATTCTAGCATTTTAAAGTGTTTGTGCGCCAAGGAGCACGAGTCAACAAGTAAAATCTGAGAGAAAAACATGGAGCCATGATCATAGCACCGACCCATTCGCTCTATCCCTTTTCATGATTGATGGCACAGAGGGACAGCCTTCAACTTGTGGTCAACATGATGCGCGGAATTCAGGTGCTGTCGAGTGATGGTGAAAATAGCAATAATCACAGCCATGCACACCAAAAATCTAGCAAGAAAGTAAACGATCGAGCTGTTCTATACTTCTATCATCTACGGTCGAGAAATAATAAGAAAGAAAATCGGCCTTTTATTGTTTTGTCTTCCGAACCTTTTATGTGTCCTTGCTCCCATGCTCAAAAGCAGTGCTCCTTTTACTTTTTCTTCAATGTGCATCCCACTAGGTCTTGCTAACTAGCCTCCACGTACTTAATCAAATGACCTGGGAATTTACTCGTTCAAATCCAAAGAAAAATAAAAATTTCGAGACTTTTCTGTCAGTAAATATGTAATTTGAGAGTGTATATATATATACTAGCAATTCAAGGGTTGATATACTCGTCATCTAATTAGTGACGCGCATGAATGTTCACTAGCTATCATCATTTATAAGATAAAACTGGAAGCATACAATTTGAAAAGTTATAACTCTGCCAAGTTCTAATGTGCTGTGGCGGCTCGAGTTTCCAATTTCAGTGGATGAACTGGAGAGATCGTGAATACGCAGCAGTCTTGCCATGGAATCCCTAACCTTTAATTTATTCCACAGCAAACAGAATTCCTCCCTGTGGGTGCTTTACAAAGTCATTTCAAAGGGTCTTCCATCGTTAATCAACGACCTCAGAGGCTCCGATCGAGTCTTGATTTTTAAACTCTCTCCTCACTCAGGTTATAATTCTCCGACACACCGGATCAAAGTTCAGCTAAGAAAAAATAAGGATTATTATTCTCCGACACACTCTCTCTTCAGGTTATGTTTAGTCAGCAAGAATAATAGATCTTAAATGAGAATGACTACTGTGTTTGAAATAATACTAAAAAATTAGAATGAAATTTAAATATTTAATGTTTTTTTAGTAATTATAAACAATAATTTAAAACTTATTGTATCAACAGTGGTAGTATAAAATATTAAGAATAATTATAATAATAATGGTACAAGAAAATTAAAATCACATAAACTCAAAAGGCTTTCTGGAAAGTGGAAGCCCAGCCCAATTAAATTGCGTGAAAGTGACAAAGATAAAAGTGTGCCATGTCCAGCCCAGTCCAATTTATTTAATCACGCGGGCATTACGGCCCATGAATCATCATATCTGATTCTCTTCCTGTGGATCGAAAGTCAAAATGAAAACGACAGGAGATATTTTTGGCGCCGTTAATCCAATGGTGTGACCCGTAGTATAGACAAAAGACAGGGGTAAAATTGAAAGAAAATATCTGGCATAAAACCCTGCCTGTAGTTTGCATATGCGATCGAATCTGTGGGCAGTGGTTTTAAGGATTAATGGACAAGAGTTGGTGAAGCTTATCGCCATCATGGACCCACGTCAGCATAAAGTCAATAGGCTCATTGGCCCATACTCGGCCGTGAATCTGATCTAAAATTTGTCATCCTACTAAAATGATTCGAAGATATTTTAAAAAATATTATTTTTTGTTATTTTAAATTAAAAAAATAATTTAAAAATAACGCTAAAAGGACACTAAGAATATATTTGTTTTTTTTATGATTTAAATAGAAAATTAAACAAATAGAAAGGGGTTCACGAGTAATCTTTTGAGTGTTTGAATAATTTGTTGACAGAAAAGAAAAATGATTATAAGATCTTACAATTAAAGAGAGAATAGGTAAGAAAGTGAAAGTTTGGAAGGTGAAGAGACTCAAAGGTAACTACAACGACGAGAAAGGTAAGCTGTAGAGGATAACAAAAAGATGAATGAGAGAGCAGACAAGTGAAGTAAATGAGAGAGTTGTGAAAAATCAACGGTCTCACGATATCGGTGCACAATATGCTACTGTGGTCATTGTTCAGCAAAAACAAGCGTGCCACCTGAAAAAAATAAGTCACCGAAAATAAAAACAATTTAATTTTATAACATAAGATAAAAAAATCGGTTAAAATTATAAATAAAATCAACTCGAAATCTAAACTGATCAAATCAAAATAAAAGTGTTTTTTTTTTTAATAGTTTTGAATAAAAATAATAGAGTTTAATCGTTATATAAAGCAACACGTTAACTCACGAGCCGGGTTCTTATCGGTTCAAATCACGAATCAAATTAGATAGCGATGCATGCCCATGCACGAGTATTGGCGAGCAAGCAAAGGATAAGAGCAGAAGAAGGATAAGACCTGAGACTACACGCGCATCAGCAAACTTAATAGGATAAAAGGCCATCTTTATCACACATTCTAGCAAAGTTCTTTGATTCAATCAACTGAAAGATTTTGAGCAAATGGGATCTTTAATGCCTGGCTGGGACTCACCTATCTCTGATCCTAAATCAGGTAAATAATATTGGCAGCCATGGCTGTCCAGTTCGTGCTCTCGTTTTCTCTCTCTGTTTTTCGTCACTTGATTTGGCTTGATTATGTGACCCGTGATTCCTTATTCAGTGAAATATGAAAGGAATAGCTCACTCACTAAAGCAGAGATTGATGATTACTGGAAATCAAATAAGAAAACGGAGGAGGATCATCTCAAAGCTAGCAACCAGGTCTAATTTCTATAAAAAGTTCACTTAGCTATATTCTTTTTTCTTGTTTTTGCATGAAAACTCTGTATCTCCACTTAAATGGTACCCTGATCATGATCATGACATGTTTCTCACAGGATAGTATCTACGAAGACGATGGAGTTAAGTTTCAGAGATCAACCTGCACGCCCGATTCAGAGGAGCTCATGGACGTGGAAGATGAACCAAGTTTGGAGCACCTCATCAAGAAAAATGGCTGGTAATTAACTAAACCCAGAATCATCAAAGTCTTGTATGGTTTCATCTAGCAGGTAATCTTTAATCAAGCCATTGTTAATATTGCAGGTGGGCAAGTAGCAAATGGGCATTTCTAAATGAACCACCAGCACCGGAACGCGCTTTCAACAATTACACGCCGCAGTTCAACACCGCCAATCTTGCCGCCTCACAATCCACCATTGGAGCCAGCGCCGTGTGAAGGCCTCGTTGCTTCCTGTATAATTAAGCTGAGCTACCGCTCCTGTAAGATGCTGTGAAGATGGAGAAGTTGAGTGTGATGATTGGATTTTCCCCCCCTTTTTTTTTGGGCCATTGATCATCTGTATAAATTATTAAGAGTGTAGAATGGCTGGCCATCAGAAAAATTGACTTGTGTCACTTGGTTCTCTGGTAAATACATCAGGCTTTCTGTCTTTATTGATGAGAATAATCTGTCCTCGTGGACTCGTTGTATGGTCAACTTATATCAGTTCAGGGGGGATTGGGCCTGGATCATTTTTAGTTCGCAAAAGATATGGAGCCCAGTATCCCTGGAGCCCCCGATCTTGGGCTAGTTATTAAGGCCTTGTTCTCTTCCCGTTTTTTCAAAGCAAGCCCTCTTATTGCTGGGCTTTCATTTACACTATACCGAAAAAGAGATCAATAAATTTACCTAGTGTTTATTTAAAGTGCGATTGAATTATTTTTAAAGTAATTTCTATTTAGAAACCCATTAAAGTGATTTTTTTTTATTTTTTATACTAGTACATAGAGTAATTTAAAAATACTTAAAAAATAAAAAATATATTTTTTCAAAAATATTTTTGTAACACAGTCCAAACATACCCTAAATTTATAACGAGCACAATCATAATTTTGACAACCGATCTCATTCATGACATTATCTAAAGCTCATATGTTGATGAATTGGTTTAAAACATACTTATATAAAATTAATAATAATAAAAAAGATGAATGCATTTTGCATTTACTCAATTTAAAGAAATGAGATTAATAAAGTAAGTTAAATAAATAAACAACCACTCTCTTGGATGAGTTATTGTCATTCATTTACTTATATCTTATTGATTATGAATGTTATCTTGTTGATAAAGAAAAGAATAAACATAAAGACTTTTTAACTTGACTGAAGCTAACCACTTAAAGCCTTACGAACTTGAACCCATGGGGACCAATGGCTACGGAGGCAAGACCCCTTTTTACTCCAACGGCAACATTTTTCAATGATGTTTCAAGCACATGACTGCATCATGTTTTCTTTAACTTCACACGACAATTATGATGTCGTAATTCATATGAATATCCTTAAATATCCTAAGCAATATATTGTGATATTATTTTGTATTTGAAAATACACTGAAATTATAAAAAAAATTATTTTTTTTAACATCAAAATTACTTAAAAACATCAAAAAACTATTTTAATTGAGACAAATACATTTTTTTTTTTTAAACAAATTCTTATGTAACCTCGCCGTTATAGTTTAAAAAACACCATATTACAATTTTGAAAATGATTTTAGTCATAGGATTGGATTCTTATTTTTTTGTATCTCTTCAATTTTAACTATTGCCCTTTACACTTAGATTTTAATACCAGATTTTAAATAATCCCTGAATTTTTATTCAATACAAACAAATCCAAGTCTAGCTTATAACTCTCAATTTTGGTCCCTTAATATTTTACATTTTACAAAAAAATACTAATTTTCTCTCTTGAGCTTCCTCTTATATGTATATATATAAAATCATTTTATTTTATCTTATATTAAATGGCTACATAATAACGTACGATATTTTGTTTATATAGTGATAAGACCTGGCATGATTTAATAGATTAATTCAAAACAATATTATTTTATTTAAAAAATAAATAAATTGACTATACATTCTATCCCACCCACAATTTTATTTCTAGAACAAGTTTACTTTCAATATCAGATTCTTATAACCATAATTTTACATGTAAAATCCATCCTTTCTTTGAGAGTCTAGTTACAATTGTTTTTGAAAATATTTTTTATTTAAAAATAAATTAAAATAATATATATATATATCTTTTAAAAAATTATTTTTAATATCAATATATAAAAATTATTTAAAATTATTTTTTTAATTTAAAATAAAAAATATTTTTTATATATATTTTTTTCAAAAATATTTTTAAAATATAGGATAATCATCCTTCCTTCCTTGGCAACTGTTCCTCAACAAGTGACCGGTGTTCTTGTAGCTGTGAAGAATTATTCAAATGGCCCACCACTTCTGAAAGTCCTCTGCTCAATAATCTATCAGGAAGAAGAAGACGTTGAAGAAGATTTTACACCAACCATTGTACAAAATTCATGAACCCTTCCCACTAAACTAATGATTAAAATAAAATATTTTTTTTTTATTTTTTAAAAAATTATTTTTAATATTAGTATATTAAAATAATATTAAAATATTAAAAATAATTGAAATAAACAAAATAAAACTCTTTAAATATTCTCAAAAATATTTATTAAACGTACATTTATAAGGTATCAAATCACTAATCAATGCCCCCACCAAAAATAAAAATCGACTGCCCAACGAATCGTTCCCTGCCGGACTAAGGTTTCTAATTAGATTCATTACAAATAAATAGATAATTTGAAATGACCATTAACCCATTATCTTAGTAAATTACACACTTCAGTTCTGTCCATAAATTGTGCACGCGCTGCTTCGTTTCTCCATCACAACGTTGCTCTCTTCTCCTTGCTGAACTTTCTTGGTTTCTTTCAGCAAGAAAATTAGCCTCTCTACAATGGCTGGTAAAAGCAAGATCTTGATCATCGGAGGCACTGGCTACATAGGAAAATTCATCGTGGAGGCAAGCGCTAAGGCCGGTCACCCCACTTTCGCTTTGGTTCGAGAGAGTGCAGTCTCCGATCCTGTTAAAGGAAAACTTGTCGAGAATTTCAAGAACTTAGGCGTCACTTTGATCCATGTAGCCGCGGAAACCTCTTCTTCCCTGTTCTGAAGATTTTGTTTCCTTGTCTTTGCAAGAAACATAATGTATTGATGGTGTTATATCGTGGGATTTTGCAGGGAGATGTCGACGGTCACGACAATTTGGTAAAGGCAATCAAGCAGGTGGATGTGGTGATATCAGCGATTGGGAGCATGCAAATAGCAGATCAAACCAAGATTATTGCTGCCATTAAAGAAGCTGGCAATGTTAAGGTTGGTCCATGATCATAATTCTTTTTTCTGTTTCTGATCAAATCTATCCCGTTAAATCTAATATTAAAGATTGCGATATTGGAATTTTTGCGTTACTGGTAAATCAATTGAGCTGACTCTGTTCTTCCATGCTTGTTTACAAAGAAAAGAAGGGCAAACCTCAAGAGTGTCCTTAACATTAAAAGTAAATTTCCATACAAAGTCATTTCTTATGAATTCACAATCAAATATGTAGAAAAACTAACGAAACTCTGAATGGGGACACAATTGATATAAAAATTTGTATGGGGGTAAAACTGCGAGTATATATATAGTTGGGGGATATTGTTTGAGGTTTGCCCAAGATCGTGCTTAATCTCACCGTTATATATACTTAATATTAAATGGAGCCTGGAAAAGGAGATTTGTTGCAGAATATGGAAATTCTCTGTGCGAAATCTTATTCTTAATGAATCAGCAAAGAAGGACAGCAGGGAAATAATAAACAAAGTGTTATGGTGGTCCGCTGCAGTCTAACAGTATCAACCTGTCTATAACATGATGGTGATTATTTTATTATCGTGCTGTTTTTCTCAATTCATCTAGGAGAATCATCGAGGAGACATGGAATTTTAATGATAATAATTGAATATTTTTTGTGTGTTTTGTTCAGAGATTCTTCCCTTCAGAATTCGGAATGGATGTGGATCATGTCAATGCTGTCGAGCCTGCAAAAACTGCATTTGCAATGAAGGCTCAAATTCGACGTGCCGTAGAGGCTGCGGGGATTCCCTACACTTATGTGCCTTCCAACTTCTTTGCTGCATATTTTCTCCCCACATTGGCACAGTTTGGACTCAGTGCTCCTCCGAGAGACAAGATCACCATCCTCGGAGATGGCAACGCCAAGGGTAATAAGCGCTGTGATGTCATTAACTCTCTCTATGAAATATGAGTTGGGAAATGAATTGGTATAACAGTTTTGACATTTTTATTTTGCTCAACAGTGGTTTTCAACAAGGAAGATGACATTGCGACCTTCACCATCAAAGCTGTGGATGATGCAAGAACCTTGAACAAGACTGTCCTAATCAAGCCTCCTAAAAACACTTGCTCATTCAACGAGCTTGTCGCTCTTTGGGAGAAAAAGATCGGCAAAACCCTCGAAAAGACCTTTGTTCCTGAAGAGAAACTTCTGAAAGACATCCAAGGTCAGTGAAACCCTTATCCATAAACCAGAATGTCAAAGCCAGCAGTAGCACTATTTCTTTCTATCAGATTCTCGATGTGCACTGATCATAGCAGCAGATGCAAATTCCTAGACGAGGTGAAGAAATCATGTTGTTGGTATATTTTATCTGATTTTTCTTTCATTCTTTCAGAGTCTCCGATTCCGATCAATATTGTTTTGTCAATCAACCACTCAGCCCTCGTTAATGGTGACATGACCAACTTCGAGATTGATCCATCATGGGGGCTTGAGGCCTCTGAGTTATATCCAGATGTCAAATATACCACTGTGGAAGAGTACCTCGATCAGTTTGTCTGAGGCCCTGGGAATCTCCTGTTCTTCAGTTATTAATGAAATAAACAGCCGAATTGTTGGAAGTTTGGATGTTTCTTGTAGAAGAGTGTATGCCCCCGAGTCAACGAGGCCTCTATCCTTATAAATCTTGTTGACATGGTTTGTATCTATTGCTGGAAGAGATGTTCTGGGTCAGAATAATTGAAAAGAATCTGATGAATATGTTTAATGTTTTTTCTGCATTTGTTTTTCTAGCTTATGGCATTGTCCCCGGTGAATCAAGCCTGGTGTTTTTAATCTTATTCCAAAATTAAATCAGGAAGCTGATAGCAAAGCAAAGTCAACAAATGAATAAAAAATGACACAGATAAAGGGAAACAGTATTTTGGTGTTATGCCGTGATTGGTCGAATAGCAGCCTTCGAAATACTGAACTCCCATTTCAGTTTAGCAGGATAAACTGTACAGAAATAGCTCTGCTGAGCGTTGATTACCGAAAAAAACATTCTGGACATCCAGTTTCAGGGAGACCTTCCGAATCCAGCCAACGCCAGCAAAAACAAGCATGCAAGGTCACATGCTTGACTCTAAAAACCAGATGCAATGGAACCAAGCGAGCTGCTGGGTTGCAATTTCTCTGGCTTAATTTTTATTATCTCACTGGTGACAATGAAGTTAGTTGGAATTTTACTCATCAGGTTGGCATAGAAAACTATTTATGATTTAACTTTAACTAGCAAGCACTGCACTAGCATCTCAAAAGGACGTGACGTAATGATAAAAGATTTGAGATTTGTACAGCAGGTCTCGAGTTTGAGTAAGGACGTGCAATTCTTGTAAGAGACTGAGACAGTCGGGGTTTTACTTGCTCACCTGGACTCACATAGATAGTGGGGTTTGACCTCAAATACCAAAAAAAAAAATACAAAAAAATAGACAGGTAGCGAGAAAACTTGTCAAAAAAGGTAAGAAAAAGGGTTGATCCCCATCGCAATCCAATGGGTTATCTTATTATCAAATCACTACTTGAGCGACTTTATTTCATTGCGGTCATTACAGTTGAAAATAAAATTAATGCAGCCTAGTGCCGAGTGATGAGGGGACAGGCAGAGCTAGGCCGTGTTGAGGAACGCTCGAAAGGGCTATAACCACCAGGTTGGGTGTTTCCGACCATTTGACTGTTTGATGTGCCTTCGTTTCTTCTTCTATGCTCAACTCACCATCCAACAGCAGTTCCAAACAATTCTGACACCCACCTAACAAATTAAGGAAGGATCCTCAACATCGTGGGATTAGCTTGTCATGTGCTGTTGAAGGGGCATGAAATGTCAGAATATTGCTCGACGAGCCATCCACAAATTGCTCTCTAGCACTTGGCATTTGACAACTTCTTGAAAATTTAAAAATTAAAGAATAGCTGTTCTTATCTTCTAGGTTAGAAACAAATTTTCATGAGACAGCTTTTCTTCTGTTCTGAAGAAAGCTGACGCCTATGGATGGCCGAATGAAGAAAATTTTAGGATCAAAATTATTTCCATTCGTTTTCCTAGCCTTTTACAAGAACTTGATTTACAGCACAAGAAAGTTTCTGATGCAATTATTTCTATAACACAGGTATATAAATCTACAAGTTGTGTCTTAACTTTTACACTATTTTTTTATGACAATCGAACAAGATTAGAGCCTTCAAAATTTTTGTTTAAGCAACCAAAGACTCTGAAATCAAACCTGCATGGCCATGAGAGAAAGTTTGATGATGATCACCAGCCTCATCTCCTCTTAAGAAACCTTGTCAAAATAACCTCTCTAATTCCAGAGACTGGTTCTGGTTCTGGTTCTGGTACCGGAGCTGGTGTCGGTGCCTGCAATATTGATGCCAGAGCTATTTCTTCTATTCTTGGTTGTTTCTCAAAGTACCGCATCATTCTCCTAGGCTTCAGCACTCCACCACCATTTTTCTCAACTTCAATATTTTAAGAAAAAACATGCAACTTACTGTTAGTTCTACAGATTCAAGAAACGAGGCTCAACAACTCACCTAACATAAAAATGTTAAGAAAATCCTTACCATTTAAATCCAAGTAAGGAGCTGAAGATTCTGACAAGAGAACAAGTGTAGGGGTGACAATAGCGAGGAGAGCCCAGAAGAAGAAAATCACTAGAAAAATTCTCCCAGACATTTGTAGGGGAGAAGTCGTACAGTTCGATTCTATTTGAGAGTTTTATTGCAGATATAGAGGGAGAGTTTCGATGCCTGTAACTAGCTGGCCATGTTTGAGAAACGTTGTCAATATAAAATTCAGGAAAGTTCTGCTCCAACTTGTTATACATTTGTCTTTCAATTTTAAAGTCAAGTAGCATCAAAAAACATATTAGAGACGTTTGCTATTCAGTTGTTGAGGATTTGATATATGAGTTAGTGCATGATTTGACATTTACATCTGGCGTCATTGCCATGGCCCTAGCCAATACATACGTGCAAGCCTTCTTTTGTGGTATCATGTAGTTCACCCCCACTCCTCCTAGCCGTCTAGAAATGGAGCAGCCAGGTGATATCTGATAATATGATTTTGACTTGTGATGTTCAATTATTCAAACTGGCCATGTCTTGAGTATCTTTTTTCTTATATTCAATTATTCATGGGTCTACTACGATAGGCTAATTCTCCCTTGTGATTCAGTGATGCTCATTCTTGTTTTTTTTTATTAGAGGAGACTCCAACTCTAACTCCCAGATAATACATTTTGTAAGTCTAGATAAATAAGTAAAATTTTAGTTGTTCAAGACTCTTACAAGAAGTGCACGTCCTAACTTGAACTCGAAATCTGCTGTGTAGATCTCAAGTCATCACGCCATGCCCTTGAGGATGCTCACACTTGTTTTTTTTTTTTTTTGATTCGAGGAAACCACATCCCCGAAAAACGTACTTTGTGGTTTCAAGTGAGCGAATAAAACCCCGGTTGTCCCAGATTCTTATAAGAGTTGCACGTTTTGACTCGAACTCGAGATCTATTATGCAAATCCCAAGCTTTTTGCTCACAATCGATTTCGAAGCAGTACGGGATCCGAATTGGTGATTCGGGGAGGAAACTGCAGGCAAACTTCTGGTTGTCCCCTAGAGAGAGACTGCAAGAAATCCGACATCCAACAGGATGAATCCATGAATTTAGATCAGCAGATGAGCCACGAGAGAAAAATCGGTGGACCATTTTGGTTTCGAGTTGGGTTTTAGATGGATTCGAGTCTGAACAAGCCTTAACCCAGTTTGATCCTTTTTGTGCTTTCGGGTTAGGCTCATATTTAGCTTTTTATGGGATTGATAAAACCGTAACGTAAAATCAGTTTTGATCATTTTCGAACAAATGCTGATTATATACTATTAACCATATATTAAATCAAGATTATCCTTATTCAAATACAATTGATGCATTGAATCCAAATACAACTCCCTAGTCCATTAGCTTTCGCCCCACCGTAGGTTGGATCAATTTTTTTATATGTAAAATAACTTATTAAAAGTGCAAAGAATTTTTTTATCGTGTTATTAAACTTGGCTAAATTGTCAAAGTAAAAAAGAAAGAAAAAAACACTACTTAATTTGATTTTCCCTCATCATATAAAACTATTTGGAACAAAAAATATAGTGTTGTGGTGCTGAAGTCGTAACAACCAAAACTCTCTCTCTATGCTAGAATCTAGCGATCCCATTTCTCTAAACTCACCAAATATTTTTGACAGATGATAAAAATAAGTTTGACATCAAAATTATAATTAGAGAAACCGACCACCTAATAGTTAAATAGAATGACTCAAATGTACTTTTTAAATAAAATTGAAAAGTATTAGTTATTTTACCCGTGTTTTTCATTTCATTTCAATCTTTTGTCTTTCAATTGAATCCTCTCTTTAAGAAAATTACAACTAAAGTTAATTTAAATTTTAAACTAGTATAAGCTCAATTGTGATAAGAAAAAAAGAGTAGAATCAAACTGAATTTTGTAAGGAAAAACACTTCAATTCATATATGTGGTGGTAAATGGTGATTTTAGAATAGCTTTGTTTACAATTCACAGAAGTCACTGCACTAGACAGCACAATTCACAGAGGTCACTGCACTAGACAGCAAAGAACATGGTACAATTTAAACGATTTCTGCCACTTCAAAATTCATATATATATATATATATAGAACACACAACATCCAAGAAAACGAAATGGCCAGTGGATGGAACGGAAGGTGCGAAATTGTAATCTGAAAATTTTACAATTTCCGTTGAAGTTGGAAACGAATTTTGATTCATACATATAAACTGTAGGCAGTGAGATGAATACAGAATCTAACCAGGCCTTGCTATTGGTTCAGAATCATAGGGTGGCTCACCATCAACCACAGTTCATTAGAAGAAAAAAATATAGAATAATACTAGAGGAATTGTAAAGTGTAAGGGAATGTCTCCAGCTAACGCAGAAAATCTGTGATTCTAAATTCATGCTAGTGACTGCTACAACTACACTATCGAGTTTTGCATATGGTATTTGACAACGACAGGAAAACCTTCAAAAAATAAAAACAAGACACCTGGAAGCCTTCGGGACATGTCATAGCTTAATCCGCCAAGCCACTGCTGCTTGCATCAGACTTTTTCTTGCCATACCTCTGCAAACAAAAAAGAAAAAAGGAGTTACTTCATTTTAACCGGAAACGGAAAAGGAAACATCCAATGTGCATTGGAACTCCATTTCCCAAACAAAAAAGAAAAGAAAACCAGCCATCAGTCACCACGACAGAGAGAATATGGAAGATGTTGGCAGAAGGGAGAAGAGAGGGATGTGGTCACCTGCTTTCCTAGGCTGAATGGAACATATCTGTACTTCATCATGTGCATGATTTGGCGCTTCATTGTGAGGACAAACAGAACAATCCAATAGAAAAGTAATATGGGCCAGAAAACAGGGACATCAAATATAGAAAAGAAGGTCATTACGAAGGCCACGCAAAAAGCCTTGGTGATGGCATACCTGAAACCAGAACCAAAATAACAACTCATTTTTGGGGTCTGAAATTCATAGAAAATAAGATACGATCAGACTGCAATGTGTGAGATGGATTCTGTTCATTCAGTAACATATTAGAATGGGGCTCTGTCAGAATGAATGATGTGGGTCAGACTGACACATGTGTATCTTCTTCCTGACTTGCAAGATTTAGGGCCACAAGCCACTAAAGCTTACCAACAATATTATCTTCTTACCAACAGTATTCCCCATCAACTTGCACGTTCAGCTGGTCCCATGCCAATAGGATTTTTTACAAACCTTTTTCAAGCCTCTTAGCAATAGTCTCTAGTTCCTCAGTCAGTGTGATGTTGAAAAGTCAAAAGGGACAGCTTGTTGCAAGACCTTCCCCCCCAAAAAAGTGTCCTAATATCAGCTCTTACAGTATAAATACCAGAAGTATGTAAAAAAACTGAAGCTAGAGCTAATTTAAGCTAACAACAGCTAGCAAACAAAGATGGCAATACAAAAACATTATCTCAAACAAATTATGGTAATGTCTGTTTTGTTGGCAACAAACTGCTTTCAATCCACCAGAGGTTGTATGGATTGTCCACATCCATGCCATGTGCTAATACCCTTTTGAATTTATTATCTGATACAGAATAAATATTTCAAGTGTAGAAATCATGCGGTATTAATGGCACCAACGCCATTAAACATTAATAATATCACTCTGAAATTATAACTGGCATGTATAAGGTCAACAAAATGCAAAGTGATAAATCTCTATGTAACACTGAGTATTCTCCATAAAATTTCCAAATTCCAACCACACCAGCAGATGAAAACAGCACTTCATACTTGACTTTTAGATTTTTACTTTTTAATCAAAATAGTATTTCTGATATCCTATGCTTCAAGATTAAAATGGACAGAGCAATCATAACCAAAACCCACGCAGGACTAAATATTGACACCTGCTTGTAAGATAATAAAGCCTGACAGATAAATATTAATGAAAACTAATACACGCACGAACACCAAAAGCATGCTGGAGTACAAAGAACATGCTGGAAAATCAATTCCAAAACCTACTCAGGCATTATACCTAAGCACGAGCTAATATACCAAGACAAACGGAATGATCTACTAAAGTACAAAAGAAAACCTTGATTACCAGAACTTAAACTCAGGAAGGCGGCGAATAAAGGGCCTGAACTCATCTGATCCTTTAGTTGGCAAAGAAGCCCCATCCAAAACTTCAAGTTCAGGGTCAACCTTGGGTGACAGAAACCCAATCAACAAATTCAAGATGTAAATTCCAAGACCGTAAGACACAATGTAGAACCCTTGAGCATAATAAACACGCAACACATAAATTGCTGCAATCGCAAGTGTTCCAAGCCACCTCTGCATCGGATGAGGAGTGGATCGGTCCAGATAGTACTGAATTGCCCGAGAGAAGTCATTTCTCCTTTTCGCAAACGGTGCCCCCACATTGGCAGCATCACCATCATTTCCTTCCATCAATTACTATGTTCTAATTTCTCCTGCAGATCCAAAACATAATCAATAATCTTCTACAAAACTTGAATTAATTAGGGCTCAAGCTAGCTAATGAATAATCTTGCATGGATCATTTCAGTTATTTTCTTCAAATCAGCACAACTTTAATAACAGAAAAATAAGAAAGAAAAACAAGAATCGTTAAATTTATTTTTTATTTTTTAATTACATGCGTAAATGACAATTTATAAATTAGGCAAAAAAAATTATTAATTGAGACTCGATGAAATAATATAGAATTAGCTAAGCATTTTCTTTTGTTTTTTTATTTCTCTGAAATCAAACGGAAACTAAATAAATAAAAACATGAATCGTTAAAAACCTATTTCTATTTTTGCTTTAATTGATTGAGTAAATATAATAATAGCGTACATAAAGAGAAATCATGAAAGCTAACCTCGAGAGAGTTAGAATTTTGAAAGTGGTGAGGATCCAGTTAGGGATTGTAAGCGGTGAGATGGTGATCTATCTATGATGAAGCGATCGCTGATTTTGTCACCTTCTCTTTCTCTGGATTTTTTTTAAAAAAATAGCTTAAAATGAATGTAGCATCTGAACGATGGACTCTTCGCGTCCCAGTAGGCGCGCGCATAATCAACCATCAGAACGCGCCCTTCTTATGTCGTTTTATTAGGAACTATTTATTGACCGAGCCAGGGTCTCCTTGGGACTGAGCGTGGCCAGCCCAGTGACTGCTTGGACGGGCGATTTCGGCTCGGGTTAAGGCCCGGTCCCGATCCCAGTCTTCTTTTCTTTTTGTCCGGATCGGTTCAATTTTCAATGTTGGTGAGAAGAAAAATTATAAAATTGTCTTTATATATATACTAGCAAATTGCTTGCGTGTTGCCGCGGGTATTTTTTTGTATATAATTTAACATAATTAAATCTACAATGATAAATTTATATGATATAAGCAAAAAAAGTTATAGATTAGGAGATAAAATGTTTAAAATTTTGAGTTGAGTTTGTCACGTAAGCATAGATTATATCTTTTAGAATATAGGTATTGCGTCATAAACGATCACAAAAGAGCGCGCACTAACATTAGAAAAAAGAGCAAAATATTTGAATAAGAAAAAAAACTACTGAAATCATCATTGTGCAGATAATAAAATTATAAAAATCAATTAATAGAAAGAGCAAATAAAAAAAAAAGGAAAAGGAAGCAATATTAATTTAAAATATTATAACAATAGCAACATCGGAGTCTTAACATCTAAAATTATTATTGCCGCTAGAATAAAAACAACAAATATTATTAAATTATACCGAGGGAAAAAAAATAAAAAGCATGAACAAAACAGCAAGCAAGAAAAATCGATTAAAAAATTATTATTATTATTATTATGAAAGAATAAAAGCATGAAAGAATAAAAACTAAAGTCAAAAACTAAAAGCATAAATGCATAAACACTAATAAAAAATAAACATTGTCAAAGAATAAAAAAAAACCAAATGAATTAATATCCAATAAAAAATTAAAAGAATAAGGACTGGAATGAAAAATGACATATATAAAAATCATTCTAATTGAAGGATAAAATTAAAAAAAAATACTTGGAGGACCAAAAATAAATAATGACAATTGCTGTCATTTTAGAGAAAAATTAGAAGAAGAGGGACTGAAATCAAACTTTGTATATATCACCAATTTCAATTGGAGGACTAAATTGCATAAATCAAAACTTCCGTACCGGTAAAATTGAAGAAATTAAAAATCAATGAAGAATTCAAAGTATAAGGACTGAAATGAAAACTTAGTATATAATTAATGTTCATTGAAGGGCACAATTGAAAAGCATAAAACTTTAATTTCAATAAATCAGTTATCAAAACGAAATTAAAACCCCAGGGACCAAACTTAATTCACCACAAACATTAGGGACCAGAGTTGACTGTGCCGGGCAAGGAGAGAGAAAAACGACTGCCGGAAACGGGACATATATTACCGGAACGCGCCGCGGAGGAAGATAGAGGACGTTCTGGCGCATCTTCTGGCACGGCGGAAGTGAATTTCTGACGGCAAGAAGACGCCGCACGTGCCGCCTAAAGGGCGCGTTCGCGTGGAACGGCGCTGGCGCGGCCAAGCGACGCGCCAGCTGTCCCCCGGGGGAATGACCCAAAAAGCCCTGCCCCCACTGGTATTTACGAAAATACCGGAGGGGAAAGGACGTCCCAGCCCCCGTGCACTGTGCACAATTTTGTCGTTATCGGGGGCTTTTTCCATCAGTACACTGTGCATTAAACGTGTGAAAAACCGAGGGCGCCCCTGTCTCCTGTGCGTGATGTTGTCGTTTTCGGGGGGTAGATTAGTTAATCCACCGTGCACATTGCGGCTGTGAAAAAAAAAAGAACGAACAAAGGAAAAAACAAAAATGCCCCGCTGAACCCGCCCATTTCACCGCGCATGCTAGGGCTAAAATCGGGCGCACACTGCCACAATCCACAGTGATTGTAGACACATGCCACAGTGGATTGTACAGGGAAATGGCCACGCCATTTAGATGTTTGGTAATATATATATATATATATATAAAGTTTCAAAATTATAATATTTCATGTCCCATCCTTTCTGAGATATTCTCGATTATGTTAGTTTGACTTACGGGCATCCTTCTATATATAGTTCAAACCAAAATTCATTTTCTGCTGGACCATTGAGCAACTATGTATGTGACCAGGTCTACCTTTGATATTTTAACTTTCTAGCAGGGTGGTTATTTTGAATTCAAATCAATTTGTTTAAGATTATAGTTTTTTCAGTTTGTTCGGTTTTTTTCTTTTCCCTGCTCGCTGTCGATGAAATAGATAAAAATGACAAAAGTTTCCGTTAAGCAGTTGGGCCTTGCTTGAGCCTTGATGGCTATGGTATCAATTAATTATGTAATTTTAATATTATTTAATATTTATTATAAATAGACTCATATTAAATTTTAAATTGAGTTTACAAATATGGGTTTGGAATGACATGAAATTGTGATCCCTGATATTGAGCAACGAGTGTCAGGGACCATTTTGTAATTTAATTATAGATGAAAACCCTACTTTACCCTCCAAAGTCTCGGCTACATCCCACTCTACCCTCAGTATCATTTTTCTTAAAAACCCCGCAGGGCGCAGACCACACTGAGCTACATTTCTCTTTCCTATCACAGTGAAACCAACGAACAATAACCACTTGATCAAACGAGTAGGAGATGGGGACCCTGGGCAGAGCCATATACACCGTTGGATTCTGGATTCGCGAGACCGGCCAAGCTCTTGATCGTCTCGGAGGCCGACTTCAAGGCAACTACTACATCCAAGAACAACGTAAGCAGGCTTAGCATTTCTATTAAGTATAAACCCTAGATCCTAATTAAATTTCTTTATAGCTTCATCTTATCTAATTAGATCATACAATTAATTACCGCGGCTCGCATTTTTAATACGAATTTATTTGCGTGTTTTCTGTTTCGAATTAGCGTAGATAATTATATAGTTTGCGGAGTTAGTTTGCTAATTTGTTGTTTTTGGAGAAATGCTTTATTTATTCGCGTAATCATTGTGAATGTGAGTATTTCATAGGTTTGATCATGAGATTTTAGATAATAATATCTTTTTGTCGTCCTTAGAGCATGATTTTAGACTGGGTTGGCCTATTAGCGATGAGGATAGTTTAGTTTCTCGAAATGTAGCCGTATGATTTGAGTTTGTGATTGTTATTGTTAAGGATGCCACTCTTATGAGATGCGGGAGCAATTCGTTTCAACCAATAGGGTTTTGAAAGTTTTCCTTATAAACTGAATTTGGTCTCGGATACTTAGCTCCCTTCTGCTTTGTTATCACCGAAAAAACACTAGTTTCTCAATTACTGTGATTTTCCATCCACTTTCTTACTTCTTCTCTTATTGCTGGGGTGAAATAACTCCTCATGCGTGCTTATGACTTTATGTTGCATGTGCTCAAACTATCATGGAAACTTTTATTTTATAGTATACCTAAGGAATAATGAATATGGGTTTGCTATGAATTGGATCATTTTGTTAAATTCTATAATGAATATGGAGTGCTTTCGAAGATAGCTCCGTGATGCACATGGGACACTCCCATGAACTCCATCCTGTCAGAGAAGCGACAAGAATACACTAAACATGCAAGACTGGTTTCAGAATTTTAATTCTCTTGCTAGTTATCATCTGCCTTGATGCCCTCTAACTACATGTTTCAAAGTCCAATCTCTTCTTTTCATCTGCTTTTGAATCTAGTCTTTTGTTCCTTATTCGTGCATCAACAAAATCATTAGGTGTATTTGGGAATGATACTAATGCTTTTAGCAGGCTTGTTTAGTTTAGCTTTTGTTTTTGTTTTTGTTTTTTCCTTTTATCTCCTTTCAACATGCTTCTCATTATTAACATCAAGGAATATAATTTGGGTTATGCTGGTCTAGCTTGTAGTTAGCTATGGCAGATGGTTGTCAAATCAAGATTTGAATCATGAATTGGAAAGTCTGTTTTTGGGATCAGAACCGTGAGATTCAGAAACAATTGAAAACGGCATTATGAAAGATAAATAATATACTACATATCAAATGATTGTTTATAAACAAAGTTTGCATCAATTCATTTAATTAATCAGTTTTTAGTCTCTAAGTAATCCCACAGTCTACTGTTCATTGTTTTGTATGCGAGTCAAGTCTAAGATTCTATCTACCACATTAATTATTTCCTGTGTTTTAGTGTCCAGGCATCGAACTCTAATGAACATATTTGACAAGGCTCCTGTGGTTGATAAGGATGCATTTGTGGCTCCCGGTGCCTCTGTAATTGGGGATGTTCTGGTTGGAAGAGGATCGTCCATTTGGTATGGATGTGTTTTAAGAGGTAAGATTTTATACAAATTATATTAGATGCATTTAACTTAGAGTTTCCCCACAAATATGCTCAATTGGATGTAATTTTGGGGCCTAAGAATCAAAATTCTACAAAGAGTTGTCCTTGTCATTTTTGGCTTTTGCAATGACCGTGAACTTATTTTGGTGGATAGGTGATGTGAACAGCATCAGTGTTGGATCTGGGACTAATATACAAGACAACTCCCTTGTGCACGTGGCAAAATCTAATCTGAGTGGGAAGGTGCTACCAACTATCATAGGGGACAATGTTACTATAGGTGAGCATTATTATGGAGGTCATATGTTTAACTAGGAGCAATTAGGTGATCGTGTGTGTGATTCTTTCTTTCTTAATGAATCTAAATTTGAACTGGGCAGGTCACAGTGCTGTTGTACATGGATGTACTGTTGAGGATGAGGCTTTTGTCGGTATGGGAGCAACACTTCTTGATGGTGTTGTTGTTGAGAAACATGCTATGGTTGCTGCTGGAGCCCTTGTGAAACAGAATACAAGGATCCCAACTGGAGAGGTATGTCACTGTTTGAATTTGAAGGTGTTTTTTTCTGAATCTATAATTCACTGTTTGGTGTAGCGGGGCAACCACTGTTTTGCCAAATTTTTATTTATTTATTGCTTCAAATTATTATTTTTTGTGTTTTTGGATTATTTTTTTATATTAAAAATAAATTTTAAAAAATGAAAAGAAAATATATTTTGATGCATTTCTAAATGAAAAACACTTTGAAAAACAACATCTACCATTGTCCCGAACACCCCCTAAATGTGTAGCTGTTCACCATATGCTTCAGACTTGTCTTGAATTGGATGCATCAAGGATATTGACATCTATTCGTAGAGATTGACAGTAGGTCTTATGTACACTTTAAACATTTGACAATCGGAGATGTAAATGAGAAGAATGAACTTCCAAACATTACTAAACCCAAAAGAATCAATCGTAACAATACAGTTTGATGTTAGACAGATGAGTACATGGAAAATGTGTTTGTTCATACTGCACAAGTGAATCTTTATAAGATACACTGAAAGAACACAGAAATACCAGCTTCAGCTGTTTGCAATGCATGCAGGTATGGGGAGGCAATCCTGCAAGGTTTTTGAGGAAGTTGACTGATGAAGAGATAGCCTTTATTGCTCAGTCAGCCACCAACTACTCAAACCTTGCACAGGTTCATGCAGCTGAGAATGCTAAGCCTTTTGATGAGATTGAGTTTGAGAAGGTTCTTCGCAAGAAGTTTGCGAACAAGGACGAGGAGTATGACTCTATGCTGGGTGTTGTACGTGAACTCCCCCCTGAACTTATTCTTCCAAGCAATGTCCTACCAGATGAACATAAGGCAAAATGAGCCATTTCTCGAGGTATTAATTCGTAAACTTCAAAATTTGAGGTTTGTCTTTCAAGGAATATTTGTTGTTATCTGCAAATACATGAAGAAGGGATCACTTTCTTTCCCAATAATACAAGACATGTTAAGGGTAGAATTTTGGCTCCATTTTTAGCTTCAACCTCTGCTCTCTGCTCTTCATGTGGTTGTTCAGGCTCACTCTTTTCTTCCATGGGAGAAACTAATGCCATAAAGCAGCATGTACCATGATTTTTTCCTGATTCGTGTACCTAAGAAACTCAATATCAATATGATTTTGTTGATCCATGCTTCTGATATCAAATTATTTAAGGTGTTGAAATAACTAATAAGTTCATGTTGGCAATACTCCTTTGTGTCTGCATATTGTAATAGAATTCTAGAGGCTTTTCTTAGAATTTGTAATCGAAGGAGAAATATAGAAAATAGATTTGATTCGATGGTCCAGATTCTCCTCGATAGAATGATACAATGTCGAATAAAAAAAAAGGATTTCAAAGCTATATGATTCATGTGATGGGTATGTAAGAGAGACGTGCAATGCTGCTGTTGTGAATGAGTGTTGCTTTTGCAACTGTAAGGAATAACTTGTTGCGCTGCCATTGGTTGTTGTATGGTGGTTTGGCCATTTCTATCAGCTTGGCTAGAAGGATGAGTCGAAAATGGATTTCAGCTGGGAAGCCAGATGCAAAAATACACACTTACGCTAACTCTGCCAATCATTTCTTAAATAGAAGGGTTCCAGCATTATTCATCAATTACATTATGAACGTTATTTGTTGGCATCTTCGGACCTTGATTGTAAATGATGTGTCATTCATATCCTCCGATAATTTGAGCAGTGCATTCTTCGTTGATGTGAAGTGGGGGGGAATAGACCAACGTGACTAATGAGATGTGGTTTTCATTTGATTTTCAAAATGCTTAACGCGTAGGAGGTGAGGTGTTATCGGCGGCCCAGGGTTCAGAGATGATTTCACGACACCTTCTGAACTGCGTGTATTATTGGATGAAGATTCATGTGACATTTGTCGTGCCCGGTTGGATCATGGGAAGAATCCTGACTTCCAGGTTTACGTGGAAGAATGATCTTCTGTGTTTGCTCTCGTGAATTCGTGATAAAGAGTTCTCACTGTTTCCTGTTGAGTGCTTCGCCCTGTTTTCAAGTTTCATTTCGCTATGCAATGGTCTAGAAAACGTAGTTTTATTTTCATCGTTTGGTGGCAGCTTGGGAAAATTAAGCCTTGGCCATTCCTACCTCCTTGAAGTTCCCCCATATGCTCAAACCCCAAATTCAGCCCTAACCAAATTTAGTTGTGACTAGAAAAAAAAAATTCCCTGTCATAAAAAAGAATGCTGCGATGATAGTATTTTAAAAATAGTAAGAGAATTTTGAGACTTGGATGATTGATTTAAATAGGTTCAATAATTTTGATTAATCTAATAATATGATTTTAAAATAAAAATGCAGCGACAATAAAAAAAATGTTTGCCAATATTATAAAAAATAATATCTTATAATTTTTTTTAGAAGATCTTGTTTGATGACAGAGAAAAAATTGAATGAGAACAAAACAATCTTATAAAAAAAATAATAAAGCTTAATTACTAACAAAGTAAACACCGTTGGATGAATTGAAAACAATTTACACAGTGCAACAAATCTTGTTTGGCAATGAATCACTGATGCATTTTGTTTTTTTGTGTGTGTGTAATTAGAATTGATTAAGCAATTATTTTATGCAAATAGGAATCTTAAGAGGCCAAGATGCAATCCTCCGTGATTAAAGTTGTCCTCTGGTTGAGAAAGACAAGATGTCGTCCGTCTAATCAGGCATCAATCCTCATCTCCACTTGCCGGGTTTTTGCTGTGCGCTTTTCCTTACAAATCCCCTCCTCCCCCTTCAATTCCATTTTTAGTGCTGTTTTTTCTTCGAAAGGTGTCTGCCCCTTTACAGAATCCACGATGATTGATGTCTTCCGAGGTCCAATGATTCATGCCAGCAACACGGAACAGTGTGCATACTATAAAAAAAAAGAATATCAATTATAAAAAAAATCTTAAAAAAAAATCAATAAAAGAATGAACATCAAGATTGAATTAAAAAATCAAAAATAGAATTTTGATTTATAGGTAACATTGAAAAAAAAAAACTAAATTCAGCAAATTACCAAAAAAAATAATCAAAAGAACAAGACCAGACTAGAAAAATAACATATGAAGAATTGGGATTGAATGATGAAAATAAAAACAAATAAAACTTTTATAAAAATATCAAGAATAAGAATTGAAGTTGAAATACCAAGAACATTTAGGGTTAAACTATAATTTTTGAAGGAGGGAGGAGAAAAAATAAAATAAAGAGTCCACCAACAACAATCCACCTCACTGCACCAACACGTGTTGCACCATTAGAAGACGTGATGACTCTTTTGATGACACAACACAAGGGCATTTTTTTATGTATGTCACTTCAAAATATGCGAGCGTCTTCCACGTGTTGGTTTTTGTTCCTCACAAGCAAAAGAATAAAAAACAAAGTTGAGATATTAACAAGAAAGAGGGTCAAATTATATTTTTCATAGGAGGAGAAAACACAAGAAAAAAGGTTCACAAACGATAGATTATCTCATCATTACCAACACACGTCGCACATATAGAAAAGATCGCATGCGACACTCGAAGTGCATGAGCATCTCACACATGTTGATGGTCGTGTTCCACACACCTTAACTTTTTTCAAATTTAAATGATATTTAACATATATAAAAAGACTATATTGCCTTTCATGAAAATGGTAATAACAAAATAAAACCCATAGTAAAAAGACAAAAAAAAAGGTTTATTTTTTTTGGTTTCAAAGGTTAAGTTGTCTTTTTACCATGAATGAAAATGTGTAATAACTGTAACACCCTATTTGCCCATATAAGAATTTTTGATATAAAGAGTAATTAGATTATTTTGTCGTGTTTAAAAATTGAAAACAAACACATATATCCACTAATGATCGATGAATTAATGGAAAAAAGATGGCAAGTAAATCTCTCCTTTTTCTTTCCTTTTGTTTTTTGCTCGGCACAACAATGATTAATAGTTTTTTGAAATGGTAAAAACACTATTACGACTGTTCCAGTGACAATATAAAGATACATGGGTGAGCAAGGTTTGTCAAAGAGGGATTTAGCTTTTCTTAATATAATTTTGGATACAATTCGGATAGCTATCAACAACACTAGATATCTATGAAAGAACAGAATCGGTGGCCATGGAATGCTAATGATGTCTATCCTCTACAATCCTCAAAAGCACAAAAGGTGGGGAAAAGACGACGAGCAATAGCAGGTGGGAAACAAAACGCAGTCCAGCGCCGAAGTTCGTTCTCAGAAATTGAGATAGAAGAAGATCAAAAGCAGGTTGCTTTGTGTGTTTTCTAGCTATATTTTTTTATGGCGGGGTCACTGGCGATCTGCTTTTGGATTCCTTGGCCATTTTAAAGTGCCTGGCCCAGCAGTGTCTCGGCCACGCTGACGAGTCACTGACTCGAGCTCCTGTCAGATTCTCCGTAGCCTTCACGCGCCACCAGTATGCAACAATTATTCCGGATTTCGTCTCCTCTGTTCTCCGAAATTATCATTCCCAGCTCTTTTCGTGGATCAATGTAGAAGATGTTCTCCTCGACACTCGAATATAAAACGCAATAATTATAGGAATCGGAATGTCAAAATGCAAAATGATGTCCTCGGAGCCTGGATGCTTGGCAAATGTCCTTTCTCGTGAGAGAGAAACTGTCGAGCGTGCCTGAATTCATGGAACTGGACGGTACCACTCGGAAGCTGGGATTTCTCTTTCTCGGATCGAGACTCGATGGTGGGCTTATCCAATTGATTGTTTCTCCTTTTTTCTATGAGATTTAGGCATGAAATCAGTGCACGAACGTCAAGCAACGAATCCTTTATTCTTTTACGCCGAAAAAGAATAATATATGGAGGGCCACGATTTAAAGTTACCCCGTCATCATATTGTTACTTGATCGGCATTCCCCCGTCCAAGTACCTCCCCCACTCCCACCTACCGCATCCCCTCTACCTTTTCAATTAGCCGTGGCTAACAAAATCAACTTGATTTGCGAGGTTGATGTGAAACCTAATTTAAATTTAGTTTCATTTCAAACTTATTCAAAAACTAATTAAATTAAATTAAGCTCTCTTCATTACCTTGTCTGGAAAAAAATGAATAAGATTTTAGCTAAATTATATATTTTCTCAATAAAACCATTTTATCTTTAAATTTTAAAATAATATTATTTCAAGTTGCGGGAGAAAATTTAATAGGATGCGCTCATACAATTTAATAATTATGAATAAATAATTAGATAAATAACTGTTTGGCAGCCAAATCATCAGTTAAACCTCGTGTCACTTTATTCTAGTTTTTTTCTTCTCAATATGCCCTTCTGTTCTTTTTTATCTTACTTGGTCCCTCTACTTAAGGAAATGTTTTAATATGATCCTTATATTGAATCTCCTATTAATTCCCACTGTAAAAAAGGGATACTAATGTGTCCAATACCAGTGGTAATATGAATGGAAATTTTATGGAGGAACAACATCAAGGCATTTTTATGAGTGTAAGGACCAAATAAATAAAAAATAGAGTCCATACTAAGAAAATGACAATATTACGGGGACCGAATAGTAATAGTATAGAGCAGGGGCAGTTTAGGAAAAAGACAAACTTCCGGTGCAAGTCGAGTTTTGGAGCAAATGTTGCTCTCCTCGGCGTCTATAAATACGAGGTAAAGAGGCAAGGGCTAGAGGGCAAAGGCCGAGAGGGTGTGTCCTCATCAGAAACCTTAGCCAAATGGGAGTTGCAACCTTGCCCGGAAATGGAGAGATTGCAACTGATGCTGTCGCTACTCACCCTCTCATACTTGGTCTACAGCCAGCAGCTCTTGTCGACCACGTGGCACATATTGATTGGTCTTTGCTCGACCAAATTCCCGGTGACCGTGGCGGCTCAATGCCTGTACTCTCTCTTTTTTCAATCTCCTAACGTTTTTACTTGATTTTGGCTTCTTATTTCATTGTTGGGTATGTCTTAATCTTGGCTTGTTTTGCTTGTTTAATGTATAATTCACTGCTTTTCAGAAGAAAAAAAAGACTGTCTTTTCTTGCTTTGTGTCCATACCCTAGGTGCTTTTGATATATTTCCTTTTGGGTCTATGTTATTTATAGACACTAGAAACATATACTGGCTTGGGTCAATTTGCTCAATGAGTGATTGTTGTTAGTAGTTTCCTTCCTACCATAAAGAAATTCAACCAAGAATACAAAATTTAATCTTGGTTACTCAATTATGCATCAAACTATTGACAGGGCAAGACAAAGTAGGACTTCTGTTTTAGTACATTAACAATGGCGATATTGGTGAAAAAGGGATAGTGATGTTGTTGCCGGTCATGTGATGAAAGGAGATTTGATAATTTGTGTTTGGGTTATGTAGGTTGCAATTGAAGAGCTTGAGCATATATTAAAAGAGGTGAAGGCACATAAGCTTGCTTTGCCGGATGAGTTATCTCCGATGAAGACGATGGCGGGTGGCAGTGTAGCAAATACTATCAGAGGACTGAGTGCAGGCTTTGGAGTCTCTTGTGGGATTATCGGGGCATGTGGGGATGATGAACAAGGGAAGTTATTTGTGAGCAATATGAGCTTTAATGGAGTTAATCTTTCAAGATTAAGGATGAAGCAGGGACATACAGCTCAGGTGATCTTGATTTTTTATTGTTTTTTAGGAAAGAACTGTTTTTTTAGTGCTTTTGCTGGGGTGATTGAAATCCTGAAAGCTAAGTTTTGTCTGTAACTATCTTGTGGCAGTGTGTTTGCATGGTTGATGAATTAGGTAATCGTACTATGCGACCCTGTCTCTCTAGTGCTGTCAAAGTTCAGGTGCATTATCCTTTGGATCTTTTGCATGACTCATTTATTTAAGTTTTGGGTTGTTATTGATTTGGAGGGTTGACTGAGCATTCTCATCTAGTCGAGGCTTTTTCCAACCATTTGTGCATTTTGTTCATTTTCAGGCTGATGAATTGACCATGGAGGATTTTAAAGGTTCCAAGGTCTGGCATCTTTCACTATTATTTAGTTTGTTGATCGATTCAAACCATCACACCTTTGTTTTCTTCTCTGTTTGTTTCCTTGTCATTTTTAATTTTCCCAGGGCAATCGAGTTGGACTAAAAATGAGCTTCTATATAAAACATCTAAACAAGTTGCTGTTTGAAGGCATTTTTTTTATTTGGCATAAATTTGCTATCTCATATCCAAGAAGGATTCATACTGCTTTGTTATTTCATATGGTTGCTTTTGAAGTATATTGTCACTTTATTTGAGATGTTGCTGATATATCTTTATTATAGTGGCTGGTTCTGAGATATGCAGTATTCAATTTGGAAGTTATTCAAGCAGCTATCCGGACCGCAAAGAAAGAGGGTCTTTTTGTTTCTATGGATTTGGCGAGTTTTGAGGTATATTTTTTTTATCAATTAAGGGAATGGCCAATTTTGGTTTCAAATAATTTTAGCATCCAAATTATAATTGACCATCCTTTTGGGAGAATGAAGTCAAACATTATGTAATAAAACATTTTTTATTTCCTTGCAACAAATGCGCTTGAGAATGATTTATTTGTGAGCGTAAAGTATGCCATTTCCATCTGACACCAGTCTGTTTTGATACTATTTCAACCAAATACTTTATGGTGTGGCCTCTATTAACTTGCGTGTTTCTTGCCAGATGGTTCGAAACTTTAAATCACAACTTCTACAGCTACTGGAGTCAGGGGACATAGACCTCTGCTTTGCTAATGAGGATGAAGCAATGGAGTTGTTGAGGTAGCTGTTGTTTGGTTATGTTCTTCACTTGATATGCTGAGGCTACTTAATTGTAGAGTTTCACTTTTGCATACTGGAATCTGCCCTCATGTTTCCTGGCAGTGGTAACTGATTTTCTTTAAACGGCTGTAGGGGCGAGAAAGCTACTGACCCTGAGGCTGCCGCAGAATTCTTGGCCAAACATTGCAACTGGGCTGTTGTGACTTTAGGTGCTAATGGTTGCATTGCAAGGCATGGAAAAGAGGTATATAGGAGTTTTTCGCTCATCAAAAGTTAAGCTCTGGGATGCAGATTTCCTTGCAGTTGTTGGGTTCTGCCTTTATGGACCTGAAAAATATTAGTGGAACAGTGCCACTTCTGCACACACCCTCAAATAAATTTCCACTTTTGTGCAATAGAAGGAGCAATTAGCTATAAATGTTATGGATCTCAGCTTCCACCTTTGCTCTTTGTATTTGCACTGCCGCTTTAAAGTCTTTTTACTCCTGGCATTTTATTAAATTTTCTCAACATGTCAGATTGTTCGAGTTCCAGCCATTGGGGAGGCAAAGGCTACCGATGCCACTGGAGCAGGAGACCTCTTTGCAGGTGGGTTTTTATATGGATTGGTCAAAGGCCTGTCATTGGAGGAATGCTGCCAAGTCGGTGCCTGTAGTGGCGGGTCTGTCATCCGCTCGCTCGGGGGTGAGGTTACCCCAGAGAATTGGCAGTGGATGTATAAGCAGATGCAGATCAAGGACCTCCCTCTACCTGATATTCGCAATTGATGCAATAACACCTATCATAGGTTGATTCTTTTTCTTTTTTTTCTTTCCTCCCTCGTCAAGTACTGTAATTTTTCACCCTCTAAAAGGACTGAGGCAGGTTCAGTTGCTGTTTGGGATAATTTTATGAACCCAGGACGAACCATTTCTCCATGGATAACACAGCAGTAAGCATGTTTCTAAATTAAATAAAATGTTCGTTCAGATAAACTTGAGTCAGAAGCTTTCTTTTCCTCTTTATCGGTGCCGCACATTTAACAATGACAACATAGACAAGGACCTGGCACTGGGCGAATCCTTGTACATGTATTTCTTGGAGTAAATGACTATTTAGTTTCGGTGTCTTCAACAAAATAATTTGTTGCCTCTTTGGTTAAAAAGCTCTGGATTGCACCCGCCACCCCCCCCCCCCCCCCCCCCCCCCCCCCCTTTATTTTATTTTAAATAAATCTATCACGAGTGTGTTTAGAGTAATTGACAAACCATTGCTTGCCTATGCGGATGTGCAAGCTCGGCTACAGCCTGCAGCACTGCTAAGCGAATGCTGCACAGCGCACAGCCTCTCTCTATTACCGAGTCCTTGAACTTTGAAGGACATTTAATTATAAAAGAAGCCAGCCTCGAAAGCTGAGGGATCAATATTTGCATTTGATCAAGTGAAATCGATTGGAGCTAATGTTGTGAAAAAAGATGAGAGGTGGGGGACTGTTTAAAAGAAGCAACAAAAGAATTTGATAGAGCAGGGAGGGCCTTTCCTGGTTACCCGACAAATCTTCGAGAATGCTTTCACTTTCACGGGGGAAAACACCGGGAAAACCAAAGATTCAGGCTTTCAGGTCACGATAGGGACTCAACCCAAAACTTTACAGCATAAAACGGGCCGCGGAGAGACCCATAACAATGCCATCCTCACAAAATCACTCGTAGATTAGCCCCGAGCCCTCATGCATCAACTTCGAGAGACTGCATCGATGGTCAGTTCTATTCAACGTTAAACAGAGAGACCGAGTTTGGGATCATAATTCATAAATGAGTATGCACGCCAAAGGCTAGCGTAAATTTTTTTGCGTAAGTAAAGCAAACATAAATAGCATGGGAAAAGGGAATCCAACAAAAAGATGTCTTCCAGATCGCTCATTTTTTAATAAATTCATAATACACAAGCTAGAAAACATCCAAGACTAGGAAAGAGAAGCCGCTTGTTTCTTGCATCATCACATGTCCATTGGAGCCGCATCCTGACCAGCAGCTGCAGCGCCCTCCTCAGCTGCAGCGCCCTCCTCAGAAACAGCTGCCTCTGTCTCTCCCACAATCTCAAATGCATTAATCAGCTGTTGGACGGTTTCCTGATCCAGTATATGGAATGCCTCGTCAACTCCTACCACAGCAACCGTGCAGATGGAACTCTTTAGTGTTTCTCCTTGCAAGGTTTCCCTAACTGCAATGAGAGCGTCCTTAATCAGATCATCCCTTGAAGAGTTCGTAAAATTTTCAAATCTGCGTTCCAAGTATGTCTTTGCAGCTTGTGAGCGGGATCCTATTGCAAAGGCCTGATATTCAAAGTAGTTCCCACTGGGGCAATTGTAATAGAGGTGAGCTCCAGATTCATCTGTCCCACCAACTAGCAGACCAACACCGTAAGGTCGTTTCCATGAACGTTGAGTACAGACCTGACATTCAAATATGCATTAAAACTACAGGTGAGCAGCGAACTAGCATAGCATGGTAATATGGCTACATACTTTATGATTCAAACACAAAAACCATAAAAGAAGCTACCCAGTGAAGCTGCAATACTCTTGCTTTGACCATGTTGCATTCTAGAGATAAACTAGATCAGCAACGCAAAGACAGCCAAAAGGTTTCCCAGTTACAGTTAAGTGAACAGTCAAGCAATCATCAATCCTTCATATAATTGAGATTTATCTGTTGACATCATGTGACAGATATAGAACTAGAACTAGATATAACTCCACCACAATGTCAGATTCGACTAAAGCATTGCCTATTATGGTACAGTCACTATTTTAATTGATGAATAGTGTACCATCGTTAAGAATAAGTAAAATATGTGTATTATTTTAATCTTACCACCACGTTTTTTGAAGATAACCTTCTACATGGATGGTTTCACAAGTATTGACTTCTCCATGCTCATTAAGCTTGGTGAGCAAATAAGTTAATCAGAAAAACAAATCCAAGATTTCAATGTTTTAAAAAGAATGTTTTGAAAATCAAAGGGATAAATTGTGTTGTGTATTGACTGGCATGTGAAGAATGGTGGAGAAGATGTCGATTAAGCTGAGCATATAACTCAGATAGGTAAAAATCAGGAAAATCAGCGACATCAAAGTTTAGTTATGTCACCCTTGAGTACAAAGGGGTTGCAAAGGCTACTCACACTTTAACTCGCATTCGCCATCAAGCTTTAATATTGCTGATACTTCAACAAAAAAATCATTAACGTTTAACCTAAATTCCTAAAACTTTCATAATAAGATGCCAGGTTCGGTGCTGGTAGATTATACTTGCATCCACCATCAGCATTGGGGGATTTTATTCCTTAAAAAACACATGATCTTAATCATTTAACAAAGAACCCAATGCAAATTCATCAAGGGAAAGATAAAAAGACTAAAATAGGGAGATTAAAGAGACCTAGTTTTCGTACTTAACACTAATTGCTAACCAAATTACCTCATTAGCAACAAAAAGGTACATTCAGCTTGCTAATGTACAAAAGCAAGTAGCTTGCATTTATAATTCCCAAAAGAACACCCAACTTTCCCCCCAAAAAAATTAGGTTCTAAAATCAGCAAATGACACATAACCAAGAACCTAACCCCTAAACACCACGATCTGAAAAATCAAGCAAGACCCAGGGGGAAAAAAAGTTAGACCTTTAAGAATATGCAAACAAACCTGAGCCTTGTCCGCAAGCTGAACGACGAGGCGACCAACAGGAAGTGGAGACTCGTAATTGAAACTGTAATTAATGCATTCAGTTCGCATATACCGAGACAAAACACGGCCGTCAGCTGTGAGTCCAGCTATGGCGACACCGATATGGTCATCCACCTTAAAAATCTTCTTCTGGTGAGAGGAGAGTTCGGAGTTGGATTTGTTAACGCATGCAAGAACCACGTGTGTCTTAGATCGGAGTCCAATCGCCGCTGACCCTTGCTTCACTGCCTCCATCGCGTACTCTACCTGGAACAATCGACCCGCTGGACTCCATGTGGTGACGTCTGTGTCGTATTGATTCCTGAACATTTTTTTATGCCTTCACTCTTATCTTCGATTTGTTGTGATGATGTCTAGTTTTCTTGGTGTGGGGGTATATAGAAGGGCTTCTTTTTCTTTTTGGACAAGTTAGGAAGCGATGAGTTGAGGGTGAGCTGAGTCGATGAATCGAGACCGGGTTCTTGCCGAGTTTTGCTGTGCTCGAGTTTTTGACCCGGAAACGAATAGAGGTGGATATCTGGAATTTGAGGCCCAGTATGAGTATTAGAATGACTGGGCTATTTGGAAAATGGGCCTATAGGGCTGGCCAGACCCGTAACCAGCTTATTTTTTCAATCTAAGACGAATTGCCTGGGCCTTTAAAAATAGTTTATTAGACAGTCCAGTAATAGATGAATTGCTCTGTGTGGTACTCTTGTGGGCTTGTGGCCCATGGAGGACTTCAAGCCATTGTTTTAAAACCTGAAACCCTAGGTAGGTTAACCTGAGACCAGTAGATCTGGAGCTGAACCGGTTTAAAATATCGGACTTTTAAACATGTGAAAGCGTTGACTAGTTGGTTGGTAGTCACAAGTGACTCGACAGACTTTCCATATTCTATTGTGGCTGTGGGGGGGAAAGTTGGGGGTAGCTTCCTTTGCTACCTCGGGGCGGGGTATTGGAAAAAAGGCGTTTTATATAAAGAGAAAAGGACATAAAGAATTCGTTGTGATGTGTACTTGAAATTGTTTTTTAAAGTAATTTTTATTTTAAAAAAATATCATGATAATTTTTTTATTTTTTTAAATTATTTTTTATATTAATATATTTAAATATTTAAAAATACCAAATATTTTTAATTTAAAATAAAAATTCTAAATAAAAAAATATTTGTGAAACGCAGTGCTAAATAGATTGTTTGTGTCTCTCTTGTCTCATGATCATGGGAAAACACGTAAAGAATCTAAATTATGTAATACTATTTTGAGTTTTAAGTCCAACTCAATTTAGTTCTTAAACCTTTTTTTATTAGAGTAATATGAACTGTTTTTTATTATAAAAATAAACCACTTCTTCCTTTTTTTATCCTATCATTTATTTTATTTTTTTCAAATCACATGATTTTATCACAGTTATTAAACTTGATAGAAAAAATCAATTTAGAGTCAGACCTCACTTGATCAAGAGGTCACAGTGTGATTTTTTTTTTTTTTAAAATAATTGATTAGAGTCAATTCACCTTACATGCCTGTCACTCGGATCTTCATTAATTTTAGTTTTGGTGATATATATATATATATATATATATATATATATATATATATAAAGAAAAAAGAAAGAAAGAAGCAAAGCCATCATCTCGTGGGTCATAATCATGATGTATATGATAAGTTCATAGTCTTTGGCAATGCCACTTCATAACGATCTCACTAAAAACAAATATCTTGGAATAATTAAATGCTGAAAAATGATAGAGTAGGGTAAAGCCATTCACAACCGAATGCTTCGAGTTAAATGATCGAGGCTCTCGATCATGTGTTTAGCATAACTTGAAAGAAAAGGGAAGCGTTGAGATGCACCGTGCTGGTGAAAACGACACTAAAATCACCCGTTTGGTTTCTCCTAATGATTGCTGGACTCTTGGAAATATTTTCAGACCCGCCTGGAGCCAGCTATGCCGAAGCTGTTGATCAATCATTATAACCCATGTGTCCAGAATTTTAGGCACTTTCGAGTTAATCGGAACTCGGAGCGTGTGGCCCAGCTAGGACACTCTGGTCTGGTGGGGTACCGAGTAATCTTGGCCTCGGTGAGGGCCTGATTTATGAATTGATTGGACGTCGAGAGGTGTGGTATCATTCCCAGCAGAATCTACAACTGTTATAAATACGGCACCGAACACGAATAACAGTTGTTGATAGCTGTGCAGAAGGAATATTTATATACTGACATTTATTTATTTGGTTTTAATTATTATTTTTATTCTTATGTTCTCGAACTAGTTTATACATGGATTCAAGTTAAATGTATTTTTAGACAATTTTAATAGCATGTATCTACGTTAATATTGTATATTTAATAGCAATATTTATTTACATGGAATCCCCGAATTTGTATCCAATCTAGTTGGAAAAGGAATCATTCCCTCCACCCTCGAATGATAATATACGGGGTGAGAATGAGGAGGAAAAGTTAATCTCTAATTTGAATGATCATGAAACTTGCATGCATTTTAATAAATGAAAATTTAAAATATTAACTTTAATACATGAATTCTGAAAATTCAAATAAGATAACAAGTTTTATTAACCAGAAAACCAATTATTGAGTTGCTAGACTAATCAAGACCTCTTAATATATGGTTCAACTTTTCAAACTATTTTTAATTGAAAAATACTTTACAAAAATTGCCAACATTCTCTCACTTAGCTCAACTTGTTGAATAACCATATTTGTCAATAATACCAAAACTCTACGCGATCCATTTTGGTCTGACATTTTCATGCTTGAATCAATAATACAACATATGAATCATAAAAAGTTACACTTTATAGTCAAGTACTTTCTTCCATGGACTATAATGTGTTGCATCTTCAAGATAAACACGTAATGAGAAAATAAATTTTATGAATAAACTTATAATAAATCACTGGGGTCAAAATTTATATATATCAGTAGATGTACGTGCATAGAACATCATTTTAGTCTCCAAATTTAACATCAAGATTATCTAGACATTCAACTAAATGAAAAAAAAAAAGTCAAACATAAAATGGGTTTGATAGACCTATACAATCTACATGATATCTATGTTGCGTGTTACTAGCAATGTTTTAGTCATGAGATCCACAATTATTAACTCAATACTGGTATGTTTAATAAGCACTTCATGTTCATTTACTTTCTCTCCTATAGTGAGATATTTTATGTCAATCTACTTGTTTTGGCTTCCACTTTTATTTTTTAAAAGAATAAATTATAGTTGAATTATCACAACGTATCATTATTGATCTTGATATTGAATTGACAACTTTAAGGCCATAATTCAATTTTTTTAGCTAGATCACTTGTGTTGTTTGCTTCACAACATGCAATGAATCTTGTTATCATAGTAAATGAAGCAATAACAATTTTATGTAGTGCTTCTCCTAGATACATCTCTTCCAATAAAAAAGAAAATATATCTCATAGTAGAATTTATTATATCTACAAAACCATGAAAATCTAAGTCTAAATAACCAATCACTTTAAGGTATTTAGTATGTTTGTAAGTTAACTTGTAATTTTTTATTCCTTACAAATACATAATAATTTTTTTTATAAGATTTTCAATAGTCAATTCATAAATTGTTTTGTAACCTTCCCAACATTCTTGCTATAAATGTCAAGTAAGGTTTTATACATACTCGTGTATACATCAAATTATTGATTGGAGATGCACAGGCAATGTCACTCATGTGCTTATTTTTCAATGCATTTTGTGAATATTAATTTTGATTGAATTTACTTTTATTATCAAGTGCCAATAAAAGTACACAATTTGACATTTTGAATCTTTCCAAAACTTTTTTCAATACAAGGCTTTTGAGATTGTATTTTTATTTTTTTTAGACTTGTTCTTATGATTTTTTATTCCAGCATAAAAAAGCCTTACCCGGATCCTTCATATATATATATATGATTAAAAATTATCTTATTCTCTTTCCATAAATATAATTGTAAAATTAAATCTATTATTACGCCAAGACCCCTATGTTGACTAATCATCTAATTAAGAATTGCTACAAAGCATTGTAAAACAAGAAAGAGTAATTAAATTAATATTAATCAATATGGCAAGAATCTGTCTCCACTGTCACATACAAGATAGTTTCAATATAAACACAATAGAAAATTAATAGGGTATCATAATTAATCAAGTATTATCTGGCTACTCTAGGGTCTAGGGACTCTTTATATATAATCTAATCATGCATCTCCATCCATCAAGAATGTGCTCAACCCACAAGAGTCTAATGGGTTCAAAATCTTAGCTACTACTTAATATAAAATCTTCACGGCATATGGGTCATTTAAAAAAAATAAAATTATGATAGTTTTTAAAACTATTTTTTGTTTTTAAAAAATATTTAATTAATCATTTTTTATATGGTTTCTTTTTATGATTTTAATAAAAAATAATATATTTTTAATTATATATATATATATTGGTCAAGCATCTCTACCTGGAACTTGATGATGAAGCTTCTACACTATTAAAAATGATTGTTTGTACTGAGTACTAGGCTTGAAATGATCCAAAATTCGAACTCATCACCTAACTGGATGGTCTCATGGCCTATGACTATCCCTTTCTGTACATTGAAAAACATGTTAATATTTCCCAGCGAGAATAATATTACAATATTAGAATACTTCACTTGTCTTATAATATTATCTTAAAAAACAAAAACAAAAACAAAAACTGCCGCACAGAAATATGTTTTTATTTATTTTTATTATTATTATTTTACTTGCACCGCTTGTTTGCAAAACAGCAAAACACAAGCGGGCACAATATTTATTCTCCTAAATCACCCTTACTGTGTCTCCTAGAATTCCTAATCTACCCCTATTTCTTACTGTGACGGTATCGTTGATTGGTGACAACGCATCGCTTAGAGGATATAACCCACTAAACGACAACACCTAACTAGTTCTTTTTCTTGAGAGTATCACAGTAGGTAAATTGTTTATAAACTCAGTGTTTTCCCCCCGACAGTGCCTAGTGT